>OX438701.1:21513191-22837950 GCA_949316375.1 Mythimna vitellina | reverse complement strand
CTGTGTTTTTTTTTTTTTTTTTTTTTTTTTTTTTTTTAATTGATATAAACCAGTGCTTGACTGCGATCCCACCTGATGGTAAGCGGAGATGCAATCATTGATGGTCAGGCGCACTAGTTTATTAAGAGCCTATTCACTCTAGCCTTGAAGACACCTATATTATAGTTGGACGGAAAGACCGCAGCAGGCAGATTGTTCCAGTCCTTCGATGTACGCGGTATAAACGACGAAGCGAAACGCTTAGTCCGGACCGTTGAAGTTTCAACAACGTAAGGGTGGATACTCGCCGTTCGTCGGCTTGTCCGATGGTAGAAAGGAGATGGCGGAATCAAGTCATGCAGTTCCCGCGCACACTCTCCAAAATGTAACCTGTAAAACACCTGTAAAACCTGTGTAAACCTATTTAGTTCAACCTGTGTAACCTGTTTAGTTTATTCTCATTCTTATTCTCAATAACTCAGTGGATTTTAAGATCGGGTAAGATACGTGATGCCTAAGGCATTAAGTCCGCCTTTGTATAATGTTTCATTAGTGCATAAAGTTTTAAATAAATAATACGTGTAAATTACGGTAATGAAGGAAATCTAAGATTTATCATATTCAATGAAATAATCAGCTGTATTTGGATATATACATTGATTAGATTCTTTTTTTGCGATCAAGTGCAAGGTCCCCTTAACGCGCAGGGCCCCGAATGCGCGGGGTAGCATTTGGTACTCTTGCTACATGAGTAATCCGCCACTGTTCATCCTATTGAATCTCAGAGCACAATCCATGGATTCAGTCGTAGACGCACAAAAAATGGTCGGGTTTGTCATGAATATGGATCAGTTGTCACAGCTAATGACCTCAGCACGCGACCTACCGCAATGGTGTTAAGTAGAGATTTATCAAATTAATGTTTCAGTTAAAAATATAGTAGATAGAATTTTCCTGTTGTAACTTGTACTGGATCTTCTTGACAAAGCTTGCAGTTATGAACCTAATATAAAGAATATTTGGGACTGACTTTTTGAAAGAACATTTTTCACAAACACTTAAAAGGTTATCATAGTTTTACTAACATAAGGGTCACTCCCCCAGTCACCACTAAGGGACTGTCCTGCGACCCGTGACGTCTCGGACGTCGGGGGTCGCAAGACGACTTCCGGCCACCGTAAGGCGCGGGACGAGCAATGGGTAGCTCGTCGTCCGGCCGTCCGCGGGTTACCGTTCATACTAAGCCCGAATCGTCTATGGCGATATGTACGCGCGCCTCGAAGAGATGTCAGCAAAACCGTAGTGGTCCTGCAGGGCCGCTGCCCGCTAAGGCCGAGGGGATTTCAAGAACGGATACCGTGGTCCTAGAACTCAAATGGCAACTGAAGGACACAGGTGTGTTTTTGTCAGTAAAAGTTTGATACGCCCCTCTTGGTCCACCCTAGAGCGCGAAAAGTGATTGGATGATAGGTCTCAAATATCTACCCTTCAGAGAAATCAAAGATACTATCGGCTAAAACTATGAACCTGAAGTCACGACCTTTTCAAATTGACTTTTATCTAGAGACCTTTTTGCCTTTTTATAAAGTGATCTCAAATAAATAAAATTGTATTCTCGACTTTAGTTTAAGCTAAAGATCATGATTTTTTAGTTTATGACGCAAGTGGGTCACATTTTCAATGAGTTGCGTCAGTTAGCGCGAATATATAAGACTTTATAAATATATTTTTTACTGTAACTAGTTATTAGGTGTAAATCTTAAATAATATTATAATAATTTATTCCGCGTTTGTTGCCATCAGTTTTTGTTAATACCACTGAGGACGCACTTATGAAATATTTTATAATTTTAAAGAATAAGTTTTTATTTAATATTTTGTTAGTTTTGAGGTATTTTTCTTTTTTGGTATTCCAGTTTTACGGAAAAAGTCAACATGATTACACCATTTTTACGTTTATTATTTGCTTTTGGCGTTTCTGAGTAATTTTATTACTCATTCATTCGCTTAATTCATTAAACCCCATGCGAACGCCGGCGTTTGCTCTCTCATTATATTTTTTTTACTTACTATTGTGTCTCTAATTACGGTATTCAAAAGGTAAAAAGCACTGTTTTATCTTGATTTATTACCAATGTTAATTACTTTCAGACTTATCGATGGTAAAAGTTAAGTAAGACTGCGGATCCTAATTAATAGCAGCAGAAATACATCAATGGGGTATCCTAGACCCTTCCCAAACTCAGTGCCAGAGAGGACAGCAAATTTTTGGCCCAGAATGCACAATGAACTGCATCTTCCACGATGTTCCGATGCCCTTTCCATCATCGGACTACCAGGCGTACGGCAATGCGCCACCGGTATATGGTGGAAATCCCATCTATACGCACAAAACGTTTTGGGAACAAGTTCATTGTGCGTACAGCTAAGGAGTGGCTACAACCCGGGAATCTTTAAGTTAAGAGTGAATAGGTTACTTCTAGGTAAGCGTGTTCCATCGTCGACCGCATCGTCGCTTTCTATCAGGTGAGATAGCGGTCAAAGCGCGAACCTATCAAGAATAAAAAAAAAAAATGTTAAGGAAGGCAATGATAAAGTTACCCAGGTGGCTATTTACTAGTCTAACAACTTTTGAATCAAATACGTCACGAGAAGAAGACAGTTGAATTATTTAACAGAACTTTATTAACATCTGCATTTTCGTCGAGGCTTTTTTGTATGTGGGAAATCTCCGGGATTGTCAAAATTTTACCGACTAAAACCTAATATGTTCCTTCTTGTTTCAGTTGCCCTTTTTACGAGAGCTACGTTAACTCCTTCGAAAAATCCGCAGCCCTGGTAGGAGTCGGCCCTAACTGGCCCTGTCAATTTTGCTGACATTATTCATCATCATCATATCAGCCGAAAGACGTCCACCGTTGGACATAGGCCTCTCCCAAGCGCCGCCACAACGACCGATTCTTTGCGTCTCGCATCCACCGTATTCGTCTCCAGCGACTCTCACCAGGTCGTCGGTTCACCTTGTGGGAGGCGTTCCAACGTTGCATTTTCCGGTGCGCGGTCGCCACGCTAGAACCTTTCGGCCCAATAGACCATCCGTTCTACGGGCAATGTGCCCTGCCCACTGCCACTTTAGTTAGGCGATTCTTCTGACATTATCATGTACCACAAATATATTATTTGGGGCGCACGTGGTACACGACGCGTTCTTGAACCGGGTTTAGTCATTAGCAATTGGCAGAAAAGTCAAATGGTAAGCTTTTTTAGTCGGTCGTAGAACTTTAATTTCTTGATCAAATCTCCTTGGTCTTGTGCCAACCACCTCCAGGTTCTACCCACGTTGTCAACAATGTCATCTGTCAATATCTCGCCGGAAATCACAGGTGCGTTAATGCCTACTAAACATCACAATTATGGCATATTAAACATGATCCAACCGTTATTGCTTTAATAACTCATCCAAATAGAGACACTTTTGTATGTCATCAAGATCCTTATTAATATGTCGCATCACGCGTGTCTATGACATATTTACTATGAATAACAATATGACAATAATAAATAGATGGTACAAAGTGGCGTGGGAGTGGTGCATGATGGGCCATGGCCCGCCATAACGTGGTTGTTAATGGGTGTCGCAGACCCTTGTTGTGCGATGTAGGTGAAATCGTAAGTTATGTGAGAACATACACGGGGCAGTAGGCTCTTGATGTTTTTATTCCAACTTTGGTTCATGGACAGTTCGAAAAAAAGAAGGTTCGCAGCTAGTGGCTAAGTTTTTTTTTAAATGATATATAATGCTTGACTGCGATCTCACCTGATGGTAAGAAGTGATGCAAACGTTGATGGTGAAGCGCACTAGTTTAATAAGAACCTATTCACTCTAGCCCTGAAATGAAGTACTGACTGGCCTGCTGGTTTAGTGGTTAGTGGCAATGAGTGCTATGCCGAAGGTCGTGGGTATGATTCCCACTCAGGACAAACGTTTGTGCGACGAGCACGATTATTTGTTCTGTGTCTGGGCGTAATTTATCTATAATATGTTTTTAGAAATATATAAGTATATTTATCAGTTGTTTAGTACTCATAACACAAGTTCTGCATACCTTGGGACTAGACGGCGTTGTGTTATACTTGTGGATTATTATTATTAATTATAATCGGACGGGAGGATCGCACAGGTAAATGGTTCCAGTCTTTCGGTGTACGCGGTATAAACGATGAGACGAAATGCTTAGTCCGGACCTTAGAGGTGTCAACAATGTAAGGGGTAGACACTGGCCGTACGTCGGGTTGTCTGATTGTAGAAAGGCGATTGTGGAATCAAGTTATATAATTTCTGCACACACTCTCCAAAATGTATCCTATAGAATATCGATAGACTGGCTACTCTCCAACGCTTGTACTCCAGGTTTTGTAGATTGGTTTTAAACTAATCTGGATCACTTATTAGTCTCTTCTCATGCCTCTCCACTGAATCCAAAGCCGCTAGATGGCATTTTGCAGCACCTGTCAGGATATATGGCTGCATTACTCCACACACGATTGCAACAGGTAAGTAATCACAGCCACAGGGATCCGTCTTCAAAGTTAGGCAACGTTGGCCGAGGTCGGTTCTTGGATTAGTGGACCATCTATTCTTGTATCGTGAACCCTGCAACGGCCTCACTTATATTGCTAAATTTAGAGACTATGCTCGTGTTGCCTTTATTTATTTTTTGAGGCTGGTCATCAAATAATGTCTCTCGCTCTGCGTAGAGCGAGAGGGCATTTCAGACGTTTACTGACTAAAATCTACCCGTGTTCCTTTAGTAGCCCTTTGCGTCTCAGGGCCACGGTAACTTTCAAATCCTGCAGCTTTTTCTGGTTGCTCTCAGGTTTGTCTTTTATGCTAGCTATGATTCATCCTATTGGTACGATCTTAATTGAAGATATTCTTTATATTACAAAGGAGGTAGACTTTTGTAAGTTTGGGTACATTTGGAGGATCCTCTCAATTTTAAAGGTACCATACAATATTTCAGATGGACAACACTATGCAAGACAAAGCCAGAGCGGAACACTTGTCTAAAATAATCTATCTATACTGTCTTCTACACTAATATAATAAAAACGTAGTTTGTTTTTTTTGTGTTTTGTAGGAGGTAATCTCTGGAAGTACTTGTCCGATTGCTAAAATTTTTTCACCGATAGAAAGCTGGTTTGTTCCTGAGTGACGAAGGCTATGTTTAAGTACGCGGGCGAAGCTGCGGGCAAAAGCTAGTACAGTGGACCCCCGGTAATCCGGCCCCTGTCTAATCCGCCACCCCCTGTAATCCGACATGGTCTATAATTTATTATTGAATATTTTTTTGATAATATTCGCGAATTTATGATTTTTTGATTATATTAGTATGTACATTTGTTTGTACACAATTATTTCCTAAAGTAAAGTTATTGCTTATTTTTTGTAAGTTCAGCATTAATGACGTTAATTTTATAATAAAACATAATCTCTCTATTGTGTTGTTTACTTTACTAAAGACATACATAATGAAGTATGATTTGTACTTCAGAGTACACATATATAATATAAAGAATTTTATCATTAAATCTGTAATTTGTCGGATTAAAAGGTACTCTTTTGTAAATAAATCCGGACTCACTGTACATAACTCTCACACTGTACACCGGGTCCACTGTACACCGGGTCCACTGTACACCGGGTTCACTGTACATAATAATATGCAATATGCATGTCCTGAATGTGAAATATTAGGTAAATTACGTTTTTCCTCTCAAATATTACACGCGATACCTTGTTACGTCGTTCAACAAATATGGCATTTGGCTTTGAACGAAAATTTGGTTCCAAGTAATTTGAGTCATTATTTCTGTCGTATTTATGTAAAATACCTGACATTTTGTCTGCTTTTTGTTGTTACAAATCTCTAGATTTATTAGTGAATTGATTGTTAGCGGCCGCACCTTGGTTTTGTATTTGCATGTCAATGTATCAATTATTATTACAGATTGGGCAAAACAAAATTAGACAAGGTCCTTGTAACTGGGAGGAACTGTTACTTTGTTAATAAGTAGTGTGTTCACTTTGGTGCAGACATTTTCATTAGGTACCTATTATTTGGCAATTAATAATAATCTGTTTAGTTTTGTATCACACGTTGGAGGAATTAATTAGTTTATTTTTAGATTTATTAATTCCTCCAACGTGTGATACACAACTAAACAGATTTATGAGCTATGAGTTTAGATGTGGATGGATGGAGAGGGAGAGGGAGACCAAAGAAAAGATGGATGGATTGTGTGAAGAGTGATATGAAAGAAAAGGAAGTTAGTGATAGCATGACGAGTGACAGGGCAGAGTGGAAGAAAAAAACGTGTTGCGCCGACCCCAAATAACACGGGACAAGGGCAGGAAGATGATAATGAGTGATATCGACAAAAAAGTTGGCACTTTGGGCATTGTCGGTTGATGGCTTATTTAATTGTCATCTTCTTGCTCTTGTCCCAAAATACTTTGTAATCTAACTGTGTTTGGGATTATTAGAATTGTCATGAGATGCACTCTGGATATGAGGTATTTAAGTTTGGCTGAGGGGTACTTTTTAGTGGTGGTACCATAACTAAAAAGTGTAAAATAAAAGGCTTTTTACAAAAAGAAAAATACAACCGACTTCAATGTAAAAAAAAAAACACTGAATTTGTAAAATAACTTTAATTTCGGAAGTCGGTGTTAAATAACGAAGAGACAAAACTATTATAGAAACACCGATTTCCGAAATTAAAGTTATTTTGCAAGTTCAGTGTTTTTTTTTACATTGAAGTCAGTTGTAGTTTTCTTTTTGTAAAAAGTTTTTTATTAAACACTTTTTAGTTAGTAAGGTCTCATGACAATTCTGTCGGTTGTATTTTAATTGTAAAAAGTTTTTTTTTCTTCCATTCTGTCCTGTCAACCATCACGCTATCACTAACTCCCTTTTCTTTTATATCAGTCCTCGCCAAATCCATCCGTCTTTTCTTTGGCCTCCCTCTCCCTCTCCATCCATATACATATATATTTATGAATCTTTTCATGCCTTTGATGGTTTATTTAACCTACATTATTTTGAAATATTGACATTACACATACATATTTTTACTTAAACTTTAAGTGTTTAGTCTACATTATTTTCTATTCTACTTTTCCACAAACACAGCACTGGTTTCTGGTAGAAACCAGTGCTGTATTTAAACATATATGCGTATATGGTAAGCAGGTGGTGGGTGCCTTTTTTGGCCTCATATAGATTTTTGAACAATATTTTTTTTTTTCATTTCTGTTGTTTTTTTTATTATTATCATTACTAATTATCATTTTGTTTAAATAAGTTGTATCTGTGAGGTATAAATAAACATTTTTCTTTCTGTCTATAATTATGAGTTTAATCTCGATATGTGTTTCTTCTGACGATGTCTTTGGGAGGTAGGTAAACACAACTATGTGGACAGTCTTATTCTTTGCAGATGGGACGGTCTTCTAACTCCTTTTTAGAGCTGCGGTAGTTCGATAGAGTTATCACGGCCCTGGAATATAAAGTGCAACTGAAGGAGCACAGGTGGGGTTTTTCAGTAAAATTATGACCCTCTCGTTCCACCCACAGCTGGAGAAGTTATTTTATGAATTCCTACCTAAGCAAAAGTTATGTCGTAATGTGGAGTGAGACTAGTTCTCGGTCGTATTTTGCTATAAAATAGGTAATTCTACAAATTTTGAGGTCTCTGTTACAACGAGCCTCAAATAACCTGAAGCAAAGCCACGCAAGTCCAGCTTAACGGAAGGCAGTTACGGTAACTATAAAATTGCAGCTTTAAACTAATTTTAGTGTCTCGGTAGTATATAGTAATTAGTTGACTTTTACGACTCATACAGTTTCATTAGCGGCTGACACGTTCCAGTTTGTCGTTTTATTAGATCTGCTGCAACTGTTGTAGTAAGTATTTCATTTTAACTATTTCACGTTTAGATTTCTTTGAAAGGTCTCAATGAGATGGTATTTCAGCAGTGTAGGTAGATGATATAGGTTGTCCGCAAAAAATCGCTTTCAGCGATATGACCACCTATTCACCCTGTTAATCTTAAGCTCTTACTGTATTTTTTTTTTGTTTTTACCTACAATAAAGACTATATCTATCTATGTTTCTATGATAGTCTGTTTCATCATCATCATTTCAGCTGAAAGACGTCCACTGCTGGACATAGGCCTCCCCAAGTGTCGCCACAATGAACGATCCTGCGCGTCTCGCATCCATCGGACTTCCGCAACCGTTACCGAGTTATCGGTCCACCTTGTAGGAAGCTTTCCAACGCTACTTCTTCCGGTACGTGGTCGCCATTCCAGAACCTTTTGTGCCCTGCCCATTGCCACTTAAGTTTGGCGATTCTTCGTGCTATGTCGGTGACTTTGGTTCTCCTGCGGATATCCTCGTTCCTAATTTGATCACGCAAGCAAACTCCGAGCATAGCCCTTTCCATTGCCCTTTGGGTGGTTTGATGAGACCCATTGTAAGCGAACGCGTTTTAGAGCCATAAAGTCATCACTGGCAACACGCACTGGTCATAGACTTTCGTCTTCAGACACTGTGGTATATTGGAGGAGAAGATCCTGCGCGGCTTCCCGAACACTGCCCAGCCGAGTCGGCTTCGACGATAGAGTTTGCTCTTGGTATAAAGGAATAGTTTTTAAAGAAAAAACAAGTTCGAGTGCATGAATATTTTATTTTGTACGTCTCCGTGGAATGTATTCATTACAAACATTTGTTTACGAAATAAAACAACACTACCTATATTTATATTTACAAAAAAAAAAACACGTTTGTCAAACAAAGTATTACATTTGAGTATGAATGTGTAGATAATTTCACTACGTTGAGTAAATGGAAATGTTTATGAGAGTAACATCAATAACATTGAGCAAATATAGGAATGTAACAATCGAGTATATACTTTAGATCTTTCTCATCTCTTTCTAATGTAGAAATGAAAACAGAAACAAAATACCATAAAAAAATAAAATTCAAAAAATCTAAAAGAGATAATAAGAGGGTTTTTTATACAAAATCAATATAAAAGTACAGCCGACAGTCGTGATTAAATAATAGAACTTAGCTACAGATAGAAATACGAAGACTTAGAAATATAAAAGGCTCCACAATGCACCCGAAGTTAACACTTTACAACCACAAACAACACTTCGAAATTCTACTAGAAAATAAATTATATTCAAACTTTTATACAAAAATATATAAGATTCTTTTCATAGTTATGGAATGTTGCAACACCCGGCTGTCTTCATTCTCCAAAACAACAGTAATCATTATCTATAATAACCTAACTTACATTATACAAAGAATAATTTATTTATTTACATTCGTTTTGTACATAACCTTACACCGGGCGCGTACAGTACCAATAACATAGTATGTATTTACTAAACATTACTTATTATACGTATTTGGATAGACTCTTTCAAGCGATAACAAATCAAACAACAGTCGAGTGTTTGAGCTTAAACAAAAATCACATTCCTCTATACTGGCCTTCGATTCCTTCACTGACATTTTATGCAGTCTATATAGTAGGGCACTAGGTGACGCAGTGTGACGTCAGACTTTGGTGGTGAGGTCCAGAGGGTGCAGCTTGATCCTCTTTATTTGTGAGTACGATACATCCTCCTCCTCGCTGGCGGAGCCCGCGCCGCTGCCGGACTCTCCGTCGTCATTGTCTGGTACTATCACTTCACTGTCGTCTGATCTTCGTCGCGCGGAACTCGACCTGCCGTCAGATTTAACTGACAAGTCCATGGGGTTCTCCTGCAGTGGAGATTCAGAGGTTCTCCTCTCAGCCGGCGGCGTCGGAACAAATTCCGCT
Source organism: Mythimna vitellina (assembly GCA_949316375.1). Lineage (NCBI taxonomy): Eukaryota > Metazoa > Arthropoda > Insecta > Lepidoptera > Noctuidae > Mythimna > Mythimna vitellina. Next base: position 22,828,064 of record OX438701.1, on the reverse strand, counting down.
TCAGAGATCACGTCCTCCTGAGGAGTTGGCTGCGTAGACCGCTGCTGTTTTAAAATCTCATCCAGGAAGAAACGTTTTGACGACTCTGTTCGCTCATTGTGGTCGTCGATTCTTACATCATTGTTGTTCTCTGCAGCTTGTCGTAGCGCTGCGTGGTCTAACAGATGTCTTGAGTAGATCGGGTGGAAGCCTGGTGGGAACAGCAGTGGGTGGTTGTGCGCGAACGGGCTGAAGGGCGGCGGGGGTAAGAAGGGTGAGTGGGGGAAGTGAGGCAAGGAGGCGATATTGGCGAGATGGAGGGGGACGAAGTTATCTCTGGGTGGCGTCAGCGGCCGGTCCGGTGGCCGCGATTGTGTGAGTCGGGATTTCTCGTCTAATTTTGGCGAAGACCCGCTTTTATGCGAGTCTGGTGATGCGGAGCAAGGAGGCTTGTAGTCATCTAAGCCGAGAAGTGCGAGCTCTTCTTTTGTGCGTGGTCTCGCGAGTCCTGGGAAGAGGTGAGGTGGGAAGGGAGGTGCGAGTGGATGATGCGGGGAAGACGGCACTCTTGGGGGTGATTGAGACTGTGCTGCTTGCTGTTGCTCTTGCAACAGGCAGTGGATCTTGAACCAGTTGGAGCGGCGGCCGTAGCGCGAACCGGACTTGGACATGCCCACCATGAGACACTTGCGCAGGCGGCACGCCTTGCACGCTGTGCGGTTCTTCTTGTTAATGACGCATTCTCCGTTGTTTTTGCACTCCGTGATGGAGTTCAGGTTATTGTAGGAGCGGCCGAAGAAAGACTGGAAAGACAGAAAAAAAATTCAATTAGTATATGTGAGTCTCGCAATAAACACCTTGATTTCCAAGCAGGATACAAAAAATAAGGGAATTGTTCAACAAGATAAACTGCCGTATTACCCTTTCTCTAATATGTTTTCACTCGTTGAAAACAAATCTACTTGTAATTGAAATAAAGACAAGGCAATATCCTTTAGAATTGCTTGTTGGTAATATTTACGAAGTATGACCGACGCGCTACCCCTCTCATAGCCGATATAATTTAGCTCTATGCGATGAAGCAACACATTTCACGCTCCACCATAATGAACCACCATCAATTAGCAATTGTTTGTCATATCGTTAATTAACCAACCGTAAATAACTGTCAACTCTAAAAGCAATTGCTTTATTTAATTAAATTTAATCAGCGAAACGGGTAGCTACCGGTTGCATGCATATGCATGGTGCTCAATTGAATATGTATAATTGATATGAAGCTAAGAATTATGGTTCATGTGGCGAATAAAATTGAAAATGGGAGGTCGTAGGTTACTCCTAGCTTACGTTGCTAATGAAACTGACAACGTTAATAATAAATATCGCGTTATATGAAGCTCGTTATTGAAGGAATGTGTGATTCTAGTGTATGTTTTCCTCCGTGAATGGATTGGAAAACTGTGGCGTTGTTTATGCTGTTTTCATCGGTGATTTGTTGTCTTCTTTAGTCTATAGCAGCTTTTAATTGAGATGTGTGACGAGTTTTTGTCTCAATGTTTTTCGACTGCAGTTCAGTGATTGTTAAAATCATTCGTAACTTGATTCTTTGTGGATACTAAGAAGTAAAATTGATGTAGTTTTTTTTATGTCAAATGTCTGCACAATTGTGCTGTTCATATGTGGAATGAAAACAGGTGAGATCTAGGTAAAATAATGCTGAAAATTTTTATTGACTGCCTGATACCGGCTGACTTGAGGCAAAATGACGACTATATTTAGTATATAACGCAAAAATATTAAAAAAAAAGCTGTGACTGGCTGGCAAAAAAAAGAATTTTTGTTGATACTTTTTGTTTTTTTTTTTATTGTGTGTTTGAAAACGCATTAATCTATCCATTAGCAATGTTATGTTAAAATATGATTTCCCAAAGGGTGATAGAGGTCAGATGAGAGTCAATATAAAACTCGTCGTGTTATGATTACAAGAACCGGTCAAGTCTACCAGCTCTTTGACTGGCTCAGATGATGTACAACATTATTTCATACCAGCAAATAAGTTTACAAGACTCACTATCAGGACAACTTGGTGAAGTTTGACCTAAAGCCGCATTTATCCGGCCGGTTAGCGCCCGCCGGACCGCGTAATTCCGATAGTGAAAACATTGCCTTACGAATGTCGTGTTCACGGTTAAAGACGTCATTTCCGGTCGCCGGTGTATATGGGCCGGTACGGTTCCGGTCTGCTACTCGCATTTAACTATGGTTTTGTTTTCATGTAACCTTGATTTTTCGGCGATTTTCTTACGTAAGTGTTGTGGCCTATTGTTTTAGATTTTTTTTTTGAGATGAGTCTTAGATTGCTGAGATTTTAAATGTTCGATTTGTTTGATTACAATCGTTATTGTACTTGATACTGTTTTGCTTTACGAGTTTTTTTTTAGTACACAAAGTTACGATTGTTTTTTTTATGGTTTATTTTACTACTGACTTGCCTGGCCTCGCACGGTCTCAACTTAAACACTTCTAGCTTTTGCCCGAGACTTCCACCGTGTGAATGTCGGTTATAGCGGACGGGAAGTGGAAGCCAGATAAAAATGCATTTTTAAACTCCTTTTTATATTTATTAGTGTTTAGCTTTATGTCAGTTTTTTCTTTTGTTTTAAATTGAAGATGGTCATTAATCATAAGTCAAAAAAAATCTCACTTTTCTGTTCAAATTTTAGGTCAAATTATTCTTTTGTTTTAAATTATAAGCTGTACAATTGTAGCCTATGTCCTTTCTTGGGGTTCAAGCTTACTCTTTACTAAATTTCATCAAAATCAGTTCAGTAGTTTAAATGGGAAAGCGTAGTAGACAGAGTTATTTTCACGTTTATGGGATTATAGTATAGATATAAAACTTCCTCGTGTATTGTCCCTTTTATTGGTGAAAACGGCATCTAAATCTATTTCGTGATTTAGAAGGAGATAGTGAATAAATTCACTCACTCTATTGTATAGAATAGAATAGTATTTATTTGATTTATTTGATGCAGGCAATACAATAGGCCATAATATAGATTTGTTTTTTTTTTTCTTTTTTTCTTTCTTGTCTTACTAAATAGAGTATGCAAAAGCAACGTTGTTTCATATTATCTAAAAATGTATACCTGATGGTATTTTCAGTCTTTTTAAGAAAAACAATCATAAAAATGTTGAGTTGGAAACACTAAGAAAAGGGCAATTTATTAACCGCGCCTAAATCCTAATACAAACAACCATAAAACTCATTCTTCTTACAAAAATTAAGGTATCAAACACATATAGGTACCAGGGTAACATGAAAAACGAGCGTTAACTAAACATACACGCGTTAACATTACCGAAATGGTTGCAAAACGCCATCGCGTCGCTTGAATGACAATCAGCTGCCACCTGCTATAGACGCCATGTTGCCTCCATAAGTGGGACAGTCCCGAAATGGACGAGCGAAAATGGCCGGTTGTATTTTTTTTGTGTTTCTTGAAGATTTTATTTAAAACGAAACTTGCTGTTTGTTTTTTTAGGTGGGAAAATCATCTAATGACAAATCTCGCTCTTGGGCGGAGCGGAAGACTGTGTCAGACTTTTACTGACTAAAAATACACTCCTCTTTCGTTGCCTTTTGTACCGGAGCCGAGTCTTCCTTTTAGAATCAGACTCTTAGCCCCAGTAGGCTTCGACTCTGCTGGGCCCCTACAGTTGACATCTCCTTGAGGCGCGCGTGGAACAGGACGCGCCGTTGATGACTTGGGCTCTTATAATAATAAATATATTAATTCTATACAAGTTTTTGTCACCTAAGTCCTCCTAAACAGCTTAACTGATTCGGTTGGAATTTTGTGTGTATATTACAGTGAGTCTTTGGATGGCTTAAAAGTAAAGTTGGACCCGGTAGGTGGCGCTGTAACTGGATTCTCAATTTTTTTTTAAATAATGCCAGCTTTCGGGCAGGACAACGTCTGTCGGGACTGCTAGTAGATATATATATACGTGTAATATATAAGTATTTATTCGTGCTTAAATACTTTCATTTACTCTATTTCTCTTGTTTGCTCTGCTTTCGCAGATCTGTCGGGAGAAATTTCTAAAGAGATAAGCAATTCCTATGTATTCATATTTATCACGTATTACTTACTGCTTCCAAGTGTAATAAATAATAAATAAATAAAGCTGTGTATTTTTTGAGTTGTGTTAGTTATACTGTGTGCCTATTACTTTAATAGGTTTGTATAAGTTGGTGCAATTTAAATTGTAAGTTTATAACAAACTCAATTCGGCTGTACAATATGCATTTCGTTAATAGCAACTATTATATTATTAAGTTCCATATATAAGTATTGAATGTTAGTTAAAATCCACTAAATATTCTTGAAAATATTGAAAACCATTACAAGATTGATTGGTAAACTACGGTAAATGCATCAGTAAAATAATTTATTTTCAGACTTTAACGTATTTAAATCCTCACGTAATATCTAACTTGGCCTTGTAATTGCGAAATTAAACATTCTCATTCTGAAAAATTGACAGTTGAATATGCTAAGAAGCGTTAAGAGTATTATTATTTATTATGAAATATTACGATCTTCAACATTTGACCAAGAAATTGTACAGCTTATAATTTAAAACAAAAGAATAATTTGACCTAAAATTTGAACAGAAAAGTGAGATTTTTTTAACTTATGATTAATGACCATCTTCAATTTAAAATAAAAGAAAAAAACTGACCTAAAGCTTACGAACAAAGTTAAAAATATGTAGAAAAATGGTAAAACACTAATAAATATAAAAATGAGTTTAAAATGCACAAAAAAACCAGTAAATTGTGGGAAACCCCGTATGGTGACCCTACAATTGACCAATTGCAGGATCACGTCATAGATGAAGAATTTAAACTGAAACAATGCCATCTTTGAACGTGCTGCGTGCGTGACGCGAATTATACTGCGCGCGCTACGTATTATACATAATACTCCTGACAGAGAAGAATAACCCTTATAATAGGGTACTAAGATTGATTTCACGTTCGTGGACAAAGCTTTATTTTGGTGATGACATCGCTTATTTAAAAGAAAAGATATAATAAATACTTATAAGTCGTTTGTATTATATTGTTATACAATGCTGATGTTTATTCGTATTTTCTTATTTTGGTTTGACTTTGACACATTAGGTGCCAATGAAATGTCGTACCTTTGTGTCCATACTTGAACAGTGTTCCATTATACATTTGCTCAGATAAAGAACATTCGCACACAGCTGCAATGGATAAGGTCCCACGCAAACATATTTAAAACGTTTAAAGTAATTAAAGTAAAGTGTCGTGCAATGATTCAATATGATATTTAAATTAATTGAGTAGATAAAAGCGTGGGGAATCGCAGCCGTCGCATGCGTTACATAAATTGCATCATATGTTTTATTCTTAGGTACAGGTCCGTATAGAAATGATTCGATAATAAAGACATTTTTATGGTAATATTTTTTTCTGACAGTGTTTAGTGTGATATCTTTGTTGCAACCTAAACAAAGAGTGCCATTAAAATTATTATGGAGTTTGTAAATAACAATAATCGTTGTTAATAGCCTTTTCAATAGTTTGTGATGCTCAAAAAAGGTGATAATTAATTTTAATGTGCTTGAACTCATTCAGTTAAATTAATCATCTATTGAAAATTACATTCGTTGCGAGCCAGGAGTCGTTTTTTTAGACTGCACCGATAAACTTTAAATGTACTAAAGTAGAAACTCAAGTTTACACAATGGTATTAATTGCTGTTAGTGGTTCCTTATCACCTGTCAGTCTTCAAAGCCAGTCATCATGCATTTTACTGAGCCCTCTCATTCCATCGTAGATCTCATGCATCGCATTCCCAAAAGAAGCCCACCTTTAGGATACTTTTTAAGTCAATTAAGACGTCTAAGACGTCTTAACGTCTTATCGTCTCCAAAATTTAAAAATTATAAATAGAAAAAAAAAACAATGGAGCGTCTTTCTCTTTATTGTATTTCATATAAACTCGAGAGTCCTTATTCCTTGGCTTTTATTCCAAAAACCTCAGCAGCACAGTATAGCACCGTTCCTCATATGCACGTGACAGTACTTGTAGTTAATAATCAGTATGTGCATAAATTGGCTGCGTTGCGCAAGAGTCGCGGGCGGCACCGGGCGGCGGGCGAAGTTACGAGCGACCTGGCCGCAGCCACCTATGACCTGCGCGCGCGCCGCTTACCTACAGGTGGGGGACTGCCTGCTTAGGATGGGTGCTCATGACGGGTAAGGAATAATCAATGGTTTAATTTTTTATAAGTTTTAAACAATTGACTGTAATTTCTAAGTGAAGTAGATAAACTGATTAAATTTTAGTGAATCAAAATTAAACTAAATTTATATAAATAAATAATTGAAAACACAGATGAATTTGTGTACCATTTTAGGATTCATAGAGATTTTAAAGATACATAGATTGTTGTTGTATGTTCATAAACAACTAAGTCGCTACAAAAACATTACTTCTGAGAATAAAATAAAACGGTTCAGAAAGTTTACTGGACCAAACAAAACAATATATTTCTGTTCCTAGTCCGCAATTGTGCACTAAGCGCTAGCTCGCGGTCATAAAAGCAAAGGATGCGCTGGCGCATCGCTGGCGAGAGGTGAACGTAAGAGAACAATAAATTATCCGTTGCTAGGCAACGCGGCGGCTCGCTGACGAAACGCGAACACTATTGTTTCTGTTCGAGCTTTGATTTTGTTATGGATTTTTCTGGGAATGGTTTGAATTGTGGTCACCTTAGTCAAATTTATAGTCCGGGATTAATCAATTATAAAGATTTATTCTTTTTTTTTCTTTATACGCAGTAAGCAATAGTGTGTTTTAAAATTGTTCAAGATGTTTACGTTGTCGTACATCGAAGGATTGGAATGATTTGCCTGCAGTGGTCTTCCCTTCCGATTATAATTTAGATGTCTTCAAGGCTAGCGTGAATAAGCTCCTAATGTGTGCGCTTCACCATCAATGATTGCATCACTGCTTACCATCAGGTGGGATGGCAATCAAGCACTTAATTATATAATTAAAAAAAAGCCAGCGGTTTCGCCCGTGTACAAGAAAAAAATATGCCTATGTCACTCACTGATACAGTAGAATTCTACTGAGAAAAGAATTTTTAAAACCTGTTTAGTAGTTTTTGAGTTTATTCATTATAAACAAAAATAAAATCTTTATAATATTAGTGTGGATTTATTTACTAAGTATTTGAGTATAATTTACGACAAATAAATCAGTATTAATGTACGGGGTTAGAAATAAAATTATATGAGCACTATTTACACCAGTAACTGTTGATGCCGAGCGATATCACTAGATGGCGTTAGTTGTTTATAGTTCAAATGCGTCCTTTACAATAAATTACGCGTATTTCACTAGCGTTATACCCAAAGGATTATTTATATCCTTTGGACTTGTACGTTTTTCTCTATAGAGAATTACGCTTTCAATTCTTACTGGTTTTTTTTTGGTGATTGTTATTCGTTCTTTGATAATTCGTGTGGTTTAAGTAATTGAAATAAATACCTATTTTGGGTTAACTATAATAATTTATATGAACGTAATTTTTTTTTTTGATTTCTGCACTGAGTGGAATTGTTAGGTCAGACTTTTATTGAGTCAATGAAGAAACTTGGTTGGGTACGTATGTTACTTCATTTGACCTTTTTGTTCCAGGCCTGCGGTGACTCTTTCGAAAAACTCTCGCTGCCAGTAATTTATAAATAATAATAATAATTTAATAATTATATAAAATAAACAATAATAATTTTTAATAATAATTATAAGATGAATAATAATAAATTATAAAGAATAATAACTGTACTCTTAAATTCAATTCAGTTCAGCACATCATACAATGAATTTTAAAACATAAATGGTTGTTAGGTAGTTATCGATAATGTTGCCAGTTTATATCAGGGTGACCTGAACTTACATTTTTATGGTTTGCTTATTATTTATAGGTGATAAGATTTTAATAGACTAATAATAGCGCTATTTATAACGTTATTTTCAGACCATCATTATACCAAAATGTCTCCAAATATTTGAGCCAATTATGCCGGAGCTTCTTCGCGATTAAACAGTGAAAGAAGAAGAGAAGATGAAAGAGAGGGGAGAAATAGTGAGATGGTTCCGTCAGTGGAATGATTATAATATTAGTTTTTTACCATTTGTTATATTACAGTATTTTCCAGAATCATGACCGTATTATTATGAACGTCTAAAAACCCCCACACTGGGTGTTTTAATACCCATTAATAAGTCTAACAGAATTAAATTTTCTCTAACAAGACCGTGCCGCGAAAATTTATAGTATCATACCCATAACACGTGAAATATGGTCCTGTGTATACTTAAACTGGTCTTTTAGACCCCATCGTAACAAAATGTAGCGCCATAACTTTGTAGTGGCGTTTTATGGAGTATTAATAGGTGATGGACCCCACAGGTTTATGGGGATTACTTTGTACGTCAGTGTAAGTACTTAACGTATGGTATGGAGTCTACAGGGTTTTGGTGTGGACTGAGGACGATGAATGGTTGTGTTATATAGGAGTTTTAGTTTTCGGGTTAAGTTGGCATTAACTCATCATATAACAACTAGTTTCTAGCAGCGGCTTTGTCTGCGTGAATGTTAGTTATTGCGGACGCAAAGTCGAAGTTGTAGCCAGAATCGATTCAGTAGTTTAACCATGAAAACGCAACGGACATATTTATTATAATACACATACTATTTACACGATGAAAACAAAATCATAAGTAAATAAAAAATAATAACAAATATACGTGTATATATTTTCGAGCCGTTTCGGGTTGAAACTCTTGTATTATGGGGTCCGAGTGCTAACAAATTATAAAGGTATATATGAACACCTTGCTGTCACTTCGCATGACCCAAGGCACGCAAGAGCTGGCTTTTACCTGTTTTAACTTTCCTTAATTCTTTATTGTACACAAAAACATACATAGTACACAGTGATACATACAGTTTATGCACTAAGGCGAGCTTAACTCAACAGTGAGTTTTCTCGCAAACCGCTTGGTCTGGACCGTAAAGGTTTCAACAAAGACAACAACATAAGTAACAAGTAAGTACATAAGTCTAATATATAATTATAATATACATACTAATATACAAGGTACTAATATTATGTCAATAATGAAAGGAAGTGCTCTTTCTTTTTTTTGGCTGGGTCCCAGTCCACAATGATGTGGAGGAGTTTTTCGACGCCATGTTTTGTATTGGTGTGTTTTTAGGGGTTAAGAGGAGTGAGAATAATCCCATAGATTATTTTTACTTGTTTGTGTTTTATAGATGCAGTTTAGCTATATACTGGGGCCCTACTATGACGAGATAAAATGTAAGTTGTGCGAGCGAGACAAAGGGACGGAGCTATACACTCTATATAGCTTCATCCCTTTAACAGTTCAGTTAAGGTCGTAAAATAGATTATGTTAAGAGCTCGTGTTAGCACTCCTGCCCCCTTAGCCAAGTTACAACCATTTCGTTTCGTTTCTCTTTTCGTTGATCGCCTCGAGTCGGCCATGCCTACGATTCCTTTGTTCTGAGGTCATCTCAACGCTCAGTCACGGGGTCAGAATAAAGGAATTGGAGGCGTGGCCTACTCGAAGCGTTCGACGCGAGAGTATCGAAACAAAACGGTTGTAGCTTGGCTAGGAAGGTTGTTCTATTCTGACAGGCGTGCTGCAACAATGCGACAATGGTTTTTAAAGGAGTTAATTCTAATCCATTAAATTATTTCTTAAAAAAATATATTGCCATTAGAAGACCGATGTTAGCAGATATCAACATCTTGTGCATAGAAAACCGTTCTTAGAGTATGCTTAATTAGAATGGTTCAGTGTTTCAATATCAATCATTTAATAATTCCGTCGTTAAGACTTGTTCGAGACAAATTGGTCATCCAAACTAATCCATCCATTGTTAGTCTTCAAGGAAAACTTTGAAATAAACTACCGTCTCATCATAATGCAAATTATAATTTAACACTCGATTCATTTTGAGTTATATCGATTTTCGATGCGATTTTTATCGATAAGTGTGACAAATCGAGTGAAGACCTCGTGTGGACTTTCCAAATGAACCGTTGGCTGCATCACGCACGCGAAACAAGCGTGAGAACGACCAGATAACATTAACAACATCAAATGTTGACCTTTCTCCTACTGTGGTGACCCGTACCAATACCATTTTGCACTCTTCCAACTTCAAGATCATCAATAATCTACCTTATCCCAAGCTGACAAGCCTTAAAATTGATTTCCTCAAGGTTTTTTCGATGGTAAAGTGATGTTGGCTTAAAACGCGAGCGCGTGTCATCCCGCGTTTGCGTTCGGAAGCACTGACCTGCACCGCACCGCGATGTTTTGATTGGCTCTGACATTCAAATACAATCGATTATTCGTTTAATTTGAATCGATACCGCTCGTGAGTTGCTCGGCGGGGAAATCGAGGTTCACATTCGAAATTGGAACATTTTTTTTATTCAAATGCCTAGACAATGATGATACACTTATCAGAATTACTATTGAGGTTTCATTTGTTTGAAAGATACAAATGTTGCCAGGATGAAATAAATAGGATGTGTGCGTTTAATTGACCGATATAAATCCAACTGTTAACATTTAATTACTGACCTATCAATTTACGTTAAGAATTACACAATAGCTGACGTTATTAACAACAATAGATCCTTGAACCCGGCACAAACGTATAAATTATGCAACAATACTAATCGTACAACATGTCCGACGGACGCCGCTGTAGATTTCGTGACGGGAATAAAAATTATTGCCATGCTCCAATAAGTTGATCGGTGTGCCAACTGCGTTGCGTCCGTTGACAATTTCGACACGAAACCTCTCTAAAACAATGACAATCATTAACCGGCCTGCCAATCAATTGTCGACTAGAAATTAATGATTTAAAATTCAAATTCGCGTGACTAATCGTCGTCAATCGATACAAATAAAACAAGACCGTACACGCAAAAGTGAGTAAGTGCAAATTTGAATCGATTGCGGGCGCTGCGGAGTCGCGACGAATCGATTCACCCGTGAATTGTATTGCAAAGTGAATCGCGGTGTGTCGCCGCCGCAGTGTCGCTACTCGCTACTGTGACGGCCGTCGCGGCAAATGAACCGATTTATATTGATCTCGTTTTTAATTGATACCTTGCCGCTGCAAGGTTGTATGCTAAACAAATATTGATAATGTCATCAGCATAATGTTATTTAAACGATTAATTATACAAATATACAGTCGAACAGATATGCATCAATAATTAGTAATTCCTATTCTATAATGTGAATGTTATGTCGAATAAAACCATTTCCCATCAGGAAGCCCACATGCAAATGAGCATAAATACCTACCCTAGTAGGTATTGATTGCAAACATTAACTGCTTGCGATTACCGTACATAAAAAGTCACATACCTAATCAAGCAATACTTTTTCACAGATCCCGTATCAAACGAATCCAATTAAAGCCTAACCAGTACTTACTGAACATCTAATTGAAAACTAATTAACTCAATATAGGTCATTATCGATTTAAATATAATTAGATGTATGGAAGCATTAAAGCCAATTAAAATGGTTGTATTAATTAGCTAGCGAGGCTATTAAGGTTTGTTCTTTTCGCTTTGAGGTTTCTCGTTGACAAATTACGCGACGGTGCCTTTCATGGCAGTTGGCGGCGAGAGGGCAATTGTCTCCGTACAATACGATTACACACACAGATAATTCTAGAAAAACCTTTAAAAGCAAATTAGAAGCGATGATTTATTACTGAACGGGTTACGAAATGTAACTGAGCGGGCCATTTAGGGTGTGTGTAGATGGTACGGATTTTGGCAGATGTGAGATCAGTATTGTTGTGGACCGAATTTGGTTATTTGTGAAGCATTAGAGATATCTATTTGATACCTAAAAATACAGGCATATGGCTAGTTTCGGGATTATCAACTATCGTGATCTTTTATATGTATAATTTGATATGACTTTTGGTTTGAGAAAAAATAATAAAAACTAGTCTTTAATCAACACAGCCAACAGTCTCAGTAAGCAATTATTCTTCTCTGCAAAATGTTAGTGCAGTTTCTTAACATTTTAACATAAGCTCTTCTTACCAAAATCCACTTAGCATAGCATAGCATAGTCAGCCTTATAATGTTCCCGCTGTTGGGACTCAGGCCTCCTCTCTAGGAGAGGGAATGGGCCGTAATCCACCACGCGGGCCCAGTGCGGGTTGGTGGATGTCACATGTCTTCGAATTTTTGGTTCTAGGACATGCCGGTTTCCTCACGATGTTTTCCTTCATCGTTTTTAAATCCACTTACTCGTGTATTTTTCTTTAATGCATCCCGCTTAAAACTGATGACACCTCATCAAAATATTACATCACACTATTCCACTAGCCAGCACCTTGCCTTACACGCGTCCTAACCGTCAAATATCTTTTCCGCCAGTGTTTCCCGATCGCGTGCTCTACTGCAATTTAAATGTGCTCCAAATTTGAAAATAATTCGTTTCGCCCCGATGACGCGCGGCCGTGCGAATTAGAACGTTTATTGGATGAGCATTTGACAGTGACAGCCTTCTTCTGATATTTGACAGTTATGTTATGTTACCTGTGGGGTTAGCAAGCAGAGATTAATAGTGCTCTTATTGCAAAAACCAACTAAATGCACCAAAAATTTTCTGTTATTATATTATATTATGTTATTACTATTTATTCAATCAAATTTGTAGGTTATTTACTTTTTGCCGAAGCTATCTTTGTATTTAGTGTCAGTAGTAGTAGCTAATAAGTGGTTTTACCTGTAGATTCATCTTGATGAGAGGAATGGATAGCTATATTTAACTTTAATTTAGGTAAAAATAGCAGATGCAGCAGTTGGTTTTTGCATAAGGGTACGTAATGATGCCTGGGGACATACCATGAGGTGTTAAAATGGAGGATATACACCTTATATAGCTAACAGTTCAATTAAGGTCGTAAAATGGGTCGCGTTAAAAGCCCGCGTTAATTGACAGATGATGTGACCACGTGACTGAGCGTTGAGATGACGTCAGAACCAAAGAATCGAAGGCGTAGCCTACTCGAGGCGTTCGACGCTAGAGAATCGAAACGAAACGGTCGTAACTTGGTTAGGGGGGACTCAGTCATCATCTGTCACTTCATGCTAACTTATCTATGGATACTGAATTTTCGATGAACTTACAGAATGATGAAACAACAAACATCTCAAGTTTTATCGTTCTCTTACATTATGGTGCATGTTACATATCTTAATTTAAGGATTGGCAATGTTTAAAAATAATCTACGCAGTAAAAAAAGGCAGAAGTATATTTTATGAGCTTACATTTCTAAAAATCCTCCTAACTCTCAACATAACTTCAAAATAAATCCGTATAAAATCTAAAAGCTATTCCTAGCAATTGACGCAACCCCAGCGAAGGACTCAAGTTGAAACTAAAAAATATATCAACAGTATAGTTACTCTTACGAGTAGTGGCCTAGCGGTGGGTTCAGACGGCCAGCTAATGGCAGGCGTGATTGATGCTGATCGCCGGATCTCGGCAAAAACGTGTGAACCCGTCTTAGTGGCTGTGCTCCAATTATTGCGTAACTCTTGGATGTACGTTATCATTACGGCTGTTGCTTTATGAGGTGAGCTGGGGTGAAGGATAGTTTAACAAGAAAGGTATTTGAGAGATAAGTAGGAAGGGAATAGGAGGTCACTTACACAGTTACAAAGAGTTGTCCGTAGGCATTTGTTTATAAAGAGGTTTGGAGGAAATAATTAGGCTGTTCATTTTGTTTTTATAAAAACGCATATGAAAGTATGTTCGATGGCAATAGCAAAAATGCTTTTTTATTTTTATTTGTTTGTTTGTTTCGGCTAATTTCCGAAACGGCTGGACTGACTTTGAAAAGACTTACTCGTAGAAAGTTAAATATTTTTCCTACATTTGAAATTAAAGTCCAAGTCAATTTGATATCAAGACGATTAAAAAGCACCACTCCATGAAGAACAAACACATCTATCTCTCATTCAAAGTTTGTTGCAACAAAAAACACAAGCCACACATCTCAATCATCGAAAAACCGACATTTAACCTCAACAATTCATCGTAACCGACCCAAATAAGCACGGCCCATTACCCAGTAACCAGGCGATAACCATCAACAGTAACCAAAAGGTTTATGGTGTAAGGCAGCGTTGCCAAACCGCTACTTAAGTTCACGAGCCGGAAAATAGTCGACGAAATATCGAAACTGATTCAGAATCCATTTTGAAAATACTACGCAACTCTATGTAAGATCTAGGTTGAGAATTTGTCCGTGAAATTATTTAAACTAGTGCTGAAAATTGGTTAGATTAGTATTCTGGTTAGGTTTGACAGCAGAGGTAAGTACTGGTCAAATTATTCAGAACACTTCTGCTTCAACGTGGAGAGAGGCTGAGTGTCAGGCTTTCACTAACTAAAACTCACCTTCCTTCAATTTTATAATGCTCTAAATATATTGCTCTCTATGATTCAGAGTCGTGGTGACTCTTTCAAAAATTCTGAGTTTGTTCCTATGTTTCTTATCAGGGTAGTCAGCTAGGAAACACCGGCCTCGGCTAGTTTAAATTGACACGTAAAAGTGTTTTTGCAATTATAAATATAATTTATTATTCAATCCCGCAGTACTGTCAGCATTAAAAATGTTGTCGAGTACTTCATCGATTCCAGCGCGTGCGATCGTGCTCCCGCTCTCTTTCTCGCTCTAGTAATTGACGGTTTTAAGTGATAGAAAGGGATAGAAGCACAGGAAAGTGTGATTGGGTACTGTATTTCAGTTCTAATGAGTCATTTCTTTTGGTGTCCATTATTGCGAGGTGTTTACTACTCTCCATGAGCTGTGCTGTCTGATCGTTTGTCCATTCAACAAAAAAACATCTCCTTTTTGAAGTCGGTTAAAAAGAGGTGATGATGTCATTTTAATAGTACTATGTTTTAGGATATATTACGTATCTAGCTGTATTCTTTTCCTGCAGATATTCTTAAAGAAAAAGATCAGAGATCTTTGCTATAATATTTAACATTTAATTAAATAATCCTTGATATTCTGAGCAGAAGCAGTTAAACAGCTTTCCAACACTTAAAATATACTTCAAGTAGCAATGAATAAGTACAAAAAATAAATCTATCAAGCAACAAGCACAACAATCGACCGTTCGGTCCGTGGGTTCGAGTCGCGTGCGACGTATTTACATACAAACGGGTGCGCGGGCGCACGCCACATTTAATTACACGACACGGGACAAATTGACGACCGCCCGCTAACGATCACCGGTAACCACTGAGCTGCAGGGATAAAATAGCTCTTTTTATGTTTTAATTAAATAGTTGAACTGGTTCTTAAGTTTAATGCCGATAATATTTTGTAGGATAAGAAAAATAGTTAGGTATATTTAGTACCACCTGGTGCTGCTAAATGGTTTAAGTTGAAAGACCATTTTATACTGGTATTTTAAAAATTATTAATTTGACGTTGTCTAGACAGATTTGTCTTGTAGATCTGAATCCATTTATGCATATTTATCTATCTTCGACCACATAGAGTAATGGTGACTCAGTGGTAACGGACCCAGTCTATGAGTTGTAGGTCTTTGGTTCAAACCTAGCCAAACGCACGTCATGTCATTTTTCATCACCACTGCTCTCAAAACGTTGAAGGAAAACATTGTGAGGAGACCGGCATGTCCTCGAACCAAAACTGATACCAATACAAAAAGTTTATTTGTGCACACAGGTACAATTAAGATGTGATGTGATATGACAATAATTTGTATAGTGCCTCTGTGTTCTGCCACAGTAAGTGGCACACAAATATTAATAAAATAGGTATTTCTACTGAAAATAAGTACCTACACGGGTACACAGGGTATGCTTATTTTGGGGGAGCGCTAACAGTATGCTGGCCACGCTAGCAGAGAGACTACATTGTAGCATTATAATATAATGCCCTGTTGTTTGCGACATGTGACAGGCTTGTGACGTAATAAACAATTTATTATAATTTGAATTTTATTGTAATTTTATTATTTAATTTTGATTTTATATTTGATTTTGATTTTATTATATAATTTTTATTGATTGAATTGAAATATTAAGAATTTTATTTTATTATCTAATATTATATTAACAATTTAAATATAATTATTTGCATTAATTTTATAATATGATTTAGCTTAATCGATTTTAATTGTACAAACTGTGATTTTAATTGTGACTGTTTTGTTTTTTTTTTATATTTGTTTATGAGTCAATGTTACTTAAAATAAATAAATAGTTATTTTATTAAACGGTTCATCTTTATACAATACATGAAGACATGTGGCATCTACCAATCCGCACTGTGCCCTATCTCCCAGAGAGGAGGCTTGAGTCCGAGCAGTGGGGACACTAAAAAAGCTGATTATGCTTTACTATGGTCAAATCGATATGTCAATTTTCGTAAAAATCGATCTGTTTGATTTTCCTTTTCCTTTTAAATAACCTACTTTATTAACCTAAAAAACTAGTTGATTACATAACCTTGGCAGCCATTGTGAGTCGAGACATCCTGAGACAGTATCCACCCTTGCACAAGCCATTGTCGGTCAGTTCCACTTGCATTCATACAAATTGCGCTTGCGCAAGAAGAAAATTGTCGTTTGTATGGACTAGTGGGTTTACTACAGTTTGCCCTTGTTAGAATAAATGTAGCGGAAGATTGATTGGTAATCGAGAATTGTTTGCCAGAATTGAACGAGATTTTATTTAAGAACGCATATTTCAATACCTACATTAAAGTCTTTCTTACTGTGAAGGGATTTTATTACCGTGTTATATATAAAAATATTATCGACTAGCTTTTACCCGCGGCTTTGCCCGCATACATAAAATATAGCCTATGTCTCTCAGGAATAAAGGATCTGTATCTATCTATTGTGGTCTGGTTCCCGTGCTTAGTCCTTGGCGGACCATTGTGCATGAGCCATGGCGGCCTTCCCTCCAACCAGCCCACCTCACTCCAGAAACAGATGAGTCTTTGCAGTTTGGAATAAAGGAGCTTTCTATTAGTGAAAAAATTTTCGCAATCCGACCAGTAATTCCAGAGATTACCTCCTACAAACAAAAAAAAACAAACTTTACCTCTTTATAATATTAGTGTAGATTTAGTAGGTTTTAGAATGTTGGGCTGTAAAAAGGACGGATGAAATACAAATGCATGTAGTGGAGATGAGAATGTTGAGATAGATGTGTATTGTGGCGAGAATGGATAAAGTGAGAAATGAGTATATTGGAGGAAGTTTGAAAGTGGCGCCAGTGACTGAAAAGTTGAAGAGAATCGTTTGTCTTGGTATGGTCATGAAAAGAGGAGAGATGAAATGCATGTTACTATAAGAGTTAGTAAATATGTGGGTGGATGGAGAGGGAGGCTAAAATGAAGGTCAATGGATTGTGTGAGGAGTGATATGAAAGGAAATTAAGTTAGTTATAGCATGACGGGTGACAGGACAGAATGGAAGAAAAAATAATGTTGCGCCGAATAAATAATACGGGACAAGGGCAGAAAGATGATGATTAAAATTTGTTATTGTATGTTTGTGGGAAGTGTAACTTGCGGTCAGACACGCGAGTTCAGCCGAAAACTAACCTCATTTAGTACGCATCAACAAAAAAAGTGTAACGGATGATTATGCGTGCTGATCGAATTATCGATGTGCATCTCCCGGACATTGTCGATATCTACACATTGCCATTACTACCTGCACTTCATAATAACCTTATTCTTTAAACAGTAATGTTCAAAATCGATCAGCTATGGCGTAGTACAAGTGGCAGGGCTGAGGATGAATCGAGTTAGAATCGGAATTAAAGCAATTATCGATATTAATAATCGATCACGGAATCTATTTTTTTTCATAGTTGCCGTTTTTTTCACGCTGTAGCGGTTTTAATGCGATTATTTTGCATATTATTTTGTTAATCTTGTAAATTCATGTTTTTATAATCATTGTAATTTGTTACATTAAAGGTTGAAAGCCACATTTCTGGTTTCAAAAGTCTTCAAAACCAATTGCCACGCGATTTTTCAACCTGCCAACGAAATTAGAATTAGACCATTAATCAGATGTTCCATATCGATTAACTCAATCGTAGTAATTATATTCGAATAAGGTGTCAATCGATTTATCGTCATTTTAATGAAGTCACGCAAAGTTTATAAATCGCCATTTATAGAGACAAGAAGTTTTAATTATGTGTTCATGTTTATTAAAGAAAGGTTGAGGACCTTTTGTATTGTAATAATTGGTTTCTGGTCAGGTCTGGTGCCTTGAATGAGGTCGGGCTGATGTTCCAAGGTCTTTGATTCGGATTCTGATTGCAGTGTGCTATAAATTATGTATTAGTTGATGGTTACCTACTGAAACGGTCACAGAGCGTAGTTACAGGTGATTTTGTGACGTGAGTAGAGTACAGAATTTTCGTCACTAGTGGTTTTGAGTCCACTCTTGACTGCGATCACGTCTGATGGTAAGCGATAAGGCTAATGATGGAATAAGCATGCCCAAAAGATATCTGTCGATTCTTGCTTTGACAGTTTATGAGTAGATGGTCAGAAATAAAGAAGCTGGGGAAGGTTTTATCCATTTATCAAGTTGGGTAGCCCTCCGTCCGACCGTCTGGACCCCAAGTCGTCGACGGCGCGTATTGTTTCACGCGCGCCTCAGGGAGATGTCAGCAAATCGTAGGGGCCCCGCAGGGTCGAAGCCTACTGGGGCCATGGGTAGTGTGAAAACGAAACCCGGGGCCCTGGGGGCAACGAAGGAACAGGAGTGGGTTTTTAGTCAGTAAAAGTCTGACACTATCTCTCGCTCCGCCCAAGAGCGGGATTTGTCATAATATGATTTTCCCACCCAATTAAAAATAAAAACCCTAGAGCAGGAGAACTCATTAGATCATTTACTACCTCTAAAAAAAGTACACTTTTTTGCGGTAAGTAGTATTTTTGCGTTTTATAACCGTCCGTTTGCAACAAGCAAGTTACCTTGATATGATTGTTGAAATTTACATTTCCGATTTTCTGTTTTCATTTCCTAATAATTAGAACGAATCGCATAACTTTAGTTTAGAAAATAATGTGCTAGTTAATTAATGATTACACAGATTTTTAATTAGTGGCCTGTTTGTGTTGCGTTCATGCAGTTATTGTAGTTTTAAGAGTGGCATTACGTTTCCTAATCAAGGATATAATATGAGGTGTTTATGAAATAAGTAAGGATGACAGGGTAGCTCGCCGTCCGACCGTCCAGTAACCGTCTGGACCGAGCCCAAATCGTCGCCGGCGCGTACTGTTCCACTCGCGCCTCAGGGAGATGTCAGCAAATCGTAGGGGCCCAGCAGGGTCGAAGCCTACTGGGGCCACGGGTAGTGTGAAAACGAAACCTGGGGCCCTGGGACGAAGGCAAAGAAAAGAGCGGTATTTGTCTTTAGAAGATTTTCCCACCTAAAAAAATAGGGAGACAGAAAAATACTTTATATATTATAATTCTTCTGTACTGCTCTGTTTGTCACCTAACTCCTCCTAAATCGCTTGATGGATTCGCACGATATTTTGTGTGTATTTTTGAGTGGGTTCCTGGAAGGTTTATAATACAATTGAACCTAGTAGGTGGCGCTGCAATCAGGATATTTTTTTTTTTTATAGTTGCTTTAGGGCAGATTCTGGGCCCGCTAGCATAGTAATAGCATAGCATAGTCGCCCTTATAATGTTCCTACTACTGAGACTCAGGCCTCCTACCTAGAAGAGAGAATGGGCTTTAATCCACCACGCGGGCACAATGCGGGTTGGTATAAGTAAGGGCCCGCTAGTATAAGTACATTTATACGGCTTAAATTGATTTTTATCCTTGAAATGATATAAGTAATAAGTTGTGTTTAGTCCATCATAAAAAACCGATTCAGCAATTTACTAGTTTACGTGGTACTTCTAAAGAATTTCCTTGTCTAGATCGGTTCTTGTCGAAGTCTTTGAAGACCATTTTAGGTAGCAGAAATCTTCAGCTTACTACCTTTCAGGCTTACAACTGTATTGCTTAATATAAATATAGATCATTTAGATGTGTATATCTTCCTTAATTTTGTATCTTTATATTTCAAAGGCAAAGTCCTGACTTCAGTTACTGACTCATCAACGCACAGCCTAAACCCTGAGACCTAGAACGATGAAATTTTTGGCCGAATGATGGATTTTCATGTGTGATTTAACAGACAGAGTGATTCATGAGGAAGGTGAGATGTATGCCTAGTAGATAGAGAGATACATCCTTGTGAAGCTGGGGCAGATCATGACTAAACTATAATTTCCATGTTCTATTCCTTAATTCTTGATGATCAGGTTTGAGCCATAATGATTTTGATGACGTTGTTTTGCCAATTTTTCTCCAACGTTAATCAATAAGTCCCAAGTGGTCCACGGACGCATAGTTTCATAGACGCATTTTCGTCATTAAACTCTTGATACTTTTGGTATAGCCTGGTTTCGCGTATACCAAGACGCGTGTATGAAGCTACGCGTCCTTAGAACCCAAAGAAATTTTGGGGCTCTTCTTTATAATCTTAGTCAGCACTTTGGTCTGTTTTAACTTAAATACTTGTTAGATATTTACCTTGCATCCTTCACAAGTGAACGCGCCGAAATGGAAGCCGGCCGCCGGCTCTCCGCAGACTTTGCACTTTTGGTTCATCTAGAAAAGACAAGAACATAATTAAATGATTAGAAAAGAAGATGGAAATAGACACAAGACAATCGAAATTAGTACAAATGGGCTTAAGATGGTGAAATCATCAATTGATCAGAACTAACGAAGTTGTATATATTGAATTTAAGGACGCCATTTTGGGAAAATAGAAAAATTAAGAAATATGGATAGAAAAAGGACTGGTGGCTCCAGGGATAACGTTCCTGAAATAATTGTACTTAGAATATAAAAGGGCTATAGCAAGAACTAGAGCAAAATAGACAACATTTTTTTTTTCTTAAAAAGGGAATAAAATTTATACAAAGTAAGAAAAAAGCATTTAAAAAATACACTCGCGGCGCGCACAGAACTAACCAATATTGTTGCTCTTATCGCTCGACATAAACGAATATGCAACTGAAAATCCGCCACAGAAACCCAATTCACTGTTAATATGCCGTGACCGAGATCGGCCATTTCCAATCAGTCATTTAGTTGTTAATTTCGAAGAGCATGGGGCATGTTATTGGTTGCATATGCGATAAAATCGTTTTGTATGTATCGATTAAACGATATTAATTGTTGCGATTTATTTCTTATGCGTTACGTGTCGCGCTCTATGCGTTCCATATTTGAAAATTCACTGCGACGCATTTTGACAAGATTTCTTTTTAAATATTATGCCTACGCTTTGACACATTGAATTTTGTTTTATCTGTGCTGTATTGGCGATTGTCTTTTTATGATGGTCTAATGTGTCATCATTGCTGTTTTTTATTTCCAAATGAGGTAAGCAGGCTACAAAATAAATGCCTACGGTCAACCCGTCGGCATCGCTCAAAGTCGTCAGAAAAAAAACCTAAAAAACTTTTTCATTTGCATAAAATTCAGAATGAATAAACTTTAGTACGCATAAATGAACAAATTTAATTAAATCGAACTTATTTTAACGACGGCTGTTTCGTATAAAAATAACAATAAAGTCGTAAGTAGTGTCTTTTCTGTCAGCATGTGAGTTATTGTAATGGTGGGATCACATTTTAATGGTTCTTTCAACGGTTTTTACACTTTTTAAGCTCATAATATAATGTAATGTGCATTGTAAATCCAGAAAAACGTCTGTTATTAACGAAATTATGTGATTAACACTGAAAATATGTAAGAGTTGGAGTAAAAGGAGAAGTTACGAGCTGACGGCGGCCATGTTACGATGGCTACTACGTCAGCTCGTTAAGGTAACCCAGGCTGGTTGGAGATCCTTGAGCGAGTCAAACTAATGTGTCATTTAGGATCCATTTATTTATTCACGGACAATAAAATAATTTGTAAGAGTCTGAGTGTTGTCGTCATGTATACTTAGTGTTGCCATTTTCCGTATTGTAATTTCTGTGATTCTTGGGAGTGGTCAGTTTGGATGTGTTTCATTGTTACTCCTTCATGCTTATATGGTTGAATAGATTCGGATGAAATTTTGTTAGTTTATATCTTGAATAACCTTAAGGGCCATAATTAATAAAGGAGGAGGGTGAAACAGCTGTCAGAAGTTAATGAGTAGTAAGGCTTCAGTTGAATATTGATGTATTCGGAAATCTTATTGTCTTTTATGTGTCACTTGATGCAATTCATCTGATCGTCACCGTCGTTGGTGATGACTATTGGGTTTAAATATTGTTTTGGTTTGAATTTAGAAGACTCTACAATTAGTACTCTTAGGACGCGATTGCTTCCAATTCCCTCTCACTACCAGAACCTGAACCAGAGCCCAGTAACTCTCTCCAGCATATGATATGCCAAGCCATCCTTCTATTCTTTAATTATTTATGGTACACGAAACATACATAGTATACGGTGATACAGACATTTTATGTACAAAGGTGAGCTTAACTCAGCAATGAGTTTTCTCCCAGCAAACCTTTGAATTATAGAGACAGAACATATTCGAGGGTAGGATCCAGTGTACAATATAAACAACTTAATCTAATATATAATTATAATATACATACTAATACACACTAATATGAGCGAGAGAAGTAATTGGACCATAGCTACCTTAAAAAAAATGCTGGCGTAAGTAAAATATTAAGGAACTATTCCTTAATATTTTACTTTTCCCACTCGTCTATCGTCAACATCGAGCATGGTTTAAAAGCTTGTTACTTCATCTAACGCAATCCAACGCGATGTTTGATGAATAGGCAATGCAAAAAAAGGAAATAACGCCTGAAAACTCTGTTGGCATTCGACAATTCTGTAATTTACTCGTATATTTCACAAAACTTGTTCCAGAAAATACGTGTTTTTTTTTAACCCCTAATATTGCCGTCATTTTGAATCTCGATTAAATGTGCAAGGCTTCTATTTATGTAGATTTTAATATATGAGTACACAATGGAGGGTCAATGTTCACGAAAAATAGCAGATTTTCTGAGGTCTTTACTAGATTAGTTTTACACAAATTTATGTTTTGATTTCTATAAAAGCCTAGATAATATTTACACAATAGCTGTATATCCAAAATATCTACAAAAAAATATGCGATAACATCATAATCACGTAATAGCGTAAGTTGTATGAAAATGTAGCTCGAAAAGGGCGCTTTTAATATACGGAATCTTGCACTGAATTAACTGAAACACCAAGCAACAGAAACGAGTCGCGCGCGTCAGTGTGATAGTAATCGGAGATAATATACTGCGATGCAAAATATGAAGAAAGCATTTTGGGTAAACTTGTTTTAAAGTAATTAAAGTTAATGTTACGAGGCGCCTAACTGTTGAGGGAAATACTTTAAATTGTACTGATGTTGAAGATTGATTATATGACTATGTTTGGGAACCCTGTAACTCAAGGCTGTGTTTTCCTGATAGCTTAGTCAGCATAGGTGTATTTAATAGTGCATCCACATTAAGCCATTTGTGTTTAGTTCCATGAAATTAAGCAGGATTTACTATTTTTTTGGGAAATCATTAAATGACTTCTCCCGCTCTGGGTGGAGCGAGATTGAGTGTCAGACTAGCACTAACATGTGTATATATTTATAAATACATACATATTATAGAAAAATTATACCCAGACACAAAACAAATTATCGTGCTCATCACACAAATATTTGTCCTGGGTGGACCAGACCACCCAGGACTGATGCTGAAGCATAGCAGTTAGGGCCACTAACCACTAGACCAACAGGCCAATCAGTACTTCATAAACTAGTGCGATTCACCATCAACGATTGCATCACTTCTTACCATCAGGTGTGATCGCAGACAAGCACTAGTTTAAATCATAAAAAAATATTTCGAGAGAAGAACTGCCACTAACATA
Organism: Mythimna vitellina; assembly: GCA_949316375.1. NCBI lineage: Eukaryota > Metazoa > Arthropoda > Insecta > Lepidoptera > Noctuidae > Mythimna > Mythimna vitellina. The sequence continues at coordinate 22,803,878 of OX438701.1, read as the reverse complement.
CGAAACAGACATTTCCCAAGACAGCACAGTGATAACATTTCCCCTAAAAAAAAACATTTCCAATACTATACAATGTTGCAAACGTACAAAACATCGCGAGATTTATCCGCAGACACGGGAATAAACTTTGAGAAAATTCCCGAGATTCCAATCGAGACAAAACGAACAAAGGAGAGTTGGTACGAAGTAATCCGTTTATCTAGCTAGCGGGGATCGGCTGAGATGCAGGTGGATGCGTATGGGCAGTAACAAGGGACTGTAGACTTAAAATGTTAGAAACGCTAAAATAGTCAAAGATTTGTTTTTGAAACTTGGACTAACTGTACTTGTACTTTGCGTTTGTATAACTACAGTAAAGTAGCATTCGTTCAGAAAGTTTTATAGAGGGGCAATTCCCATATTATTAAATACGAGAAGTGACGAAATTATACAAAGCTAATGAAGGGGTGCCTCAGCCACTAAGAGGCTGCGTCTGACTCGCGTGCGTATCGCGTCTGATTCGCTACAAACGCGCGTCAACGGTGCGTTTAAAAAACATGGTGTGCACAGGCCCTTACAGCGACAACAAAAAAAATTGATAAAACCACCAGGCCGAGGAGAATCAATGTGATTTTCTACTGCTTGTGATGGACCAAAATGACATGAGCTGTTTTACAAATCTGACTCGGACAAAATTGCGGGCACTAGCTAGCGTTGAGATTCAAAGCATTTTATGTCAAATAAACCATTTACAGGCACTTTTGAAATGTCAAGAAGTCTGTCAGACAAATGATGCTAATAGCAAATTCCAAAGCGTAGATCTCTATGGAGAAGAATGTGCAAGAAACTCTATGGACACTCTTTTCAATCATGTTCTATGTATTACAAATATCTCGGTTAAATGTTGCTATAAAAACTTGATACTATTGAATAACATTATAATAATTAAGTCCCTGACACTACTTCCCCTGTCCCCATAGTTTACAGTCGTCGCTAAGGCGAAGTAAATCACGCAGCATGTGCCCTCGCCCTATCGCTCTGAGGATCGTGCGCGCCGCTAAATTAGAACTGGGCTTCAGGGGTCGGTGGGGTCCAGGATTTTTTACCAACGCAAAAACCAACTGAAGGAACCCGAGTGGGTTTTAGTCATTAATAATCTGCTCACTCCAGTGAGATCTAGAGAAGGTTTTTTGATGATTTCCCACTAAAAAGGGGTCCCCCAAATAACACGGGATAAGGGCAGGAAGATGATGATGATGACCCATGGAGTTTATCTATAATATGTATGTATTTAGGAATATTTAAGTATGTTTATCAGTTGTCTAGTACTCATAACACAAGCTCTGCTTACCTCGGGACTAGACGGCGTTGTGTTGATAGTTGTGTTAATATTATAATATTATTATTAATATTATTATATTGCTGGTTCTTCTCCGTAGGAAGCGACCAATTTGTAACCGTGCACTAGCTTCTGACGTTTTATAAGTGTCCATGTAGGCCTATGAGAAATATTTGAATTTTGAATTGATAAGCTCACGCTTGAGCACTATCTCAGCTGATGGTAAACTATGATATGGTCGACAGTAGAGCACGCTTGTCTAGAAGTAACCTATTCCCTCTTGACTTAAAGATCCCAGCTCCACAAACTTCGGTAGGGAATCCCACTCTTTATTTTCCTATTACTATTCCTCGTTCCTAGTTTTGATGAGAATTGAGTGAGAATACATAATTAGATACATATATACATAAATATGCTTGCACTGACTGGACAGGTCCACTCAAATCTGTATGGTTCTTTTTTCAAAAGACCATGTCAGACAAATCTGCATGGTTCTCATGTGATTTGATCATTACATATTTACTGTATGGACTTTAAAAGAGACTTTGACCCCTGAGTTTGTTTCGGTATTTCTTCTTAGAATCAGCTAGGAAACACCGGCCTCATCTAGTTTGAAATGACGAAAAAAAAATTACGTGTAAAAGTATTTTTTTTTAACTTTTAGCATAAGAAGTTGCCTATGCCCAGCAGTGGATGTCTATCGGCAGAAATGATGCTGATGATGATGACGGTAAGTCACCAATTATTGGACCTTAGGTAAAACAATATTAGGTTTATTAGCAAGAGATTGACGCTGGATTTAGGTACGTGTGTCGGAGAAAACATAATAAATAAATAAGTGAATCAATAAAGTTATTGTAAAAAGTAATTTCCTGCTACTAAACTCAGTTTTGGAAGACTCAGAAAAGAAGAGGTGCTTTCCTAATCGTAAATTTGTTTCTTTAGACAATGTTTTATTCAGATCATTACAGATTAAGTGGTGACGTCACAGCGTTGCACGCATGTAGGGATCGATTTCAATAATCACCACACAGGTAATAAAAGATAATTGACCCAATCAACCTCATACATAAAGGTTAGGTCACTTTTGAATAATTATCTTTTTTTTAAATGTAATAGGAACAAGAATGTACAGGTCACTATGACCGGCACATCGAAAATGCAAAATTAAATTTGTGTTCTAAATTTCAAATTTCAAAAAAAGGAAGGGATCATTAATTCGTAAAGTTTGTCATTGACTGGCCTCGTTATAAATAAAAAATAATTGTTTAACACGTCAAGGTCAGTGACCTAATAATTGCAGAATTCAGCGCCGGCGCACATCGCCCGAATAATCTCGATATGCGTCCGTGTAACGCGACGCAACAGATCGATTCCCTTACTACATGACTTAATTAATTCTCAAGACCGTTCATCTTTTTAGGGCACTCCTTATACGGCAAAATACAATGCAAAAACAACCAAATACTGATGAGATACAATTCATATTACAGTGAATCAATTCGGAGTTTAACGAAGCAAATAAATTGAATGCTCATGACAAGTCTCGAGTCGCGAAAGCCTCGCAGTCGAAATGGCTGTCACCGGTGTCAGTCCATCTCCAATCATATATCTCGTTTATAATCTGGAAATGCAATTAGCATATTAATCGCTTCAAATTTCGATGATTAAAACCAACGTTTTATTTAAATCGATTTCATTTGATTTATATCCGAATAGGATGCTGGACTTAAATCCAAATATGTGTGATCAGTTACTAGCTATTATTATGACTAGTTTATTAGTTTGTGTTTAGCTTTTTTTTTAATTGATAAAAACTAGTGTTTAACTGAGATCCCACTTGATGGTGAGCAGTGATGCAATCGTTGATGGTGAGGTGGACTAGATTATTACGTGCCTGATCACTTAGAGCAGTGGTGGCCGAGTGGAAACGGCCCCGACTTACAAGTTGTAGGTCGCGGGTTCAAACCCAGCCAGGCGCATTACTTTGTGTAATTTATTTCATCACCACTGCTCTCAAAACGGTGAAGGAAAACATCGTGAGGAAACCGGCATGTCCTAGAACCAAAAATTCGAAGACATGTGACATCCACCAAGCCGCACTGGGTCCGCGTGGTGGATTACGGCCCATTCCCTCTCCTAGAGAGGAGGCCTGAATCCCAACAGTGGGAACATTATAAGGCCGACTATGCTATGCTATGATCACTTTAGCCTTGAAGACACCTTAATTATAATCGGACTGAAAGACCGTAGCATGCAAATGGTTCCAGTCCTTCGATGATGCCTATTTTGTGTTTTTATAAAAGTAAATTTAAACTAGTCAATGTGTTGATAAGCATGATCTGATCATTTTAATGGTTATCGATTTATTGGTATAACCGACACTACTCTAGCTGGAAGTATATTGAGTCAGGACGACAGTTAAACCCGTGAATGCGCAAGAGACGAACATCTCATTTCATAGCATTTATTAACATCAGCTTCTGTATAAATTATATCGATAAATCGCCTCACTGAAACGTGTCGATATTACAATCTTTAGATACGTTTCCAGAAATCATCCATTCTACAGTATGAAACATCGTGGCGAAGTCCATTAAGTGTTGAATATGTGCACTCTTAGAGACATTAAATCTTGTGCTCCAAGGACCAATTTCCGCAGTAACGGTCGCACTTTAAATCAAAATTATCGGTTTATAGGTGCTATTAATCGTAATATCGATGTTTTTGTAAAGATCTAACGTACGCAGCTAGAGTACCTACGAAAACATATTATATATCGAGTTTTACAGAATGTTGTAACGAGATGAGTTAATCTGCGAATCAAACACACAAAAACACTACAATTTTTTTTAAATTGATATAAACTAGTGCTTGACTGTGATCACATTTGATGTTAAGCAGTGATGCAATCGTTGATGGTGAAGAACACTAGTTTATTAAGAGCCTATTCACTTTAACCTTGAATACACCTAAATTATAATCGGGCAGAAAGACCGCAGCTAGCAATTGTTTTTGGATTAACTATCCACCTGACTTAATACACTTCCAGCTAACTTGTAGTGTCAGTAATGCCAGTGGATCGGCGGCCATAAAAAGGATCAGATTTTAATGCTTGTCAACAATAAGTCGTCCAAATTTTAAATGCCACGCAGCACCAACTGGTGTGAGTTGCAATAAATTGTAACAAATCCTTGTACACTATGCTATAAACCTCTCAAGATACTGCTTATGAGGCACAGCTTCTAAATCTACATATTTAAACGTTCCCGAGCCACAACAGCGAACTGTACGCGTTTCCTGTAACGGTACGAATATTAATATCCGTAGTGTCGACTACATTTCACACCAGATTGTCTTCAAGAAACGCTTCGAGAGTTTCATCAATAACTTCATTGCTGCGTGGTTTCTCTAAGACAAGTTTATGTTATTATTACAGGGTCACTTCCTCTAATGGTGTAACTATATATATAGCTATACATTTTACTCTAGAACTGCCGATGTTCCGGTAGACATGTTATTTGTATCGTGTGAACGACGACGCGGCCTGTCATTTGGCGTGACCACCATTATCGATGCTCGGCGGCGACCTCGTGGGAATCTATGGGGTTTATGGGATTCTGAGGCAGGGTTAACAGGTGCATTTGTGGAGGCAAGCGCTGACTGATGGCATGTCGTAATGGAGGATTGAAGTGGTGTTTGTGAAGGTATTCCTATAGATGTTTGTGGTTTCTTAGATAGTGTTTGGATTTTTAAATAATTCGTGATCTTTGGTTACTAACTACTATAAACACACTAACATTATAAAGGCAAAATTTTGTATGTGTGTGTATGTTTGTTCCTCTTACACGCTCAAACGACACAAGAGCAGACTACGGAATTTTATTTCGGAAGTATGTTCCCATGGAACAATTTTCGACTTCTAGGGGAGCAAAATCGCTAGCAGAAGCTAGCTACTTAATATTGATGAAATTTCTTAAAAAAAAAAGAAAAGTCAAGATAGAAAAGTCTCAACTTTAATCAACAGAATAATCGCCGGCTACAATGTCATAATCGTGATTCCACAAAGAAAGACGTATCTAAAATCTAATCTAGATATCAGAATATAAATGAAGTCAGTAGACATGTTCGCTACGATGCATAAACTCGTATTTTGACGGGCACACGTCACAGCCGTCATACGGCCGTAGTTCACCACGAACGTGAAACTAATTTGATACTACATTAATGTAATGGGCAGACATTTGAGAACCTTTGAACCGAAACATGTTACAGTATGAGAAATATTTAGAGCATATTTTTTGCTGGAGATTGTTGGAGAAGATTACTTGCATAGACATGTTAGTAGATCATGTTTTTATGATAATAATTTACTCGTAAACACTAATGCAGAACGTAATCTTGAGTTTATCACATTCACGAATGTACTTCTATATGATACTAATACTGATATAGACTGGCCTGTTTTTTAGTGGTTAGTGGCCCTGACTGCTATCCCGGAGGTCGCGGGTTCGATTCCCACGCAAGACAAATATTTGTGCGATGAGCACGATCATTTGTTCTGTGTATGGGTGTAATTTATACATGTAAAAAGTGGAACTGGATGACTGACATATCACCACACAGCCGAAACTACTAGGACTAGGAATGTGAAATTTTGCACAAGGTTTCCTTTATGACGTAAGCAAGCACTAAGAAAGGATTTGCTAAAATTCATCCCCTAAGGGGATGAAACGGTGGCCAAGGTTTATACGGAGGAACCTACTTGCAAGCGGGTGAAGCCGTTGGCAACAGCTAGTTTGTCACTAATACGTATAGTATTTAGAAATATATAAGTATGTTTAGCAGTTGTCTAGTACTCATCTCAGCACAAGCTCTGCTTAGTTTGGGACTAGATAGCATTGTATTAAAGTTGTGGAATATTAAATTAGATATTGATAATAATAAATCAGACAATATAGACGCTCCTTCCAACCAATTAGATCCAAAACATGACAAAGAAACAATCGATCAGAATGAACCCGCAAATCTCCACCCAATCGAGATACAAAGAGAAGCAGCCAATACTTATAGAACCCCATATTTTCATCCAATTCCCATAGCTTACCAGAACAGCGAAGGTTCTCACAAAGACAAGTACGAGCAGAGTTATAAGTGAGCGCGACGAATTGGTAATGGCGCGGGAACCGAACCGCTGCAGCTACGGGGGACAAAACATAGAGAGAAAATGTATTTAAGCTTTGTTGGGTACTGGATCAAAATGTACACTACATAGGCAGCTTATTTGTGGTTTATGTTTAGTCATCATCATCATTTCAGCCGAAAGACGTCCACTGTTGGACATAGGCCTCCCCCAAATGCCGCCACAATGACCGGTCCTGTGCGTCTCGCATCCATCGAATTCCCGCGACCCTCACCAGGTCAACGGTCCACCTTGTAGGAGGCCTTCCAACGCTGCGTTTTCCGGTACGTGGTCGCCATTCCAGAACCTTTCGTCCCCATCGACCATCTGTTCTGCGAGCAATGTGCCCTGCCCACTGCCACTTAAGTTTGGCGATTCTATGAATTATTAATTTATGTTTAGTGATTTTAGTTAATATAAAGAGAATGAATAGGCTCTTAATAAACTAGTACGCTTAACCATCAACTATTGCATCACTGCTTACCATCAGGCGGGATTGCAGTCGCAGTCAAGCACTGGTTTGTATTATAGATAAAAAGATGAACTTTGACTAGATAGCTTTGGATGAAGCCTTCACCCGTAGAGGGGGCTTTGCAAAATAAATTAGATTAAGATTCATTTTTGTAAGAAATAAATGGGTTTTTATTTTTTAAATTTAAAGAGCTATACTTTGTGTTTGATAAGGTCTTCTTCGTAGCATGTTGATGGCAAAATTTGTCTTTTATTTCTTAAGTAAATTCTTTGCTTGTTCTAGTATTCAGCCACGGCAATACCGTCCGCTGACGGCATCCTTAGATTCTTACATGAAGAGATGGAAAGTGGGATTATTAAGTAGAATAACAAATGATGTATTGCTATTGCTGCTGTAACAAAAAATACTAAAAACAGAATAAAATAAATGTTTCAGAAGAATCTCCCATACAACAAACATGATTACTTTTTACCGTTTTTTTGGTCTTTTAATTAGAATTAAAATATTAAGTCATCATCATCTTCCTGCCCTTGTCCCGTGTTATTTGGGGTCGGCGCAACACGTTTTTCTTCCACTCTGCCCTGTCACTCGTCATGCTATCACTAACTTCCTTTTCTTTCATATCACTCTTCACACAATTCATCCATCTTTTCTTTGGTCTCCCTCTCCCTCTCCATCCATCCACATGTAAACTCATAACTCTAATTAAAATATTAAGTGTATGCAAAAAATACTACAATCACAAAATTCATTTTTTTTATTTCAAAGAATTTAAGACATTTAGCATTTCATTTAGTTGATCATAAAGTAGTACTTATAAAATATATTCTCCATACCATCTCCACATTACGTTGCTGGCTCTACACACAGTCGGCTCTACTCTTGATTTCGTTTTGATAGGTGTTAATTTGTCACGCTCTTGTGGTTCACGCGCATTACACCTGTTAACCGTAACAATATTATTACGAGCTGTCTGTTTGTCTGTCCGTATGTCATCTTGAAAACTATACTAAATTGCTAAGTTACTTTTGTAGATAACAAGGTTTTTATTCCAAGTGTGATTGTGGGTGAAGAAGTATTGTAACTAAATGAATTATGGACGCATAATTTACGGAGAAATGAGTCGCGGATGAATAAATAGCTAGTAATAAAAGTCAAGTACAGGATAACATTCTAATGAGTTTTATTGGTTTTGCCTATTAAGTTATTAACTAAATCACGATTATTGGTCAAACTAATGAAAACGAACTATTATATTTATCGCAAAGGCATTACTGTTGGTAATTTTAAAATGAATGCGATTTCAAAATCAATAAAGTAAATGTCAGTCCTCAGTCGTTCTCATTACGTAGCGTTACAAACAGAGGTAATGAAGTTGAAGTAAACGGAATAATAAAAATAAAACTAATGGCAAGTGCGAGTGAGACTCACACACGAAGGGATCCGTACCGTCCGTAGCTAAAAACGAGCAAAAAATCACGTTTGTTGTATGGGAGCCCCTTGAATATTTATTTTATTCTGCGGCAAAAGAAATACATCATCAGTGAAAATTTCAACTATTACGGTTCATGTTATACAGCCTGGTGACAGACGAACGGACAGTGAAGGCTTAGTAATTTAACCTTTGGGTACAGAACCCTAATAAGCAACAAATCTAAAACTGGCTCGCAAGGACATCAAAAGGACCGAAGTTCAAAGGTACTCCTGCGCAGAAACGTGTACAAATGTCCAATTAAATTGATCAATCGGTACATGGAGCTTCAATTAGTGTAATAACATGTGGCGAACAGTTCAATTAATATTGCCAGTTTAATTGGTCTAAGTTTGCGGAGACCTATGCTGAAATGTGTATGTAAATTATCACGATTATTTCTGAAGAGATACGAAGGTAATTTTTTTATAAGTGCTTTATTTTGTAAATGCAACTAGCAGTAGCATTCAATTAAAATTGCGTAGGTAGTAAGTGCATAGGTATTTTTAGATAATTAGTGCTTGCTAAAAGCATCTGGGTTAAGTAAATTATTGAATACTGTTAATAGCTTTATGTTACTATTTTTATTTTTGGTGGGATGTCATCAAAAAACGGTGATCTATCAATAGATAGCCCACAGTTTTTTATGAACATGCTCTTTCGGTCGTATTACTTCGTGGCAGGAGGAGAATGTTTCCTATTCCCTGTCACTCCAATATCATGGCCTGAATTAGGGCCAGATGTGAGAGGTCTCTGGTGCTGATTGCTCCTCACAAAAAGTACGGTGCGGTGCCCAAGCGTTGCAGATCACCACCGTATGCTCCACCTTGTCCTTCGGGCGATTCGCACAATTGTGATGCCCAGGCATTTTCTTCGAGCCGATTTCGAAATAGGAAACTCTCGAATGTGTGTTTAAATAAATTAAACAATATAAGATAAGACATTATTAAGATAATCTAGTATTTAAAATCTTTTGAGGACAAGATAAAATATTAAAATTTACTGAAAATCCATTTAAAAAAGAAAACATACTTTTTTTTTATTACGGGCTTGGATAGTAAGATCCTTTAAGCCATGTCTTCGTAAGAAATTTATTTTGTTTGCCATTGGAATATGGATATACATATTCTAATGTTTTTGTATTATTTGGTAGCAAATGTATCAATTAAGTCTGCAAACTTCGCTGAGGTAGTCAACACCACAATAAAATGTCCTGCTCCATTTTACTAAGATCGCGCCTGTTTCAGTGATTCCACATAGGTAGGTAATGTCCAGTTGCGCACCAATTTTACATCACAAGATTCACTAGAAATCAATTTACGAATAATTAAAACACCCACTGAATTTCACTCGAAGAAATCCCGCTAAAAACTCCTAAAAACATAGTTACTACTTATACATTGATTACAAACAGTTCAATTATAAAGGCTGTTCACTCACTCACTCAATCACTCTCGTTCACTGGTTCACGAACATGGCGCAGTCATTGTGTGCACGTGTTACAGTAATTAATTGTAATTTGTAATGAATACTCGGCGCTAAAGCGTTATTTTTCCGCGCTGTTTGAGCGATTGTTATACTAATATGATAATTGACTGTTGATGGAAATTGCTTTGTTTCTTTAATGCCTATAATATGATAGCTTGAAAACTTTACTGAGTATCAAAGAAACCATGATTAAGCGCGCAATACACCACCGGTACATGGTGGACATACCACCCATACGTACAAAACGTTTTAGGAATACATTTATTGTGCGTACCTACATGTAATTAGTAGAATTCCCTGCCGGAGTGTGTGTTTGCTGATAGTTACAACCTTGGGGTCTTTAAGTAATGAGGTTACTTCTAGGCAAACGCGTTCCATCTTCGGCCACATCATCGCTTACCTTCAGGTGAGATCGTGGTCAAACGCGAGCCTATCCATAATGAAAATAATGAACTAGGGAAGCTTAAATGTGCGTGAGGTGTGTCACTTATGCATATTAAAAAAGTCAAAATATTTTTTCTCACGTTAGCTCAAAATGTCACTACGCAATATTGTAAACTCACCTCGTAAAATGTTACCATAACATATAATATTGTTAATGATGAATGAAATAAAGATTTGAAAAGAGATATAGGACGAAAAGGTCATCAATAAAAAATGGGCACACACAAACTCAACGATTTTTCATTCGATTATTTGTCATATCAAAAGGGGCTCACCTCTGATCTTAAACGATTCCGTTAACCAATCGATTATCGATAAAACGGATGATTAATCGTTCCTAATTGATATAATTCATCCCTTTTGGCAGCGGGACGTCTGTCACGTGACTTGTCAGCGTGACACGCGATTTTATGACAGCCCGTGACAAATTGTTGTGACAAAATATTTCAACAGTTGCGTCAATCGGAATAGGAATAACCCTCATGGAATCCCACGTAGCTCAACAATTATAATTTTTATCCTTCTAAAATATTTGACTCTTATATCATTGTAATAAAATTCAAAATTAGATAGAAAACCGTTTTCGCGATTGCAGTTTAAAAATAGAATGCAAAGGGACGAATGACGTTGCGCAATCAATTCAAAATTTTGGAATTTAAATGAATGAATGAATGTGCGTTTGGAATTGTAGAATATAATTGATCATCTGTGTGATATGCTAGGTATTCGATGACTTGGAACTTGTGTTATGCAGATGCATATTGCGTGCATATTGAAAGAATTCAATTTGATATCAAAGAAAAACGATTCATCGACATCTGCCCAGTAGTGCAGAACGGTAAACATGATTTGGACATTTTTAAAGTCACTGTTATTTTAAATTTGAATTGATCTTTCCTATCATTTGAAATTAATATTTATAATTTAAGTACATTTGTGTGTCGTATTATCCAGTTACTGGGTTGTTGAAGTTTGATAGCCAGAAATACTATTTTTCAATACAAAAATCTATCTCAGTATTTCCGTTAAATGACAATGCTGAGACTTCTGATTTAGAGCCTTATATCATTATTTTTATAGTGATTTCATGCGTGCTATGTTAACTATTTGTATTCAGCTGCACCCGGGTAGACTAGAAGCTCACTCAAAACACATATAGTTGGCAAAAGATTTGCTGATTGAATAAAAGTGAATAGTGATCGTTGAATTGCAATAGACGATAGAGCAGTATTTAGTTTAGTTTTATTTTCTGAGTTAGTAATAATTTAATACCTGGTAGGTACTCCTAATACCATAATATACATAGTACAGCCTGCTGACATCCATAACGAAAGCTTCAATAATACCCAACACACCTTATCTCCCATCAACGATTACCAGCGAAAAATCAAAGAGAATTAATTCATTAACCTCTATAGAACCATCAGATGTCTCTTAAAAATGTCAATAGATGGACAAATCCCATTATATTAGTACGGATTTAAATAATAGACTAGATTAGACCTTTCTACGTCTATTATATTATTGTTGCTCGTAAGTTCAACGCCGACCTTTGACTCTGGAATCAAATCGATGAGTGGTACAGAAAGTATTATGATATGCCGCGGCTTCACTTGACTAGCTTTTTTGTTATTACTGCTATTGTTTGATGTAAGTTATACTTTGCTGGTTTTTAAGGAGGAGTTTTGTTAAAGCGATTTTTTGGTTGGAGGTAATGAAGTTCTATTGAAGCATTTGTAGTGTAATTTTGTAAAAGAATATCAATATTGTATAGAGAAAAATTGAGCAGATTGTGCCAGATATGATTTAATTTTGACAAGACCAAAAGTAGTTGAAAGTTAAAAAAAAACACGGTGACACACTAGCAAAGTAAAAATGAATCTCGACTAATCGCTCCAACAAAACAGCACCTTAAGCCGGACTGGACGTTATGCTTAGTCACCTGCTCGCTTCCCATGACAAGTGACCTGTGTCTCTATAGCTATCTCAGTGGAGCATCGCGATTTAGCGATAGCGATATGTAGCGATACTATTTTTGAAGCAGGTCCTTTAGTAGATGGCGCTAAGCGATAGAAAGAAAATTGCGATGTTACAGAATAGTTAGAAATTTATAAATGCGTTTTAAAATTTCTGGTGACGGTTGATAACTTGATTATCAATTCTGTTCAATGTAAAAATGTCTCGTGATTTCTTAATATATTCGTCTACAAAAAATTTCAACCAGAGACAAGCACGTCTAAAATCTAATAAACATTTCCATAGATAATTCCAAACTAAATGAGAGAAAAAAACGGGTATAAGAATAGTAAAATCTCTATAATGTTAAAATGATTCCTGTTAATTTGGACGACAGCTGCTTCATTACTCTAATAAGAATTAATATCCAATCCCCTACACCCGGAAAACGATCAAATGACATCACTAACAAATCTCATTTAAAAACATGAATACTTTACAACCATTAAGTCATCAAAGTAAGCGAGTGTCAAGCGTGTCATTGTCAGTCACAATGGCTGCACCGAATCGATTCAATTCATAATCGGATCGGAATACAATGATACCGATACCCACGCGATCAACTATATTCGGTTACGTTGAAAGTATTATGTAGTGTGTTGTACTGATTAATTAATTTGTACTACTCTGCATGTACCCCGAGCTTGAGTCAAGTGGTATTGTTTTGTATTTGTACGTGTTATTAGGCTGCAGGCCCTGTCAGAAAGGATCACTGCGGTCTTAGTATGTAAAGGACAACTGAAGGAACACAGATAGGTCTTAATTCTGATACTCCCTTTCAATTCACTGAAGTTATTAATTTTAATGATGTCTCACTTCAATTATATATGACTGTTCAGATGGCCCAGGTATTAACTGACCTCCGTATCTTAGGTGCTACATACTTGAATATGTATGCAGTAACGGGTATCGGATACACCTCATCGTTTCTTCACAGATGAATGTCTAAATAATTACAAACAGCTGGCACTCAAATCAATAAGCTTCAATGTTATGGTTTGAAGGCAATTGAACAAGCAGGTTTATGAATACCGGCCGCAAAGTAAGAACGTTTCCCTTTAGCTTTTACTATCACAATAATAATAAACCTTTTCCATTCAGATCAAAGAATGAAAGTAACGTATGAATGCATAACCTTTTGCACAAGTCGTAAGACTTAACTGAGGAAATGGTTTGTATTGGTGTAGGCTGAGCTGGCTAACTCTTTACTATTTATGACGGGCATTACTACACATCAAACAATGAAAATATCGCAACAAGCTGGTCGGTCGACTTCAAATATCTAAAACACAAAACACTAAGTATTTTATTAACAATACAAGCTCATTACTTCAAATAGAAGAAGGAGTTAACGTGCAAAAATTTGCACCAACAACAGTTGAGGAAATAGTAAAAAGTGTTATCACCACTGCACCGCTTCGAACATAAACCTAAAAGTTAGCGAATACTCGAATAGTAAAACAATTTGCACTAAAAAGGTTTAACAATGAGTAATTGTGCCGGGCGTGCGAGTAAAAAAACGCAAGTGTCGGCACATGAAAGGACAAAGGCGGTCTGCGCGCGCGCCGAAACAAATGCCGTCGTAAAACAGATCTATTCGCTGAAAAGAAATTTTGCACAAGTTACGCTTTAGCGAGGCATTGTGCTGGCTTTTAGAGTTACCGCTTAACGGAAAGCGCTGAGAAAATGTTGTTTTTATCGCTACTAGTGCTTACTGAACGACAGATATAAGTACGTCTGTACTATCACGCTCATGACCAAGAGGTGTCACAGTAACTTTTACTGTAGAAGCAGGTGTAGCTATGTTTGCAGAATGTATGCGACTATTGACATTGTTTGTTCATTACAAAAAAGTAATATATATTTTTACAACGTAGGCCTGAGCATCATGATATTGAACTGCCGAATAGTAATTTTTTTTAATATTTTTCAGTCTGAAAGTCAGTTAAGGGTAATTTAAACTGTCTAAAGCTAACTGTCTATTCGTCGAAGACTATTTCGCAACAGTCTGGTAAGTAGTTGCTCTTCAGTGGCCTACTAGCTGATGATAAGAATGACAAAGTAGATGACGTTTAGATTCCAATTTTCAATCTACCTGATAATGATCATCATGATATTAATAGATCTCAATATCTCATTGACACAACTGACAGCTGACGTCACCCTAAAAAGCCGGATCCTCAGATAGTCGTAGGTATAGCGGGCACGCGCCGCGCATGCGTGTGGCGCTGACGAACGATTGGTCGCTGTCGCCCCGCCTCACCTTGCGCAAGCGCACGTTATCGTCCATACTCGACAATTAGTTGTTAATGGCGAACTGGTTTTAAACGATGTTATAACAAGTCTGTAAAGGGTATGGATTTTGATAGCCCTAAACGCTATTAATAAATCTGCTTTTGCTATTAAAATAAAAAAGTATATATTAAAAATAAAAATATTAAAATTCAAGTCAATATTAAATGGATTTTCAAATTTGACACTTGAAGTACTATGAAGAAAATTGAAACATGTTTTGAAAATAATTGGAAAAGTCGTATTAATAATATTGCTAAGTAAACTAATTTCTAAAAAAAAATAATTAAATCGTAGTATTAAATAAATGAAGTATGAAAATTAATTCGAAGACATGTGACATTCACCAATCTGCACTGGGCCTGCGTGGTGGATTACGGCCCATTCCCTCCTAGAGAGATGAGGCCTGAGTCCCAGCAGTGGGGATATTAAAAGGCTGATTATGCTATGCTATATATAGATCAATTCAACTTTATATAGATCGATAAGTTTACGCCTCTGGTAAGTAAAAGCTATCTTCTCACATTGTTTTTACACCATAATAAGGTAGACGAACAAAGTAAAGGCTTCATTTTTATAGTGAAATTAACGACAGTGTTAAATAAAAAAAACTAGTTCCATTTCATTGTATTACAAGAAAATAAATTCTAATTAGATGCATGTATATTTGTATAATCAACAATTATATACGTAAGTGCCTAGAACCAGTCGGGTGCATACGCAAGCAAGGTGTATGAGCATATATTTCGCTGTATAAATAACAGATACTTATAATAGGTACCTACAATTGTTAGGAAATTATAAACGGAATGTGGGTACTTGTGCGCGTAATGTAAGATATGTACTTGTGTTATGCATAATGGTATGCAGGTTTCAATCTGTATTCTATATTCATGGTGTTTCATATTATATTATTGTGATTTTTTTTTGGCTCTTTGGCGGAGCGAGAGGGCGTGTCAGACATTTACTGACTAAAAACAATTCCTGTTCCTTGTTTACCATTTTTCCAGGGCCCCGGGCATCTCTTTCGCATTCCCATGGCCCCAGTAGGACGCGACCCTGCTGGGCCCCTACGGTTGCTGAAATTTCCTTGAGAAGCGTGGAGAACACTACGCGCGATCAACGACAGAGCTGTGCAGGTGCCTAAATATTGGTCGGACCAAATTTGAGTCAGATCGACACGAAAGAACATCAAGATCTACATTATTTCTTTTCCATACCATGGCAGTGAAAGAATTGATAAAAAACGAAGTTTTTATTTTTCTGGCTATCTCATAAAAAATATATAAGCTAAGGCATATCGCTATAACAGTGCGAAACAAAAACGTATCCTTCCTTTAAATCTGGATTCAAAGGCAAAGCCGCTGCGAAACCCAAGAAAAACTCGTGACAAGCCGCCGACCCGCCAATCCGCCATATTCCATAACGCGACATTTCCATGATCCATTTCCCACGCGTGTGCAATATTAAAATGCATTAGACATCACGCTCGTATGGAATATATCGCGATCTAGATCACACAGTGCCGCCGCAATAACTCATAGATCGATCGATGGATCAATATGGATGAGGGGCGCCGAGCGCCCGGGATGCGCGCGCGCATTCAACTGTCACCGCTCGTGCGCTTGCGCCGCGGATTCGAATTCATAAATAGAACGTCCGATTTAATGTACTAATATATAATTGTGTTTGTTCGTTGGTTCGTTGAAGGGCTTTTATGTTTTTCATATTATTCAACGTAGCCTGAATTTGACATTAGTTTGACTGTAATTTGTATGTGCCAAACAACTACAGCCGTGGCAGGAAGCATCGGCTCCTGGCAGTTCCGACGAGTCACACAGTTGCTCACTCCAAATCATCCATACCGCGGACACTCTCTGCTATCCTAGACAAAAACACTAATTTTCATATGTTTGGTCAAGAATGGAAGATGATACTGTCAGAATGTATGAAATTTTGTGAGATGAATGTATGACTGTGTGTAATATTTATTAAATAGGTCCCAATAAAAGTCCTGCTTGACTTCTGACTTCTGTTTTTAATTTTGATTATTGTTTTATATTTTTTCTGTACGAGTTTAAATGGTGTTGGCTTCGGCCGTTCTGTTAAAAAAAAAAATGTATTATAAAATCTTGGCGATAAATGTTTTTAGAATTTACGTCATCGTGTACAAATATATTATATAACTCAAATTCGCCAACGTGCGTCCGTTGGCGATCGTGACGACAAAACATAAATAAAGTTACGTCTAATAATAGTATTTTTTAAAGTTGCTTCGATTACGGTATCAGGCTGCATAAACATTAGTATTTATGAAACGCATAAGTCAATCAAAATGAATTAAAATCAACATAGAATTGCAATAAAATAAGTAATTTTTGATTCAAATATGCAATAAATGTAGCTTAATTAACTAATTTGATTGAGATAATCATGACAGAAATAGCTGGTCCGATGATTTTAGTGACATAAACATCCTATTTGGTTCTGTGTGGTCTTGAAGAGAGAATGGCTCTCTTAATTTAATCGCATACATATTAGAAGAGGATGCATATATCAGTGTGTACGGCTATTCTATTAACATACCTACAGTATACTCTGGTTTCTTACTGTAAAAATGTACCTAATGACCTAAACATCCTTGCAGCAATCCAACAGAAAAATATACTACTTTTAGCTCCAAATTACAGTGTCGATTTCTATAAGACAAAGGCCACAAAATGTGCGGATTGTGAAATATCTCATGAGGTCAGAAGACGTTTAGTTGTATGTACTTAGCCGACCTTGTGTCACATCGGAACATTTGCCGTCGACAACCTTCGCCGGCTAATAACGAGTCATCAAATTCTTATTACGACATTAAATAATATCAATGTTGTGTGTCAGTCAGGTCGAACGCCAGTGTACAGGCTTGGAGGAAATTGTTACATTGTAGCGGTAAGGAATCTTTGAATATTTTGTGGTGACCCCTTATTTTGCACTGCAGTGCATTCGTGCAGGGACGTCGAGACGATACAAGTTTAGGAAATATGGAATTCTCTTGAGAATTATACAAATTTTGTGATCATTTGCTTAGTAAAAAAGAATTGGAGAATATAGCAGAAGGCTAATTCTTGTTCTTAAAATCGTTCTCAATCAAGTCGCGATCTCATTTCGCTCAATAATCAATGTCAAAAACTTGTTAAGATGCACGGAAAATTGAGCCATTTTTGACAGTTTGCAACTGAGTTGCGAATGCGAACGTTCTTTAC
This sequence comes from Mythimna vitellina, assembly GCA_949316375.1. Lineage (NCBI taxonomy): Eukaryota > Metazoa > Arthropoda > Insecta > Lepidoptera > Noctuidae > Mythimna > Mythimna vitellina. The sequence continues at coordinate 22,785,944 of OX438701.1, read as the reverse complement.
CGTTACGAGAATCGCCCTTCAGAACCTACTTAAACTCTATTGTATTTGGAAAGGACGACAGAAATGATATAACATAATTTATCGAAGAACACCAGGCTTCAACTGACGAGACAGACGGGTCATCATGTATTTCTTAATCACTGCTACATAAACATATTGATTTATTACCATAAGAACGCAAATGATCATAAAACTTAAAAACCTTGGCTCTCGAGTGGCTCTAATGCAGCGTTTCCATCATGCTCTACTTGCAAAAAAACATCCTATTAATACCACATTAGTATTCTAGCAGCTATTAATGCTATTAAATCATAGCAGAGGATGTTTCTACTTAGCTGCAAGTTGAGAAACCGTCCTTTATTTCCGATTTATGTATGTTTATGTGTTCGGCAGCCGAGTCCGGCCGAGTGGAAGCGTCCTGTCCGGGAAGCGGTGATGCAAATGTTCGGCGCACTGTCAAACAGCGTGTACAGGCTGTTTCTCTATTGATGCCGGGTTCTTTATACTTTCAAGACAGAGTTTGTGTTTGAAAATTAGCGTGACGCTGTCAAAATAAAAGTAGTAACGAAAAAACTTCAGGCTTTAATCCTTCTGTCTATCTATTTGCGTTCAAAAATTACTAAGCTGGTTTCGCGTAATTTTCTTAAATAGCCAGAGTGATTCATGAGGAAGATTTAGGTGATACATGCATATTATTTATTTATTTATAACAGCTTGGAGGACTTACAGCAACAAACAAACTAAAAATAAAAACAAACATAGACGACAGCAAGCCAATCACAAGTCCTCAAGTAGATTATAGTAGAAAAAAAACTGAGAATTTTCAAAATTTGTAACACCGGTGCGAAACTGCAGCCGGTCGTCTTTAGTATAATAAACTACAGATTATTTGATATTAACTACGGCTTACTTGTTGGCAATTTTTCAATTGTGAAAACCAGAACTCAATTAGGGCAATCTGTCGGCAATATTTATCTACGCTTGCTGCAATTGCGAAGCAGAAAGTAAAGAGTCCTTGTCTATCAACATGATTAATAAAAATACCTATTTGTTTAGATTAAGTTAGATATCAATTGATGTAAGTGCCGAAATCAACAGCAAGTTTTTTTTATGCCAGTGGCAAACAGGTGGTCCACTTGATGATAAGTGGGATCTGCAATACCAGGCGTGCTACAGGTGCGTTGCCCACCACTTCTGAAGAGGATTCTCTTCAATTTAGAAAGTGCCGATATAATGTTAGTAGCTTTGAAGATTTGTACTTTAGTGCATTCACCTACAGTATATCGCATCATCCCGTACACGATCGAGTGCGCGGAGCCGGTCACGGTGGCTGAGCTCGGATGTGAGGCAAGTGTCGTCGAGGACGAGACAACTGTGCCAATAACACGTGCACCCACCCTAGCGTGACAACGTCGTGCCGGTCGCGTATATGGACTGATGACTTATTGGTCCTAAGCTAAGTGAAGTTATCATCTACTCTTGTGTATGAGGCTTCAGGTTCAAGCACTAAAGCAGACCGCGAAATTCAAATTTTCTTCTTCATAAAACCCTATTAAATAGCTATTTAAAAAAAAAATACATTCAATAGGGTTAGTTGAACTGAGAATGTTTTGATGATGATTTTAATTATTATAATTCCATAGATAGACTTGCCTGTTGGTCTAGTGGTTAGTGGCCCTGACTGCTATGCTGGTGGTAGTGGGTTCGATTCCCACCCAGGACCAATGTTTGTGTGATGAGCACGATTATTTGTTCTTTGTCTGGGTGTAATTTATCTATAATGTATATGTATTTAGAAACATATAAGTATGTTTATCAGTTGTCTGGTACTCATAACACAAGCTCTGCTTAGCTTGGGACTAGACGGCGTTGTGTGATAGTTGTGTGAATATTATATTATTATTATAGATATATACGTGATACGGCCCCCAATCATATTTTAATTAACATACAATTTGACACGTACCTGTAAAATGCAAGAAACTTAATAAAATTTGAATTATGACTAGACTTATTCACCTTACAACGGTTTACTTAAACATCATACAACATATTCGCATGTTACATACTACAAACAATATTTTAGGTTCGGCAGTGGTCTTCGCATGATTCTAGCGTGACCATGCCCTTCATATGTCATTTATAGGCTAAGGTTTTACTGGTCCTAAATAGACATGACAAAATACAATGTTCAATTCAACAACACGTTTAGAAAATGCGGGGCCACCATGGCGTTGGAGTGCGTCGTCAGGGATATTTGTTGAACGTCTTATTTGATAATGAAAAACCCTTGGGAACTATGAGACTATGTCCTGATGATCCTCCTACAATAAGACATTATGCCAAACCTTATCATCGTCTCCATTTCTCATTCATTCTTCAGTGTGCTGCGCATCAGATGGTCAGGTATTAGCATACAATCTAGCGGTGTTTCAATAGAGCTTAGTACCTATAACTAACACTAGCCGGAGTGAAATAGTGAAATGTATTGAATGCCGCGCGGTTCGGCGTTCTACAGTGTGTACATAATTTGAACAGTACGAACAATTATAATTTTTTAAGGGTTTTTCACAAGATGTAATAGAAGCTTTCTTTAATCCTTTTCTTTTTAATTATTGATACTCGTGCTAGACCACTATCTCACCTGATGAAAAGCAACGATGTTTTCGACGATTGCCTAGAAGTAACCTATTCACTCTTGACCAGGAAACACAGACTCCGGGTGGGCGTTCCACTCCTTAGCTGTACGCAGGTTAAATATGTTCCCATCATCATTTGTTATTTGTGAATTATATAAAAAATAATAATTATTATTATATTACTTCGGTCCCAACATGGTAATAGTCTACATCATAACTATAGAAATGGTCTCTCTTGTAGATGTTATGGTGAAAATACTTTTACTGCGAGAAGTTTTAGAAGTGTTACCGTGATCCTGGAACGGAAGGGGCATCTGAAGGACACAGGTGGGTTTTAGTCAGTAAAATTTACCATACCGTCTTGCCCTCTTGAGCGAAAGAAGTAAATTGATAACTTAACAATTAAAAAAAATAGTGAATTATTTCTTGTTTGTTTCTAATCGATTAAAAAAGTCATCGTCATTTCAGCTGAAAGATGTCCTCTGCAGGGGATAGGCCCAAAATCTTGTCTGGAAGAAATGGTTTTGCGTCCGCAAAAGGCCGGGAAGAGAACGGTTCAGGACTAGCTATTTGAATGCCAGCCACCGGTCACTATTGTTGCATTAAGATGCAACGTACCGCCTACTAAAGACAACAGGTCAATTACGTGATACCAAATAACCTTTATCTATTCGAAAGTTCCTCTTCAACAATGGCCACAAACCAGCACCCTTGTTCAAATATCAGCAGACAACATTCTCTAAGAAATATTCGTGCCCACTGGCGAACAAACCACGCGTGAAAGGTTGGTATCATCCCGCGACCCTCACGGAAACTACCATGCCAGTACCTTCGGCCCATGAAAAAGTTGCCCTGACAACCTGTAACCAACCATAACCTACTCATTATAAAGTCTAATCTTAAGTAGCAAGTTAGTGAAGATGACAGCAAATGTGTTAGGCGAATTTGCATCTTGTTGGAGGAGGTATAAGGTGGTATGTTGTGTGGTAGTGGTTTTGCACTAGAAAGTCTGACTCGAGTAACCCCAGTCTGGGTCTAGTTGAATAAGTAATAGTAAAACTGATTTGGGATTAAACGGAATTCATTAGAATTATGTTCAGCTGGTTAAGTGTGATTGTGGGTCTGGCTGTTCACGATTTAAAGGGGTAAACAGGATACCAGGTTGGTTAAGGCTTGTTTGTTTGGCTATAAATGATGTTATTTACAACAAGCGACAAATTAGTTAAATAAAAGGTTCTGTGTAAGAACTACAACCATACCCATTCTACTGATAAGTCTTAGGATTATAACATGCGAAAACATTATATATAATTGTTTTAATGTGTAAGTAGGTGATATTATACAGGTTGCAAGTAAGTGCAAGCTGTTTTCGCGAGTTCCATTGTCGAATGGAACCTACCCATGCGGCAATGGAATTCACGAAAAACTGCGCAGTGGCCAATCGCTCAACCATTATTTTACATCACTATTTTATATCAATTTGCCAATAAAATTCTTTTCCTTTCTCCTAACTATACAGACCATCTCGAGAAAATTGTGTAGTAACAATCTAGCCCTGTACCCATAAACAAAAAATATAAATCAGTTCGCCATATTTCTTATTGTAATTGGCGAAAAGATTAACTATAATTATCTCGTTGGAGACTCGTATATCGTGGACAATGTGGAATTACTTCACTCTCATTGTGGTACTTTGTATTATAATGCTAGTGCTTATTGCAGAGTAAGCTGAGTTTATTATAACATTAATGTGCATATGACTGAAATGAAATAAAACGACGGACTGTAGCCTACGGTGTACATATATACTTGTAAATATTAAAAAGGCGTAAGTTTGTAAGTGTGTATGTTTGTTACTTCTTCTCGGTCAAACGGCAGAACGGATTCGGATAAAATTCGGCAAAGTATAGACCATATCCTGGAATAGCACATACGACAGCTTTTTATCTTTTTATTTTAACGCAGGCGATGCCGTCGGCAGCAGCTAGTTATATTAGTATAGATTGAATTTATCCTGGTAACACTCGCATTTACATTATATGTTTACAACATTAGTTTTAGTATATGCGAAACCCGAAACACGTGTCTAGTATTTTTATGTAAAGAATCTATGTACTAAATTTCATAACTGTATCATGAGAAATCATAAATTTATAAGTTTGTTATGTTACCTGGTTGTGGGCAAAAATACATGGTCACCGGGCCATCCGGGTGACTGCGGGGTTGTTTTGCTCTCGAGCCTAGCTATTTGCTGGTGCCTAATGCCTGCTATGAACTACCGTGACCTGTATTGTACTTAGTATTGGTGGTGTTGTGACCTTTTTTAAATATTTTTGTGAAAAAATATGACATGGTGAAATTAAAAAAATATTGGAATCGATTCAGTTACTGATACTGATACTGAACAAACTATATTCAGGTTTCGCTTATATTAAAAATAATATTTAAAATAATGTATACATAGATATCTATCTGAATAATCTTAAGCGAAATTGCAAATAAGTCAATAAGCACTCATTTGCCGCATCTCGGCATCAGTTTAGCATTAGTGAGCAGTGTGCCACCTTCGCGACTTGCTCGTAAAAATGATGCCAGCACGACCAGAACCTTGCCAGGATGCTTTCCGGTATATGATTAGCCGTGATCTATGATGTTGTTTATATATAACTGCCTCCCCTTGGCGGTTTAATATTAAGATTGTATAATTAGACGCTGTTTAGCAAGTGTAAGGTTCACGATGGTATCCGGTGAGATGAGAATAATTTTCTTTGACCCTTCCTGTTGGTATAGTAATGAGAAGCGTGTTTAAGATATTTTGGATTAGATAGGCAAAAGTTAGCTCAAAGAAAAAAAAGGAAAATAAAATAAAAAGAGAAAGAAAAGAAAAAGAAAAAGAAAAAGAAAAAGGAAAAGAAAAAGAAAAAGAAAAAAGAAAAGAAAAAGAAAAAGAAAAAGAAAAAGAAAAAGAAAAAGAAAAAGAAAAAGAAAAAGAAAAAGAAAGAGAAAAAGAAAAAGAAAAAGAAAAAGAAAAAGAAAACCTAAGCCGCAAAAGAAAACTTAACCCGCAAAAGAATCTAAAACTACCAAACTCCCACACATTATGCGGCAACAATCACTACAACATTACTTCAAATTAATCCCCTACATATGCCGCAACAATAATTGACCAACCACATTAATTCCCTTTTCAGCATTAACAATTAAATAGGCGACACTCCGTAAATGTAAAATTGGACCCTACATTTAAATTGAATCTGTGGTGAGCGCGTAACGTGAGTCGTTTGAGGGACTTCCTTACACCGTCGGCGGCTTTGTATCGAGTAATGGAAGACGGATGTCAATCCGGTGACACACGAATGTTTATTGCTAGGCTTCGGTGTGATTGAGGAGCAAAGGGCGGGAGTGCCCGGGCTCGGAGATAATCTAGGTAATATAATGCTGCCTACGCGGTAAGAGCTGTTGCTATCTTGATGGTTCTAATGATATTATGGTCGCTTTGCATTTGCTGTGTTCACCTTCCTCTTCTGGTTGCACTTAAATGGTTGCATTTTTTGTTTTTAATTATGACTCGTCATCATCTTCCTGCCCTTGTCCCATCTTATTTGGGGTCGGCGCAACACGTTTTTTTCTTCCATTCTATCCGGTCAATCGTCATGCTATCACTAACTTTCTTTTCTTTCATATCACTGTTCACACAATCCATCCATCTTTTCTTTGGCCTCCCTCTCCCTCTCCACCCATCCACATGTATACTCATAACTCTTTTAGTAACATGCGTTTCATCTCTCCTCTTTACATGACCATACCAAGATAAACGATTTCCCTTGTTTTTAATTATGACTATCAGCAGAATTTATATTGTTTATAGAAGACGTAATATCGTTTTGTTCTTATTCAAATTCAAATTGCTAAGTTCCAAAATATATTAATTTATACTTACTAAACTGTAACCTAAAAAAAGCTTTAGGTTGGATAGTTAGTTACAAAGATGACAGAAAATCTAGATCGCTCTTCGCTTCTACCTTTCATCCCACTATAAAGTGCTCGGTCTAGTGATCAAACTTAACATTTCAGCGTCCAATCGCGTCCCGCCGATAGATTGTAAATGTAATTGGAACTACAAGGTGGCGTACCGGCTGCCCCTGCCCTGCGTGTGCGCAGGTCTTTATAGAATAAGAGGAATTCAATTTAAGTCTTGAGGCTTTGGCACCTGTATTTGGGACATCATTATAAAGTTTTTAGCTATATTAAAAGGATATTAGATACATAAAATATCTTATTTATGACCTCTGTCTTGGTCTAGATAGAAATTATCTGTTACGTTATACTGCTCTAAATTAATTAAACCATTTATTAATTCAAATTTATGTAAAGCAGAAATTTATTACATGTAAACGTATTTTCATTATTTTTTATTTGTTTCTCCACTTTATTCAATAAACATAAAGGTTTACAAAAACTGTCGTCTCCCCAAAAAGTGCCTCCCTAATAAAACTGAACTGCATTGTAACACTAATTCCTAACGACGCGACGCCACACATCAATTGTTTATTTTTATTTATTTCAAATTTCATCGCAATATTATTAACTTTATCGCGATTACGATCTTGAGAATTCATTTTTGACATTTTTATTCGAATTTATGCGATTCCTTACAGTGTTACCAACTTACATCTTCGTGTTCCTAACACACATCACAACCTTAAGACATGGAAATAGGGTAGAAAACAGCACGATTTTATCAAAACCGATGTACGAATATATTTTGGTCGCTATGACTTCGTGTGACTGCTCTAAGATTTTATTATTTAAAAAATTGATATTTTATTTTTCGTATTGGACTGCTAACGCGCTCAGCGGGTGGTTAGGACTGCTTGGATTGACTTCGAACCTTATCGGAGATACTTTAAGGTTTGTTTTGGGTTATGTATCATTCTGCCCTTTGAGGGACTTCAAGGAATCGAGGCTGGGATCAGCGCTTGCTTATATTTCCAGCTCAGTTGGATGTTTCGATGTAATCTGTGGAATTGTATAATAGTTATACGTACATACCGGCGTGGCATAACGTCTAGATTTTTTATGATAAAGTATTTTATTGAGCGACTTGTAAAATGATCCAGATTGAGGGAACCAGCCGTGGAGTTTATAGTTTTTATTCCAAGCCGTTGGATCTGATCAGAGATAGCTTAATGGTAGGAAATTTTAAAATGAATATATTTACTTTTGTAATTTATTATGTATTTAAATCCTAAGACTGTTAAGTCGAGCATCTTTCTAGACAGTCTACATCCAATTAAGCATTTACTACCAACTCGTAAAAATAACCTGCTTTCCTATTGCTTGTAGAACACCCTGTATACGAAAGCTACCGCGAACATATCTGACCTCTTACCTTATTACTATTCAATCCGATCAAATAACTTATGATTAATACCTGAATTATTATCAATCGATTTTATATAATAAACTGACAATCATATATTGCCGGGAAAAAGCGGTCGACTCTATATTAATGTAATAATATATCTTTATGATAATAAAGTACAGAAATAATACCTATAAATATCGGAACACGTGTTATTTTTTAATTCGTTAAAATATTTATGTATTGATTTGTTTATTGAGATTGAGAGAATAAATTGTGTATGTTGCATATATGTGTAGGTAACATGTAACACAAAATTGGTGACCTGAAATCGCACGACGGGGTTGCGGCAGACCACAAAGGAGATGGTGGGACGAGTTAGATATCTTAAGAATTGTTCCAGAACCAGGAAAAGTGGAAGGAGTGGAGGGAGAACTTTGTCCAGCACTGGGACAGTATGAGCTACATGTGATCTTATTAAAGTGGGATTTAGTAAATAGTGACTCGTCTACAGCACTCGTGTTTTAATCGTAGTCGATAAAAATGTCAAAACGGGCCTTTTATTTTTTGACAACTGTAGTCATCATTTCAGCCGAAAAACGTCCACTGTTGGACATAGGCCTCCCACAAGCGTCGCCACAACGATCGATCCTGTGCGTCTCGCATCCACTGCATTCCCGCGACTCTCACCAGGTCGTCGGTCCACCTTGGGGAAGGCCTTGTAATGTTTGTTTCCAATCAATCTGTAGGAACTAGGAAAAAGAAAAAATATTTCTTACGGTATTTTTACTGAGTCTTAAGGCCCCTCGTCCACGGCGACTTTTTGTAGCGATGCTATCGCTAATAACACGCGTTAGTCGCATTTGCAAGCGCTGTAGAAAAGATACCAATGCACTACATCATCGCGACTGTATCGATGCGAACGCGCTACTGCATCGCTACAAAAAATCGCCAGCCTCTCGAGGAAGAGGAGGCGGCCTAAGAGTCTTTTAGAATTTCCTAAGGTTTACATTTTTTTTGCGGCTGGAAAAGTCGCATGATTTACATACATTTAAATTATAACACACATCAAAGTATTAATAATTACAGTATCAAATATTATTCAACTTTATGTTAATAATATAACCGTAGTTTTAAGGCGTGTACTGGCGGCAGAAATCGACGCCACTAACATAATGTATTCAGAATTCGATATTTAACAACAATAATTATGATTAGTAATTTATTTGTTCTGCTTTAGGAGGAGCGAAAAGGTGTACAAGAGGTTTACAGACTACGCCTTATCCGTATTACTTTTTACCATTTACGTGTTTCAAATGATTCTACAAAGTTAAGACACTCTTCATCTTCATTATCGTAATCATTTCAACAGAAAGACGTCCTCTGCTGGACACAGGTCTCCCCCAAGCGTCGCTACAATGACCCGTTTTGTATGTCTCACATTCATCGGTTTCCTATGACTTTTATCAGCTCGTCGGTCCACAAGAAACTCTTGCTTACTTAAAAATCATCAATCTTAACGACCATTTGCAATCATCGTCTTCTCGAAGACAAGAAGACACTGAATTTTCACAATTCATTGCATCGTAAATCGCATATATTTGTATCGATTGCATTAATCGATATGTTTATACGGAAAAACAATGAATGTAGGACAGAATATTGGCCTTATGCCAAGCCTAATGTGTATGTTAATTGCTTCGACCTAAGCGTAATGTCATGTAAACGAGTATTACTAATGTATTGATCCAGTCTTGACGCAATGGCCTAAGTACTTGTAGTTTGCCTACCGGTTTTAACTTTGTGTCTGAGCGAGGTTGTAGTGTCTGAAGGGGTGGCCAAGAATATCGTGTGACCGTTCAAAATGATATGATACCTAGAAATTTTCATCTAAAACGCGGAATTACCTATTTCAGATCCATTTTACGATATAAACTGAATTGTTAAAGGGATGGCACTATATAGGGTGTATAGCTCCATCCCTTTTTTCGCTCGTATGACTGACATTTTAACAGACCATGGTAAGGGTACAGGTATCATACTAATGTAATAAAGGCGAAAATTTGTGTTATGTTTCTTGAAGTGTAATCCTTTACATTATTGTGTATGCATGCTCCTTAATATTAGGTATCAAGATTTTTTTTTTCCGTGTGGAAATCATCTTATGACATCCCCCGCTCTTGGGCGGGGCGGGAAATAGTGTCAGACTTTTACTGACTAAAAACCTACTCCTGTTCCTTCGTTGCCTTTCATACCGAGGCCGAGTCTTCCTTTCAGAATCAGACCCTAATGATTGATTAGGGTTTGAAGTCTTTTACTTGTTTCTTATTAATAAAATGCATTCTACTATTGGTCAATCAGAGTTGTTCTCTTTCTAATATTCCCTACGACCCTAAACATTTCATGGCGACCCTGCCTAGAGCTGGCCTTGGGTTTCGGCAGTTAAAATTGGTAAGTTAAAGTATAATAACTATTTTATCTAACGTTACTACACCATAATAATTAAAGAAGAACTGTGTGTGATGTGTGTTTGATGTTTGATGAATATACTTTAAGACCCTAAACATCTCAGTGTTATTTCTTCGAGCTTGAACTGTTGAACAGATTTCGATGAAACTTGGTACACAGGAATATCATATCCAGCCCTGCGTTCAAAAATGAGGTTAGAGTTAACTCTAATGACGTCATCAGGTTAGATACTCTACGCTCGCATTTTTGAACGCGAACGTAGAGTTCAACTGTCAATGCCAAGCAACTGTCATTCCAGCCGCTTACACCAACCTACCCTGCTTGGAGTTAGAGTTAGTTGGGTTAACTCTAGGGTAGCTACTCGAGTTATAAAAGAACGACCCTGGGTTGCAACTCGAAGCATTTTTGAACGGTTAGAGAAACGACCTTACCCTACTCTGGTAATTTTTGAACAGGCTGTGAGTAAGTTTCCTTGGTTGATTTTCCACTAACATGCAGCCGAAGCTGCTGGCAATAAATAGTATGTAATAACACTAGAAAACTTGACATAGATTTGAGCAAAATTGCGTTTACTGTTTTACCTTATAACTGGAATAAATTGTGTTATTATTATTCATCCCTAACTTCTTACAGCGGCTTTGCTCGTGTGGAATTACAAAATTATCCTAAGGAAACTAACTCCCGAGATAAAAAATGTACGTGCTTTTCCAGGATATGGTCTATCTGCAAAATTTCAACCAACTCCCTTCAGCAGTTTCAGCGTGAACGAATAACAAACACACAGATTTACAAATTCACAAACTTACACATTTTTATTATTAGTGTTTCAGATCAAATGGCGCCGACAATTTTTGTGACTTTTTTAGTTGAGGTTTTTCATGTAGCAGTAAATATTTGAAACTTCTTCGACCATCATCGTCCCTAACAATGCCTCATCCCCCACACCTGAAACCCTACTCCACCCCGATACAATCGCAGACAGTCGACATCATAATATTCACAGCGAACTACTCATAAAATTAAAAACATCATGATACCGATCGGCGAACATCGGCAATCTTCGTACAAGATCGGGCCGCGATCAAATAATATCACATGTTTATGTTGAGATTCCATCTCTATAACGTATTCTATGCGCTTGCGACGAATATTTTTCTTTACAGATATTCCCGTTAGTGACAGTCGTTAACCTATGGTTTACTAATCGTGTTTTTGAGATTGCAATCAGTATGCAGCTTAGATACTTGTTTTCTCCCTCGGCGATGTCTGGTTTGAATGAGAGTACGTAATAAGATCTGGGAAATTAAGACTTCTGGTTCGCTGTCATTAGTATTTTTAAAGTCTGGTTTAGATTAAGATTCTATTACGGGCTAATTTCTAAGTCTCACCTATGTGATGGTAGGAGTAGATAATGGACCATGGGTCAGAGAGAGGGTAATAGAAAATCTAGCTCTTATCTGAAGATAATACAGGAAAACATATATTGATTCCTACTCAGTATGCATCAGTGAGCAAATAAATTGCAACAATCAATCAAGAATAATTGCAAAAATTGCAAACATTATACTGAGAGAATATGATGATTTTTTGGTAAACATATGCAGATTGGTAATACCAACAAACCAAACTTAAGATCGCAAAGGGCGGCTGAACAAATGCAGATGGGTTTTAGTCAGTAAAAACCTCTCGCTTCACCTCGAGCGGCAAAAGAAATATTTTTTTTTTAATTGTTGAAAACTAGTACTTGACGGGAAGACACAGCAGGCAAATAGTTCTAGTCCTTCGATGTACGTAGTATAAACGACGAAACGAAACGCTTAGTCCAGACCGCAGAGGTTTCAACAACGTAAAGGTGGATAATCGCCGTTCTTCGGGTTTTCTGATAGTAGAAACGAGATAGTGGAATCAGGTCAAGGAATTCCTGCGCACACTCTCCAAAATGTATCCTGTAAAATACCGAAAGGCTGGCTGCCTTACACCTGTGCTAATGTTATAATTAATTATTACCATAATAACATTTAAAAAGCCCTGTGCTAGCCCCAAAAGGCTCCTATCTCAGCATCTGCAGAGATATTTAAAAAATAACGTAGCGCTGGTACTCCAATAGGGCCTGTGCATATGGCACTGCATACTTGCATCATATCCATGCATCAACACTAAACCCCAGCTTCACCTAACAGCTCAATAAACTCACTTCCCCATCCATCAGGCTCGAACAAACACCAAAACACAAATCGCCTACAATAACAGTTATAAAGTCCACATCTCACAGAAGTCTCAATTACCCTTCCCTCCTCCCTCTGCCCTCCCGTTCCGTCCCTGGTTTCCCATAGTGGTCGTGTGAGGGAATCGTGCGCCATTACGAGAGGACCCACGAAACGCTCCGAGCTACTGGAGCTAAGAATTTCCCAGGTTAAGCTCTGGTTTAGTACGGGAAACAGTTTTGAAGTTCATAGGTGTTGTATGGTGTGGGTGTAATGTGAGCTATGCAGCAGAGATTTTAAACTCAAAGAATTTATTTGAACACTATTTTTAATTAATTTTATTTAGAACCGGCTGAATCGACAGACAGAAAAATGAAAGAAATGCCAAAAAAAATTCTACGTTCTAAAAACGTAACACAACTAAAACACATTACAGTGGCTTTGAAAACTTGGGTTATGTTTATGATTGCATATCTAGTGATATGCATTATGTTCGATAATTTTCCGAGCTCCGATTAATCTTTACCAACAGATAGGTAATAAAAGTTAGAAGACGATATGCCATTGAATTTATCAATGAAACCATCTTTGCATCTTATTATAATTATTGCTTTATTTAACTTCAATGACTTGAATGATTGCTTATGCAATCAATCCGCCTAGCGTCTTTCCAGCTATGATGGAGATGCTCACATGATGGAGCGAATTAGCAGAATTTTATATGAAGCAACTGGGCCATCAGATTTTTATAGTCAGGAATAATATATGGATTAATTTATGGTCAGGAAATTATCATTAATAATGAATGAAGATATGCGCAAGAACACCAAAGTTACCGTCATAACTCGACCCGGTATATTACTCGCAGAATAGATATGTTATGAAGCCAAAAGGTTCTGGAGTGGCGACCGCGTACCGGAAGGCGCAGCATTGGTAGGTCAGGACAAGGCAGACTAATGATTGAATCCGATGGATGTGAGACACGACTTTGAGGAGGCAATATTTGGATATGTGCCTCCTCAAAGTATAGCCACAACGACATGTCCTGTGCGTCAATTTGTAATGTTGGCACTGGACGTCTTTTGGTTAAATATCGTAATGATAGGAATCTTTAGCAAACAATTCAAATAAAACTGACTGAAAAATAAACGGTTCCTTACCGTCAAGATAAAGCGCAAATATAAAGCTTCCGGATGGCAAAGGTACCATAAGGTAACATAGAATTAACTCTAGGCAAGCAGTTAACTCGAGACGCTAGTTATCATAAGGGAACAGACAGACAGATGATATTTCAAGATAAAAACTATAAAGATATAAAGAGCTCAGATAGTGTACCTGTTTGGGGATGACGATATACGGGCGGATTTTTGAGGCGGGTACGAGGCGTGTGTTTTATTTTTCCGTTAATTTCTAATCTGTTAATATTTGTGATGAATTTATCTACATCATCATCATAGTCATTATCATCAATTCAACCGATAAACGTTCACAACTGGACATTAGCTTCACTCAAATGTTGGCAAAACGCTGACAGTCCTCTGCGTTTTGCAACCATCGGATTTCCGCAACCCTCATCGGTCCACCTCGTGGGAGGCTTTCTAACGCTGCGTCTTTCGATACGAAGTTGCCACTCCTGAACCTTTCGGCCCCATAAACTACCACTGCTCCTGCCCTGTCCACTACCACTTGAGTTCGGCAATTCTTGGGATTAGGAGAATTAAGGTTATCATTTATTATCATCATTTATGATGAATCCACTTGACTTATGTTTATTTAATCTTTATGCAACAAAAGGTACAATGGCGGACTTAATGCCTTAGGCATTCTCTACCAGTCAAGCTAGGGTAGTGGAGAGACAGGTGGTATTGACAGTTGAACCATAACATTAGCATATTAGGAAAACACTGTTGTTTTTTTTTTAAATTGATATTAACCAGTGCGATCCCACCTGATGGTAAGCGGAGATGCAATCATTGATGGTCAGGCGCACCAGTTGGTCCTGACAATATAAGTACATCTAATGTGGAGTACAGTACAGCGAACAACTGTGCTTGTGAGCAATAAACAGAACAAATTCACAGGTTGGTTAACATATAGAATATGTAGCTTAGTAAACAGAAGTAAACAGAAATACTGTCTCTATTCTGATTTAATTACGTTTATTGATTGTTTATACAAATAATAAAGTACTCAACCAAGATTATCTGAGCACTCATCAACATTTCCACTTCTTCTCATTTACACGCAAGGCTTTCCTGTATTTTCCAACCTAAGCAATTAGACTTTAGTATAGTATTACAGGATGGGTTCAAGTTCTCATTATTTACATTCGCCAACAACAATTATTTAATATAGTAAACTATCCTAAGCTAGTCCAGGCAATGAACTGGCTTAAAAGAATAAATGATAATTATATTCCACACCAAGCAGTCTATTCCCAAACTAACAAAGCTATGAGTACCAGACAACTGATAAAAATACTTCTATATTTTCAGAATAAATACATTTTATCGATAAATTACATCCAGACAGAACAAATGATCATGCTCATCACACAACCATTTGTCTTGGGTTTTTTTTTATTGGTTGGGAAAATTATCTTATGACAAATCCCGCTATTGGGCGGAGCGGGAGTTAGTGTTAGACTTTTGCTGACTAAAAACCCACTCACTCTGCACTTCACTTACTCTCTCTCTCTTACTCTCTCTTTCTCTCTCACTCACTCTGTTCCTTCTAGGCCTTCGTCCCAGGGCCCCGCGTTTCGCTTTCTCACTACCCGTGGCCCCAGTAGGCTTCGACCCTGCTGGGCCCCTATTTGTCTTGGATGAGAATTGAACCCACGACTTTCGGCACAGTAATCAGAGTCACAAACCACTACACCATAAGGCCACACAACTAAATTAAAGAGAAAATATTCAGGTCAGCCAATGCTGATCTGAATATTTTCTTTGGCTTTCAGACATTCCACACATTGATGTGGAATGTTTGAAAGCATAATTTTATAGTTATTTCATACATATTACCGAGTTGTTTGTTTTAGCAATAGACGCTAATATATTTCCTCAGTGTAAATTGTATTGGATAAAAGAAAATACTTGTGTTTTGTCTGGCGCCTAGATGTTAATTTCTGTTGGCGTTTAAATTTATAACTGTATGCTATATAAAATTATGAAGATTATCACTAGGGGTTTTTAACAAATTTAGTTTTGGCATGAAAAATTCTATTTTATTTTAAAATCTTTCGAAAACCTGGAGTTAAAGCAAAACTCTTTTTAATTGATATAAACTAGTGCTAGACTGCAATCCCACCTGATGATAAGCAGTGGCGTAATCGTTGGTGGTGAAGCGCACTAGTTTATTAAGGGTCATTCACTCTAGCCTTGAAGACATCCAGATTATAATCGGACGGGAAACTGCAATAGGCAAATTGTTCCAGTCCTAAGATGTACGCGGTTTAAGCAGTGAGGTGACCAAAAAATTTCAAACTAATTACAGATAAAAAGTTATATATTTTTAAAATTTAAATGATAAAATCTGAAATAAAAACTTTATCTAGAACATAACCACTAAAAAGCGAAGTGTAAAGTATGATCATAAGGTTATAAATAAGGCTGTAGGTTGGGCGGGCGGCGTGGGCGGGAGACCGTGAGAAACCGTTCGTTAAGCCTCTCAAGCGAACCTATGTATTAATATTACATGGACATAGTGATTGATTTCCTATGAATATGGATTTTAAGGCTATTTGTTTAATGTAATTGGATAGTTTTGGACTTTTAGTAGGGTTTAGGCTGACATTTTAATTAGTTTAGGCGTAGTAAATAATACTGCAATTTAATTTATAATACTATGTATTTTGCTATTTACCATATAGTTTTAATTCACTGTAGATTATATTAATTTTGACCAAATACAGTCGACCGCATGTCTATGGTAACATTTTGAGTTAGTAAAGCATAGTACTTTTTTTTTGAAGGTTGGAATTCATCCAATGCCATATTCTCCCGCTCTAGGGTAGAACGAGAGGGTGTTTTAGACTTTTACTCACTAAAATCAGACCTGTGTGCTTCAGTTGCCCTTAGTGTTTTAGGACCACGGGTTTCCTTTTCAGAATATCCCTGCTGGGTCGTCCTGCTGGAGCGGATGGACCACGAAAACTGATTTTCAAAAGAATACTTACGAGGTCAACTTATCCTGATTTTATTACCACTGACATCCTACAGACCGTTTCTATCAACGTAATACTACAAATATTACGTTGATAGAAACACACATACACAAAGTAATGCGCCTGGCTTGGTTTGAACCCGCAATCTACAACTCGTAAGTCGAGGCCGTTACCACTTGGCCACCACTGCTCAAAAATAACCACTTAAAATTCTAAAATGATGAACTATCACCACCCATCACAAACTCTAACCTCGACCCAATAAACATGATGAAAACACCCGCCTCCGCCTGTGCAACAAACTTATGGCTTTCAATTTGTAGATAATCTTTGTAGATAGTGATCGATACAAGTGTAAACAATAGACAATCTCGTACCCACACACACACACATACATACATACATAGGAGAGGCACTGTGTTGAACAATATGTTGGTCCTTCGATTCGAGATACGTGGATAGAAAGACCAATTCGAAAGCGAATCTGTATTTGTCAATCATTTTATGAAATGTTTCTTACAATTATTTCATTTTAATTAAAGCTTCAGCAGATTTAGTTATTTTACGGACGATTTATACCAATAAAACCAATTTACGCAATTTAAAAGACACAACTAATTCGATTTTAGAACTGATTGTAAATTTCGGACAAAGCTTAATTTCAATTTCGTTTTAAAGACCAAGATTAGAAATATATTTGTCTTGAATCAAACATATATAAAGATAAAGTAAGTTTAATACAAATACTCCATAATTTATGCAAAATAAAGGGACCATTGCCATTACGACTAAAACAAGACCTGGTAGACGCCATCCCATTTGAGAACCGTAAGTTACTTATAATTCATTTGTGAAATAATATCTATATTTCAGGATCAGAGGTCAATTTACAAAAATGACAATGCGAGAACCTCGCATGAAAGAGATGGAGATATGATCTCTCATGAGTGAAAGAGGGATAGCAGTAGAGTCGTGCCAAACGCCCTAGGCGCCACACTATGCAGCAATAATGATATTACTGCATAGATGCACTTGATTTTACCTTGAAAATTTCACAACCTGTCATATTGAACTTTATTTTGTGAGATACAAGGTTGAAGGTTACTTGGTCTTTTTTGAGAGCTGCAAAGTAAAGTTGGTAAATTGTGCGAAGTGTTCAAATGCATGGCTTTATTATGTGTTGAACAAAATGAGGTTATTAAGGCTCATTGTAATGGGTTGAAAGTTGAGGCTCTAAGGGATTGATGGAAACGACGGGAAATGGACCGAATACCAGGAATGATTTTTGCGAGAGGTTCATGTTCTTGGTATTGAAGATGATACAGTTACAGCCGAGGGGGACTTAAAGTGTGAGAGAATCTACGAAGCCTATGATGTAAGAAGAGTTTGATGAAAACTGAAAGGATTCAGGAAAATTTTGTAAATGTGGAAAGTGAAACTTTATGATTTTGGACTATAGTGCTCAATCTAATCCTTAGGTACTTATTTGAAACTGGGTTTTACTCTCAGCATTGGCACTTAAAGCAAACTTGAACGCCTATTGTAACAGAACATTAATTAAAGTGATCTCTCAATAAAAACAAATTAAAAAAACAGAAAATTCCCATGAACTAGAACATTAAAACGGAACAACTCTTTAAAAATAATTTAATACAAAACAACATCTATCGATATAAATTAATAACGGAGTTAAACTCAAAGCAAATATTAAAACATTATTATGAGCGGCCAGTGCCATCGTACGGTTAACCTGCAATTAAAACTCTGGTTATAATCACCGGTGATCGAGATCAAACAGAGACATTAAGCGCTACAGTTAATGTTAATAGAGGTGTGCTACGAGAGAATTTGATTAGATAGTTGGGATAGTTTCTATTTTTTATAATTTTTGTAGAGATTAGATTTTGTATAGGTTGTGACTTTTTATGTAGTTTTATATTATCTTGGCGCCGGTATCCTACGATCAGCTTTGGTAAATAGAATTTTCCAGACAAAGCCGTAAATTAAAGTCATTTTTAAGTCGATTAGTAGGATTTCGTTTCACCAAAAATAGTTGATAAAGATGCAGTTATGCAAAAGCATTAATATCTATCTTTGACGTCAACTGGAATTAGAAGTAAACTTATTCAAAGTCGATGTTTATTAACAATCTGTCAAAGGTACTATCAATTATCTGATTAATACTAAGTTGACTCTGTATAGTTTTACATAGATTATTAGTGATCCACAAGGGCGGGGACAGTTAACATAGCAATGAATTTTAAATTGTTATGTTTTTTCCTAGCAGTATGTACGATTCAAATAACAATGTTAATGTCTACACTTTGACAGAACAAATGATCGGTTCATTGTCACATTGAAGTGTGACCCGAATGACAAATATTATTTAACGAACATTTACATGACATCTGTCACTTCCAAAATCAAAGTACGTCTACGTCTGTATTTATGAATAGGTAGATAGTATTGTATAGTACAACCCTAATGTAGTTTGTTTATAATGTTCCAAAGATATTAAATTACGAACAGCCTCGGGTCAAAAGTGATTGTATACAATTACATCTTGATTACAATTTAACCTTTTGTTAATTACGGGAGCGGTGTAAACGGAAGATTTTGTTTCAACTATTTTTAATAAGCGTGCGAATGCGTCTGTGTGTAATTATTGTCTCGAAGGCGAAGATATTAAATTATAAATCGAATAAGAGATCTAGTGACGCAACAGGAATCGATATTATTGATGTTGAGAACGTGTCGATATCGCTTCACACCTCGTTGTACAGCAATATAACAATATCGATTCTCGACCGTTAAGCACCAGACAATCGATAAAAAACAACTTGCTACAAATTCCCCGATGCGTCGTTCGATATTTCATTTCGAAAAAAAAAGCTCAGGTCGAGCACGGCGCGAACGTAAAACAATTGAAGCATAATTCTATCGGCGTCTATGGCGACCCGACTGACCCCGAGCACAGCCGAGCTCGTCCGAGAATAGCCGAGTGAATCCCGCCCACCCCTATTAGGTATTGCTCAGCTAATAACTGTTTTTAAGGGGATTTTAAAATGAAATTTGTTCTATTGCTTGGCTTGCGAGTAAAGCCATCTGTGTAGGTAGTTTATTTGCGAAATGTGGCGAATGAGTATTATGAAAAGCATAAACTTTAACGTGTCTTTTACGAAGCAGTTGTACTCAATAACACTTAACTAGCTGTTCGAGTAATTGATGATTTCGTGGAGAATTAAGAACCTTATTTACTAATCCTTATAGAATTAATTAAATAAGTATTTTAAATTGAAATAATATTATTTTTTAATTTCTTACCGTATTGTTCATCATGAACGAAGATGGAGAACATACCTGCAAAAGAAAAAATAAATTATTATACACAGACAGAAATTCTTTAACACTTAAGCTTCAATGGTTCATAATTACTAACAGAAAGTCCCAGAAATCACAAAAAGGATGCTTATCTTATTTAACCCTCCCGTGCTGGGGTGTGGTTAAGTTAAACAATGAAACTGTTTTGTTCCATTATCGACTTATGTTTCATGACACAGGTTGATTGATTTACAACACGCCAACCACGTCTGTGGCTTATTTAAGAGGTAGCAATGACGGGATTAGAACGGGAACTTAGCAGTTCTTTTTTGTGTTTTTCTGGGAAACCGATCCTGGGTATTCATTCATAGTGTTCTTTTTTGCTGGATATAATGTAGCTTGTTATTTATTTTACGAAAAGAATTCATTTTAATTATCGGTAAAGTATTACAGTTTTTTTCTTAAGGTGTGACATCATCCTATGACTTCTCACGCTCTGGGTAAAGCGGGAGGGCGTGTCAGATTTTTACTGACTAAAACTACACCTGTGTCCTTCAATTACACTTTGCGTTCTAGGTCTACGGGTTTCTTTTTCAGAAATTCCACGCAGTCCTAGCTAACGGGCATCGGCCCTGCTGGGCCCCTACGGTTTGCTGACATCTCTTTGGGGAGCGCGTGGATCACTACGCGCTGTTGATGACTGGGCTCGGTCCAGTTAATTACCGAACGTGCGCGACGATCGCCTGCCATTCCTCCTCGCTCCAGACCATAGCCCGAACCAGGGCCCCACGCGAAAGGTCGCTGCCGCCGATTGCCCTCACGAGGAAACGGCGTTGCTCCGCCCAAGCGGGGCACACCTCCACTGTATTCTCCACCATGTCCTCCGGGCGGTCCAAGCAATGGTGACACCCGGGCGTTTCTTCCGCCTGCATCCGATGCAGGAACCTCCCGAATAAGGACGTCGTGTTGCTGCTCCAGCCACTCCTCCAAAAATGTTACACTTACCAGTTTGGATTGCAGTTCGTATCTAAATCGATTTTTTTTACAGAGACTAACAGTAACAAAGATAAAACCTAAAACAAATTAAACTCTGACAACAAAAAAAAAAAACAGTATCCTCATACACCTACCTTCCACCTAGCACACTCCTAGTGCTATCCCTGGACACCCACAATTGCCCTCACGAGGAAACGGCGTTGCTCCGCCCAAGCGGGGCACACCTCCACTGTATTCTCCACCATGTCCTCCGGGCGGTCCAAGCAATGGTGACACCCGGGCGTTTCTTCCGCCTGCATCCGATGCAGGAACCTCCCGAATAAGGACGTCGTGTTGCTGCTCCAGCCACTCCTCCAAAAATGTTACACTTACCAGTTTGGATTGCAGTTCGTATCTAAATCGATTTTTTTTACAGAGACTAACAGTAACAAAGATAAAACCTAAAACAAATTAAACTCTGACAACAAAAAAAAAAAACAGTATCCTCATACACCTACCTTCCACCTAGCACACTCCTAGTGCTATCCCTGGACACCCACACTACGCTATTACCAAGGCTCTAACACCTTAAGTGCTCTGTTAATATACACTCACAATGCGTCCGCGCATTCAAATACAGTTAGCACAAAAATCATGGTACAAAAGATGTTTCAAAGTTATGACTGCGTTAATAGACTGGACGTGCGGTGGCATGTCCTGTGTGTAATGGGTGGTACGGGCGCAAGTAGGTGATGTGGGGACTTGAAACCTTCGGTTGTATCTAGCGGTGACTGGTGAGCCAGGGTAAAGATTATTTGTATATTTATTCAATTTAGTGCGTGTGAAAAAATGAAAATACAACACAGAAAAGCATAGCATAGAAATAAAAAACATTTAATATTTGGCGTTGACCTTTGCATGATTAAAATATTATTGTGGGTTAAACTGTGACTAAAATAAGCGATGAGTAAGTCATTCAGAGCAAACATGTTAAAAAGAAAATCCATTCGACGCAAAAAACTGCTTCGAAAATACCAAACAACTCAATTTTTTTTGTTAACAACAAAAATAAACACATTTTATGATGAATCAATACACTTACTATTTATGTGTCGTACTATCCCCGATAATGATCGCACAAACACAGTGTAGCGAAAGTCGTCGAGTTTCCAAATTAGCACGTCCAGATGACCAACGAACGGATTGATAGAGGACGAATTAGCGGCTTTTGTTAGGCTGCCACCACGCACGCACGCACCGGTTTAATAGGGGCACCGCATTGTGGGGAAATAGCGGACAGTTTTTTTAATTAAAGAGGAATCTTTAAGTTGTATTTAAGTTCAACTTAATTTATTATGCCCTTTTTTTGGTGAAGGAAAACTAAAACCTGTTCTAATTCTAAATAGACATCGTGTCCGCGTTCAAAAGTACCAGAGAGAAAATAGTTCTGAAACGTATCTTAGGCCGTCGCGGCCTAAGCTAGCAAGTGTCATATCTCACACATGTTGGTAATGCGAAAATAAGAAACGTTAAAGGTCTCTTGGACTAACATAATAATTTAAGGTTTTCTTGAGTTGTAAATGTTGCTCAGAACGGAAAGAATGAATCTACACAAATTATGTTTTATTTCTTGGACCTGCAAAATTGTGTCGCCGTTCATTCGGTTATAGGTCAGTTGATAAAATTAATACTATAAGATGTTAAACAGGTACACAATAATAATGTGTGTGTAATTTATAACGAATTACGTTATACCGTGACTTTGAGAGATCATCAAACAAGTTTCAAAATATTCGAACGTTCAAGTGCACTTTAAGAAGTTTTGGCCAACCGATGTTCATTGATAGATATTATTAATATTTATGTACTTAATAATAACTCAATACAATTTATTACATCGGTTTGACCCGTCTGTTTGTATGAATAATAACAATATAAATTAATTTTAATGGCATTTAGTTTCAATAAAAACCATTCTCTAGGTAGGTAAATAAATATGAAGGACTTAAATGTAGCAGAGGATAATAACGGTTTGTAATTAAAAGCACACTGAGCACTAATAATTATGCAAACACAACAAATTGGTGTAATTACTAGTTTTGTATAGTTTTTAAGAAACAACGATTACGGTTTTTTAGGAAATCGTTACAGAATTGTAAACATTTATTCGTTTTTATGATGAACGATTGTGGATTTGATTTTTATTAAAACAGTTGCTAAATGTCAAACGATTATAA
The DNA here is from genome assembly GCA_949316375.1 of Mythimna vitellina. NCBI lineage: Eukaryota > Metazoa > Arthropoda > Insecta > Lepidoptera > Noctuidae > Mythimna > Mythimna vitellina. Next base: position 22,762,569 of record OX438701.1, on the reverse strand, counting down.
TTGTTAATTTTTATAGAAAACAGTTTTTGATTAAGATTTTCTGAATAAAATGTCACAATATGTTTGATTTATAGTGTGGCACAGTTTTTAATGACTAAAGAATTTTTATAATCTGCCAGGGACTATAAATATTTCAATATTTTTGTTTTTGAACTAGAAGCATTAAAATATATTTTTTTTGCTCTTAATTTTAATAATTTAATCTCTCGATCGCGCCTATTTTATTATTTACATTAGGTATTCATAAAAGTTGTAAATAATATAATAGGCGCGACCTAGATCAATACTAAAACTTCGAAACGTGTATTTTTTATTAATCACTGATCAAACCATACATTTTAATTACAAATATATATTATATCTGCTGTATTAAGTGTTATTTTTTTTTTAAATTTTATCCCACATTTGCGTATCTCAGGGGCACTCTACAAAGCATTTAGCGGGTGATATTACAAGTTGTTCCGACGCTTTGTTAGCACTTTACGTACTCACATGAAAGTCAATTGTGTGTTATTTCGTGTTCTTCCGTGTTGCCTGAGAATTTGGGCTAACATTCGCGTTTATTGGTTTGATAGGTTCTTGATAGTCTTTTTATAATTTGTAGTTTTGGTAGGCTTTACATTGTGCTACAGATAGTTTGTTGGTAACGTAGATTAAGGACCAACAGACTACTTGGAAGGAAGTGGAAGTGTGGAAATGAAAGGAGTAGAATTCTCTACCAGAGACTGTGTGTCCTGATAGCATCAGCCATGGGGTTTTTATGTCAAGAGTGAATAAGTTAACTTTTAGGTTAACTTGCTCCACTGTCAACCACATCATCGTGTATACGATCCGGTGAGATAGTGATCAAACGCGAGCCTACCAAAAAAAATAATAATAATAATACTTTATAAAAACTTCGATAGAGGTCAAATAATAAAAACTGACTGGCCTGTTGGTCTAGTGGTTAGTGGCCCTGACTGCTAAGGCGGAGGTCGTGGGTTCGATTCCCACGCAGGACAAATGTTTGTGTGATGAGCACGATCATTTGTTCTGTGTCTGGGTGTAATTTATCTGTATTTGTATGTATTTAGAAATATATAAGTATGTTTATCAGTTGTCTAGTACCCATAACACAAGCTCTGCTTAGCTTGGGACTAGACGGCGTTGTGTGATAGTTGTGGAATATTATATTATTATTATATATAAAAAATATATAGAACATGTTTCATAAAAGCTTAACCAATTACTCCCATTCCTTGCTACACATTTAATCGTAATCAGATTATCTCAACTTACTCAACTAAAAACACTTTTAAATCTATTCAAAGGTTAAATCTATTAGAAAATCTGCCCCAGCCACGCCCCCAATTTTAAAAACAAACACCAACTTATTGTTTTAATATAATCAGGAGGATCTTTCTCAAGTGTGATAACATACAACATTACACACACGAAAAGGTTGGAGCAGATTAATGCGTTTGATAAATGGGATAAAAAGTAAACGAGGTTATGTAAATACATTTTTGTTATATAATTATTGAGTTCCAGTATAAAGGTTAGTGTATGACCTAATGAGATTAGGTTAATATCATATTGTATGTAAGCTTTTAGCACATGAATCTTGTTTAGTTTATTTTTATTAGAATATATTTCGTATGACCGATATTTCGTTTGGCTGTTTGTCTTTAATGAAATTATGAATAGATTTTGAAATGTTTTGAAGCAAACAATTCGTTTTTTTTTTTGTTTTAAGCGACGATGTGTGTGGTGTGGCGTGTGTGTTGTGTTTTTTGTTGTTTGGTGGATAGTTGTGTGTGGGGGTTGTTGTTGTGGTGGTATAGTGTTGTTTGTTATAATTTAAGCCTGTCTTAGTCATTATACAATCGCTGGGCCCCTACCAGCAGGGTCGAAGCCTACTGGGGCCATGGGTGATGCGAAAGAGAACCCCGGGGCCCTGGAACGAAGGCAAAGAAGGAACAGGATTGGGTTTTAGCCAATAAAAGTCTGACACGCCCTCCCGCCCCACATAAGGGCGGGAGATGTCATTAGATGATTTCCCACCTAAAAAAGTCGTTATACAAAACAAAAATTCATGAATAAATAATGTATCTAAAAAAAATATTTTATTAAAATTAGACTACTTCAGTTCAATACCTAAATGGTTCTTTAGTAACTTATTTGAGACAAGCTGACCCGGCGAACTTAGTACCGTCTAACAGTCAGTGAATGTAGTATATCTTTCGATATAGTCAACCGATTGCGATGAAACAAAGCCTAAGTAATATATCAAGTTACACACAATTTTATTGTATAAAAGTTATTTACACGATTTCGTACATTTTACGTGCGCGCGCACATCTAAAAACTTCTACAGATTTATTGTATGTATAGATAGATACCGTGTTTTTTCGGTGAGGAAATCATCCAATGTCATTCCCCGCTTTTGGGCAGAGCAAGAGGGTGTGGCAGACTTTTACTGACTAAAAAACCACTCCTGTTCCTTCGTTGCCTTTCATACCAGGACCGGGTATTCCTTTCATAAGCAGACCCCTGGCCCCGGTAGGCTTCGACCCTGCTGACATCTCCTTGAGGCGCGCGTGGAACAGTACGCACCGTCGACGACTTGGGCTCGGTCCGGACAGTAACCCGATGATTGGACGGCGAGCTACGGATAGATACCTAGTACCGAATGTCCAGACTCATTGGTCTTTTAGATCTAGGTCTTACATTGAAATATGAGTCAATGATAGTTCTAGTTCTAAAATAGTAATAGTAGTAGTAGTGAATGTGCTTTATTTATAAGTGAAGCATATTCTAAAATAAGGCATATTTCACATATGAAGACGCGGCGTAAGTCGTGGGAATCTCATAAAGCGATTGACGCGCTTCGTTATGTAGAACGATCTGTAATTGCGATGTACGGACAGCAGAATAGCAGTAGCTTTACATCGCTTTTATTGCTACAATACGTTATGACTACTGATGTTTTTATTATCATGTCTCTTTGATGAGAAATAGCTAAGAAAAGGAATCGTTATTTTGTGAACATTAATAAAATGAGATTTTTTTGTTGCTTTTTGGTGTCGGCAGTGATGCAAATGTGGATTAAGTGGAAGTCATTGTGAGAAATGTGATTTTAATAGCCTACAAGAGTAAGACAAATCCTAACTCATTGCTCATTAGAAATATGAACAATCGTCACGTTTCCCTAGTAAAATAGAAAAGATCTAATTTAAACTTATTGCGTCGATGAAGAAAATAATAGCATAATAATTAACGAAGTTCATTCCTCGGACAGCCGAGCCAACTTCTAGCCACGCCTATATTATTTGAACTTTTAACCCTTGCCAAGTTTATGTCCATCGTAAGAGGTTGTTACTTATACCTGAGTTAACATAACTGCTATAAAACAACATCATCACCATCATCATCTTCCTGCCCTTGTCCCGTTTTATTTTGGGTCGGCGCAACTCGTTTTTTTTCTTCCACTCTGCCCTGTCACTCGTCATGCTATCACTAACTTCTTTTCTTTCATATCACTCTTCACACATCCATCTTTTCTTTGGCTATAAAACAACACGAGAATAAAAAAAAACCTTCGTTCCTTTTACTTCTACGCTCCGTTTTACACAAGCATAACGGTTTTCAATCAGTCGAGGCCATAAACCTAGAAAATTTGATATTACGAGACTAAATAAAATAGAGCTATCATCGGGCCGTTTTATAGTTCAATTATTCATACAATAAAGCGTAAAATCCATGACATTTATAAATATACGATCGATTTTGTAACCGATTACGAATTCAAACATCGATAAATCGATTCAGCTCAAAATCACGCGGCAATCAAGAAAACATACAGTGATCACGAAATGGACAATTATTAGTCACAAATTAAATTTCATGGCGTGATATTTTATTCGCTGTTATGTTGTCGGTACACGCGATCGTTTTCATACGATATCATCACGCTATTTGTTACAAAGGGTTCAAATGCTATTGAGATAAATTGTTTTTGCTATCGCTCTTTAGTTTTTTCTTTTTTTTTATGGAAGTATTTAGCAGGATTTCTTCGAGTGAAGTTCAGTGGCTGTTTTAATTATTTTCAAATTGCTTTCTAAATCTTATGATGTAGAATAGGCGGAGTCTGGTACGTGAAGTGACTATGCAACTGGACAATATGGAATCAATGATGTTTCATTGATCCGCATTCGTGGTGTTGACTACGGTCAGCGAAGCTTACTAAGAAGGTTGACTTGATACATTTTCTGCCAAATACAACAAAAACATTAGGATGTGTCAGTATATCCATATTCTAATGGTAAACAAATTAATTATTCATACGAAGACATGGCTTAGTTCATTAAACCCCGAGCGAACGCCGGCGTTCGCTCGGTCATTGTCTTTCTATTGTGTCTCTAATCACGCTACTCAAAAGGTTAAAAGAGTATCTAAGCCAAAAAACTTACTATAAAAAAAGAACCCAGTTGTGGGTTAAGCTCGCCATTGTACATCAGCTGTCCAATTTTTTATTTATTTTTAAATTATGTACAATAAAGAATATAAGAACTTATTATGATCAAACATTTACGTTTTTCTTTTTGTGTATCTATGACGATCAGCTGTCAATTTTTTTTTAAAAATCATTAGACCAACTGAAATGTGTGTTTAGATTTTGAATGAATTAATTACCAAAGTAATTGCGTCACAAATGTTGTGCATTACTATTAATTTTATTGTTTGCGTCAAATCGACTAATAGAAATTCAATGACGTTACCATTTTAATGAGAGTTTTCATACAACATAAAATCAATCATCAAATCGCGTAAGCAAAGATTTAATTTATATGATGATTTATATGTTTTTATTTTCTTGTGTATGTGTACACACATACTCTTGGTATGGTCATGTAAAGAGGAGAGATCAAACACATGTTACTAAAAGAGTTATGAGTATACATGTGGATGGGTGGAGAGGGAGAGGGAGACCAAAGAAAAGATGGATGGATTGTGTGAACAGTGATATGAAAGAAAAGGAAGTTAGTGATAGTATGACGGTTGACAGGATAGAATGGAAGAAAAAAACGTGTTGCGCCGACCCCAAATAAGATGGGACAAGGGCAGGAAGATGATGATGATGTGGACATTCACAAGAACTTTTGCAATTTTCAAAAGTGAAAAACCCGTGAAAGAACACCTTTTCATTTTGTCTTAATTGCTTTTGAGTATGTTGTTCACGCATCAAACGCGTGAGCATACAGACTGAAGTCACCGACAGCTTCCGAGGCACACACGTCCCTCTATCGACCCCTCACTGTAACGCTACTTATTCATTTTGTCATTACTCGAATATATCTTCAAATACAGTCCACTTATTTTATTCTCCCTAAGATCCTGAACAATGTATTAAGTATTATAATTCTTTAGTATGTAATTAGTGTTGTGATATTTATTTTACTATTATGATGGTACATTTTTTCATTGTAAGTTAAATAAAAAATAATATAATATATAATAATATTCACACAACTATCACACAACGCCGTCTAGTCCTAAGCTAAGCAGAGCTTGTGTTATGAGTACTAGACAACTGATAAACATATTTAAATATTTCTAAATACATACATAATATAGATAAATTACATCCAGACTCAGAACAAATGATTGTGCTCATCACGCAAACATTTGTCCTTGGTGGGAATCGAACCCACGACCTGTGGTATAGCAGCCAGGACCACTAACCACTAGACCAACAGGCCAGTCAATACTATTTCAAAGTTAATCGCTTTATTAGTATGTGCTTATTTCTTATTACTCTTACACATGGTGTCTATGTGTGTCTATGAATTGATAAAAAAAATGAACTTATTTTGTGCTTATCTATAGTGTTTGATTAATTTGTTAGCCGTACATCACTCTGTATTATTTAAAATTATAACTATACATCCTAAAGTTTTCTGATAGATATCGCTGTCATTGTACCCATAGGTTCAAGTTTATATATAAGTTGTGTTACTTTTTTGGTGTAAAAAACAGCATATTATATTTTAAACTATTCTATTCTCTACTGAAATAATTTAATACTATATAACTCTTAAATACCCACGCCTTAAAAATCAAATCTTCGTAAACTAAAGCCAGTTCTCGTAGTAAACAAACAAAGTTATTCTAGTTGTTAATACACACGTTAGAGTGTACCAATTATATGGGCTTGCGTAGTTAGGGGCCACTTAACAGGTTGTGCCCTCGTGGCTGGGGATTAGATCTGGTTAGGATGAAAGTTGGTTAATATTGATATCTGCTTCTTATACTGGGTTTGTTTGAAGATGGAAGTGTTGTACGTCTAGTTTTTTTAAAGAAAGGTTACGATCGATAATGCATTACTAACTAGATGCTACGGTACGTTGGACGGTACACGTATAGGATGCATTTTGGAGAGTGTGCGCGGGAATTACATGATTTGAGTCCACCATCAACCTTTCTACCATCGGACAAACCAACGTATGGTGAGTGTCCACCCTTTCATTGTTGACATCCCTACAGTGCGCGTTTTGCCTCGTCGTTTATATTGCGTACATCGGATAACCAAAACAATTTGCCTGCTGCGATCTTCCCGTCCGATTATAACTTAGGTGTCTTCAAGGCTAGAGTTTTAATAAACTAGTGTGCTTGTTAAGAGTGTTGTGTACGTTGTGCACCATCAATGGTTGCATCACTGCCTACCATCAGGTGGTATCGCAGTCAAAGAAGTAGTTTATGTCATTTAAAAAGAAAAACTCGGATCTTGAACAGACGATAAGCATTGCCATACAGTGTGTGTGGTGTGTGGTGTTTGGTGTGGGGTGGTAGTGTGGTGTGCGGTGTATGTTGTGTGTGTGGTTGCTGCCAGTTTTTTGGACACATACTGGTCAACAGCGATGCGGAAGAGTTTTTAACGCCATATTTTAAATTGTTTTTAGTTAGATTTAATTAGTGAAGGGTTTTTATTATTCTTTGTTTTTGTGTATAGAAACCAGAACTATTTCGCAACGTGAAAAGATAATCGAAATGAACAGAACCTACAAAGTCAATTTTCTAAAATTACAACGATTAATGATTACGTTGAATTGGTCTTATGATACGATAATTCAAATTGTGTTTAAAAAAAACTAGGAAAAAAAATAAAAATCACACCTGTGTCTTATCCTTCATAAAAACTTGCTTCACTCTGACATTCATGTCCTATTTAACAGCATTTTTTCCCAATGTTTGTTTCTCAGTCTCCTAAATCCTAGCCTCTAATCATAACGACCAATCACGCGCCCCGCATAGTTCATTAGACCTCATTACCACTTGTGAACACCAATGAATCAATACAACCATTTACAAACTTATTTACACGCTGATATACTGAAATCCAAACGATTATCGCCGTTAACTGTATGGGATTAAAGGACTGTGTGATTAGGTAAGACGTGAAATGCAAGTTTGTTTTTTATAACCCGTTGAAATGTCGAAATATTTTCTTACTTAATTCCTTCAGCCTGATGCATTACTAATGTAACCAAGCTTTTTGTTAGCACTTTGTGTACATAAAAATAAAGGCGATTTTCCTATGAGTTTTATTCGTCAAACTAGGATAATATTGTTAGTGTAAAACAGTGATGTTTACATTACCAATAGTTAAATCTGTGATTAAGTTTGTCCGTTAACGAAGGTGTGATATGGGTTGTTTCGAGGTTAAACGATCGTTTCGAAACAAGCCATGTTTGGTTTATGAATTAGTGTTCGATTCTATGGTTAGTAATGAACATGTTGTAGGTGAAGGTATTCGTCACGATTCTCTGCAATGAAAAGTACTTAATTTTAATTAGTTTTAGCCCTTTTGACATGAAACCTTAGACAACCAGTAAATTTCGATGAGACAAGGACTAACTTTAAAAAAACTAACGTAGTGAGCACTTTTCTTAAATACTCTTACAGTAAAAAAACAACATATTACGTAAGTATGCTAAAGAGTAACAAACGGTTAATCAATATGTTAAAATAAGAAGTATGGGGTATTATCTATAGGAAGAAAATGTCATGACGTTTTTTATAAGATTAAGGAACGACCAGCCCCCCTAGCTAAGTTACGATCGCTTCGTTTCCGTTGAACGCCTCGAGTAGGCCACGCCTCCGATTCCTTTGTTCTGACGTCATCTTAACGCTCAGTCACGTGGTCATAAAAAAGGAATCGGAGGCGAGACCTACTCGAGGCGTTCGACGCAAACGAAATGATCGTAACTTGGCTAGGGGGCAGGAAACGGTGGATAGATGTATTGAAGGCTGGTTTATCTAGAAAGGGGTTCACTATTAAGATGTCGCCAAGCATAGAATTGTTGTCGAAGAAGATTCAGGTTGCACCTACCCTAAATAATTATTAAAAACTTAGCTTTGTACATTGTGATAAGACAATTCATGTAGAAAGACAAAGCTTGACTTAGCAATGGTTTTTTCAAGCAAACCTTTGAATGATAGAGCTATTACATTTGAGGCCAGGATCCAGTGTACAATATAAACCTAAAAGTAGTAGGTTTTGATCAACAATTAATTTTTTCCTTCAAGAAATGCGAAGAAGAGAGTGTGAAAAGGAGTCATAACAGCGGCTGGAAGTCTAATGTGGAGTACGAAGGAGAAGTGATAGCAGGACACTGTTTACTCCTCGGAACGAGGAACTCAAAGCGTTCGCGTTGAGGAACATTAGGGTTACACAGACTAGTATAGAGAAGGTATGAGATATGGGTATTAGAATAATGGTGATTCAAAGACCACTTCTGCTCAGTTATATCAAAGATGGCCATGAGGTTAGAATACACCTATGAAACCAGTGACAGGTGAACCCATTATATATCTCAATTGAGATCCAACGTGGGATCTGGTTTCGTAAGAGCCAGGGTTCAAAGTGGAGCGGTTCGAACGTGGCAATAGCATCGTTGTTCTGAACATAATAATTGTGATTCCTTGCACCACATGCCTTAGTTATTTATGTACTGTAAAGTTCAACTTTAATACTAACGTTGTTTTGTGAGAGTGTTTCCATTTGTTGACGTTATTTGAAGATGTGCTGAGTAAGTGCGTAGGCTTTAGATCACCCATCGTTACACGTTATTAAGTATAAAAAAATAGCTTTATTTGTAATAATAACATTTAATTAGTCTTAAAATGTTCCTGTTATGTGGATTTTAGAGCACAACATAATAGCTAGGTAACGGTCCTACGTAAACTAATCAATGCGACAGCGAATGCGAAGCGATGTGGTGCAAATAGAACAAACAACTGGCACTCTATTGCTTTGGGCTACGTGACCTACCCCACGTTGGTGCGGTGCCGCGAGCCGATGAGCGAAGCGGCCGAGGCACCGCACGAGTCGGTTTGATATTTTCGCACGAACTCTTGCAGCGGTGACTTCGCATATACTTAGGACCAAGACGCCGCATCACATTCAATTCGCGTGAACTGCATCAGATCGCTTCGCAACCACAATTCTCGTTTGACGTCCCATAAAGTCGTGACGTATTGTGCAGTGGAGTCGCACACGAGACCTGACACGAGTGATATTATTTAATTTCGCAACAGTACAGTGCGAGGTGAAGACGGCGGTTATTACGCGAAATTACCTTTTAAAGTAATTAGATCACGCGAATCTGTTACGTGATCTACTAAGTTCAATTTGTGGTTTGTTTTTGTTTTTAGTATTGTTTCTGGTCTTGACTTCCTGGGTAATGAAACAGAGATTAATTTGGTCCTTAAAGTCTCATTGGTGTGTTGATGACCAGTATACACTGTCTTTTCACATATTAATAATGTAATATGGAAATTTTGTAAAATCAATAAATTGTTTAAAGGAGAAACCATGGTGTTTCATGTCGGTTTTTCTCCATAGAAAACAATCAATTGGAACCTTACATTAACTTCTGACGTCTTAAAAGGTCATCCCGCCATTTTCTTCGTGGTATGCTGCAGCCCCACTTCGCTGTGTTCGGTCACTAATCTGTGTTTTATGGGCCCACAGTTCGTTAAACATACGGTAGTCATGTCCTATCCAGTCCCATATAATTTGGGCAGCCTTTTGAGCCACATCAACAATTTGCAAAACTATAAATAAATTTTGTATAATCTACGTAAGTCTGTACCGTGTGGACGCACCATTAATGAAACAAATACGAGTAGTTACGACTTATTACGTCTGTATCAGACCGTGACATTGTACGGCAGTAAGTCACAGTTGACTCTTGCCTGTGCGCAAGTTCGCGGGTAAAAGTGAAAAAATAACATCGCTCCAGTTCTCACGGGCAGTCAAGTGTTATGTGCTTGCGTTTGAGGCATAGGCGGAAGCGATTTGACTATAAAGATTATCTTTTTTAAAGATTTTTTTTCATAAGTACAGTCACTAGCAGTGATGATTTTGTGTACTCTATGTATACTTTATTGTTTAAATTTAATCAATTTTACATTAATAAAATCATTGTTGATGTTGAGTTTGTATGCTCCAATTAGCTCTTTCATATCGTTTCTTAAACAAGCAGTGATAAATCAAATATCTTCGTCACGTTTCCCTCAAATGACATATCATTATATATTGTCCATTATGAGGTAAACATACTTAGATCACCATTTACCTGTTATGTGTAACAACACTAAATGACTCACTTCGACCATAATTAAAGAAAACGCCGGAGAGTCAACAAGAACATGTCCATACTATATACTTATGTTGTGTGGTCTCCAATGATGTAGTCAGTGTGTGACGTCATAATTAAGTGTCAAGCCGATACCTAACGTTTGTAGCAATTTATTAGACCTAGACGACAGTCATCATCATCATCTTCCTGCCCTTGTCCCATCTTATTTGGGGTCGGCGCAATACGTTTTTTTCTTCCATAGACCTAGACGACAGTCAAATAATATAATTAATTGACTTGTATGGAACGCTAAGTTTCATATGCATAACTCTGTTGTACATAAAGTTAAAATAAATGACGAAGGACCATTCAAATATGTAACTGTTATCAATTAAGTAATCTTCTTAATTGTTACAAATATCAGTCAGGCTGCCATTGTACAGTGCTTTTTGCTTACGCATAAAGTTGTAATAAAGAAAATATTCTCAAACACTGTAACTCCTAAACGCTAAAATCACTTATAGCGACCACCAGAAGAGCGTATAAGTAAAGAGGTTCAACTTGCTGAAGAGTTTCCAAGATACGAATCAACTGTCTTGGAATCCGCAATGGAATTAATCAGAAAAGAAAAGTGGAGATGTAAAAAAAAAAATTTGCAAGCAAGTTTTCCAGTACAATCGACACACATCGTTATCTGACAGTTTTTTTAATCACTTAATAAAAATTTGTTGCAAAGCCCTGCACCCCCAAAACTATCAGATATATCAAGTTTATTATTGCGTTTGTATGCTATGACATTGATGCCTGTATAACCGCTACAGCTTATCCCTCACATCCCAATAACCGCTCAGCCTTGATCTTGCTACCGTCGCTTAATTAACTGCGCCAGTTTACGCGGAGCGGCGCGTGCGCAAGTGACGTCAGCCATTGTTTCGATTTAATTAGTTCAATGTTGTGAATGAGAGGCTGGAAAAAAGTGGTGTAATACGCGTAGATAGTAGTCGTAGTAAGCGCAAGTTCATGTGCAAGGAAAAGATAATGCTACCTCAGGTGGAGTTGTTCTTTAGTGTGTGTAACATTGTTTTTTTTTACTTGAGTTGCTGCTGAAGCTATTTGGAACGAAGGCTGGAGTTTTAATAGATGTGTTTAACATCGCGTGGATTGCATATTCATGTACAAGTCCTTTATACGATGCTAGTCAAATGTGTGATTTGTTGACGAAACTATGCTCTGTGTAACCAATTTTATATTGCAAAGCCTGACGCAAGTGTGTACAACAACAAATACAGTAACAAAATCTGCTTTTAATTATTCTCAGTCACCTTTTTAGCTAATTACTTCAATAGTGTCCCAATCCCAAAAATACAATAATCTAATAAAATTATTCTATTGCGAGCAACAACGATTTCAGATAGACAGAACAATGTGGCGACTATAATTTTGTGAATATCAATCATATTCAGGATGACACTCTGGGGCCGTAAAATTGAAATTCTATCGAGAACGCATAGCATTACCGAGTTATGGCTACTTATTACGGCGAGGCTGGTTTAGTGGGCACGACACGACGCCGATACGACCGCTGTGCGGTTGCTGTTATTAGCGTAAATCTTTTGTGAAGGTTGGTAATTGTGGAGTGGTAAAATGGCGATGCAAACTGGGTATATGACCATTTTGCAGATTGTTTATTGAATGTGTTGAAGTAGCTTATGAGGTAAATATTATTTAGTATTAAATAAGAGAGTTTACTGGAAGGTACTCAAGAGAGAAAATATTTGACGTCGAAGAGAAATAATTGAATTGAAGTAAAAGTAGAAGACTTAAAAAATATTTTGAATATATCAAATTAAGTTTTGCAACTTGATCTATTACTAAAGTTCTACTAAAGTACCATTAAACCCATCTCTTACAGATAAAGTTGTCAAAAATCGCAAATAATAAACATCACCTTTCAAATCGCAGACGTTACGGCGCCCATAACATTCACACTCAAGTTGAGTGCTAAGGAATGGTTGAGCCAAAACAGATATGTCAAGTCGACTGTTACGAGCTTGCCACGCTTGACGTTTGCTGTCACAAGCTAAAGAGGAATTTGTATGTGTCAAAGAGAGATTGTAAAGAAAATGAACGGGTGACGATGAACTTTAGTTTAGAGAGAAAATCGTAGTGATTGAAAGTCGGCAAAACTATCATCATCATCATTTCAGCCAATAGACGTCCACTGCTGGATATAGGCCTCCCCCAAATGTCGCCACAAAGAACGGTCCTGTGCGTCTCGCAACCTTCACTAGGTCATCGGTCCACCTTGTAGGGGGCCTTCCAACATTGCGTCTTCCGGTACGCGGTCGCCACTCCAGAACCTTTCGGCCTCAACGGCTATCCGTACTGCGAGCAATGTGCCTTGCCCATTGCCACTTAAGTTTGGCGATTCTTCGTGCTATGTCAGCAACCTTGGTTCTCCTGCGGGTATCTTCATTTCTGATCCGATCACGCAAGGAAACTCCGAGCATAGCCCTTTCCATTGCCCTTTGGGTGACTTTGAGCCTTCTGATGAGGCCCACTGTGAGCGACCACGTTTCGGTAAAACTATACTTAGAACCTATACATTTTTCAGTTACGTAAAAACTGCTAAGTAGGTTTTGCTACTTATTTTCTCTTTACCATACTAAGTACCAAACGATGAACGACTCAATTGTAAATTCAACATAGTAAAATTTTGATTTGTGTTCATTTTGATTTGTCTACACTTTCCTTAAGCTTTACTCATAGTAACTTAGTTTACTTTGTACTAAGTATTCTTGTATTTCCAATTATACTAGAAAATCTTTACGAGAGCATAATTACTTCATCTTGTCAAATTACTGTCTAGCCTATTACCTTAAGGCGTATAGTCCCTTGAACATCAGGCCGGAGTAAAATGCATACATACTCGTATGCCGCCTGCGTCCGCATAGAGCCCCGCTGACCTTTAAAACCATTTCTTTTGCGAAATATTGATTGATTTACATATGTTATGTACATTCTGAAGTTGTGTAATTTCTAAACATCAAAGTTATTTACAAAGAGTAGGGAAAACCAGTGTAAAATATAATGTCGATAACAATTTTATTTTGGCAAAAGTATTAGTCATACGGAAAAATATTATGTTGATAATGTTGTCATGAATTCATAATAATCATATATTTTTTTCAAACCTATTGACACAGCCGTTACCGAGGAGTAGGCTTCAGAAAGTCACTGTTTTATGACACTGCTCGGGAGCTAGGACCTTAACGCATAACTCTCTAGGAGTCTCAGTAATAATTGTACAAAATCTACATTTCCTCATTCCTATGAGATCTAAGACGCACAACATTAATTACACAGAATTCATATTAGCCAATTATACAATTTCAGTTCGTGATATATCGAAACGAAAACAACAATTATAACTCAGTAATTAATAACTATAAAAAATCGAGACCGTCTTTCACCACTCCAATTCTCAAAACACTTTCGACAAATAGAAGGAATAGAAATAATGAGGCTGTCATCGATAACATTGACAAATTAAATATCAACATCCATTACAATTTTACTAATACAGTCTTATTAAACAAAACTGAACTTTACCGTGATCACAATAGGAGTTATGAAGCTGGTACAGTTTAGTTGGTGGAACATATGAGGAGTGAAGATAGGTAATGTCAGAATTTTTGCCACAGTGTAATTAGAGAGAGCTCTGACGCAAGAGGTCATGCGAACGGAATGGTAGAAATCGTTATTTGGAACTGTCTGGTGGTGTGTGGTGCAATATGGTTGAGACAGCGGATTAATGTGAGAATTTTCGAGGTTAAAGGGCATAGATAGGGTAAACTAGACGAAATTTTAAGCTGGTGGAAGGAAAACTCAGAGAAATAATAAGATATAGTATTAACAAGTGTGAATCGGACTCGCACACGAAGGGTTCCGTACAATGCACATCTATGAAAACGGCAAAAAATCACGTTTGTTGTACAGGAGCACCCTTAAATATTTTTTATTCTTTGTTTTTTATTATTTTTTGTTATAGCGACAATAGAAATATATCATCTGTGAAAATTTCAACTGTCTGACTATCACGGTTCATGAGAGACAGCCTTGTGACAGACGGACAAACAGCGGAGTCTTAGTAATAAAGTCCTTTCTTTACTCTTTGCGTACGGAACCCTAAAAATGATATCTTAGCTACAGTTTAAGTATCTTAATACGAATATCAATTAGTCTTAATCCAACCAAAAGGATCCTTAAATCGCCACCGCTTAACGCCCCGCTACATCTCCTCCCTCACACCACAACCCGCTAAGTTTCGTTCACAGTTAATTAAAATTAATAATCGTTAACTGACCAGCGTATTGTAAATTAATGATTTATAAATTTCCTCTGCGGGCTACTTGAGGGCGACTGCTGCTAATGATGTGCCTGTAAAGATCAGCGGGGACTGGAAGGCGGGGTTATTATTGTTATAAAGTTGAAATGGATTCCTGAAGATACTGGTAATTGAGAAGGTATTTGAGTTAATTTCAAAAAGAGTCATACGGTCCTGTTAACAAATTCTATTTTTTTTTATTTTTTAACCTATCTAGAAGAGCAGTACTGTGCCCACTAACTAGTATTAGTAAACATAAGGCTGTGTAACACAAGAATGTACCTTAGCTAGTACTAAATTTATCAATAAATTTACTATTATTATTATTTACGATCGTGACATTTATTTATTTATTGTGTAGTTATAATTATTAAAGTCATCAATACATTCTTCCCTATTGTTTGGCTATTTCATGAAAAAATTATTCATTAGGGTTAGCTCAACTGAGAAGGTTGTCTTGATAATTTTAATGATTATGACTCGGTAATACATATTTGATACATTCGTTAATCATATTTCATCGAACATACTGACACTAAACTAAAAAAAAAATATACTATACATATTTTCGCGTTCTACCGTGGAGCATTTATTTCTATTCTATTCTATCAAAGCAAAATATACTTAGAAGTTCACTCAACGTCATCATTTTAGCCAGAAGATATCTTCTGCTGCACAGAGTCCTCACCCGTAATCTTCACAGTCAGGTCAAGTCATCGGTCTACTATATGGGGGGCCTTCCAACGCTGGGTCTTTCGTTTCGGGGTCGCCACTACGGTAGCTTTCGTCCCCATCGACCATCTGTTCTGCGAGCAATGTGCCCTGCCCACTACCATTTAAGTTTGACGATTCTTCGGGCTATGTCGGTTACCTTGGTTCTTCTGCAGATATCTTCATATTTTGAATCGATCACACAAATACTACTAGCAATTATTACTAGCTTCTGATATTTTACTGATACGTGCTCATGTAGGCATATGTGAAATAAAATATTTATGATTGTTTTATTTTAGCATAAGTATATTCAAAGTAAATTTTAGAGTCATTTTAATGTCACTTACGAATTAAAGCAACCTTTTCTTTGATTTACAGCTGCATATTTTGTAAACCGCTTAAGAAGCAGGATTGTCTTAAATTGAAACCTAACAAAAGACTTTTTTACAAATCTATCAATTCCATCTTACAAATTACGAACTGTAGTTAGTCATAGCGTCGTGTCCGCTCATCCTAAATCCACTACAATTAATATTAATTTGTGATGAATGAAATTAATATTTTAATACAGTGGCAATTGATATCCAGCTTCTAATATGTCTATAATTACTTAAGTTTTGTTGACGGCAACAGTTAGCCGGTAAATTGGATTTTCTTGTTTTATTGTATTTGCAGTTAGGTTTTCTTTTGTTATTTTTAATTTGTCTATTTAATACGAGATAACTGTGTTTTTTTTTAAAGGGTCAATCTAGTGCTTGACTGTGATCCCATCTGATGGTAAGCAGTGATAATGAATCGCACTTGTTCTTTGAGAGCTTATTCACTCTAGCCTTGAATACACCTAAATTATAATCGGATATTAAAACCGCTGCAGGAAAATTGTTCCAATCCTTTATTTTTTATTTTCCAGTCCATATTATCTTCCTACTGGTCCAAGGACTCCTTTTATTTCCATAAACAGACACAACAGTTACGATTTTTCACTTTTCCTTTTCAACACATCCAGATCGTCTCGATATCTGCTTCGTGTCTCGATTATTTTGTCTTAATAATCTATTATGTTTTTCCGAGTTTTATAAATAAGTGTTGATTGAAATCGATTTCTGTTTAGTGTACTAAGGGACGTGACATCTTGTTTATTTAGGTGTCTGAATCTAAGTATGCATTTATTACTAAATTTTGGTTTAGTTTGTCATTCCATCAAGTTGCATCTGCCATGTTTTGAATCACCCTAAGATCAACTAGTAGAAAATGCCTAAAGCTTTAAGTCCGCCTCCGTACATTGTTTTTTTATTAGTGTACAAAGTTTTTTAATAAATAAATATGATTTTATGTTTAAATGTTCAACCATTTTACGTTAACTTTCCAACGTACGGTGATAGTAACATTGTGTCAAGAGCAAGTAAAGCATTAAAGAAAATCGTTCGTGATTCCTTGACATTCACTTGAAGGCGGCTACATTCGACACGAATCCGAATATTGCGGATACATCACGAAATCCCAATAAAATATACCTTCCTGTACATAAACAAGGGCGCCATCTGTGGCCAATACGACAATCAATGCGACAAAAGGGTAGGGATGTACTAAGGATGAAGTGATATTATACAAGTGATGCCTTTTTGGTAATGATATCAATTAAAAATATATAGGTTGACCACGTGGCATTTGACATAATATTATTGAACGTGATCTTTTTATATATATATTATTGTGTTGTATATTTTATTTTTTGTTTGGTCTATCTTATAGTTGTTATTTTTATATTTTTTTGTTTATTTTTCTATTTTCAACACAATGTTTCATTGTTAAGTTAATTTCATAGTTAATTATATGACTTATGACTTATTTTAGTCACGCACGTTATTTCCATACATTTTTGTGTTCCAACAATCGTTATTTCCAATACAATACTACTTTGGAGTTTAAGTATTTTAAAATGAGTAGGTATAGCGGCAACAGAAATACATCATCTATGAAAATTTCAACTGTCTAACTATTACGGTTCATGAGATAAAGCCTGGTGACAGACGGACAGACAGCGAAGTCTTATTAATAGGGTTCAGTTTTACCCTTAAGGTACGGAATCCTAAAAAGCAAACTATCTTGAACTGTTAACAAAAATAATGTCCTTAGAATTTTCTCGACAGTTTTTTTTTTAACTTGATCTTTTCTAGTCATATGTGTGCTTGATGTATCATTTCGCTGAACAAATACATTAATAGATTTATTCTAAATATCCGCTCCAAAAAACTGTGAACATCCCTAGAAGCGTACCGAAAACGGCGCGCGATGTAACATCGAGGCCGAGTGGTTCCGAGCGCTCACGATTTTGCCCGAATGAAGTTGTACCTATGTCTGTCTATCTGTTCGGTTGTGTGTCGCAGCCGCTAACGGTTTGCGATTTATTGGCCGTGTCCACACGTCGATATAAAGGTTTGTTCCGTTTTTCAGGAGAATTGTCTCGTCAACAACCACCTGGGGTATCTTAGACCACAGCTTGGCACGTAATTGGTCGGTTGTATTTAACTTTTAACTTCTATTCAAGAATTTGGACTTCGTCCAAAACAATTATTAATTTTAACAAATAGCAAGTATAACGGATAACGGACCGTCCGTTAACTGTCCGGACCAAGCCCAAGTCGTCGACGGCGAAACGCGCGCCTCAAGTAGATGTCAGTAAATCGTAAGTGCCCAGCAGGGTCGAAGCCTACTGGGGCCACGGGTAGTGTGAAAGCGAAACTCAAGGCCCTGGGACGAAGGCAAAGAAGGAATAGCAGTGGGTTTTTAGTCAGTAAAAGTCCGACACTATCTCCCGCTCCACCCAAGAGCGAGATTTGTCATAAGATGATTTTCCCACTAAAAAAAAACTAGTTTAATTTTAGGGATTTTTTCTTTAAATAATTATCCTTTAGTTTTATATATTTTTTACTATGATGTCACATAACGATGTAAGAATGGCACAAAACTATACAAAATTGCTGCAGTTCTATTTGAAACGGAAAGTAAATCACACACGCGATGTACACGTACTCTTTGTTTTGTTAAGGAGCTTACATACTTGTCCATGTTGAACTAGATGGATGCAATTGATAGATCCGGTATTGTTGATTTAGGAAGTTACAGTCAACTTACACTTTGGCCATTTACAGGTTAAATAAAATAGATAAAATAAAAAATGAAGCACATTAAAAATCATAATACATATATTGATTTTTTTTTTTTTGGAAAAATATTTTCTAAAATATCATCCTCTTGTTGTTGGGGGAGGCCTATGTCCAACAGTGGACGTCTTTCGGCTGAAATGATGATGATGATGATCATCCTCTTTCCTGTCTGCGTAAAAAATCTAGGTTTTAGGTGAAACTTCAGTCAAATCCAAAGGGCAAATTGACTGGTAGATAATGCCTTGTAGTAATTAAGAGTTTTAAGTACCTAAGTAAGTTTGAGATGGCGCGGGAGAAGAAAGTCTGGAAGGACTTGGTGGAAGCCTGTGCCCAGCGGTGAGACGGTAAGGGCTAGATAAAAAAGTAAGTGAGTAATAGCTAAGTATTTTTATTTTTCTTGTGTTAGTACTTAGTAAAATAAAGTATTTTTGGAGAATACTTGTAGTAATAAGTTCATGAAGCCCAAATAAAATTCTTCATCCAAACCCCTATCCACTTTTTTGTGCTTTGCTAGTTCTCCGGTTGCCCTTCGGCAGCGTTCCGGCGGCGCGGGCGCATGTACACACGCCGCTAGTTCCGCGATTATGATGCCTGTATCCATTAGGTGGCATTATGGTGGCGTGGGAACTAGACTGGCATGGGAAGGACAACGCAGCAGATTCGCCTAGACCTAGGTAATGTGTTCTGGGCGAAGATCTCGGTTTATTAACGTGAGATATGTACGATTGTGCACGGATTTGTGTAGATGGATAATGGTGGCGTGAGATGTGCGCGATTAATACTGGATAGGTGTGGCTCGGTCCTATGTTATGAGCGAGTTCATGTGTTTGGTAAGGTTAAGATAATAATGTGAGTAATTGAAGAAGAAGACAGTCTAAAATAGAAAAGATATAGCACCCATTAGTTCGTATATGTGTGAGACTACGTATAACGTTTGTTTGATTTTTTATAAGTTAAGCATCTAGGAAAGTTAATGGCGTTTTAAGATGTCGGCCAAAAACAATTACGTAGCAACGATTGCTATAGCTAATTCCAATCAGTTGATTAGTGACTTACGCGGTCTGATAACCAACACTTTTCAATTGTTACACCAGAGTTGTGGTTTTTTAAACAAATTGCAATTAATGCAGAGCTATTAATATGTGCAATTTTGACAAAATTCATATATCTTGCAAGTTTTTGAAAACGTACAAAAAATTATCATCAGGTACCTGCTCACATAAATAATATAAAAGTCAACTTAATTATTTTATAATATAAATTGTCGGTAACTTCAAAAAGTAAATATATAAATTCTATTTAAGTAACCCTACTGGCATTAAAACAAAAAAAAGATTAACCACGGAATTTTATCACACAATCTAAAACCTACCCTATTTTCCAACTCCTAGAGTTAAATTTCCCTTGCCTCTACTTCCAGATCAAACGTTCTACCGGAATAAGGGTAAAAACACCTATTTTTTTCACAATACTAGTACAGTTTAATTAATGTGCCTTATAAGAGCAAAGCGGCCCACTTGAATGAAAGCAGATCAAGTAATTATACAGCTTTTTTGTCACTGGTAGCGTCGCTTGGTGGCGGAATGACGGAATCGACCAGTACCGGCAGTTGTTTACGCCATCTTCTACTTATAAAAGGGCTAAGCAGAAGTGCCGGCCGGAGAGACAAAAACATCACTTTGATGGCAGAAGCAACTACTGTTCGATTGTTGATTGGCAGCCTATGTATCTTTAAGCGGGTGTTTAAGGACAGGAAAAAAGTCGGAAAAAATTGCCGTATAATTGTTAGAGCATTCCACGTCTGATACACAACATGATGCTTCTAAGGGCGGAATTCACCATTAAAACTAATCGCGTTTTAACGTTTGGCTCGCATAATCGCGTTTAGCCGCTGTCACTAGAGTCACTTGTAAAAATAAAAAAAAATAAAAATACAGACAAGTGACACTAGTGACAGCGGCTAAACGCGATTAGTTTTATTGGTGAATTCCGCCCTTAATGTCAAACCTATTAATGTTATAAGCATAAGCACAATCAGCCTTAAAGTGTTCCCACTGCTGAGTTTCAGGCCTCGTCTCTAGGAGAGCGAAAATTGATGTTAACTTGGTAACGTATGATTCGAATAGGTCGTAAAAGTCAAAATGCATTGTAAAAAATTAGGTTAGGTGCTTAGAACTTAATATCACAATGGAAATATTTTCTGAAAAGTTGGTGGCATGAGAAGTGGTGTCTACTATACAGGGTGCAACTCCTGTGACCGCTAGTTAAGTGCTTGTGAATTTGATAAAAACCGTTAATAATGTAATGTGTAATTTATTTCATCACCACTGCTCTTAAAACGGTGAAGGAAAACATCGTGAGGAAACCACCATTTCCTAAAACCAAAAATTTGAAAACATGTGACATCCACCAACCCGCACTGGGCCCGCGTGGTGGATTACGGCCCATTCCTTCTCCTAGGGAGGAGGCCTGCGTCCCAGCAATGGGAACATTATAAGGCCGACTATGCTACTATGCTAATGTAATGTAATTGTTTCAATATATGTTTTATGTAATTTTACCAAATTGTATCTCTTAACTAGTAACATAAGAAAACGTAGTGGTTTGATTGTGCATTTACAAACATCATACTGTGAATTTAGAAATAATTTATAATGCACAATTGTTTGTTTCCCAAATAAAAATATAAAAACTAAAATCATTGTAACAACTACACAATTGAAGCTTATTTGTTTTACTTTCAAATAATATCAAAGCAGTAATATCATGATGAATCTTCACCGTTAATCTCTCAAAATACTAATACGTTTTTAAATGCTCTCCAATTTCCTAACCGAAAATCAACGGTTGGTTGCGACAACCAAAAAGCGACTTTTGCCAACCAATGCTTGCTTGTGGTTGGGCAACCGATAATTCGACACTTGAACAATTAGGATTTGAAAAGAGTTAAATCGTTAGCGCGAGACATTTTGAAATATTTAAAGAAACTTTTGAACTGATTTCTGGGTATTTAACCGAGTTTATTTGATGGATTATCTTTCTGTCAGTTTGTCAAATAAGGACAAAAGGTCGAGACATAACAATGGTTCTAGTTTAACTTTCGTAGAAGTGTCGGTGGAGAAAATTGGTTGAACGATTTTCTTTTTCTGTAAAAATGTTGGAAGTAATTGAACAAAATTGTTCCTAATTTGATCTCAATAGAATTGCATTTTTTTATGAGTTTTGAATCTACAGAGGATTTTTTTTACTAGTTTATCTTCTAAATTATCGTTATTAAAACTCGAATTACTAAATATTTAAGATGAAAAGTGCAGTGATGCAATCATTGATGGTGAAGCGCACAATTTTTTTAAGAGCCTATTCACTCTAGCCTTGACGACACCTAAATTATAACCGGACGTGAAGACCGATGTAGGCAAATTGTTCCCATCCTTCGGTGTATGCGGTATAAACAACGAGGAGAAACGCTTAGTCCGGACCGTAGAGGTGTCAACAACGTAAAGGTGGACACTTGTCGTACGTTGGGTTGTCCGATGGTAGAAATATGATGGCGGAATCATGTACTCTTTCCAAAAATGTAATTGGTTAAGTGGCGGTCTTCTACGTAAACTAATTAAAGAAGTGAAACTATTAAATCATAATATGCAAAGTTTGACTGTGCGGATAATTGGGCGATTTGTAATAATGATGTTGCATAAAATTATCGATGGTAAGCGTTGCATTGTGGATTGTCGGCACGCAACCGAGCAACCGACGGCAAACGATATGGTTAGCGCTGTTACCAGCAACCTACTCGGGTGTGGTTGGTTAACCTTCTAAGTTATGATTTATTGTGTTATATAATGTTATGTTGTCGAATTTTATGAAAAATACCTTTTTAAATGATGATGTATTCTACACATAACAAAAATATCGTAATATGGTTTTCAACAAAAAATTCTATGGTGGAGTTGTAGTCACCAATGCCCTTATTTATAGTTTATTAAAATGATAGTCCGCTAAATATTCCTCAAAAAAAACTTAGCTTAAATATAAAATGGATACTACTGGTTGGATAGGTGTAAATAAATTAAAGAGAGTACCTCCATTTTGAGAGAGGCCTTCGTTCAGTACTGCTATTGGCTGTTGACGACGATGATGATTACATAGAAATAAAAAATAATTTATGATTAATGGGTCGTATCAAAAAAAAATTAAACGGAAAGATGTGCTTATCCAATGTTATCCTTAAAATCAGAACAGAGTAAAATAGCATAGATAAATTACCATCTCGATTACAAGACGTCAAACTTCTTTATTGGCAACTAAGCATTATGCTCTCACTGTACTTAAAGTACCAATACGTGATACAGCGTACCTATAGTACATCCTAAGGTTATCTGGTAAATATCGCTGTCAGCGATAAGACCGCCATTGGACCCAAAGATTTAAATTTCTGTTAATCTATATATATAAAAGAGTAACTGGCTGACATATCAACACACAGCCGAAACTAATGGAACAAGGAGCGTGAAATTTAGCACATGGTTTTCTTTAATGACTTAACCGAGCACTAAGAGAGGGTGTTCCACAATTAACCCCTTAAGGGGATGAAGTGGGTTTAAAGTTTGTATGGCGAAACTTACTTTCGCTCGGACGAAGCCGCTGGCAAAAGCTAGATGTTACTATTTTGGTGCACAATAAAGCTTATTTTATTATATTTAACCTGTGCGTGACTAACACCAGCTACATATATGATTCAATCAAATAACCAATGACCCAATTAAATAAAACGTTAAATCGATTCAACACATAGAGGTCCACTCAGACAATTGTCATTGTGTATTGTACATAACCTATTACGTGTTGAACACGGCTTATGTTCTTGTCCCAACCGTGGGACACTTTCCCACGGCGACGCCATTGTCCCACTCATTAGTCGCAATTTTTTTTTAATAACACTTTATTATAAGCATAATGGTCAATTGTTCAATAGAATTCCGATTTTTCAACGAGGTCACTATGATAGATAACCGTTGATGCTGATACGTAGTAATGTTTCGGCTGGTTTTCACATGATTGTTTCATGTTTGAATCAATCGCTGAATCAATCGGTGTTTTTGATTGATTGGAGATTGATAGTGGTTTTTGTGCGTGCTTGTGTGAATCTGGGAGTTTTGATAGGTGATTAATTGGTGTTTTGTGTATTGTGGAAGTTGTAATAGGCTTATGTTTAGAGGCTTAGAAAATATTTGTGTTGGCCAATTACGGTACCAATTATGTTTATGTGAAAATGAGTGATTTTAGATAAGTTAGATAAAAATAATTTCGTCATAAAACACAAACACGATATCATTATCATTATACATTTTATTGAGCTGTTACCCTAAAATTGACTATTTTAGTATCTATCTATACTGTATGAAGCGTAAAATCATTTTTGATTGTTTATATGCGTTAATCTTGGAAATTATCTGCCGGTTTGGAAAAAATCTTACTGGATGGGTTAGCCAGATTCATGACTAATAATACAGGCTATATAACATCACGCTACATCTCACGGAGGCAGAGCAATAACTAAAATCGCAATGTGACTGGAGAGTCATTATAATATATAATAACTTATATAAACAGTGCCTATGTAGGTAATATATACTATGATTCGGCCTAACCATCACAGGATATGTAGAGTTACAACGCTGTGGAGCGAAAGCTTTCGTAGCTACATCTAGCCTTTACATCGGTTGAACATTGATTAGGTTTACAATAGTTACTGACAGATGGCAGCACTTGGCGCTTTCCAATCGAATAGTATTTTGCTTTCCGTAACTTGCTCCTAAGTTTAAATATGTATCTTATATTGTAAAATGACATTTGTTATAACATACTTTTTAAATATTTTTTAGTTTTGTATCCTAACCATTAGTGAACTACCCATTAGTACACTTATAATGTGGCATGAACATCGAAAAAATTAAATCCCACAACACACACTATCTTAAAGTGGAATTTAGAGCCAATTTCTTGCACTAAATGTATAATGTTGTTTTAATGTTGTTTTTATAACTATTCCTTTGCAATAAATTTGTCGCACGTGGCCGACGCAAGGTTTAAATTAAATTGGGAGGAAACCGGCATGTCCTAGGACTAAAAATTCGAAGATATGTGACATCCGCTAACCCGCACTAGGCTCGCGTGGTGGATTTACGGCCCTCTCTCTCTCTCTCTCTCAAAAATAGATCATCACGAAAAAAATTTTTAACTTTTAATATTTTGATAAAAATCTCATGAATATGTTTTTTGAGTGATATCTCTTTCAGACAATCCCATTTAATTTTATATGTAGACTACGCTCATAAATACCAATATAAACTAGCCACGTTTTTTGCCGACTTTTAAATTAATGTGAAACAAGAAATAGGTGTTACTCTTAAGAATGATATGTGACTTCAAGTGTCATCGGTCAGGCATCGGTCACGACGGACAGACAGTCACGGATGTAGACTGATTTTATGTATATCTAACTGATTCATTAGCAGTTGACGTGCAAATTATATGTTATGTGGATTTATAGTGCACATATAATTTTGTATGATTCAGTTTTTGTCATGTGTTAATTTTTCGGGCTGTCGTTTTTGTATGGCAAATTTCAAGCCCGTAAGTGGCTAACACCTTGTTTATGGGAAAAAATATTGACGCATCAGGAATTAATTCTTTAAATCCCAAGCGAACGCCAGTGTTAGCTCTCTCATTGTCTTTCTATTAAGTCTTTAATTACGGTTGTCTTTCTATTAACTCTTTAATTACGGTTTTCGAAAGATCAAAATTTATTTATTGCGATATGCTCTCGATAAATAGCAGGTACACACACAAAATTAATATAATTTCCATTTCAAAAACTAGGTGGGTGTCACAATCAGTTTATCTTTTCAGTTTGTTTGTCGTTTTAGAAACTTTGTGACATAAACCCACCCAGTGTCTGAAATAGAAGTTTCTTGAGCAGATATAAGTAGCTCTTGCAAATCTTCTCACCGAGTGATTACGGCTGATGTTACTTAGGACTTACCTGAGTTTACAACAAGTGCGATTCGGATTCGCGAACGAAGAGTTCCGTACTATCCGTAGCAAAAAACGGCAAACAAATTACGTTTGTTGGAGCCCCAGTTAAATATTTATTTTATTAAATTTTTAGTATTTTTAGTTATAGCGGTAACAGAAATACATAATCAGTGAAAATTTCAACTATCTAGCTTGGTGATAGACAGACGAATAGTGGAGTGTTAGTAGTAGGATTCCGTATTTACTCTTTGGGTACGGAACCCTCAAAAAGATGACAAAAGCAGCTAAGTGCATAGGTCGCAATCGACTAAGTTGTATGTACCTATACCAAATACTAAACGCATTTTCTAACAATTGAAAGTTGGGATTACTTATCTTAGTTACGAAAAATATAAGGATTAACGTTTAAACCACCTACGTGTGACAAACACTCTCGCGTTTATTCCGCCAGGGTCGCACATCCACGACCAAATACTCCACCTCAGCTCTTCTATTACTCATGGGAATTGAAGAAATAAACAAGACGGAGTATCTAGTCACAAACACATGACCCTGGCGAATAGGAAAAAACTAAAAACTATTGTTGGATTAATCCAGACGGTTAAAGAGTTTGTATTGATGTGATTTATTAAACACGAAAGTCGCTGCGTGTCATTTTAAGCGCCGCCGGCGCATCTGTGCAAGATTCAGTCACTTTTACGTATTTATTAGTAAAGTGGGACTTCAAGATAATTGTAAAGCTATCGATACTATATTCACTGTCACTCAGACCTATTAATTCGATCTAATAAACCTCGAATTCCTCTTCAATAAGAACATAATTGCATTTCACAGTTTTCAGTACAAAAGACATAAACGCTTAGAAATAAATTTGTCATCAATTATATTATTAGATCCATTAATATTAGCTAAAAATAATAGTGTCAGTTTCCCACTTAACTTAATAATAAAAGATAATAAGAAATTAATAATTTATCGTACCGAAATATGACATTTAAATATTTTAGATATCCGAATTCTTAGTGTCTGCATTTCTGCATCCGTAATCAGAATATTGGCTAATTATTAGTAGTAAATAATAATAAATAAACCATGTTTATTTTTAAGAGCAATCTTAGTGTTATTTGTATGATAACATGTTCGATTCGCAGGAGGCGTGGCTGCTATGAATCTCATTTTAGATTCAAACGCCTCTTTTCATTAAATTGAAGTTCATTCGATATTTATGCGTTTTACTGTTTGTTTAGCTTAATTTTGTATTTGTATTTAATTATAAATTTTAAGCAATACCTACATCGGAATTCCGAGATAAATTAAGCTATTTTTTTTTAAATTATACACTCCGTGTCATTTTTATAAGGATAAACTACATAACATCCTTAAATTGTTGACACTTAAAAAATGATTCAGGTAATTCTGCGAAGTTTGCCAAAGTGACAAAGTGCGGTATAAAAGGCTATTTTGCACTCAACTGCGATATTTATTTACGAATTTATTAGCAAAAGTGTATTGCAAAACTATTTAAAAATGCGCTAAAAATTATTTTATCAGTTATCCATTAGATAAGATATTAGATAAGATTTTATGATTTTTGTAAAAATTCTAAGTGTATCGTGAAATGCGTAATGCGCCCGTTTATGTCTTTTGTAGGGAGAGTTTCCCGAACTGAATGCCGCCCGCTTGTCAAACGGGTGTATATCCTAAAAATTGATTATTTCGCTTTTCTTTATTTTTGGTAACACCTATATATATTATTTATAGGGTGTAAAATAGTCAAGTCGAATATATTATCGTCTAAATATTTGAAGTCTCATTTACTGTCAAAATGGATGAAAACAAATTATTTAGAGACCACACATATAACGAGCCTATTTGGACTAAAGTTAAAATATTTTAAGTAAACACCGCTTACCTTTATATCTTTGGTGTGTGCACAATGTCAAAAGGCCGCAGTTTTCCGAAAAATCCCACTGTCACTTCACAATAAAAATATTTGCTCTCAATTTTTTAAGTCAATAAAAATTTCACTACGTCGACCCGCATACGTGGTACTTCAATTACGTATACTATCGATTTCAAATGTCACAGTCCAGCCACTTTCGATGAAAACAAACAAACGAAATGTCGTCGCGTCCAATTTACATCTGACGTATAACTGAAAACGCAAACTGAAAACGCGACACCACAACTACCGCACTGCTACGCTTATTGTCTTTGCTATTGACACATCATTTTAACAGTCTATTTTATAACAGTCTTTATTAAAACCTGCTCTAAAAATAATTTTTGAGCGGAACACTGGCATCTTCTATTGACGGGATTGAAATCGCGCGGCCGATTTCATTTTCGAAATTCAAAAATTTTCGAACACGGGTGGCGTGTGTCTGGAGCGGCGCGCGCGCACGAATGCTCACGGAGGTGGACTCAGAGCTTCGAACGCTGTGGGGGCGTGGCTAACTTCTAACGCAACATCTATCTCTCGTGCTATCCTTGTCTGGCGCGTGCGCTCAGCGATACTCCCGTCTCTTTCTCTATTACCGGTGCGTTACCGGTCCATAGGTACGGTTTGGTGGGATCGCGTGAACTTTGCCACTGCGCCCGCGCCCGAGCCTCGCACTGCGATTAATAAAACGATACGCGACGTTATAGATCGCGGCGCGATAATCGTAACTCCACAGTTTAATGCATCGCGTCGCCTTTTAAATACAACATATGCGTTTTTGTTTTTAATGCGAGTCTGTAATTATTTAATGTCTTGCGATCACTGTATCTATTGTCATCTATTAAAAATAATGAGGTTCGACTATTTCATATTTTTGTTCATCTTTAAAATTTATGTGCGTCTAGCAGTTAATGTAACTTGAAAGGCCGTAATAAAACTAAACCTAATTCTTTGTTATGAGTAAGTGCATGGATTTTTTATTTCGTTCGGTTTTGTACGTTAAAATTAGTTTTGCATTTAATTTAGGTTTATTACAGTTATTCCGGAATTAAATTTAAAATATTTTCTCAGATTAAGAAGTTATAGTTGTTCTGAGATAGTAGGTATGTACCGACACTGGAATTTAGCGCAAAATATTTAACGGGAACCTGTAAAACTAAACAGTATTTGAATATTTTAAAGAATGTACGCAAAATACGCGCTTTAGACGTAGATTTGTGGACGCCAGCCCGACACACAATACAAGTTAAAAAATGAACCAAATCTTTACAAAGTCGCTACATTAACGAGCGAGCTCTGTTTGCCGTAATAAAACTTTCTTTTGACAACAAGAAGAAGTATTAAAAAAAGCAACAATAACTGTTGCAAAACTGTTTTTTGTAATTAAAAACGGAACAAAAAAATCATTCCTTTACTATTCCCGTTTTGCTAATTGCGCTCGCGTCACAATTTGACGAAGAAGTATGAGTACCGATAATTAGTAATTTTTAATATTCTAATTTTCGTTACTTTTTTTGAGAGTGTTTATTTAAAAAATAGATTAAATGAGAAAGTAGGTTACCTGGAAGTGCCGTGGAATGCAGTAAGGCCGCCTATTGTGGTTTTTTTAGATATAGAAATAAAAAAAGAGTTTATTCGCGTCAAACATGACGCATACCATAAAAATAATAATAACAACACTATAATATATAAATTTTTCTTTATTATGTTTCTTGTTACTACCTACAAAAAAAAATAAAAAAATAAATAAAGTATTGGTAAAATGTACCTACTTGAGAAACATCTGATTTCAGCCATTGTTCTTGGGAATTAACTGTTGGTAGTCATCGGCATTCTTAGAAAACATTTTTTTTTAATCGGATTAGTAATTTGTTCTATAGTTGTTTTGACAGTATTCCTGGAAATTCAGGTAATCGATAATTTACTACAGAGCTTACATTCTTAATCTCGAATTATCTAGAATGACCCCGTTTGTTGACATGGCCTTTTGTTTTGTACTTGAATACTGTGTTATCAACTAGTGTTTACCTGAGAAAGTCAAAGTGTACTTTTGTTTATTTATTAATTTAAACTTCATGTACAGTGGTGGTACATAGGCGGACTTAATGCCACAAGGCATTCTCTACCAGTCAACCATTGGGTTAAAAAAAACAACACTGTGGTGTTGTTTATTATTAGCTGACCCATGCCTGCTTTGCTAGGTGTCAAAATTATTACTTAGCTAGCCTATATTACTCAGGAATAATACAGCTTTCTATTGATGAAATAAAAACCAAAATTGGTTCAGTATTTTCAGAGATTACTTCTTCCAAACAAACTCTAACATTACCTCTTTATGTCATTAGAATATAGCCACAAGTGTGGCTGAATCGCCTCGTTGGTGAGGACGCGACGAGTGAATCCACGAGAGCTAGCAGGCAGTAACTGTTCGTGGTCCCGGGTTCAAAAGAGTGCTATTGTGTTTTTCATAAGTTTCCGGAGTTTGGAAGTAGGTGGAATGATATCCCAAGCCTTAGAAAGGACGTAAAGCGGTTGGTCCTGCGTCTGATCTCTCCCCGGTAGTGTCGGATTGCCGTCCCATAGGACTATGACAGCAAAAGAAACTGAGAGTGCACCTGTGCTTGTGCACACACTTGTGCACTATAATATTTCCCGCGCGGTTGGCTAATCTTCGAAGAGACTGACCACCATGGCCGAAATATTTTCGGAAGTATGAATTCATGTCGACTTGCTCATCCAACTATTTTCAAATGAATATTATGAGTAATCCCCACTGCATATAGTTTGTGCTTTAATGCTTACGATCCCAACTTGTGAGTAGTAAGTCGCGAGTTCAAAACCAAACAGGCACTATGTGTAGTTTATTTCATCACCACTGCTCTGAAAACGGTGAAGGAAAACATCGTGAGAGAACCAGCATGTCCTAGAACCAAACATTTGAAGAAATATGACCACTAATCCGCACTAGGCCCGCGTGGTGGATTAAGGCCCATTCCCTCTCCTAGAGAAGAGGCCTGAGTACACAGTACTATACAGTAAAATGACCTTTCTAAAACACATTTCTAGTTATTTATATAAAGGAGTATATAAGTATACAGAAGTTTCTACAACTGTGTTTTTTACGTTATTAAGTATAGTATAGTAAAGTGTCACAATGTGTCCATGTATTAACATTAGTTGCATTTCAAATCCTGCAGACATATTAATCATGTAAAGAATAATTTATCATCGCTATAATTTAAATAATGAATTTGCAATATGTCATCCCATATTTATTTTGCTTCGTAAAACGTTTTAATTATAGACAAACTTCTTGGACTTCTACGAGATGACAGCAGTGATTCGTGGTAAAATGAAAGTAGGTAAACAGCATAACTGAAGCTGACTCAGACATATCTTTTTTTGGCAATGACATATATATTGTTAAAGATATTGCCTTACGAGTTATAAGTCGCGAGTTCAAATGCAGCCAAGCTCATTACTTTGTATAATTTATTTCATCACCACTGCTCTCAAAACGGTGAAAGAAAATATCGTGAGGAAACCGACATTTCCTAGAACCAAAAAAATTTAAGGTATGTGACATCCATCAATACACACTGAGCCGGCGTGGTGGATTATTTAGTACCTTTTTTCCTTAATCGTTGAAAGCAGCGATTGGTGAAATAATTTAATTTACGTAAAATGTTCCATTCCATAGGTATATGGAACTCAAACCTCGGATCTACAATTTTCAAGTTGCAGCTGTTACCACTGAGTCATCAATACTCCAAAGTGTTGCGCGCACGCTTAATAGCAGTCATCCGAAATGTGTTTTAAGTTTGCTTTAGTCAGTCATTCTTCCACACAAACGTAGTATGGTGATAACTTCATTGTTTGATGGAGTAATTTCAAAACCAAAAATTATATCAATTTTTTCGTCATTATCTAGTCCTCTATGGAACCAATATAGTAAACAAATATAAAATAATATACTATAAGTTACGTGCGTCGTAACTTCCATATTCTGACATTAATTTGCGCATATTTAGACGTAAGTAACTTATAGAGTATGAATATGTCAGAATGGTTTCCAAAAATCAATTAATTTATTTTTGAGCAGATAAATTCAAGAGATTTTATAATTCAATTCAATTCAATTTATCTCCACAAATTAACAATAACCTTAATCATATTTACATAGCTAAAACTTACTTATTTTCTAAAAATACACATACCTTACATAAAAATCGTAGTTACACTTTGGTTGTTGCGAAACCGATTCACCCTGACCCCTGTACTAGTTTGAACTGTATTACGGTGGGTTATAATATCTAGTTGCCCAAAAGTCTGTTCATAAAATTTTACGTGCTCTTTTCTTTATAAATCATCGTTTATGTTATGAGAATGTGTATTTGTGTGTGCTTTATCTTTTTATTGCTCGTCAAAGCATTTCTATTTGTCACATGATGTTGGATGAAATAGCATGCATTTGAAGACCACCTACCTACGAGTTCGAGCCACCGACTAGTGCAACATTAAGGTGAGTGTTTCTTCACACAGTCCACATAGTAAACAGTACCTAACCTTTAAGTATCCGTTACGAACGTTACCCTTTCAAACAAAGTAACCCCCCTACAGTCATTATGCTGATTTTAAACCTGCATTATAGGAAATAATCGTAATATTTTGCATACATGAATACCTAGCGTGTTTGTCTGTTATCTGTCATAGTACAGTATATGACTGCTTAACATAGTGCACATGCAGGAACATATTATTTATATTATTAGAAATATCTACGCCATCTTGACGTAAAAATTTCTTTTCTTTCACACAATACCTAAAGATATAACATAAAGAGCAACTGAAGAAACCCAGGTGGGTTTTAGTCAGTAAAAGTCTATCACGCCCTCTCGCTCGAGCAGGAACAGGAGGAGTAATTGATAATTTCTCATTACAAAAAAGAGTTATACCCGGAATAACTAGGAATCGTAAAATATGTTTAGTCAATTTGATTAATAGTCCATTCAATAAATCTCTTTAATTAAAAATATAGCACTTGACCACAATGACGAGGCAGTTTCAAAGTATAGTTTACTAAGATTAATCTTCAAACCAAAGTAAAGGCAAAAAAAAATTACGTTAACGCAAAAAATTGACCATGTTTATTCGCAGTAACCGTTAACTTGGTCCTAAGAAACTAATAAAAATGTTACACAACATTTCTGTACCAAAAGACACAAGAAACAAGATGATCCATTTTTAAATTGCAACCCTACTATTCATACAAACGTCGAGCAATAAAAAGGCGTAAGTAAAAAAAAGGCGAAACAGAAACACCGACAAACAGTTCGCAGAAAAGAAATTTTGCGCAAAACATTAAAACAGAGACAATTTTATATTAATTGTTTTACAAGATACTGTTACGGACGTTTATTTTAACAAACGGTGAACGTTTTTTATGGCCTAGGGTAGTCCGGTGTAGGAAGGTCCGTTAGTTTGGACCCGTGACGTCAAGACGTTTTTTTGACAGTTGTTTTTTGAGACCGTTAAGTAAGGGAAACGGGTTGCACTGGAAGTGGCTTCTTTTTATTGATGTTTCTGAGAAAACCGTAAAAAGGTAATGTGGTGATTTATTTTTGTTTATGTTTCTTTTTTATTCAATTTATAATGGTAACTAGCTGCTAGCGGCTTCGCCCGTGAAAGTAGAAAATTGTTCCAAGGAAACTTTTTTTTTTTAAGTTGGGAAATCATCTAATGACATTGTTCACCTAGTAAAATATTGGCACATCTATTGTAAATACGAAATTAAGTTTTAACAGCCTAAGTGTTTAAAATTGGATAATTTATATCTTTTAATATCTATTATGGTCTATAGGTACTAGTAGCCAACATCACAATTTCTGATATAAAATGTAAAAATAACTCAAAACTTCGTTTTTAATATTTGTATAATCTTTGACCCTTGTATCTGTAATATATGAAAAATGTAGATGTGCCAATATATTGCTAGGTGAGCGACATCTCCTGCCCTTTCGTGTCAGACTTTTACTGACTAAAACCCACTCCTGTTCCTTCTTTGCCTTCATTCCAGGGCCCCGAGGTTTTCTTTCGAATCACCCATGGCCCCATATAGGATTAGACCCTGCTGGGCCCCTACGGTTACTGAAATCTTCTTGAGGAGATGTTAGCAACTGACTTTGGCCATAAAAAAGTATCCTAAGTGCTATTTCAGAACGGAATACCCATATTCCATTTTTAAACTAAATTCGTTTGGCAGTTCTAACTTGAAGAAAATACAAACACACATACTCAAAATGGGGGTCAAACGGGGGTGTATACGGGGTCCCAAACAACACCTATCGGGATCCAAGCCAACCTCACCTGCACGTGGTGCGCCCTGCTGACAAACAAACGAGGCTATGGCGACCCGCCAACACGCACTGGACCAGCGTGGCGGGTTATGGTCCAAACCCCCCTAAATACATAATGCAACAAAAAAACAGGCCCCAAGTGCCCGGCGACTCCAGCGGTTGTGCTAGCGTGGACGGGCGTGGGCGCAGCCCTGGGGTCTGGGGTGCTAAGAATCTCCGGGTGGGATCGATCAACCGTCGACGACTGGACCTGGCGACGTACAACGTGCGTACACTCCGGTCCGATGAGAAGATCGCCGAACTCGAAGAGGAGTTGAGCAGGTTACGATGGAGTATTGTGGGATTATCCGAAGTCCGAAGACAGGGGGAGGACACGATAATCCTAAAATCTGGTAACCTGCTCTATTTTCGGGAAGGAGACCAGCAGTCCCAAGGAGGTGTCGGGTTTATCGTCCACAGGTCCCTTGTTAACAATGTGGTGAAGATCGAGAGTGTGTCGACCAGGGTGGCGTACCTTATACTCAGAATATCATCAAGATATTCGCTGAAGGTCATACAGGTATACGCTCCGACCTCGACACACCCCGACGACGAAGTAGAGACCATGTATGAGGATGTATCCAGGGCCATTCATGGTTATAAGTCTCACTTCACCGTGGTTATGGGGGACTTTAACGCGAAACTGGGCAAACGCGACGGTGACGAGCTGCGAGTGGGGCAATTTGGGTCTGGACGTAGGAACCACCGGGGACACCTACTGGCCAGTTTTATGGAGAAGGAGGGCCTCTACATGATGAACTCCTTCTTCAGAAAGCGTGAGCATAGGAAGTGGACCTGGCAAAGCCCTGATGGTGCAACTAAAAATGAGATTGACTTCATCATGTCCACAAAGAAGCAAATATTCAATGATGTCTCTGTGATCAATGGTGTGAAAACCGGAAGTGATCACCGCCTGGTAAGGGGCTCATTGAATATCAATGTCAAGCTTGAAAGGTCACGACTGATGAGGTCTACGCTCCGTCCTGCACATATCCAGATCCAAAACTCCGAGAGCTTTCAGCTCGAACTTCAAAATCGTTTCGAATGCCTAGGAAGCTCTGTGGATGAATACAACGATGGGTTCGTGGAAACTGTCCATACGGTCGGGTCTAAATTCTATAAGACTCGTACAAGTAAGAGCAAGAGGCTCACAGATCGAACTCTCCAGCTTATGAAGGAGAGGCGTGAGATGATTCTGCAGTCTTCAGACGATGCGTGCACATATCGGCAGCTCAATAAACAGATCTCTAAGTCCTTGAAACGCGATCTCCGTCACTTTAATACCGGAAAAATTAAAGACGCGATTGAGCGAAATAAGGGCTCTAAGGTGTTTGCAAGAGATCTGTCTATTGGGCAGAGCCAGCTCACGAAACTGAAGACCGACGATGGCAGAGTCATATCCGCCAAATCGGAGCTTCTGGGAGCAATCGAGGCTTTTTATGGACAGTTGTACACGTCAATCACAAAACCCACTGCGAATCTAGCAAACGACCCAAGAGCTAGATTGACCCGACACTATACCGAAGATATCCCGGACGTCAGCCTGTACGAGATTAGGATGGCTCTGAAGCAGCTTAATAACAACAAGGCACCAGGTGATGACGGAATTACGGCCGAACTCTTGAAGGCGGGTGGGAAACCGATCCTTAAGGCCCTTCAGAAGCTGTTTGATTCCGTCATATTCGAGGGAAAAACGCCACAGGCGTGGAGCAGAGGTGTGGTGGTACTCTTCTTTAAGAAGGGCGACAAGGCCCTACTCAAGAATTATAGGCCCATCTCACTTCTGAGCCACGTCTACAAGCTGTTTTCCAGAGTCATCACGAACCGTCTCGCGCGCAGGTTCGACGACTTCCAGCCTCCCGAACAAGCCGGATTCCGAAAAGGCTTCAGCACCATAGACCACATACATACGCTACGGCAGGTTATACAGAAGACCGAGGAGTATAATCTGCCTCTGTGCCTAGCGTTTGTGGACTATGAGAAAGCCTTTGATTCGATCGAGACTTGGGCTGTGCTGCAGTCTCTCCAGCGGTGCCAGATTGATTATCGGTACATCGAGGTGCTGAAGTGTTTGTACAAAAACGCCACTATGTCAGTCAGACTACAGGACCAGACCTCGAAACCTGTCCTCCTGCAGCGGGGTGTGAGGCAGGGAGACGTCATTTCTCCGAAACTGTTCACGGCCGCAATGGAGGATGTCTTCAAGGTTCTGGACTGGAGTGGATTAGGCATTAATGTCAATGGCGAGTACATCACTCATCTTCGGTTTGCCGACGACATAGTAGTCATGGCTGAGACTGCGGAAGAGCTCAGCACAATGCTAAATGACCTCAGTAGAGCTTCCGAAAGAGTGGGTCTCAAAATGAACATGGACAAAACTAAAGTCATGATAAACATCCATGTAGCACCCACTCCGATCAAGATCGGAGACTCTGCACTCGAAGTTGTAGACGATTACGTTTACCTGGGACAGACAATCCAGTTGGGTAGATCTAATTTCGAGAAAGAGGTCAACCGTCGAATCCAACTCGGCTGGGCAGCGTTCGGGAAGCTGCGCGGTATCTTCTCATCCAATATACCACAGTGTCTCAAGACGAAAGTCTATGACCAGTGCGTGTTGCCAGTGATGACATATGGTTCCGAAACGTGGTCGCTCACAGTGGGCCTCATCAGAAGGCTCAAAGTCACCCAAAGGGCAATGGAAAGGGCTATGCTCGGAGTTTCCTTGCGTGATCGAATCAGAAATGAAGATATCCGCAGGAGAACCAAGGTTGCCGACATAGCACGAAGAATCGCCAAACTTAAGTGGCAATGGGCAGGGCACATTGCTCGCAGAACGGATGGCCGTTGGGGTCAAAAGGTTCTGGAGTGGCGACCGCGTACCGGAAGACGCAGTGTTGGAAGGCCCCCTACAAGGTGGACCGATGACCTGGTGAAGGTTGCGGGAATCCGATGGATGCGAGACGCGCAGGACCGTTCTTTGTGGCGACATTTGGGGGAGGCCTATGTCCAGCAGTGGACGTCTATCGGCTGAAATGATGATGATGATGATACTCAAAATGTTTCGCCTTTTTAATATTATTGTGTTAAACACGTGCTAATTTATACATTAAATAAAACATTACATTTTGATGTCATGTAATTTTTTTTTCTGTTCTGCACTATGGCAATGTGTCCTAAAACAATAAGCCATTGGGTTGGCCGACTTTTACTTCGTTTTTTTTTTTCATTCAAAATCACAGCATACTTTAAATTTTTATACTAAAAAGCACAAAAGTCTTTACTAGCTTAGATAGTGAGTTCCGATAAATTAAATTATAAAATAAATGGGTTAGATAGTAATAGAACTTGTAATTTTAAAGATGTTATAAATAAGTATAGCTAAAATAAAAGTTTATAAATGTGTTTTATATTATAACTAGCTTCTAACAATGGCTTTGCCCGCTTGAAAGTAACTTTCTACATACAAACTTTGGAACCCCGTTTTACTTCCTTAGGGGTAGAGTTTTGTAAAATACGTCCTTAGCAGATGTCTACACCCTATAAGGAACCTACCTGCTAATTTTTAAATTTGTAGGGGTTATAGTTTCTGAGATTTCGTAATTAATCAGTGAGTGGTATTTCGCTTTTATAAATATAGAATAAAGCGGTTTCAGGGTAGCTCTCATTGCCGTATTTTAATTTTGTGAGAAAATCATCTAATGACAAATCCCGTTCTTGAGCGAAGCGGGAGATAGTGTCAGACTTTTACTGACTCAAAACGCACTCCTGTTTCATCGTTGCCTTCATTCCAGGGCCCCGGTTTCGTTTTCACAATACCTATGCGTAATTGCCGTAAGCGAATCTGGCCTTGAGACTAGGAATGTCCCATCTCCTTAACCTCAAGTGCTATAGTCCTCCTGTCCCACTCATCGTGCGTAATGCAAAATCTATCTAACTCAATGAAAACGATTACCGATTTCAGTAGAATACCAGCTACGTGCACATAAATGGAATTATGATCAAGTATTGAATCAATTAATTTATCGCATCGACATATTATTTTCTATTTTATTTCCTTGTGCGGTTCATGTTTAATGTATTAAGGATGCAAACCGGGCATATCGCCAATATTGTGAATACTGCGACCACTCACATCCGTGAACTTGAAGGGGTTTCTGATGTGAGGCATTGTTCTTACTCATTGCAGTTTACCATAAGAAGTATGTAGAACGAAGAGATTTATTGTTGTAAAACATGACATAAACAATAAATTTCAAGGTTAAGCTGGAAAGTGTGCTGTCGTATAACTCATAAAACATTAAATTGAAAAGCTTCAAAGGCCTCTTTAATTACTTTAGCAATAACAATTGGCCAGCTGCGGTCTTCCCATTAGATTATAATTTAGGTGTCTTCAAGGCTTTTAATAATTTAGTGCGCCTCACCATCAACGACTGCATCACTGCTTACCATCAGGTAGGATCGGAGTCAAGCACTAGTTTATATCAATAAAAAAAACTGCAAAATGTTTACTTGTTTAAAAAAAGTAATTGCTATTTTTATTACTTCTAGACTCAGTGTAGATGCTGCGCTACAATATAATGTTATAAAACTTTCTATGTCAAAGTAGCGTGTGTTTAAAAAAAAAACTTATCTACTCCCATACAAATAAACATTAAAAACGTATCACCAAAATAGAAAACAAAAAATAGAGATAGCCCAGTTTCAATGTTGCTCCGTACCAGTAACTCATGCAGTGACTTAAACTAAATCCTTACAAGACATTTTTTTTAATAAATCTATTTGGTACATAAATCTTTTTGGCCGAGATTAGATCTTTATACATCTCAATTTTACAATAAATTTATTGGTGTCGGTGTACCCCGTATATTTATTGTGGTGGTGTACCTAATGTGTCGTTATGCGAGATAATGTCTCTGTAGGTATTGGGTAACGGCATTCATTTTTTTTGGTGTTTTTACTCTTGAACGGAAAAGTCTTAGACCTTATGGGGTTTCGTGGGATTTCACTCAATCATATAAACAATAGATGCGATCTTATGGATCTCGATCCATAAGACCGGTCATTATGGCGACGCTTGGCGGAAGCATGTCTCTAAAAGTGGTTGTCTGTCGGCTGAAATGCGACGATGACGATAAAAGCAAAAAAAAAATTAGCAAAATTTGTAAAAAATGTGAGATGAGAACAACTGCTGATAAACTGTTTTGTAGATCGCCAGAATTTTAAAATGTAATAGTGAATGCAAATTTTGAATAAACCTAATAAAACCTTGAAACTTATTTTGCGTATATAACTTCAACATAGTTTACATGTGGATGGATGGAGAGGGAGAGGGAGGCTAAAGAAAAGATGGATGGATTGTGTGAGAAGTGATATAGAAAGGGGAGTTAGAGATAGCGTGACGAGTGACAGGACAGACTGGAAGAAAAGAACGTGTTGCGCTGACCCCAAATAAAACGGGACAAGGGCAGGAAGATGATGATGAACTTCAACAAAGATAATAATTGTTATGTGTAGTAGATTTACTTTATTAAATGGATGATGACCATCGCAGACTTCCCAAAACATATTTAAATTGCGCTCTATACCTACAGAAAAACTAGTTTCAGAATTCCAGTTCTTATTAAGTAAAGTAAACTTTTATTTTTAACATTTGAGTTGGATCTTAAACCACTTAATTTTTAGACTTGAATGTAAAAAACAAATAAAAGTTACTTGAAGCAGCTGTATAATCATTTTAGTTGCCAAATATCATGTTGTTTTCATCTAGTGAGAATTTATGGTAAAAGAACCACACTGGTAGTCTATATGTCTATTTCAGATTTACATAGCAACAAATTATAATATACGATATTTTGACACCAATTTGAAACAATAAATTGACAAATTATTTGAAGAGATCTATCTTTTATGCAAAATTATTAATGTTTTATATTAGATAATGTGTTAGTCTAGTTTTATTTTTTAATATCGCGATATTGATTGAAACTGAATTTAAAATTAATGATACTCAGCAAAGGTTATTGTACCAATTAGATAAAATTATTGATCTTAAAACAACCGTTTACTAGAAATGGCACATTTT
Source organism: Mythimna vitellina (assembly GCA_949316375.1). Lineage (NCBI taxonomy): Eukaryota > Metazoa > Arthropoda > Insecta > Lepidoptera > Noctuidae > Mythimna > Mythimna vitellina. The sequence continues at coordinate 22,722,216 of OX438701.1, read as the reverse complement.
AGCACTAAAACTCAAAAAATTTCAATATTGAAACAAAACCTTTTCTCACGCATAAAAAAAAGCAATTTTATTTATTATTATTTATTTATATATACTTTATTGTATACCAAGATTACAAATTTTTAAAATGAAATTGTAATACAAAAAAAAAACATACAATTGGCGGCCTTATCGGCGGAATTTTATATACAAAGATGAAATCAAAACATTTCAAATATTTTCTACCATGTACAATTGCGACCATATTAACAGACCTAATTATAAACAAAATAATATTGTGTAAATTCTAATAAAATTAAATCTTTCTGTTCTTATTTAACAGCCTAGCTTTTTAAATAAAAACCTTCTACCACGGATCTCCAAAGCATACATTCCCAGTTAGTATTAACACATTTCCGTAGAGATACAAATGACAGTTACTGGCTGTTAATCCGATACGCGATGCTTTAGGGAGCTCGCCGCGATTTATGAACGACACCGTGATAAATGGGCACAACAGACTATGTATAAACGTATGGGATACCGGCCAAGGAGGGATTTTGGGAGGTTATGGTTAAAATATTACGAAAATGTTTATTTATGTCTCTGAAGTTATTATATTTTAAGAATAACAACGAAATCTGATGGAATCTGGGTCGGAAGATACAGGCTGGTTCAGATTAGGTATAAGTACTACGAATCAATCAATTCAAGTTATTAGTAATTTTAGGTGCAGTGAGTCTTTGTGACGTGACTGTGATGACATGTGGCTCCGAAACGTGGTCACTTACAATGGGCAACATCAGAAGGCTTAAAGTTATTCAAAGGGCAATGGAAAGGGCTATGCTCGGAGTTTCCTTGCGTGATCGCGTCAGAAATGAGGATATCCGCAGGAGAACCAAGGTTACGGACATAGCCCGAAGAATCGCCAAACTTAAGTGCCAGTGGGCATGGCACATTGCTCGCAGAACAGATGGTCGATGGGGACGAAAGGTTCTGGAATGGCGATAACATACCGGAAGATGCAGCGTTGGATTGCCTCCCACAAGATGGACCGATGACCTGGTGAGGGTCGCGGGAATCCGATGGATGCGAGACGCACAGGACCGGTCATTGTGGCGACATTTGGGGGAGGCCTATGTCCAATAGTGGACGTCTTTCGGCTGAAATGATGAATGATGAGTCTTTGTTAATCATCTGCAATGATAATGGAAAAAAAGGTTATGAACAATAGATCTTCAGTCAAAGAAGTTTATTAGTAAAACACACAACAAGCACTATGTCAATCCTGAGAATGTCTTGTATACCTAACCAGCAAGCAAAAAAAAAAATCCTCAAACCCGGTCACAAGACCAACTCCTTTCTGCTGTTATCACTCGAAATTCCCAGTTGACATAAAGTTAAAGCCAAATAAAATGGCACAGCACAACAATATTTCAAAAACTGTCAAGTCCCTATTCACAAACACAGCACGCGCTCTTTACCTGACCCAAATATTTGATTTAAATACAAAAGAAAAAGAAGAGATTATCATTAATAATGAAACCGCAACAGTTCTCACTAACGATGTTTTTAATCAGGGTCAAAAAGAATTGGAGACAGTGATAATTGCTATTATCTTTTGTCTAATGTAATCCTGTGGGGTTGGAACTCGTTTTTATGAAGTTCGTTTTGTTGCTATGTATTTAATCCGTGAGAAGAAACTTGTTTGTGGAATAGCGTTAATATGAGGATTTAAATTAACTATATTTAAGGTTTCCGATTCTGCTAATGATGCTATATTAATATGTACTGTTAGGTTAACTACTGACTCACATTAGGGTTGACGGTTAAGATTATAAGGTTATAAAACTTAATCTATAGTTACTTCTACAGCGTTTACGGTATTAACCTTCATTAGATTTTTTTTTAATAAATGGTTTTGGTTTTAGTAAATGTCTGACTTGTCCGTATGGTGTCCGGACATAAAGAATAACACCATCCCATCTCTTCCCGTGGGTGTCGTAAGAGGCGACTAAGGGACGTACCAGAGAATGGGCAGCAGCATCCTCTGTGTATTACAAAAACCAAACTGCGATCGCCAACCCGTCTGCCAAGCGTGGCAATTATGGCAAACCCCCCCAAAATGAAACACAAAATTAAAAAATGGCCCCTAGTGCCCGGCAACCCGTCTACCCTTGACTCTGGTAGCGGTCAAGGCCACGACGAGGCAAGGGGTGCGAAGAATCTCCGGATGAGATCTTAACACACGTACACTGAGGACTGACGAGAAGATCACCGAACTTGAGGAGGAATTGAGCAGGTTACGATGGAGTATTGTGGGATTATCTGAAGTCCGAAGACAGGGGGAGGATACGATTATTCTCAAATCCGATAACCTGCTCTATTTCCGGGAGGGTGACCGGCAGTCCCAGGGTGGTGTTGGGTTTTTCGTCCACAAGTCCCTTGTGAACAATGTGGTGAAGATTGAGAGTGTGTCGACCAGGGTGGCGTACCTTATACTCAGAGTATCATCAAGATATTCGCTGAAGGTCATACAGGTTTATGCTCCGACCTCGACACACCCCGACGACGAAGTAGAGACCATGTATGAGGATGTATCCAGAGCCATGCATGGTTATAAGACTCACTTCACCGTGGTCATGGGGGACTTTAACGCGAAACTGGGCAAACGAGACGGTGACGAGCTGTGAGTGGGGCAATTTGGATTTGGACGTCGGAATCACCGGGGACACCTATTGGCTAGCTTTATGGAGAAGGAGGGCCTCTACATGATGAATTCCTTCTTCAAAAAGCGTGAGCATAAGAGGTGGACCTGGCAAAGTCCTGACGGTGCAACTAGAAATGAGATTGACTTCATTCTGTCGACGAAGAAGCAAATATTCAATGATGTCTCTGTGATCAACGCGGTGAAAACTGGAAGTGATCACCGCATACTAAGAGGCACATTGAATATTAATATTAAGCTTGAAAGGTCACGACTGATGAAGTCTACGCTCCGTCCAGCATATATCCAAGTCCAAAACCCCGAGAGCTTTCAGCTCGAACTCCACAATCGTTTCGAGTGCCTGGGAAGCTCCGTGGACGAATATAACGATGGGTTCGTGGAAACTGTCCATACGGTCGGGTCTAAGTTTTTTAAGACTCACCGGACAAAAAAGAACAAAAAGCTCTCTGATCCGACCCTCGAGCTAATGAAGAAGAGGCGTGAGATGATTCTGCAGTCTTCAGACGATGCGTGCATGTACCGGCAGCTCAATAGACAGATATCGAAGTCCCTGAAACGCGACCTTCGCCGCTTTAATACCGCAAGGATTAAGGAAGCAATTGAGCGGAATAAGGGCTCCAAAGTATTTGCACGAGATCTGTCTATTGGGCAAAGCCAGCTCACGAAACTGAAGACCGACGATGGCAGAGTCATTTCCGCCAAATCGGAGCTTCTCTTTTTTTACGGACATCCCCCGCTCTTGGGCGGATACGTAAGATAGTGTCAGACTTTTACTGACTAAAAACCAACTCCTGTTCTTTCTTTGCCATTTTTCCAGGGCCTCGAGGATCACTTTCGAATCACCCATGGCAGCTTTAAGACTTTTACAAATTGTTTTTATTTTTCTGTTATGTTAATACTTATATAGTAAATGCATATGTACAGAGAATTGTATTGGCTTCAATAAACTGTTCTCCTCTTGTCTTCAACTATGTTTTCATGATTATGCTTTGAACCTCATCCATAAGCAAAGTTTCTAGCCCATTGAAATATTTCCATACGATTCCCAACACATACCTTGAACAACATTGTCAATTTCAATTCCAAACGCAATCTCGATTCACTCAGCGGATCCATCCTCGGCAATACATAACACATATATTTCAGCATTAAACCTCACGATAGCACTGACGCGAAATTTACTATTACTACAACAAATTTCCTTATTTAACGGAATCTACGCTTTATCGGTACTTGAACCTGTGACCCGGTGTAACACACGACTACTTATATCCACGGAGTTATAGCTAGGTTATGAGTAAGCGCGCAAATGTACGGGGCTAAATTATTCATTTAGATAATGGGCACAGTTAGTTTTATTGAATTCTCATAGAGTGGTCGGCTTATGTGGCCTGTAGTGTAGGTACGGTGTTCAGAGTCGATTCAGAGTTCTATACCGTTGCAATCGTATACTTTATTTTATTTATTTGGAAAAATAAACAGTTACACATTACGAATTATGTATATGGTATTGAAAAATAGTAATAGAAGGTGATTCAGTGTAGCATAGCATAGCATAATCAGCCTTTTAATGTTCTCACTGCTGGGACTCAGGCGTCCTCTCTTGGAGAGGGAATGGGCTGTAATCCACAATGCCGGCCCAGTGCGGATTGGTGAACGTAACATGTCTTCGAATTTTTTAGTTCTAAGACATGCCGGTTTCTTCACGATGTTTTCCTTCACCGTTTTGAGAGAAATGGTGATTAAATAAATTACATAAAATAATGCGCCTGGCTGGGTTTGAATTCGCGACCTACAACTTGTAAGACGGGGCCGTTACCACTGCATTTAGTGTGTAACCAACAGATTTTTCCACAGAATACTAATGAAAAAGTATTTTTAAAACATCATGCAATAAATTGAAATAATTTTTTATTATAAAAATAATATTAAAAAAATAACAACAACAATAATACTAAATGAAATAATTATAATAATTGAATGAAAACAAATTTAAGTCAGAAAAGTATAATAATATCTAGAACAAAAAAAAGATAACATTAAATCAGGCAGAAAATAAGTAATTAAAACATTGAACATTTTATTATTTGTTAAGAATTTGCATGATTTTCCTGGAATTGAGACCTTCCCTCTAAGAGAGTCAATGGGCTGTATTCTACCACGTGGATCTGATGCGGGTTAGTGAATGTCATATATGTATTGTCTTAAAATTTTGGTTCTAGGAAATGCCGATTTCGTCACGATATGGTACTTCACCGTCTTGAGATGGTGATGAAACTAAATTACACTAAGTAAGGGGCTGGTTTGGAGCATTAAGGTGACCCCCATATTCCATAAAATTTCTGAGGCTAGACTGCAATGATACGGTCACGTTATGAGAAGAACGGACGATCACGTTATTAAAAAGTGCCTCTCCATCGCTACAAGAAAGAGGGGAAAAGGAAGGCTTTAAACAATCTGGTTGACAAATGTTCAAAAGGACATGAAAGTGTTGGAACTATATGATGAAGAAGTTCCAGACAGACATAAACCCACCGAACGAAGACCTCGGGGCTGTAATCACTACTCTTATTGATTAGCCACAAGATGTACTTACGGCGTTGCGCCACTGGTACATGGTAGAAATCCCATCCATACGTACAAAACGTTTTGGGAACACATTCATTATGCCAACAGCTAAGGAGTGGAATTCCGTGCCGGAGTCTGTGTTTCCTGATAGCTATAACCTAGAGGTCTTTAAGTAAAGACTGAATAGGTTACTTCTAGGCAAGCGAGCTCCATCGTTGGCCACATCATCGCTTACCTTCAAGTGAGTTAGTGGTCAAACGTAAGCCTATCCATAATGAAAAAAAGTTATAAATTAAAGGTGTTACTAGACCCTCTTCCACATACAACCTTTTTTCACTATCAACAAACTGTAGGTCTACAAATCTTACCTCATTATCAGTTCTGCTGTAACAGCCATGATCCCATTCATTATAATTTTGTTACACTTCGTCATAATAAAGCCTACATTCTGTAACCATAGAATATACGTACAATAACGATGATGGATCCCACTATGGGATAAGCCCGCTCTTTATTTACTTAGTCAAGATTTATTAGTTTAGTTTCCTCTACTTTTGACTATTTTTTATTTCATTTATTTATTCAGATAACATATTGGTTCCTGGTGGGCAGGGCATATTACTCGCAGAACGGATGGTCGATAGGTCGAAAGGTGGAGCGGCGGTGGTGGAGTGGCGACTACGTACCGGAAGACGCAGCATTAGAAGGCCTTCCATATGGTGGAGCGATGACCTGCTGAGAGTCGTGGGATTCCGATGGATACGAGACGCTTAGGACCGGTCATTATGGCGACACTTGGGGAGGCCTATGTCCAACAGTGGACGTCTTTCGACTGAAATGATGATGATGATGATGACTCATCCATCAATTACAAGAAAATTAGTATGATCTTAAAACACTATGTTAGTAATTAATAACTAAAAGTGAATTAGTCCTTTGGGTAAGGTTCCACACCAGCCCTCTTAGCCAAGTTACGATCTTTTCGTTTGCGTCGAACGCCTCGAGTAGGCCACGCCTCCGATTCCTTTATTTTGACGTCATCTCAACGCTCAGTCACGTGGTCAGGACAAAGGAATCGGAGGCGTGGCCTTCTCGAGGTGTTCGACTGGTCTAGTGGTCAGTGGCCCTGACTGCTATGCCGGAGGTCGTGGGTTCGATACCCATCCAGGACAAATGTTTGTGTGACGAGCACGATCATTTGTTCTGTGTCTGGGAGTAATTTATATAATATGTATGTATTTAGAAATGTATAAGTATATTTATCAATTGTCTAGTACTCATAACACAAGCTCTGCTTAGCTTGAGTCTAGACAACGTTGTGTGATAGTTGTGGAATATTATTATATTCTCTTTATTCTTCTTATTTACATATAATTTACATTATTAAATATTTCTTAAAAAAATAATTTACAAAAAACATTTAAAAATATAAAAAATAGTAGTCCTCTGGTAACGGGAGCAAGGTCCAAGTTACCGGTGGTTAGGGCTCCAGAGACAGGAACCTCCTCACAATGCGAGCCGTATCTAGGAGCCTGCCTTCTGTATCAGGCCCTTGATCCAGCCGCGCAACGACAGCTTCGACAGATGGTCGTCGAAGCTTTTGGCTATAAGGCCATTGGCGGTCACGACAATCGGAACAATGACTATTATTATATTATTATTATTAGTTCATTATAAGTTTTATTTTTCTATGTTTTAAATATTGAAAACTTAAATTTACTTTGAGCCTTTCATCGAGTTTAGCCAAAATGCCGATTAGTTATTAAATAAATGCAGATGATATACTGTTACAATATTATTTTTGGATTATATTACATTTAATGGAGTTGGTTTAATGACTTAATTCAACATCGTTTTAATTCTAACAGCGATTAAAATGTAATAAAATGTTTTATGAGTTTTTTACATATTAATAAGCTTAATTAACATCAGCTTATGCGTTTATCGTAAAACATTTCTAAGTTGGGGATAGAAGGTATATTTTTATCGATATTTTTTTTATTGTTTTGTTATCTTGCTCAATTAGGCATAAATTTAGATTAACGCAAATATAATAGATAACGGTGTTTTTTTTTATTGGTTGGGAAAATCATCTTATGACATCCCCGCTCTTGGGCGGAACGGGAGATAGTGTCAGACTCTTACTGACTAAAAACCCACTCCTGTTCCTTCGTTGCCTTCGTCCCAGGGCCCCGGGTTCCGCTTTCACACTACCCGTGGCCGCAGTAGGCTTCGACCCCGGTTAAGGATTATTAACGCTCTAAAGTAGTTAAGATTTAACCTAAACAGATTGTATCATGGTAATATGTTTAAGTCTCTTATCATTCTTGTATTTCCTACAAGTCATCTTTAAATTCATTCAACTTTTTAAACCCATTAGAGTAGTCACAATAAAGCTGCAAAAGCACGTTATTTCTCTCAAAGCGCCCGATCTAATCCTCTATCACACACTGACACTTATCCCTAAGATCGTCTAAAATATTTTGATACAATCGCGCACAGATAAATGTTGTCAATTTATCAATCGTTTGCTTCAATGCGATGCCCTCCGATCGGTCTGATAATTCCCGTACGCTACTTTATCTTAAGATTATCACAACGTCTTTATTTCGATATATTTTTTAGCTATTTAATTCGTCCGATTCTAATGTGTTGCAATTAATCAGTGACTTCACGATAGAATCTTCATACAACCGGTTCCGATTGATATTTGGTACTATCCGCTGTTCTCACATCCTTTATGAAACCATTTTGAATGAGATTGTACCACGAGATAGTGCTTGAATCATAACATATGTGGGTAATTGAAAAAATATTTTCTTAATGAATTACGATATCAATATATAATTGAACGATTGAAAGATAAGATCCAGTTTAGCGTGGTAAACTTGAGTTTATTAAGGTAATTTGGTTTAGAGGTATTTGTGACAAAAAATTTATGGTTTTAGGAAGTCGTAGCTCAGTACTAAGAGGTATTAAGTGGACAAATATGCGGGAGGGTCAGTTTGGTCCACCAATCGTATGAGCGAATGACATTTTTTAATTGCTACGTTAATAGAGCCACCGTGCTTAGCGCTCCGGTTGGCGCCAATATTATTTTTTTTTTGTCATGTGAACCTCTCCATTTCCCGGCAAATCCATTTAGTTCCAGTTCGGTTCCACTAGTAAATAATTGACTTTTTTTTTTTTATTCGGTGGGAAAATCATCTTATGACAAAACCCGCTCTTGGGCGGAGCGGGAGATAGTGTCAGACTTTTACTGACTAAAAACCCACTCCTGTTCCTTCGTTGCCTTCGTCCCAGGGCCCCGGGTTTCGCTTTCACACTACCCGTGGCCCCAGTAGGCTTCGACCCTGCTGGGCCCCTACGATTTGCTGACATCTCTTTTGACTTTACAATTGGCAGGATTTGGAATAATCTAATAAAGTAAGTTGGATCAATACTCGTGTTGAATGGACAACATGGTGGCAGTTTTCTCTTGAGCTGATCTGTGCCAAAGAGAAGTTAAGTTATGCAGTGAATGCCTGCCAATAGGTGCGAGCCCATCCATCAGTCTAACACCCTTTCCCTTGGACGAGTTACGAGTCGTACGTGAAAAAGCTCTTTTATTAGGTTTTTCTTAAACTTCTTAGTTAGTTGTGAATATGAGTTCAGCGTAAACTAAAGAGAACATGTTATTATTATAATAATTCACTTTATACATTTATCTATATATATAAAAAGAGAAACGCACAGCCTAAACTACTGGGACTAGGAGCCTGCAATTTTGCACAAGGATTCCTTTTATGACGTAGGCGAGCACTAAGAGAGCATTTTGCAAAATTCACCCTCTAAGGACATGAAACGGGGGTCCAAAGTTTCTATGGATTAACCAACTTTCACGTGGGCGAAGCCACTGGCAGAAGCTACATATAAATTCAATTTTTAAATGATTTTGTTAAAATAAATGTTTTAACAAAATCATATAAAAAAACATTTAAAAATATAAAAAATAGTAGTCCGCCGGTGTCGGGACAGGGTCCAAGCTACCGATGGTTAGGGTCCCAGAGACAGGAACCTCCTCACAATGCGAGCCGTATCGAGGAGTACTGCCTTCTGTATCAGGCCCTTGATCCAACCGCGTAATGACAGCTTCGACAGATTGATTATTATTATTACTTTATACATTATAGGTTCCAACTTTTGTTACTAAATTGTAAAGCAGTCTAAGAAAATATTCCGATTCATATTTGTTTACAAGCAATTAATAATCATAATTATAAGTGGGTACATTTTACACAAAATCTTTTTACGTTTCCTGGAGTGAGATGGAATAAACATATAAAGTTATGACTGTCAAGTGTTTTAATTTTATGTAATTGTTAGTATAAATGTACATTTTAATTTCGTGTGGTATTTGTATATGCTTTATTTAAATCGTATTTAAAAATAACATGATAACATAAAATGGGTTGTATTTCAAAAAACATTTTACATAACTTTTGACTGTTCTGTTGGTCTAATGGTTAGTGGCTCTGACTGCTAAGCCGTAGCCGGCTACTTAGGACCAATGTTTGTGTGATGAGCACCGTGCTCATCACATTTCATTTCAACACGCAATTAAAGTTCTCAGCGCGATTTGAACATATAGCAACAGCCCGAAATCATCTATCGGGCAGTTGCCCACCAGACATAATACCTGTCTGGTCAGAGGATCCTCCCTTTTCAACGGAAGTTTGCGGGACTTTACAACCTATTCCTTTATTTTTTTTACATTCTTTTCCTGAACAAGTATTTGTATGACCTACAGATAGTTGATTTGGGTTTAGGTGTCTTATCTACATATATGTGATGTGTTATGTACATACATGTGATGTGTTATGTACATACATGTGATGTGTTATGTTCGTGTGTGAACTCACATGAGTTCATATTCACCTACAAATATCTAAACTCCCTATCCTCTTTATAGATATAGGGCTTTTTTTAGGTGGGAAAATCGTCTTATGACAAAGGGAGATAGTGTCAGACTTTTACTGACTAAAAACCCACTCCTGTTCCTGCTTTGCCTTTGTTCTAGGGCCCCGGGTTTCATTTTCACACTACCCGTGGATCGATATAGGGGTAAGTTTTTATTAGGGATAGAGGAATTAGGCGGAGGGATGGATTGGAGAAGAAAGAAGGATGGAGGGATCGATTAGAGGGAGGCGTGTTGGATTAGGTTTTTTTTTAATCGTAAAATCGATAAATCGCAGATATTTTTTTTCACTTTGCATCCATCGATTTAGACTACTCTCATAAACTTATACACCATTAAACATAGTCTAGTTTACCATCATCATAATTACATCTATTTCTTTTATTGCATCTTTGATATCGCCGCTAATTACGATTTTAATAATTGAATTAATAATTAATAATATCTCGTATCGATTATTGAAGATAGTTGAATGTTATTTTATGGGTTTTACTTTAATTTTATTATGTATAATTAAGGCTTGGATTCTATTAGTGTTACAGTTTTAATTGCAAATAATTTATGAAGCTGATCGACGAGTGCATTTATAATTTTGTTATATTACTTGACGGCATATTAATAATGTATGATAAAGTTATAATAGAATTCGTTTTGCATTTATTTGTTAAGTGCATCGTGGGAACATAGTCTTATTTAGTTCAACATTTTGATAGGATGATTTTTAATCAAATTTTCTCATTACCTTAAAACATAAAATTTATCAGGCCATAGTAGTAGTGGCGCGGTGATAACGGCCCAGACTTGCAAGTAGGTCTCAGGTTCAAACCCAGCCAGGCACATTACTTCGACTGGCCAGTTGGTCTAGTGGTTTGTGGCCCTGACTGCTATGCCAGAGGTCGTGGGTTCGATTCCCACCCAAGACAAATGTTTGTATGATGAGCACAATCATTTGTTCTGTGTCTGGGTGTAATTTATCTATAATATGTATGTATTGAGAAATACATATATAAATATGTTTATCAGTTGTCTAGTACTCATAACACAAGCTCTGCTTAGCTTGGGACTAGACGGTGTAGTGTGAATTTTTTTTGAAAGAATGAACATGAAGTTATTTTGTCCAAAGTAAGGTACACAAACAATATATATTATGTAAACACGAAACCAAATATAAGAGAACCAAAAAAAAAAATACAATTGTGAGCCTTACGGCTCTGCCAAGATAGGTCCAGTTCAGCATGATTGCCAGACAACTAGTGCCTGATGCTGGTTTTCAACTGAACCTGAGGTTGTGATGTAACGGACGCAAAACAGTTCTCATCATCACTGCTCTCAAAATGGCAAAAGAGAATATCGTGAGAAAACCAGGTATCCTAGAGCAAAAAAAAGAAATCGAAGACATGTGACAACCATCAACCCGCAGTGAGCCCGCATGGTGGATTGCGATCAATTCCCATTCCTAGAGAGGCTTGAGTCCCAGTACTGGGAACATTACAAGGTCAATTATGCTTAAGGTTACGGTTCCTTATGTATTGGTAATTTTTTGAAATAAATACACTAATCTAGGTTCTTTCTGGACCTTACTTGTAATAACTTTCAAAGTTTGTAAGTAATGTTGCCTTATGTATTGAACATATTTAAAAAAAAAAGAGAAATGTAAGGCAACATTAGAAAATAGCCATTTAGGAACTGTCAAAATCACTCTACAAACTGTCAAAACCACTTCGACCATCATACGGATATCCTAGTGCAGTCTCAAGGCTGGTCCATTGTGTGGACGGTCAAGGTGTGGCCCCGTTCACATGGGCTCAACAATCGCCGAGCGCTGGCGACGGTTTACTGTTGGTGCGTTTTTGTTCAGTTATTGTAGTAAGCATAATGCCAACATAATACAGGCTTTTTACTACCTTATTCGTCTATTGTATGACACGAAGATCTTGGGCTTAAAGATCTAGGATAGAGTTAAAACTTACATGAAAGATAATCAAGATTGTTGTGTGACCTATGCCTTATTTTGTAACGCGAGAAATGAACAATTGTCAACCGAATCAGCCAATCAGAAACGTAGGTTTTTCTTGCGTAAGATAGGCCCTACTAAGGTTACTGTTCTTGCGAAATATTGACAGGCTTGTAGACCTGATGACCAGATTCTAAGGAAAAGGGTCGATAAGAGGCATTTTTCGAATTGCTGATGATTCGGACACAGTGTTGGAATTGACACGTTTACATTTCAATTTTTTTTTCACTGGCGATTCGGACATTGTTTAGTACAGTCAGATAGAAAGGTTTTGAAATATAATAACAGTGAAATAACGATACCAAAAAATTATTTGAAAGTGGCAATTTTTAGTAATAAATTGGAAGTGTACTTTTTATCTAACTATACTTAAAAGCTTCAATAAATTTTGTGGTGTCCGAAACTTCAGTGAACAAATATTGAAAATAAAATGTGTCAATTCAGACGCGGTGTCTGAATCATCAGCAACTTCATTTTTCACCCATCACACAATCAAAGTTTTTTTTCGACTATTTTATTTTTAAATGCGTTTGTGTAGTTAAAGATATACATATATATTTACTTAGTGACATTTACGTGATAAATAACATAGTAAGTCACAGTAATTGTTGCCCACTCTGCGCGTATCGTTGCGTGCACTGTATCTTGAACGTGTATATTTTCCGTTATGCTACTCTATTCATATACAGGTAACATTTTACAAGAATTTTCCTACCAAAATTTCATAATCAGGATTCAAATCTCAGCAGATACACTGGCGCCTAGCAGATCAGGCAGAATCTAGGACATTATTGACTACATTTCCTACCAGGATCTAAATTCAAAGACACTAACAAAATTCCTAATCTGATGCAACTGGCCATCAGGATTCTAGCCTGGTTATATTTAGATGTTGCGATATCCATGAGCGGACAAACAAACCAATTCGTTTGTATGTTTATATGAGAGGTACACAGTAATGTTCAGCATTTATAGAAGTGTGAGATGCTAGTGAGGGGATATGCATGTGGAGTAGCAGGGTTAGTTTTATAAGACCTGGTGAAAATCTAGTCTAGAATTAAAAAAAGAAAAATAAACTTTTTATTTGCCGGAAAAGGAGCAAACTTAAGACTGCAAACATTTTCCATGACAAAAAAATAAATAAAAATAATATGTGCGCCCCGTCCGAGTAAAATGGCCGGACGCTCAGCATAATTCTGTGTCCACTCACAAAATTCGACGAGTCCACAGCCCTGTTTTTCAGTGTGGGAATACTTTTGTAACCAAGTCTAAATTTTATTTCCGGTTATGGAGTAGGTTCAGGGTCAAAAGCTCAGCAATATTTATGGAGATTTTTGTCGGTTCTTCTCCATAGATAACGTCCAATTGGAACCGTCCACTAGCATAAGCATAACATAATCAGCCTTTTTAATGTTCTCAATGTTTGAACAATTGAACAACTACTTTACCTGTTGGCAAGCGATGATGTGTCCGACAAAAAAGCACGCTTTCCTAAGAGCAACCTATTCACTCCTGACTTAAAGACCCCTAGGTTATAGCTAACAGGAAAAAAAGACTCCGATTATCTAAAAGGATTTGCTTCCAGATTGGTCCTATTTATTTTTTTCAAAATTCTGATGATAGTGTTCAGGAGGAATCGAGGAAGTTCCCCAAATGCAACCGTCAATAACCATATTATAGGCTACCTTAGTGAGTTCTCAGGATTAAACAAGTTACATACATTTTTTCAAAATAGTTAATAATTTACTATTTATTTCACATTGACCTACATGGACACTTATGAAACATCAGAAGCTAGTGGATGGTGTGTAATTTATTTCATCACCACTGCTCTCAAAACGGTGAAGGAAAACATCGTGAGGAAACCGGCATGTCCTAGAACCAAAAATTCGAAGATATGTGACATTCACCAACCCGCACTAGGCCCGCGTGGTGGATTACGGCCCTTTCCCTCTTCTAGAGATAGGAGGCCTGAGTCCCTGCAGTGGGAACATTAAAAGGTTGATTATGCTATTATGCATGGCTCCTGCTGGGCCCCTACTTTTACCAACCAACCTCATGTAAATACAATAAAAGCAGTCAGTCAAAAGATTAACACTGCATAGCCATATTATTACATAACTAAATTTTCCAAGCAAAATGTAGCAGATAGAAAAGTAGCAAAAATCACAGCTCGGTTTTCCCCTCCCTAGTATAATTAGCCCGCGATCCGCAATGATGCGCCGACGATCGCGATGACACCTGTCGCGACTGTCCGCATCTGATAATTATCACCGGTCTAGCACTCGTTTCCTCCTCAAATGTACTTTGCTATAAAAGGTGTAGGATGTACAGGCGAGTACGTATGTTCTAACCAAGAATATTCTACGTTCTTCAGAAAACAAATTAGTAGTACTAAGCGTTTCGTCTCATCGTTTATACCGCGTACATCGAGATTGGAGCAATTTGCCTGCTGTGGTCTTCCCGACCGATTATAATTTAGGGGTTTTCAAGGTAAGAGTGCACAGGCTCTTAATAAATTAGTGCGATTCACCATTAGCGATTGCATCACTGCTAACTATCTCGTGGGATCGCAATCAAGCATTAGTATATGACATTAAAAAAGTATTTTCTGTGCCGGAAAATATGTCTAGACATAAAAATGTAATGAAACATTATGAAAAAAATTGTGGTAATATATGGCGATTTTACAAAAAAAAACCCCGAAGAGATCAATACATAAATAACTTTTGCCAAAGAAATAACTAATTCTAAGTTAATCTGAAGTTTCTTGGTCATAATGTGCAGTTTTACGAAACAGCAATTTCAAAGATCAATAAAACCTAATTAATATGCAGATAAAAATAGGATATAGAATAGACACGTAGTAAATTTGTTACAGAAAATATAGTGACTAAATGGTTATTACCCTCAAAATCGGGTAAGAAAAACTATGTTTTTTGTATCTAAATATAGGCACCTTTTTATGTTTCTCACATTACTTACTTCAACAAACTTAAGTTGATGATCGTTGGTTTCCGTAAATCGCGTGTTAGTTTCCAACGTCATTGCATAATGAGTCAAAACTTTATGAAAATAAAACACTAAATTCAAGGTTGTCCTTTAAAAAAGATCATGTATCATCGTCATGTTTGTTGGTTTAGTTAATTTTAACTGAGAGGTTAAGGGGTTACATCTTGCCCTTGTAGTTAAAAATTATGAGTCGTCTAATCAATCGTTGAATGTTGTAAATAATTTAAACTTTTAAAGGCAATTAACGGCAAATATGAACTTCTAAAAGTATAGAACAGAGCAGTGGTGGCCGAGTGGTAACGGCCCTGACTTACGAGTTGTAGGTCGCGGGTTCAAACCCAGCCAGGCGCAGTACTTTGTATAATTTATTTCATCACCACTGCTCTCAAAACGGTGAAGGAAAACATCGTGAGGAAACCAGAATGTCCTAGAACCAAAAATTCGAAGACATGCGATTATGGTCCATTCCCTCTCCTAGAGAGGAGGCGTGAGTCCCAGCAATGGGAAAATTAAAAGGCTGATTATGCTATTATGCTAAAAGTATAGATTACTTTAAACGGTAATAACTTTATAATGGGCATTACATACCTATTTTTTTTTACACTAGCACTTCGCTTACCCTTTAGTGGCCATGGAAAAAGTATATTTTTTCCGGAATAAGAAGAAGTTTATGAAAAACTAGAAGATTCTATTAGTGAAATTATTTTACAGTGGGCTTAGGATTTTTGGAGAGTACCCCTTTCTTGTTTGAGTCTGATATCATCAACCAACTTCTCCCGCTCTGAGTGAAGCTAAAAGGAGTGTCAGACTTTTACTGACTTAAACCCCCCTTAAACGTGTTTCTTCAGTTGCCCTTTGCGTTCTAGTCGGAGTGTACCTCTTATATTCAATTTTACCAATTTTTATCTCTTCAAGTATGATATTAGTGTGCATTAGTGTAGATACATACACATCCAAGAAACTTTTAGACCACTTCTAGGTTTAATAACTGTGTCACCGACAGTACCTGCCTATCATTTTCGCATGTGCTCATAATGCCAACAAGTTCAGTCAACATTTTAACCCCGTGTCGGGTTACAACGATACTTATATGACGACTTTTAAATCGATTATTTATACCGAATCGATTGCAATCGATGCCGGTAACCACATTACGCCCACTCCATCTCCGACTGGCGCATCACATCCCTCTGTGATTTCTACATTCTCAATTCTATTTATATTTCGAATCTTATCGAGTTCCAGTGTCGATTCAATAATCGAATGATTAATTAATGGTTATGATGCATCGGTTATATTTCATATCGATTACGTGAAACGAGTTACTGTAGAATTTGATAGTTTTGGAAAGTCTATTAAATATGCTTCTATTAATTCAACGGTGATCTGATAATAAATAAAAAAAAAGTTAAAGTAGCAGCTTATCCTCCCACGTAGGGTCGTAAGAGTCAATTTACAGGTATTGATTACGATGCGTTGGTACGTGAGCTTAATAACCCGAAACTAATTATGCAGAATAGTGATCTTTAAAGAAGTTATTGCTGTTCGTAGGATCGTAACTTTAAGCAGTTTGAATAAAAAATTTATGAATAAATTATAGACATTAAAGAAATGAAATCGTATTTTGGCACCATTTAGCCTGTGTCACAATTTGTGAAGGCTTTAAATATCCTTGAATTTTTCAAATAAATAATTTTAAGGAAAACAAAAGGTTATATAAAAGAATGTAATATACTGAAGCGAAAATTGATTTTACATGGACGCACAAAAGACTTCACAAAACAATGAACTTAGTTGACAAAGAATCAACCGACGTGTTTATCTACTTAATAAACCCTTTTCATTGCAATATAAACCTTAACTCCTAGATGATAGGGCTTCAGTAATGATAATATGCAGCAACATGACGTTGTTCAAGATTTATCAAAAGCCTTTGACAGCGTCGACCTTGCAGTGCCATAGTTCACACCGTCCCTTCACTGTTGGAAATGTGGAAAAAACACGACAATAGCACGGCCATGCAGGACAAGACAATCGATTACATACGTTCATATGAATTTTATTGATTATTGTTGGTTATAATAATATTGAATTGGGAAACGGGCTTGCTTCAAGGTTGCATATTAGGTCCACTGGTGTTTTTAGCACTCATTGTTTAATTGATGCTTATGATGTCTAGTTCTGAAATATTGTTTTAAGAATATTACAACACGAAATAGTCATATAGTTAATCTATAAATGGTTTTCCATAGTTGTGACATATTATAATCAAAAGTTAAAAGCTCACATTAAAAATAAATATATTTCTTAGATATTAGTTTTCTAAAACGCTATGTCGATTCGAAAGAGAAATGGCAAACACTTCAATTTTATTATCTCACATAAAACTAACACCATAAAAGATATTCAAAAACAAAAGACTTTCTAAGACAAAAGAACCAAAACTTGAACAAGGAAGTCCATAATTGGTGTTAAATCAAACATGGGCTAAAATTCTGCGTGAATGGAATCTGCGGATCAGAGATGACCGCGGGTTCCGCCGGCGATGCTATCGCTGAGCACCTAGCCCTTGTCCACCACAGAAGGAAGAATCGTGGAGGTGGCAATCTGTTTTAGAAACATTTTTGACATCATTTTAAGTTTTTTTTTTTATTTACTGTACTTTCAGTTATAAGAATATAGTTTTAAAGGTTAAAGGGTTAATTTTAACCACTTGCGTCGGATTGTTCCGATGAGTGTTTACGTGTCCTATTCAACAAGGTCGTGTGTTTGCGACTGGGTACTCCATCTCATTTAGCTCTTTAATCATATGGGGATTGAAGAGTTGAGTAGATGGAGTATTTGGTCGTGGATGTGCGACCCTGGAGGAATAAACGCGAGTGTTTGTCGGATATATCCGACGTTGGCGATTAAGAGTCAAGCTTATACCAATCAATTCAATAAGGAAATTCTACTCGCCCATACCTACTCATAACAACAGAAAAAATTAAGTGAATATATATATATATATATATTAGGTCTATTAATGTAATAATTTATTACATTAATTTATTTTTAATAATTATTATATAATTTTACATATTACTGCATCTGCATGAAAAAAAGTTAAAACTAACAATGACCTTAACAAGTTAGCAATGGGTCCCTCACTGAATGCTCATCAGTCGTCACACACTTTTTGAAACTTTAAGGTCAACTAAAAAGTTTAGGTAATTAACATTAGTGCCATACAAGAGAACACTAGTCAACAGAGAAAACGTGTACAAAAATAGTACCATTTCCTAAGTTAGAAAAGATAATTAACAATTATATATTTTTTTATACTAACCACTGTAATGATTGAATACTGATGCTTCTTAACATTTGCGAAGAGAATCAAGAACAAATAAACCGTAAGCATACTCAGCACATTTCCCGAAATTGCCATGTCCAGATTTCCTCGGCTCGCGGCGCGTGCGCTAGGAATTTAACGCCAAATCGCCGCAGCCCGGGCGCAGCGTAATTGCGCCTTATCTGCGCATTGTTCGGCGAAGGAGCACAAGGCTGAGCGTTGACGTGTGAGTTAGATTGTCTGTCTGTATGTGCGATTGTTTTACTTTGTAGGCTTTTATACAGATTTTTTTTCATGTGTGGTGGACAGTGGAAAAATTAGGACTGTTTAGAACTAAATTACTAATTGTTTTTATTGGTTGCTTAGCTTGTTTAGCTAAGCAACTAGATGCTAATGTTTAGTTTTAACCTACTTTATAAGGAAAAAATATTTATAGAGTTGTGTGGTTTGGTTAACCGCTTTCTTTTTAGCAATTATCACCAATTAATCATAATGGATGCAACGTTATGGTAAGCTAACTCTGCTTAATAAGTAACTTATTAGAGTTATTAGTTATGAGTGTGGTCGTGAAAGCTTAGTTCATTAAACCCCGAGCGAACGCCGGCGTTCGTTCGGTCATTGTCTTTCTTTTGTGTCTCTAATTACGCTACTCAAAAGGTTAAAAATTATTATAGTAGTAAGTAATAATAATAATCATACCATCATTCTACATGATAAAATAAATAAAATAACCTACCTAATAGATATTGCTATTCCCAACACACATAACATACAGAAGACAATAACGGAAAAAAATAGTAAATACGTAGAACTTAAGGAGGAAATAACTAGAATATGGCGACAAAAAGAGGTTTATGTGGTCCCTATCGTCCTTTCCACAACAGGTGTCGTCCCGCATCATCTCCTTCATAGTATAAAGTTACTAAATCTAAAAGATACTCTTTATATATCCTTACAAAAAGCTGCCATCTTAAATACATGTCGCATTGTCAAAAAGTTCTTATAAATAGATGAACACGAAATAGGTGTACTTCAGAACGCATCCTCCACATAACACAACACACGCTATATTTACTTGGCTTGGCCCGTAAATGTAGTTAAATACCAGCCTAAGAGCTCAGAAGTAAAAACAGAAATAAAAATAATAATAATGTTTTTATTGATATAAAGAGACTGATACATATTCAACTGAAGCCCTGACCCCTTGTGCTAGATGGTACCTGTGTTGCAGGAGTCAGTGTCTTCACTCGTTTGTGGAACATTAACAATTATTTATGCAACAAAATTAAAATTAAAATGATTTTTTTTTAATTTATATAAACCAGTGCTTGACTGCGATCCCACCTGATGGTAAGCAGTGATGCAATCATTGATGGTCAGGCGCACTAGTTTATTAAGAGCCTATTCACTCTAGCCTTGAAGACACCTATATTATAGTTGGACGGTTCTTACCGTCCGACCGCAGCAGGCAAATTGTTCCATTCCTTCGATGTACGCGGTATAAACAACGAAGCGAAACGCTTAGTCCGGACCGTTGAAGTTTCAACAACGTAAGGGTGGATACTCGCCGTTCGTCGGTTACAATACGGTCGTTGGTCGGTTGTACGACAATTAGTGCTTGCACGACAACTTGCTCTTGTGTGATAAGTGTATGTGTACATGTGTTGTGTATATGAGTGAGTGTGATAATGTGTTGTGGTGTGATGGTGTAATGGTGTGTGATGGTGTATTATTATTAATGAAATTAATCATATTGCCTGGAACGTTTTAAAATTAATGTCAGGTCATCTCGTCCTTCATCATTATCACCATTTCAGCCACAAGATGTCCACTGTTGGACATAGGCCTCTCCCAAGTGTCGCCACAATGAACGGTCCTGTGCGTCTCACATCCATTGGACTTCCGCAACCCTTACCAGGTCAACGGTCCACCCTGTAGGATGCATTCCAACGCTACTTCTTCCGGTACGTGGTCGCCACCTTTCGGGCCCAATGGCCATCCGTTATGCAAGTAATGTGCCTTGCCCATTGCCACTCAAGTTTGGCGATTCTTTGTGCTATGTCGGTAACCTTGGTTCTCCTGCGGATATCCTCATTCTTGATTCGATCGTGCAGGGAAATTCCGAGCTTATGCTCAAAGGAGGAAGGGCTTTTCGTTTCCATTGCCCTTTGACCGACACATGGTCGCTTACAATGGTCTTCAGCCCATCGTAAGCGACCACGTTTCGGAGCCATATGCCATCAATGGCAACACACACTGGTCTTAGGCTTTCGTCTTGAGACACTGTGGTGACTGTGGTATATTGGACGAGAAGATACCGCGCAGCTTCCTGAACGTTGCCCAGCCGAGTCGAATTCAACGATTGATCTCTTTCTCGAAGTTACATCTTCCCAACTGGACCGTCTGTCTCAAGTAAACGTAGTCGTCCACAATTTCGAGTGTAGAGTCTCCGATCTTGATAGGAGTGGGTGCTGTATGGCTGTTTACCTTGATTTTGGTTTTGTGATCCTTTATGAAACTAATGTCTAATTTTGGGTTCATATTTAGCAAAATTTACTTCGAGTTTATGTATAAAGGGGCTTGTACCTACATTACCCATTGTCACTCGCTGCATAAACAGGTTGATGACCTTCCTCAGAGCTCTTCAATAAACAATTATTCCTCGATATTGCGATTTGCGTGCGATGATAAGAAGACGATTTGCTAAGTAATACTTAGAGCTACGATTATTGTAGTAGTAGGTGTACAAGTATGTGTGTTATGGTGGGTGAATCACTGTCATATTATATTGGAAATTATGAATTAAATATATCTGCGGATGACTGCGCACCTGACCTATAATAGGTGGGCAGGATATAGATGAAGATGACGGTGATCGTAAGCTGTTACCAATAAACTTTTTAACAACAATAATAGAGACATACAGATAGCGGCATGAATCTTGAGCGCTCGGCGAAAGAGTCGGGATTGCTTTGCGCATGGTGGTAGCCGAGTAAAGCAGAGATGACCGAGTAGAGCAGTGGTGGCCGAGTAGAGCAGTGGTGGCCGAGTAGAGCAGTGGTGGCCGAGTAGAGCAGTGATGACCTAGTAGAGCAGTGATGACCTAGTGGAGCAGTGATGACCTAGTAGAGCAGTAGTGGCCCAGTAGAGCAGTGGTGGCCAAGTAGAGCAGTAGTGGCCCAGTAGAGCAGTGGTGGCCCAGTAGAGCAGTGGTGGCCGAGTGGTAACGGCCCCGACTGACGACTTGTAGGTCGCGGGTTCAAAGCTAGCCAGGCGCATTATTTTGTGTAATTTATTTCATCACCACTGCTCTCATAACGGTGAAGGAAAACATCGTGAGGAAACCGGCATGTCCTAGAACCAAAAATTCGAACACATGTGACATTCACCAACCTACACTGGGCCGCGTAGTCAATTACGGTCCATTCGCTCTCCTAGAGAGGCCTGAGTCCCAGTAGTGGGAACATTGAAAAGGCTGATTATGCTATTATGCTATGCTAATCAAAAAATGCAAACCTTCTAGAACTTAGCAAAACAAGAAGACCTCTCGATGTCCGACAAAATGATAAATCATTTTAGGTAAAGCGTTGAATCCATTTTTACGTCTTAGTTTTTGCATCACGTTGTTTGATCCTACTCCAAGGGCAAAAAGTCACAGAATTGTTAAACAACACAACATGAGGTCTTTCAATTAAATATATGGACGACGCAAAAAAAGTGTGTGACCTTTTGGATAAATCGTGCAGTCAAGAAAATAAGACAACTTGGAATTGCACGAGAATGTTAACAGTTCCCGTCTTAAACAATGAATTGAAAAGATTGATCTAGAAGAACTTTTGTAGGTAAATCTTGAGAGCCTTGGTCCAATTTTAAAGTAAGTATCTACTAGAAGTGTAATTAAATTTCAGCATGATTGACGGGGTGGAGATTGATGGTAAGAGTCACCATGGCTCAGGAACACAAAGGGCAATTAAAGGGATCCCACACAAAACTGCTAAGCAATGTGATGGGACGCCGCCCCATCGCAGTAACTAGCGATGCCATTTCATACGGTAAAGCGATGTTCAGGCACAAAATAGATAGATACAGAAGCCAATCTCATGAATGTACTTCACTTTTCATACCTACGCTCGGCGATCGCGCTAGGGTCAGCGCGTGGCGCCGAACTGTCCGAGTGCAACCGAGCGCGGTGATAAATGCCTACCTAATCTGAATTGTAAAAATATTACATGGCCACAAAATCAACTTCTCTTTCTCGGCGCGGGGCCTGTTCTGTGTTACGTTAAATCAAACCATCAAAATACAAGCAAATATCTACTTACCTCTCTGAAACAACTGGTAGCCTAAAAAACGTAAATCACTGTTTAATGTTGAATTTATACAACCGTCCATTGAACAGTTAGAATAAGGTTTTTTTGTTGGTCCATTTTTCCACAAAAAAGTTCACAGACGTGTGTCTCAAACGGATAGCACTCGAGCTCGCATTAAGCTGAATTGAGCCGAGATATCGTATCCGTAAGCGATGTTTATGTGTGTGTTGCTTGAGCGCGCTTTATATATAGATTGACTTCTGTACCTATCTATTTTGTGGTACAGGTGACTATACAATGAGCGATGCGAATCAATTCGCAAGTATTTGCGATGCATCGTTCGAGCTCACAGATTTTTACGATGTGACGTCGCATCGCAATTTTGTATCTGGGCTCTAAAGAAACACGGGTAGGTTTTATAAGTATTTTTTATGTGATATAAACCAGTGCTTGACTGCGTTCCTAGTTTTAGTAGTAAAAGTCTGACTCTGCCTGTCGTTCCACCCAGAGCGGGAGAAGCTATTTGTTACTTTCTTATTCTCAAAAAAGTATTTCGATAGTACTATCGTCGTAACAATTTAGCAGATTCTGTCTTTGAAAAAAGATCTAAAGTTAAGTTAGAAAATAAAATTGTAGGTTCCATAGAAGCATTCTCTTTGCGAATTTCCTTCGCTTCTTGCTCGGTCGATTCAAATCCGATGTACTAAACATGTCGGTGGTCCGAAGCTATTCTAACTCCATCGTCTGACCCTAGTTTTCAAATTAATGTACCGTCACGTCGAAATTCTAAGGAAGTGAACATTTCAACTCAAACGTTTCCGACATAATAATAATAAATTTAAGAACGTGCACACGCCGACCTATTTCTCTTTTCATTACTTTAATTAAACGCTTATTCCAAAACATTACTCTTGACATGAATCCTGATTTTATACGTATTCTATTTCTCTTTTACTAGCAACAGGCACCTCTGTCGTTACTATTAAATCAAGGAGAACTTCTTCGTCAGTTAAATTATAATAATTTATTGTTTTTTTCAGTCAATTGTTCTCTGTGATATGTGGTCTCAAAAGGCAGTGCTCCAGTACTCTAAAAAACTTCTTTTTCTTCTTTTGAATTCTTCACTTCACAGCTCGGAACATTTGCATCAATTAATTTGAAAATTATATTTTATTCTTTCGACCTGACTGAGGCAAAACACAGTGTTTTCCAACTATGTAGGTGTGTGTTCATAATGCATTCTTTAATTGATAATATTGTTTGCAGCTCAACGTTGACTTTAGGTTATTCAAATATGATAAGAGATCAATTTTCTTGTAACCCTTCACTATCGTCCGTTCGAGCTATTCTAAAACATTTCAACTCTATTCATTTCAGTGTATCTTTATTTGAAACAGTATTCAATGTAAGACATTTATTCTTTCCACCAGTATTTTCCAAATATACAACATCTTGGAACTTGGAAACAATTTTTACTAAAGCGGTCGCAGCAGTTTCTAGACCTACTTCATTTTCAAGAACTTAAGACTACAAAATTTGTACCTATAGCTATAATTTTTACTAGTAAGTATTTTTAACTATCTTGAAATTATGTTACAGTACCAAATAAACATGGTTTTCCGTGAAGCGGCGACCTTGCTGGCCTACCACTGCCGCGCTAAGACGCGCCATGACGAACAGATTTCCGGCGGGATCTCATGGTAGAACGGCGACAGCGACTGCCGCAATCCAGTGCTTGGTACACCACAACTATGGCGGTAAGTCTCCTCTTTGAGGAGTGGCAGGCGGCCGCCTCCTTCTGCGAAGTAGTAATGCTAGGCCCTCTCGCCCCAGCCACCGGAATCCCGATCCCGACTTCCAGCCACCGTAGGCAATGGCTTGCGGACAGCGAGCAATGGGTAGCTCGCTGTCCGACCGTCTGTACCGAGACCAATTCGTCGACGGCGCGTACTGTTCCACGCGCGCCACAAGGATAAGTCAGCAAAACAGTAAGGGCCCAGCAGGGTCGAAGCCTACTGGGGTCATGGGTGATGCGAAAGAGAACCCCGGGGCCCTGGAACGAAGGCAAAGAAGGAACAGGAGTGGGTTTTAGTCAGTAAAAGTCTGACACGTTCCATCCTATTTCCCACCTAAAAAAGAAGCACCAAATAAACATCAAACAGTTATCCACTTATTTATTTATTAAAACTTTATGCACCAGTAAGAAACACTGTACAAAGGCGGACTTAATGCCTTAGGCATTTTCTATCAGTCGACCTTAGGGTGGTGCAGAAATATAACATGGTAGGTGCAACATAATGGTAAACTAGATCAGAAAAACAATAATAAATATATACTTAGATACATACATACAAATTGGTGTTTTTTTTTTTAAAATGTTAATAATATTCACACAACTATCACACAACGTCGTCTAGTCCCAAGCTAAGCAGAGCTTGTGTTATGGGTACTAGACAACTGATAAACTTACTTAAATATTTCTAAATACTATATATATATATATAATATATTATACTATATATATATAATATATTATATATAAATTACACCCAGACACAGAACAAATGATCATGCTCATCACAGAAACATTTGTCCTGGGTGGGAATCGAACCCACGACCTCCGGCATAGCAGTTAGGGCCACTAACCACTAGACTAACAGGCCAGTCAAATTAAAATTTAACAATTAACAATGTCATTATGAAAAAAGAACTTATTCACTTAGTTGTAAATATTCTGCCTGCAGCCTTAGTTCCTTTATTATACAAGTTAATTAATAAAGCTGCAATTCAGTTGAATCCTTTTGTATCGGTGTCTAATTAATCGTTTTTAATCTGTCATTTCTGACATTGCAAATTGTTTCGGTCAAGATTTATTTAATGTATACTAATTGTTGTAATTTGGGATTTAAAAGAAAATGAAGTGCGTCTTCCTTTTTGGTTTGGCCTTCTCCTTGTTTGAATTTGTTTTTCTTGGTTTATTTACTTTGAACATAATATATCTATCATCATCTTCCTGCCCTTAACCCGTATTATTTCGGCGCAACACGTTTTTTTCTTCCACTCTGCCCTGTTACTCGTCATGCTATCACTAACTTCCTTTTCTTTCATATCACTCTTCACACAATCCATCTACGTAATATATCTATATATATATATAAATTAATTGCTGTTCGTTAGTCTCGAT
Source organism: Mythimna vitellina (assembly GCA_949316375.1). NCBI lineage: Eukaryota > Metazoa > Arthropoda > Insecta > Lepidoptera > Noctuidae > Mythimna > Mythimna vitellina. The sequence continues at coordinate 22,696,133 of OX438701.1, read as the reverse complement.
AAAACTCAAAAACGGCTGGACCGATTTGGCTAATTTTGGTAGATAGTCCAGGGAAGGTTTAAACGGTGAGGAAAAATGATTAAAATTCACAAAAAAAAACCGAGTACGAGTACAACGCCATCTCTAATTAAAATGTCATTATAAAATGAATTATGCTGTTCTGGTAATGCCAGTAGATGGCCTTATCCTTACTATGAGGCGGTACGAAGTTCGCCGGGTCAGCTAGTAATATCTATATAGGTTAATTTCAAATTCTATTTCTTGTTCTCACATTAATCCTATTAGCTTTTTTAACCAAAACGCTACACGGCGTTTAGGTTAAGTTTGAGCCAAGTTTTCATATCGACTTGTTCATTTCAATCATCATCAGCATCGTTTCAGCCGAAATACGTCCACTGCTGGACATAGGCCTCCTCCAAGCGTGGCCACAACGAACGGTCCTGTGCGTCTCGCATCCATTAGATTCCCGCAACCCTTACCAGGTCATCAGTCCACCTTGTAGGAGGCCTTCCAACGCTACGTCTTCCGGTATGTGGTCGCTATTCCAGCCTTTCGGCCCCAACGGCCATCCGTTCTGCGAGCAATGTGTCTTGCCCATTGCCAATACTGTGATTGATTTCTTAGAAATTTTTCTTCTTATCGGGCAGTGTATACCATTTTAGTAATTTTCTTTCAGCTAGACATGAGAGTTTAGACAGATTGACCGTGTCGGTGATCTAGTGGTCGAAACGCCTAAATATAATTTAATGATATATTTTGGACTTTTGAGAATCGTTATCTAGGGGCCCAAGATCTCGTTATCATCCTTATACTGGAAAGCTAGATGCAAATACGAATATATATAATCGTTTATTTGCTCAAATAATTTTTAATTTAAAAAATCACATATATTCGGTAAACAAGAGTTTTTAAATTTAAAAAAATTGATCATCATGTTTACCAACGGCGTGCAAATATTAATAATAGAATATAAATTAAAAGAAAAACATTATAACATCATAATTAGTCAAATATTTAAAAAAATATCATACAAATATTAATAAAAGATGATTCGCCCAATACTGGAATATAGCAGTGCAGTCTGGAATCCTCACTACGACAGATACATTAAACATCTAGAAAGTGCTCAGAGGCGTTTCCTACATCATCTTTGCTACAAAAATCCATGAGCCAAAACATTAATTAGCTACAGAGACATAATTATTAGAGTATTATAAAATGGTATCTCTTGATGATAGACGGAAAACAGCTGACCTGGTACTACTACCCAAAATATTAAATGGGACTATGGACTGCACCGAACTTCTCGCTAAACTAAACATAAACGCGCCATCTCGTCTACACGGAATAATTGTTACAGCTTATTTTATGTCTCTGGATTAAAAACTAATCTGTTACACTTCGCCACTCTTTCCAGACTCTGTAGACAGTACAACGATTTATCGAAGCTTTTGAACCTAGACATAACCCTGCCACTCTCAAAATACAAAAATATATTATTATTATTATTTATTTATAGCCCATTTATGTCCCACTGCTGAGCAAAGGCCTCCCTTTCCCTTTTCCACACAAGTCTGTCTTCGGTCATTGCGGGCTAGTCCTTCTGGTATTTATATTGACGACCGCAAAATAACGATGTATGTATATACCTGTGTTCCTTTTTCTCTGACTAGTCCTATACTTATTAGTTAATTATTATTTTTTATTATATTCTTTATAGTTTGAAAGTGGCGCCAGTGACTGAAAAGTTGAAGGGGAATCGTTTGTCTTGGTATGGTCATGTAAAGAGGAGAGATGAAACACATGTTACTAAAAGAGTTATGAGTATACATGTGGATGGGTGGAAAGGGAGAGGGAGGCCAAAGAAAAGATGGATGGATTGTGTGAACAGTGATATGAAAAAAAGGAAGTTAGTGATAGCATGACGGTTGACAGGATAGAATGGAAGAAAAAAACGTGTTGTGCCGACCCCAAATAAGATGGGATAAGGGCAGGAAGATGATGATTATATTCTTTATAGTACACCACGTAAACAAAAATACAGAACAAACGTAATTAAAAATAAGTGTACAATGGGCGGTCTTATCGCACAGGGCAATTTCTTACAGACAACCTTTGGATGGACTGAAAGAAAGGAGATAGATTTAGAGCTGTCAGTGTACAACATCAGAAAAATCCTAATAAGACATAATAACACAAATACATAAATACAATATAAGAAAAAAATATGCTAATAAATATTATCATATAAATTCTTATATTATAATGTATCATTTTAATTCTAATTTTTAATTGTTGTTTTATAAGTTAACATTTTATTTAATTCTCATTTATTGCCTTTTTATGTCACTTTAATTGTATAATTTATAATTTTAATTCAAAATTTATTTTGACTCTATAATAATTAATTAATATGTATTATTTTTTCAACTAGTTATATGTGCATGCTGTGGTCTCTTGTAACTGAAGAAGCACACGCTAAAGGACCCCTCGTACTATTTGTAATTTATAATGTGATTACTGTGTATCCTTTATTGGAGATCCAATTAAATAAATAAATAAAAAGAATACCAGTCGAAATAAATTTATCATTCTAGAATTTCATATTGACTTAGGATTAAAAATGTATCCACAGCACTTTGGGAATTAATTTAAGATCTTCCATAATCGTATTAAAAAGCAGTGGTGGCCGAGTGGTAACGGCCCCGACTTACGAGTTGTAGGTCGCGGGTTCTAACCCAACTAGGCGCATTACTTTGTGCAATTTATTTCATCACCACTGCTCTCAAAACGGTGAAGGAAAACATCGTGAGGAAACTGGCAACCAAAAATTCGAAGACGTGTGACATTCACCAACTCGCAATGGGCCCGCGTGTTGGATTACGACTCATTCCCTCTCCTAGAGAGGAGGCCTGATTCCTAGTAGTGGGAACATTAAAAAGCTGAATACGCTTATGCATAATTGTATTTACCTACCTATTGCCATTCTCACTTTAGTGTAAAATTACTTAAGTGACTTATATTTCATTGCACTTTGCCGACTATGTTTCAGTTCGTTTGTTGCACCAGAGATAACATCTGACTCGACTAAAGACCCTTTGTTTCGTTGCTGATAATTATTATTACTATGGCAACAATTATCGCGTGGATTAATAATTATCTATAACGATCTTGTTTATAATACATATAGTTTGGACTTGGGTACTTTAAATGTAGTTTTTTTCAGTGGTAAAGGGAATCAACCTTTTTACCTCTGTTTTGTATATTTGTGAGAAGAAAAAGGAAGTAAAACAAACTTCGTAAAAGTAGTAGAGAGTTGGTACTTTGAGACAGAGAGACGGTCGCGGCAGATCACGAAGGAAATCTGCTTCGTGGTCTGCCGCGACCGTCTTGAAATGTTCTGCCAGATTTCATCAGAACTAGAAGGATTTAAGGTGGGGAAATCATCCAATGACTTCTCTCGCTCTGGTGCAGAGTGGGAGGATATGTTAGACTTTTACTGACTCAAATCACAGCTGTGTCCTTGAGTTATCGTTTCCGTTCTAGGACCACGGGTTTCATTCTCAGAAAAATCCCTGCGGGGCCGCAGGGATTTTGAGACCTGCTGGGTCCCTACAGTTTTGCTGACATCTCTTTGAGGAGTACGTGGAACAGTATTCGTTGTCGTCGATTTTGGCTTGGTCCAGACAATTATTGGACGATCGTATTCCCGCGTTTACCGTGGCTGGTGGTCGGGGTCGGGGCCGGGTCCGACGGATCGGGCACGGTGCAAAAAGTCGCCGCCGCTGATGGCTCCCCACGAGGACACGGCGGTGCTCAACCCAAGCGGAGTACACCTCTACCGTAGGCTCCACCATGTCCTCCGGCCGGTCCGCAGAATGGTCACATTCGGGTGTTTATTTTTATTGGTTTACCTTTGTTAATAGCGCTTGTGCTCATCAGCTTATATGTTACTGCACGCGAGTAACGCACGGCCCTAACCAAGCGTCGACATGTGAAGACCCTGTGTCATCGTTTCTCGACCTGCATTTCAATATTTGCATATTACAATTTTGTAGAGAACCTTAATAATGGGAAAATATAGATCAATATGCTAAAGGCGTTAAACATGACGCGTCAAGAGACTTCGACTTGGCACCAGTGTGAGTTGAACCCCAGAACTGGCCGCAACTTGTATAACATTACTGCAGGGAATACAAACGTTAAAATTATATATAGTTGTTTCATTTAAAAAAAACTAATTTGCTTCAAAAATTAATTTAGTTCTATAAATTTTATTATTTTACACGTGCTAATTTTTAGATAAAAATTTAAGACAGGCGTGTATTTATACAATTTTTTTTTGTCATTTTTCTATAAAAACATGAAGCTAAGCACTAGTTTAGATTTTAAATTATATTATAATATGCTAATTAAATTAACTAACTAATAATTAAATACATATCTATTAAACTAAAAATATATAACGACTTCCACGTGTAAAACATTATGTGTATACCTGTATAGTCAGCTACAAAAGCGGGATAATACTTTCTGAAGTTTTAATTGATAATGTTGAATAAAAAACTTATTTATTATTAATTATTTATTTATTTCTTTATTGCACACCTTAACTTATTACAGGCCAGACATTTAAAAAAATAAGTGTACAATAGGCGGTCTTATTGCACAGGCATTTCTACCAGACAACCTTTGGATGGACTGAAACGAAAGGAAAAGATTTGGGGCTGTGTACACCAACATAAATAATGTACAGAAAAAAAGAAAATAAAAATATTTTAAATACAGTAGGTACTAATAGGTAAATTGAGTTGTTGTGGTTTTTTTTTTTTTAATTTTGATAGGGTCGTGTTTGAACACTATATCACATGACGGTGAGCGATAGAGCACGCTTGTCTAGAAGTAACCTATTCACTCTTGAGTCCAGCAGCGAATTTCATTTCTGAGCTGTACGCACAATAAACGTGTTCCCAAAATCTTTTTACATATGAGTGGGATCTCTACCATATATTTGCATTCTATCATTACTTGTTCTTTACAATACACGAAAATTTAAGAAATAAAAACAATTCAGGTAATCAGCTCCCTAGCCAAGTTACGATCGTTTTGTTTGCGTCGAACGCCTCGAGTAGGCCACGCCTCCGATTCCTTTGTTCTGACCACGTGACTGAGCGTTGAGATGACGGCAGAATAAAGAAATCGGAGGCGTGGCCTACTCGAGGCGTTCGCCACAAACAGAACGGTCGTAACTTGGCTAGGGGGCAGTAATTGATGTACACAAGCCAGCTTAACCCACAGTTGGATTTTCTTATAGCAAACTTTAATTATATCTATAGAAATTTTGCACGTGAGGAGAACTGTGAGTGCTCAACAAAATTTAAACTAATTTTAATTAACTTCTGCTTATTGGTATACATATTAATGTATCATGTTTACAGGAAATGTTCTCTAATTGTTTCCCTGAAGACCTTCAACGAAGAGCTTTTTTTACATAGGAAAACATCAAATAACTTTTCCAGCTCTGGGTGGAAGGAGAGGGATAGTCAGACTTGCTGATTAAAACCCAACATGTTCCTTCAGTTGTCCTTTGCGCACAATGATGACATTCGGGCGTTTCTTCTCAACGGATCACCGTGTCCTGTAAGGAACGTAAGGCGGAAAATGAGGACACCGTGGCAACTCTCTAACTAATCCTCAAAGAGTAGACTTATTGCATTTAATTAACCTTGGAGTGTAATATCGTATATTCTCCTAATGAAAAATTGCTATAATTTTGAATGTGTACAGACAAAATGCACATCAAATTTATGACATTTGTAGTAATTCCTACTGTATAATAAAGCGTTGTGGTTGTACCATTGGCGGGTTGGTACCATTTGTTGTAGTTGGTTCCCGCACTGGGCCCGCGTGATGGATTATGGAGAGAGGAGGCCTGAGTCCCAGCAGTGGGAACATTAACAAAGCTGATTATGCTTATGCTAGTTATCCCTAAAACGGTACCACTGTGCACTGTCGAGAAATACTTTGTTTTATCTACGTACCGGTTAATTTCCGTTAAAAGTACACACTAGAGAGGTCCGCAGTGTTCTCAGTGCGTCTACGCACATATTCCTTTACAAGTCACTTCCCTTCACCAATCGCCATTGTTCTTAGCGCAAATAAACATCTTTTTATATTTCTTAAATAGGCGATTTTGACTTATAAATCCTTTTGAAGAAAACAATAGGAACTCAATCTTATATTAATATAAATATAGTTTAATTTTGTTTAAACAGGAAACAACCCTTTAACATCTCAATTTAGATCGTATAACATTCTTACTCCGTCGTAATAGTGATGCATTTCGCGTGACAAAGGTGTCAATTCTCAAAGTACAGAATGAAAGGATTATAAATATTTGAAAAGGACGTTTTTGTGTTACACTGATAATATCTTAATATGGTTATAATAGGAGGGTTGCGCATAATCTGTAACTGTCTGTCTGTTTTTCGATGTTTCGCACCTTGATAGGGGACTATTTAGGGGATTATTTTTAGGTTTATTGTAGCGAATGTCAGTTTTTTTATCGCTGAAACGATTATGTGTGAGGCGGATTTGATATAATTTGCATTAGAAGCTGTTAGAATTGGTAGCTGAGGTCTCAATTTAGTTTTTCTTGCAATCAATAAAGTTTTTAGAAAATAATAGCTAGTAAGTCCTTAGAAAATGAAACATTTCTCCACTGAATTAAGTCAGTAACTGTTTTAACAGCAGTTTATTAATAGCAAGGTCACATTACTGGATAAGGATTTTCCCATCTTATCTTTTTAGACACTTCTTTCACGTGCCCAAGTCATCTCGATACCGCATTACCGCACAAATTATCCAATAAAAAAAAAAACTAATGAATAAGCGGCTTACCTGATCTGATAGCCGTTGATTTATTCATACATATTGAGTCGATGACGTATAAGTTGACAAAAAATCTTTTAACAGTGTGAATGTGATAGTAGAAAATATCGCATTCGAAATTACATCTCGCATGACTCCAAGATAGGACCCAAGCAGCACATGTCATGACACTTTTTGTGACATATCTCGGTGTTATATTTATGCGTCACCACGAATCAAGATATGATCGGATGCGGGTTCGATTCCAAGCTATACACGGGGGCACGAGTGTAACGGTCTCCTATTATTTCAAACAGTGATTTAAGATAAAGTGAAGATGACAGTTTTTAATGGGGCGAAACAGTTGAATGTTTTTTTTGGCTGATTCAATTTTTAAATACATTTAGGGTTAGGTGGCGATTGACTTGAAAGGTATCCTATTTATATTAATAAATATTTTGTACTAACAAAATTAGATTATTATCAGCTAAAGAGGAGTGAAGAGATCCGCAGGAGGACCAATTTTATGATCAATTTAAGTAACATGCACAGGGCAGGGCACATTGCTCGCAGAACAGATGGCCGTTGGGGCCTAAAGGTTCTGGAGTACCGACTGCGTACCAGAAGACGCAGCGATGGAAGGCCTCCTACAAGGTGGACCGATGACCTGGTTAAAGGTTGCGGGAATCCGATGGATGCGAGACGCACCGTTCATTGTGGCGATACTTGGGGGAGGCTTATGTCCAACAGTGGATGTCTTTTGGCTGAAATTAAATGATGAAGAACACGCACTGTGTGGTCAACAAGCATAATTCTCATTCATCATAGAACCAAGGTTACAAAAATAGCCTGAAGATCGCTAAACATACATAAGTGGTAATTGGCAAGGCACATTGCCTGGAGAACGCTCGAATAAGACGGATGGGGCCAAAAAGTTTTGGAGTGGACCGCGTACAGGGAGATGTAGTTTTGGAAGACCTCCCATACGATGATTTGATAAAAAAACCTCGACAGTCTACTGGATGGTAAGATTAGCATTGTTTGATAAGATGACGCTTGGAGAAGGTCCACATTCATCTAGCAATAATAATAATATGCCACAACTTTCACACAACGCCATCTAGTCTCAAACTGAGCACAGCTTGTGCAATGAGTACTAGATAACTAATACCCATATTAATGTATTTCTAAATACATACATAAAATAGATAAATAAAACCTAGACACAGAACCAATGACCGGCAATAGATGTATTGAACTTAAATGTCGGTGATAATGAATCAGGAGTATTCATTTTAAGTTTATTGAAATATGTTGTATAAAAAATAAACTAGTCTATGTATTTTGATTCACATTAGAAACTTCTGTATCATCTAGTCATAGTTAACCCAAATTATACATTTTCAAAAGAATCATTAGTGTTTCTGCTCGTACATTAAACTATATCACTTCTTTTATAGTGTACAAAGTGAGCACTACATACATACGGAGCGGCTCACTGCTCAGCGCTACTCTTGACTGATCACTCACAAGTAATTATGGCGCTTTGTACACTAACAAATTAGTTGCTACACCACGCTCCGCTACTGAATTAAACGATTACTCGTACACACTTAGGTGTATTTGTGGAGTTTCTTTAGAGGCTGATCTTCTAGGTCGAAACCTCTTGACCTGTGATGTTTTATCATCGAATAGAGAATGGATTGGGTATGGAATCAGCTTTATGAGATAGATAGATAGATATAACATTTATTTGATGCACACAGAAATAAACACAATACACTAAAGCACAATAAAATTACAAAACTAAGCACATAAATTAACAAAGTTTTAAAAATATAAACAATCACAAACATCAATATTACGAGTACCTACATTAAACACATAATCATGGGTAGGTACTTCATTTTGTGAGACAAACAAAATATGAAATGAATAGCATAGTGCGGTTCCCACTGCTAGGACTCAGGTCTCGTTTTTAGGAGAGCGAATGGTTTTAATGCTTGCCCAGTGCGGTTCAGGATGTCACATGTCTTCGAAGTTTTTGTTCTAGAATGTGCCGGTTTTGTCACGATGTGTATTAAGTTATAGGTAAACAAAATAAAGCGCCTACCTGGGTTTGAACACGCGACGTGCGATTTGTAAGTCACCACTGTTACCAACATACCGCTGAACTACTTACTACTGCCCTTAGTATTCACTACTGACTCAATACTTCGACAATCGTAGTTAATTTTATCAGGTATCTCCATTTTTATAGAGCCTGAGCAGCGAGCATGCATCGTCGTCGAACATCAGAAAATATAGTTAGTTTGAAGCAAATTGCATTTATTACCAACCTATTATTTTCCAAGAGAAAGTATGGTAACTCTTCCGAACATTCCCACAACTTTACAAGAATCGGCCCTGCTGGGCTCCTTAAATTTTGCTATATCGATACGGGCTTGGTTCTTACCAGACAGCCATACGGTGAGCTATCCGTTGCTTGTCGTCCGCAAGCCCGCGCCTTTGTAGGCTAGGAATCTTCCTGCGATTCCCAACACCCGGGGAGTCTCCTGGGTGGTGTCTATATCTAGGTAGAGTAGGTTTTTTCTTTCATCTGGGAGTTAATAGGCAACAATGTATTTCTGGTAAATAAACATTTAGATTTTATTTTGAATACGAACTGTTAACAGAAATGAGAGGGAAGGCCATATTGCTCAAAGCTGTCTTCTTTCAATATTAGTATATTTTTTTTTACAATTACATCATTTTGAGCTCTACAGAATAACGTTTAATCTGTCATCAATCACAATTCGTATATCTTTTCTCACCAAACATCCAACTAAAGCGAGCCACATGCGTACGCGCATCTGAACATAACGAACGAGATTATAAGCTTTCAACGTACCGCCATTGAACGGCTATTTATTCAGACCGCTCAATATTCTCTATGACGGTTCAATTTTGACTGATCTCGGCTACAACACAATAGTCACATGAATAAAAAATCCAATTTGTATAACGAACTAAAAAACCAGTGTAACTAAACCTTTAATTCTATATATCTTCTTTAAAGTTTTTTGTAAGTTTCAGTTGGGCAGAGGTCAAGTTATGTTGGTGATTAGTAAAATGTCTAGTGAGATAATTCATATTTGATTTGGACCAATTAGTGATGCTTACGCGCGAACCTTGTGTTGTGTGACCTTTTTGTGACGATTGTGGAAACGTAAAGCGATTAGTTGCGTTACGCGAGGGGGTCTAATGGGCGTGCCCGCTGGGTTCCGGTTGAGTCAGGGACGTGTGAAAAAATGGGGAGGGTTTTGTGGAGACGATTAGGTGTAATTGATTTTGTAATGAAAAGTAACACATAAGCTCGTTTTACGCTTCCCTCAAAGCTGTGGGATTGTTTTAAAGAGTTACTGTGGTCATGGAACGTAAAGGCTAACTTTTTTTTTATTATTCTTGATAGGTTCGCGCTTGACCATCATCTCACCTGATGGAAAGCGACGATGCGGTGGACAATGGAACGCGCTTACCTAGAAGTAACCTATTCACTCTTGGCTTAAAGACTCCCGGGTTGTAGCCATCAGGAAACACAGATACCGGCAAAGAATTCCACTCCTTAGCTGTACGCACAATGAATGTGTTCCCAAAACGTTTCGTGTGTATAGGTGGAACACAGCTAGCTTTAGTAAGTAAAATTCATACTAGACATTTCCTCTTAAATGATTCAGAGCGGGACAAGGTATGTGATGATTTCACACTTCAAAAAAAGAACCTCTCTTAGGTAACTCCAGTCCAGTCCAGTCGTTTCACATTTAAGGTGAAGGCATGTGAACACATTCCCAGGAAGTTGGTGTAATCGCCACAGCGTTTCGTTTCTCATAATAAGCATCTCCTCTTTACCTATTTTTCTCTTTCCTTCTCTTCTAATCTTTTATTTTGTGTGTGTAAAAAACATAAAAATCAGTCAAGCCGTTTTGAAGGAGTTTGATTACAAACACTGTGATAAGTGATTTATATATATTTTCTATACATATGTTTTTCCTTTTCAATAAAAAAAAACTTTTTATCACACACTAAGAATTATGGGTGCTTTTATAGACATGTAAACTCAATCAAATATTTTTAAGTCATAGCATAGCATAGTCCGCCTTATAATGTTCCCACTGTTGGGACTCAGGCCTCCTTTCTAGGAGAGGGAATAGGCCATAATCCACCACGCAGGCCCAGTGCGGGTTGGTGAATGTCACATGTCTTCGAATTTTGGTTCTAGGACATGCCGGTTTCTTCACGATGTTTTCCTTCTCCGTTTTGAGAGCAGTAGTGATGAAATAATTACACAAAGTAATGCTGGCTGCCTGGCTGGGTTTGAAACCGCGACCTACAACTTGTAAGTCGGGGCCGTTACCACTCGGCCACCACTGCTCTCATTTTTTTTTTCGTGTCAAGTCATATATTATTTGGTCAGACATAATATCACGTTACTTAGCTGTGCCACTCACAATACATCTCCCTATATTTCCACCATCAGTGAAATTTCAGTTTGTTTGTTACTTCGTAATAAATACGGTTATTGATCAATCTCTTTTTGTATGTTTGTTACCAATCATTATATTGCGCACGCACACAAAACTAGAATCAATCAATTAAAATTTATTGAATCAATCACTGGTAGCTTTTTTAGTAGTACCTTATTTATTTTTATTAGTTTTTAATGTGTGATCCGTATGGTTGATGTAACCTTCAATTGAATTTAAGTACGAATTAATTTTAATAAGATACGAGTTTATTACTCGTAAACTTCCTAATTGTAGACTACCCTTTTTTAAGTAGGAAATCATTAAATGTTTATTCTCGCCCTGAGTAGAGGGAGGGCAGACTTTGACTGACTAAAACCTCATCAGTTGCCCCTTGCCAAGACCGAATCGTCTGCGGCGCGTAGTGTTCCAAGCTCGCCTCAAAAAGATGTCAGCAAAACTATACATAATAAAACTATATATATGTATAACTATAACAAAATTTTTGGCTCTGTAATGCAAAAGGCAACAGAAGGACACAAGTAGGTTCTAGTCAGTAAAAGTCTGACAAACTGGCCTGTTCCATCCCAGAGCACGATAAATCATTAGATGATTTCCCATCTCCAAAAAATAAAACACAATAAAGTTTATCTCGACTCGTGAAAGAATTTGTATTCGATCTTGTAATGTTTTTAATACATGTATAATTGGTTCTTAATTACTTATTGAGTTCGAAAGTTCAAAATTACATTATCATACTAATATTATAAAAGCATAAACTTGTATGAAATGTTTGAGTATTTGTATATTGTATATGTTTGTTACTAATTTACGCATAAACGTTTGAACGGATTTGAATGAAATAGCATTCAGGTAGATGATGTCCTAGAATGGCATATAGGATACTTCTTTTTTGTGACCATTGGGTTTTTTTTTTCGTTGGGAAAATCATCTAATGACAAATCCCGCTTTTGGGGGGGGCGGGAGATAGTGTCACACTTTTACTGACTAAAAACCCACTCCTATTCCTTCGTTGACTTTCGTACCAGGGCCGAGTCTTCGATCGCCCCCATGTGGATATGGCGTTGCTCTGCCCAAGCGAGGCATACCTCTATCGGGTCCACACAATGGTGACACCCGGGCGTTTCTTCCGCACGAATCCGGTGCAGGAACCTCCCGAACTTACCATGCCCGGTGAGGATCTGCGACATGCGGAAGGTAAGGACGCCGTGAGGTGTTTCCAGCCACGCCTCAAAGAGGGGACTAGTCGCCATAATTGTGGCGTGCCCAACCATTGGGTCAGACTTTATATTGATAAAGCTTATCAGCATAGTCAGTTCAACGAATCAATCATCCAAGTTACATACACCTAAACCATACTGAAAGCTCTATCTACTCATTCTCTATAACGTCATAAAACCCAACCAAATCGGGTTACCATAATCATCATACTATTTCACTAATAACCATGGCTAGCTGCAGATTATAACATATCAATTTCACAAGTAAACATCACCGGGGTTGGTCGCAAAAAATCGCACAAATCTGTTTAGTTTCGCGTTGGCTGCGCATGCGCATCGATCATGTTGATCTTGTAAAGTGTGAAGGGATTAAATATGGTATACCGTGGAACGGAAGGATAGAGTTTTTGTTAGTTATTGTCGTTACATTACTCGATATTTAGACAGTCTTAGTCTATGTTTTTCTATTTATCTCATCGTTTTGTTTCATTCGTTTTCACGACATTGGCGTAGGTTGCTCTTTTTCTTGTGTGACGCTATATATACTAAAACTAAGCCCAGCAGGGTCAAAGCCCGAAGCCTACTGGGGCCAAGGGTGTGATTCTGAAAGGAAGATTCGGCTCTGGTACGAAAGGCAACGAAGGAACAGGAGTGGGATTATATAAACTAAGAATGTCTGAATATCGAGTGGTGTAATAGGCGCTTTCGGGATTCTTATGAAGGAAATAATATCAGCCGTATCAGTATTTAGTTCCATTCTCAGTTTACCAAATCATTTGTAAAGAGTTTGAAATGAGCTTCAACGAGACATCGCTCTTTGCATGCACAAAATGCTGGAATTTATATCAATAGGTGTGAAATCAACAAACACCTTATTTATTTATTTTTTATGGTTCCGTACCTCAAAAGGAAAAAACAGAACCCTAATAGTATCACTTTGTTGTCCGTCTGTCTGTCTATATATCTGTCAACATCCTTTATCTCAAGAATGCGTGGAGGTATCGAGTTGAAATTTAAACTATATATTCAGGTCTGTAGTCTCTTGAAACTGTGAAAAAATCATACTTCAGAGTTAAAGAAAAAGATAGATACGGCCGTTTATGTCGCAAAAAAGTACATATCGACATTCTTAAGGGAATTATAATTCATAGTGTACTTCCCGTAGACCTAAAATCCTGAAATTTGGTATAAAGCTAGGTCTCATAGCACAAGTATAGGCGGGGAGCAGTGGTGGCCGTGTGGTAACGGCCCTGACTTACGAGTTGTAGATCGTGGGTTCAAACCCAGCCAGGCGCATTTCTTTGTGTAATTTATTTTCATCACTACCGCTCTCGAAACGGCGAAGGAAAACATCGTGAGGAAACCGGCATGTTCTAGAACCAAAAATTCGAAGTCATGTGACATCCACCAACCCGCACTGGGCCCGCGTGCCCATTTCCTCTCCCAGAGAGGAGGCCTGAGTCCCAGCATTGGGAACATTGTAAGACCGACTATGCTACAGATAGGTGTTTCTAGTTTGGGTGTTTTGTGAGCTTACAAGATTATCAACAAAAAAAACAACCATCAAAACGCTAAAACCACGTTTTGACAAGTTTTTCAGGTTCGTCTATTTTTAACCAATAGACGGTTTGTAATCAAAACTTGTACACTCAAAAGCGTAACCAAAACAACGTTCATAAAACGCCCATTCGCGTGCGTGCGTGCGTTACATAAACTCAAACTCCTGTACACAGCCGTTAATTGGTCACACTGGGATGTTTGTTTACCAATTTGATATACATTTGGTATTGCGAATTATAAATTTGATTAACGTGAGAACGATATATGGGAAACATAAGGAATTCATACCAGTTTTTGTATCGTTTCGTATGGTTTAAATCGGATGTTGAACTGTGGTTAAAAGTTGCGGCAGTCAGCTAAAAAATTGGCGTAACAGTGCATAACTTTCGTATTTTTTAGTTACAAAAACAATTTTAATACAATATTTTTTATGCTCACTTTTTAATTTCCGCTAAAGGTTTACCATACAAGACTTGTTATTAGCTTTTTGTTTTTTTTTTATATATTTGTAGGTATATCTTAGTCGGAGAGCAGTGGTGGCCGAGTGGTAACGGCCCCGACTTACGACTTGTAGATCGCGGGTTCAAACCCAGTCAGGCGCATTACTTTGCGTAATTTAATTCATCACCACTGCTCTCAAAACTGGCATGTCCTATGTCCCCCTGAAAAAGTATTCTATAAAATAAAGTCTTAGTAAAAGAGGTAATATACACTCACTGTCTTAATTACAGAGAAATAGAAAGAACGAATCCAGATGCAGAGGTTTGCTTTGTTTCACTAGCAGAAGTAATTCAGTGTTTAAATGTCAGGACCTCAGCATGAGTTCCAGTTGAGGAGGTTTCTCACTTATCCAAGGTCCCACTTAACCAAGTTTCACTGTAATTGTTTTTCTAAAATAAAGCTTACATAAATTATCTGTAAAATTCTCGCAGAAAAGTCAATGTAATATAAAGTTATAAGTTAGAATTTAACACGGCTTTGTCGGCTAGGAAATTCCATACTATTTAGTTACAGTCGTCCAAGTCAAACAATTGTTGCAATGAACTTTACAGACCTACTTTAGACTTCTATTCTATTCTAAAGGCGCTTATACACTGGCGGCTGATTAATTAATACATGCTTTTTCTTACGGCATCGCTCCGGTGTGCTGTTCAGGAGGAATCGATGACTTTCTCGATTGTTTTGGATCCGAATTTTCATTCAGAGCAGAGTACATTACCCACAGAACAGATGGTCGATGAAGTCGAAAGGTGCTGGAGTTGCGACTACGTATGTACCTACCGAAAGACGCAGCGTTGAAAGGTCTCCCACAAGGTGGACTGATGACCTGGAGAGAGTCACGGGAATCTGATGGCAGGTCGTTGTGGCGACGACGCTTGGGAGAGGCTTCCAAAAGCGCACATCTTTCAGCTGAAATGATGATGATGATAATGATTTTTTTTTATTTTTAGTGTGGAAAATCATTAAAAAACTTCTCCTTCTCTGGGTACAGCGAGAGGGAGTGACACACTTTTACTAACTAATACCTACCCGTGTTAGTTGCCCTTTATGTTCCAGGGTCGCATCGACTGAATCACCCCCCAGGCTGCGGCAGTTTGACGCTTTGGCCGTTGAGTTCAGTTCTGGGAACCTGGTGTTAGATTGGGCACCATTTTTAGAAACCAAACACTTGAAATTAACTAACGACCTACTGCCCACGGCCGTGTAGCTTCATAGACGCGTATTCGTAAGCCATAAAGACGCGACGTTGCAGCTTTGTCAACAGCTCCCCTAGCCAAGTTACAACCGTTTCGTGTCGAATTCCGTTCTCCAATCGGTAACGCCTCGGTGTCAGCAATTGTAGAAAACGATAAGTTGGTAGCCACATTGACGCGCCTGAGTTTGCCGCTCGTTCTACAATGTCGTTCTAGAATAACAAAGGAAGTAGCGTTGAACATTGAAAACGATAACAATTCATTCTATCATTTTGAACGATGTGAACTTGGCTACGAAGTTTCTATTCGTTTGTTCTGACCACGTGACTTGACGTTGAGATGTCGTCATTCCCATACATTTGATTAGTTTTCGACCAGCGTTAACGATTGCAGATTATCAACTTGGCCATGGTGCAGAGTTTTATAGTTTTGTATGTGACGCTTACACAGGCGTACAGCAAGCGTATAATGACAAATACGCGTTTATGAAGCTATGCTTCCATGGACAGTAGGCCTTAGACATCCCTTTTAAGAAGCATGATGATTAAAAATAGTAATTTCTTCCATTATCATGGAATTTCCTAATACGGCTGATTTTTATGAGGAGGTTAATGAAATATGGCGGTACTTACTGCTGTAAAGAAATAAGTACATAGCAAAGTTTCCATTTTTAACACAAAAGAAAATTGTAAGGAAGTTATTACATTAGTTATTGTAGGCCTTATTGGTCGGTGGATACACGGCCTTATAGGTACTTACAGGTTCTTGCGGGTACTTGCAGATATCAGAGCTGGGTTCGGTTGTAAGGGAGACTTAACGTGTGCTCACTAAATAGTTTATTGCTAACGTTACGAGTTTGCAAGTTTACGTGAACCTTAGTGCGATGTGTGGGGACTTGGGGTAAAAATATGTCTGTTTGTATGTTTTTTTAACAATAAAATCGTTGCCCTACACCAGGGTTTACTCGTGTATTGTGGGTGCGTTCATGAACATGTAAAGTTACATATACGTGACGGGGCACGCCATAATTATGGCGGCAAGTCCCCTCTTTGAGGAATGGCTGGGAAGACCTCACGGCGTCCTCACCTTCCGCATGACGCAGGTTCTCACCGAATATGGCCAGCTCGGGAAGTTCCTGCACCGGATTCGTGCAAAGTAACGCCCGGGTGTCACCACTGTGTTGTCCGCTCGGTGGAGACGGTATAGGTAGAGGTTTTACCACCGAAAAAAAAACATCTTCGTGGCACTGTTTTACTTTTAAAAATAAAACAGAATTACTCGTAAGTACCGAATGAAATATTCATGATGTTAGTTCGTTTGATATCTTAATACTTAGGGCATACTGAATCTTTCTGGATTCTGATAAATAAGATTAGATGTAAGACTTACTTAAAGGTATTCTTTATTGTTTTTCAAAGTATATTTCCTCGCTATTAATGCATTTTTGCATGTGCTAAAACCACTGTACAAAGCATTTGGATCAGTCTTCTTTAGGGACCTCTTCAATGGCTTTATGAAGCGCATTCAGCACCGATTCAGGGCTCGTAAAACGTGTGCCTCTAAGTTTGTCTTTAATTTTTGGAAACAAATAGAAGTCTCAGGGTGCGAGGTCCGGGCTGTAAGGCGGTTACGTCATCAGTTCTATATTTAAAGCCTTCAAATAGGCTTCTGTTACCTTAGAGGAATGTGAGGATGCGTTATTATGGTGGAGTAGTACATTGCTTCGAGGATGTTTTTCGCGCACTTTTTCTAAGACTCTGGGCAAGTAAGTGTTGACGTACCAATCCGCAGTCATTGTCCTTTGATTTTCAACCGATACTGTAGTCTAGTGTCCTGATTTGCTGAAAAAAGAAGCAACCATATTTTTACCAACACTTCGACTTTTCTTAACTTTGGTCGGCAATTCTTCAAAAGTAAAGACCCAGTCTGCTGACTAACTTTTTCTTTCAGGTTCAAAGCAGTACATCCAGGTTTCGTTACCTGTCACGATATTATAAACTGTCCTCCTTTAAAAATTTTTTAACATTTTACGGCACCACTGGACACGCAGTCGTTTCTGGTTTTCTGTTAAGTCATGTGGTATCTATCGAGTGCAAAGTTTCCTAACCTTCAGATGCACAAGTAAAATATTTTGCACTTGGATCATTCCTATGCCTAACAAAGCACGAATTTGCTGGTAAGTAATTTTTTGTCAGTTTCAATAAGTTGTCGTACGGTGTCAATATTCGAGTCTGTAACCACAGTCGCCGGCCGACCTTCATATAGCTCGTCATAGAGATGATCACGTTTATGTCTAAATTCTTCAAACCACGAATACACAGACCTGCGACATGGCGCAATTGAAGTCTCTGGCAACTCTCTTGTTGATTTAAGCCACAACGAAAATCATAAAAAAATTATTGAACGAAAATGTTCACGAGTTAATTTTGATAGCGACACACAATCTTCTTCAAGTCTCGAAAATTAAAAAGTAACATGCTTGCAAAGAGTTCTATTTTCAAATCCTTACATTGTTTTTTCATTCTTTTATTATAAGTGGCCAGATCCAAAGACTTTCCCACGTATTATCAGAGAGCTTGACATCCGCTTCGCTTTAAATATTTAAATACGATTTACTTCTTAATCATAATTATACATAATCAACCTTAAAATGTTCCCACTAGTTTCGAAACGCAAAAGGCAACTGAAAGACATAGGTACGCTTTAGTCAGTAAACGTTTGAAACGCTCCACCCTAGAGCAAGGAGAAGTCATTGGATGATAATACACCTCAAAAAAAAAAAACTTGAACTCGACCTCTCTGTGAGAGGCAATGAGCCGTAAACCACCACACAGTCTACGTGCGGGTTAATTGATGGATACAACATATTCGTACCCTAATTTAATGTACACTGTCAAAGTTTGTCAAGACACCAGGGTCCTGATAAAATTGATTAAAACTTAAATTTCTTTAACCAGATAAAGAAAGCACATTTAAATTTTTCAACTTCCTGGTCATAAAACTTGTAAGTTGGGCAATTAGTTTTAAAGCCAAGTCCACATTATTCGCAACCGAACTTGCAGGAAAAACTATAAACCGTTCCAGAGGTGAATAGAGAGACACATTGTCGCTCTCAGTCGCCGCTTCCTGGATGACACACGGCTGGTCGTAAGGTGTGTGCCGAGCTTTATAGCTGCTATGTGGAAGTGTCGCTTGAGTGCAGTCGCCGTGATACATTGTCATGTTTGGGCTAGATTTTTAAACGGTAAATTATGAAAATGTGTACAGTACACTTGCTGATTTATAAGGCATTTCTTTGTCTCTGTGGACAGTGGTAACGACTTCAATTTATGTCTTAATAAACTAGTGCGCCTGACCATCAATGATTGCGTCTCCGCTTACCATCAGGTGGGATCGCAGTCAAGCACTGGTTATTAAAAAAAAAATGTATTTAAGTGCAATTTGTGTCGTGGGTTCAAATTTAGGCAAGCGGTTTATTTTGTATAATTTATTTCATCATCAACTGCTCTCAAAACGGTGAACGCAAGCATCGTGAGGTATCCTGCATGTCTTAGAACCAAAAATCGAAGACAATATGTGATATCCACATTGGAGCTAGAAAGAAGACCAGAGTCCCAGTAGAGGAAACATTATAATGTTGAGTATGTTTGTGTTTATAGACTAGAATAGAATAGAATACGAGTACATTAGATTAGAATACATTAGATTAGAATAGAATAAACTTTATTGTACACCAAAATAGTAACAAAACTTTTATACTAGGTAACTTAAATCTATGGGTACATAGGCGGTATTATAATGAAGATACCCGTAGGACAATCAAGGTTATCGACATAGCCCAAAGAATCGTCAAACTTAAATGGCAGTGGGCAGGGCACGTTGCTTGCAGAACAGGTGGAAAGGACGCAGCGTTGGAAGGCCTCCCACAAGGTGGACCGATAACCTGGTGAAAATCGCGGGAATCCGATGGATACGAGACGCACAGTACCGGTTATTCTGGCGACACTTGGGGGAAGCCTTTGCCTACAATGGTCCTCTTTCAGCCGGAATGGTAATGATGATGCCTATGCTAATTAATATTGAGATAAAAATGCAAATTCTTATACGTGGACATGTCTTTAACATAGCTAATTATTTTGAAATTACATTCTTAATATCCGGGTTTTTGTGCCAAATATATGTAAATGTTAAGATAGAATGATGTTGAAGATTTATATAATTATATGATTGTATTCAAATATGAATTGGTGCAATGTCACTTGGTTACGCTCGAAGAGTTATAGGTATAGTTGGCTAGCTTAATTTGTGTCCAATGTTAAAGAATACTTTTGTATAACAGAATTCAGGTGCAGCTAAATCCCCAGTATGATGGCTAACAGAGTTCCGGTGGGACCTCATCGTAGTATGGAGATAGTGTTTCAAAGAAATGTCAGTAACACCGTAGGGGCCCAGTAAGGCCGATGTCCGTTATGACCGCGAGAAAGAATTATCATGGCCTTGGGACGCAAAAGGCAACTGAAGCATACAGGTGAGTTTCAGTCATTAAAAGTCTGAGAAGCCTTCTTGGTTTACCCTAGAGTGGGAGACATCATTTTGATGACTTTACATTTCAATTTTTTTAAAAGGTTTTATTTCAAAAGCTAATTCTTAAGTTACATAGTTTTTCACAAATACAAAATTGTGGGTACATAGATTAGAAACGGCTTTGATATTATAAATAATCTGCTGTTAATTAGACTTGCATTACAGGAGAAATGAGTGATGGAGTAATTTAATCGATCGATGTAGCTGAAAAATTAAAATTTAAATATTTTATAATTTTCTAGCTCGGTCCGCGAAAATAAAAAAGATGAAGCTATTTGCACTTCCAAAACTTGAGAAAATAGATAGGTACAAAAGTCAATCTCATGTATGTACATCAATTTCCTTACCTACGCTCGGCGATCGCGCTAGGGTCAGCGCGTGGCGCCGAACTGTCCGAGTGCGACCGGGCGCGTTGATAAATGCCTACTTAATCTAAATTGTAAAAATATTACATGGCCACAAAATTATCTCCTCTTTCTCGGCGCGAGGCCTGTTCTGTGTTACAATAAAACAAACCATCCAAATGCAAGCAAATATCTACTTACCTCCTGAAACAACTGGTAGTTTAAAAATCTACAATTTACTATTTAATGTTGAATTTAAACAACCGTCCACTGAACAGTTAGAAAAAGGTTTTTTTTCACAAAAAAGTTCACAGACGTGTGTCTCTAACGGATAGCATTGGATCGCGCATTGAGCTGAATTGAGCCGAGATATCGTGTCCGTGAGCGGTGTCTATGAGTGCGTTGCTCGAGCGCGCTTTGTTTGTAGATTAACTTCTGTACCTATCTATTTCGTGACTTTGGGTTTCTATGGTCAAGAAAAAGTAAAAGGAACTCTACAGTCACTTTTAAGTCAATAAATAGGATAGGAATAATCTACTTAAACGGCGTAGTAAAAATAATTTCATTCACACATAGGCTTTTCTGTTTCAATGGTCCTCTACAAAAAACTTAACACAACTCTTAATATCTACACACTAAACAAGCAAGGATGCAAAATCAAACTATTAGACTTTCTACTCACATGTGATTACCACAAACACACGAAGCACGTGCACACAACACACAATTTTGATTGCAAATTAATATGTTGTTATTTATGACTTTTTTATTTATTTATCAGAAAACAAACGGTCACACAGTTTTCATATGTGTGTGTGTTTGTTATGTGTTAAATAAGATAAATGTTACACGCAAATGCTGTTATATTGATAATTTCTTTTCTGGGAAGAGAACTGCGTCCTGAAATACAGGCTCGGCCTAGGTCAGGCGCAGTTGCACATTTTTATTTCTTATGCATTGGTATTAAGTCATCTTCAATTTATTGCTCAAATTTGTACAATATTTTTATGGAGAAATAAATTATTATTATTGAATAGTATCATAACAAAAATAAAATATATAATAATACAAAAAAATCCACTTTCATTTTCTATGTAGACCGCCTATTTTAAGTAGTGAACCGTTTTCGGACCAACCTTATGGTATTATTCTCGTCGTCACGATTAATTATAATCTGTTTATTAATTTTCAAAATGATAAAAGTATCATCAGCAAAGAAAAGTATTACAAAGCTTGTTTTCAAATTCATCATTATCTTCATCATTTCACACAAAAGACATCCACTGCTGTCCACAAGTGTCACCACAATGATTGGTCCTGTGCATCTCGCATCTGTTCACCCTCACCAGGTCATCAGTCCACCTCGTGGGAAGTCTACCAACGCTATGGCTTTCACAACCTTCCAGCCCCATTGATCATCTGAAGCCTTGAATGTTGTAAATAATTTCCTTAAATATACTTTAAGTTACACGTGCCAAGAAAATTATCAAAGATAATATTTGTAATTTATTTCGTGCGAAACTGTTCCTGCTGCTCACACAAACTAAAGTACCTATTACTGTATAAACTAACACAGTGTGTGTGTGTGTTTGTGTGTGTGCTAATTTACTCCACATTGTGTACTATTTAAATTCATAGCCGTGCCATTGTTCGGTTTTTATTAATTGACGTGTGGAATGAGTCATAGGTTACCTTTAGTGTCAATTAGTGCTACGAATATGAATTGCTGTCCGTGACTTTGCCTGTATGTAAACTTTAATTCAATTCAAATCATTTGATTTCACATATTTTATGTGAGCACTTTTAAAAATGCTCATGAGAAGCACCGTCAAGAAACTCCATGGTTATTCTTTTTAAACTAAACCAGCTAAATAAAGAGTATCCCCATTTGGAATGGAACCAATGGAATGCCCTCGCACAGCCGCGACCGCAGGCTTCATCCTGTAGTGGAGCTTGAGGCCTTTACTCCCTATATGTCTAAGAGAGGCGCGCGTGGTATTCCCATCCACCGCCATTTCGGGTAGTGATGGAAGAGGCAATGGATACCCTGACTTCATCAACACTGAAACTTTTTCAGGGGACTGGAACAGGGCAGCCAGTATGGCTGGTGTGAGACAGGGATAGCACTAAATTTTAATGGTACTTTAAGATTTCACAAACTCTTCTTATTTCTACACATGTTACGTCTACGTTTCTTCTAATCTCTTTTTGCGCAGGTATGCTGGAAGAAATTTACTTTTGAAATAAGCAGTACCTTTGTACAAATTTTTATAATAATGTAACTTCAACTGTGTGTAAATAAATAATAAAATAAATAAAATTTCTGTAAAAAGAGTTGACGCATTGTTTTAGAATTATTATTATCACGCCTGTCTGTGAAAGCTTTTGTTTACTGATTAGCTTTATTTTTTTATTATTATTATTGATAGGCTCGCTAATGACCTTATAGCAAGCGATGAAATGTTCGATGATAGAGTACGTTTTCCTAGAAGTAACATTTGCACTCCCACGACCACCCAGGTGGCTATTAGGAAACAAAGACTTTGCCAGGGAATTCCACTGTTTAGCTGTATGTACAATGAATGTACTTCTATGAGCTTCTAGCGTATATATTCTAGCGTTACAATATTATTATTTTATATGGTGTTTTTCATTTTTATTAAATAGTAAAGTTAAAGGTTGTACGTATATATGCGAATATATTCTTTATTGTACACACAATTTTATATAATCAATAAAAATAGGACAGTTCATGTACATAGGCGAGCTTAATCCACAACTGGGTTTTCTTACAGCAAACCATAATGATTTAGAAAGAAAATTTACAAATTTTGAGGAATTTTAAATGTACAACAAAAAAAAAAAATCATAAATTAAATCAAACTTAAAACTAAAAATATACTAATCAGATATGTATACAGCACACTATACATAAACATTATATATACAATAAATAAATACCTATAAACATACATATATATGGGTCATGTTGATATAAAATGTTCCCTAATTCTTCCCGTGAAAATCTCAAACGAAGAGCTAGCTCTCAATGTATGTGGAAGAGAATTCCAGAGGCGCACAGCACGAACGGTAAAAGATCCACTGTAGCGGCTTGAAGAGTGGGGAGGAAAACGAAGGAGAAGAGAGGATGATGAGCGACCAGGTTTTCCTCTCGGAACAAGATACACAATATATCTTGCATGATTGAGTGTTATAAAAGTGATGAAGAGTGTAAAGGCAAACTTTGGTCTCTCATGCGCTAGCTAAGATTTTTTACGTAATTTTGATCTGCAATACCCAGCTTCCTACCTAATTACAAGAAAAATCCGCCATTGCCTCCATTTGAGAAAAAAAACCAATCGTAACTGAATCCGGACACACAGTCCATTGTTACGATTAGTTAATTACACACGAACTCGTGCACAAAACGTACATAATCACTAATAATCACAAGTTTAGATCGCCCGCGTAAACAACGTGTTGGCAAGGTCGAATGATTTTTCCCAAATATAACTTCAAAGGGGATTTTTGTTCGGAAAACTGAAAAAAAATGGCCAAGTGCAAGATGGGTTAACGAGTTCAGTGATCCGTACATAGAATAATGTATTTATTTGTATTTGTTTTGAAAAGACTTACTGCAAATTTTATAGAAATGAATCACAATCATAATTTCAGTCGAAAGATGTCCACTGCTCTTGCATGCCTTATCATAGTGATCGGCCCCGTATTTCTCGTATCCTGCAAAAAAAAAAACTCAATTAAAATATTACAATTTGATACAAGCGGAAAAGTTTGTCATTGTGACCATGGCGTAATTTTCTCGAGCCGCAAGTGAGGGTGTTATGGACCCGAGCGCTGCAGTGACAAACGACGTTTTCAAAACAATTCGAAGAAATAAATAAACGGGGTTAGACCGGCGACTCGTGGGGGTCGCTTAGTGTTCAACTTGATACGATAAATGTAATAAAATGTGGCAAAGGGGAGCTTGCACACTTTTCCGTACCAGTGCGGAAAACATTAAAATGCGTGAATGCTTGCCTAAAGGCGGTAGGGATAGAAGGTTTTCGAGTATTGAAAATATATGTTATTACTTATCAAAATTGGCAATCTTCAAATGATTTGTCACGCTCTTGGATCGAGCAAGAGCCCCATATCAGATTTTTACTGACTAAAACAAATCTGTGTCTTTTAATAAGTTGCCCTTAGCATTCTAGGAACGCAATAAACTCTTTCGAAAATGAGAAGAAGAAGAAGCAGAAGAATAACTTAACTAATAATTAACTAGCCTGTTGGCCTAGTGGTTAGTGGCCCTGACTTCTATGCTGGAGGTCGTGGGTTCGATTCCCACCCAGGACAAATGTTCGTGTGATGAGCACAATCATTTGTTCTGTGTCTGGGTGTAATTTATCTATAATATTTATGTATTTAGAAATATAAAAGTATGTTTATCAGTTGTCTAGTACTCATAACACAAGCTCTGCTTAGCTTGGGACTAGACGGCGTTGTGTGATAGTTGTGGAATATTATATTATACTATATGATCCGGCAAACGGTGTTTTGCCATATGAATAATTTCCTTTAAATTACCTAAATTGCTATTAAAAAATAAGGGTTGATCGTAGAAGAGTGAAAATTGAGGATTGTATGTATTTTTGTATGTTGTATCATAAAAAAATAGAAATTAAACATTTTGTCAAAAAAATAAAAAATAAAATTTTGGGGTGGACTACCCCTAAAATTTAGGGGGATGAAAAACAGATGTTGGCCGATTCTCATAGATACCGGATAAGCACAAAAAATTTCATTAAAATCGGTCAAGCCGTTTCGGAGGAGTATGGCAACGAAAACTGTGACACGAGAATTTTATATATTAGATTATAAGATTCACTAAACATTCGGATACATTACCTTACGGAGCCCTAAAACAAACACCAGTAATAATTAAGCCGATTGTTTTTAAAACACGATTAATTATAAGTTAGGCTTTAATAAGAGCTGTTTCAAGGTCTTAGCAAACTAATGTAGGTCATAAAGATATCTATTAGATCGCTAAGCATGGTTTTTTGTTTGCGTTATTATGTATAATGTACGTGGGAGCCGATGCGGGCTGTTAACTACATGTACTTCTGTTTTCATACGTAAGTAACCGTCACGGTTCTGCCTCGAGGAGCTTAGGAGACGTCAATCTATTAATACAGTGCATTTAATAATAATAATTATTACTATTATTAATTCTTTATTGTCAGGCAACTAAAGCTAAAGATAAAATGCATTATATTACAATCTTATAAACAAAATAAAGTAATACATATTAAAAATATCACAAAAATTAAACTATAATTAGGTGTACACGTAAGTCGTCCATTACACGGTCATGCAAGCGTCAATCAAAACCATCAATCATTAATGATGTTTGGATGACGGGACGGAATTTTATCGCCATACGTTTTTCGTCATTTGACGAACAACATTTGAACGTCAATCATCCCATTACACGGTAGGTTTTTGATCAGTCAAAATATTTGAAAAAACCTATCGTGTAATGGACGCCTAATATCGGCGTCGTGTTCCGCTGCGTGGTGTTGCATGGACGTCCTCGGACACGTCGATACACGACACCTTTCGGCCAAAAACACTCTCTCAAAAAGGTCTGTAGATAATGTTCCCACTGCTGGGACTCAAGCCGACTCTCTAACCTCATAAGGCCCAATGACTTAATTTAATGGCAAAAATATTTAGACATTTCGACTCAAGATAGTTTTTAAAATCATAAAAATAACAGCCAAGCAACCTATTTTATTATGACATAAAATTTAAACGTAATTTTTGATTTAAACAATCTCAAAAAATTATTTACAATTAATAATATATTTCTTGCATGAAATAGTTAACTTACACTAAAGTTCTGAGCCGTAACTACTTTTTTTTTTAGGTAGGAAAATTATCCAATGACATCTCTCGCTCTTGGGTGGGGTGGCAAAGAAGGAACAGTAGTAGGTTTTTTGTCAGTAAAAGTCTGACTTGCCCTCTCGCTCCGCCCAAGAGCGGGGGATGTCATTGAATGCTTTTCCCACCGAAAAATAAAATATATTCAAGTCTGCGGTCCCTTGAAGCTGTGAACAAATCAAACTTCTAAGTTAACGACAAAAAAGGTACGGCCGTTTATGTCGCAAAAAACATATATTTCGACACTCTCAAGGAAATCAAAATTCATAGGGTACTTCCCGTTGACCCAGAATCCTGCAATTTGGCATAAAGCAAGGTCTTACAGCATAGGTAAAGGAATAAATCTGAAAACTGATAATTTGTTCTTACGCCACAAAAAAAAAAAAAAAAAACTATTCGGAAAAATCTTCGAGACTCCATTCGGGAGTTGAACTGTTTATATAGGTAAGTTTGTACGGAACTCTCAGGGCGCAAGTCCGACTCGCACTTGACCAATTTTTTTATTTTAGATACGATTGCGCTTGGCCACTACCTCTCCTGATGGTAAGCGATGATGTGGTCAATGATGGAGCACGCTTGCCTAGAAGTAACCTATTCACTCTTGAATTAAAGACCCCCAGGTTTTAGCTGTCAGCAAACAGAGATCCGGCAGGGAATTCCACTTCTAAAGTAATAAAACTCTTAGATACTTCATTTTGATGACCACACTCAATTAAGTAACAAAACCCAATTGAATAACACGCTAAAATAAAATATAAACATTAAAAGTATTTTAATTGACCAAGAAACTGTCTGGACCAGACATCGGACTTCTTATTTACGTGCGAACTAGATGCTATCTAGTTATCACGCGGATTGTATTGTAACCTAAATACTTCAGATGCTACAATATTTTCAGATATTCCAAGGTTGGCAGAAAACAATAGGATTTGTCTGATGTCTGACCAACCGATAATAATGACAAAAAAGGTTAGTTAATAAGGGTTATAGAAGATACAACATCCAAACTTTGAAGCCTTATGGCCATAATGATTTTTTCAGTATGTTCTAAGGGCCAAAACATAGTACGTCTTTTTTGCATTTCAATCGCTATTGTGTAGTGTGAAAATTAACAACATCTAGTGGAGAGTAATACTATGAATCACTTGCTTTATTTAGATTCTAAATTAACCGATGAGCATCTTAAATTTCTTTCAATAATTGGTACAAGTAAAATTGATCCACAATTTAAAATTATTTATTTTATTTATTTTTATTCTTGATAGGTTCGCGCTTGACCGCTATCTCACCTGATGGAAAGCGACGATGCGGTCGACGATAGAGCGCGCATACCTAGAAGTAACCTATTCATTCTTGACTTTAAGACTCCCGGGTTGTAGCCATCAAGAAACACAGATTCCGGCAAGGAATTCCACTCCTTAGCTGTACGCACAATGAATGTGTTCCCGAAACGTTTTTTTCAAACACTTTGGTCTTTATATTTTTGGCTCCGACCATGGACTGAAGAACTGCCACAGAACAACAAAGTCTTCGGTGTCACTGCACACAATATGCAAATAAATAAACAATAAAAATTTAATCAAATCAAATGTCAACTAGGTATCCCAAACGCTTATCAGAGCCATTGTTCTTTTAACTATATCAGGTATCTGAAGGTCTACCAACAAAGGTTGGTCGTGAGAAGATTATTGTGTGTGACATAACGTTCATAATGTAATAATTAAGGCATGATTACAATTTGGTGCAAGGCTGTAGCGAGGTCATGTGTGAATGTCATCTTGAGCAATCGTATTGTTCGCTGTAATGTCACTGTAACGGATTGTAATTTAAATTTTTGATGTGATGTTGTTTTGATTAAGGATGTGGTTCTGCTTGGTAAATCTTTTGGGGACAGATAAAGATTTAGCTAGTATTTTAAGTGAATTTGATGCTTTAACAGTATGTAATAGGGTACAGAACAATGCTAAATAACAGTAACTGACAGATTTGCGAGGATCATTACTCATTGGTCGCCTGTGGAAGGATGACGTTGAAATTGACCGTGGTGAAGGCGGTGTGACGATCTGATCTTGTTCGCGGGGAAACTTAGCCAGAAATCGCCCAAGACGTAGAAGTTTGGGAGGAGAAGAGGCAGGCCTTTGCCCAGCAGAGAGACACTATTATGGCTATTATTAAAAACAAGGCAAGTGCGAGTCGAACTCGCGCACTGAGGGTTCCGTACAAACTTACCTATGAAAATTCGATTCCCGAATTAAGTTACGAATATTTTTCCGAATCGCAAAAAGTGTTTTTTTTTGTGATGTAAATACAAATATACAGTTTTCAGATTTCTTATATTTGTGGTATGAGACCTTACTTTATGCTTAATTTCAGGATTCTAGGTCAACGGAAAGTACCCTATGAATTTTGATTCCCTTGAGAGTGTCGAAATACACGTTTTTTGCAACATAATCGGCCGTATCTTTTTTTTCTGTTAACTCAGAAATTTGATTTTTTCACAGCTTCAAGTAACCGCAGACAGTATATGGTTTTAATTTCAACTCGATACCTTCATACGTTCCCGAGATAATGGGGCTTGAAAGACAGAGAGACAACAAAGTGATCTTGTAAAGGTTTTGTTTTATAAAAACAGTAATAAGTTGACGCTGATGAGAGAGAGTAAATTATTAGCCGATCTCGAAAAGGCTGTCTGGTAGACACCTTGTTACTTTAGGTCCACCTGTGAACCGCAATTTTTTCCTTAATTGATATAAACAGGTGCTTGACTGCGACCCCACCTGATGGTAAGCAGTGATGAAAACGTTGATAGTTTGTGCACTAGTTTATTAAGAGCCTATTCACTCTAGCCTTAAAAACACCTAAATTATAATCGGACAAAAAGACCGCAGCAGGAAAATTGTTCCAGTCCTTCCTTGTTCCTTACCTGTGTACCGCTATTTTTAGTTTAATTTAAGAAATTATTGGGAATTTAATCTATTTTTTTTTACAATATTAATTGTAAAAAAAAATAGATAGAATAATTTTATTTAATTCAATAAAAACACTTAACTTATTAAAACTAAGTATATATTTATTAAAAGTGTATATTTATACATTTCGGGTAAAAACTATTAGCTAAAATATGGCATCATAAAACTCCTCCGCATCGCTGTCGACTGGAAGTGTACCCAAAAGGCTGGCGGCATTGCCACGTTTTATAGCAATGCTTAATCTCTGCCAGAGTTAAAAGCCAGCTAGGTCACTCGAAGTGTCAACTAAATTAGAAATTATAGATACCCATTTCACCAGATAAACTCAATTAAATTCTCCCAGCCTGGAAGGAGCGAGAGGGAGTGTCATACTCTTACTCACTAAAATCCACATGTGTTCCTTCAGTTGCCCTTTGCATTTCCGGGTCACTTTAAGTCTTTCGAACAATCTCACAGCACTTTCCACATACAAATGTGCTCTTATATAGCTTCTGCCAGCATGAAAGAAGGATTTCTTCGTACAATTTTTGGAGTTCTGTTTCCGATGAAACAGGGCTATATATAGACGATTATATTATTAATATATTATATTAATATTATATAGAGGATTTTCCAAAATTGACCCCCTAAAGGGATCTTAAATCCTCTCTTAGTACTCACCTACGTCATAAAAGGAAACCTTGTGCAAAATTTCATGCTCCTAGTCCCAGTAGTTTCGGCTGTGCGTTGATATGTCAGTGAGTAAGTTTTTCCCTTTATATACTCGTAAGTATATAGATAAAATCGATCGGTGGTCTATAACAGAGTTAGTACGTTCAAAGCAATAACTTTTCATGACATTACAAATTAATATGCTGTTAATTTAAGTAGAATTATTAACTTATTCTCAAATAAATCATCTAACAATTATATTTCATCACAATTTTAAATAACCTGTTGTGATTTTACGTAGTTTCGAAGATAAAAACTCAATGATCGAGGTAATGCATAAAAATATATCAAATGAACAATGTATACTATTCCCACATAACAACAATTAATGTATAATGTAAGGTAACGCGACGGACACAATTATAAGATATTAATACAAAAAACAACGAGTGGGCGTGATTGTTGGAGTGGGTTTCCACTGTAGACTATGACATTACTCGATTATTATAATATTTCATTTGTGCGAGAGTTTTTTTTTTATTATTTGTTGCGAAAATCATCTTATGACAAACCTCGCTCTTGGGCGGAGCGGGAGATTGTGTCAGACTTTTACTGACTAAAAACTCACTCCTGTCCCTTATTTGACTTCGTCCTAGGGCCCGGATTTCACTTTCACACTACCCGTGGCCCCAGTGGGCTTCGACCCTGCTGGGCCCCTACGATTCGCTGACATCTCCTTGAGGCGCGCGTGGAACAGTACGCGCCGTCGACGACTTGGGCTCGGTCCGGACGGTTACCGGACAGTCAGACGGCGAGCCACCTATTGCTCGTCGCCCGCAAGCCCGCGGTGCGAGTGTTGGTATCCGTCAACGCTACGAAATGAAAACCTTATCATTCAAAAAGAAACTTGAACCGAAGCAAAGACGAAGCATTTGAAAGCGTTGCGATAAGTCTTGTAAGAAGGCCAACCTATAGGTATGAGGCAGTAGAAAACTGAAAATAGTGCAGATGTGGCAAACTCAAGGTGACATGTAGAAACAGTAAAGTTGTAAAGTATTTAACAGTAAATATGTGAGTTTTTCGAACAATTTTGAAAGCCTGGCAAAGATTAATGGCCTGCAGCGATTCAGTAACAAGCTATTATGTTATCATTGTACCCCTCTTCATATTCTTCTTTTTCTCCAATTTTTGATTGTCTTGGGTCCTCCAAACTGCAGATGTAGGGACACTTTGGGCACTCTAGTATGTTGACACCATTGTTTGCTCAGGAGCACTGGACTCGCACTGGGTATCAGAAGGGTCTATAATACCCGGAATTTTGCCCAGTTGTGTTTGTAACGACCTCTTTGGGTGCACAGTTTATTGAACGCTTTTCATATAGGTCACCGCAGATCGCGTCCGAGTGGCACATGCTCCTGGGGTTGAACGAAGACGGGCGGTGATGAGTGGTGTTCCTCTCACAACTTACGTCAAGCAGCGAAGAAAGCTCTTCCGACTTCCGACCGGAGCTGTTGTATGTTTGTAAAGGGGATGTCGGGATTCAGATAATCTATCACAGTATCGCATCGTGTGACACTGGACACGGTCCTTCCATCCGTGTTAATCTCGCCCTCCACCTAATGCACTCAATTGAGCGGTTCAATTAGTGCCGACGTCGATACACTGCAGTGTGAGCCCAGCCTTAGGACGGACCCCCACTGTGAGAGGTTTTTATTATTATAATTATTGTTTGTTTGTCTTGTTTCGATGAGTTTTTAGTTTTCTTGGTCTATCTAAGATGAAGGTTGGAAGTGTAGTTATATCTAATTAAACTGTATTATCAGTGTACTTTTTTCTATTATTGATAAGCTCGCGCTTGACCACTATCTAGCACCCTTGCCTATAACCTACTTACTCTTGATTTAAATACTTCCTAGGTTTTAGCTTTCAGGACCCGCAGACTGTGGCAGGGAATTTCTCTCCTTAATAATAAGCATTATGACCCCATCGCAACTCTACGTTGACGTCGTGGTGGGGCTTGCGCGCTCATATAATCCCTAGGTTTGTACGCCGGTAGAGTTTGCTTTGCATCTTTCTCTCACGTAAGAGCGGTTGTAAGAAAATGTACCTCAAAAAGGACGCTCTTAAGAGCTACGACTAATGGGTGTGGAACAGTAACCAAATAAAGACACGGAGAACAGCTAGTTGTGTTATATTGTCTACACAATTATTTTGTAAACTCCACGATTCCCACGTCCAGTCAAATAAATCGAATATTTTCACACATATCTCATACTCCCATTATCCATATTCCGAGTCGAATGTTATCAAAACAATTCAAAGCCCAATGTCAAGTGTGAGACCATCGAATTGATTACAACCATTAGCGATCGTGTCGAAACATGGATGTTATAAAACCGAAATATATACGTACATTTGAAAAATATTCTGTTGACAACACCCATACAAATTGACCAACTTAACTTTACGGATTAACAACTCCAAAGTCACCTTTACTTCTTTCGTAATAAGAGTCAGCAGCCGCGTTTTCAGGTGTAGGAATTTGTTGGTGTATGTTTACGAAATCAGCTCGGATTAATCGACGAACACCAGGATGGGAAGGCAGACAAATTAGATACAGAAAATTGTTCTTGAATCGGTTTCGGATTGTTTTGGTATCTGGTTTAGAGTATTTGATTTGTGGGCCGATTTCCGTGAGCAATTTGGTTCAGGAGACGGCGTGTAGGTTTGAGGTGGGGTTTTGAAAAAATAAATAAAAAAGAGAAGCTGTTTGTGTTGTAAAAATCATTGTGAGAATACAAACCTAAAATCAAATTATAAGTTTACAAGAGTAAGAAAAACATAATTGAAAAGAGAGAAAACTGTGACTGAAGTTTTTGTTTACTTGATTCAATTAACTTGACTTATTCTCTGCACTTATAAGTTCACACCAACATGTGCAGTATAGTCGGATTTTATATATATATATAAGAATACTAATTAAACCAAACGCGCGAAGTTTAGGTTAGGTTATATATATATAAAAAAAAGATGAATGAAGTCAAGTTATGGCGTAACCAAGGGAAATATGGTTTCTTTTATATATACATACATAGATGTAAGGTTTATACAAGAATAATTTAAATGATGACGCAACTCCTACATGCTTAAACTAACATAAAGTCACCATGTAACAACTATAAAAATCACTCATTACCCATTACGTAATCAAAAGCACTTAATAACAATAACTTATACGATTTATTATAACTCTTAATACACAAAATCGAATATCAGAAGACAAATATCGAATAAATAACAAGAAGATATTGTAATATTGGTTGAAAACAAAGAAGGGAAGACCACACAGGTGCCAACGGCAGTACTGGATACAACATAAACTATTGATATTAAAATAGTTTTATTAACATACCTACGAGAAATTTTGTGGTTTACAAATATTGATGGGAGTATCGATTTAGATATCGAATTTAATATCGATATCTTTTCGAATAAAGCAGATCTATGAATTGGGCAGAGAATGTGTGAAATTGCTGATGTGAAAATCGATTGGAGGAAACGTGTCATCATCACTGCTGGGCAAGTAGGACTCCCCCAAGTGTCGCTACAGCTAACAGTCCTGTGCGTCTAACATCTATCGGATTCCCGCAACCTTCAGCAGGTTATCGGTCCACCTTATGGAAAGCTTTACAACGCTGTGTCGTCCAGTACGCGGGTGCCACTCCAGAACCTCTCGGCTTCATCAACCATCCTTTCTGCGAGGAATGTGCCTATCCACTGCCTCTTAAGTTCTCTTCCTGGAAACATGTAAATTATTTGTGTTATTCCTAACGAAAAATGTATTAAAAATACCAACTTCGCTTAAATTACTTATTCAATGAACCCAAAAATTTATTCAGTAGCAATCACTAACGAATTTAATTCTAAAATATCACAAAAAAATTCATATCGAGCAACTTTAAAATTGAATCGATAGAAATCAAGAGTATCGATATAATTCTGAATCTATCGACTACAAATCGATGTTTAAGGGTACGCTAGCTGAAATAGCTCTCAAATTACAATGGGTATCACAATTTGTTTTATGAAATATGACCGACTTGGCCTCTGGAACATGGAAGAGGCGTTGAACATAAAAATGCATTAGGCAGAGATGTTCCAAAGGGCCACTCTACACAACTTAAGAAAATCAGTTTAGGGATAAATGCTGTATGAAATGTAAAAAACTGGGCAAGTGAGGGCTCCGTACAAACTTACCAATGCAAACAGTTCAATTCCCGAATTGAGTTAGGTACAAAAATTTTTTCGAATCGCAAATAAAAAATTGTGATGTACCTACAAATTTACAGTTTTCTGATTTTTCGTATACTTGTGCCAGACCTTGCTTCATGCCAAATTTCAAGATTCTAGGTCAACGAGAAGTACCCTGTGAATTTTGATTTCCTTGAGAGTGTCGAAATACAAGTCTTTTGCGACATAAACGGCCGTATCTTTTTTTAGTTACCTTAAAAGTTTGATTTTTCACAGCTTAAAGAGACCGCAGACCTGAGTTTTACTTTCAACTCGATACCTCCACGTGTTCCCGGGATAAAGGGTTTTGACAGACAGACAGACAGACAGATAGATAGACGGACGGAATCTAGCAGGTCTCGGCCCTGACTAGCCCCACCAATTTCGCTGCCATTTATATGAGGCGCGGGCTTGATCTTTACTGGACGGCCGGACGGCGAGCTACCCAAGGCTCGCCGTTCATAAACCCGCGTTTGTGGTGGCTGGTAGTTGCCCGACTCCCGACGCCTGGAGCGTCTCTGGCGGGGGATTATGCATTTACATGCTTGTTAATCCTTCTTCTTCTACTTTAGTCTGACCAGATTCACCCCGCTCTTGACTCCATGGCATGTAAGAACCTTGTACTCACTTCCAGAGACAGAAATAGATAGAGGAATATAATAAAAGTGAAAGTAAGGAAGTAGGGAGGTCACGACCCTCAGCATTGAGGAATACGACGCAAGGAACACATTATACTTCTGTACTTCTCTATATTGTGTTGAGAAGTAAGTAAAAATAGTTGGCATCGTATCGATTCGATTATTCGATACTGTAAGCGTGATCTTATTAATAAAAGGTAATAAAATAAATATGTAGTTGTTGATTTCCGTGCGATGAACTTTTAGTATGCTGACGAATATTTATCGTGGAGGAACTCCCTTAATACTTTGGGCCCTCGCCCACGGCGACTTTTTGTAGATATGCAGTAGCGTAGTATAAATCTTTTCACTTTACAATAATAAATTCATCAATATTTCAGCCGAAAGACGTCCATTGTTGAACATAGGCCTCCCCCAAGTGTCGCCACAATGAATGGTCCTATGCGTCTCGCATCCATCTGATTTCCGCAACCTTTACCAGGGTATCGTTTCGTCGGTCAATAATAAATTAGGTTTAAATAATTTATCAACTAAATAAAATTATATTATAGGATTGATGAGCCTATTTACTGTGTATCGTCAGTTGTGATATCGTAGTTTTAATTAAACCCACCAGCTACAGACTTTCTTACAAGAAGACTTCTGGCCGAAAGGTGTCGTATATCGACGTTTCCGAGGACGGTTACGCGATACCACGCAGCGCAACACGACGCCGACTACATTACGTGTATCATCATCATCATCATCATTTCAGCCGAAAGACGTCCACTGCTGGACATAGGCCTCCCCCAAGGGCAAGGGCTATGCTCGGAGTTTCCTTGCGTGATCGAATCAGGAATGAGGATATCCGCAGGAGAACCAAGGTCACCGACATAGCACGAAGAATCGCCAAACTTAAGTGGCAATGGGCAGGGCACATTGCTCGCAGAACGGATTACGTGTATAATTATATTTAAATAAGTTTTGTTTTTATAATATGTATTACTTCATTATTAAAAAAAAAGGATTTATTTCAGGCAACTAATAGCACCCATACAACAATCACAAAACCGAACACACACACATAAGCAAATACATATTATATTGTCGGACATAGTTAGCAACATGTCTGCTACAGCAATGTCCGATGAAAGGGCAATCAAATCTGCCAGCAATCATCGCCAGAACTGTATTGGAGCTGACCCGCACCCTGCGCACCAAGGACGCAATCTAATCTTATTGTTTAAGATTATTTTATGTATTTTTTCTATGGGTCTCCGATGTCTGAAAATAAAATGGTTATTAATCAAGCCTACAAAAGAGCTTTTTTTCATGGAGCTCCTACAATGCTCTTCTGAATTCGTATCATGATTCTCTGAAAAGGAAACTCGTGCTCTTCTACACGTAAAAATCAACAGAAGAACACAGATGTGGTTGTAGTCAGTCAATATATGACATTCAAGTTGATAAAGTAATTATTAGTTCGACGATACCTACCTTATTTGGCAAAAGCTGGTCCGGTAACCGTCCGGACCGAGACCAAGTCATCGACGGCGCGTACTGTTCCACGCTCTCCTCAGTAAATCATGGGGGCCCAACAGGGTCGAAGCCTACTGGGGCCACGGGTCTCTCTCTCTTCAGAATCAAACCCTTGGTCCCAGTAGGCTTCGACCCTGCTGGGCCCCTACGGTTTACTAACATCTCCTTGAGGCGCGCGTGGAACAGTACGGACCGTCGATGTTTTGGGCTCAGCCCGGACGGTTACCGGACGGTCCGTAAGCCCGACACTTTAAGATCTTCCACGGGTAGTGCGAAAGTGAAACCCGTGGTTCTGGGATGAAGGCAAAGAAGGAACAGGAGTGGGTTTTTAGTCCGTAAAAGTCTGACACTATCTCCCGCTCCGCCCAAGAGCGCGATTTGTCATAAGAAGATTTTCCCACCCAATAAAAAAAAAACTTATGGTTTTTTTTTTTTTTTTTTTTATTGGGTGGGAAAATCATCCTAATGACATCCCCGCTCTTGGGCAGAGCGAGAGATAGTGTCAGACTCTTACTGACTAAAAACCCACTCCTGTTCCTTCGTTGCCTTCGTCCCAAGGCCCCGGGTTCCGCTTTCACACTACCCGTGGCCCCAGTAGGCTTCGACCCTGCTGCGCCCCTACGATTTGCTGACATCTCCTTGAGGCGCGCGTGGAATAAAACGCGCCGTCGACGACTTGGGCTTGGTCCGGACGGTTACCGGACGGTCAGACGGCGAGCCACCCATTGCTCGCCGTCTGCAAGCCCGCGCCTACGGTGGCCGGAAATCGGGATCGGAATCCCGGCGGCGGTTGGAGCGTAAGGACCGTTGCCTCACGCGATCGGCCGCCTCCTTAGCTAGCATTACTGCTTCGCAGAAAGAGGCGACCGCCTGCCACTCCTCCTCGCTCCGGAGCATGGCCTGAACCAAGGCCCGGCGCGAGAGATCACCGCCGCCGATTGCCCTCACGAGGTCACGGCGTTGCTCTGCCCAAGCGGGGCACACCTCCACCGTGTGCTCCACCGTGTCCTCCGGGTGGGCCATACAGTGGCGACACCCGGGCGTCGTTTCCGCACGAATCCGGTGCAGGAACCTCCCGAACTTACCGTGTCCGGTGAGGACCTGCGTCATGCGGAATGTGAGGACGCCGTGAGGTCTTTCCAACCACGCCTCAAAGAGGGGACTTACCGCCATAATTGTGGCGTGCCCAGCACGGGGTCGCGACAATCGCTGTCGCCATTTCTCCATGAGAACTCGCCGGAACTCTGTCCGCCATGCCGCGACTTGTTGCGGCAGCGGAGTTTCGCCCCGGCGTTGCATCTCCATGCGCCGTTCGTGCATGAGTGCAAGGACTGTTGCCTCCAGTTCCCATGGTCGCTGGCAAGCAAGAAGGCTCGCCGCTTCGCGGGAGATCGTCCGGTATCCTCGCACCATCCGTATGGCCATGACCCTCTGGCACGTGTTCAGCCGGGCCGCCGGCTGCTTCCGCAGCCCCGGCGCCCACACCGGCGCGCCATAAAGGGCCATGGACCGAACGATCCCCGCGTAGAGCCTCCGGCAGGAGGCGTCTGGACCCCCAAGGTTGGGCAGGAGCCGCGAGAGAGCAGCCCCAGTCCGATTTAGTTTGGGAGCCAGACGTCGGAAATGCTCGTCGAAATCCCATCGGCTGTCGAGAACGAGTCCCAGGTACTTCATCGTTGACCCGACGCCGATGTGGACTCCTCCCACCGTTAGCCGGGAACCCGGTGGTGGCGCGTTCCGAGGGCCGTGAAAGCACATGGCCTCGGACTTGTGCAATGCCACCTCGAGTCCCAGCTCCTGGATCCTGCCAACGACCGTCGCGACCCCGCGTGTCGCTAGTTCGACCGCCGCCTGGTACGACTCTCCCTGCGCCAGGACCAGCGTGTCGTCTGCGTAGCAGACCACGCTGACCCCGTCAGGGAGGTCGCCGCGCAGCACGTAATCGTATCCGATGTTCCACAAGGGCGGCCCTAGTACCGATCCCTGCGGAACACCGCACGACATCTCTCGACGTTCCCACACCCCCTGGTGACCGGGGTAGGTTATGTACCTGTCTGACAGGTACGCCTCGACCACACGACAGAGATAGTCGGGCATCCGGTGATACCGGAGTGCCCTCCCAATGCTACTCCAAGGCAGGGAGTTGAAGGCGTTGGCGATGTCCAGAGACACCGCCACGACACACCTGCCCTGGGCCACTGCATCCCCTGTCGTGAGAGCTCGCACGCACATGATGGCGTCCACCGTGGAGCGCCTCCTGCGAAAGCCGAACTGGCCGTCCGCCAGATCCGGCCCCACCCGTGTTAGGTGTGCGACGAGGCGGTCTGCAATTACTCTTTCAAAGAGCTTGCCCACCTCGTCGAGCAGCACAATGGGCCGGTACGCGGACGGAGAGTCCGCGGGGCGCCCCGGCTTCGCGATGAGGACCAGTTTCCCCGTCTTCCAGCGAAGTGGGAACTGGCCCCTCTCCATGCATGCGCTGAAGAGCCCTAAAAACTTATGGTTAAGTATTTAGGCCAAACAATTAATTTTGGTAGAATTTCTTGTTTTGATTATTGTCACGATTTGGCTGGTAATAAATTGATAGTTGTCATGTTAGGATTTTTCTTAAAAACATGTTATTAACTGCAGTATAACATTAATTGTGCTTACCGACCTTCGATTTCTAAACACGTCCCAGCGTGACTACGAACTCTATCTATACTTATAATAAATCTTGTGAAGTAAAAATTCTGTACATTGAAAATATCAAAAAAATAAATTGCAGGGGGTGTTACTAGACCGACACCGAACCCAAAAATGTGATAAAAAAAATTTTTGTCTGTCTGTCTGTCTGTTCAGGCATCACGCAAAAACTACCGGTTTGATTAAGATGAAACTTAGTATAATTATTCTTTAATATTCTGGGCACCACACTGGGTACATTTTATCCCGGAAAAGTTTATACAATAAACATCAAACCCTAGTCCCGATTACTGTACCAACCGCAAATAATAAGTTTGTTGTAGTTTACGTCACCCGCAGTGGAGTTCACTAAGGGGCGCTGCACACGGCTAAGATACTGTAATATTTTATCTTAAGATAAAATATCGCTCGACATACAATTTAATGGACTATCACACACGATGAAGATAATAAATAATATTTCATATTTTCGTATCTCAAAAAACCTAATATAACCATTTTCGACTTTACGCGGACGAAGTCGCGGGCAAAAGCTAGTTATTAATAAATCGATACTATTATAATAAAAACAACGATGTTCCCAAATAATATCTAATTTCTAAAACACTTGTATCTCACTATCGGTCCGCGATGTCCTCTCGGATATATCAAATTAATATCTCAACATTTGTCAAAGGGACAGCCGATTTTTAAAACAAAATATCAATACCCTAGGACCAACTTTCTACAATAAATTTAATTCACACCATATCACAATATATTCTTTATCTAATCACAAGAACAATATTTCCGAAAACTATAGATTGATATTTGATTTCACTGGTCAATAAAACATCTGGTATAGACATAAAGAAATGTCATAAATTGATTAACAAATCAATATATAATGTTCATTCATGCTGTGAAAAGAATATTTTTATATAATTTCAACCTTATGATAATAACAATAAAGGTTTTAAAAACGTGGGTGTATCCATGCCAGTTTTATGAAATAATAAATAAAATATAGGTGTGAATCAAGAAATCAACAAAGCACATCGCACATTCAGCCTCTAATATGGTGACAAAGCTGTGTTTGGCACTTACAATTCAGAGATGGAGGGCAAAGTACTAAAATCCAACTTTCTCTATACGTTTTTGGCATTATTTGTGATTTATGGTCGATATTTTTATTAATTTTTAAAAGGAAGGTACGGTAAGATTTATTGCTTCGTACTGTGAGGGTCGTGTGGAATATCGCAACTTGACTTGTGCGGAACGAGGTCTAATATGCCTCGTATTTCTCTTCCTTATAGTGCGGTTAAGAAAATATTTGTCTTTTCTGCCGTGCGAAGACCGTAACTTTAATTTGGTTTATTTTACAAAAGAAATAAATAAATAATAAATGTACTCGTAGATACTTTTTTTTTTTTCCGGGTTTGAAAATCATCTAATGACATCTCCGCTCTTGGGCGGAGCGGGGGATAGTGTCAGACTTTTACTGACTAAAAACCCACTCCTGTTCCTTCTCTGCCATTTTATTTCCAGGGCCCCAGGGATCTCTTTCGCATCACCCATGACCCCAGTAGGCTTCGACCCTGCTGGGCCCCTAACTCGTATATACTTGGATACGGGTTCACTTTGACCTCGTACTGCACTTAACCAAAAAAAACATTAGTTTCTTAAAAGTTACGGGGTCTAATAAGCCCCTTACTGTCATAATGATGGTTTTCAAACGAGGTCTTAAACACCCCGTACCACAGAAATTGAAATAACATAAAAATAAGTGTCGCTGACAACGTGGTACTGCGAAAGACATGCTACACAAAATATGCTAGACCACATTTATGTTGTTCTAACCACTTTAAAACAAGATGGTAAGTGGAAAACCGTTTTTTTTTAAGGTGGGAATTCATCCAATGTCTTGACTAAGGTGGCACGGGAAGGTGTGCTAAACTTTTAACACTCTTAATATTCTATCCTGATAACATTTTTATATTTTTATCAAATGAAAATATGCAATCGCAAATATTTTCACCTGACAATCCAGTTGAGTAGATCTAACTTTGAGAAAGAGGTCAATCGTCGAATCCGACTCGGCTGGGCAGCGTTCGGGAAGCTACGCGGTATCTTTTCGTCCAATATTCCACAGTGTCTCAAGACGGAAGTCTATGATCAGTGCGTGTTGCCAGTGATGACATATGGCACTAAAACATGGTCGCTTACAATGGGCCTTATCAGAAGGCTTACAGTCACCCAAAGGGCAAATGAAAGGGCTATGCTCGGAGTTTTCGGAGATCGCATAAAGAATGAAGATATTCGCAGGAGAACCAAGGTTGCCGACATAGCCCGAAGAATCGCCAAACTTAAATGGCAGTGGGCAGGGCACATTGCTCGTAGAACGGATGGTCGATGGGGCCAAAAGGTTCTAGAGTGGCGACCGCGCACCGGTAACAGCAGCTTTGGAAGGCCTCCCGCAAGGTGGACCGATGACCTGGTGAGAACCGTGGGTATGCGGTGGATGCGAGACGCACAGGATCGGTCGTTGTGGAGACGCTTGGCGGAGGCTTATGTCTAACAATGGGCGTCTTTCGGCTGAAATGATGATGATGATGATGATACAATATTTTCGCAATTGACCTTTGCCGTAAATTTCATGAAAACGAACAAAGAAAATAGATATTATTTTAACAAAACGAAAATAAAAGCAAATATGTTCCTAAGTTAAATCCAAAAGCTCTATAAATTCGTCTACAATTAGGTTTGGTCCTCATGCAGGGACAGCGCGATAGGTATCGTGATTTACGCGCGCTGCGCCGGCGCGATCTTATCGCTGCGCGCAACTAGTAGCGCCTTTTGGTAATGAGCACTGCTGTGATCTATTTGTTGTGGCGGCTACTGTACTTTGTGCTTAATCGGCTTTTGTGGGTATGGCTGGAAATGTGGAGAGCATTTTGTGGGAAGGATTTTTATTGTTAGAAATTTAATATGGTATAAGTTCAAAATATATATAGTGGTACTGAGTTAAAAGTTATAAAAGTACGTGCGATTGAACTTGTAATATTGATTAATTAATTTATTTTAATATAAATTACACACACACAAAAAAAAAGAAAAAAAGCAATACAAAATAGACAATAATATTACATAGGTACTGCTTATTTTCAAAGGAATTTCTTTCAGCAGACCTGCGAAAGGAGAAATTAAAAGAAATGTAGACAATAGTGTGTAGGAAGCAAGAGAAGAAGAATGTGTGAAATCTTAATCTAAAATATCAAATAATACAAATGTGTAGTTAAATATAAAAATGGAATACTTATATAATTAATTATACTTCTATTCTTTACTTTCGTATTTATGTTATGAAAATCGCTTCTAATTTTAAAGAGTCCTAGGTTTTTACGAACATACATAATACTTTTTAAGATATGGTGTTGTTCCACTTCAGAGCACAGGCCTCCCTTACTTCCTTCTAATTTTGTAACTATCAGCCAATTCTCTAACTATTGTTTGAGAATGATCTAGACTTATAAGCTCTGAGCTGGCTACGTTGGATTGTAGTTAAGGTAAAAAAAAAGGCGGTCAAACATAAGCGCGATCTTATCGCTGCGCGCAACTAGTAGCGCCTTTTGGTAATGAGCCCTGCTGTGATCTATTTGTTGTGGCGGCTACTGTACTTTGTGATAATCGGCTTTGTGGAAATGTGGAGTGTATTTTAAGTGGTGAGCTTTATAATGATAACAGTTTAGTGAATAAATGGGGGTCTTAAGTCAAGAGTGAATAGGTTAAGAAGACAAGCGTGCTTCATCGTCGATCTCATCATTGCTTAATATCAGGTGTGATAATGGGCAAGTGGGAGTCTAGCAATAATGATAATAAGGTTGTAGAGTTGTATCTCTAGAGCAGTGGGGTCAAGTGGTAACGGCCCGCACTTACGAGTTGTAGTTTGCAGGTTCAAACCCAGTCAGGCGTTTTACTTTGTATAAATTATTTTATCACCACTGCTCTCGAAACGGTAAAAGAAAACATCGTGAGGAAACCGGCATCTTCTAGAATAAAAAATTCAAAGACATGTGACATCCACTGGAACAATTTGTGACCCACGGATGCCCC
This sequence comes from Mythimna vitellina, assembly GCA_949316375.1. NCBI lineage: Eukaryota > Metazoa > Arthropoda > Insecta > Lepidoptera > Noctuidae > Mythimna > Mythimna vitellina. The sequence goes on along the minus strand of OX438701.1, from coordinate 22,652,549 downwards.
CCAAGTTGAAGGGTAAAATCTACAAGTCCGTGATAAGACCTGTCATACTGTATGGATCAGAATGTTGGGCTGTGAAAAAGACGGATGATAAAGATTGCATGTAGCGGAGATGAGAATGTTGAGATGGATGTGTGGTGTGACGAGAATGGATAAAGTGAGAAATGAATATATTAGAGGAAGTTTGAAAGTGGCGCCAGTGACTGAAAAGTTGAAGGGGAATCGTTTGTCTTGGTATGGTATACGGATAACGGCCCATTCTCTCTTCTAGAAGGCAGGCCTGCATCCCAGCAGTGGGAACATTACAAGACTGATTAAGCTTATAGGATAGTAAAGGTAGAGACGCTGAGAGATCTCGATGGCGGAAATCTTTTGGGTGAAATCAACTGAAAAATGTCAATCATAGGATGTTAAATTGGCACTCCGCGTTGACAGTTTCTTAACAGTTTGTAGGTAGACAAATCGAAAATAGACATTGTAATTTAGAAAAAACTAAAGGTTTTTTTTTTAGGTGGGAAAATCATCCAATTACAAATTCCGCCCTTGAGCGGAGCAGGAGATAGTGTCAGACTTCTACTGACTAAAAACCCACTTCTGTTTCTTCTTTGCCTTCATCCCGGGGCCCCGGGTTTCGCTTTTACACTACCCGTGGAAAGTCTTAAAATGTCGAGCTTGCAGACCGTCCGAACCGAGCCCAAGTCGTCGACGGCCCGTACTGTTCCACGTGCGCCTCAAGGAGATGTCAGTAAACCGTAGGGGCCCAGCAGGGTCGAAGCCTACTGGGGCTAAGGGTCTGATTCTGAAAGGAAGATTCGGCCCTAGTACGAAAGGCAACGAAGTGCATTTTTAGTCAGTAAAAGTCTGACACTATCTTCCGCTCCGCCCAAGAGCGTGGATATCATTAGGCTATTTTCCCACCGAAAAAAAAAGGTGTTAAAGTACGAAACCAGACTATAAATAATAAAAATCCTATCAGAAGACTACAATCCATATCGTGATGCAAAATCGGCCACAATCACAACAAAGGAAACCTCAGACTCACTTAAACAAATTCCTCAAAATCCCTGACTAATCCACGCTAAAGTTAAGTACTTGTAGTACAAACAAAATGGTTGTAGGTAGGTGTTAAAATTCAGCTCATATACTTTCGATTTCATCGTAAAGTCCTTTGTTACGGGCCGGGTGATTGTACTTGAGGTGGTACAATGTAATGTCGTGTCATACAAACGACACCCGTAATCTAATATATCATTGTGGATTGACTAAGTATAGTGTGGACTTCGCGTTAGCTTTGGACCTTGGAAGTAAATTAAATTTTTAGTGATAACATTTAAATAAATGACTAAAAATGTAACTACCTTTTTATGACAAATCCCGCTTTTGGGTGGAGCGGGAGATAGTGTCAGAATTTTACTGTCTAAAAACCCACTCCTGTTCCTTCTTTGTCTTTGTCCCAGGGCCCCGGGTCCCGTGGCCCCAGTAGGCTTCGACCCTGCTACTAAGGGCCCCTACAGCTAAAATCCCTAGAACTAGTACAGTTACTGTATTCCTTTAGCCTTGCTTAGAAGCACACGTCTCATGTAATATCACTGAAACACACCTTCCAATATAAAGTAAAGGATTAATAAATAGTCATTATTCAAATCCTTAAAACAGTGTTTGCTTTGGTGTCACTACTATCACTAACTTCCTTTTCTTTCATATCACTGTTCACACAAAAAAAAAAAAAATATATATATGTATTGTAGATTAATTATGAAATCATAGAAAGTCTTTCTAAAAATCAAAGTTCGAATGGCAAAATCGAATATAAAGTTATATACACATATTAACTTGCTTGATTTGCCACCAAAATAATAATAGTGTGAAATAAATAAAAAATTGTCGAACTTAGCAATGCTAATTCTTTGGGCAAAGAACGAGCCAGCCCTATGGTCATGCAAAGCGTTTGAATAGGTGAGAAATATCTTCGTAAAGTTGATGTGCATTTGGATCCCTTGACCCAAACGGTTCAAAACAGGCAGGTTTGTTTTAAAATGTATTTGCTAGTAAAAAATAAAGCCAAAATCATCAAATAACAAATATAATGTGTACAAACAAAAGTGAAAAGTAAGAAAACTCACATAGGCCATCAAATATTCATTCAAATTACTGTTAATGCGAAAAGTGGCAAAAACGCTGGTAGCATTGTTACTTTATATACCAATCAGTGGAGACTCGATCAACTGCTTGGGGATGTCTTGCAAAACTTGGTGGGTGCCCAGACCCTGTAGTCTAAACTCTAAGTCAACCCCAAACGGCTCTAATAAATTACTCCCAATGAGTTATTATTTCTGCCATATTAATGTTTATAAGTAACCATTACTCGCTGCGATTTTATTCTCGATTTTCGCTTCTGGTCTGAGTCAGTAATTAAAATATGTGTTAAATACAGCACGCGTTGAGTCGAGGCTTCAAAGTCTTGAACATCGACGCCGAGTTGCAAGCCTGTCGGTTTTCTACCGGTTGCATTTCGGGGAGTGTGCTTCGGAATTGTATAACCTAATTCCGCCTAACCCGTTCCATCATCAGACCACCAGGCGTACGGCAATGCACCACCGGTAAATAAATAATATTTTTTTTAGCATTGTTGAAAGATAAAATTAAAATTGAGAGGGTACTCCAGGACTGGGGTCCTGGAATGCAAAAGGCAAGTGAAACAACACTGTTGGAATTTAGTCAGTAAAAAGTTTACTCGGAGAAAGCTCAACTCTAAGTTAACCTTGCATTTGTACATGAATTATACTTAACTGTGTACGTGTATGTGTATTGAAAATTTTATTTTTTATATAACATTTTAACATTACCTACTAAAAAGATTATTTATTTCAGGTAAAATGAATACATAAAACACTTAACTAATTAAAACTATTTAAACACTAAAATCAAATACTACTAGCTAAAATATGGCGTCATAAAACTCCTCTGCATTTTGATTTTAGTGTATATATAGTTTTAATTAGTTAAGTGTTTTATGTATCGAATAGATAACTGAATACATTAAATAATTAAGATAAACCCAAAAATTGTAATGACGATTCCTGTTGTTAATCATAGTTCTTATAATACATAATATCTATTTATTCAAACAATGCCGTTATCTTCTCTAGTTCAGTTTACTTTACAGTATAATTAAGTAGATTAGACTTGTGCTATGTGTACTGAACTGCATCGACTTGGAACCTTACTGAACGTGGTCAAATTCTTGACATAGTTAATTCAATTGAGTCATTGGAAACTTTCGGGTGACCTGTTGTGTTTAACCGACAACATTAGGTTTTTCTATAACATTGGGAAAATTTGAAGGATATTACCATCTTCATAATCTTATTTTATTACAGATCCTTTGGATATAATAGCGTTTACAAATAAAACAAAACATGAAAATAATGAGCGATACAAAAAAGATCAGCCAAAAAATTTGACCCCACTTAGCACTCACGGTAGCCTCACCAGTGAACCACGTACGCATCAGACGCCAATCAAACATAATTTACTACAAGCAACCAAATGTGGCCGTAAACAACCAAGAGTAACCTTGGCAGAGCAGACCATGGGATTTGTCATCGAGTCTTTCTTTGTCGAGGTCGGGAAAACAATGGCGTCGATCTGCCCATCCTGGCCTTTTAATGCTTAAAACTAATTGGCATATTTGATGCACTTAATCCACCACCCCTCCAATCAATAATAAACCTTAATTCATAGACAATGGAGTTCGAATTTGAGTGATTTAAAGATTGGTCCTTAGGTCCTAAGTCGTGTTTCAGAAATTCAAATGTGGAATTTGGAGGTCGCGATTGTCTTAACAGTAGACAGTCAACAATATTGGATTTGTTCCAAAGAACGATGCACTCACAATGCATCTTTGTTACCACAAGGCCTATACCTTTACCTTGAAACGACGGTGTTTCCGATTAAAAAAATAGAATAGGCTTCTGTGTATTGTTTTATTGCGGTTTAATTGGCCGGGAGGGTAATTGAAAAAGGATTTGATCGTGTTGGATGATACGCTTAATGATAGTTCAGGGATTTGCGAGGATTCAACAGAAACAGAACGATATCAGAATTCTTTTGTTTTGTATTCAAAGTTTTAGAGAAGTGATATCTCTTCATGAAAGGCAACAAACTATCGAGATTCAGAAACAACGGACGTTATTATTCATATTTTATTTTTTTCTTATTCTAAATTGTGGATGGGTAGACATTGAGAGGGAGACCAAAGAAAAGATGGATGGATTGTGAGAACAGTGATATAAAAGAAAAGGTAGTTAGTGATAGCATGACGGTTGACAGAATAGAATGGAAGAAAAAAACGTATTGCGCCGACTCCAAATAAGATGGGACAAGGGCAGGAAGATGATGATGATTCTAAATTTGCTTTAGTCATTTATGTAAAATTTGAAAAGAAAGAAGTCCTTAGAGAGGAGAATCACAAGCTTGATGAACCGGCTGCCTGATAACTGAGAGGATAGAGAATACTACAAGTGTGTAAAATAATCATAAATTTCTTGATTGAACTAAACACAACACTGGGAAGGAAATAAAGAAACCTTCGTGAGAGAACAGTTACAAGACATAGTTCATAGCATAAGCATAATCAGCCTTTTAATATTCCCACTGCTGGGACTCAGGCCTTCTCTCTAGGAGAGGAAGTGGCCCATATTCCACCATGCGGGCCCAGTGCGAGTTGGTGAATGTGTGGTCATGCTGGTTTTCTCACGATGTTTTCCTTCACTGTTTTGAGAGCAGTGGTGATGAAATAGATTACACAGTTAAAAGATACAGTTGAGTTCAAAATATTTTATATTATATCTGCTTACATAGGCATAGAGACGCTAGCTTCTAAATTTCCATTTGGCGGTTTCCTATGGAGATATGTGTTTTTTGTGACATAAACGGGTGGATCTTTTTTATTCATTAACATGGAATTTTAATTTTTTCACAGCTTTAAGGAATCAGACAGCAGACCTGAGTATGTGGTTCATTTATCTATACCTCCACGCGTTCCAGAGATAAAGGGTCTTGACAACCAAGTGATCATAAAAGGGTTCCGTTTTTTCCTTTTGAGACACGGAACCCTAAAAAAACATTTTGTGTATTATAACTGCGCCCAAAGGTCCAGTTCAGCATAATGCTAGATGTAGATTTAGTAGTTGCCTATCTCTGGTTTTTGGCTGAACCTTACTTTGATATACTGTAATAAAAAAATGGTTGATCGAACTATATCAACTCGATGAACCAAAGACCTAAAAGTTAGAAAGGTAAAAACGCCGCATATACACAAAAGGACCAACAATATCTCAAGAATGTTCCACACTCAACACTTGCCAGCGATATACCGATAACCCCAGAAGAAGGCAGACCAAAAAACAGGTGCTCAAAAATGGCATTAATCGCAATAAAAGCGGGTGACAGCGCATAAATACGAGATGTTCGTATCTGCATACGTCGTTAGCCGATCAATGCTGTGTAACAATAAGTAAACTGCTATCGCGCATCGTCGCTGCTCGCCTGTAAATCACGGGCTGCGCATACGATTATAGTGTGCACGGGGATGCGGTGCGCTCTTGTGTTTGTTAATGGTGGGTTTTTTGTTGAATTAAATAATAAGCAGTAACTTGGGAAGGGTACATTGCTCGCTTAGCAGATGGTCGTTGGGACGAAAGTTTCTGGAGAAGCGCCTACGTACTGGAAGACGCATCTTTGGAAGGCCTCCCTCAAGGTGGACTGATGACCTGGTCGCGGGTATCCGATGAATACGAGACGCATGACAGGATCGATCATTATGGCGACATTTGGGGGAGGCCTATGTCCAACAGTGGGCGTCTTTCGGATGAAATTATGAATGATTATGAGTACCTTGGTAGAAGAGGATTTTGTGTTAGAACTGGTTGGGGCAAATACTGGAATGAATAGATAGAAATACGCCTTTGGTCCCATCTGTTATCGTTGACATTGCGATAGTTAGAAGCCACAAATTCTTAATGGCCAAGGGGTGCCGGGGCGAAATTCCGCGGGTGTCATGGTGATATGGTGACAGCGACTATCACAACCCAGTGCTGGGCATGCTATAATTATATTGGTAAGTCCCGTCTTTGAGGAGTGGCTGGAGAGACGTCACGTCGTCGTCACCTTGCGCATGATGCAAGTCCTTACATGGTAAGTTTGGAAGGTAAGGGCATAGGTGTGGTATTAGTCACTAAAAGTCTGACACGCCCTCTTGCAACACCCTAGAGCGGGAGAAGTCATTAGATGATTTCCCACCAATGTCACACGTCTTCTATTTATTGACCTTTCTGCAGCCTATGTAACATAACACAGTCAATATCAGACGTCTCTCTGTGTTTCTTCTTTGTCTTGCGTTCCAGGACCCTGGGTTTTCCTTTAAGAAGCGAACCCATAGCCCTAGGAGGCTTCGACCCTGCTGGACCCCTACGATTTCGCTGTCATCTCCTTGAGGCGCGTGAAACACTATGCATCGTCAACGAATTGGGCTCGGTCTGGATGGTTACCGGATGGCCAGACGTTACCCATTGCTCACCGTCCACAAGTCCACAAGTAGATCCAATAGAAATTCTCATTAAAATAAATGATTTTATATATTTTTGTGTCTGTTCACACAATAAATAAATAAACTAATTCCTGCCATTTATATCAAACTAAGGTTAAAAAGTAGGAAGTTTACAATAAAAAAATATGTAAATATAGATCATTACAATAATCGTTAACAATTAAATTCGACACCAGACGGTTTCAAACGATCAATCGTTTCTAATATCAATATTTTAGAATCGATATCAAAACGATTTTATAGGAAAGAGATATTGATTTATATTGCGATATCTATTACTAATCGAGAAATGTACAACGATCCAATTGTTCTTTCTAGAGAACATAACGTTTGAAGTAGACCAACTCCAGTTAATATTGTTATTGTATAGATCTTCACAATGATGTTAGTAGACAGTTTAATGGCCGCACGATTGTTTGGGCATTTGTAACATTGAGAGCGATTACGCACTGGGTTTTTTAAACGTTTTGTAAAAGCTTGTTGGTCTAGTGGTCAGTGGCCCTGACTGCTATGCTGGAGGTTGTGGGTTTGATTCCCTCCCAGGACAAATAGTTTGTGTGATTTCATTCATTTGTATTTTTGGTGTACAATAAAGAATATATCTATCGTTCTGTGTCTGGGTGTAATTTACCTATAATATGTATGTATTTAGAAATATATAAGTATGTTTATCAGTTGTCTAGTACTCGTAACATAAGCTCTGCTTAGTTTGGGACTAGATGGCGTTGTGTGAAAGTTGTGGATTATTATTATTATTATTTTATTGGTATTAACTGGTGCTTGACTGCGATCCCACCTGATGGTAAGCAGTGATGCTATCGTTGATGGTGAGGCGCACTAGTAGGTTACTTTAAGACAAGAGTGTTTCACCGTCAATCTCATCATCCCTTACAAACAGGTGAGATAGTCAAACGAAATCCAATCAATAAAAAAATTGAGCAAGTGCGTGTCGGACTCACAAACTGAGGGTTCCGTACAAACTTTTCTATGTAAATAGTTTAATTCCCGGAACGTAAAAAAGTTTTTTTTTGTGAAGTAAAAACAAATTTACTATTTTCAGATTTATTCCTACATTTGTGCTATAAGGCCTCGCTTTGTGCCAAATTTCAGGATTCTGGAAACAACGGAAAGTACACTATGGATTTTGATTCCCTTGAGAGTGTTGAAATATACGTTTTTTGCGACATAAACGGGCGTATCTTTTTTTTTTAGTTTAATTAGAAGTTTCATTATTTTATAGCAGCGGCAGTTTCAAGGAACCGTAGACTAGAGTATATATTTTTAATCTCAACTTGATACCTCCACGTGTTCCTGAGATAAAGAGTCTTGAAGACTTAAACATAAATTTTAATGCATTAAATACTTTTTGTTAGACTTCCGTTAGATTACCATTTTTCATGCTAGTAAGCGATTATGTTTTGCTGAAAACAATCTAACATTCGCACAGGTTTCATTTAAACGCCACAATTTTTGTACCAAGTGCGTAATTTCGGAAGATAACATTTATGTTTTATCGTGTGTATCTAAATAACTGCTTCTCATTGAGATGCTATATCGTTGTCCATATTCGTTTTTATCAAATTGTTATTGATAGGAAGTCTGCAAAACGGTTTCCTTGGTCATTTGTATTATCGCAATCGCTTTTATTGTTTTATGAGAGCGATCTGGTTTACTATGAAGTTCGTGTGGGTTACTTTTATTAAACCTCCTAGTAGCATACCCCGGTTTGGTCAGCGATATAAGTACAGAAGACTGTAGAATAGAATAGAAAATAATAAATTCGCAGGACGATGGTGTCATCATTACAGCGTTGATTTGACAGATTCGTTTCTCATAATAACATTGTTAATTTGTATAAATGTATCTTTATTATTGTATTTCTTTTCTATTTGTTTACCATCAAGTTGCACCTACCGTATTATGTTTTTGCACCACCCTAAGTTTGACTGGTAGAAAATGACTAAGGCATAAGTCCGCTTTTGCAGTGTTTCTTACTAGTGCATAAAGTTTTAATAAACAAATTTTATTGTGGATGGATGCCTTAGGATGGATTGTAAGAATTTAAAATAATACAGGGGTAGCCAAAACACACGCTCAGAACACAGCTAAGGAGTGGAATTCTCTACCGGAGTCTGTGTTTCTCGATAGTTTTTTTTTTATTCTTGCTAGGTTCGCGCTTGACCGCTATCTCACCTGATGGAAAGCGACGATGCGGTCGACGATGGAACGCGCTTACCTAGAAGTAACCTATTCACTCTTGACTTAAAGATTCCCGGGTTGTAGCTATCAGGGAACACAGATTCCGGCAAGGAATTCCACTCCTCCAGTTACAATTCAGAGGTCTTTAAGACAAGAGCAAGTAGGTTATTTCTAGGCAAGTGTGCTCCATCGTCGTCCACAACATGGCTAACCACCTGGATCGATAGTGGTCAAATGCAAGCCTATCAATAACAAAAAAAGGTTGCTGGGATATGGTACTGATGAAATTAAATGGCAAAACTTCTCTCTCTTCAGTTATATTGTCCATCCAAAAACTTCTACTGATATCCGAGGCTTTTACAATTTATTTATTTTGGATCTCCAACAAAGGTCACACAGATAAAATAGAAATCATTAGGCATGGGGTCCTTTAACGTGTGCTCCTTCAGTTACAGGAAACCACAGCATGCACATATAACTAGGTGAGAAATTAAAAATACACAAAAAAAATACCAAACAGATAAGACAAAAAACACATTCAAATATATTAGCATAGCATAGTCGGCCTTATAATGTTCCCACTGTTGGGACCCAGGCCTCCTCTCTAGGAGAGGGAACGGGCCGTAATCCACCACGCGGGCCCAGTGCGGGTTGGTGGAAGTCACATGTCTTCGAATTTTTGGTTCTAGGACATGCCGGTTTCCTCACGATGTTTTCCTTCACCGTTTTGAGAGCAGTGGTGATGAAATAAATTACACAAAGTAATGCGCCTGTCTGGGTTTGAACCTGCGACCTACAACTCGTAAGTCGGGGCTGTTACCACTCGGCCACCACTGCTCTCAAATATATTATGTTAAATTAAAACTAAAAAACGAGGGTCAACATACAAAAGTGAAAAGGGATACATTGGTCATTGGTCAATTGGAATTAAAACTGAATTATACAAGATTGACAATAATAAGTAGGTCATAGGTTAATCTGAACAACAATTAATTCTACAGAGATCTACGGCATAAAAATTGCACAATATGGTTCTAATAAAACAGAAAGCGCACCGTAATCTAGTGATGCGCCTGCACGCGATCCCGGGACGATAACGGGACAACATCGCACGGGACGTGTCCGCTCGTACAGATCTCGCCACTAAGCAAATCACCACTACGATTCCTAATTGATTTTATCTACGCATACTAAGTTGGAAAAAAAAACCAGCACGCGAAGGTTCTTGATGTCTACTAAGAGTTTATAGATAAGTTCCTGCTCTGAGATCGAGACAATTAAAAGGATTGGAAATTGAAAATATTGGAGAGCAGTATTTAAATGAAATTGCTTAATTTTATTGTCAATTTGACATTAGCTTAGGCTTACAAGCGTGCTTAAAAATTTTAGTTTAATAGTGTTTTTTTTTTAACTCAAGTTTATTGAGGCGTTGGTTTAACGATTGATTTTTAGGTAAAAATGAGACAAGCAATGGAAATTTCTTTAATAGGAGTGACTAATTTTTTCGTCTAATTTTCCAGAGGAGCGATTATCTGTCTTTAATGGAAGAGATCTCAAACGGATCTTAAATTACGTTACACAGACTATGCATTTTTTTTTAAAGATTTTTTGACTTTGTTAACCAATAAAGACCGTAAAAATAAATACACTAAACAAAACCATACCGCACCACAATGCGAGTAACACGCAGACTCAAACGCTCTCTTATCAGCGTCGAGCGCAGAGACGTATCTTAGAAACGTCTCAAATATCGATTAATATCGAGAAAATCAAAAATATAAATTACACCGAGTCAACATATCGAGAGATCAGCTCGAAAAATCCGAGTTACGACCACGGTATCGAGCATTCGAGCAGTACCTGTATCGATATATATACAGCGGGGACAAATACAGCGCGCGCCGATATCGTAAATCTTTGACATTTTGGTGGTGTAAAATAAGAATTAGCAATAAAAAGTAGCGCTCGAGATGATTTAGAACTTTTATTTAGAATAGGGTTTGTATTGCGGTTGATTTTTAAATTATGAGTTGAATTTATAGGTTGGTTAGGGGTTTAGGTTGGTTAAGGATTTGGTTAGTCTCTGTGACAGCAATTTCTGAACAGAACTTGTTGTGTTTTTTTTATGGCTGGAAGAAACCAAAATACAAAAGAAAATAAGATCAATTAAAATCATAGATTGTTAGGTATATCGTGTGTCAAGATTATGTAAGTAAATTAAAATGAAATGTAAATGATGTCGTGAGTAAACGAAGATGATTACTGCCTATTCTTTTTTCTAGAAGCTTGAACATTGGGATCATTGGGATCATTGTGATATTAAATGAAACAAAAAACAAAATTACAGAATTAAAATTTAAAATTTTTATCGATGATGTTTGCTTGTTAAAATTAAAAACGAACATTAAAATAATGAATTTATTCAAAATCAATGATCACCTAACAAGTACAAATCCCTTTATTCCCAAACCATTAACAGGCTGTTACATAAACGGTATCGTAGAATCGGCGAGAAATAGTGCGGTACAACTTACGTAGTTAACCCTAGGTCGAGCGCAGTACTAAATTTATATTTAGTGATGTCAGCCGGCCGATACGCAATCCCGCGCTACCGTGCCCCGGCGAGATCCCGCGATAACCATCACGGGACTCCGATAATTTGTTGACGATCGGGAATTAAATTTTATGTGTTTATTTTTTAATGAGTAGTGATGCGACCATGCGACACCCGCTGTTGGTGATTTGTGGCCAGTTTTAATGTTATGAATGTGCAGGTTTATATTTATCGTAAGAGTGCTGTTGAGTTGGTAATTGCGATTGGATATATTGATAATGTTATAGGGGGTTGTTTATTGGTCCTTTTGCGAGTTGCTTTGGTATTTAGTAAGTGAGAATATTGGATGGTTTTTAGAATTTTTGCGATTGGTTTGACAGTTAAAGAGATCATAGGCGTTTGAAGGATAGGGTGTGTCTTAACTAGCATTGGAGGAGTACGCTGCTGGTGATGATCACCGGGGTGGTTTTGGTGAAGTAAAAATCTCACACTACCTGGACTTATCCCATGAAAATGTCTAATATTTTGATAAGGTTATATTTATATACCTATTTTCTATTTAAACTTTTTGCGCTTCTTGCAACATTAAAAGATGGACTTTAATTTTTTTTACACTATTGGACCAATCCAATAGCATAAAAAAAAAATCGAAATTAAGCTTTTAAAATCTACATTTTTAAAGGAAATATTATACAAATTACTTTTAGTCCGTCTGTCACAGAGAAACTTTGCAAAGTAGGAATTTGAATTTTAGCAATATAGTAGTCAAACTGGTAGTATCAACAACATATATGCCACCACATTAGAACTGAAAAACAAAAGCTTACGTCGCGGCAAAAAAGTTCTGCGCTCGATTAGAACATCTACGACTATCGACTAGAACATCTAAAACTATCGGGCAGTTACCCGGATCAGACACAACACCCGTCAGGTCGGGCTATCTTCTCTTCCTAATTGAGATTGCAGGACTTTTTTATAACCTGTTTCGCAAACCTCTATAGTTTCTACCGAGCAGGTACCACATATATCTCATAAGCTTATTAATTATTCTAGTTTTACAGGGTATCTGGTTCCTTTACCATATGATACGTATAAGTGACTGCTACCTGACCTCCGTAATCCATAAGGAAGCCAAGATTTATACCACAGTGATATAATAATATGCACGCATATAGTACATACATCCCACTTGGCCATAACTTGCGGCTGTGGCATACTTCTCCGTCTATATGTACCGAATTAGCTTAACCTATGTTTCGAATGCTAGAATGATATTTGAATTGTGATATTAATTAGGAGTTATAAATTTTAGTATATACTAGGTATACTGTTCTAGGTATACTGTGGTCAAAGTTCAAAGATTATTCTAATATTAATTATTATGCCTAATTTAATATAATAATGAAATTACAGGATTTACCAGACACGAATAGTAAAATCTTAAAGTTACTAGAATTTGAACAGTATGGGCTCATCAAGGTAGAGCTCTAGAGCCAAGGGGAATTTCTAGAAAGGAAATTCTGGTTCTAGAACGCAAATGGCAGCTGAAGGTTTGCGGACGACGAGCAATGGATAACTCGCCGTCCGGCCATCCGGTAACCGTCCGGACCGAGCCCGAGTTATCAACGGCACGTAGTGTTCCACAAGCGTCTCAAAGAGAGGTCAGCAAACCCGTAGGGGCCTAGCAGGGCCAAATTGCCTACTAGGGTCATGGCAGGACCATCCTGCGACACATAGGGTAACTGCCGGAACATAGGTGTGATTTTAGTCAGTAAGTCTGACGCGCCCTCTCGTTCCACTCTAGAGCGAGAGAAGTCATCGGATTATTTCCAACGTCACAAAAAAAAACTAGAAGGTATCCAAGAATTCAAATAGAAAATAATAACATTAATATTATTATAATACCACACTCATTTTGTCGCAGTCACAATTGTAATTCAGTCATTACCATAAAGTACTAGCACGATAAACGAAAAAAATTAATATATGCAAAAAGTGTATGTTTGTCCGTTGTCCGTGCACCTGTGTTGATTAACGGGATGGCACTCGGACGACGCCGGGGCATTAAACAATGCGATATCGTAGAATTATAGCACCACTGTTGTTAGCGATGACACACCAAGGAGGATAGTCGTATGCAAAAAAATGGCAAAGAAGGTATTTTAATAGATGTTTTCAAATTTGTCATCATCATATTTGTATAAATGCTTTTTATAAATAGGTAATTACTTTTTATTTCATAAGTAAGGCAATCAAACTGGCTGGTAGTTTTTTTGGCACCAGATTTTAAATAAAGAATTCGTCGTCGGTCTGGTTGTCAGTGGAAAAAATTTAGGATGGCGGTTAGTAATATTGTTAGTGTTGCTATTTAGTCCTTTAAATTGAAATAATCATCATCATCATCATTTCAGCCGATAGACGTCCACTGCTGGACATAGGCTTCCCCCAAATGTCGCCACAAAGAACGGTCCCTTGCGTCTTGCATCCATCGGATTCCCGCAACCTTCACCAGGTCATCGGTCTACCTTGTAGGGGGCCTTCCAACACTGCGTCTTCCGGTACGCGGTCGCCACTCCAGAACCTTTCGGCCCCAACGGCTATCCGTTCTGAAGAACTAATTATTATCTTAGTTCAACAGTATCTTAACATACCGGTGTGAACCGTTCTTCAGTTGGGCCTATTTCTGCTTGGCCTGTGGCCCATACAGGCCACTGGACCCGCGATAGGATCTGCAGTAGTAATAGTTTTAATCTCTATGTTTAATGTAAATTGTAATAAAATAAAAGACTGATTCATTCTGTTCTCAACCGAATTCATTGTTTTATTACTGGCTTCCGAAGGTTACGTCGGACCTGCCGCTGAAGTGTTACTATTCTCTCTCTATCCTCCAAGTTGACGTTTATATTTACTAATTAATCTACCTCACAAGCATTACTAATACTGTTATTTAACCACCTATTCTTTTCTTTCCATTTACATTAAAAACACTTACTTTAAAAAGCTTAAGTTTATTACAAGCTAAGTTTAACTATTGTGTGACTGTTAGAGAGAATCTCCGACGAAAAATATCTCTAAAAGATTGGTAAGTAATAAATAAAAACCGCACAAATGCGAGTCGGACTCACGCATTGTGGTTTCCGTACAAATTTATCTATGAAAAGAGTTCAATTCCCTAATTCAGTTATGAAGATTTTTCGAAAAAAAAGTTTTTTTTTATGTCGTCACTACAAATTTACATTTTTCAGATTTTTTCTATATTTATGTTATAAGATCTTGCTTCATGCCAAATTTCAGGATTCTAGGTCAACAGGAAGTACCGTATGAATTTTGATTACCTTGAGAGTGTAATATACGTTGTTTAGGTACAACATAAACGGCCGCATCTTTTTTTTTTTCGGTTACTCAAGTTTGATTTTTGCACAACTTCAAGGGACCGCAGATTTGAGTATATAATTTTAATTTCAACTCCATACCTCCTCGCGTTTCCGAGATAAAGGGTCTTGACAGATAGATAGATAGACAGACAGACGGACAACAAAGTGATCTAAGGGTTTCTTTTTATCCTTTTGAGATACGGAGTCCTAAAAATGATATATACAAACTACATTTCATGGAATAATGAGCTAAAGTTTTATAGAATCCACAGATTTTGCAGAGCACTGCTACATAGTCTAGCAACTTTTCAACTAGTAACAAAAAATACGTCAACGAAATACCATAAACACAGCACATACGGTTCCCACACCTACATTCCCGTCCACACAAAGAGCAATCCCTATATCTCTGCTGGCTCATTGCTGCAGCATATCATCACGCTAAATAAAACGGAGCGGGCCGGACCACCCGGGTCGCGACACGCGCGTTAACCGCCCGATTTACGAGCGCATCGCCCCGTGCGCACGCGCTTCTCTTAGATAACCTGCGACGCATAAATGTCTGGCCTAACTGTGGGAACTGTGAGGCTTTAAAAACTGTAGTACGTTTTAGGTACTGGCGTTTTTGCTATTAGTTTTTAAGAATTGAATTTGTAAGTTGAAATGGCTGCTTTGTTTAGGTTTACTGCACATAAGTTTTAAAGGAGTTTTTGCAAAAGAAATTCTGGTGTCTAAATCAAAATCTATACTTTTAGGTACTGTATAAAAATTATGCTGCTTGTCAAACATATTTTTGTCATTCTACGATTTTTTTATACGCGTTTGTACATAGCTTTAGTTTAAATATATATAGCCTGTCATTCAGGAATAAATTAGCATGCTACTGTTTTTTTTTTAGGTGGGAAAATCATCTAATGAGAAATCCCGCTCAGAATTGTAGTGAGTAAAAACCCACTCCTGTTCATTCTTTGCCTTCGTCCCAGGGCCGCAGGTTTTACTTTCATACTACCTGTGGCCCCAGTAGGCTTCGACCCTGCTGGGTCCTTACGAATTGCTGACATCTCCCTGAAGCGTGCGTGTAACAATACGAAAAAAAATTAAAAAATTGTTCCAGTGGTTTTTTAATACAAAAATCCTAAAATACTTGAATTGTTTCTCTTTATAATATTGGTATAAATATTACATTAGGTTACTTATACGTAAATATGCTCAATCATCGACCACATGATCGCTTACCATGAGGTAGGTGTAGGTGAGATATTGGGCAAGCACAACCTGTCAATAATAAAAAAGTCCGGTAAAATAAATATGCTTATTGTTTTTCTAACTATGACGAGGTTGGCTTTCAGTCTATCTGGATGTAGCTGAACATAAGAACTGTTCATAAAACGACTGCTGGTCAATCCATAACCTGGTAGAAATTGGTCAAGAAAAAGGGCACTCCATAGACCCCCGATTTCCGATTTATGCATTTATCATCATCATTCATCATCATTTCAGCCGAAAGACGTCCACTGTTGGACATAAGCGTCCCTGAGTGTCGCCACAATGAAAGGTCCTGTTCGTCTCGCATCCATCGGATTCCCGCAACCCTTACTAGGTCATCGGTCCACCTTGTAGGAGGCCTTCCAACGCTACGTCTTACTATGTGGTCGCCATTCCAAAACCATTCGGCTCCAACGGCCATCCGTTCTCCGATCAATGTGCCTTGCCCATTGCCGCTTAAGTTTGGCGATTCTTCGATTTATGCATTTAAAGTTGAGTATTTCTAAAACCCTGATTTCAAACCATTTAGCATTAAAGTAGGGTTTGATAAATTCTTAAATCAAAACACTCAATTTAAAAGCTGGCCCAGGAGCTTCTGTAAGTGAAAATCATTGTTGAAATGATTAAGTATGTTTTAATAGTAAAATAGACCGTGAAAGCATTAAACTATTTTAACTATCAAGAGGTCATTGAGAGCAAAATTAAGTAAAACACTGGCTATAAACGTCTTAAAAGATTTACAGCTTCCTACAACGAATCCTTGCTACAATTGATTTAAAAATTACATTCATTGTCCAGTGGCGCCCGTCCCCAAAAGTTTTACGACTAAACAAATAAAACGTGTAACGAACTAAAAAATGGGTTCAAGAGGCTATCGTAAATAAAATGGCCGCTCATCAATGTCTAGAAGTCACTCTAAATCGCTGTTCGAACAATAAAACTTGATTCATTCGTATCCAAATCATAAATAAACTGGACACTTTTAATACGGACCTATTTTGAACTATTACTGTGACGTAAAGTTTAAAAAAAAAACGAATTAAGTTCCGAACGGAATTCGGGTCGTAAAATCGTTGAAGTGTTGTATAAAGTGACAAGTGTATGGTGACCACAAAGTCGTCTTAGTAAAACGATTTTTCACCATCGATCAGAATATTGTACTAGGTATTTAAGATTTGGAGAAGTTGCCACAATTTGAAAAGGCCACCTATTGTACACTTATTTTTTATAAAAGTCTGTCCTGTAATAAGTTAAGGTGTGTAACAAAGAAAGAAAGAAAGAAAGAAGGAAAGACAGGAAGAAATAAATAAATAAAAGGCGACAGATGATGCCAATAATTTATTTAATTTAAATGGAATGGGTAAAGTTAATTATACAATTTAAACACTATTTTATTCATAAACAAAGTTGGGTTAATTACACCTCTTAAACAACGGCTGGACCGATATAAATGGTCTTTGCTTTATTGAATTTGTCTCTACCCCGAATAGCAGAATAAATATATAAATTAAATATTGGAAATATTCATGTAAAAAATCTTTCTATTCCTAAAATAAAGTTGGGTTAGTTATACCATTTATGACTCAAAAACGGCTGGACCGGTTTTCATGATCACTGGTTTGTTGGAATCGTCTCCGCCCTAAATAGCAGAATAAGTATTAAACTATCGGAAAGATTCAGTACAGCTAAAGAGCGGAATTCTCTACAGGAGTTTTGTTTCGTGATAGCTACAATCAGGGGGTCTTTAAGCTAAAAGTATATAGGTTCAGTATCAGGTCAGATTCAGTTCAATAGTTAATACAATGTCAGATTTAGATCAATTAATAACACAAAATCAGATTCAGTTAATAGACAATCCAACGTCAGATTCAGTTCGATAAATAATAAAATGTCAGATTCGGTTCCTTGAAAATAAAAATGGCAAATAAATAAATAGACACAACAGATGTCAATTTACAATAATAAAATACGTAGATGACAAATAAAGTGTTTTGAAAATCGTGGTAATAACATTGTTTTTGCAGCTTATCAGTCTTGCATGAAAGAATGCCCTAAGTCTCCCTATTACAGCGTAGAAACTCAACTCTGTTCTCGGCAAACATGCTAGACGCGCTACAACGGCAGAGCAGATTAAGCATGGCCCAGAATGCATTATTGTAAGTAAATGTACCAGATTTGACCGGTGTAGAACGCCTGACAACTACCTAACGGGATCCAAGACTATCCTCAAAAGTTCCTAAGCATGGTGTCCCGACGATCTAAAGCTCGCAGTTCAATCAATAAATTGTCTAGTATTGTCCACTTGATTCATGACAACGTATCCGAACTTTATAAGCAACATAAACTGTGTGTGGCCCATTTGATTTTCTGGTTATAATTACTGACTCCCATAATAGTGGTAATGTAGTTCCTGATTAGAGGATTGTCGAAGGCAGGTGATTCATGTTGGAGTCTTCAAACCAATATTGTTTTAGATTTTATTTGGTTCCGTATTTGTTTTTAGGGTTTCGTACCTCAAAAGGAAACCTAAAAACGGAACCCTTATAAGATCACTTTGTTGTCTGTCTGTCTATCTGTATGTCTGTCTGTTTGTCAAGACCCTTTATCTCGGGAACGGGGGGAGGTATCGAGTTGAAATTAAAATAATATACTCAAATCTGCAGACTTTTGAAGCTGTGAAAAAACCAAACTTGTAAGTTAAATAGAAAAAAAGATACTTCGGTTTATGTGGCAAAAAACGTACGTTTTGACAGTCTCGAGGAAATCAAAATTCATAGGTTACTTCCCGTTAACCCTGAATCCTGAAATTTGGCATAAAGTGAGGTCTTATAGCACAAGTATAGGAATAAATCTAAAAACTTTAAATTTGTTGTTACATAACAAATTTTTTTTTGCGATTCTGAAATATCTTTCGAGACTCCATTCCGGAATTGAACTATTTACATAGGTACGGAACCCTCAGGGCGCGAATCCGACTCGCACTTGCCCAGTTTTTTTTAAGTGAATTGCTTCGTCTGTGTTTGTTACGGCTTAAGAAAAAGAAAAATCTGTGAAGTTCAGAATCTTTCAAGGAAACCATTGTGTAAAGTTAAAACTTCCAAAATGTTATTTTAGCAGCATCGTATGAATCTTCTAACGGTGTTCTCCCAATCTGTAAAAAAAAAAAAAAATATTAATGGAATGTAAGTATTGTAGTTTTAGATTTAATTTTTTTTTGGGTAAGAATTCATCAAATGGCTTCTACCACAGTGGCCGCCCAGAGTCGGAGAAGATACTTGATGAATTGTTTAACACTATTTATCATTTTATCAGCCTTTTAATGTTCCCATTGCTGGGACTCAGGCCTCCTCTCTAGGAGAGGGAATGGGCCGTAATCCACCACGTGGGCTCAGTGTGGTTTGTTGAATGTCACATGTCTTCGAATTTTTGGTTCTAGTACATGCCGGTTTCCTCACAATGTTTTCCTTCACAGTTTTGAGAGCAGTGGTGTTGAAATAAATTACACAAAGTAATGCGCCTGGCTGGGTTAGAACCCGCGACTCGTATGTCGGGGCCGTTACCACTCGGCCACCACTGCTGAAATTTGGCATGAAGCAAGGTTTCATAGCACAAATATGGGAAAAATCTGAACTCGGTAAATTTGAAATTACGTCACATAAAAAACGTTTTTTTGCGATTCAGAAAAATCTTCGCAACTCAATACAAGAATTGAACCTTATTCATAGGTAAGTTTGTACGAAATCCTCAGTGTGCAAGTGCGACTCGCACTTGCCCGGTTTTTTTAAATCGGGGCCGTTACCATTATATTATCACTATTAACCAATCCTTACTAACTAGACCAGAAATTCACGCTTTTTGCAATAACAAAATATTTCGTCAACAATAAAAATCCCAACACTAATCGATCAGCCTTACACTGATTCTAACAAATTGTCGTATAACATAATCGCTTGATCGATCGGTGCTACCGTTTATATTATTTCATTCATATCCCTTATTCCAAAGTACTAAGGTTCAAGTTTGAATCTGTAATTGTTGAAACGAACGTTGCTGACATGACTATGATGGATTTAGGCCTTGTTATAAAATTGTATGAGGATTTATGGGAAGATAATTTAATGGGCGACACTGGTGTTATTAAAAAAAATATTGACAATATTTTTGAAATTACTAGCTTATTAGGGTGCGAAAATTATTTCTATTTTTTTTATTATTGTTGACGATGAGGCACGTTTGCCTAGAAGTAACCTATTCACTCCTGACTTAAAGACCCCAAGTTGCAGCTATCAGGAAACACAGACTCCGGCAAGGAATTCCTTTACGCATAAATTAATGTCCCAAAACGTTTTGTGTAAATGGGTGGGATGTCCACCATGTACCGGTGGTACATCTCTGTACGTCTCGTAGTCTGGTCATAAGTCATAGGGCTTGGCGGAATTAGGTTTTGTAATTTCAAAATACAACTGTTTGAAAACCGACAGGCTAGCAACTCGGCGTCGATGCTCAAGATTTTGAAGCTTAAACTTGACGAGTATAGCATAGCATAGTCGGCCTTATAATGTTCCCACTGCCTCCTCTCTAGGAGAGGGAATGGGCCATAATCTACTACGCGGGCCCAATGTGCGTTGGTGAATGTCACATGTCTTCAAATTTTTGGTTCTAAGACATGCCGGTTTCCTGACGATGTTTTCCTTCACCGGTTTGAGAGCAGTGGTGATGAAATAAATTACACTATAAACGTCTGGTTGGTTTGAACCCGCGACCTACGACTCGTAAGGCGGGGCCGTTACCACTCGGCCACCACTGCTCTACTTGACGAGTGCATCATTTCTAATGATTCTTTTGGTTCTCTTCCCAATTGACTCAAGCGTATCAAGCTGGTATACTGGCAGATCAGTTCCAAAGATGAGAGGAGTACACGATCGAACTATACTACTGGTCTGATTAGGACAATTTTATCAGTCATCAGTATCTTGTTTATCATCTCTAAGAAAATGCAAACGCATGGTCCTGTGTGGAAAGAGCCGCGGGAAAACCCTAGTCGACAATAATATGCTTATGGGCAAATGCAATAACTGAGTCATCCTGCTTAAAATTCATCACAAGTGATAGAAAGAAACGGAGTGCACTTGAATTTATAAGCTTCACTGTTATAATCGACATTAACTTTTGTTAGCCATATGAATATCAAATAATTTCCATTATTCAGTTGGATGCTATATAGTATAATATCCACAAAATTTGCTCTACCGTTTTCATCTATAATGGGGTCAGCTTCAAGTCTACTGTCTAAATTCCAAGTCAGATGGATGACTCGTTGCCATGGTAACGGAAAATATCCCCTTTTTGGGTAGGAAATCATATAATTTATTCCAGCTTAGCTCCCTATATCCTTCAGTTGCTCTTTGCATTTTAAGGCCACGGTAATTTTTTCAAAAAAAATCCACAGAGCCAAAAATTCGAACAACAGTTTTGCAAAGGAGTGCCGCATTGCTGATTCAAACCCAGCTAGACACATTGCTTTGTGAAATTTATTTCATCACATAGCTTTCAAAATGGTTAAAGAAAACACCGTGAGGAAACCGGCATATCCTTGAATAAAAAAATGAAAGATATGTATTATCCACCACTGGGCCCGCGTAGTAAAATACGGTCTATTTTTTCCTAGAGAGAAGGCCTAAGTCCTTGCAGAAGGCGATTATGCATAAGCATAATCGGCCTTATAATGGTAACTAGGCCTAGGCCTAGTTACCGGTACGTGGAAGTCAGACAGATAGTCGCTCCAGGTATGTACTTACCGGTTTCACAGTGGGCGAAGGCTTGCGGTCGTCGAGAAATGGGTGGCTCACCGTCCGACCGTCCGGTAACCGTTCGGACCGAGCCCAAGTTGTCGACGGCGCGTACTGTTCCACGCATGCCTCAGGGAGATGTCAGCAAATCGTAGGGGCTCAGCAGGGTCGAAGTCTACTGGGGCCACGGGTAGTGTGAAAGCGAAACCCGGGCGGGCCCCGGGATGAAGGCAAAGAAGGAACAGGAGTGGATTTTTTGTCAGTAAAAGTCTGACACTGTCTACCGCTCAGCCCAAGGGCAGGATTTGTCATTGGATGACTTTCCCAACTAAAAAAAAAGTTATGTATCGGTTTTCCACAATATCCAGTTAGACTGGTAGCCGACCTGACATCCAAGACCATGTTTTAGGTTTAGATAAGGTTTCTCATCTTTTCAGTGTTATACATCCCATTTATATGTGGTGTATCGCATAACTCACTCTGTTATATAGATTTGTTATTGTTATATTTTTTAACACTGCGTCTTCCGGTACACGGTCGCCACTCCAAAACCTTTCGGCCCCAACGGCCATCCGTTCTGCGAGCAATGTGCCCTGCCCATTGCCACTTAAGTTTGGCGATTCTTCGTGCTATGTCGGCAACCTTGGTTCTCTTGCGGATATCGCAGACGCAGTGTTGGCAGGCCCCCTACAAGGTGGACCGATGACCTGGTGAAGGTCGCGGGAATCCGATGGATGCAAGACGCACAGAACCGTTCTTTGTGGCGACATTTGGGGGAGGCCTATGTCCAGCAGTGGACGTCTATCGGCTGAAATGATGATGATGATGGTGATATTTTTTAAGTTATGTGACATGTTTGTCGTTTGTCGTAAATAGACTTTTTTTCTTTCTTCCTTTCTATATGTAAATTAAAAGAGTCAATAGGTTAGTAGGGAAAAGTCTAGGCATATTAATTAGTAGGAGTTAGAAGACCGTTTTTTGTAGTCTAATATCGTCAAATAACTCGTCTTGTTCTAGCTGGAGCGAGAGGGAGTGTCAGATTTTTACTGCATAGAATCCGGCTGTGTTCCTTCAGTTATCCTTTGCGTTTCAGAGCCGTGAAGACTCTTTTGAAAAATTGCGTTGTTCTGGTAAGAAGTTACCAGAACTGCAAGACCGTGCCATCTTTAGAGAATAAGATTGTTTGGTGACTTATTTAAAAAACATCGTAGGAAAAAACACACCGAGATGACACTCATAGCATAGCATAGTCGGCCTTATAATGTTCCCACTGTTGGGACTCAGGCCTCCTCTCTAGGAGAGGGAATGGGCCGTAATCCACCACGCGGGCCCAGTGCGAGTTGGTGGATGTCACACGTCTTCGAATTTTTGGTTCTAGGACATGCCGGTTTCCTCACGATGTTTTCCTTCACCGTTTTGAGAGCAGTGGTGATGAAATAAATTACACATAGTAATACGCCTGGCTGGGTTTGAACCCGCAACTTACAACTCGTAAGTCGGGGCCATTACCACTCAGCCACCACTGCTCTCTCTCTCTCTATGACACTCATATATCTCTATAATCCAAAAATAAATAATCAACTCCTCCGTCCATTTCATAAGATAATATTATTCAAATGTAACCAAATCAATTCGTGGCGGCGCCAACAACCAGCATGTGTATAAAAACTGTCTTTTCCTTTACGTTTGTGTGAAATTTTATGTCAATTTGTCGAATACCATGGCGTGCGAGGCTTTTGAATATTCAACATGGTCCGTTTGCCCAAAGCATACGGTTTTTGTGTAGTACGGGGTGAAGAGATTGTGTTGGCGACGTGTGTGCGCTCTTAACCGATTATTTTGAAGGAGTATTATGAGTTAGAGTGGTCTAAGATTAGGTCTTGACATGTTTTGTAGATTCAAAGTGCTTTTGATGACAAGATATTTAAATAGACATATTCTGTTTTCATCTTAAGTACAGTTTTAGATTTTTTTCTTATCACACTAATATTAAAAGAAAACTGGGCAAGTGTGAGTCGGACTCGCGCACTGAGGGTTCAGTACAAACTACAATTCCTGAATAGAATCTCGGATACTTTTCCGAATTTTCTAGTTTTCAGGTTTATTCCTATATCTGTGCTATAAGACTTTGCTTTATGCCAAATTTCAAGATTCTGGGTCAACGAGAAGTACCCTATGAATTATGATTCCTTTGAGAGTATCGAAATATACGATTTTTAAGACATAAACGGCCGTATCTTTTTTGTTCATTGACTTGAAGTTTGATTTTTTCACAGTTTTAATGAGACCGCAGATCTATAAATATATGGTTTTAATTTCAACTCGATACCTCCACACGTTCTTGAGATAAAGCGTCTTGACAGACAAACAGACGAACAATAAAGTGATCCTATAAGGGTTCCGTTTTTTTCCTTTTGAGGTACGGAACCCTAAAAAGGCGAATGTGTGTATATGTTTGTAACTCCTTCACGCTTAATTGACTGGATTAATTTAGATGAAATTTGACACACGGGTAGACCATGTATAGTTAGGGGACCAAAGAGCAGTTGCATTGCGCTACTAATGCTGATAAGCATTTAAAATTTCTTTGCAAAAGAGGGACAATGGTTCATGACAAATTTAATTTGTAGCATAGATTCTAAAGTTTAGAATAAACTCGTTGTCTAAAATTTCTTTGTAGTAGAAGTTTTATAGTCCACAAACATATACTACATAGAAATTTTAGACACTTTAGCATTAGCAAAGTGTAACTGCACTTTTGACCACTGACTGTACCTGCTAAAAAGCACATAGGATATGAAATAAAATGATAATGGTATAACCTGGATAATTTTACCTTTTCTACCCTGGGATAATTTTCTAGTTTCATGCGGGCAGAACCGCTGGCAGAGGCTAGTTATTTATATGAAGAGCCTTTTGTCTTCTCGATCATTATCACTTTAGCAGATTAATAAAACTTTATCATCATCATAAACCTAGCTTTTTTTTGAAATGACACAATCTAGTCCTTGTCTGCGATCCCACCTGATGGTAAGCAGTGATGTAATCGTTGATGGTGAGGCGCACTAGTTTATAAAGAGCCTGTTCACTCTAGCCTTGAAGACACATAAATTATAATCGGCTTTTTATAGGGACACTTGTAATTGTGGTATTCTATAAGTGAGTACCTTACTAGTCAACACTGCTTACTATTTAGGTTTAGCTAACACAACTAAAAAGTGTAAAACGAAAAAAATAAGACCGACAAAAAAAGTCTAAAAGTGCAAAATAACTTTAATCTCAGAATCCAGTGTTAAATAGGTAAGTTTGTTTCTTAAAAATCAGACACTTTTTAGTATTTTTGCATTATAGTCTGTTATATTTTTTTGTTTATTAAGAGCATAGCATAGCATAATCAGCCTTGTAATGTTCCCACTGCTGGAACTCAGGCCTACTATCTCTAGGAGAGGGAATGGCCAGTAATCCAGCACGGCCCAGTACAGGTTGGTGAATGTTCTAGGACATGCCAGTGTCCTCACGATATTTTCCTTCACCGTTTTGAGAGCAGCGGTGATAAAATAAATTGCACAAAGTAATGCGCCTGACTGGGTTTGAACCCGCGACCTACAACTCGTAAGTCAGGGCAGTTACCACTTAGCCGCCACCACAGCTCTCTATTAAGAGCAGTTTTAATAATTCAATCGATCAATACATTCCTAAACACGGCATTGTATCCGGAAAGAATGTATCTGAACACACTTAAAACAAAACCGTAGATAACTGTCCAGCATTGTTTTCATTTCCAATTTTTAACAAATACTTTTTGTGTCGTTCATAACAAGCGAGCTATGTCGTGACCTATTGACGTCTGAGGCTCTGTTAGCATGGAAACGGGATGTAAATCAGTTTATGTTCGTTTAACTGTCTAAGAGAAAATCTTTTCTTGACATTATTTGTGTAGCAAGACTTAAGGTCGAAGGTCACCGCTTTTAGGTGACTTTGATGTTACATATTTAAATCTACACACAAGAAACTAAGAGCAAAAGAAAATTGAGCTCTATTTTCTTGACGCTAAAGTTTCGTGGCTTGATTCTAAAATGCAAAGGTTAACTTTGCCTTAATGATGGGAAAAGTCACAATATCGATGGGTATTGTTCAATCGGTTACATTTTATCTATTTAACATACATTTATATACATAAATAATGGCGGCATTTTTGTCGAGAAGCTCATAGAATATTGTTGTTTTCGATATCAGTGCATAAGTTTTGTTTTTTATTTGTTAAAAGGAAAATTTGGAGAGTTTTAGCCGATAGTTGAATGTAAATGTAGGAATATCGATGGGAAGAGCTTATTAATTCATGTTGATAATGGACGTTAGGTTGGTGACCTGTCACTTTGGCTATCAGTACAAGTTTTTTAACACAAAGCTTAAGATAATGGTGTACCTAAAGGTTTCTATCTTTTTTTTTACAATTTTTAAAATTTCATCGACTCTTTGCAAGTCTTTGGATTTAGACAAACTATGAGTTTACTTGATATAAAGAAAGAAACCTAAATATTTTATTTAGCGCACCTAGATACATACAGTGTAGAAAAAATATAAGATTTAAAAAAAAAGAAAACTAAAATTGTGTGTCTCACGGTTGCGCCAAATAGGTACAATTCAACAAAAATGCCAGACAACGACGTAGTTATTACAGGCAGGTGGGGGTGTAGGTTAAAATTATACTATGTGTGTACCTATTTTTTTGATAGGTTCGCGTTTAATCGCTATCTCACCTGATGGAAAGCGACGATGCGGTCGACGATGGAGCGCGTTTACCTAGAAGTAACCTATTCACTCTTGACTTAAAGATTTCCGGGTTGTAGCCATCAGGAAACACAGATTCCGGCAAGGAATTTATTTACTTATTTATCCATTGCTAGCCATACTTACAGTATGCACCAAAGCGTACAAACTAACATATCTATTATCTTATGTTTGTTACACTCAAACAGTTGATGACATTTGGTAAGTACAAGAGGAGATAATGTTCTGTTCCAGGACATTACTTTCAATTTTCTTTCTTTCGTATTTTCTTTCTTTAGCGTAAAGTGAAATATTACACTAATATTATAAAGGCGAAAGTCTATGCGTGTGTATGTGTATGTTTATAACTTCTTCAAGCTCAAACGACTGAAAGAATTTCGATGAAACTTGGTGGACCATAGCCTGGAATAGCAAGATAATCATTTACTATTATGCAGGCGCAACTAGTTGGTCGTAGGGGCCGAAAGGTTCTAGAGTGGAGAACGCGTACCGGAAAACGCAGCGTTGGAAGGCCTCCCACAAGGTGGTCCGATGACCTGGTGAGAGTCACGGGAGCGTGGTGGATGCGAGACGCACAGGATCGGTTATTGTGGCGTCGCTATTTCCAATAGTGGACGTCTTTCGACTGTAATGATGATGATGATGATGATGAACTAGTTGCTAAATACATAATTTAACTTCAGAATTTCAATTTTATCCAGCATCACGCTTACTAAAAGGCTAAGCAGAGTCCATCAAATACTTAAATATATCTCTTAAAGGCAAAAACATTATCGGCCGCATATTGCACCCAGAGGCATTGTATGCAAAGTAAAGGACGTGTTCATTTGGAGAAAAAAAAAATCCCTACGGAATCGCGTCTCGCGCATTCTGTTTTATATTATCTCAAAAACATAACACGAGCTTGAGACAAAATGTCGCTGCGTTTTTTTTGTCGCGCGACAAAAATACGGGTGCCAAAGTCACGGTTTACGTGTACCGCTTTTGTTTTGTTTTTTTTTTTTCTGATGTTTTATGTAGGGTGGGGTTGGAAATGATCGGGAGATATTGTGGCCAGATGTGCGATGAAATTTTTAAAGGCCTTCTGGCAACATCTGATAGATATGGTACTGTTCAAAAAATCACCCGCGCCTATCAGCTTGAAGGCCATCCTAAATTAGAATCTGACATCTTTCTTTATATTTAAACAGTAATTAGTGTTTATTTTTAGGGTTCCGTACCTCAAAAGGAAAAACAGGTCCCTTAAAGGATCACTTTGTTGTCCGTCTGTCTGTATGTCTGTCAAGAGCCGTCATCTCATGTACGCGTGGATGTATCGAGTTAAAATTGAAACCATATACTCAAGTCTGCGGTTCCTTGAAGCTGTGTAAAAATTAAACTTAAGTTAACGAATAAAAAGATACGGACGTTAATGTCGTAAAACGTATATTTCGACACTCAAGGGAATCAAAATTCATGGGGTACTTACTTCCCGTTGACCTAGAATCCTGAAATCTGGCATGAAGCAAGGTCTCATAGCATAAGTAAAGGAAAAAATCTGAAAACTGTAAATTTGTAGTTACGTCACAAAAAATGCATTGCGTTTCGGTAAAATCTTTGTAACTCAATTCGGAAATTGAACTGTTTTCATAGGTAAGTTTGTACGGAACCCTCAGTACGCGACTCCGACTCGCTCTTGCCCGATTTTTTAAAGAGTAACCATAGAGTTTCTTGCCGGTTCTTTTCCATACGAAGTAACTAATTGAAATCATGCACTAGCTTCTGATGTTTAATAAGTGAAGTGTAGTTCTATGTAAAATAAAAACATTTCGGTTTTGATTTTAACATAACTTTTTTACTATAACTCCCTACATAAAGAAGAAATGTAACAACCTCGTGGGCAGTTATATTTTCTTTTTCCTTTTTTTTTATATTTTTTTTTTAGGTGGGCAAATCATCTGATGACTAATCTCACTCTTGGGTGGAGCGAGAGATAGTGTCAGACTTTTACTGATTAATATTACCCGTGGCCTCAGTAGCTTTGCCTTTGTCCTAGGGCCCCGGTCATTTTCCCATTTGCGAATTAAACTCTCACAAAAATATTGGCCACCAACGATTTGACGAATAATCAGTTGGAAATCAACACTGTTTTCAAACAGTTTTGTCTTCTAATAAAACAAATCATCGCAACTTGTAGGTCAATCGATCTCCAACCTACCTTATTATTAAAATAGTTTTGTTTAAGAAACCTAAGAAGGAAAGGGCGTGACCACCTTGTTATAACAAACAATTTTATCGCTGTTTTTGGAATCAGACTTAATTTATTCTCCTTATAACATCACAGTTTTAAATAAATTTTCCATAAATAAATAAACTATGCTTTTAGTGTTGTATACAGTTAACTTGTAAGGACAAAAGGGCGTGACAATGGAAGAATTCGCGTTAATGTCGTAGATATGTGAGTCATCGGTGGAAAATTAAGTTTAGTAGGACAATGTTGAAAGATATTTTAGAATCAATCAGTTTCAAGTTTTTCCTTATAAGAAGGTCCGGTTTATAACCGTTTTAGTTTAGTTTGGGTAAAGTCTAGTTTACAGAGCAGTGGTGGCCGAGTGGTAACGGCCCCGACGTACGAGTTGTGAGGTCGCAGGTTCAAACCCAGCCAGGCGCATTACTTTGTGTAATTTATTTCATCACCACTGCTCTCGGAACGGTGAAGGAAAACATCGTGAGGAAACCGGCGTGTCCTAGAACCAAAAATTCGAAGATATGTGACATTCACCAATACGCACTGGGCCCGCGTGGTGGATTACGACCCTTTCCCTCTCCTAGAGAGAGGAGGCCTGAGTCCCTGCAAGTGGGAACATTAAAAGGCTGATTATGCTATTCACACAAGAAATCACTTCTGTATCGTGGGTGCGTTCTTATGAACTTCTTGTCTTGTCCTAGGTATGTGAGTTTACATACGGAACAGGAGTGGGTCTTTAGTCAGTAAAAGTCTGACAGTGTTTCTTGCTCCGCCCAAGAGCGGGGATGTCATAAGATGATTTTACCACTGAAAAAAAAAAAACACCGTGCGTACTCTTTGTTGCACAAAGTTTCATAGAGACGTAAGTTTTGAAATGGACTTTCAATTTCGAACCGATCCAATCAATAATTCTTTGAAAGTGCTTGTAGGTAATTGAAATGACTGAAATAAATTCTTTGATTTTATTATTCCAAAATTTTTATGAAACCTTACAAGAGGCTAAGACAATCGTAACTTAACATTGAATCTCTATCAAGGCTCTCAAGCCCTAGAAAGTATAAATATCGCAACAGAATAAACGCCCACTCGCCATCAGTCAGTTTATGGGGTCATCCCACATAGACGATGACACTTTTACGATAATAGCCCGTTTCCGGCAGATCGGGCAAACGAGCGGGCAAACATTGTGGGCATTTGCAAAATTTTGGAACATACACTTTTTTTTAGGATTGGAAAATCATCTAATGACATCCCGCGCTCTTGGGCAGAGCGATGTCAGACTTTTACTGACTAAAAACCCACTCCTGTTCCTTCTTTGTCATCGTTCCAGGGACCCTGGGAATTTCTTTTGCATCACCCATGACCCCAGTAGTCTTCGAACCTGCTGAGCCCCTATGGGCGCGCATGGAACACTACGCGCCGACGATGACTTGGGCTCGGTCTGGACGGTTGGACGATGAGCTTACCCATTGATCGCCGTCTGCTGCCTACGGTGGCCGGAAATCGGGATCGGAATCCTGGTGGCTGGGGCGTGAGGGCCTTTCCCTCGCGCGTGCGGCCGCCTCTTTTGCTAGCATTACTGCTTCGCAGAAGGAGGCGACCGCCTGCTACTCCTCCTCGTCGACAGAGATCGCCCAAGACAGAAAGGTTTGGAAGGAGAACGGGGAAACCTTTGCCCAGTGGTAAAAAAAGTCATGAAAGCCTTTAATAAGAAATGGGGCGAATTATTAAATAATAATAAATCATTTATTATCAGGCATCTTGGCACATAGATTCACACCTTACAGACTAACATAGATTAAATATAATTTATCGTCAGTAAATAAGACTTAGGACTATGTTAGTAACACTTCACATTGCACTATGTTCACTTCGTGCTGTCTTCCTTCAGCGTGAGGGGCAGAAAAGAGTTTGGGACTCGCACAACAAACGCCTTGAAATTTAAGTTTCGGTGCGATTCCAACAGCTGTACACTCAGTGCGAACTTCGTCTTTTGACGCACGTTCTTCACGATAAAAGCAACCATAAACCTTTTGCATAATATATAGCAAGCAAGTATTATCTACTAAAGTATCTTCGGGAGAAGTAATAAAATAAGCATTGATTAGCTATAACTTTCCAACCAAAATTAACTGATTAAATCAAGATGGTGTGTGATAAATTAGTTTTAATTAATGATTCATCCATTAATTACACTAATTTATCACATACTATCTCGAAGTTAACTAAAATACTACTTAAGCCAGATTCTACGGAAATACTAGGGCAGCATATTCACTTGAAGACCACACGCCTAGATAATCAACAATTACAAGTGAACGACATCTAAACGAGGCATTAAAACCGCCCGTCTGTGTTGTCATCACTATTAAACTACTTTCAGAACTGGCGCCATCTACATTTACAGGAATTGAAACAACACTATTTAGGTACCAAATAAAACCCAGCCTAGTGTTGTTTTAGTGCCTGTACCGTTGTTGAAATGTTAAATAGTCATTTATATACGTTTTATTATGTGTTACGGAGACATAAAGTTGGAATAACAAGGTGTTTACCTACCCAGAGCACAAGGGTACAGATTATAGTACAGTAATGCCTACATTTTTAAAACGCAGATACGGAATGGATCAAACGTATGTAACTAAAAAGTTAGGAGCATACATGTATATGGATGGAGAGAGAGGCCAAAGATAAAAGAAATGGTTTGTGTGAGGAGTGATATGAAAGAAAAAGACGTTTGTGATAGCGTGATAGTTAATAGGACAGAATAGGAGGTATAAGACGTGTTGCGCTGACTTATTCCACCCTAGCGCAGAAAGGTCACGAGATGATTTCCCATCTCAAAATAACTTAAACCTAGATCTTAATTTCTTTCGATATTAAATAGAAGTGCAGCTGGTGTCGTTTAACTTTTAGATATCCTTCTGACGCAACAAACTATCACTTTAACTTTTCATGTGACAACAAACGCGAACTAGTCTAAATTAGTATTGCAACAG
This sequence comes from Mythimna vitellina, assembly GCA_949316375.1. Classification (NCBI taxonomy): domain Eukaryota; kingdom Metazoa; phylum Arthropoda; class Insecta; order Lepidoptera; family Noctuidae; genus Mythimna; species Mythimna vitellina. Next base: position 22,620,743 of record OX438701.1, on the reverse strand, counting down.
AACTCTGCTTCCACTTCTGCAGAAGTTCCGCAAGCTTTTTTACTTACGTTTCCGCTTCTAGTTCCGCAAAATTTATAACAGAACTTTAAACGGAAGAATACAGCGAGGAGCTCGGGGGTGGGGGCGCGTGGACGACTGGATACAGCGGGAGGCTTTGGGGTCGGTACACAAACGTTTCACAACAAGTTTCTCTATTATTAATTTTAGATAGTTCATTTTGCGCATCACCGCGCCTCGTGACGTGATAACGAAGTAAACATTCTGGTGTTATAAAAAAAAAGTGCTTTATCTTCATAGTATTAACACTTCCGCTTTCGCATCCGCAAAGATTTACTTTTGACATCTGTTTCCGTGTCTGCTTCTGTTAAGACACTTCCGTTGCATCACTAGTCTAACTGTGGTAGCAGTGTTGCAGCCAATCGATCAGTCACTTCACCAGCCGTACCGTGAAAAACTTGAATGTAAAATTCCAGACGTATGGCTTACAAAAAGTCTTGTGTATGTGAGTTTACATATTTGTCATGGCATCTACGATATAATAGTGATTCCTGATGTGGCACAAAGTTTTAAAAAAAAGAAAAGATCAAGGAACGAATTTATTATTATTATTATTCATTTATTTCAGACATTGTCTATATGAACATAAAATTAAAATCAAGCCAAATAAAACATTACAAAAATAGAGATTAAAATTACATACACAATGTCATAAATAAAATTAAATTTAAAAAAATTATGCCTCACTTTGGATTTACAAATGAAATATAAGTAACGGGATTATTAAAAATAATCATCAGGATCGGTCCATACACGAAAAAGTTGTGCGTGAATTGATAACTTAGTGAGCGCCAACGTTTTTCTTAAAAAACAAAAGAATCCCGGCTGTAGCGTGTGGCCCATATATTTAGCAATCTAAGGAATACAGGTACCTTAGTAAAACCAATATTCTTGTTCATTTCCGACTGCCTCTACAGATCTTAAATCAGATGTGGGTGTTAGTGAGCGAAAGGATTGTATCAAATGAATGGGTAGCAGTGGCTAAGGATTTATCTTTTTCTACATCTTGTCGAACTATGATCACCGAGCTTTATGAGGGTGGTCTATATTTTGTTGGAGACGTCTATTTATTAAATGAATGAGGGAATAAGTGTATGAGTTAAACTTTGTTTATTTACTTATTAAAACGTCGTGCAACACAAAGGTAAGATATTGTAATCATTTGGTTTTCTTCAAAATGGTTTGGCTGAGTGGTGCTGATATTCGCGTCATGTCCGTGAACGGGGCGTTGTCGGTTGAGACTGGTCATCTCTTAGCTGCCAGTGGCTTATTTTCTTCTTATTAGCGTATTGATGGCAAAACTAGTTAAATTCCTTGCCTGGCTCAGTATTCGGCCACGGCAATGCCGTCCTCTGATGCTTATTTTATTTTTTACTTTATTTACATTGTTTTTAAATAATAGTAGCAACAAGAACAAAGAGTGTCCATCGAGTTTATTGCACATTCTTCTCCATACAGATCTACACTTTGGAATGTGCAATTAGCATCATTTTTCTAACTGACTGCTTGGAGATTCAAAAGTGCATATAAATGGTATAATTGAAATAAATGCTTTGAATCTTGAATTTCATATGATGCTACTGATATACCATTACGTGTTTACTGTATTGTCTTTATAAGCTTTGAGTTTGTCTCAGTATTCCTTCGCAGGATAGTCAGTTAGGAAACATCGGCTTCATCTAGTTTAAATTGAAGAAAAAATTGGTGAGTAAAGGTGTTATTTACAACCAAATGGCATTATCATTTAATGCCTTATGCATTCACTACCAGTCAACTAAGAGTGTACTGAGATGTGTTTGTGTTTATAGGCCTGAGTGATGTCTTTATAGTGTTTGTTTGTAACTATTATAGTCTGTTAATAATATACGGCCACATAACATAAATTAAATGTTTGTGTGTTATGTGTTAGTTTGATCTAGCCTTAACGTTTTATGTCTTTTTAAAACAGTGATGTAAGTCTTGGGACACGACCGATGCCTACATAATTACGTGCAGTCTTTATTGTGACCGTTACTTACTTCTCTTATAACTTAGTAAGCCATATCACCAAAAGGGGTAAATAGGAACACAGGGGCGAATAGAAAAAAGAACTTCGAAGGGCATTTTCGCGTCATCGCGTCATCTAAATGGGAGTTCTCGGACGGTTCCGATCTTCAGTGTTTGTGCGGCGTCTCTCCGCAGACCTCGTCTCACCTTCGATCCTGCATCACGTGCCTTATCTGTTCACGTAGGGACCTAATGACAGCATCAGCGGACGGCACTGCCTTGGCCGATTACTGGGCCAAGCAAGGAATTTAATTAGTTTTGCTATCGATACGCTAAGAAGAAAATCTATTTTTTTGCAGTATTTAACTATTCCAGTATTTATGAATTAGGTTTTTGTAAATAATTGTTGCTTTATTAAAAATTATGTTTCAATTTACCCCTGCATTCCAATTCGCCCCGTTGTAGGTACTGTTAATTTTATTTCTCCTTATTTTTATTTTATTTTTTTTAGTTGTAAATCAATTATTTTGCCAAATAAACATATTTTCTTTCTTTCTTTGTTCCATTTTTGTTCAACTTATATAATATAATAATAAAATGCCAGCGTATGGCGGTGTGTCTTCGCGTCGTCCAGTTTACAGCCGCTAGAAATATTATGACTATGTAAAATAACGTTTTACTGCGCCCGTACGACGGAGGGTATGCGTGTGCAAAAGTCATAGATTAAGACGTTAGGTTTGTAGAAGTGATGTGACCGAAGATGTTTTTAGTAAGGATTGTCTAAGGTGAAATGTATATTGCTCAACTGCATCTTTCTCTTTTTGATTACTTTAAAGCAAGATTATGCAGCATAATCTCGATTTGTTGATCACGTTATATGATACGTTTTTCTTGTTTTTTGGGCTCGCTCTTGACTGCTATCTCGTCTGATGGAAAACGATAGTGTTGGTCGACGATGGATTTGCTTACCTCATCATCATCATTTCAGACGAAAGACGTCTACAGTTGGACATAAGCTTCCCTTGAATGCCATAAGGACTGGTCCACTCGCATTCATCGGGTTCCCGCTCCCTCACCAGGTCATCGGTCCAGCATGTGGGAGTCCTTCCAACGCTACGTCTTCCGGTACGTCCTTTCGTCAACATCAACCATGTTTTTGTCGAGAATTCTCCTACCTTCGCAAGTGGAATATAGCGAATTTTTGATCGTCTCCTTAAGAACCAGCCATTTATTGGAAGGAAGGGTAAATTGTTGTATCAATCTTAAAATGGATGCCTTATTTATTAGTAAAAAATATCTCAAGGGAACATACTCATGGGATAACTGACATTCCATGTCCCATTCCAAGACATGGTCTACATATGTAGCAAATTTCATCTAAATCCGTTCTGCTGTTTCAGCGTAAAGGAGTAACTTTCATTTTTATAACATAGTTTGATAGTAATAGTTTATTTTGCACAGTGGTGGCCGAATGATAACGGCCCCGACATACAAGTTGTAGGTCGCGGGTTCAAACCCAGCCAGGCGCATTACTTTGTGTAATTATTTCATCACCACTGCTCTCAAAACGGTGAAAGAAAACATCTTGAGGAAACCGGAATATCCTAGAACCAAAAATTCGAAGACATGTGACATTCACCAACCCGCACTGGGCCCGCGTGGTGGATTATGGCCGAATATATGCACTTCATAAATATAACAGAACAAGCTTTTATAAAAACATGTATACAATGACCAATAAATCTACAACATTTTATCTCATTTAGTATGTCTAAACCTCTCTTTTTAGACTACTACAGCAATTCAACAATCAAGAAACACGAGTGGTTGATAATTTTCTTGAAACAAAATAAACTTTACTTTTGCAAACGAAATTCAATATATTATTCAGGGACTCGACTGTTTCGAGATGATCAACATGCCACATCTGTATAATTTACAACACTATTCTATATATCTCATACATGGACGAGTCCAGCTAGTCAGGTCATAGTAATTTAAAGCGCAAAATGGTGGCAAAAACCGTGCATGGCTTAGAAGATGTCCTTTGTACGGAGTCAGACAAACAATGACGGACATAAAGTTCAGGAAATATTAGATCTTTCATATTGTCGTGTGTATTGAATGATTGCATTCCGGGTTTGACGGGTGGAGGCTAGAGAATTGGCGGTGGATTAGAGTATGTGAAGTCTATGTTAAAGTTTTAGGAGTACTTTGCTATTGAAGTTATGTTTAATGTTGATCAGTTTGATTTTATTGAAAGAAGAAAGACAATAAGGCGAGCTTTGAGCTCACCTTTCTTTCGTTACCAATCAACAAAGTTTGAACACCAACAATAAATGCTAAAATATGGACAATTATTTAAAACTCTGACCTCTAAACTGGGTTTATGTATCTGTATCTTAGAAGCCAGTGAACCTCCGAAATTTATACAGGATAAGCATTTTGTGTTGTGCCTGGACAGGACACTATTTGTACAATTTTGAGGATACAATAAGAGTTTGGCGACCGCGCACCGGAAAACGCAGCGTTGGAAGGCCTCCCACAAAGTGGACTGACGACCTGGTGAAAGTCGCGGTAATTGTGGCGTCGCTTGGGGGAGGCCTATGTCCAGCAGTGGACTTCTTTCGGCTGAAATGATGATGATGATGATGAATAAGAGTTTATGATTAAATAAAAAAATCACAATCTGAAACTTCATATAAATCTGATAATCCATAAGACGCGATCTTCTCCGCCTTTCTTAAAGCCCAACAAACTTTCATACGAATAGTTTTTGCTTGAATACCTCATGAGGCCATCTTGTGTCTTGTACTAATGAATTTAATTATAGTTCAGGAAATATATGAATATCTTCAACTTAGTCTGGAATACAAAATTCCACTCAGTTTTTAATGTTCGTACCTTTGTTAGCTTTGAGGTAATCTAGAGTTATTATTTTCTAGTACAGGTACAAGTCACTATGTCGTTTAGCATTTTCATAACCGAAGAAGTAATAATGTAGCTTTGGGACTACGTGGATGCTTCAGGATAATGGTTGAGTTATAGGTACTGCAGTTACTTTTTGTCCAACTCGAGTTTTTACTGCTTTCAATAAGATTTAATAGCAAGTTTCGTTAAAGATCCTCCATAGATAGAAATTCTTTTCTTTTTTGGGGTGGGAAGTTATGAAATGTTTTCTCCAACTTTGGGGGGAGTGAGAGGGAGTGTTTAGTTGCCCTTTGCGCTCCAGGATCTCGATGACTGTTTCGAACAATCCCGCAATGAACCAAAAATAATTCTTATTCAAATTCATAAATGTGTAATTATTTTTGATATGCTATATTTTCTAAACTTTCCGGCTACCGTAGACGCGGGCTTGCGGACGGCAAGTAATGGGTAGCTCGCTGTCCGAACGTCCGGTAACCGTCCGGACCGAGCCCAACACGTCGACGGCGCGTACTGTGCCACGCGCACCTCAAGGAGATGTCAGCAAACTGTAGGAGCCTAGTAGGGTCGAAGCCTACTGGGGCTAAGTGACTGCTTCTGAAAGGAAAACCCGGCCCTGGTATAAAAGGCTGTTCATTCGTGGGTTGAGTGGGTTTTTAGTCAGTAAAAGTCTGACAAACCCTCACGTTCCGCCCAAGAGCGGGGGATGTCATTGGATGGATGGATATTCCTACCGAAAAAAAAAATGGTTTCTAAACTGCTATGATTTTTTCAGTATCTATTTAACATGAATCTCTCAATAGTTTGTATTATTTATAGAAACACTTATAAGGAATTTCAGTCACAGGACATTCTCACTAAACCATAATATACCTAGCCTAAAACAAACATGTAACTTTAAGATGAGTACCTAGCCTAGTTATAAAATGAATAACTTGGACAGTGTGCTTGTATATCGCAGTTCAAACTCTTCTAAAACAATGGGCACCATCGGCATTTATCATCTAATATCACTAGAGCCAGGTCATCGAACCCCAAGTGTCATTAATGATCAGTTCTCGCGGCCAACTAAAGCGGGGCGTTGGGCGAACCGTCATGCCTTTTAGTTGAGCCAAACACGCTCCACAAACACATTGGACAAATGTTTGACCAACGGCCGGTACAAATTTGTGTGTCGGAACTGTCGCCCTGTTGACGTTGTGGGAAACTCTTTGATGGATCGTACGTGCGGTGTTATCAGGTCAGCATTTTGGTGATGGGATTAAGGTGGTGGTATGGACTTAACACTAGAGGGTTATGGTGACAAAACAAGAGGTATGCAGTACGGAAAACAAGAATAAGTAATGTCGGCTGAACATAACATGGGTAGACTACATGATTTATTATATTATATGTATGACTTTAGAATTGGACTGGGAATCTCGATGAAGTATATTATGACAGAGGTATCAAAGCGATGGTAGATATTGTATTCATTGACTACGGTTGTATCAAGACGATTTTAAGGCGAAATGAAATAAAAAAACTGGCATGTGCGGGTCGCACTCGCGCATTGAGGGTTCCGTACAAACTTTACTAAGAAAACAGTTCAATTCCCAATTTGTTTTTGTGACGTAACTACTTTATAGTTTTCAGATTTTTCCCTATACTTGTTCTATGCGACCTTACTTCATGCCAAATTTCAGGATTCTAGGTCAACGGGAAGTACCCTATGAATTTTGATTTCCTTGAGAGTGTCGAGATCTATGTTTTTTGCGACGTAAACAGCTTCTCTTCTCTCTTTCTTTCAACTCGATACCTTCACGCGTTCTCGAAATAAGGGTCCTATAAGGGTACCTCTTTTCCTATTGAGGTATGGAACCCTAAAAAACACTGAAACTGGGATTGAAAACAATAAAAGATAAGCACAGTAAAGCGACATCTATATCATCACATAAAAACTATCTTGCATCAGAGTAACAGAGTTTTCCGCACGATTAGGACTTATACAACAATCAACGATCGGGCAGTAGCTCGGACCAGACACAACACCCATCTGGTAGGAGAATTCTCCCTTTTCAAAGAAGGTTTTAGGGACTTTCTGTTCTCCGTACCTTTAAATCAGTGCTTACGGATTGGACTAGCAGTCTTTCCGATAAATTAGATATCTTCCTTGGGTATTAGCTTAAAGTGGCTCAGAGTAGCGATGGGGCAACTGGCATTTTCAACAACTCGAGTTAATAGAATTGGAATGGTGGCTGATTCAAATTGTGATTCGAAGTAACTCGACTCGGTGGGCAAAAGCTCAACTCGGTCCGCCGAGTCCATTCGTTCCGCCAAGCGAACTGGGTCCGTCGACTCAACTCGTTCTGTCGAGTCAACTCGGTCCGCCGCCGACTCAACTCGTTCCGCCGACTCAACTCGTTCCGCCGAGTCAACTCGTCAACTAACCTTTTTGACTCGTAAGACAAGCAAGTAAAACTTTTTAATCGTTTTATGTTAAACTAGCACATTGCTATATTTATTTCAAGTTTATAAACACAAGGAATAAGATTATATTATAATAAAAACTTAACTTTCCCTAAATCGTTTGGCATCAATCGAGTCAAGTTGAGTTCTACTGAGTTGATTCGAGTTAGTCGTAGCAACACGCATCACGGTGCGTAGATTTGCGAGTTGATTTGAATTGAAGGAAAAAACAACTCGAATTGAGTCGTTTGTTCTTTGACTCGAATAACTCGATTAATATAAATCGACTCGCCCATGGCCAGCTCCGAGCCGGATACCATAAGCATAGCATAATCAACATTTTTAATGTTCCCACGGCTAGGACTCATACCTCCTATCGAGGAGAGGGAATGGGCCATAATCCACCACGCGGGCCCAGTGCGGGTTGGTGAATGTCACATGTCTTCGCATTTTAGTTCTAAGACATGCCGGTTTCCTCACGATGTTTTCCTTCACTGTTTTGAGAGCAGTGGTGATGAAATAAATTACACAAAGTAATACTGCCTTGCTGGGTTTGGACCCGCGACCTACAACTCGTAAGTCGAGGCCGTTACCACTTGGCCACCACTGCTTTCAAGCTTAGAGCCGGATACAATAGAAAAAATTGAGGGGAGCCTCTGCCCTGAAGTAGAAGAGTACAGCCTAGATATAATAATATAGTAAATAGTCCAAACTTGACAAGAATAATACAGTACTTGACTGCTAAAACAAAAAACAACTTCCAAGAACAAAACCGATTATGATGAATTGATGATTTACTATTCTAAAAACATCCACCATGACAGAAAAGTAAATACTCCATAAAGGTCATTAACATGACAAGTTCGTAAACAGTCAGGCTTTTCAACATCTCATCAATAGCCAGCCGTTCAGACAGGCGCCACATAACAAACTATTTCATTACAATCTTAATGGCATAATGGGAACTCAATACATTGCAATTAATTTTCACTAACATGAAACCCTTTTAGTATATCACTATTGAAAAACCAACTCTACTTTTATGGAGACAAAGTTGAAATTACCATAATAGACGTTGTTTTAAAGATGGGTTTTTGAGCAGCCAGGGCAAACACACTACCGTGATACTTAATGCTGTGTCAATAGTACTTGTTTATACAGAGCTTCTGCTCTTCATGTGTGCTACCTTAACGAAACGGATTTGTTTTTTGATGCTATTGGCTTTGTCATCGGTCAAGTTTAGTTGCCAGATATTTACGGCGTTTTTAAAGTTGAGATGGTTATATATTAGTGAGTATTACTGAGATGACGAATTTATTAAAGTATGTGTGAATTGAAGTAGGTTATTGTCAGTTCCTTACTTACAGGTGCTTATGCAAGCTCTAAGGTTGAAGTGGAAATAGTCAGGATATATGTCACGATATACAGGACAATAATATAATATAATATTCCACAACTATCACACAACGCCGTCTAGTCCCAAACTAAGCAGAGCTTGTGTTATGAGTACTAGACAACTGATAAACATACTTATATATTTCTAAATACATACATATATAGATAAATTACACTCAGACACAGAACAAATTATCGTGCTCATCACACAAACATTTTTCCTGGCTTGGAATCGAATCCACGACTTCCGGCATAGCAGTCAGGGCCACTAACCACTAGACCAACAAGCCAGTCACACTGAGTACTCGTTGTAGTGGACTGATTCCTGGTAAAAGGAAAGTTGGAAACCTAAGCAAACGTATGAGCTGATGACATAATTAAGAAAACAGAAAAGGAGTGAATACAAAAATAAAGAATTTTGCTAGAGGAGGCCTTTATTTAAAGTAAGGTTCATGTACCTGTGGGTGGTGTTCACCACTGAAAATATAAAACTGTATCAAAAAAAAAAAACTAGTTGAATAGATAACAAATTTTATTCGTCATAAGGACAGTCTTAAAATCCAAAATACGTGGGGTAGATTTTTTTTAAATATTTTATTAAGGAGTTTTGTCACAATATTTACTATATCGCTCCATCATAGCAAAATTTTGAATTTTTAGTCATTTACGTAAATGAAAATGTGACGTGGTCAATATCATACATAAAAAAATTTATAGCTTCGCTTTTCCGGGTAAAACCTCACTTTATCTAGTCTAGGATACTATTCAACAAATCATCATACACAAATCGATACAAATGAAATCAATACAACGTTTTACCGATACCGAAAGAAAATCGATAACTTTCGCCGAGGGCCTTGATAGAAGCGAACAAATATCGGCCGTGCCCAAATATAATGCAATAAATATAATTTATAATGTTTATACGGAGTTATCTCGAGCTACGATCGCGGAGACGCCCGACTTCGGCCGATCGTCCGGCGAGGTACAGAGTAGGCTGCAGATACAGAGACGGCATTTATAAGATGAACTAAATTCTTGATCCTTTTAGGGTTAAGTTTTTAATTGTAAGTTGATTTTTACATGAATAATAAATATGGCCGCTTGAGCTATTTTTCGTTGTGAGATAAAATTGTGGTATCCATTCCAGTGCCTGGTCTCATCGTTAGGATTCTATCAGTGACACCTATTAACAAACCATAAAGACTGTCAGAAGCCAGAAAATCTGACACTAGTTTTGCCAAGGTGCATTGTGCTACCCAGTTACTGGCTTGTGGAGGTCAGATACTCCATGTAGAATACTGGTATCTAGATAGCCGCATTCGCTTTGACTGGAAGGAGACACAAACTTAGTTGGGTCACGTCTAGGCAGATTACCTTATAACAGCTGTAAAAGTGTTTAGTCCTCAAATAATAATAAACATTTCACAAAAAAATAAATACAAAACCGACTTTAATGGTAAAAACCACTAAAAAGTGCAAAATAACTTTAATTTCAGAAGTATGTGTTTCTATAGATAGGATTCTTCGTTATTTAAATGTCGCAGCAACACAATCGGCCCATAATTTACCGAGGAATCGGTGAAAAAAATATATACAGTCGAACGCATCTCCTTCTTGTTGAAGTCGTTTAAAAATTAACTAATTAAAAAAAAATCCTTAACTAAAACATATGAATATCTTGAGGTATGCTTATTTTTGCAGCTACTATTATTCCCTTTTAAAATATAAAAAATATTTTATGAACATACAAATTCAAAATCTTTTATTTCAGTATTTTCTCATTTAAATAATTATCTTTAAGTGGTCCTTGCTAGGGTTAAATTGATGACTGAAATTGAATTGTAGAATCGACAAACTTAAGTAGCACTGGGCAGGGCACATTGATCGCAGATCAGATGGTTGATAGAGACGAAAGGTTCTGGAGTGGTTACCACGTACTGGAAGATGCAGCATTGGAAGGCGTCCCACAAGGTGGACGAATGACCTGATGAGAGTCGCAAGAATCTGGTGGCTGCAATACGCACAGGACCGTCCTTTATTGCGACACTTGGGGGAGACAGGTAACATGGACATCTTTCGGCTGAAATGAGGCTATTATGATAATGATTCTTTTGAAAAGAAGAAACACAAGGATTACACCAAAATAAAAAAAATATCCTAACACATTTCCTTGATAGTGCCAAATTATTTAATCCGAGAGAACCACGATTCAAACTCCCTTTGTAGTCTAAAACAAACCACATTCATCATACGACGATAGACTACTCTGTGTTAACTATAAAATAAATAAAATCGTTACGTGTTACATATGACCTGGGCAGACCGAGTCAGGTTGTACAAATATATCTTTAATCGTACTTAAAGAAATTCATAATTAAATAAACTAATTTATGGACCAGCCTTCCTCTTGGGCGACTGGCCAACTAATGCATATTTTTTGATAATTATTGCATCGTATTAAATTACAAGACATCGATATAGTAATATTGTTTGGAGTATTAATATTGTCGGTTTGTGTGTTTTAGGTTCTATCGGGTTTTGATTCAGGTTATAGATAATATTCGTTTATATAGGTATTTTACATATAAATAATACTATATATATAAATGAATAGCTAATAGCTGTTCGTTTGTTAGTCCATCGATACAGATGTGTATTCATTCATAAATCTAGTTTAGTTATTCTAACTTAGGGCGGAATTTACCAATAAAACTAATCGCGTTTTAACGTTTCGCTCGCACAATTGCGTTTAGCCGCTGTCACTAGTGTCACTTGTAAAAATACAACAAAAGAAAAATACAGACAAGTGACACAAGTGACAGCGGCTAAACGCAATTGTGCGAGCCAAACGTTTAAACGCGATTAGTTTTATTGGTGAATTCCGTCCTTAGTAACTTAACTAATTAAAAAGACCTGAATATACTCGAAAAAAATCCATAAATATCTAGGTATTTTAGCTCTTTGATTTTCAACTGTACATTTTTTCATTAATGAAAACAGAATTACGTAACGATTTCGTCGGAAAAGCATTATTAGTTTCAAATTTTTTAAATAACGTTTCTGATATGATTTTGTTCAAATTGTTTACTATTAAACATTTCAAAGCCAACAAAGTTTTATGCCAAAGAAAATAATGACAGACATTTGTAAGAAAACCCACAATCATAAGCTAGTTTCGAAGTTAATCGCAATAATCTGCAAAGACGCGTCGCGGAAGACCTAGCCCCGGTTATGAAATTATATTATTTATTAATTTTTCATACTTACAGTCAGTTTCAAGCCACGATGTAGCGCGCAGCTCAAATGTCGCTCGTATTTACATATATGAAATATCATATGAGAAAACAGTGTTAACTCAGCTTTTTATCATTTATTTCTTTCTTGTACCCTTTATTTAATTAATTTGCGTAGGTATTGATTTTATTGCTTGTGACAAAGTTGAAACGGATCTTTGTGGATGGGAACTTTTTCTTTTTTAATATTTCATTGAGAATGAAAATAATTTCATACTTGTGTCAATATTCTTACGCCATCTCGTGTTCCTAGCTCGTCGTGATGTGCTGGTGTTGCCGCAGTAGGTAGGTGCGGAGAATGAGGTTCTCCGCAGCGGCGAAAATACGATAACCTTGTTGGTAATTTACTTTCGAGCCGTTTGGGGTTGAAACTTTAGGGTCGTCGGGTCCGAGTGCCTATAAATTATTTAAAGACGCCAAACGCCTTGTTGACACTTCTCGTTACCCAAGGGCAGTCTTTTACCTTGGGCAGAGGATAAACATTACCATATAGCGTGGCAATGCCGCCAGCCCTTTGGTTACATTATTGACTGATAAACTACTAACTGTACTGTGAGATGCGGAGTAGTTTTTTAACGCCATACTTTAGATTACTTTAAGTATCGCATAACGTCTCTAGATCTAAAGATTACATATTGAAACTTAAAAATATATTCTCTAAACTCAGGCTTACATAATATGATTGATATCTCGTGTCCAATCCGATTAATCATGCCATTGTTTAGAGACAGGTGTGATTTCATAAACATCTTATTTTCGACCTTGAAGCTCATCCCTAGTCCAGAAAAAAAGACAACTTAAGGGTCCATTTTAGTATGAAAAATGTTTCAACCAATTAAATGGAATGCAAGATTACATTTTCCCAAAGATATAAAGGTCAAGATAGGTATATGAAAATAAATTTGATTAACCCTAAAACGTCAAAAACGAAAGGGTTCCAAGAACAGCGCAGACACCCGAATCGGATAAATTGAAACAATCGTTTATCGCGACGAATATAATGTTACATCCGTTCAACTCGATTCTCTCGATTGTAATCGATTCTCGAGCGTTGTCGTGTTATTATTATTGATATTCGTGTTAACACGATCTAAAATAATCGATATCTCGGCACCGATCTTAGTGACGTGTGGTTGAACTTTTTTATCGATTGGTTTTGTCTTTTGTTGTAATATGATTTGTGTTATTATCTGACTGAGTCTTTGTTTTTTGATTCTATGCTGGTCTATAAAGGATCAGTCAACTGTTTATTACAAATAGGTAATTTATATGTTTGTTGGAAGTATAGATAGTATAATACATTGTACCACACTAATGTCATAATATAATTTTAAATACACTTAATTTATTTCATCACCACTGCTCTCAAAACGGTGAAGGAAAACATCGTGAGGAAACCGGCATGTCCTAGAACCAAAAATTCGAAGACATGTGACATTCACCAACTCCCGCGTAATGCCCACCCGCGTGGTGAATTACGGCCCTCTCTCTCCTAGAGAAGAGGTCTGAGTCCCAGCAGTGGGAACATTAAAAGGCTGTAGTTTTATGCTATGCTATGCTGAACTATAAAAAAAAACTATACAAGCAATTAAAACACAGATTTTCTTCTCATTTTTCAAGGAAAGCTTTCCAAATATAGGCATCACGACGCTAAAAACATAAAGGTTTATGTTCTTCCAAGTTTGACGAAACTATAAGACATTATATCTATAAATGATTACACTTCTCAGTTTCATGGTTTTCCGTCTACATTGGAAAGCTTTTAAAGTTTCGAAGTATCTTGATTCACACGTATATTGCTTTGATATAAAATCATAGAACTAATCCCGTTCGATACGACCGCACTGCCATTTTAGATTCATTTCACGGTACCTACCTTTAGTCTCTTTCATGTTGAAAGTCCTTTTGAAGTGACGGAAAATCTTCTCAGTACTTTCAGATTCCACAACAGAAAAGTTATTATGATCTCATAAGGGACACCCGTTAGTTTTAAGATCGAGCCATTACTAAAGCATCGTATTATCTTCCATAGGAAACAATAATTTTCAAAATATAGTAACGTATCAAATACCTTTTCGAGTAATATAATTTAAAATGGAATTGACTTTACGATCCATCCTAGTACGTTTATGCTTTACCCACCCAGAACGGTCTGTTTCCAACAGGTCCAAAAAGGAATTACGTCGATAAAGTTATTTTTAAGAGAAAATTTTCAAAAATTTTCGAGTATCCACCCTTGCGTTGTTGAAACTTCAACGGTCCGGACTAAGTGTTTCGCTTTGTCGTTTATACCGCGTACATAGAAGGACTGGAACAATTTGCCTGCTGCGGTCTTCCCGTCCAACTATAATTTAGGTGTCTTCAAGGCTAGAGTGAATAGGCTCTTAATAAACTAGTGCGCCTGACCATCAATGATTGCATCTCCGCTTACCATCAGGTGGGATCGCAGTCAAGCACTGGTTTAAGTCAAATAAAAAAAAAAAAAAATTGCTTTGAGTTTTTGAACCACACTAGAAACTTTAATGTTGTTCAAAAAGGTCTATGTCAAAAACTATACAACCTAGACATGATTCTTAACACCTCCACCGTATGCTCCACCGTATCCTCCGGGCGGTCCACACAATGCAAATGGTGACACCCGGGCGTTTCTTCCGCGCAAATCCGGTGTAGGAACCTCGAACTTACCATGTCCGGTGAGGGCCTGCGTCATGCAGAAGGTGAGCACGACGTGAGGTCTTTCCAGTCACGCCTCAAAGAGGAGATTTACCGCTATAATTATGGCGTGCTCTAGAGATTGAAGGTGGTTGTTGCAATGCACAGAGAATGCTGCTGCCCAATTTCTGGTGTTTCCATAGACTCCTACGATGTCCACGGGTAATGATGAGATGTTACTATTCTTTATGTCCGATAACATAAGGTATATTTAAAGTTTTATAGTTTTTTTTCAATATATATTTTGTAATTTTTTTAAATATTTTTTATTTTGTGTAATTTTTTTTAAATATTGTTTTTTTTTTTTTTTGTTTGTAGTCCCTAAAATAGTTAAATTTTACGTTCATTATTTGTAAAAATTACGATAAAAATTAAAAATAACATACTTTTTGCGCATATAGATTTCAGATCAGTTGGGAATAAGCCTCCAAAGACGTTTAAGTAGAATATAACCTGGGCGATAAAAACGATAATTATTGAATGTACGCCATATTTAGTTATAGTAAACACGATAGCCCAATAAAAATATTAATCATTATTTAACTGTAAAACTGTGGTTATTGACGAGTTAAAAAAAAATTAATGAAAGTGCGGGAGCGTTCGTAGTGAATTTTGTTTTTTTTTTCAAATTTCAAAACATGTGTGTTAAGAATAACTTCTAAATAATACTTTTATTTGTTTTTTTTAGTAAATTGTCTTATAATTCATTATCTCACAGATGGTGTAAAAAGTAGAATATCCAATACGGGGTTAAAGCTGTCTTTGTCTTGGGCGGCTTAAATTCCTCACTTTACTCAGGTTTCTACTCATTAATTCATCCCTCACAGTGTTCGGGAGTTAATTATATAAGTTCTACTAATCCTATTAATTAAAACTTAGCAACCTTCGTTTCGTTCGGATTGAATATATCGCCCGCGACTTAAAAACACTAGTTTATCCCCTAGTCACATAATCTACAATTTATTGGTGAAGTCAAATTTTTCTATTTTTAAAATCAGCCTTTCCTTGGTGCTGTTCATCACTGACTATGTCGATATTTTTTTCTTTTTTTCTGACCACGTGACTGAGCGTTGAGATGACGTCAGAACAAAGGAATAGGAGGCGTGGCCTCCTCGAGGCGGTCAACGAAAAGAAACTCAAAACGAAACGGTTGTAACTTGGCTAGGAGGGCAGTAATTTTTCCGTAAGTCTGGCAGTTTGAGTACTTTCTTCAGCTTACACAAATGTCCTTTCTGTGGTAGTGTTGGTCAAATCATTGAGCTCCTTATTAGTCCTGATTTGAGGTACACGATTACTGTCAAATGCTTGCACTGAGTGGAGAGATCCAGTCAAGTCTGTGTGGATCTTTCCTCAAAAAATTTTCTAATTCACTAATTTTCATGGTTTTTACACGATTCGAACATCACATGTTTGCTGTATGGACTTTAAAAGTGACTTTAATCTTTGAGTTTGCTTTAGTGTTTGTCTTTAGGATAGTCAGCTAGGAAACACTAACTTCGAACAATGGGTAGCTCGCCGTCCGACCGTCCGGTAACCGACTGAACCGAGCCCAAGTCGTTGACGGCGCGTACTGTTCAACGCTCGCCTCAAGGAGATGTCAGCAAACCGTAGGGGCCCAGTAGGGTCGAAGCCTACTGGGGCCAAGGGTCTGCTTCTGAAAGGCAGACTCGGCCTTGGTATGAAAGACAACGGAGGAACAGGAGTGGGTTTTTAGTCAGTAAAAGAATGACACACCCTCGCGCTACGCCCAACAGCGGGGGATGTCATTGGATGATTTTCCCAAAAAAAAGCCTCATATTTGTCTGTTTCATTTAATATTACGATTTAAATATATCCATGAAATAATTTCTATTATTTCATGGATATGTTTAGACTCGAAATGTAGACTCGCCGCATCATTACTACGAGTATGGAGCCTTTATATATATCATACAGCTTTTAAAGGTTGGCGAGTATTGCGTAAATGGATTGTAATTTCATGTTTCATTGTTAAGTTACAACAATATACATTTTAACGGTTATGTTTTCTCTAGATATTTTCTACAGGCTCTTGATTGCTATAAGAGGATTAATGAGGTATTTAAGTTGTGTGTCATTCCATATCAGAATTATGACGACCATTTGAACACAATCACAGCTAGTGAGTACTAATAATTTCTATAGCTGTGATTGTACTTTGGTACTGCAATTTCATTAAATCGACACGTACTTTCATCAAAGCAAAGATCAAATCAATAGATTTTATTGATTTATTTTCTAGAAAATTATATTGTTGGAAAAATCTAGGTTGAATTTTAAACTGTACATCCTCCTAGATTTCCTTTTACAGTATTGTATGTATGCCTTTAGAAAAGTACGACTACTTTTAGCAAAATGGATTAAAGCCAGCCACAAAGTATACAAGTGCAAATTACCCGTCTCAGTTACCGAGTGTTAAGAACTAAAGATAGATAACTTTCCCGTTTCATCGGTAAAGTATGTGGGTTCGATTCCCAGGCGCGGACAGCGGTGTCAAAGGTGGGTGTGCGTAAAAATGGTCGCTCGATAGCGGTGAGCCGATGACACCTGCGCGGGCGCCGAGCCTGCGTGCGGTCGCGCAGGATAGGGTTATGTGAAGATGAGGCAAATGTATGATTTCAGAATTTTGTGATTTACGTTTTGTAAGAAATAAATTATGAATGCGAGAGTCTATATCCAGTAGTGGACGTAGGCTCTTTTAGCTGAAATGATAATGACGATGAAGAACGAAATGAAAACCATAAAGGAATTGTGTGAGGAATAACATAAAAAATCTTTTTCTTTATTTTTATTTTTGTCATTATAGAAACAGGAGAGTGTAAGGGAAACTATTTTGTACTAACTGCAAGTAACATAAGATAAGAGAGAAAGCTGATGATGATTTTGGTAAGTGAATGGATGAATGGATTGAATGGCAGATGAAAATATGGCTAGGAAGAAGTATTTATTTAGGTCTAAGACAATATTATACACGATCATAGTAGAAATAATATATACAAAAATAAGTTATACAAATATTTTCTTACGTTATTGAGGAACTGAATGTTTAACAAAATAAAATTTGAATAATGTCCTAGTGCAGTGTGGTCCACGATGACGTATGATCTTGGTCTCTAAACAAAATGAAATCTTGTCAGCTACAATTATTGTGAAAAAGTCCAAAATGTATGAGATTGACCTGCGCTACCACGTGCTCCCATACATTTTGGCATTTCTACTAGTCATAAAGTTACAAAGCTTTATAATACATTCGAGTTTGAAAGTAAAGAAAACGATTTTTCAAAGATTGTTTCCCAACACTGTAAGGTTCAATATCCTACCTGCTCCCCTCCCCAATACCACCCTCCCAAAGTGTAAAGGTGAGTCTTGTCCGGCCACGATAAATGCCGTCGGTCAGCAGCGACGCGCGCGCAATGCATCACCGCGCATGACAAATGTCGCCCTTACGTTGAACAATCGCGACGCGACGCGACGCGTGAGTCGGTGACTTATGATGCCGAGTAATTGTCGTGTGGGGCAACCCTAATGTTAGTAACGATGAGCGTGAGGATGGATTTTTTTATTGGGCATTCTATGGGATTCAGTTCTTAGAGTACAATACTCTAATTTGGGCTTTGAAAAATCAGTTTAATTTTTCTTTAAGTCAAGAGTCAATAGGTTACTTCTAGGTAAGCGCGCTCCATCATCGACCGCATCGTCGCTTTCCATCAGGTGAGATAGCGGTCAAGCGCGAACCTATCAAGAATAATAAAAAAAAAACAACAGGGTACTGGTGAGATATAGTACTCGTATTGGAAATTCCAATTAAATCGTTACCTAGAAAGCGTACACTTTTAACTGAAACGTACATATCATAATTTAATATTATAAGATATATATTTATACTCTGTTCAGGGAGCCGTGAGACAAAAGGTAAACAAACCATAAAAAGGGTTGCTAAAAATCATGAGTGAACCTGGATCAAGCAACGCTTGCACTTTTTCTTCGTTGAAGAAAAAGCGTGCAAAGAAAACGCCAATGCATTCAATAAAAAAGGGAACTATTATTAATGTATTCAAACACGTCGAAGAAGCTTAGCCGAAGGTATTTTTTGTTGTTTAAGTATGTATAAAATGAATAAGGAGTCTTCTTATGTAAATAGACACTACATAATAAGAAGTCTAATCTAGTATCCTAAGGCTTACGTCTTAAATTATAAAAATATGTCAGTACTTTTTGCACGATATTCAATATTTTATTAACAATTATGTGCAAGATTTATCTCCAATACAATTATTTCAGTGATTAGTGAAACTTTTGAGCTAGCCTGATGTTTTTTTTCCGTCAAAATTAAGTATTATAAATCTTCACAAACTTATTGAAATTCCATAATACGATTCCCTTGTGCTGATCATTATTCTATAGTGCACAATCATTATATTATACTAGTTTATGAAAGCTGTTTTGCACGCATAAAAGTAGTAAATTATCTCAAGATAACATACTCATGGGATAAAAAGTATCTTAGTATTCCAGGACATGGCCCACTTGTGTGCCAAATTTCGTCCCAATTTGTTCAATATTTTGAGCATAAATGAGAAGCAAATATACAAAATATACAAAGTGCTAAAAAATTTTGCTTTTATAACATTAGTGTTTTCCTTCATCAGTTTCGTGAGGAAACTGGCATGTCCTAAAACCAAAAATTCGAAGATATGTGACATTCACAAACCCGCTCTGATCCCGTGTGGTGGATTGTAGCCTATTCCCTCCTAGAGAGGAGGCCCGAGTCCCAACAGTGGGAACATTATAAGGCCGACCATGCTATGCTATGCTAACATTAGTGTGATTATAAACCTTCATAAAGCCACCAAAAAGAATTAAAAATCTGAATTTTCCTACGAGCGAGAAAGAGGGATAGAGCTATATGCCCTATATAGCTCCATCCCTTTGACAGTTCAGTTTAGGTTGTAAAAGATCACGTTAAAAGCTCGTGGTTGCACTGCTGACCAGATTAAAAAACACTTCTACCTTTTTTGAGGTAGAAAACCATTTTATAACTCTTCCCGTTTTGGTTAGAGCCAGAGGAAGAGACAGACCTTTACTAACCTAAGTAGGTTGTTCGCTAGCCAGATTGATTGACAAAGCAAATCAATAAACACAACTGAAGACAAAGTCAAATCACAATATCTCCAATAATCAGCGTTCATGAGTAATGGTGCATTAACATAATAAGTCGAAGGGCGTATGTTAGTACTGCGACTTGATGCGATTGTTTGTCCATATGAATCATACCGCCATCGTTCTCTTGTGAAAGGTAAGATCTTTGTGTTGGTGAAACGAGATTTACCCTTGATCTGGTAAACTCGATTTTGAATCGGTGGGAAGAATAATTATTTCTCTTGCTAAACGCTTTTCATACATCTATTTTATTTATTAAAACTTCATGCAACATAAAGGTACAAAGGCGGACTTAATGCCTTAGGCATTCTCATTCATTTTCTATTAATGTTAATTTCCTAATGTAAATTGTATTTTTGGTGTACAATAAAGAATATCTATCTATCTATTCTCTACCAGTCAACCAAGGGTAGTGAAGAGAAAACATGGTAGGTACATAAAAAAAAATAAAAGATTAATAGGAAAACAAGGGATCAAATGAATATATATAAAAAAATACACATAAATATTTAATATAACTTCATAATTATGTCTCTCTGATATGTATGTGTGGTATGTTTGTATGTCTGTATATAATCCTTCAGACTGGTTTTCGGCGATTTCAACTATACTAGATCAAAATATTGGGCTGTGAAAAAGACGAATGAAAAAAGATTGCATGTAGTGGTAATGAGAATCGTTAGATGGATTTGTGGGTGACGAGAATAGATGAAGTAAGAAATGAGTATATTAGAGGAACTTTGATTGTGGCGCCAGTGACTGAAAAGTTGAAAGGGAATCGTTTATCTTGGTATGGTCATGTAAAGAAGAGGGATGAAACGCATGTTACTAAAAGAGTTATGAGTATACATGTGAATGGATGGAGAAAGAGAGAGACAGGCCAAAAAAAAGATTGATGGATTGTGTGAAAAGTGATGGGAGGGAAAAGTTAGTTAGGGATAGCATGACGGGTGACAGAAGATGACAGATTATTATTAAATTTACGTGAATTATGTAAAGATTGAAGTTAGTCGTATATTATATAGGTGGCGTTTTGTTATTAAATGTATAGCCATAGGTATAATATGGTTAGCAAAGTTAATCCACTACACACATGCTCGGCGGCAACGATCTCTCGCGCCGGGCTTTGGTACAGCTCAAGGTCCAAAGCGAGGAGGAGTGGTGGACGCCTCCTTCTGCGAAGCAGTAATGTTAGTAAAAGAGGAGGCCGCACGTACTCCGCAAGACAATGGGTAGCTTGCCGTCCGACCGTCCGGTAACCATCTGAACCGAGCCCTAGTCGTCGACGGCGAGTAGTGGAAGGAAGGAAGTGAAAGGATATCTCGGCCTCGGTATGAAAGGTAACAAAGGAACAGGAGTGGGTTTTTGGTCAGTAAAAGTCTGACACTATCTCTCTTGCTCCGCCCAAGAGCGAGAGATGTCATTGGATAATTTCCCCACCGAAAAAAAAAACAAGTGAACTTCATTCGGCTGAAACGAGGATAATGAATGAGGTTGGTTACTCTATTCATATTCAGACTTTTTCTTACGCATTGTTATTTGATGCAAGAACGAATAATGTTTCTTTCTTTGTTCTTTAAACCATTATATCCAGGTCATCCCGGATCCCGGTCAGATCATTCCAAAATCTACACAACAAATAGGTACCCTACTTTTTTTGGGGTTTGAAATTAATTTATAGTATTAATGATTTCATAGAAGACTAGCTTCTGCCATCGGTTTCATCGATCACCGCGTAAAAGTAGGTTTCTCTATACAAACTTCCAACCCTGTTTTACCCCCTTAAGGGTGGAGTTTCATAAAATCCGTCCTTAGCGAATGTCTACACCCTATAAGGAGCCTGCTAAATTTTAAGGTTGTAGGTGTTATAGTTTCTGAGATTACGTGATTAATCAGTGAGCGGTATTTCACTTGTAAATATAGATAATTTATAATAAGTTATAATGTGTACAAATACTATATGAGATGTTACGAATATAATAACAATAAATATATAGGTAGGTATATAAAAGTTCTTGATGTGATGTTACTGTATTTGTGTTATAGCTATTAAGTTCTGTCTTTATGTTAATTTGCTGCGCCGAACAGGGTCATGTACCCATTATGTTAAGAGTTGTTTGTAACTTCATATGTGTACATTGTGTGCAATAAATAAATTATTTCTCTTTCAGAAGGAGTGTCAGAATTTTATTGATTTCAATCAATGAAACCCACCCATGTTCCTTTAGTTTTTAATCAATGAAACCCATCCATGTTCCTTCAGTTTTTAATCAGTGAAACCGACCCATGTTCCTTCAGTTTTTAATCAGTGAAATCCACTCATGTTCCTTCAGTTTTTAATCAGTGAAACCCACTCTCTTTCTGACTGACTCTTTCGAAGAATCCCGCCACCCTGACCAGCGCCACAGTTTTAGCAGGTATATTGCAAATTTTTTAGTTCCCACTTTTAGCCAATTCTGCTTGTCAGACACTGTGTTTCCTGATAACTTTAGGTATTTTACAAAAATAATTTTAGAGAGTGTGCGCAGGAATTACATATGTCATATAATTCCTGCGCACACTCTTTTCGAATTCGTCATCACCTTTCTACCACAAGACAACCCAACGTACCGCGAGTGTCCACCCTTACGTTGTTGACACCTCTACGTTCCGGCGTTGCGCCTCGTCGTTTATACCGCGTACATCGAAGGACTGAAACAATTTGCTTGCAGCGGTCTTCCCATTCGATCATAATTTAGGAGTCTTCAAAGCTAGAGTAAATAGGCTCTTAATAAACTAGTGCGATTCACCATCATCGATTGCATCACTGCTTACCATCAGGTGGGATCGCAGTCAAGTTCTAGTTTATATCATTAACAAAACAGCTACAACCTAAGTCTTAAGTAAATAGGTCACTTCTAGACAAGCGTGTTCCAACATCGACCACATCAACGCTTTACGTCAGGTGTGATAGTGGACAAGCGAGCATTTCAACAAAAAAAATAAGCTAACCTAAGTACATACGTACACTTGCCTACAAGTCCACAAAAGCTAAGGTTAATGAGTTACTGGTGGGCTGTTGATATGGAAGTGTTACTCACTGCGGTTAGAACAAAGGCGTCTGGGGAGCCGACAGGACAATCACTTTCATTTGTTTATGGTGTATGATCGGTACAGGGAATCCCTGTTTATTGTTGTAGAATAAATCGGGTGTGATAGATTGCATGTCGTCTGGTATGAGTTGGCATAAATTGTGGCACTACGACATAAACTATACTTGTTATTATTATGGAGAAGTAAAGAGTAGGGTGGGTAGGGTGTTGCCAGTGATGACATATGGCTCCGAAACGTGGTCGCTTACAATGGGCCTCATCAGGAGGCTTAAAGTTACTCAAAGGGCAATGGAAAGGGCTATGCTCGGAGTTTCCTTGCGTGATCGCGTCAGAAATGTGGATATCCGCAGCAGAACCAAGGTTACAGACATAGCCCGAAGAATCGCCAAACTTAAGTGGCAGTGGGCAGGGCACGTTGCTCGCAGAACAGATGGTCGATGGGGATGAAAGGTTCTGGAATGGCGACCACGTACCGGAAGACGCAGCGTTGGAAGGCCTCCCACAAGGTGGACCGATGACCTGGTGAGGGTCGCGGGAATCCGATGGATGCGAGACGCACAGGACCTATGTCCAACAGTGGACGTCTTTCAGCTGAAATGATGATGAAGAGTAGGGCGAGATTACATCTTCGCCATTATTGTGATTATTAGGAAAATATGGATTAAAATGTAAGTAAATGCTATTGGAAGTGTGTATGCCCAGCCGTGGCCTGTTTTCGTGGTCTGATGATAGTCATGAAGTGGTAAAGCACCTATTTTAGGTATTTATTTTGCAAGTAGGTATTAAAAACACCTTTAAAAGACATTTTTTTCGTGAATTCAACCTAGACGAGGTCAGTGTTTTCCAGCCGATTGGCCTGAGAAGAAACACCGAAACAAACTCAGAGATTAAAGTCGCTTTTAAAGTATACACAGCAAATATAATGTTATATTATCAAAACGTGTTTTGACCTGCTTTAAATAAAATTCATGAAAGCTATTCCACTTAAGTTTGGCGATTCTTCGTGCTATGTCGGTAACCTTGGTTCTCCTGCGGATATTCTCATTCCTGATTCGATCACGCAAGGAAACTCCGAGCATAGCCCTTTCCATTACCCTTTGGGTCTTCTTCTTTTCGATTCGATGGTAAACTCGTCAAACCTTTTGGGCCCAATAGGCGGCCACACTAATAGCAGCACCCTTTGGGTGACTTTAAGTCTTCTGATGA
Source organism: Mythimna vitellina (assembly GCA_949316375.1). Taxonomy (NCBI): domain Eukaryota; kingdom Metazoa; phylum Arthropoda; class Insecta; order Lepidoptera; family Noctuidae; genus Mythimna; species Mythimna vitellina. The sequence continues at coordinate 22,596,445 of OX438701.1, read as the reverse complement.
GGCCCATTGTAAGCGACCACGTTCCTCCTACAAGGTGGACCGATGACCTGGTAACGGTTGCGGGAGTACGACGGATGCAAGACGCACAGGACCGTTCATTGTGGCGGCACTTGGGGGAGGCCTATGTCCAGCAGTGGACGTCTTTCGGCTGAAAAGATGATGATGATGATGATGATGAAAGCTGTTTTACTGATTTTTGTTTCCCAGAACAACACATAACTCAGAAATTTCACGCAATCGTATCACCCGTTCCAAGTAATTTAGTTTACGAAAAAAAAATTTATATAATTGGTCATTTTTCTATTTGATCTGTCCAAATTAAAACGTCGCGCCTTTTTGGAGATTTTTAGGTGAAAAATTTATAACTGCCATATTCAGAAATGGGAACGTACACTTTAACGGTCCGGACTAAGCGTTTCGCTTCATCGTTTATACCGCGTACATTGAAAAACTGGAATAATGTGCCTGCTGCGGTCTTTCCGTCCAACTATAATTTAGGTGTCTTCAAGGCTAGAGTGAATAGACTCTTAATAAACTAGTGCGCCTCACCATCAATGATTGCATCTCTGCTTACCATCAGGTGGTATCGCAGTCAAGTACTGGCTTATACCAATAAAAAAAAATAGCATAGCTTATAAAGTATTTAAAATTGCTATCGTTACAATACTAATGAATAGTGGTCTTAATATTGCTTACATTTTTGAATTTCTAAGTTTATTTCTAGTAGGATTTCTTGTACCTAAGTTTTTTTTTTATTCTTGATAGGTTCGCGCTTGACCACTATCTCACCTGATGGAAAGCAACGATGCGGTCGACGATGGAACGCGCTTACCTAGAAGTAACCTATTCACTCTTGACTTAAAGATTCCCGGGTTGTAGCCATCAGGGAACACAGATTGCGGCAAGGAATTCCACTCCTTAGCTGTACGCTCAATGAATGTGTTCCCAAAACGTTTCGTGCGTATAGGTGGGATGTCCACCATGTACCGGTGGCGCATTGCCGTACGCCTGGTGGTCCGATAATGTAACGGGCTAGGCGGAATGAGGTTATGCAATTCCGACGCACACTCCCCGAAATGCAACCGGTAGAAAACCGACAGGCTAGCAACTCGACGTCGATGCTCAAGACTTTGAAGCATATGATTAACTTAATAACTAAAACTTCTCCTATATTGTCTATATTGCCGGCCCGACAGACCTTTTCCAGTCTTAGCTATGTTAACTCTAGTTCTTTAGGAAACGATCAGTTGGAACCGTGCACTATATTCTGAAGTTTTATAAGTGCCCATGAAGGCATGTGTGAAATAAAATAATCTTGCTATGAAGTTTGAGTTTGATCATTAGTTCCTATGTGGCATCACATAGTTTTATGATTATTAGACGATATTTATAATAGATAATCATGACACCGCCATCGCAGGAAATAAAAAACGTTAGCACAATTATCAAAATTACGTGATCATGCTTTTTTCCATCTCACAACAAAACGATTTAATCTATTGTATTGCCAACTAGCAAGGCTTTAGCGCGTAGGCTTAGAGTGATGGGTTCCAATAAGTTTGGTGGCTCGCTTGCGAAACTGAACGCAGTACAGAAAGAGATTGATTGTTGCATGGCGCGTGTAAGAAATTCATTATTTATATTAATTGTTTTTTTTTTCAATTGTGTGGTCTGTTTTGATTAACGAAATATTTTTTTTATTTAATGTAGGTACTTACGGGTCGTAGGGCTCTTTGGGCTTCAACTTCCACCTATATTTGTTTTTTTTTTTTGGTATTTTGGGACCAACCCGCAAAAGGCATTAAAGTACAAGTACCAAAAAAACTGTATTTATTTCATTTGTAATCCCAAAATACAATGATTATACTTGATACAAAAAAAAAAGGAAATTAAAAACTACTTTTTTGTCAATCTGGTTGTCAAGATTTGTTTGTAGTAAGCACATCATTATGTGTTACTATAATGCAAACTGTGTACGATTTTATTGTTTCTTTCCTTGGGGACAGGTACCAACCCGCACTGGGCCCGCGTGGCGGATTACGGTCCATTCCCTCTCCTAGAAAGAGGAGGCTTGAGTCCCAACCGTGGGAACAAAAACAAAGGCTGATTATGCTTAAGCTTATATGGACAGGTAACGTAGGTACCTACTCCTTAACAAAGGTTGTCTATTGACCTAGCTAGGTATACAGCACCTCAACCACCAAATTTTATGATCTTTGTACACTGTAAACGATTCCATAAATACATATATTAAAAGTTATTACATTTATTTCAAATATTTGCTATATGTGAACTCATCATCATCATCATTTCAGCCGAAAGAAGTCCACTGCTGGACATAGGCCTCCCCCAAGCGACGCCGCAACGACCGATCCTGGTCGTCTCGCATCCACCGCACTCCCGCGACTCTCACCAGGTCGTCGGTCCACCTTGTGGGAGGCCTTCCAACGCTGCGTTTTCCGGTGCGCGGTCGCCATTCTAGAACCTTTCGGCCCCATCGACCTATGAGAACTATGTTTATTTATTTAAGAAATAAAAAATAACCGGGTACAGTCTAATTGTCAGATAACAACAAATACAAATCAATATTTTTAATTGGTTGCGTGTAATTCTACGGACCAGTCAAATATCCAAGAAAGGTGAGACATGCGTGTGGCTTTAGTTTCTAAATCTGATTCTAATTCAACAGAACGCAATTTGCAAATCAATTCTTTGAACCGGTATGGACCCATTAAATAATTAAAAATACCAACATGGTATTGAAATTAGCATATTTTTTTTTAACTATGACTCTTTCTAATGGGCCAAACTTCCCATGATCGATGGGAAAAAAATAGCGAAACGATATTAATTATAAAAGCAAATACAGACAGAATTATTCCACATTCCTTAGATGACTTCATGGTTTTTGTGGCCTCGAAATTTTACATTGTAGTATGGCCATTCCTTACGGGGTGACCAGACGGTTTGCAAACCAGCGTTCCAACCAAGGTGACCTTGGTTTATGTGTTTGGTTTGTGTTGCGGCTACATGGCTGTAAACTACGCGCCAACACGTTCGGTGGTTGGGAAAACGCGCCTCCCAACCAAGGGCGTTGAAGGTCATGGTATACAACTGCTGTCTACACGGATTGAAACTAGCGGGGTCACCTTGGTTGGGACGTTGGTTTGCTACCATCTGGTCACCCCTTTAACATCATTGTTAGGTTGGCGACACATTGTTACCGACCGCGCCCCGCACCTGCGACCCCACTCTCTCCTAAAAAAAGAAACAAACGACTCTCTCTCGCGCACGCGCTCTTATCTCGACTGGACTCCATTTTGAAACATTGTAAAAATTTTGCAAAAATATATTAATAAAACCCTTACAACATCAATTTATTTTACGTTTACTACAAGTTTATACAAAAATATTAACATTTAGTTTAGTGCCAACACATTAGGGTTTTCCTATTCCTCGCTTTGCCCATCTGTATGTAGATTTATCGGTGATCTGAGCGCGTGCTCATTCGTGATTGACAGCACAATGTGTCACATGCAAATTCGCCAGAGGGCGCGACCGGGCTGTAGGTACACTTTTGCTTGCACGTAAGTGTACGCTAGGATGGGTTTTGCGAAACTTAAGTTTAAAGTAAATGTGAGTTATTTAGATTTATAGTTTTTGTGGTTTTACGTGTAGAGTTGAATGCGTTTGTAAGTGATTGTTTTTGTACGTGTAATGGAAGATACTTCTGTTTATTTTGAATTCAAATGTTGGTTATTAATATTGCACCTGCAGATTATGATTACACACAAAGCATTTTTACTGACTGTACCTTATATTTTTTTACTTGTTTTTAAATATGAGTTGAAACAAATACCAGTGGTATTAGAACAGAATAAATTTTAAAATTGTTTACGGTTTTCAGGACTTAAAGGTAATTTTTTATCATGTTTTCCAATAGACTTTATTTCAATGTCTTTGTGGTTCCCAAATCTTCAACAAACTGCGCTTTCTCAGAAGTATTACGAAATTAAGTGTTATATGTAAATTGTGTTAAAAACACACGCGTTCTTAACACACCGAAAAATGAGCTCAAGAAAGAAGTCATAAAAATATTTCTTACCTTTTATTTTCATTGAAAACAACATTTTAAGTGATGTTTGTTCTCGTAAACGCAAAGTGCATTGGCACCCGGTAAACGCAAATATTGGACCAATCGCAAATTAGAATAATATTTTCGCATCCATACTATTGATTGGTATTTGTTTTTGTTAGCATTTCCATACGAGGTGATGTTCGGGTCTCCGCATACGGGCCACCGGCCACAACTACAAAACGACGCCACCGGCATATTTCCTGTAGGTTTCATAGATTTAATATGTATTTGCGGCACACGGTTGACGCCGGTGGCCGCCACATGCTACAAATCGCCACTACACGTGGTGTGTGGCCCGAACCGGCCACAAAACGCCGATAAAAAACGCCGCCGCACGCCATTTGCGCATTTAAGCCTTCTTTGTCAGAGTCCATTATGATACTGCGCGCATGGGTTAAAAAAAGTAGCATCCACCGGCCACAAGTAACTTGTGGCCGCTTCTAGCTTCTCGTGGCGGCGTTTGTAGCTGTACCATGTGGCCCGTGTGCGGCGACACTTAGTGGTCTTATTTTGTGGGGAATTCCTGTAAGTGGTAGTGATGCATGAATGATGTGTATTTTGATGTCTGTAATTTTTTTTTTGGAAATTACTTTTTAATTTTGGGGTGCGAAATCACACTATTATATAAATACGACAGTTGGTGAGTGTGTGTTTGGCGGTGTACCGGAGTCGAAGTTTGGATTAAAATTTATTCAATTTGAATTTAATTTAATTTTTTATAATGAAATTAATTTTTTATTCAATTTAATTTTGATTTAATAAACTTCTTTAGAATTAGTTATTTTGTAAATATGTATTTTGATTCAATACTATTTCAATGGGATTTTATCTTATTCTATTTCATTGTTTTACTGACATTATTTTAAATATTTAAACCAAGATATTTTATATGAAAATGTGCAATGGGTGCATTATACCTGAAAAAATAGAATATTATAATAATAGTAACAGTATAGGAATAATAGTTCTGATACTAACTATCAAGTTTAAAAAATATACTTCCAATAATTATATTATTATCTATGATTCGTGAGGTATACCAAAATCTGTTAGAATGCTGCTTGCCACATTGCATAGTATATTGATAAATGGCACAATTCCCAGCCCGTCAATACCTAGGTCCCATTACCAGCATTTCGAAAGACTTTTGCACCTCATCTATCAACTCCTGGACAGCCAGACACCCAGACCACGATGTCAGGGTCGATATAACGATGCAGCTATTACCAGTTACCTACCTGTCACTTTAGATTCACCTATACGGGCGCATTCCCACTAGGCATGTGCGAAGATGTGTAGCAAAGCCGTGAAATGGTGTGGAGCTGAGCGAAGCGAGGATTAGTAGGAGATTTTTTCAGAAAACGCAGGCAAGGTGTGATCACACGCTCGCATTTCTTGGGAGCTTTTTTAGAAATACGAATACCTAGCTCAGCTAGACCTTTTTCACAAGAGTTGGACCAAACTAAGTCAAGAAAATGAAGTGAAGTGAAAATAGTAGCCCACCGGTATCGGAGGCAGGGTCTGAGCCACCAGTGATCACTAGAGTATATTCAGGACTATACGAGTAATAACCTGGATCCTCTTTCTACATTAAGGCTTTGATCAAACCCTTCAACGAGAGCCTCCTGAGGTATTGATGACGGCTCATGGTTGTTATGAAATTAACTGACACACATATCGGTACCATTATCGTTGAGATACACCGACCACTTCGTGAGTTAAGTCAGAATACTTCTGCTTGTCTTTCACGAGGGAAATTGGTGGATTTCTTCCTCGTGCACCGCCAAACTATCTCGCTCTTCTCTCGTGGAGGAGCAGCCTTACCAGCACGTGTCAGTTTACGTAGACTGCCGATCTTTTAACCCGGCACGGCAGTAGGCATGGTACCGTGCCATTTATAATACCTATTTACCGTTTGGAGTTCGGACTATTGATTATGACTATTGATGGTAAGGCGAAAGTGGGGGTTTTGGATTTACTTTCACGGCTTGGACTGTTTGAGTACTCGGTGTTGCTCTTAATTTGCTGTGTGATTTTTTTTTTCTTTCAATATTTTGGATTCTCATTCTGTGCGACTGTCACTATCGCCACCTCACTCGGCACCCGCCTTGATGTCATTTTTTTTTTTCAGGAACGGTGTGTGTGAAATATGAGTATATCTGAAATCATATAGGGCAAGCGTCTTCCCAGTAGTAGGTCAGAAATAATTTAGGTAGTAAAAAAAACCAAAGTCATTCAGATTTCACTTTCAGATTGAAAATAGTGAAAAGTAGATACACAGAAAAGATTAAGTAAAAAAAAATCCACTTTCTTCATACTGTGTTGATTGAAAATAGTTAAAAATACACAGCTTCTGTCCAATAATAATAAAAAAGAAAACAATATCACTTTGGATACGACGAACAGCAGCTTAATAACAACTAGAATTATGAGTCAACTTTAAACAAAACTACTAGATTTCTAAATAGCAAGCAAACCGCAACTGAAGGACACAGGTGGGTTTTAGTCAGTTACCCTTTCGTTACCCTAGAGCGGGAGCATGGGTTGTCTGAAAGGGAACCCCGGGGTTCTGCGACACAAGGCAAAGAATGGACATAAGAGTACTTTTTTTATATTATTTACAAATCCCGCTCTTGGGCGGAGTGCGAGATAGTATCAGACTTTTACTTACTTTCTTTGCCTTCATCCCAGGGCCCCGGGTTTCACTTTCACACTACCCGTGGATGGTCTTATGTCCATCCACGGGTGGGTTTTAGTTAGTAAAAGTTAGACACACCCTCCCGCGCCGTCCTAGAGAGCAGGCCCACCTAAAAAATAAACCCTAGAGCGGAAGAAGTAGTTTGTAGAATCAACACCTCAAAATAAAAAATAGCAAGCAAACCCAGGCCAAGCCACTATGCTGGCAGGACATAACACATCTAATAACGCATGTTTGTACCCGCCAGTACAAATAGACCGACAGACGGTAGTCAAGTGTCCTTATCTGCGCGCGCACTTTACTCGCTGCGATTTAGCTCTCGTGAACTTTACACGCTTGCTGGGTTGGGTTGCGTGCGATATGAGGGGGTGTGAGAAGTTTTGATACTTGAGTCATACAGACACACTCTCTTAACATATTATTCTTAGCACATGTGCTTTTAAACCGAATGCGCCAGAACGTTTTTCGACGTAATTCAACAAATAATTTGTTGTATTTTAGCTGAGGTGTCGTTAGATTTGTCTTAGTTGTGGAAGTGACACTAGGTACATAAAAATTGTAAAAAAATGTTGGCCCCATATCATAATTTTTGCCGATTTCGAAAATTTCACTTACTAAAATGTACGTAATAAAAAGTTTAGTATTAAAGAAAAAGCAGGTTTGACGCCATTAGGTTAAATCTATGATTGAACTAAAAGAGTCCACTAACTACATTAGACTTCCTAAGGGACTTGTTTCGAACTTTTAAGTAGTTTTTTTTTCGGTTGGGTTTTTGTATTCATTTTTTAACAGTATTTTACTACTAAATACAGAATTACTGTACTAATTATAAATAACAAAAGATGATTAAAAACTTACTACGATCAAGTTCGTAGTAGTATACTAGACTTAATCAGTACATTATAAGTCATCTTGAATAACTTTACGGTAAAATGAAAAAAACTAAATAATTGACTATAACAAATGTATTGGTGTGCGCTGTCATTACTATTTGAATACTAGCCTGTGTTTGGAAGATTGCTTATAGTGTAATAAGTAGTTCAATCTGTGATTACGAGTTCTATTCAAAGCATTTCAAAACTAAATTCCGTAAATCTTTGATTAAAGCGGTATTGTTCGATAAGCAACGAAATGCAAAAATAGTAAGCTTTATCTTGAAAAGCTGGTTTATTAATAAGTAGAATCGGTTAACACTAATTTGTTTAATAATTGTAGACCTTACGATATTCACACTGTTGAACTTTTCACTAGCCTGTGATTTAAAAAAAAAAAATTTTTTTTTTGTTATTCGTCGTGTAAGTTAATAATTTTTTTACAAAAATTACTAAGTTCTAACACAAAAACTTATACAAATGATCAAAACTTCTTAGTCCTCGTACAGCTATCAGTGAGTATACTCGCTAGATGTTTGCGGTGTGAATGGAGCGCGACTCCTGCGCAAGTTGGGTTCAACAGCACATGCGCAAACAGCACTGTGTCAGCACCAGTGAAAGTGCACGGATTTATGATATTTATTATATAACTTCCATTCAATTTTAATATAACATAAATCCTGAATGGTGAGATAGCAGTGGGTTTAAGCGTTAAGTAGAGTCGGGGAAAGTGATATGCGTGACCAGAGGGCTGGCTCCTCATTACCCCAAAAAATAAAATCGCCAGTTAACTTGGTAATACTGCCAGTCTTCTAGGCACATTTACGTTAAGCCTTGATGACAGTTCGATGCCTGATTTAGTTTTTTTTTTGTATGTACGTAGTATGGCTAAAAATACTACTACACTTATAAAGAAATCTTTTAACTAAATGTCTTTAAATATAGCGTCAAAAATTCTTCCGTATTGCTGTCAAGTGTAAGTGTGCCCAAAAGACTAGCAGCATTGCCACGTTGTATGACAATGCTTAATCTATGGCCTAGGTAAAAGCCTGCCCTTGAGTCACGTGTAGTGTCAACCAGGCATTGGCATAAATCTTTAAAAAAAGGAATAATTAACTAGAAGTATTTCCAGAAGAAATATTTCAAACCCTAATGCCTAATGCCACATTTGGGCTTTATTTTCCTTGTCCTAGAGTACACCTAAAGCGTGGATCCTATTTTTTATTAAAATCTAGCCTTGTATAAAGACTACTAAGTAATTAAATTACAACCTAAATTAATAAATAGTTTTGACTAAGAATTTGTCCACCTAACCGCACTGAGCCCGCGTGGTGGATTACGGCCCATACCCTCTCCTAGAGAGGAGGCCTGAGTCCCAACAGTGGGAACATTATAAGGCCGACTGAGCTATGCTATGCTAAGAATTTGTCTAATAGCACTTTTTTATTGCTTCTAGTGTTTATTAGGTAAAACTTATGCTACATTACAAACATTTTGTCATTATTTGTGGAAACTTGTTTGTTTTATAATTTTTTTTATTGATATAAAATATACACATAATTGTAAAATTTACACACGAAGTCACAATTTGGTCTTCAAATAATAACACTTTTGCAGAATATAGACGCCTTTTTAAGTATTAATGCAATCAAGAATGTAAATATTAAAACATGACATAAAAATAACTTAAATCCATAATAATTAAATATATGAAATCATTGCATTGATTCCATTATTATAATTAGGGGAAACTTGTAATTAACAATTCAGTTATTTATTATTGTTATTATAATGTTATTAGTCTGTAAGCTTTTCTAAAAGGTGGAAAATAAAAATAAATAAAGTATTACACTATTCACCATCACTAAACACTAACTCAAAGAATTTTGTTATTTTTAGATAACAGAAACATTTGACAGATTATTATAGTCCCTCTGCTATAACAAGACAAAAGTGAACGACGACTCGGTAACGAAGGTTAAACGAAGATTGCTACACTGACATGTATCAAAATGATGCATTTAGCATTTAAGTACCAAGGAATGGGCACAAATATGTCCTTAAATGATAAAATTGTGATACAACGACCTCCTCCGGTCATATGCTCGACAGGTCCTCAAAACAAATCAATATAGTTACATCTTAACCTTTTCAAACGAAGTACTAACGTGTGTACGTTCACTAATTCATTGAGGAGCCTTGAACGTATGAGAGACAATGGCAGTTCACTCCTCCGGAATCGAACCCACGACCCGTGTGACTGCGGTGGCTGTGGACTTGGGACTTTTAGTGGAGACATGTAGAGTACGAATAAAACAAAAATGATAGAGATAAAAAAAGATTAATTAGATTTCTCTAGCAAGTTAATGGGACTTTTAGTTGAAACCAATATTTGCATATACACCAATAATTTTTAATTAGTACAAAAAATTAAAGGGCTTATTAGAAAAGGTCAGAAAAGGTCTTGTTATAATTTAAGTAAAGTCTTAATATATAATATTCGTAAACAGCAAAGTCATGAGTGATTGTTAATATCTATGAATGAATGGCGATAAAAATCTCCATTTTTCTTTTGGTTTTCATTCTGACAAAATCTGTCCAGTTTATATCTCCTTCGTGGTTATACAATTGTAAAATCATGGTCATCTTTAAGCTGGAAAACAGCTATGATGATCAACACGGTCATAACTTTTTCTCACTAATTTTCCTGTAATTTTGTACTTGTTGACTTGAACTGCTACAAATGATTAAGATGGTGCAAAATTGTTGTAGTCTGTCATATAATTAATAAAGTTATGTGTCGAACGCCGATACATGATATGGCACCTGCTTTATACTTTGTCTTCAACAAAGCAAAGTAAAAGGCAAGGTAAAATTTGCAGTTTGTGACATTAAAATTGTATTGTAAGGACTTCTGTTTATTGCATTTTGATATATAATGCCACTATACTGCATTTCTCACTATCGCACAATTTAGCTACTACATTATTTAATTACTACTAGTATGTAGTAGTAATTAACTAGTAGTTTACTAGTTCTGGCAAAGGTCGTAAAAATTGATTAATTTGTCAGAATATATTTTGTTCTAAATCTTTGTTGCCCTCAATAATGCATGAAAAAATTTTTGGACTCATTGATAATCGTTATTTTTAATAATATTATTTTACTTAGTCCACCAGGCCACTTAAGTGAACGTGACTTACAAGGTTTTGTGTAACTGTTGTGTACAACGCTATTTCTGTTTTTATGTAATCAAATCTTTGACAAATCGTGTTTTATCTAGCTAGAAGAGTTTGAAGAGTAAATCTAAGGTATCTAAAAAAATACTGGGCAAGTACGAGTAGGACGCCCTGAGGGTTCCATACAAACTTACCTATGTAAACAGTTCAATTCCCGAATGGAGTCTCGAAGATTTTTCCGAGTCGTAAATTTTTTTTTCGTTACGTAACAACAAATTTACAGTTTTTAGATTTATTCCTATACTTGTGCTATAAGACCTTGCTTTTTGCAAAATTTCAAGATTCTGGGTCAAGAGGAACTACTCTATGAATTTTTATTTCCTCGAGAGTGTCGAAATATACGTTTTTTGAGACATAAACAACCGTATCTTTATTTTTCATTAACTTAGAAATTTGATTTTTTCACAGTTTTAAGAGACTGCTCATTTGAGTATATTGTTTTAATTTCAACTCAATACCTTCACGCATTCCTGAGATAAAGGGTCTTGACAGATAGACAGACAGACAGACAGACAGATGGACAACAAAGTTATCATAAAACATTTCCGTTTTTTCCTCTTGAGGTACGGAAACCTAAAAAAGAATCTAATTCGACCTGATGGTTACCTTTTCAAGAAGCTACGAGACTGACCCAAAAACGTCATATTTAATGCCAAACTGAGGCTAGACATCCACGATTTATGCCACAATCCTTAGTATTGAGGCACTGTTTATAAAGGCAAATAATTTTTTCAACATTCTCTTTTTTTACTCTGTCAAATATATTTTTCTTTTTTGTCTCCATCCAAGGGTTGTTTGTAAAAAATGCTTTAATTGGTGCACAACAAAGAGTATATATCTATATTAGATATCATCATCATTCTATTCATCTCTATGGTTACTTGGGATTGGTTGGGCTTCTATTTCCAACCATCACGGTATCACTGACTCTTTTTTTGTTTTATATTATTCCTCACACAATCCATGCATGCATCTTAAGTTGTTTGCTAAGAAAGTTTTAAGCCTTATATAAAAATGTCTCAAATCCATACTTTTTTTACACCATCTTATTAATGAATCCAGGCCTAACTTTCTGTTGATCACATCAATCGCAACTGAGTCACCGTGTCATCGTTACACAACACGCCCACAGATGCGCACGAGTTTAGTAACCTCGGTTAATCAGTGAGTGTGACTCATTCATTGGTTGGAGGCTGCGAGGTGCGAGGGAAAATTGTTTCAGTTTGGGTTTCAGGGGCATTTCAAAGCCGTTATCGTCGAGTACTAGATACAATGTCAGTTCTGGCTATTGGGTCGGAGAATAAAAGTGAAAGAGAGTGATTTTCAATGTTCTTGTTTTATTTATTTATTAAAACTTTATGTACCAGTAAAACTCTGTACAAAGATGGACTTCATGCTTAGGCTTTTTCTATCAATCGACCAAAGAAATAAAAATCTGGGCAAGTGCGAGTCGGACTCGTGTACTGAGGGTTCCGTACAAACTACAATTTCCAAATGGAGTCTCGAAGATTATTCCGAATTGCAAAAAGTCTTATTTTGTGACGTCGGTAACAACAATTTTACTGTTTTCAGATTTATTCCTATACATATGCATTTTTTCCTAGACTTTATGCCAAAATTCGGGATTCTGGGTCAACGAGAAGTACTCTATGAATTTTTATTCCTTTGAAAATATCAAAATATACGTTTTTTGCAACATAAACGGCTGTATCTTTTTTATTCGTTAACAGATTTTGAGTTTGATTTTTTCACAGCTTTATGGAACTGCGGAATCGTGTATATGGTTTAAATTTAAAACTCGACACCTCTACATGTTCCTGAGATAAAGAACCTTGACAGACAGACTAACAGACGTACAAGAAAGTGATCCAATAAGGGTTCCGGTTTTTCCTTTTGAAAAACGTAACCCTAAAAAGAAATATAACTATAAAATACTACTACTGGTATTATGTATAAGTTCCTCCGACTTGCACTGCTAAATTAAATGAATGTAAAAACATAAAATAATTAAATGAATGAAAAAATAATTTTAGTGTTGTAACGGGCACATATTGTGACGTTTCAATCTTGTCACAAAGGTTTGCAATAATTTCAATTTATAATAAGCTTAGGCAGTACAACCAGTAGTTACAACGTTCCATAATTTACTAAGTACCTGTGTAATAGTTAACAGCGCCTATCTATACAATAGACTCGGCTGTCCATCTATGTATGTTTGGATGTCCTACTTAGGTTTTGGAGTAACATTAATAGTGTATTGAGATCCCATACAATAGCTTTAGTGCAATTTTTTAATGTACTCGAACGCGTTAACTAGACATCAATTATATTTGTACATTCTTTGTTATTTTTCGTCAAGTCGTTGAGCTATCCTGAGTTGAGCTATTCGAATACTACCAAACTGGACAAGTCCACTCAAATCAGTGTGGTTCTTTTCTGAAAAAGCATCTCAAACACTAATTTTCATGGTTCTTATATGACTTAACTATTATATATTTAATGGACTTTGACCTCTGAGTTTGTTTTGGTGTTTTTTTCTCAGGGTAGCCAACTAGGCAACACCTCATCGAGTTAAAATTAACGAAAAAATGGACGTGTAATAGTGTCATTTGTAACATATTTGCGAATAAATAACCGTATCATTTATCGTTTTCCTGCACCGGATTCGTGCTGAAGCGACGCCCGGGTGTCGCCACTGTGTGGATCGCCCGGAGGACACGGTGGAGCACACGGTGGAGGTGTGACCCGGTTGGTCGCCGTGTCCTCGTGGGGGCGATCGGTGGAGGCGATCTCTCGCGCCGGGCCTTGGTACAGGCCATGGTCCGGAGCAAGGAGGAGTAGCAGGTGGTTGCCTCGTTTTGCGAAGCAGTAATGTTAGCAAAGGAGGCGGTCGCATGCGCGAGGGAATGGCCCTCATATCAGCCGGATTCAGATTCCGATTTCAGGTCACCGTAGGTGTGGGCTTGCGGTCGGCGAGCAATGGGTAGCTCGCTGTCCGACTGTCCGATGACTGTCCGGACCGAGCCCAAGTCGTCGACGGCACGTAGTGTCTCACGCGCGCCTCAAGGAGACGTCAGCAAATCGCAGGGGCCCAGCAGGGTCGAAGCCTACTGGGGCCATGGGTGATGCGAAAAAGATCCTCGGGGCCCTGGAACCATGACAAAGAAGGAACAGGAGTGGGTTTTTAGTCAGTAAAAGTCTGACACGCTCTCCCACACCGCCCAAGAGTGGGGGATGTCATAACATAATTTTCCCACCTAAAAATAAAAAAAGGTCAAAATAGCTACCACGTACAGCCATGAGATAAACAGGTAGTAAAATGGTGAGAACGCGATGTTTAAATAAGGACTATTAAAACCAGTGTATTCAACTACCGAATCGATCGACAACCGTACCACTATCGCAATATTTGAGTTCCTCATACCGGAGACGCATTGATCTGTTTCTTTGAACAAATATTATTGAACAAGATGTACTGATTTTATATGAAGAATACTGGCTCTGATATTAAGGTTAATTGGGTTGATGTAAGAAAAATACCGGTTTTGATTAGGTATGGAAATAATAATAATAAAAATTCTTTATAGGCATAAAAAAAAAAATGGATAAAAATTGAAAAATGGATTTTTTGGAGGAAAAACAAAGATATAGAAACCAAAATTTTTGGCAAAAAAAATCGTACAAACGTATGTACAAAACGACAATTAAGCTTTTTTCAAGGTCAATAAGTTAAATTAAGTAAGGGTTAATATAGGTAATAGCTATTCGTGGGGAATTACTCTGATAGCCAAAATACAGGCTTTGCTTAGTTTGGCTACAGAAGCTACTTTAATGTTTATATATTTACTTACCGCACTTATCTATATATATAATAATCAATGCTACTTTTCGTTATAATTTTATAATTCAAGAACGGGCTCACCTATCTAAACCAAATGTTTAGACTTTGTTCGGAGTATTTAGTAGATGGTTTTTGTGAAGTTTGCACAAAATCGGTCGAGTGGTTCTTCATTTATCACATTATTAGGTGGTACGATGTTCGCCGAGTCAACTAGTATACCTACTATATATGTTTATTAGTACTTATATCTATTCTCGTATTCGTTTTCTCTCTATTTTATTGCACCTACCACTATTTTTCTCTGCATCACCCAAAGGTTGACTGGTAGAAAATGCTTAAGGCATTAAGTCCGCCTCTGTACTTTTGTGTGCATAAAACATTTAATAATAAATAAATAAAAATGTATGCAAAACTTTTTTGTAATTTATTTATAAATATTATTTATTATATTACTGCGCCAACCGTGCCGAAATTCGCAAAAAAAAAGCGAAGCCCGGGGCCCCGAGATGAAGGCAAAGAAGGAACAGGAGTGGGTTTTTAGTCAGTAAAAGTCTGACACTATCTCCCGCTTCGCCTGAGAGCGGGATTTGTCATCAGATGATTTTCGCACCTAAAAAAAAAAAATAACCGTGTCGAAATCATACTGGAATACGATGCAACTACAATATGCGGTAGCCTTTAAAAAGCTATAAAACGACCGAAACTGTAGTATCTTTGTTCATTTGCAATAAGGTTTCCAAATCTTTATATCACAAGTCCAAAACCAGAGCATTGGGTGTCAAAACTGCCATTATTCATATAAGGCTGCGTTTGTTAGCACATCTCCTACGACCGTGTGCCTACCTACTGCGCTAGTTCAACTTGTTGACTCTCTGCGTCCGAGGTGCAGACGACAGCTGATGGCCGCTTTGTTTCACTTTCTCTGTATGTTGACGTGGATTTGAGATGTGTGAATTGATTATTAGGAAAGTGTTTTTATTTGATTGACAAACTGTGTTCATACCTCATTGGGTTCCACTTTCTTCTTTTCTTTTTCTTTTAGAACTTCGCTTCTTTACGGTTTTGTTCTTTTAAGTACTTATCAAATAAAGCAAAAGATCTTATAATGTTCAGGACATTCGTTCCTTCACGCGTGCGGCTTCCTCCTTCGCTAGCATTACTGCTTCGCAAAAGGAAGCTACTGCCTGTCATTCCTCCTAGCTTCAGACCATAGCCCGAACCAAGCCCCAGCGCGAGAGGTCGCTGCCACCGATTGCCTCTACGAGGTCACGACGGTGCTTTGCCCAAGCGGGGCACTCCTCTACCGTATGCTCTACCGTGTCTTCCGGGCGGTTCACACAATAGTGACAACCGGGCGTTTCTTCCGCCTGACTCCGATGCAGGAACCTCCCGATCTTGCGTTACCGACACGACCAGAGAGAAATCAGTCCTACGACCAACGGCTCTACGTGCTTCGATGCATGGGGATCCAAGCTGCAACAGAGTAATTCGTTATAGAAAAACTCAATAGCACTTTTTGCTCGACCCGATAATTGAACCCAGGACCCCAAGTTCAGCAGACGGTACACAATAATACTACACTACTACTATACTACTATCTGTTCTTAATCACTGCAATATTGACCTTCGATATCCATTTTCATTATCAATAGAAGCATTACAGTTTGCATATCATTTCTGCATACGCTGTCTTAATTTAAATCACGTCATTCCTAATATTATAATATCCAGCCGTTATTATGTCTTGTGTGAGTATCCTGCTAACATTACGAGTGAGCGAGCTCGCCGCTCGGTAGGCAGGGTGGAGCGTCGCTACGTGCTCTCAAATAAAGTAAGCTGACACATTTGGAATGTGCTATAATTTTGTAGTGACACCAAGCTTCGTGTGGACATTATGTGGAAGGCTTTATCTATGGCGGTTTTCTTAATTATGACGTTCGTCACCGACGTGGACGGAGGATGCGGCGAAGTGAACCGCACCACTAATTAGAATCAACAGTATGCAAATAAGCTAATGCGAAGTAAGATCCAATGTATCACCTGCTGGGGCGGCGTGCGGTGTCATGTAAGAATCGTCTATGTCACTATGATTTAAAAAAAAATATACACTAAAATCTGTAAAATAACTTCAATGTCGACGGACGTCGGTGTAAAAAGACGAAGAAACAATTTTTTTAAAACATCATAATTTCAGCTAAAAAACGTCCTCGGCTGGACATAGGCCTCCCCCAAATGTTGCCGCAACGGCCGGTCCTGTGCGTCTTGCACTCAGCGGTTTTTTGTATATTGGTTGAATTTTTTTGTAAAAAAAACTGATTTCTTTTCTAAACTGCATACACATTGAGCAAGTTCTGCCTGTATGAATGAAAAATTGCCAAACTCAATCAGTAGTATGTAAAGTGACCTGTACCTACATATTTGTTACGGAGCGTAATGACATGAATTTACATCGAAGATCGTTGAACATAGCCTTCCTTCTTTTTTGAAGTTGGTTAAAATAAACTATATTTTTTTTTAGTACCTCCTTGCTAACCATTCAGAATAAGGTATTTTGGAACTAAAACTACATTATTTTGTTTTACGGTGTGCTAGCTATTGACTTCGATCATATCTAATAGGAAATGATGGATGAGATAGAACGAGTCAAGTCACTCTTGCTGTGAAGGCTAACAATTTAAGAGAAGATGGCAGGAGACTCTTTCAACCTCATAATATCACTGTTGCGGCGTTCCAAGCTCTCCATTTACTTACACAATTCCTGGTTAAACTTTCACAAAATTATATTGTACTTAATTAAATTAATTGATAATAAATTACAAAGTTAACACTAATCAGTTTCCAATGTGTTAACTGCCGCCTCAAGCGTTGTGGATCTACGACTCGAATGTTTCGCTTCGAGGAAGATATTAATATTATTTATTGAGCTTTAATAATTACAATTTAGCAATAGTTAGGCAGGTAGTAAAGATTTGTAGTTCTAAAAATTGAAGTTTTAAGTGCTTAGAGTTCGCTATCTAAGATGTTATTGCCTTGTTCACTAGAATAAAATAATTGTTTTTGCAATGAACATTTTTTAAATGGTTTTTGTGGCCTTCCACGCAGACAGCCCTCTTGATGCCAAGTGGAAACTACTTCATACGGACATATGTGATTGATATCACATTTAGCATTGAAGATGCATTCGTCGCTGTTCCAGAGGAAAATTTAAAGTGTCTTGTATTTCTGTCTATATTATTCATTTTGGAGTACTGCAAAGACGTTTAATAATATAAGTAGTGTATATGAAATAGCCAATGGATGCCAATGGTGAAGCAGGAGATAACAGAAAAGCTCAATTCTTACGCTAAACGTATTGAAAAGTACCCAAACACACTTGTTTGTAATCTGATGCATAAGACCACAAACACATTTCATCGAATAAAAAGAAAAGTAACTCAAGACCTCATATGACTTTTTGGCATGAACTACCCTCTGGGCTAAGTTCATTCAACACAAATTGAAAATTCGAGACCTCTAGCTAAATGCCTTGAAGCAGGCAGATTGCAAGAATAAACCATACCTAAAAAAAAAAATATGGAGTAGTGCTGTCCCTTTTTTTATGGGTTCGAAATAATCTCATTACTTTTCTCTGGGTGGACCATTTTAATGACTGAAACCTAGCTGTATTCCTTCAGTTACCCATTGTTTTCCAGGGCCGCGATGAGTTTGACTCTTTCAAACAATCACGTAGCCCATAGTGCTGTCTCCGGCGAGATTTTTCATAACATTACTTTAGAAACACATGCTTGCGCATCCAGGTAGGCTGGCAAACACAACTTGGTAAAATGAGCCCGTCGTATACTCAATGTAAATGCAAGGCCCCTGTTCAAAACTTGAGTCACACGCTAGAGTAGCCCAAGCACTTTGGAGGATTTAATAATAGTAAATCACTTATTATCAGGCATCTTGGTCCATAGATACATACCTTATATATAGAGTTAATACAATTTATCGATAGTAAATAAGACTTAGGACTATGTTAGTAACATTGCACTATGTTCACTTCGTGCTGTTCTGTGGCACCTGTCCGCGGAAGCGACGGAACACCACGCCCTGCGGCCAAAAGTCTTCCTTCAGCATGAGGGGCAGGAAAGTGTTCGGGACTCGCACAACGAACACCTTGAAATTAATGTTTCCGTGCGACTCCAACAGCAGTACGAACTTTATCTTTTGACACACGTACACCACGATATCTTCCACCCTTGCGGCGTAATGCAGGCGAGGGTAATGAGTAATTGAGTTCCACGGATGCTGCAGTTAATAAAGCCACCTACTGAGTCTACACAACTTAACAAGTTGACCAAC
This sequence comes from Mythimna vitellina, assembly GCA_949316375.1. Taxonomy (NCBI): domain Eukaryota; kingdom Metazoa; phylum Arthropoda; class Insecta; order Lepidoptera; family Noctuidae; genus Mythimna; species Mythimna vitellina. The sequence continues at coordinate 22,577,313 of OX438701.1, read as the reverse complement.
GATTCGAAAAGAAAAAGATGTACCTCATGACCTCAAAATACGTCACTACAACTCAGGTGAAAGTTCCAAAGGGTGTGGTTCAGAACTTGGCAGTGCACAGTGCACAATAAAATTACAATACGTTCCAGAAAGAATTAAATTAAACCAAATTCTAAATTAAACCGCCCCACCTACGAAATCCTGCCAATTTCTCTGTCGTTTTTCACTCCAAGTTTACAAGTAAACAAACATAAGTTTACGAGGAGAATAAATCTTGGACAAATCGGTGTTTAGCGGGGTATCAGTTCGACCGCAACATGTGGTCACCGCTGTGGATGCGCGTGCGTCGACTGTCAAACCGCAGCGCCAAGCGCGCACGCGTTCAGCGATATCGATATGAATTTAAATCGGATTAAGTATAGCTTTGTTTTTGTTAAAGATTTTGTGGTTGTGGTTTTTGGGGTTTTGTATTGATTGTACAGTTAGATTAGAGGCTCTAACACGAGCTCTTAGGGCGTTTTCAATTTATGCGTTTTTTGACGGCCTGCTGCGGTGCCGATGCGGTGCGTTAGTCGTACTCCGTACGGACAATCGTATTTTTAATACAAAACGCGTGGTGCGGGAACCGTGCGGGGAATGGTCGACAACAGTACGGCATCGTCACAATCAATTTGGTGTTGAATAGTGCAGTGTTGAATCGCGCATCACTGGTAAACAAACTCACGGCGGCGCGTTTTCAATTTAGGCGCTTGTTGTCGGACTGCTAACGTACTGCAACTGGTTGGCAGAACACACACATCAGCACGGAAAAAGTGCGGCAGCGGTCCGACATGAAACGTCTAAATTGAAAGCGAACTTAACGCGATCCATTTGACGACCTAAACTGAACTTTTAAAGGGATGGAACTATACAGGGTGTATAGTTCCATCCCTCTTTCTTACTCACATGACTGACGCATTAACACGTCATGATAAGGCCTCTAGTACCTAATTTAGAAATCTTTAGTCTGTCATTGGTTAAAGTACTAGAAACCGATTTAAATGCAAGTAATAATCTTCTCGACAGAATTACGGTCATAGTGGTGGACCATGTATCTAAGCAGGTAATATAACACAAGTGTGTGCATAAACACAAGGGCACTCTTATCCTCTACTCTCATGGTCCAATGAACGACCATGATCTTGGAACAAAAACCCAATACCACTTTTTGCCTGAACTCAATAACACTTTTTGACTTAGTTGAAATTACTTTTATTAAACAGCCTAAGCGCGATCATTCTACAATTATGACAGTTTTTGCAATTTATGTCGAATTGTCAGTTTTATTAAATAGGGCCCTGCCCCCCTAGCTAAGTTACGATCGTTTAATTTGCGTCGAACGCCTCGAGTAGGCCACGCCTCTGATTCCTTTGTTCTGACATCATCTCAACGCTCAGTCACGTGGTCAGAACAAAGGAATAGGAGACGTGGCCTACTCGAGGCGTTCGACGCAAACGAAACGATCGTAACTTCGCTAGGGGGGCTGGTCGTTATCACTGACAGAATGAAACTCGTCTAAGACTTAGGGTAGAACGCCCCTCTATTACCCATCTAACCAACTAGTAATACTTTTAACAAACCCATTTGAAGTTAAGATTGTATTAATATTGTGTATGATTAAGTCAAGTTATTCTATAATAATTTTACATTCTATTTAAACGACTTTTGTCTACGTCTCTCACCCACCTCTCCTATTACAGATCTGCTGAAAAAAAATCTTTAACGAGTAAAAATTAGTCGCACCTATGCGCTCGTCTATTGATCATTTATCTTTTCCTTTTGCTTCAAACCCAAGACAAATTCAAGTGATAGAAAGAAAGAAAGAAATAAACTTCTTCTTTCTTTCTTTCTTCTTCTTCCTCAAGTGATAGCTATACCAAACACAAAGAAGTACAAGGAATTTTGAACCTACGGTATCCGGCAAAATTTCGATTGTTGTCTCTTATAAACTTAAGCGGTATCATACGAAATTTGAAGGGTTAAAGTGATAGATAAACTAATTAATATTTTGACTGGACAGTTGGTCTAGTGGTTAGTGGCCCTGACTGTTATGCTGGAGGTTGTGGGCTCAATTTCCACCCAAGACAAATGTTTGTGTAATGAGCACGATCATTTTTTTTGTGTCTGGGTGTCATTTATCTAAAATATATGTATGTATTAAAACTATATATATACATTAACGGCTACTCCTAACTAAAATATGGCGTCATAAAACAGCCTTTTGGGCTCACTTACAGTCGACAGCGATGCGGAGGAGTTGTATGTATTTAGAAATATTAGTATGTTTATCAGTTGTCTAGTGCTCATAGCACAAGCTCTGCTTAGTTTGAGACTAGATGACGTGTGATAGTTGTGGAATATTTATTATTATATTTACGATAACCATGGAGTAGATAACAAGACGTAGTCTGTGGTCTCCTCGCCAACCACGTATCGAAATGACGTGCTCAGATTAAACATAGGCGTCACAAGTAACTGCAGCAGGTGGCCTGCATGAGCTCTGAGGAATGCTAATAGTTTGACGTTTACCTTTATCTTGAAGAACTTGCTTTTGAATAACAGAATATCAGGTCACTTTGTAAGTAATTCGTAGTATTTTGTAGGTAGAGCTTAAGAGTGATTACTTTGTTATTTTCTATGACTGTAGGTAAATCAGTGCTTGTATGATTTTATATGGTTATACCTGGAAGTAAGTATACCGTTTTTTGTTTTTTTGAGGTGGGGACATTATGCAATGATTTCATTCACTTTAGGTGGCAGCGAGAGATTATTGCAAACATATTTGGTTATTTTGAATTAATAAAGATAATTATTTTTTTCAAAAATTTTATTGAAATATTTAAACATATAATTTATATGAGATGTTTGTGAATAAATGAAATAATAGTAAGTTTATTTTCAGACTACATTTGTCCATAGTTTTGTTAGTATTGGTGTGTCAGTAACTATAGTGCTAAATTAATTAGGTTTTTACTATTTATTTATGTATTTTATTTATAACTGTCCGGTCTGGCACCAATCATCTTCAAAATGCTGTTGTCACTACCATGGAAGCGCCGTAGTAAGGAGGCCGCTTTTTTACCCATGATGACGTGAAAACCATCAGTACCAGCCTCTGCGAGCATTCATCATGCACTTACTAACTTACTGCCTTTTATATGTTTGCGATTTATGTCAAAATCCCTATTGTAAAAAAATTGCCATTTTTATAATTAGCTATTTATAGAATTGGACTGATTTTAGAGAATTGATCATTCAGCGAATTAGAATATTTGAGAATTGGCCATTTTAAGAACTTTCAACTTTTTGCGGCTTAGTTTACATTTTGAGAATTAGTTCTTTTGCACGTAAACCTATTGTATTATTATATTGCATTAAGTCTGCCTACATATCACTAAAACTGTACATAAAGTGAAATAAATTGATAAGTGATAGTATAATTCCCACGCAATCTCCGGCCCTACACCATAAGCCACCATCAAACAATACAGCTTGCCCTAATTTAACCTACGACCTCTACTCCACTTTCTCGACGCAACCAGTGCAAGGCGCAAATGAAACAGAGATGATTTATGGTAACTGTAGCGTGGGTGCATAGATTATCAAGTTACGGATAATTTGGTGAAATAATAAGTACGCCCTCGTAGCGTGGAGTAAGGGCACGTGGGATTGACGTACACTGGTGGACGAAAGTATTGGGTCGATCTAAGGAGGACGTGAAACTGTTAGATATATTTTGCTTTTTTTTCTGTTGACTGTTGATGACTTATTAAAAGTTAATGCGACACAAAGGTACAAAGGCGAATTTAATGCCTTAGGTTGCCTCAAAACGGTGACGGAAAACGTCGTGAGGAAACCGGCATGTCCTAGAACCAAAAATTCGAGGATATGTGAGATTCATCAACCCGTACGGGCCCGCATGGTGGATTAAGGCCCATTCCTTCTCCTAGAGAGGAGGTCTGAGTCCTAGCAGTAAGAACATTAAAAGGCTGAATATGCTATGCCTTAGGCATTCTCTACCAGTCAAACATGTGTAGTGAAGAGAAAACATGGTAGGTGCATGAAAAAAAGATTAAAAATTATATAAAATAAACATACATAAATATAAAAAAAACACCTGATGGAAAGCGAGGATGTAGTCGACGATGGAGATGCACACGCTTGCCTAGAAGCAACCTATTCACTCTTGACTTAAAGATCATCAGGTTATAGCTATCAACAAACACAGACTCCGACAGGGAATTTCATTCCTTAGCTGTACGCACAATGAATGCATTCCGAAAATGTTTTGTGCCTATGGGTGGGATGATTTTCACTTATCATTGCATGATTTTGCACGCATTTATTTTTTTATTTTTATTGTGAATATATTGTACTTATACTACAGTTTTACAACGACATGTGTTTAAGGAAAAAAAGCATTAAGTATGGGTAAGAGACATGCATTAAGCTAGCTCGTGCTATTGACAAAAAATGTAGGTAAATATCTTGATTTTAATCTAGATCCGCATTAATAAATTAGTCGCAACGTAGCGCCTGAGGTCACTAATTATAGAAGAAATCAATTTATAATTGATGTCAAAAAAACACGTTATAATTTTTGTAAGACTACAATTATAAAATTAAAAGACATTCCACTTTTGACCGCGACTGTACCATCCTACAAGCAGTGATCGTAAGAATTAAAGATAATGCATTACGAAATTGTACTTTATTAGTTTTGATGAGCAACGTTAAATATTTTGATAGCGCCATATTTATGACTGATACTTGGGTCGCCGATATTCATCTGTTTAATAATTAAGTGATATTTGATATTAATGGCGAGAGGATTATGTTACACCTGCTGAGATTAGATACGTGTTTTTTATCGAGATTATTATTTTAATTTGGAATATATTTCGTAATTATTCCGAAAAAATAGATGGTCTTAGTTAATGTTTGGCTTTGAAATATTTATGAAATAATTATGAAATCAAATTATTGTTTTCGGAAATCATCAAATAATCGTTTCCACTCTGGGCAGAGCGAGACGGTTTGTTGTTGATGGTAACTGATTGTTTCTTAAGTTATCATTTGTATTCCTATGGTAATTTTTTCAAATTACCCCAGAACCCTGGTTGGGTTAGAAGGTAGTTGGCTTTACAGGGTCCCGTATATTTTGCTGACAGGTCTTTAAGGTCAAAGGTCGTCGATGCAGGCTTGGTCCTCATCGGATTATGAGCTATCCATTGCTGACCCTCCGTGAGCCCCCGCCTAGAGTGGCCGGAAATCACCAATGGGACTTCTGACACTCTTAATTCATCCCTTCTTCCTTGTCGGTATCACTCTTGACAGAGTGGTCGTGGTCATTACTTCAGGTGTTGGTGGCAAGGTTCACAACACGCCGCCACTCCTCTCTGATGGCCGCCTTCCTTTTTTTTTAATCTGGGCAGTCCTTCTGTCTTTTTTTTTGATCTTCCTCGTGGCCCGGTAAACTCAACCTTTCCCTAGACCACAAGTCGCTCAATAGCCACTTCAATTTATCCCTACGGGCTCCATAATCATCCTCCAGTATTTTCATATTACATATATATTCCATATGACAAATATGGAATGTATGTTTACCTGAGCTTAAACAACAAATTAAAGATACCATAAAAGCTACCAACAAACACACTCTTTACAAACATACCTCACCAGTCAAAGGCTTCTGACTTGTCACTTCTAACAACACAGCCTCAAAAATTATACTTTCATACGAGCTACTACCAAAAAAAAAATTAGTGCTACTTAAAAAACATCTAACATTAAATAACAGACAGACTTACAAATCCGTGCACCATAATAGGGCAACCAAAAAAAATAACAATACTATTGAGACCAGGCTCCACTCGTCAGGCTTGCATACAATGCATAAAGAAACATTAGTTTGTCATCTTACCACATTAAAATTACTCTTCATCCACGTCAAACTCAACCTTATCACCTCTGTATTAAGTTTATATAAATCTACACTTAATATTGTATTCAAAACATTACTCCAAACACAGCCATGTTAGTTTGGTACCTTTAAAATTTTGGTTCAGGAACAAAACGGTTGGATGGACAGTTTTCCTGGCCGCAAGTGTAAGTTTGCAAATGAGTGCGTTTGTGGCTGTGCCAAGTGGAGACAATGAGTCGGTACACATAAATAGTTTAGTCGTGAATGTAGGAACCTTGATTGGGATTGGCAGGAGAAGTAAACTTTCCACTGAAAGGTAAATTGACGCGTGAATTTTTTCCTAGACATGATGGTGGACCGATGACCTGGTGAGAGTCGCGGGAATGCGGTGGATGTGAGCCGCACAGGACCGTTCGTTGTCGTGACACTTGGGGGAGGCCTATGTCCAATAGTGAACGTCCTTCGGCTGAAATAATGTCGATGATGATGGATGAAAAAACATAAATAGTATTTATATTTCCTACACTTTTTCATTACTGGAATTTGGAAACAGGATTTTCATTGTTGTACCTAATTCAACGTATTTGCGGAAACGTCAATAAAAAGCTATGGAAGTAAATCTATGAAAATATCTACAAAAAAGTCTATGTGTACACAACATAGCACACAATGATTCCTTTAATTTTTAATTATGGATATAACTCACTATATGTGAAAGTAAATAAACCCATCCATTTAAAAATGTTCACCCCACAATAATGCGATAATGTAATTGACGACGTAGAGGTAACCCATTCACTCTTGACTTAAATAACTATAAAGCAAAAAAAAGTAAATTACCGCATCAGCGTCTACACACATCCCCTGGCCTACAAACGCTCGCATCATAATTAGCTGCGTACACGCAAGCCGGTAGCCGGACTAACTGCATTATAGTCTCACTATACTCATTACTTTGATGGATAAACGTTTGTGTGTAGGCAATGTCATGACTGTCTAATAGCTGCCCATGTTCGGAGGGGTTGTAGGGTTGTTTGAAAGAGAAACCGCAGCCCAGGGACGCAAAGGGTAACGGAAGGAACACAGGTAAGTTTTAATCAGTGAAAGACTGACGATAAAAGTCTGACAGTAAACGTCTGACAGTAAAAGTCTGACAGTAAAAGTCTGACAGTAAAAGTATAACAGTATACGTCTGATGGTAAAAGTCTGACAGTAAAGGTCTGACAGTAAAGCTCTGGCAGTAAAAGTCAGAAAAAGTCCTCTCGATTTCCCCAGAGCAAGAGCAGTTATTTGGTGATTTCCCAGCCTCAAAATAGAAGCAAAGGGACTATATTCTAATTAAAATTAGATGGACCAAAGTGACCGCTCCGATCGACCTTATTTTTTTTAATGTTGCAAGCGTGCAAACCTAGTGTGTACTACGGCTTAACTAAGTTGATTCAGTCAATTTCTCGATTACACATACGTAGGAAAGGGTTTTTCCTAATAAAAATTATTTGTAAAATCAAAAGACTTTTTTCAAAAGAAATTTCAGCCGAAAGACTTTCACTGTAGGACATACCTGTCCTAAGTGTCGCCAGGTACACGCATATATATTTATCTGGCTTCTGCTGGCGGCTTCGCCCTTGTGAATGCAGGTTTTTCCATGTAACTTTAGACCCCTGTTTTCTCCCCTTAGGGGGTGAGTTTTGGAAAATCCTCTTAGTGCTTGTCTACGTTATAAAAGGAAGTTTTGTACAAAATTTCACGCTTTTAAGCACAGTAGTTTCGGCTGTGCGTTGATATGTCAGTCAGTGAGTTTTTCCTTTTATATTTACACGCATATGTATATATACGAGTAGATATAGATTATTATTATTTAATGTATAATTTTGAATTATTGTATAATGTAGAAGCACTTTTTTTTTCAAGTTTTGTGAATGTGAAGTACCCTGGAGCATTTTTTATTAAGTTACAACTTGTTTGACATTACGAGCATGGCAGTTGAGAGTTTGTCATGCTCACTCAAATGTCTTGCTGATGGTGGCACGTGTTATTGGGTCATTCATTTCCCTTCAAAATGGTAGAACTGAGTGGGGCTGATGCACGCCTCATGCTCGTGAACGGGTGCCGTCAGTTGAGACTGTTCATCTCTTAGCTGACATTAGCTTAATTTAATTTATATTTTTTAATTAGTTTTTTTTTTTTAATTATTATTACTTATCTACATTGTGCTCACATATTAGAAGGGACATGAAATAGGTAACCAATATTTATGTTACTCATAATATAATTAAAATACTGGCCATTGAGTTTCTTGCACGTTTTTCTCCATAGAGATCTACGCTTTGGAACGTGCAATTTAGCTTCACTTGTTTTTTTTTTTTGATTGACCGACATTTTGACAATTTAAAAGTGCCTATAATTTATTTATTTGAAATAAACGTTTCTGATTTCTGATTATCTTATGAGCAAACACAAATATTTCAAAGAGTCAAACCAGTATTTTCTAATGATTAACTACTGTTTGCACTGGCGTTTTGTTACCTGCCTTATCTAGACTAATGGTTGCTTTCAAGATTTATTTCTTCCATCCTCTTTTGGTCTGGTATTTCTTTGTGTCTAGTATCAAGCCGGTAGCTACTCGTAGCTTCATTACAGGCTGACAGGATTATAGACAGGTGGAATTCTTTTGTTTTTCTATTGTCTGTTTATTCTTGTTAGAGTTAGGAGTTCGTTTTGTAATTAGCCGAGCCGAAGTAGTTATAATTAGATGAATTAGTGTACTATAGGCTAATTTATAGTGTGTCCGGCCGCCCTGTAAGGACCAAGGCCAAATCAAAGGCGCGTAGCGTACCACGCGCGCCTCAAAGATATGTCAGCAAAATCGTAGGGGCTATTAGATACCTGCTAGGGCTGTGGGAACTTTCGAAATAATTACTGTGGCTCTACAATGCAAAGAGCAAATCAAGGAACATATTTAAGAGGGTACTAGACAGAACAAGTGTAACAAGCCTTCTCGTTCCATCGAAGCGTAAGCGAAATTCATGATCAGTCGAGTAGTTAGGGCGAAAAGCATCACAGACAAACAAACCAACATTTACATTTATAATATAACTATATTCTGCCACCGGATTCGCCCGTATGAAAGTAGCTTTCTCTATACGAACTTTGGTTCCCCGTTTCATCCCCTTAGAGGGTGAATTTTGAAAACCTCCTCTTTGTGCTCATCTACGTCATAAATGGAAATCTTGTGCAAAATTTCACGCTCTTATGCCCCGTAGTTTCGGCTGTGCATTGATATTTCAGTCAGTCAGTTTCTCCTTTTATAGATTTGTTAGGATTATCTGTATTTTCATTGCTCTGCTGCTCTCAAAAGGGTGAAGAAAAACATTTTGAGAAAACCAGCATGTCTTAGAACCAAAAAAAATTCGAAGATATGTGACATCCATCAACCCGCACTGGGCCCGCGTGGTGGATTACGGCCCAATTCCTCTCCTAGAGAGGAGGCCTGGGTCTTAACAGTGGAAACATTATAAGGCCGTCTATGCTACGCTATGCTATGCTATATTTTCATTGCCTATAGCATACCAAAGCACGGCTATCCCTTTTCTCATTAAAACCGTAACCTTCACAGACCATTTGTCTCAAAGAGTGGGTGTCATTTTAAAGTTCTACCATAAACACCTATTAATATGTGGTCCCACTAAGTGGGGCCGTTGCCTTATCTTAAATAGTAACATTTAGATTCAGCTAATGGTGCGATGAGAACCGAATTAAATTTTCGGAACGTTACCTTAAAATCGTAATGTGATGTTCACATAAATAGGTTGAGAAAAATATGGAAATTAAAAGATAAAACTTTTTAATTGCGTAATATAGATCGAGAGTAATAGAGATCTGTGGGAAGCTGCGGTTAAGTAGAACAATCAATCTGTTACCGGCGTTAGAAGAAAAAAATAAAATAGTGTTTTGATACAAGTGGAGAAAGTTTTGCAACCGAGGCAGATTTTGCCCGAGCAGTAGGCGAGGGTGTTATAGAGCTGAGGGCGGCAGTGACAATCATGTGTATCAAGCGACGTTTTTCAATACATTTACGAAAATATAAATAAACGCTTAGCACCTAGCCTGATACGATACATACAGTAAATTGTGGGCACTTTTGCACTGTCAAGAATTCAGTCAGTCAGAAAAATTTTGCTAATTGCACATTCCAAAGCGTGGATCTCTATGGAGAAGTATATCCAAGAAATTCCATGGACACTCTTTTCAATCATGTTATGTATTACAAATATCTCTGTAACATGTTTTTTGTTACTGTTATGAGAAGAAAATAGTTAAAATAATTAAAATAATGTATACTTGGCTGCCAGGAGCAGTGGTGGCCGAGTGGTAACGGCAATGACTTACGAGTTGTAGGTCGCGGGTTCAAACCCAGCTAGGCGCATTATTTTGTGTAATTTGTTTCATCACCACTGCTCTCAAAACGGTGAAGGAAAACATCGTGAGGAAACCGGCATGTCCTAGAACCAAAAATTGGAAGACATGTGACGTCCACCAACCCGCACTGTACCCGCGTGGTGGATTACGGCCCATTCCCTCTCCTAAAGAGGAGGCCTGAGTCCCAACAGTGGGAGGCCGACTATGCTATGCTATGTTATACTTGGCTGAGTAGTTGGTTATCATTATTTTCAGATTAGGATTTAAGATGTTTCTAGGGTTATTTTGAAACACGGTACCAAAGTTCGTGGGAAAAGTGGTATTTTGATTAGCATCCTGATGAGTTCTTGCACATTCTTAAGACAAATAGCTTGGACCTTCAACATTTCATCATCCTATTCATATCGATAATTAACATTTTGTTAATTAATGATGGAAGTGTAATTGCAATCAGGAGCAGTCGCTAGAATAGCATATAAAGTTCATCAGTCTGTAATACTGAAATGTGGGAATATTTTAAAGGTAAGGTACATGTATTAATTTGGTGATTTTCCCCCCTAGTTTGATTAAGAAATATTTAAAAAAAAATGTTAATTTTTCTTTCTCATCATCATCGTCATCATCATTTCAGCCAAAAGACGTCCACTGTTGGACATAGGCCTACCCTAAATGTCGCCACAATGACCTTTGCGTCTTGCATCCATCGGATTCCCATGACCCTCACCAGGTCATCGGTCCACCTTGTGGGAGGCTTTCCAACGCTGCGTCTTCCGGTACGTGGTAGACATTCCAGAACCCGATGCCCTGCCCACTGTCACTTAAGTTTGGCGATTCTTCTGGCTATGTGCGCAACTTTTCTTTCTAACCGACATAAAAAAAGCTTTGTTACCTCAGAACTCCGTCATTTATAAACCGAAAGATTTCAAAAACTGATTTTTTACTTGAAAAGACCTAATTAAAAATAATGAGCGCTTTTTCAAATCCTTTTTTCTTATTCTTTCTAGGTGAAAAAAAAAAAAAACTTAAATCCTGCAAGGGCACTGTATATTACGTATTTGGTAACTTGTAAGGCGTCAGATGTGTTGCTATTTATTTATTAAAACTTCATGCAACACAAAGGTACAAAGGCGGACTTAACGCCTTAGGCATTCTCTATCAGTCAACTAAGGGTAGTGAAGAGTAAACTTGGTTGGTGCATACAAAAAGATAAGATTAATAGGAAAACAAAGGATCGAATGTATTTATATAAAATAGACATACATAAATATTTAATATAATATAAACCTACATATATATATAAATATATATTATTTATATAAGAAAAAATGAAAGGATTTTTGAGACTAGTCCGCTATTTGTGTAGAAAATAAAGCCGCAACTTCCGCTTAAATGCATACTGACTGGTGGCCGTCCTGATGTCAAGAGGAAGCGCATTCCACAGAAGTATGGACTGTATATGAAAGGAAGAATGAACAAAATCAGAAGTTTGAGAAGGACAAAACAGTAGAAGATTGTTACAAGGACACAGATTCTTAGCATGAGAAGAACATAGATATTGAAAGTGTGATATAAGATAAGAAGGACGAGTGAGATTCAGTCCAGCATAGTCATTTAAATACCAGTGATTCAATAATACATACCATTCATTGACCACATTATGTGAATGACACAAACTACATAGAAGACAGCAAAGCGATTTAAATACCTCGCTTCTTAACAATGCAACCGTTAACCTCACACTCCTGTATAAAGGATAGTATATGTAAAACGCACAAGTGCTATAATGGTCATACACACGTGTCCAAAGACCAATAATAATATTATTTTCGAACAACAAAGATCATCGCCACTTTGCGAATCGTGACACGCAGACGAAATGACTATCTGCGGTACTAAAAAAATTGGTGCAGAAGTCTCGCTGAATAGATTTTGGTGGTCTTTAACTAAAATTATAAAATTCCACCAAAAACATTTCATGTAAAATTTTGCCAAGACGACCATAAGGTTTGCCCTGTGAAAAAGATATCAGATCTCATGTAGAGCCAAGCTTCTGAATCTTCACGGCCTAACTCTACCGACCCTAACTTCACAAATTCTACATATCAGTAAAAATGTATGGTTTCCCCGTTTCGCTACCGTCGTGGAGGTGATGCGAATATGTAGTTTCTGAAGTAAGTAACGAGAAACAAAACAGCCAAGTCATACATTTTTACTGATATGTAGAATTTGTGAAGTTATGGTCGGTAGAGTTAGGCCGTGTAGATTGCCCAGATCTTGTTATTTAATAAAATTAATCAATGGGATTTTTTCTGGTGTCATGCCAGTTGAGCAGCGAAAGTGAATATACTACTGCAATTCTATTACCATTTGAAAATTCACGCATTGCTTTTTTTTGTTTTTGTTATAAGTATACAATATAATGGACATAGGAAGACACTAAATTCTTCGAAGACTGTTCTAGTCAGTGTTCACCTATGAGTCTAGTTTAGCATGCAGTCGATACCATTTCTACTTATTTCAACACGTAGATTGGTGCTGCTAATTACCGATTTTAGTTTTCTTGTTTTTTTATGATTACCTTGTTATTTATTCACCATAAGCTCGTAGTGTCTTACTGCAGGGCACAGGTCTTCTAATGTTCTTTCCACTTCATCTATCTTGGCGAATTCAATACTTTAGTTAGGATCAACGCAAGATGGATGAAATGGCGACAAGGGCCCAAGTCTGCTATTTTTATAAATTCGTCATTACAATAAGATGCCATTGTCATTTTACTAAAAGTTGGTAATCTGCTAATTAATAATGATCGATCACTGATCGACGACAGCAATGGTCTCGTAATAGAGTTGTGGTAGAATGACTATATCGAGAAATTTCTGCACAACGACGTTCTAATGGTAGAACACTGATCAAAGGAACTGTCAAAATTTTAGCAGATTACTGCATAAGTACGTCAAATATTTATTTGTCATTATGTACGAGATTACTATTCTATGCCATTTCTTTCAATGGAGTGTCAGTGGTTGACCATTGGAAACTCATAATGACGCCATTATATTAGTAGATTACCAAAGTTGTCAAAATCAAAAATTATGAAATCAATGATAGATCAATCTGACACTATTGTAATAGCAGTCTTGAGCCCAGGTCACGGGAACAGCTTGTGACCCATGAATGTCCCTCTAGTTGAAGGGTAAAATTTACAAGTCTATGATAAGACCTGTCATACTCAATGGATCAGAATGTTAGGCTGTGAAAAAGACCGATGAAAAAAGATTGCATGTAGCGGAGATGAGAATGTTTAGATGGATGTTGTGGGACGAGAATGGATAAAGGTGTCCATGGAGTTTCTTGTCTATTCTTCCTTATAGAGATCTACCCTTTTGATCGTGATACGTACTAGCTTCTTTTTCGAATGACTGTAGCCTTGATATGTGTCTGTAAATGGTAAAATTCAAACAAATGCTTTTAATTTGTGTTTTGAGTGTTGTGCCAAGTTCACCTTCTGTCTGATCCTTTGTTTTACATTTTATATTAATAACTAAACTTTAGGCCCGACGTCGCCCGGATTTTTCCATTATTTTACTTTATTATAATGTCTTCATTTCAACCGTGATCTGAAATGTTAATGCGAATTTAGTTATGTTTGGTTTTCTAGGTAATCAACAGTCAAGAGTGCTAAGGTATTCAAATTATACCTTGATTTAGTGTGTCTGCAGTTAGCAACGATATGATAATGGAGACACTTCCATGAACTGCTCGATCAAGAATTTTATGGAAGTGGAGATGATTTCTTAGTACTTGTCATTGGAGCTAGTATGCACAGTTTTTGTTTCACAAAGTTGATCAAAAAGTCTTAAGAATATTTCACAAACTTCATGATAAGAAATACTTCAAGGAAAGTATTTCCGTCATTGCCTTATTTAAAATTTAAATTATTTTGCAACCAGGTGATCAAAACTTCAATCCGCATTCATGATCCTATAGTTTTATGGTCAGTACTATAAAATCGTAGGCTATTAACCTGAAGATATATTTATAGGTCATAAATCAAATAATATTATGTATGCTACATTTGTATTGTTTAAAGCGGTACTTGGCATGCCTCCTATTGTTTACCGGACCTATCATATCAATAAAATATAGAGGAAAATTTTCATTGTTGGGTAGCAATCCATATATTATGTAAAAGACATTGGACAAAAAATTTGTAGGTTATGAAGTTTAGTCTTACTTTTTGAAAATTTAGTTTGCGATCATTATGAAATTTAACGTTGATGCTTTTAACTGATTTCAGTCAGAGCGACCGCATTTCTTGATTCTTCATGGTGACTGTAAGCTCAGATCTGTTCTGTTATGCGCTCTCAAGTGACTTACATATCCAATTTTGGCCGAAAACTCTGAGCACACAGCGGACATGTCAGAACACCATTAACGACATTATATACTATAGCTATTGGTGGTTGACATGATAGCTATTGGTGATCTATTTATAAGCATATTATAAAAGTACACAGCAATTGCCACGTTTTCTCTTCTCGACTCCTTTTAATTTGAAGTTAGGTCAGTCCATTGAAAGGAGCAGGTAGGCTAGAGTTCGCAATCAGTTATATAATTTGAATTAATGTTGTATTCTATTTTTGACTTTTTGTCTAACTCAAAAGTCAGAGCTTCAATTTTTTTTGTTATATTTTATTTTTATTTGGTTGTTCATATAAAGGGAAATTATAAAAGAGTTGTGTTACAATTTTGATTCACACTAATATTAAGGCTGTATATGTGTGTATGTTGTTAGTCTTTTACACTCAAATAGATGAACGGATTTGAATGAATCTTAGGAAGGACCTTTTTATATCTTTGGGATATTATTGTACTTTCACACAGGCATAAATTATGTATCTACAATAAAGTTAATGTTGTCTTCGTGTGTCTATCCAAGTCAATTTGCTGATGGTCAGAATCACTTTGTTAAAGGCATTTAGACAACTCCAGTCATCCAACTTTTTGAAATCTTTTTTTCTCGCTTCGCTTGACAAACTGACTACGACTTCTCCAAAGCAATCATCTTGACATACAAATGCCTGTGGTATAGCAAACATTTATTGTTTTGCCATCTTAAAAAACAACGGCAAAGTAACATAATGTCAAACCTGTCAGAAATCAGAAATCAAAAACGTTTATTTCAAATAGAGCAAATACAGGCACTTTTGAATTGTCAAAATGTAGGCCAGTCAAAAAAAAACCAAGTGAAGCTAAATTGCACGTACCAAAGCGTAGATCTCTATGGAGAAGAACTTGCAAGAAACTCTATGGACACTCTTTTAAATCATATTACGAGCTACATAAATCTTGG
The DNA here is from genome assembly GCA_949316375.1 of Mythimna vitellina. NCBI lineage: Eukaryota > Metazoa > Arthropoda > Insecta > Lepidoptera > Noctuidae > Mythimna > Mythimna vitellina. Next base: position 22,561,600 of record OX438701.1, on the reverse strand, counting down.
TTACATATTTTTTGTCGCTTCTAATATGTGAGCAATATGTAGATAAGTAATAATAATTTTAAAAAATAACGAATTAAAAGAAAGAAATTAAATTAAGCCAAAGTCTGTGTTTTACAAAATCCAATGACGTTCAATAGTCAATACCACCTTAATGCTTAATAAATTTATTTAAAACTAAAAACTCCTAAACGAAGTAATTTGTATGTGTTCAAATGTAACACGAATTTAAAGTCCAACCGCCTTGTGATCGTTTCCTGTGTAAGAAAATCAGTATTCCTCTACCGAATCAAATCGAAAATTTCGGGAAACAGACAAACGAATGTTTTTTTTTGTTCTAAAAAGCGAATTAGAATGTCTAAAGCGGTTAGGACATGAGTCATCTGGATTTATACGTTAGGTTGTAACACAAAATAGACAGAAGCTTAAGTGTATATGAATGTTAGAAAGATAATATGCGCTGAATAACTTTAAAAGATGTCAGCATAACCGTAAGGGCTCAACAGGGCTGGGCACGCCATAATCATGGCGGTAAGTCCCCTCTTTGAGGAGTGGCTTGAGGAGTGGTGGAGTGGTGGATGATTTTGCCACCGGAAAAAAAAAGGGCTCAACAGGGCCGATACCAGCTGGGGCCATGGGTTGACTTACGAAAGGGAATCCTGGGGTTATGGAACACAAGGCAAAGAAGGAACTTAGGTGTGGTTTTAGTCAGTAAAAGTCTGACACGCCTTCTCGCTCCACTCTAGAGCGCAACAAGTCATTTGATGTTTTTTTTTTATTTTTTTTTTACATGCAGCGAGGTTATGACTCTCAACATTGAGGAATATGACGCTAGGAGGATCCAGGTTTGAGTTATAATAATACTTTTTTTATGCACCTACCACGTTATCTATCCACTACAATTGATTGACTGGTAGAAAACGCCTAAGATTTTAAGTCTACCCTTGCACGTTTCTATTGCATGAAGTTAAAATTAAATAGGAGTAGTAACAATAACTTTATTTGAAGTGCGGCATGTATTCCAGGTCAGGAAATATTTAAATTTTGATAACTGGAAAATAATAACTGCTTCCTATAGATAGCTACTGCATAGATATCCAGTAATCACCTGCAAAAAATCGTTTTTGCTTTGAGGATGTTCAGTTAAATGATGCTGCTTCGCACAAAACCATTTTTTTTTTAATTCTTGATAGGTTCGCGCTTGACTGCCTTACCTGTTGGAAAGCGAAGATGCGGTCAATGATGGAGCGCGCTTACCTAGAAGTAACCTTTTCACTCTTGACATAAAGATTCCCGGGTTGTAGCCATCAGGAAACACAGATTCCGGCAAGGAATTCCACTCCTTAGCTGTACGTACAATGAATGTGTTCCCAAAACGTTTTGTGCGTTTAGGTAGGATGTCCACCATGTACCTACCGGTGGCGCATTGCCATAAGCCTGGTGGTTCGATGATGGAACGGGCTAGACGGAATTAGGTTATGCAATTCCGACGCACACTCCCCGAAATGCAACTGGTAGAAAACCGACAGGCTAGCAACTCGGCGTCGATGCTCAAGACTTTGTAGCGTCGACTCAACGAGTGCATCACTGCCAATGATCCTCCTGGCTCACCTCTCAATTACTTCAAGTGCATCAAGCTGGTATCTGGCAGATCCATCCCAAAGATGAGAGTAGTAATTGATTGCACAAAAGCTTTATTAAGGATCTTTATTTCCAAATAGAGCATTTGGCTTCGTCTTTTGCCTAATCAGGTGCTTTTAAATATTAGAATTTTACAGCCAAGAAAGTGGGTCTACTGCTTCTGGCCTGCTAGTGTATCCTAGATTGTGTAGGCACCTAGCGTCTGCCTAACACTAAATCTTTATACGACGCACAATGATGTCACACTGGACTTCTACTCTTTGAATTCAGATGTCGTATTTATTGTTGAGTGGTTTAAAAAAGCGCGGGTAGCGATTATGATTGTCCCTTGTTCAGGTTGGACAGTAACCAGTCTAGTCATTGTCCCTATGAAACTAATGCGGGATTATCTTAGTTATATTTAAATTTTAGTTTCACTTGAGCCTTTGCTATCGTCAGAAAAAGAGAGGGCCAGAGGTTAAGTATTAGGTATGTCGTTTTTAATCGACAATCAATCGATGTATCTATAAAAAAACTGGGCAAAAGCGAGTCAGACTCGCGCCCTGAGGGTTCCGTACAAGCTCACCTATGCAACTCAATTTCCGAATCTCGAAGATTCCAGAGTCTCGAAGATTTTTTCGAATCGCAAAAAAAATCTTTTATTGTGACGTAAAGAAAATACTGTTTTCAGATTTATTCCTATACCTGTGCTATATATAAGACCTTGCTTTATACCACATTTCAGGGTTCTAAGTTTACGAGTGTCAAAATATACGTTTTTTGCGACATAAACGGCTGTATCTTTTTTTTTTGTTAATTTAGAAGTTTGATTTTTTCACAGCTTTAAGGGACCGCAGACAGACGGACAACAAAGTGATCCCATAAAGGTTCCTTTTTTTCCTTTTGTGGTACAGAACCCTAAAAAGAGCGACGAAGATGTATTTCAACCATTTTGTTACGCAAATGTAAATTATTTTTGTTTTATTTAAAGCACTTATGTATTTTAGTAATAACCTTAAAATAAAAGAAGATTGAGAAACTTAACAATAAACATAAATAAAATAATTATTGAACGGACAAGCAGTTCTTGGTAGAAAATAGAAATATTGATTTATGAAATATTTTTTTTTAACCGAAGTAACAGTCAATTAATCAGTTATAAATCTTAGCATAAGGAACTTGGAGGCCCTCTCTAGGAGAGGTAATGAGCCGTAATCTACCACGCGGGCCCTGTGTAGATTATTGAATGTTACTTCTTCGACTTTTTGTTCTAGGAAATTTTTTTAGCCGGTTTTTTAATGATGTTTTTCTTCACCGTTTTAACAGTAGTGGTAATAAATGACACAAAGTAACGATTTCACTTACTGCCAAATATTGCAGTGTGCATAATATGGCAAACCTAAAAAAAAAAAAAAAAAAACTTTATAGGACGAACATTAACAACAAAACATCGCACTACAATACGAGCAATTTTCAAAGTCTAGTCCGAAGTTCAATGAAACGCTACGCTCATGCCATTAGACCGCGCCAAACACAGACACACATTGACAACAAATCAATCGCGCACGCGCCACGCTTGACATGTATATGCGCAAACGCACGGAATGTCGATCGATAAGCGCTACTAAAAATACTCGATTCAGTGTTGTTTGAGCAAATTGTATATTTTATGTTGGTATCTCTTGTCGAGGCTGTGGTGGAATATACGGGTCAGCAAAGTTGGGTACAGAAACAGGGCAGACTAATCAGCTGCAAAATTGATGAAGACGATCTTAATGATTTTTATTCAGGTGTTACATTTTCCAATGTAACACCTGATGGTAAGCACTAGTTTATAAGCATAGCATAGCATAATCAGCCTTTAAATGTATCCACTGCTGGGACTCAGGCTTCCTCTCTAGGAGAGGGAATGGGCCGTAATCCACCACGCGGGCCCAGTGCGGGTTGGTGAATGTCACATGTCTTCGAATTTTTGGTTCTAGTACATGCCGGTTTCCTCACGATGTTTTCCTTCACCGTTTCGAGAGCAGTGGTGATGAAATAAATTACACAAAGTAATGGCTGGGTTTGAACCCGCGACCTACAACCCGTAAGTCGGAGCCGTTACCACTCGGCCACCACTGCTCCTAGCACTAGTTTATATAATTAAAAATAAAAAGTAGTTTACATAATTCACCCCGAAATTTTGGATAAAAATTTGCAACTTTTCATAACGCTTTGCTTTATTTTGCTTTTTAGTTTATTTTAGAAAGTTAAAGACTTATTGAATGTGAATCCATTATCATCATATTTTGACTAATAGACGTTCACATGTTTTATCTATACATAGCCCTTTCCCCTCAGCATTATCACTAAAATGTCGGTATAAAAGATGAAAGGTATAATTAGAGACCTTATAAATGAAAAATGTGCTTCAAAGTCTTGAGCATCGACGCCGAGTTGCTAGCCTGTCGGTTTTCTACCGGTTGCATTTCGGGGAGTGTGCATCGGAATTGCATAACCTAATTCCGCCTAGCCAGTTCCATCATGGGACCACCAGGCGTACGGCAATGCGCCACCGGTACGTGGTGGACATTCCACCTATACGCACAAAACCTTTTGGGAACACATTCATTGTGCGTGCAGCTAAGGAGTGGAATTCCTTGCCAGAATCTATGTTTCCTGATGGCTACAACCCGGGAATCTTTAAGTTAAGAGTGAATAGGTTACTTCTCCATCGTCGACTGCATCGTCGCTTTCCATCAGGTGAGATGGCGGTCAAGCACGAACCTATCAAGAATAAAAAAAAAATTATAAACAGAAAAGACAAGTTTTTTTTTATTGGGTGGGAAAATCATCTTATGACAAATCCTAAAGCTCTTGGGCGGAGCGGGAGATAGTGTCAGACTTTTACTGACTAAAAACCCACTCCTGTTCCTTCTTTGCCTTCATCCTAGGGCCCCGTGAGAAAAGACAAGTAGCTATATTCTTCAAGTCATTTAAAAACAAAACATTCTTTAAAATTTTCGATCTTTTAATCGATTTATCCTTTTAGATTGGTAATCGAAATGATAATCGTTGTTTTGTAATAACGATTATCAATTAATCAATAAACTGATAGAATGAATATGAAATTGCCACATAACTTACAAATCCTTCAAATAAGACCATTATTAATCCGGACGTAACACATCTAGTAACGGGACCTACCCTCACCAAAAAAAATTCTCTTACCATCACAAAAACTTGCAAATCATATACCTATCACAAAAGTCTGTAATCTAATCATCGGTTGGTGAGCAATTTCGATCGCAGGCGACCGCGACTACGGCCGTGGGAATGTAAGTTGCGCGAGAGCACTATCGCGCGCGATCTCATCTGATAGCGCAGCTATCTGGCACGATCGCCGCACGAGGCGATGGTGTGGACGGTGTCTATGTTTGAGGGGAAATGGGGAATGGTCTTGAATGTTTTCGGGTAGGCTTTTTGTTGAAAGGTTGATAAAACCTTGGTTTTTGTTACTGGCTGACTGTGTTATTCCTGCTGTCAAAACCTCCTTTCCTTTGTATAAAACTAGCTTCGACCAGCAGTGACATAAAAAATATATGACTATGTCACTTAGAAATAAAGCAGCATTCTACTGGTTTTTTATCCAATTCAAAGTTCCTGGGCCCCGGGGTTTATTTTTACGTAACCCATTGCCCCAGTAGGCTTCGACCCTGCTGGGCCCCTACGATTTGCTGACATCTCCTTGAGGCGCGCTTCGACGCTAACACTACGCGCCGTCGACGACTTGGTCTTGGTCCGGAGGGTTACCAGTCGACCGGACGACGTGCTACCCATTGCTCACTGTCCGCAAGCCTGCGCTTACGGCGGCTGGAAATCGGGAGCGGGATCCCGGCGGCTGGGGCGTGAGGTCCGTTCCCTCGCACGTGCTGCCGCCTTCTTTGCTAACATTACTGCTTCGCAGAAGGAGGCGGCTGCCTGCCAGTCCTCCTTGCTTCGGACCATGGGCTGTACTAAGGCCCAGTTCTTAAGCACGTGTGGATGATTTCTACGCTATAATGAGGAAGAAGGCTGCCTCGTTGCTAAGCAGATCTAGGACCAGCTCCAATGGCATGCTTCGAACCTTAGCTGATAAGCATGATGCGCCTGTGACTATGCGATTGCTGGTGCGGCAGTAAGTTAAGTTTTTTCAAGTGTTTTTTGTTAAGTGTTATTAACCCCATAGTTGATAAGTCGTTACTAACATTAGACCAATGTAGTATTTTAAATAATATATTATTATTATTCTTATTAAATGCAACGCACACAAATACGATAAAGAAAGTACAAATGAATTGAAAAAAACTAAAATATGTAATTAAAGATGTATAAAAAGATAAGGTGCCTCACAACAATATTAAAATGGGTACCTACAGTTTAGCATGAATGCTAAACAACATCAGTTGAAAGTTAAAGTTGAAAACTAGTGTCAGGCTCGTGCCAACCATGAGCTTGACCCTAGTTTTCAACTGGATCTGAGGTTGTACTTTTTATTTTATTTTAATGCCCTGTAACCTTTAAGCAAAGTCTTATTTTATTTTCCAAAACCCTGCAAACTATGTATCACATTAGAGTGCGACTGCAACACATTCTAATGTTTTGGGGTATTTTACTGAGATCGCGCCTGTTTAAATGATTCCACATATTGCTCAGTTGCGCAGACACTTGAGATACAAAACTACACCAATTTTACATCACAATATCCACTAGGAATCAATTTGCGAATAATTAAAACAGCCACTGAACTTCACTCGAAGAAATCCTACCAAAAACTCTGAGGGCACAACCTCAGAGTTTTTGTGGTGGTGATGAATGTAAATCAGGTTAATCAGGTTTGTGTCATTGCCATAGGGGACGCCAAAATTGTCACTCGAACGGCGGTTGCTGAAAACCAGCACCGTAGATAGCTGGATTTGCCTAGCGTCACGGTATATACTGAGCAACGGCCTATTCTTGCTAAGATACGACGCACAACTTTGATTTTTAGTTTTTATTGTTAAAATTATGTTATTTTCTTTTATATTTTGATTTATTTTGGTTTATGTTTGTCTCTGTTGAGGCCGGCGTCAAAATGCCACAGATAGCCTAGACAAATGTGTTGTCTATGGTCATATAAAGCCAGATACACATATGGCCTGTCAGGGAAATTTGTTTTTATATTTTTGTAAGAATTGTGCGTCTATTTAGGCAGAATAAACATGTTTTCTCTCTTTCTTTCTTTTCTTCTATACACTTACACTTTACGTAGTTTACAAGAATGATCTTTCTATTCGATCTCGTTAGTCTGTATCCGTGTCTTTTTTATTTGTATCTGTGTCCTTTTTCCCAACAATGTCCGCATCATGGATACCGCAGTCGGGGGCGAATGTTGGCGACGCTAGCGCCCTCACCGCTGTTAATCGTGATTTTAGATTTTAAATGGACACGTAGAGATTCATTGGTTCGCCGAATGGGAGATTTTTGGTTCTTACTGATTTGTTACTTTGTATCTATATGGTTATTTGTGTAATATGTTAGATTTTATGTACATAGTTATGACTACGATGATTACAGTATACTGATATTAAAAATTTAAAAATCTCGTGCCACAGTACTTGTTGCCAAACTTCTCCAAAACGGCTTGACCGATTTCAATATTAATAATAATAGTTCCTAGAGCCCTTACCACCGGTAGCTTGGACCCGGTTCCCGATACCGGAGGACTACTACTTTTTATATTTTTAAATTATTATTTTTTAAGAAATATTTAGAAATGTAGATTATATGTACATAAGAAATATAGAGAGATAATAATATTTCGCCACCAACCGGGGGTTAGAGCGGGGGATGTCATAAGATGATTTTTCCACCGAAAAAAAAAAACTAACCGGGGGTTGTCTTAGGATGCACTAGCACAGCGCGTACAGGGATAATCGCCGGTTGATAGCATGTTCCTTTAAAAGCGTCAAAGGGGCCTCTGCAAGTTGGTTTCGACTCCTCGTACGCCTTTCAAAGGTCCAGGAACCCAGGGTTCTGAGACATAATAACCCATATAATAAAAATATATTATTATTATTTTTTATATTATATTATATTAAAAAAAAATAAAAAAATATTATATTATTTGGTGGTTCTGAAAATATTTCTTAGGTTATTTTCATCCTTCTACCCCTAACCTTCATTGTTTTCTTTGATAATTTATATGGGATAACAACATTTGCCAAGTCAGGTTGTTTTTTATTTATAATTTTGCAATTAGCATGTTTTCAAGTAGGAAAACTTTTAATTAAACTTTGTATCGTATCCTGACTCCAAAAAATGTTATTCTAAAAAGAAAATTCAGATTTAACTTGACATAGTCACGTAGACTGCTAGAACCGATTTCTTCCAGTCACGGGATTATTCAAAAGAGCCCTGGATCGCAAAAGGGCAACTGAAGGAACACAAGTGAGTTTTAGTCCATAAAAGTTTAGGTGTGCTCGCCTGGGCAGAGCACCGCCGTGTCCTTGTAGGGGCGATTGGCGGCAGTGATTTCTCGCGCCGGGCCTTGGTACAGGCCATGGTCCGGAGCGAGGAGGAGTGGCAGGCGGTCGCCTCCTTCTGTGAAGCAGTAATGCTAGCAAAGGAGGAGGCCGAACGTGCACTTGCGAGGCAATGGCCCTCGCACCCCCGCCGTCGGGATTCCGATCTCGATTTCAAGTCACCGTAGGCGCGGGCTTGCAGACGGCGAACAATGGGTAGCTCGCCGTCCGAGCGTCCGGTAACCGTCCGGACCGAGCCTAAGTCGTCGACGGCGCTTAGAGTTCCACGGGCACCTGTGGGACTTTACAGTCCCACATACCTCCGTTGAAAAGGGAAGATCCTCCGACCAGAAGTGTGTTGTGTCTAGTTCCGCCATCTGCCTGCTAGTTGAATTCGGACTGTTGTATATGTTCTAATCACGTGAAGAACTGTGGTACCGCGATGCAGGATATTGAATTAATATATGTATTGATATCGTTTTCGAAAATGGAGTGATATCAGCCCCCTTAGCCAAGTTACAACCGTTTTGTTTTGATTCTCTTGTCGTTAATCGCTTCGAGTCTTCTACGCCTCCGATTCATTTATTCTAACCATGTGACTGAGCGTTGAAATGACATCAGAACAAAGGATTCGGAGGTGTGGCCGACTCGAGGCGATCGACGAAAAGATAATCGAAACGAAACGGTTGTAACTTGGCTAGGGGGGCAGTTTATTATGAGCTCACCTAAACTTTTCCATAATCAAATAAGCTATCATTGAACAAGTTGTAATGTTGTCGGTCAATATTAAAAGGCCAATTTGTTGCAATCTTAGTAAATTAAACATTTTATAAGGGTTTTTATAACATTCATTGCATAAAACGTTATCGTTTCATTGTTTATTAATGATGTATCAACAATTATCGATAATAAAAAAGATCAATAGAACTTAAAATACCAAATCCATCATCTTTTCTATAATATTAACTCATCATTAAACATAATATTAGCAAATTCATTTAGCTCAATTTTATTTGACAGCATACAAATGAATCAACATTTAAAATAAAAAGATTCTATATTAGGCCATTCAATCAAAAGTATAGGTAAACCGTCATTCGACCTTCAAATTAAAAAAAAAAAAACAAAGAAAAAACTAAACACAAAAACTAATCGGTATCAAAACAAAACGATCGACTAATTATTCGACTAAGCGTTGAAGGGAGAGCAGATCGAATCGATATACATCGATAATACAAAATCAATAAAATCATTGCCAGATTTAAAAAAGGATGGTTGTTCATCATTGCCACATTAAAAAAAAAAAGATGGGTCGGCTTGTTTGATGTCGGCAATCGTTTGATGTTGTAATAATGCGACCAAATTGAGTCAAAGGCACTAAATGTGTGACGAATCGACTTATCTAAGTGTTTCATCGATGTTGACGGGACTGCGGTGATGTTATACAGGATGTTTAATAAGTAATTTTATGAAGTAATAATAAAGAATATCGTTATTACTTCGATCGAGGCTTAATTATTGTTATTTTTTTTTTGTAATAACTAAATCTTTTTAGGTTTTACTTTAAAGATTTTTTTATATATAATTTTAATTGGGCTCCTTCTTTTTTGGTTAGTGTCTAATCGTGTGATTTTGTTCAACAGCTTAGCAAACTAGTCGCGGTGTATTTCAAAAGCGTAATAATTCAGAATACTCCCGTACTCTTGATTAAAATATTTTTCTTAGCTTATGAATTAAAGTAATAGCTCTGAAATCAATTTAACTTTGGCATTAATGTGTTGCTTAGTTTATGAATGAAATAGGAGTGTGAGACTAGATATTATTATTTTAATTCTTTGTTTATAGGTAGAAATTTTCATTTGAAGTCAAGCTCATGTGAAGAGAAGAAACGCATGTTACTAGAAAAGTTACGAGTATACATATGGATGGATGGAGAGGGAGAGGGAGGCGAAAGAAAAGATGAATGGATTGTGTGAGGAGTGATATGAAAGTAAATGGAGTTAGTGATTGCATGACAGGACAGAATGGTACAAAAAAACGCGCCGCGCCAACCAAGGACGAGGCAGGAAGTTGTCGAGATGATAATGATCTTTATAGTTAGAAAAAGAAATCTAGAGACTTTTCAGTAAAAAAAACCATTCATGACGATATTTTTCATTACACCAAGTTTATAAAAGAAATATTTCATGACATATTTCCACCACCCCCTGTACATAGATCTATAAAATCTATCGACACGTTGATAATGTCGAGGTCAATCGCGTTATTTGCTGTTTTATAATGTCATTTACTTTTCGATGAGTTCACACTGAAAGATATAATCATATTATATATCTGTGACCAATCATACTGACAGGATCCTCGCAAATTGATGTCTTTCTTTAAGTAATATTTTGATTTACATTTAACCTTTTCGTCAGGTTGCAAGGACGGTACTAAATTGTAATGATTTGATAAATTAGATATATTTTTTGATGATATGAAATTATGATTTTTGAAATGTGTGTAAAATTAAAGAATTATTTATTTATGTATACACAAACACTTAAAAATGAAAAGAACAAATACATATTGAAGAGCACAAAGGTTCAGATTATTTCAAACGAAATATCTTCCAGCAGACATGCGACAGGAGAGTTGAATATGAAAGATAGTAGTAGAAAGTAGATACAGTGTACAGATAGCGGCACGAATCTTGAGCGCTCGGCGAAAGAGCGGGGATTGATTTGCGCATCGTAAAAACTGTACAAGGATTGCACTCCCCGCCCCCCCATCTACTTTCATACCACTAAAGAGACTCGATATTTCACTTCTGCGTGCTTCTGCGGAAGTAAAACTGTTGAAGTCAGCGCTCTAGATCCGTGCCGGTATATATAAATAAGTTAAACTAATTAGAATATTATTATTATTTGTGACTAAGTTTGTTCTATATAATTTAGCTATAACTTTAATACCTATTGAACCATGTAGCAGGATTAATAAAGTTTTAATATTATACTATCAATATCTACCTACCTAGCCTTTTTTTTTTTAGGTTGGAAATCCTCCAATGACTTATCTCACTCCAGCATAGAACTCATTCCTCAATTTTTGCTTTGATTTATTATAGTGTACGTGTGGTGATTCTTTTAATTTTACCATAAAAAGCGATCATTATTTACCAACGAAAATAATTATTCCCTCTTTAAAATAAACTGCTCCTTCTAACAATCAATCGTCCCTATAAATCACGACCATCAATATTACAGTTAAGGCATTTCACACGGGACGTGGTTGCGGCGACAAGTGCGCGCACGCAACGTACAGACGGCTTCCGTAGGCAAATAGTCGTAGCTCATTAGTGTACGGTGGGTACTTCCTTAGTTTTGTCTAAGTTTTTTTTTTTTTTTTTTTTTTTTTTTTTTTTTTTTTAATTGTTATAAACCAGTGCTTGACTGCGATCCCACCTGATGGTAAGTGGAGATGCAATCATTGATGGTCAGGCGCACTAGTTTATTAAGTAATTGTAGCTTCAGTGTTTTGAAATAGCTTCATTTGAATTCGACGTTCTAGCCCAAGATCCCGGAGCGATCTGACATAAATAACTTGAATTTTAATATAATCAATATAATTGTGTATGTATGTGCGTATTTTGTGTAAATGGGACTGTTATATTATGGGAATCATTTCCTGAAAATAAACGATTATTATTATAACTTCTGACTGAACTAGTACGCCTCATCATCAATGATTGCATCTCTGCTTACCATCAGGTGGGATCGCAGTCAAGCATTGGTTTATATCAATTTAAAAAAAAACACTTATTTTCACATGGACGAAACCTTAGGTTCCCAGTAGCGTCTCATGTGCTTTGAATACCTGTGTGCTTGTGGAGCTCCCTTTCGGGGCCTCTGAGCAGGTACCAGGTGAGAAAGGAAACTAAAAATACCTAAGAGTTACTTAACTGAAGTTTTTATGCCTGATTTTTATATATGTTTTGTTGAATATTATTCTAAAGTTATCCTAAACACAAAAAAATATTCAGCCGAGAGTATGAGCACGCATGCGTTTTAGAGCGAGAGTGACGGTTTCATACACTGACTGGACCATAAAAATTTAAGCTAAGTAACTCTTATTTTTACTTCCTTTTCTCACCTGGTACCTGCTCAGGGGCCCCAAAAAGGAGCTCCACAAGCACACAGGTATTCAAAGCACATGAGACGCTACTGAGAACCTAAGGTTTCATCCATGTGAAAATGAGTTATGTTAGATAGGGATCTTAGTATATTGGTTTATTTTTTTGTGTTTTATATTTACAGTTTTGACAGATACGGGCTTTTATGGAATACAATTGGAGAACTAGTTATGTCATCCTAAAACCAAGATCTAAGTTTATCGATCTAACCTGAAGAAGGCAATGAGCAGGGCATGTGTCCTGCTCATTGCCTCTGCATCATCATCATCTCATCATCATCTCTCATTGCATTCTCAAGCAATGTTGCTTGCAGAAGAGATGGTCGATGGGGCTGGAAGGTTCTGGAGTGACGAGAACGTAACTGAAGACGCAGCGTTTGAAGGTGGCTCTGGGTTTTCTACATCCCAATAATTTCCGAGAAAATCATTTTCAAAAAATTGAATTCTTAAAAAAAAATCTCTTGAAATTTCTGCCCAACCCTCCGTCCTAGAGGCGTGAAGATAATTATCTCCCACTTACTGTCCACTCATTGCGGTATCGTTGAACTTTGGCACAGATGCTTGTCGCACCCGTACTTAGGCAATTATTTATAGCTCCAGCCAGTCTGGTGACAGCCTGGTGATGGCCGAACGCATAGGGTTAGATTAAAGTACATGTACCCGGCATAGGTGATTTCATGATTAATCGTAAAGTACTCGTAGATAAGTTGTAAACCTAGAAACTAAAAATAAAATGAAAAGCTGAAAGTAAATTTTCCTTCTTGCGTAAAATTTGAAACTACTACTTTTAGTTCTCTCAACTTTAGTTTGGTCTTCGTCAGAATTATTATTAAGTTCTCTTTCTGATTTGATATTTTTCATAGTATTTATTAGTTTATAATTTTAGAAAGAATGAAGAAAGAAAAGGAATTTATTTTGTCACAACGCAAAGCTCACAAAAAATACATGTAAACACGAAACCATACAAAAGAGAATAAAAAAAATATATATATATATATATATATATAATTGTGCGCCTCACGGCTGCGCCAAAAATTTTATTATTATAAATAATTTATTTTTTATTTTATTTTTTCTGTTTGAAGAATCTATTATTTGTTAGCCTGCAAGCCTACCACAGTGATGTCTTTTTTAACCCAAAGGTTGACTGGTAGAGAATGCCTTGTTGCTTTAAGTCCGCCTATGTACGACGACTGTACATGAAGTTTAAATAAATGAATAAAATGTTATTTTGAATATAAAAAAATATAATTACACCTATTTTTTTGCTAGGAAATCAACAAATGGCTTCTTCTTTACTAGAGTGGGGTGAGAGGGCGTGTCAGAATTTTTTTGACCAAAGCGCAGGAAGGACGCAAGAGGGCTGCGTTACTTGAGGCCTTTTAGATAATTTTAATGGAACGTGATTCTAAACGAAGATTATCCCTGTACGCGCTATGCTAGTGCACCCAATGACAACCCCCAGTTCGTGAAAAACTATTGCAACATTTTTTTTTTTGGTTTGGAAAATCATCTTATGACAAATCGCGCTCTTGGGCGGAGTGGGACGTAGTGTCAGACTTTTACTGACTAATATCCCACTCCTGTTTCTTCGTTGCCTTTCGTACTAGGGCCTAATCTTCCTTTCAGAATCAGACCCTTGGCCCCAGTAGGCTTCGACCCTGCTGGTCCCTACAGTTGCTGACATCTCCTTGAGGCGCGCGTGGAACAATACGCGGCGTCGACGACTTGGGCTCGGTCCGAACATTTACCGGACGGTCGGCTACCCATTGCTCGCCGTCGGACGGTGGTCGATAACCGGGATCGGAATTGAAAAAATCGGATTGCGACATATGGGAAACGAAGATAATAGGGCTACGGTTTTTGGAGTCTGAAGTGAACTGGTAGCCTGGAACTATCTTAAGACTATACCGCCTGCCTGAACAATGTTATTAATATCCTTCGAAAAAGAGTAGGGGTGACTTGCACACTTAATAAATGGCCCCCCAAAAACGATCGATATTATTAGAGGGAGAGGGATATTATTATAATAAGAAAACCTCAAACTTAGGTTCCATCATCATCATCATCATTTCAGCCGAAAGACGTCCACTGTTGGACATAGGCCTCCCCCAAATGCCACCACAATGACCGGTCCTGTGCGTCTCGCATCCATCGGATTCCCGCGACCCTCACCAGGTCATCGGTCCACCTCGTGGGAGGTCTTCCAACGCTGCGTCTTCCGGTACGCGGTCGCCATTTCAGAACCTTTCGTCCCCATCGACCATCTGTTCTGCGAGCAAGAAGAATCGCCAAACTTAAGTGGCAGTGGGCAGGGCACATTGCTCGCAGAACAGATGGTTCCATCATCTATCATATTATTTTTGGTAAGTATCAAATTATAAAACACACTAACACAAGTACCCACAGTAATCGCGTCATCCAAATAGTCGGCGCGCGCGCACCTCACTCTAATAATGATCAATGATGCTGCTGCGCTGGAAAAATGCCAAATATTCCATACATCACTCATACTTTGATTATTGACAGGCGGATGGTTGGTTGTTCATAGACTTATGGTGTGATAGAATAGAACTGCGGCTGCGGAGAACCTCAAGTGGAGGAAATATAACAACGTCGTCAGTAGTTATATTTTTGAGCCATTTGGGGTTGAGACTCTTATCTATCCAAACGGCTAGTTGACACTTCGCTTGACACAAGGGCTGGGTTTTACCTCGGTCACAGATTAAGCATTGCCATATAACGTGGCAATGCCACCAGTCTTTTGGGCACACTTCCAGTCGACAGCGATGCGGAGGAATTTTTATACGCCGTATTTTAGGTAGGAGTTATTGTGTATAATAATATGTGGTTTTAACTAGTTAAGTGTTTTTATTTTTCTTGTTCTATTAATGTCTAATTAATACTTAATAAATTTATATGACAGAATAGAACTTGATACAAATAATAATAGTAGGTAATAATTGACATTTATTTCAAGCAGAATACCTATAGGTTGACACATATACACACAAATCACAAATAAACATATAAAACACTCTTATGACATTAATTCAATACAATTATATCTATGTAGTTGACATCCCATTAAATAAACAATTAAATCATAAAAAAATAATATGTCCGATATAAAATTAAAAATCAAAACAGAAAATGTTTAAAAAAAAAACTATCGTTTCTTCATTGTGAGTCATCTCTACGGTATTATTCAAAAGGGTCACCACAGTCATAGATCCAGAGGGCAGCTAAAAACTCAGGTGGGTTCAGGCAGAAAAGCTTCCTCTTGCTCCATCCATAGTGGGAGAAGTTATTTGATGCACCCAAAACCATACAGCTAAGGAGTGGAAATCCTTGGTGACGTCTGTATTTCCTGATAGCGAGTCTGCGAATCTTTAAGTCAAGAATGAATAAGTTACTTCTGGGCAAGGGCGCTCCACCAAACGTTGACTACATCGTCACTTTCCTTGAGATAGTTGTCATGCGTGGACTCTATCAACAATTAAAAAATGTATATTTATATATGTATGTAAGTAATTTTCAGATCAGCCTACTGACTATGTTAGGCCCTGGACTTATGGAGATACCTATGTTAGTCCCTGGACTTATAGAGATATCTATGTTAGGCTCTGGATTTATGGCCTAACATAGGTATCTTGATTCTTGGTAACTTTCATCCAGTTCCCCTGTGTCGTTGCTCCTCATAAGTCAGACAGACTTAGGTAGACAAGTTTCGAGGTCATGCTAAGGTAAATATAAATTTTATTGACAATTATTTTAACACAACTTAAAACTTTAGTCTTACATCATTTTGATTTTTTTTTTCGCTGTTTGCCGCAGAATAAGTTTTGAAAACAATCGCTAACTGCGAAATGATTTTTTTTAAGTTTCCTGGCATGAAATATGGCACAGAAACAGGAAATAATAAGGCTACAATTATTTATTAATTGTAAATGGTTAGGTACAGTTTGCGAATATTGTAATTATAATACGACGATAAAATTATTAAAAAAGCCTTTGCTAAACATTCCAAACTCTATGGAACACACATAAGGTCAAAAACGAAAACTTAAAAAAATCGTTTGGCGATGTAACTCGAACATTTGATTACTATTTGTAACGTTTATATTAATCCAATTGAATGGTATGATCTTATGATGCCTTGATCGTGTGATTGACGGGCCATATAACGAGTCTATTTTGTTCGGGACCAATGCGCGCCGCAATGGGAGATCGGCTTTTTTATATGTAGAATTGGTAATTAGTGGAGATGCGACGGTATTTGTTATTTTAATAGTCTTTATTAAAACTAACTTATGCCTGCGACTTTGTCCGTGCAAAGTCAAAGCCAGATAAAAAGTATCTTAGGCTCTTCCTTGTAAAATGTAGCCTATGACCTCCCTTGAGGTTCAAGCCTACTTTCTACTAGATAATGCTGATTATAATCAGCTGGTTCAAACCCAGCCGGGCGCATTGCTTTGTGTAATTTATTTCATCACTACTGCTCTCAAAAAGGTGAAGGAAATCATCGTGAGGAAACCGGCATGTCCTAGAACCAAAAAATCGAAAGACATGTGACATTCACCAATCCGCACTGCGCCCGCGTGGTGGATTACGGCCCATTCCTTCTCCTAGAGTGGAGGCCTGTGTCCCAACAGTGGGAACATTAAAAAGGTCTGATTATGCTTATGATTATCATCAGCTTTATAATGTTTCCACCGCTGGTCTTAGGCCTCCTCTCTAGAAGAGGGAATGTGCCGTAATCCATCACGCGGTCTCAATGTGAGTTGTTGAAGGTCTCATGTCTACGAATTTTTGATTCTAGGACATGCCGGTTTCCTCACAATGTTTTCCTTCACCGTTTTGAAAACAGTGGTGATGAAATAAATTACACAAAGTTTTGCACCTGGCTGGGTTTGAACCCGCGACCTACAACTCGCAAATTGGGACCTTTACGACCGAGTGGTGGACCACTGGTAAATCTGGTCCACCACTGCTCTGCATTCTGTCCTAAATTTCATCAAAATCGATAAAGTAGTTTAACCGTGAAAGCGAAACTGACAGAGTTACGGTCACTTTTATAACATAAATATAGATTAGAAAAAAAACCTTGTTTTCATTTATTTATGAAAGACAAATGATGGCCGTTGGACAATGGAAAGGTTCTGGAATGGCGACCACGTACCGGAAGACGTAGCGTTGAAAGGCCTCCTACAAGGTGGACCGATGAACTGGTAACGGTTGCGGGAGTACGATGGATGCGAGACGCACAGGACCGTTCATTGTGGCGCACTTGGGGGAGGCCTATGTCCAGCAGTGGACGTCTTTCGGCTGAAATAATGATGATGATGATGATGAAATGGCGTCTACAGCAAAACAGCGTTTTACTACACCCCGGTACTTAGGAATCAATTGAGTGTCTTATTATCGCTAAATTGTCATAATCGCCGGTAAATATGTATGTGTTGACCTACAAATTGCAAAAAAACGTAAGTACATTCGAATACCGCGGGCTTCTGAACATACTATTGTAATACTAAAGTATTTGTTTAGTGCGTAATTTAACTGATAGCCAACGCAATACGATCAAATAACATTTTTGATTCTGACATCATCAGGCGTTCTAATCGAAATAGTTTAAAATTCTACAACCTTGAGAACTAGTCAATTGGGCTATTTGTACTTGATCGATTAATGTAATCAATCAAGAACACGTAGTCCATATTAAATATATATTTTGACAGAGACTTATTTAATTTCAATGTCTTAATTGAGTTTATTTGACATTATTAACTAAATCTAACAGTTCGTTAGTGTGTGTTTGTGAATGTAATGATTTCAATATACCCGTATTTCTAAATATCGAATAATATTTTCTTCATGAAGCAATACGCACGCCATTTTTGATTTTAAATAAACAGAAGCGATTGAATGTAATGTGTGTGTTGAGTCTTAAGTGGCAATGAGCAGGGCACATTGCTCGCAGAACGGATGGCCGTTGGGGCCGAAAGGTTCTAGAATGGCGACCACGTACCGGAAGACGTAGCGTTGGAAGGCCTCCTGCAAGGTGGACCGATGACCTGGTAACGGTTGCGGGAGTACGATGGATGCGAGACGCACAGGACCGTTCATTGTGGCGACACTTGGGGGAGGCCTATGTCCAGCAGTGGTCGTCTTTCGGCTGAAATGATGATGATGATGATGATTGAACGTAACTATTTTTTTTATTGTTATAAGCTAGTGCTTGACTGCGATCCCACCTGATGGTAAGTAGTGATGCAATCGTTGATGGTGAGGCGCACTATTTTATTAAGAGCCTATTTACTCTAGCCTTGAAGAAACCTAAATTATAATCGGACGGGAAGACTGTAGCAGGCAAGTTATTCCAGTTCTTCGATGTACGCGGTATAAACAACGAGGTGAAACACTTGGTCCGGACCTTAGATGTTTCAACAACGTAAGAGCACTCCGCTCGTAGGTTGGTCCGATGGTAGAAATGATATGGTGGAATCAATTCATGCAATTCCGACGTACACTCTCCAAAATGCATCCACTCAATGAAACACCGAAAGGCTGGCTACCCTATGTCTGTGCTCAAGGCTTTGTAGATTAGACTTAACCAGATCTGGATCAACAATTAGCCTCTTTATACGCCTTTCCACCGAGGCCAAAGCTGCCAGGTGGCATTTTGCAGCACCAGCCTTTATGTGGCTGCAGTACTCCACACACAAACGGACCTATGTATTTTGCCTAAACTTGTGTTACATAAAAAAGGTATGTATATTACGTATTTGTTTGGTTTTTCGTTGGTAGGTATTTGTTCTGTGTCAGGGTGTAATTTATCTATAATATAATATGTATGTATTTAGTAATATATAATATGTTTATCAGTTGTCTAGTACCCATAGTATAGTCGCGCTGTTTAGTTTAGAGGGTCTAGATGACGTTGTGTGAAAAAAAAATTCTGTTGTGTATTTCTAGGATATGAAATTTATTACTCGGGTAAGACGTTTTACTGGAATAGCACATAAAATACTTCTAATTTTTTTATGTTCCCTTAGGACAATTATCTACTTTCATGCGGGCGCAACCGCTGGCATGCGGAACTCCGAGATCACGGAAGCTCAGATCCTTTAACAGGCCACAAAACTTCTTCCAGGCGTGACTTGAAGGTTACCCCCCCCCCCAATTATGAAAAGAATAAAATCTATTGTTACCGAAAAACCCTTCCGAACCAACCTTAGAACCGTCGCATCTGTTTAATTACCACCTACCTAGTCTATGACCAATTGACAATCGCCGCTTGACATCCGACCTCTGTGCTTTGTAATGACACGCACTTCATTATGTCAGATAAAAGGTGGTGCCCGGCTAAAAGGTGCTATATTCAATGTTTAAAGGTTCTATGTTCGTACCACTGAGGTGCCTTCCCACGATTGATTATCAATATCCCTAGTGATATGCGAACTTTGTTTGGGGAGAAAAATATAAAGGGTTCTGCAGACAAGAGTGAAGCGATAAAAGGACAACGATGCAATGACCATTTTTATATATGCAAATAAATTTCCGAGAGTTTTGGCGCTGTATGGCGAGATACAGGTTTTTACCTAGTTCGGTTAAATGCACCTATTATACTGTATTGTATTTATATTTATAATAATAAAATTAAATAATAATATTAATATTTTAAATTTCTTTTGTACAATATTTTTGAGTAAATAAATATTATTGTTATTGTTAAATATTATTATTATTATAGATTTTTTTTTGGTATAAATTATTTTTAAAACAATTATTTTTTAATAAAAACTTTGTACCACATTAAAATAACTCCTGTATCGTGCTTGCGTTCACAAAAAAGTGAACTCATATACAGTAGGCACCCACACCTGTAACATCTATCCGTAGGCCATAAAATATTTCACCCGTGCGGGAACCAAACCCGCAATACGCAGCGGAGCAGCCGATCGCTCGACCACTGCGCCAACCACGCCATCAAATACATTCAAAATTCGTTGTTAGATTGTCGTTTCGCTCCTGACGAAACCAGTGTGAGGCGCACGTAGATTCTTCAATCGAAAGAGTTATCCATTCAATCTATTTCACCTATTAAATTTAAGTTGACATTTCTTTCAACACAAAAGAGTGATCACTATTTTTCAAGCTTCCCATAATCTCCTTTTTGTAAAAAGAACTTCATCATAACCTTTTCTTTTTATCCTTAACGTGACTAATAACAAGCTCAGAAGTCCCTTTTCTAAAAAAATCAGCATGAAATCAAACTAAACCATACCGCATGACAACGCAGAATGACATCCCAAAATTGCCAAACACGTCTCGACATCCATTCAGTTTAGGCAACTTCACAAAAAAAATGTGTCACTCAAAATTAAAGAAAAACAAACAAAAACGCTCAGATTCAGTAAACAGTAATTATCACTATGACAAAAGATGAAGGTTTGCTATAAAAACTAGTGGAAAAACTTGTGGTTACCAAAACAATGGTTCTTGGAACTTCTGGGGCATATTGTCTTGAAGGATTGTTAATTTTGATGTTTGTATGGTGTATACATGTAAAGGGTGATTCTATTTAGGATGTAATAAAAAATATTATTATAATATTTATATTGTGTTGTTTGTTATTTATTCAGGATTTTGTACCACAAGATGTCTCATTTTGTATTGAAATCATCATCATTTCAGCTAGTCTTGTATTTAAGTAACTAAATATTAATGGATATTAATAAATATTTGTTATTAAAAAAAATAGATATCATCTAATAAATAAAATTTTCAATAAACTGTGTCTGGAGTTCAGATTTTTTTTAAGTTGGATTTTTACTTAGGCTTCCATACTAACTACATAACAACAGAACTTGTACAACTTTTAATTAAATATTCAATAATCTCATTTTTATTTTTCCGTTTATTATAAATAACGGAAAAAGACGGAAAAATAAAAATGAGATTACTGAATATTTAATTAAAAGTTGTACGAATTCTGTTGTTATGTAGTTAGTATGGAAGTAAACATCCAACTTAAAAAAAAAAAACTGGACCCCAGACACAGTTTATTGAAAAATCAGAACCTTAGTCGAGTTAAACCATTTAGACTATTCCAAATTGATATGTCAAACTTTCTCGTTTCACTTTCCAATATCAAACTAGAATTTTCTATTCAATATCTATTTCCCAATGCTACTAACATTTAAACACACTGTATCTTATTTCCTGTCAAATTCAAATGCTAAACGTCTAAACGCCTGCGCCCCTGCTGGTCCAAAAAACCTCATAATGTGTCATAAATATTCCGTAATCTGTCAAGAACGAGGTTTTGGACTATCGTGAAGGCGTCTCATGGGAATACAACCCTTTTTTATAAAAAAAAACTCAAACTATTTTAAACCTTATTTAATTGACTTAAAGATCATTGACGGTGTTCTGGATTGCAGAATGTAAACAACCGATTTTGAACTATATGCTATAGAAATAAAGGTTCCAAGTCAATTTGGTAGAGTTTTTGGACGGATTGTGCTCCTGTGAATGAAATCATTGTGGCCACTTGATTTTTGTGTGAAATCCGTCTATTTTGATATTTCAATCTGTATGTTTTCGGTGGTCCGTTATTCGGCCATTTCCGTAGTAGTTGCATTTGAATGACAGAAGTCAAATTTTGTTGAAGGGATTATCTACCCGCGCAAGTAAGTTTGTTGTGTATTTGTGCCTTCGTCCTATGAGAGCGGCTAATGCTATGCTAAGCTACGCGGTATAAATGATCACTGTGTGTTTTCTAAGAGTGGTTGATATATGTTGTATTTGATTGTTGTTTTCATGTTACAAATTGGCCGTGTGTTGTTGTCTATTAATTCTATGGCAGGACTTTTTAATTTTAGAATTGCGTCCTCCGGATAGAGCAGCAAGGAGGTTGCCAATAAGTAGACGCTAATCCATACAAATATTATAAATAGTTACTTTCCGGTAGCTTTGTATGTCTATTACGCTTTTACGGATTGATTTTAGAATAAAAGAGTAAAAACCTCAAGAAAGGACATGAGCTGCTTTTTATCTGGCTTCGACTTCACGTCCGTAATAACCGAAATTCGGACAAAGTCACTGTCAGAAGATATATAGTGTATTTCAATATTTCTGCAACGCCAAGCATCGTGAAAACAGCTACAAAAGTACTGGGCCTTGGTACAGGCCATGGTCCGGAGCTAGGAGGAGTGGCAGGCGGTCGCCTCCTTCTGCGAAGCAGTAATGCTAGCAAAAGAGGCGGCCGATCGCGTGAGGCAAAGGTCCTCACGCCCCAATCGCCGCCGGGATTCCGATCTCGATTTCCAGCCACCGTAGGCGCGGGCATGCGGACGGAGAGCAATGGGTGGCTCGCCGTCCGATCGTCAGGTAACCGTTCGGACCGGGCCCAAGTCGTCGACGGCGCGTACTGTTCCACGCGCGCCTCAAGGAGATGTCAGCAACCGTAGGGTCCCAGCAGGGTCGAAGCCTACTGGGGCCATGGGTGATGCGAAAAAGATCCCCGGGGCCCTGGAAAAATAGCAAAGAAGGCAAAGGAGTGGGTTTTTAGTCAGTAAAAGTTTGACACTAACCCCCGTTCCGCCTAAGAGCGGGGAATGTCATTAGATGATTTACCCAACCGAAAAAAAAAGCTACAAAAGTACTGCATCGCTTTATAGCAAGCGCTACTCAGTGCTCACCTAGTACATAAGCCAGAAGTGATTCAATAATATAGAATGGTCCAACAATGTAAGTGGGCGGGCTGGAGACTTGTCGCTGCTTACAGCAATAACAAGCCTTAATCCGCTCGAATTATGGTTCCACGGCGCCCTAAATTATCGCTTTATCAATCCGATTCCAAGTATCGTTGTTGGACATATCTGCGGGATCGATAAATCTAGATTATGAAGCCTTATGGGCTACTGACGAAGTTCTAGTTAGTACCTCGTTAGTAATAGATGTCGTTGGTCATATCATTGGCTTTTGTATTCAATTATAATTCGTGCATGATTCAATGGAGAGAGTCCGTGGATGGGTTACATATCGTATACTAAGTTTCTTCCGTGCCTCGGAAAGCACTTTAAGCCATTGGTCCCAAATGTGATTTGAACATTTTTTTTTAAACAACACGACCAGAGTTGCTGCGCCAAAGGAGGGTTGATCTGGAGACTGCGGGGACGCCCAAACCCCCCCAGGGATCGCCATCGGGTCCTCTCACCCTTTCGCCAACCGGCACGATGGGGCCACCCTGGGATTTTTCGCAGTTGGCGGGGCAGCCTTTCGTGTGTGGCTGGCACACTACTTGGGCCCCCAACTACCTGCGGTCGGCCAGCGGAGCACTGTGCTTCGGATCCCGCTACCCTCCACGATCAAACGTCCGACACAACAACAGCTGGCGCATCGGACCCAGTATACGTCACAACACAACTGCTCAGACCCATCTTCCACCATACGACTTCACCAGACATCACGCCGGAACACGACGGATCGCTTGGCGGCATGGCTTTGTCTGGTGGGTGGTAACTTTTACGCCGGCAGCCGATGCTATGGCCTACCACCGCATTAACTGGTCGTTTAGCACTACCCAGGGGACACGTGTACGGTGGTCAGAACTAAGTAAATCCTACGGACGCAAGCAGTTCATCCCCCATAAACATAACAGTTTCATCGTAATCGGTTGACTATATCGAAATATAATTATACTACATTCATCGACTGTTACGCGGTACAAAGATCCCCGGTCAGCTAGTAACAAATAATGTCTTTCCTCTGTCATGGTATACTCAAGTTCTGTCACTTTGCACACAAGTACATGAACTTACCGCTAAGCCGCTAAGTGAAATGAGACTCGGTTACGGAAAGCCAAGGTGGTGCGAAAAATAATTTATATTTTAATAAGATGAAACTCAACATAGTATCGTCGGGTTTATTTGTGTAACTAGTCTGCGGTGTGACAACTGTACGCGAGAAACAAATTGTTTAACTGTTGTACGGTGACTACTAGTCTTGATACTATGACATCGAAGGATATCACATGGGTTAGCCTGCCACTCCTCCTCGCTCTGGACCATGGCCTATACCAAAGCCCGGCGCCAGAGATCGCTGCCGCCGATCGCCCCCACGAGGTCATGACGGTGCCCTACCCAGGCAAGGCACACCTCTTCCGTATGCTCCAACGTGTCCTTCGGGCGGTCCACACGATGGTGACACCCGGGTATTTCTTCCGTACGAATCCGGTGCAGGAACCTCTCGAACTTACCATTTCCGGTGAGGACCTGCGTCATGCGGAAGGAAAGGACGCCGTGAGGTCTTTTCAGCCACTCCTCAAAGAGGGGGCTTACTGCCATAATTGCGGTGTGCCCAGCATAGGGTTGCGACAGTCGCTGTCTATTACACCATGACATCCCACCGGAACTCTGTCCGCCTTAGGCTGAGTGCGAGTGGGACTCACGCACGAAGGGTTTCGTACCGTCCGTAGCAAAAAACGAGCAATAAAATCACTTTTGCTGTAGACGGCTCCCACAAGTATCAAAACTATAAATCCACCTGCACAACGAATATCACTGCGGTTACACGAACATTAGCAAGTTCTGCTAAACCACGGAAGTGTAAAAATGTAATCTATTTTAAACATTTGTCGTGCTTACCCCCCTGCGCCGGCGGCGTAATGATACGCTGAACTAGGCTGTGGTTTATTACGGTTTCGCGGTTTCTCTAGTATCGTCGCCGGAGTTCACTTGTTGGGGGTTAATGTTTACTAGTTATGGAGTTAGACTGAGTTGTATTGTGTGCGGTATTATACTTATCTTTAACAGTGGGCAGAAAGTAAGCTTTCGAAGTTAGCCTTTCTGTATTCTATACGATTCATTTTGGAGACTGTCCCCGTGAAATACATGACTTGATTTCACCATCGCCTTTCTACCATCGGCCATTACCCTTACATTGTTAACACCTGTAAGGTCCGAACTAAGCGTTTCGCCTCGTCGTTTATCCCGCGTACATCGAAAGACAGGAACAATTTGCCTGTAGGATGCGGTCTTCCCACCCGATTATAACTTAAATGTAATGCGATTTACCACCAACGATTGTATCACTGCTTGACATCAGATGGAATTGCAGTTAAGCACTAACTTATATATAAAAAAAGGGTTTTGAATCACTCAATAATGTTTTGTACTTCTTGCATACAGCAGGCTACCACGACACTTACCTCGTCCAGCATTTCGATTTGTGCAGAAGGCATGTGTCCGGAAGTGGATGATTTCCGGATTCAGAGATTCGGCGCAGTTCGCTCCCCTGGCCAAGTTACAACCATTTCGTTTCGATTCTCTTTTCGTCGAACGCCTCGTGTAGGCCACGCCTCCAATTCCTTTATTCTGACGTCATTTCAACGCTCAGTCACGTGGTCCGAACAAAGGAATAGGAGGCGTGGCCGACTCGAGGCGATCAACGAAAAGAAAATCGAAACGAAACGGTTGTAACTTAGCTAGGGGGCTGGTGATGATAAATGATACACTGCAGCAATTTTCCCAAAAATACCTCTATTACAAAACAAATAACGAAAAAATGTTTAGCAATTTACCTATAAATATCTGGATATTTGAGAAATATCAACTAACTACTTATTATAATTATTCTAATAACATTTGATTGAATTATAATATACAAGCATGTGAAGGAATTGAATTAATTACTTATATTTATTTGAATCGAATTGTTGCATATTTTTTCTTTATCCATATAAATTTTTTATCTAAAAATGATTCAATGATACAGCATGGTCTATTTCTTATAGCTTAATAGTTTTTTTTTGGTTGGCTATTGGTATAAGTCTATCTAATATACCAATGCAGTCGGTTAGAGTCCAGCATTCCTTCTGATATCTCAATCAAGACCAGATATAGTACAATTTCATTATTACAATTAACTTATCATAAACCAAGCCATCTTCACACGCAGAGTTATATGCTAAAGATTTTATGACTTCCTCTTTTTCAACCGAGAACACCACCATTTCGACTTGACCCTATACTTTTGAACCCTTTCGCCTCATTCATCTGAGTTTTTCTTTTGGCAGGGAGGGGCGGAAGGTCTATTTAGTTCGGTTTTAGATTTTGGTGTTAACAAAAGTAATATTGAGTTCTATCAGTCGTTAATATTGTTAACACCGTGATTTTCCCGTGTGAAGCCGTCATGGTAAGGGGTTAATGTATTTTGAAGAATGTCAACGAGTGGGGTTTAGATATTTTTGATCAGAAACCTAAATGATGTTGCCAATTTCGAACTTGGCTATAGTTTGCGCGGGAGCATTGAGGTTAGCACATGCGTAGTTGTGGTCAAAGTTAGGCTGTGGATTATGTTGTTAAATATTATGGTAAAAAACATTGAGCATTTCGAAAAAGATAGGTCCTAAACGTATGAAAAAAATTGATTTAGTTTTATTTTTGTTGTTCAAAGGTGGCTCGATCTAGAATGTTGAGAATGGCATCCTGTCAGTTCAGCAAAAATTGATTTACCACTTTTCAATTGACAAGAAGATACATGGTTCTTCATTTAATTATTATACAACAAAAAGTTTTCTAAATAATTCACATTACAAATTCAAGAATGAATCGTTTATGAAATAAAAAGTATACGAAACGGTGGTTGTTAACTAAAAATTTTATTTTGGTGAAAGATTAGTGAACAGTTGAGAATATTTCAAGTAAAATATATTTAGCCATTTGAATAGAAATTTGGTATCCTTGACCTGATGCTGCAGCATGCAATGAAACCTGCAGGATACCCAACTCCTCGCTTACAGAGGTATCGTGAATATTCATAGTCCCCATTGGGGTCGAATATTACACCGGTTGAAATGATGATGATGAGATTTCTTAGTTTAGATCCGACAGCTTTCGATCATCACACCTATTACCTCGCCTAAAGGTTATAAACAAAAGATCTTTAAAAAAAAGAGATTAAAAGAGTAACCATGCAGTTTCTTGCCGGTTCTTCTCCATAGGAAACGACCAATTTGGAACCGTGCACTAGCTTCTGACGTTTTATAAGTGCCCATGTAGGCCTATGTGAAATAAAAATCTTTGACTTTGACTTTGACTTTGATCATCATTAATTGATATAAAACAAAGATCCTTTACCCGTTTGTCTGTTTGAATGAACGCGAAAATCACAAAAATTAATGAACGGGTTTTGGAGCAGTTTTTACTTATAGACAGAGTAATTCATAAGGAAGGTTTAAGTGCAAAATATATACATATTTTATAGATAAAAGCTGAGAATTTTAAATATTTCTAACACTCGAACGAAGCTGAGGCAGACCGCTAGTTTACCTATAAATAACTATCTGTACGCCGCTGTTTCACCCGCGTCTTTGGTTTTATCTCTTTTTGATCTTAGTGTGATGTTATATTGCAAATTCAAAAATTTAAATTCATTTATTAATTTGTAAACATAGGTAACATTAAGATCTTAAATAACAATTTTTTAACGCTATGTTAGCTAATAATAGCATACAAATTTGTATCACAATGAGACATTGGATAATTTAGATTAATTAATTATTATTACTAAATGTCAATAAAATTATTAATTATTACAGCACATAAAATTATAGTTTGAGTGTCACAATATTAAATAAGTACAATGTCAAAATCCACTACATAATTATATTTTGTCCTCTAAATATTCAATGACACTGTAATAGGCACTACACCCTATAACCTTAACCTACAACCTACTCTGCTTATATAACCTTCCTCAATGTACGGGTTATTCAACACTAAAATAAGTTTTCGATTCGAGTCAGTAGTTCTTAAGAGCGAGTTCAATCAAAATATGCATCTCAACCTTTCCAACCTTCTCAAACTTTCTACCTTGGGACAACCCGAGCGGTTTCAACAACGTAATGGTGGATACGGCGAGTATCCACCATTACGTTGTTGAAACTTCAATGGTCCGGACTAAGCGTTTCGCTTCGTCGTTTGTACCACTTACATCAAAAGACTGGAACAATTTGCCTTCCTGTCCAAACTATAATTTAGGTGTCTTCAAAGGTAGAGTGAGGCTCTTAATAAACTAGTGCGCCTCACCATCAATTATTGCATCACTGCTTGCCATCATGTGGGATCGCAGTCAAGCACTGGTTTATAGCAATTAAAAAAAAACAAATTCTTCAGCAAGAAAGGTTGGTCCAAGATCCGGATGCGAAGACAAAAGAATTAAGATAAGAAAAAAACGACCTAATAAGTAAAAAATTTTCCTTAAAAATCTTTTGACCCGCAAACCTTTCCGATTTGGCACGAGTGCGAACCAAATTGATTTTTTCGCTCAATCCCTCAATCACAAAAAACTGATTACATTAGTTTATACGAAACCTTTTTGTAATTAGGCCAAACTTTATTCGTGATCCAAAATGACGGTACGATGATGTTTTCTTGGTAAATTTATTCCTAATTGGATGATGTCAGTGCAAATAGTATTGGGAAAAAATGACCTTTGAGTCGAGAAAAAATGTATGCAGATGCACAGTTTTGTAAAAAAGTTCTTAATTAGTATATATGTGTTGCAGGATAATTGAAATAATTCGTTTTTTCGCAAACGTTCTAGGGTTTTTGTAAAAGATCAGATTTTTAATAACTACGAAAATATCGTAGTGGTACTGGCAATTACACGTATTTTAACAAAAAAAAAAAACTTTTGTTTAGAATAATCACAATAACTGACCATAAGTATAAAATAGTAGCTGCTACCAGCGGGTTCTCCCGCGTGAAAATAGAAAAGTATCTTATGTGCTATTCCATGGACTAGCTATGCGTAAATTTCATCCAAATTCGTTCAGCCGTTCGATTTTGAGAAGTAACAGACACGAACACTCACAAACTTTCATCATCATCACAATCATTTCAGCCGAAAGACGTCTACTGTTGGACATAGGCCTCCCCCAAGCGTCGCCACAACGATCGGTCTTGGGCGTCTCGCATCCATCTTATTCCTGCGATCCTCACCAGGTCATAGGTCGTTGTGGGAGGCCTTCCAACGCTGCGTCTTCCGGTACGTGGTCACCACTCCAGAACCTTTCGTCCTCATCGACAATCTGTTCTGCGTGCAATATGCACATTGCCACTTAAGTTTGGCCCTTCAAGCTATGTCGGTAACCATGGTCCTTCTGCGGATATCCTCATTTCTGATGTGATCACGGAAGGAAACTCCGAGCATAGCCCTTTCCATTGCCCTTTGGGTGACTAAGTCTTATTATGAAGTCCATTATAAGCGATTTAGTTTTGGAGCCATATGTCATCACTGGTAACACGCTCAGTCATAGACTTTCATCTTGAGACACTAGTATATTGGACGAGAAGATACCGTGCAGCTACCCGAACGCTACCCAACTGAGTTGGATTCGACGACTGACCTCTTCCTCCAAGTTAGACTCAAGCTTTCGCCTTTATAATATTGTGATATCTACTTTTATGCGCTAACTAATTAAGCTACATTAAAACCGACTTCTGTGAAACATAAGTAAAGATATTGTGAAGTGGTTCTCAGATTTGGCTAATAAACACAAATTTCTAACTTTCTTTAACAACAGACTGTTTCTCGCTAAAGCCCTGCCAAGTTACGATCGTTTTGTTTGCGTCGTACGCCTCGAGTAGGCCACGCCTCGGATTACTTTGTTCTGACCACGTGACTGAGCGTTAAGATAACGTCAGAACAAAGGAATCGTTGGCGTGGCCTACTCGAGGTATTCGACGCAAACGAAACGATCGTAACTTGGCTAGGGGGGCTCATATTATCTTAAATAGTTATATTTCTGCAATAATAATTCTAGGGATTTCACGAAGAAGCGATTTTTCCAATTATCCTGCAACTTATGCATTCTGACAGACAAGTCGGTCGATAATGCATAGTTTTTGTTCATCAAAATATCTTAGAGGTCACACTTTTATTACTTATAAATAGACAGAATACGTAAGTAGATGATTAAAACCAGTACTTTGCATTGAATGACAGCTGTGGCTGAACACTATATGATACTTTAGCTGTTTAACACAGTTACCTATCACGAATTTATATCATCTGTGGATATGGTAATGTCTGATATTAATCTATATATATATAAAAGGAGAAACTGACTGACTAACATATCAACGCACAGCCGAAACTGCTGTGACTAGAAGCGTGAAATTTTACACAAAGTTTCCTTTTGTGTCGTAGGTGAGCACTAAGAAAGGATTTTCCCCTTTCACCCCCTAAAGGGGTGAAGCTGGAGTCCAAAGTTTTTATGGAGAATATATATATTTACGCGGGCGAAGCCGCTGGCAGAAGCTAGTAATACCTATAGATTACTGTCACTGAATACTGTTGACGTGCAGTCAAATAGGTATAGAGTAGGTATGACTTATTCATTGAGAACATTTCAATGAGCCCAAACACGACCTTGTGGCTGACCTTCCAACGCTGCGTCTTCTAGAGCGTGGTCATCACTCCACAACCTTTCGACCCCAATGGGGACTATGAAATTCTGTCAGCAATGTATCCTGTCCACTTTTTCATTGTTGTTTTGAGTTTAGGTCTCGATTTGTCTGCTGGTCTAGTGGTTAGTGGCCCTGACTGCTATGCCGGAGGTCATGGGTTCGATTTCCACCCAGGACAAATATTTGTGTGATGACCACGATCATTTGATCTGTGTCTGGGTATAATTCATCTATAATATGTAGGTATGTATTTAGAAATATAAGTATGCTTATCAGTTGTCTAGTAATCATAACACAAGCTCTGTTTAGCGTTGTGTGATAGTTGTGAAATATATATATCATATTTTATTACTTAAATTGGGCTTAGTTTGTTTGTAAGAAAACCTAATCATCCTTATTAGCAGCTAAGTCTAGGTAAAAGGATTGAGTTCTAATTACGACAAATATAAAATAATAATTGCACTGTCTGTCC
Source organism: Mythimna vitellina (assembly GCA_949316375.1). Classification (NCBI taxonomy): domain Eukaryota; kingdom Metazoa; phylum Arthropoda; class Insecta; order Lepidoptera; family Noctuidae; genus Mythimna; species Mythimna vitellina. The sequence goes on along the minus strand of OX438701.1, from coordinate 22,530,329 downwards.
ATTTATTTGAGACAGGTGTTACTGAAATTACTAATTTAATCTGATTGGTCATAGGTTAAAGAAAGTTTAGGAGTATTTAATTATAATTCTTAGAAGATAATTATGACTTTCATTTTAATGATTATTAACCTCGTTGAGGATGTACTAGATTGATAGGTTAAGAATTAAACAGAACAGATGGAACAGATGGTCGTTGGCGCTGAAAGGTTCTGGAGTGGTGACTGCGTACTTGAAGACGCAGCATTGGAAGGCCTCCCACAAGTTGGACCGATGACCTGGTGAGGCTCGCGGGAATCTGATGGCTGTGAGACGCACTGGACTGTCCGTTGTGGTGACACCAAGGGGAGGCCTATGTCCAACAGTGCACCTCTTTCGACTGAAATGATGATGGTGACTCAACTTAAGTTCAGTTTAAAATCAAAAGCACAACTGAATAATCATAGGTGGGTTTTAGTCTGATTCAACCTCTCACTTCACTCAGAGCGGGACAGTCATTTGATAATTTTCCACTCCCAAAAAAGTTTATTAAATGGTTTAACTTCTTGTTCTTTACTAGTTTTTGCCCACGTAGGTAAATTAAATGTAGCCTATGTCACTCAGGAATAAAGCAGTTTTCTATCGGTGAAATAAATTTAGAAATTGGACCAGTACTTACAGAGATTATGTCCTACACAAAAAAAAAAAATATAGAAACAAAAAACAAACATTACCTCTTTATAATATTAGTGTCGATTAAGAATTATAAATTAATAGTTTCTCCATACATGTATTATTTTAACAAATGTAAGGATGATGATAATTTTTTTAGGCTTCCGTACCTTAAAAGAAAAAAACGGAACCCTTATAGGATCACTTAGTTGTCCGTCCGTCTGTCTGTCAAGACCCTTTATCTCAAGAACGCGGGAAGGTATCAAAATGAAATTAAAACCATATATTCAAATCTGCGGTCCCTTAAATTAGACTTCTAAATTAACAAAAAAAAGATACGGTCGTTTAAGTCGAAAAAAAAACGTATATTTCGACACTCAAGGGAATCATAATTCATAGGGTACTTAGTACTTACTGTTGACTTAGAATCTTGAAATTTAGCCTGAAGCAAGGTCTCATAGCATAAGTGTAGGAAAAATCTGAAAATTGTAAAGTAGTTACGTCACAAAAAAAAATACCGTTCGAATCGGTTCCAAATCTTCGTTCTTCTTCCAATTCGGGGATTGAACTGAAATCAGAATTTTTTTTTTTGTCATATATAGTACTACACTGTTTTCATAGGTAAGTTTTTACGGAATCCTCAGTGCGTGAGTTCGACTCGCATTTGCCTGCATTGCATTTTTTTAGAATGGAGCCATTCTAAAAAAAAAAAACATAATAACAATATTAAAAATACATAGCGAACTGAACAGACCAAGGTGCTTAAGTTGTACTAAATCCGTTGAAACCCAAAAAAACGACAACTCGATCAAGTAATTACGATGGTACCAAAAAGTTGTTTATAATTTTTGGATCATTAGGGTTTTCACGAATCTGCTACCGGTCGGTTTATTTATTGTTTTTAACCGACTGCAGCAAAAACAGGGTAATGTTTTTCAAGTGTATATATCTATACATATAAAAGGAGAAACTGACTGACTGACATATCAACGCACAGCTGAAACTACTGGGGTTAGGATCATGAAAATTTGCACAAGGTTTATTTTTATGACGTAGGTGAGCTCTAAGGGTTTTGGAAATTCAACCTTAAGAGGAGTAAAACGAGGGTATAGTTTATATGGAGAAACCTAATATTACGCGGGCAAAGCCGCGGGCAGAAGCTAGTGTACCAATATTTCTTTGGGCTTGATTAAACGTAGATGATCATACAGCCGTTACGGGTAGTGAAACGGCAAAAATTCTGAGATTAGTTTCGTTTTTTTTTTTTTTAGATGTTGTAAGAGTGACACTGGGTACATCAAAATGATTAACTAATTAAAAAGATGAATTTTTTGGCTCCAAATTATGTTCAGTTTTTTTTTTCGTGACAGTCATTTAGTGTATCAAAATAAAGAGCTTCAGGAGACGATTAAAAAAGTATTACTTATTAAAATGTAGGAAATAAAAATATTGGCAGTTTCTAAAAGCCCAACAACAAAAAACGTTTAAAAAATTTGAAACAAATCACTTCGAACAGTTTACGATCAACTGCCGTTTTACCAGTTTTGAGTGAATTAATTTTTTTGCTGACTGTACTTCCTCGGTTTTTTAGTTTTTTTTTTTATTATTTTTGTATACGATTCACCTTTGATATGATTTTGTTTTATGCAATAAACTCAAAAATTTGAAAAACGCATTTTTTTAAATTGTTGTATTGTTTGCAGGGGTGCATGAAAGGAGCCTCCCCGAGCGGCGTTAAAAATATCGTACAGCGATTCTAAACGCCCGGCGCACCCTGGACAGCTAGCACTCGGTAACGCAGAGTCTAGCTGACTAATCCTTTCACCACGATGTCTCAAACTCAATAAGGTCTATATTTCCTGCTGTGATTCGTATTATGGTGATTGTTTATCGTCATTATTTAATAATATCTTACTTATCCTTATTTCTAGAAGACTGTTAGAATACGTCGTAGCTACTGCTGACCACTCTTTGATTCTATTCTCGGGACATGCAAACTATTATTGTGTCTTCCATTTGGAAATTAATAAAATATAATATAATATTCCACAACTATCACACAACGCCGTCTAGTCCCAAGCTAAGCAGAGCTTGTGTTATGAGTACTAGACAACTAATAAACATACTTATATATTTCTAAATATACACATATAAATAAATTACACCCAGACACAGAACAAATGATTGTGCTCATCACACAAACAATTGTCCTGGGTGGGAATCGAACCCACGACCTCCGGCATAGCAGTCAGGGCTACAAACCACTAGACCAACAGGCCAGTCAAAAATTCTGTAATTCTTAGTAACATCCCGGACTCCTGGTTTTGTATCCGGTTGCAATAGGTTAATGTATCGAGTTATGTTAGGGAAACACAAGATGAATAACATAACATAACCAGCTTTATAATGTTCCCACTGCTGGGACTCCGCCTTTTTCTCTAGGAGAGAGAATGGGCCGTAATCCACTACGCAGGCCCAGTGCGCAAGAATTTTTGATTTTAAGACATGCTGTTTTCCTCACAATATCTTCCTTCACCTTTTTTTTGAGAGCAGTGGTGATGAAATAAATTACAGTAATCCACCTGGCTGGGATTGAACCTGCAACCTATAACTCGTATCTCAGGGCCGTCACCATTGGGCCACCAGTGATGGAACCTACATTCATTACCAAAATCATCTAGTAAACATCCTGTAACATTAATTATCCTAATGTATACTTAAGTTTTTGCCTCATTTTTTTCTCAAACTGGTTGCTAATCACACTTGGGTGAGACAATAAACAATCTACATTCAAGTCTGCGTAGGACGAACTCATTACGTTGTCAGACTATGGCTGAGCATACTGCGCCGATAAATTGGTGCTATCAAATTACTATACTTGACATATTGGGGCCATATTTATTGCCAACTGCAAAGGTTTTTTACTGAGGGGTACAACTATGAAGCTATGAGACTGTAGGTTGAATTCCTGAATTATAATAGGGATTAATGGATGCAAGACGCATAGGACCCGTCGTTGTGGTGACAGTTGGGGAGGCCTATGTCCAACAGTGGACGTCTTTCGGCTGAAATGATGGTGAATAGAAACTAGCAACATGCACTTCTGTTAGTTAGTTCAAAACTCGATAGAAATATATATTTATGAAATAAAAAAAACTGGGCAAGTGCGAGTCGGACTCGCACACTGAGGGTTTCATACAAACTAATTTATGTAAATAGTTTGATTCTCGAGTGTCGAAGATTTTTCTGCTAAAAGAATTGAAATGCCATGTATAGACTATGTTTCCTGAATAACACGTAGGCTAATTTGTCACGGGACTATGTTCTCTTGGGACCATTTCCAACTTTTACGCGGGCGAAGCCGATGGTAGCATCTAGTGATTAGGATTAGCACCTTAATTTGTTTATTTATTTATATATTGACACAGATGCCCTGAAAACCCTGGAAAGCCTAAGGTGTTTTTGGAGAGAGGTGGTGTGGATTGGAATAAGTCCACCAAAGGTTGGCGGCCTCGGCCCACACACAATGGTGCGCATAGGACTTTAATGCGGAACCCAGACTCCGATAGATAGATGTTGACACACCAACGACTCTTTCCATACCATGGGTGACGTGAAAGAGATCCCCTGGGCCCTGGAAAAATGGCAAAGAAGGAACAGGAGTAGGTTTTTAGTCAGTAAAAGTCTGACACTATCTCCCGCTCCGCCCAAGAGCGCGATTTCTCATAAGATGGTTTTCCAAACAAAAAAAAAAAAAAAACCAACGACTCATTCACAGGTTTAACAATATACAAAAAAAAACTGTGCAAACGAAATTGATTATTTAACTTTAATTAATTTAATAAAAAAATACATTTATTCAAATAAATAATTATAAATAACACTTTTACAGATGTCCGTATTTCATTGCCAACATTAATTCTTGACAAGAATATCCGAAACAAATTCAGTGATCAATGTCTCTTTTAATATAGCAAATTAAACTTCAACAAGTCAAATATTCTTATAGGTTATTTTTTAAGATGGGAAATCATCTAACGACTTCTCCCGCTGTAGGGTGGAGTGTGAAGGCGTGTCAGATTTTTACTGACTAAAACCACACCTATGTTTTTTCTTTCCCTTACGTTCCAGAAGTTTCTAATTCGTAAGTCAACCTATGGTCCCAGTAGGTTTTAGCCATGCTGGGACTGAGTGATTTTTTGGGGTTCCGTACCTCAAAAGGAAAAAACGGAACCCTTATAGGATCATTTTGCTGTCCGTCCGTCTGTCTGTCTGTCTGTCTGTTAAGACCCATTATCTCGGGAACGCGTGGTGGTATCGAGTTGAAATTAAAACCATGTACTCAAGTCTGCGGACTCTTGCTTGCTTTAAAAAAAACAAGCTTGTAAGTTAACAAGAAAAAAGATACTTCGGTTTATGTGACAAAAAATTTAAATTTCGACACTCTCGAGGAAATCAAAATTCATAGGATACTTCCCGTTGACCCAGAATCCTGAAATTTGGCATAAAGCAAGGTCTTATAGCAGATATATAGGAATAAATCTGAAAACTGTAAATTTATTGTTACGTCACAATTTTGTACCGAGAAAAAAAAATACCGAATCTCCATTCCGGAATTGAAGTAAGTAAGTAAGTTTGTACAGAATCCTCAAGGCGCGACTCCGACTCGCACTTGCCTAGTTTTTTTTTATTTTATGAACCGACAATATCACCTATCACTATCCTAACCTTTAATGACTTGAACTAATTGTGTACAATAAATCTGCGCTGTAAGCGCATTCGTTTCAACTCCAATATGTTAACATTTCGCGAGGCACAACGTGCGAACGGCCATAGCTCATCCGATGCTTTCATTTATCATAACTTCACTGCTTATAGGGTGACCAGGCAAAGGAAGGACAAATATATTCAATATTTGAGCTGAATCAATTTTTTACTGACCCGACTGGACTGCTATGTCGGAGGTCGTGGGTTCACTATTCACCCAGGACAAATGTTTGTGTGATGAGCACGATCATTTGTTGTGTCTGGGTGTAATTTATCTATAATATGTATGTATCTGGAAATATAAGTATGTTTATCAGTTGTCTAGTACTCATAACACAAGCTCTGCTTAGCTTGGGACTAGATGGCGTTGTGTGATAGTAGTTGAATATTATATTGTAATTTGCCTGCTACGGTCTGCCTGTCCAATTATTATTAAGGTATCTTGAAGGCTAAAATGAATAGACCCTTAATAACTAGTGCGCTTCACCATCAACGATTGTATTACAGCTTACCACCAGGTGGAATCGCAGTCAAGCATTAGTTTATACTATAACAAAAAACGGCGAAATAAAAAAAAATGCGATTCTTTTTTATTTTGGTTGTTAAATTATTTTATAAGCCAACTTTTATTCTGATCTTGGTAGCTAGTCATAGCGGCCGCCCCGATTTACAAGTTGTATATCGTGTTTTTAAACCCAGGGAGGACCAGAGAAGAAAGAAAAAGAAGATTGTTGTCTTTACTGATAGATAGTCACTCTATCTAGGGTTCGTCTGCCTTACGCTAATTATTTCAAATATCCAGCTTACCATATGTCATTTGCTGTTAGCCATCAAAGACACACTTGGAGTCAAAGATTTTTATTATAGTCTCACGTTTGAACACTATCATACCTGATGATAAGCGATGATGTGGTTACGGTTGACCCGACGCGACCTCGCTTGCCTAGAAAAACAATTTTTTCTAGACTTAAAAATTGCCAGCAAGTCGGTTGCAGCTATCAGGAAATGCATACTTCCGCAGAGAATTCCATTCCTTAGCTGTGACAATTCACAATGAAAGTGTTCCTAAAACGTTTTGTGCGAATGAGGAGATGCCAATCATGTATTGGTGGCGCCTTGTCATACGTCTAGTGGTCTGATAGTGAAACTTAACTTCAATGATTTTGTAATTTCTATAAATAAAAGAGTGTAATTTCTAAAATTAAATCCTAATCTTATTTTTTTGTTTTTTATTCTTGATAGGTTCGCGCTTGACCGCTATCTCACCTGATAGAAAGCGACGATGCGGTCGACGATGGAACGCGCTTACCTAGAATTAACCTATTCACTCTTCACTTAAAGATTCCCGGGTTGTAGCTATCAGAAAACACAGATCACAACACAATCTTATCCTAGAACCAATCAAACCCATGGTCAGACTATCTAAATTATGATACGCGAACCGATTTACATACGTTATTGAGTGTGAGTTGCTGACGCGCTGCCAGCCCTCCGTCGGCACAGCTTGAACATATTATTGATGTACCAGGCCGGAGGTACAGGATGTGTGCGGAACCATGCTAGGTTACATTTGTCGTGGTTTACAAATAGTATATTAAGTGCAAGTGCTGTACCTTTCAAGTGTGGTTAAACGGGCCTCGACAAAATGACTTCTAATTGTATCAAATTGTTATGCGTTACCTAAATTGTTATATCTTTTAAAATGTCACTTTATTAAAAACTCACGGAAGACCTTTTTCTGGCGCTGGGGTCTTCATATCAACCAAAAGACGTCCTCTATTACACTTAGCCCCCCAAATGACTATGACCGGGCGTCTCGTATCCATCAGATTCCCAAATCAGATCAAATGAATTCAAAATATATTATTTCAGATGGAAACTTATAAAGCGTCAGGAGCTAATTTTTTTATTTTTATAAACTAGTATTTGATTGCCATCCCACCTGATGGTAAGTAGTGATGCAATCGTTATTTGTGAGGCGTACTAGTTAATTAAGAGCCTATTCACTCTAGCCTTGAAGACCCCTAAATTATAATCGGAAAGGAAGACCGCAGCAGGCAAGTTGTTTCAGTCTCTCGATGTACGCAATATAAACGACGAAGCGAAACGCTTGGTCCGGACCGTAGAGATTTTTCCAATTGATCGCTTTCTATGGAGAAGAACTAAACCCGGTCATCGGTCTACCCTAGGGAGGTCTTCCAAAGCTGCGTCTTGCGAGAATAACCGTGGCACAGGAATGCCAAGGCAACTGAAGATACATGGGTAAGTTTTAGTCAGTAAAAATCTGCTACTCCTGAAAAAGTTATACGAGGATTTCCTACCCACATAAAAGGTAAATATCATGACATCTACACTAATATGATGAATGTGAAAGTTAGTCTGTCTGTTTGTTACCTCTTCACATTTTGACGGCTGAACAGATTTGGATGAAACTTGGCACATGAATACTGAACTGGGGCAGATCCTAATAGTATGTTCTCTAAGAATAATTTTCGACTTTATCGCAGGCAAACTGACTGGTAGAAGGTAGAAGAACAATTAAATTTGCTTTATGAAAACACTTAAATTGATAGACTGCTGGAAATCGAACCCGCGACATACAGTGCAGTAGCCAATTGCTCAACTACTGAGCCTACCATATCGTCAAATCAGTTGATCTTGTAAGCTTTGGTGATTGATGGTAAGCTGAATCAGAACCAGCTGAAGATGTTACACCTCCTCCACCTCCTAGCGTCATATTCCTCAATGCTGAGGGTCGTGACCTCCCTGCTTCATCACTTATGATGTTACACACGGTTCAGAATATTATATTAAACTAGCTTTTGCTCGCGGCTTCGCCCACGTAGGTACATAAAGTATAGTTTATGTCACTCAGGAATAAAGCAGCTTTCTATCGGTGAAAAAATTCTACCAATCGGACCAGTACTTTCAGAGATCACTACCTCAAACAAACCAAAAAAAAAAACAAACTTTACCTCTTCATAATATTAGTAAAGATATTATTTCACATTTTAAAACCATGACTAATTTAAAAGCTTCTCCAAATATCAACTGAATGTCAGTTAATGTTTTAAGAGGTTCTCAAATTGGCACTCAAAAGAATAATATTTACAACTAGTTTATGCCCGCGGCTTCGCTCCCGTCAACTGACCACTTGGCCTACCCTACCTACTCTACGCTCCCTACCTACTTATATTTTGTTACTTTTAAATTTTTCCTGTATGTTGGTGAATAAAAGCCTTTTCTCGAGTTTTAGCGAGACTAACGAACAGCTATTTTTTTTTATTCTTGATATATTCGCGCTTGACCGATATCTCACCTGATGGAAAGCGACGATGCGGTCGACGATGGAGCGCGCTTACCTAGAAGTAACCTATTCACTCTTGACTTAAAAATTCGGGTTGTAGTCATCAGGAAACACAAATTCCGGCATGGAATTCCACTTTTTAGCTGTACGCACGATGAATATGTTCCCAAAACGTTTTACTTTTAATATATATAGACTAGCTGACCCGGCGAACTTCGTACCGCCTAATAGTAAGGATAACACCATCTACTGGCATTACCAGAATAGCATCATCATCATCATTTCAGCTGAAAGACGTCCACTGTTGGACATAGGCCTCCCCTAAATGTCGCTACAATGACCGATCCTGTGCGTCTCGCATCCATCGGATTCCCGCGACCCTCACCAGGTCATTGGTCCACCTTGTGGGAGGCCTTCCAACGCTGCGTCTTCCGGTACGTGGTCGCCATTCCAGAACCATTCGTCCCCATCGAACATCTGTTCTACGAGCAATGAATAGCATAATTCATTTTATAATGACATTTTATTTGGAGATGGCGTTATATTAAACCTATTTTTAGAAAATAAATAAATATCATTTATAATATTCGGTTTTGTTTTTCGTGACTTTTTCCTTTTTTTTGACCGTTTAAACCTTACCTGGACTATTCCGAATATTTCAAGATCAAAATTAGCCAAATTGGTCCAGCCGTTTTGGAGTTTTAGCGACACTGACGAACAGCAATTTATTTTTATTATATATATAGATTCTATGTATTTATATTTCCAGCCTTGACCCTCTTGATTTGATTACTGAATGTGTTTTTTAGAATATTATATTTTATATATAAAATATTTTCAAGTTTGTACGCGAAATATTATCTTCAAGTTGGCGTTTTATTTGAAATATGCATGCATTGGTGATCACTCGCTGAAAATGTGTCTTTCTGAAATATAGGTTTTTACTGCGGTTTTGTTTTTGTGGCATCCTCCTATCTCATCGTAATTAATAATTGATTACATTATCAATCTCGCGAAATTGGTAACTCTCGATATATTTTATGAATCATAGTATCATTTCAAATGTAGTATTATAAATCTCATCGAATACGATAATATTTAGAATATGGTAGCGGTTTTTTTTTATAGTAGATATTATTTATAGTAATTTTTTTTTATAGTATCTACAAAATTTACCCCTTTAGATACTTCCGGGGATAAAAGTGTCCTATATACTAACTTCTATTCCAGGACATTTGCTGTTCGTGTGCAAAATTTGATCCAAATAACGGATTTGCAGCCATTCGGGCGTGAAGGAGTTTCACCTTTATAATATTGAAACAGCGGCGTCGCCTGGGTAAAAGTAGAAAATTGTCCCCTTACCCCGGGGATGAAAAATGGTGGAGGTGTGCCCCGCTTGGGCAGAGCAACGCCGTGTCCTCGTAGGGGCGATCGGCGGCGGCGATCTCTCACGCCGGGCCTTGGTTCAGGCCATGGTCCGGAGCGAGGAGGAGTGGCAGCCGGTAAAGGAGGTAGCCGATCACGTGAGGCAACGGTCCTCACGCCCTGACCGCCGCCGGGATTCCGATTCCGATTTCCGGCCATAGTAGGCGCGGGCTTGCGGACGGTGAGCAGTGGGTGGTTTTGAGGGGCGTATTGGTGTGTATAATTGGTTTAGTGCGGTCACTAAACCAGTACGGACGGTGGTTTAGCACGGTAGCAGACGGAGTTGATATGCGGATGCTACGGTTAGTATCCGCATATCAAATCCGTATGTTACCGTTCTCTCGATTGTTCCTAGTAGTTCCAACTGTGGTTTCGCGTGATGCAGATGCACCAAGAAGAGAGAGTGAATACTTTTATGGAGAAAAATATTTTCTGAATCTATTGCATTGCATTGTCGGCCTTATAATGTCCCCACTGTTGGGACTCAAGCCTCCTCTCTAGGAGAGGGAATGGGCCGTAATCCACCACGCGGGCCCAGTGCGGGTTGGTGGATGTCACATGTCTTCGAATTTTTGGTTCTAGGACATGCCGGTTTCCTCACGATGTTTTCCTTCACCGTTTTGAGAGCGGTGGTGATGAAATAAATTACACAAAATAATGCGCCTGGCTGGGTTTGAACCCGCGACTTACAACTCGTAAGTCGAGGCTTTTACCAATCGACCACCACTGCTCTCTGCTCTGTATCTATATATAATAAGTATTTATTTTCTTATCACAATAAATATTACAAACATTGGAGACGCGCTTATATACAGTTGATGTTTTGTTCTAGTTTATTGTGTTCCGACTGGCGACTAAGCTAGGCTTTAAGGGCCTGTATTTTAGGTCACCAGGTCTCCACACTCTAACAGATAGATACATTTATTGTAGGTAACAGTAGTAATCGCTTCTAAAATTGGGATTTTATTACATCCCTTGTAATCTGTGGCTCAATTTATGAGGTTTTGAAGATGATTGATGGCTCTTAGTTTTTGTGGTGAGAGCGTTCATGAGTAAGTGTTTTGTGTGGGGATGTGAGGAAGTGTGTTAATGTAATATAAAATTAGTTTTTTTTAAGAAAATGTGTACCCTACACTAGGACCAACTTCCGTGACGTGAATGTGAAGTACCGTGGAGCATTTTTATCAGGTTACAACTTGTTTGACATTACGAGCATGGCAGTTGAGAGTTTATCATGCTCACTCGAATGTCTCGTTGATGGTGGCACGTGTTATTGAGTCATTTAGCTCCCTTCAAAATGGTTGAGCTGAGTGGGGCTGATGCACGTGTCATGCTCGTGAATGGATGCCGTCAGTTGAGACTGGTCATCTCTTAGCTGTCAGTGGCTTAATTCAATTTCTATTTTTTTAAATTAATTTTTTTTTGTAGTTATTATTACTTCTCTACATTGTGCTCACATTTTAAAAGCGACAAGAATTATGTAACCAAGATTTATGTAATTCATTATATGATTTTAAAAGAGTGCCCATGAAGCTTCTTGCACGTTCTTCTTCATAGAGATCTAGGCTTTGGAACGTGCAAGCTTTAGCTTCACTTTTTTTTTTTTTTTCTGACTGACCGACATTTTGACCATTCAAAAGTGCCTGTAATTGGTCTATATGAAATAAACGTTTCTGATTTCTGTGGGTGCGTTCACAATTATTACTCCATACACAAAGGACCCAGAGAGAGTTTCGTTGGACATCATTCTAATAAGTATTTTCAAATCATGTTTAGGACCAAAATAAGATTCAACACCCTGTAAAGTTTAAGTTACCTACTCTGCATAAGTACCGTTTGTAATTACGTTGTAGGGAACTTTGTTATACTTACTCCGGGTGAGCAGTTTGCTTCATTTATTACGAGAAACGCTGAGAAACATACTTTGTTACTGACGTCTGTATTCCCAGCATGCTTGAGAATTCTTGCAGTATTTTGAAATACTGTTTAAAAGGTATGAAACTGTGAAATGATTCATTTTCTAATTACGCATGTTAATAAAAGAGTTATGAGTATACATGTGGATGGGTGGACAGGGAGAGGGAGGCCAAAGAAAAGATGGATGGATTGTGTGAATAGTGATATGAAAGAAAAGGAAGTTAGTGATAGTATGACGGTTGACAGGATAGAATGGAAGAAAAAAACGTGTTACGCCGACCCCAAATAAGATGGGACAAGGGCAGGAAGATGATAATGATGATGATGCTTCATTTTCTCTATAGCTGAAATTTTAAACTAAGAATATTTATATAGTTTTTTGGTAGGACGGCAATTATCTTCTTGTTTATTAACCTTACTTATTTGAGGGTCTATGTAGCTTATCATATTCCGCAGATCTTATTATGCAATCATCGCAATTAATTTTCCTCTAGTGAGGCGTTAATCTACATCATTTTTTACTTTAACTGGCAAGGGATCTTCATCATTATTCCTCGTTTGTGTTCATTTTTGTGTAATTTCATAGACATAGTTTTAGGTATTAATGTACTAGGTATAAGCTTATTTTCGTAATTATTTATTATAATTTTTTGTAATAGTTTTACTCTAACTTTAAATTTTCTTGTCACAATGAAACTGGACTGTAAAGTGATGTCCTGGAACACAAGTTTAAATTAACCTAGATCCGTTATCAAATATTGCAATTCCGCACCACAATTAATTTCACCTTTAATAATATTTTAGTTTCAGTATTTTTAGGCACTGTAACTGTATGGGAAACCTTGTTAATTTTTTGTAAACGTTATTTGAATAGATTATTATTTATCAATATTATTATTTCAGCCGAAAGATATATCTACTGCTTGACATAAACCAAGGCCTCCTTTAAGTGTCGCCACAACGATCGGTCCTATACGTCTCGCAGCCATCAGATTTCCGTAACCTCATCAGATTATCGGTTCATCTTGTGAGTGGCCTACCAACCTTGCGTCTTCCGGTATATGGTCGTCACTCTAGAACTTTTCGACCTCGTCGACCATCTATTCTGCAAGCGAAATTTCTGTCTACTACCCCTGAAGATTGGTAATTCTTCGGGCTATGTCGGTAGCTTTGGTTTTCCTGCGGACAACTGCTTTTCAAATTTAATCACGCAAGCAACTCTGAGAATAGCCCTTCCAGACAAGGGATGGTAGAATATAATTGATTTATTATTTATTTTATAATTAATGTACACAAATAAATACGAAAGAAGATACATTCTGATAAAAATTGTACAAAAATACTGCTTATTTCTAAAAGAAATTTCTTTCAGCAGACTTGCGAAAAGAGAAATAGGAAGAAATGTAGACAATAGTGTGTAGAAGTGATAAAAGAAGATAATGTGAAATCTTAAATTAAAATAATAAATACTTATATACTATACATACTATTCTATATATACCTTATACTAAAAATAAATACATAATGTATATTCATACATAATTATCACACTAGAGAGGAAAGATAGTGCTCTTTTACTTTAGATTTGAAGAGTGAAATTGTTTGCAAATCTCGAATGCTAGGCGGAAGAGAGTTCTACAACCTTACTGCATGGACAGAGAAAGAGTAGGAGTAGTAGCTAGATTTATGACGAGGTGATTTAAGTAATAATAATAAAACAATAAATGATAATACACGTTTCTCTTTCTCTATATCATTTCGAACAGAAGCGAGTCTAGGATAGGCTGCATCCATATGGCTTGATTATTTTGCAACTGTTAATCACATGTATAAAACATGTGCCCCTATTAAGTTGACACGTAATGCGTTCACGATTGTGTATAATTAGTGTTAATTAGACCGAGTCGTGTGCTTCAAATAAGCCACCCTGTGGTTTGTTATGACCAGCTGTGGCCACCGTGAGAGAAGTTCAGTTATTCAGGCACTTACACTAAAAGCAGTTGAACCGATATCCGGGTAATTTTTATTCATATTTTTTTTTTTGCATTTCAAAATGCAACTTAAAAAAAAACATTAAATTCTACTTAATTTTTGAAAGATACGACTGTTTCTTTCAAATTTTTGCTTAGCGTAATAAAATTATCAAGTTTCGATGCAATTCTAAAATATTATATTTCACATATACCTATATGTACGACAAAACGTCAGAAGCTAGTGCACGGTTCAAATTGGTCGTGACTTAAAGGAGAGAACTTCGTCATCGTTCAAAATATTCCATACAATAAAATTAAAATTCAAAACATTTAATCAAAACAATTCAAAAGCCCAACCACTTACCCTAATAAAAATATGAAATTTAAATACCATAAACCCATAACAAAAGCCCAATAAAACCTAACTAGAGACATCTATTAACGAAAAAAAACGGTCTAGACGCCATGTCACCCATTCAAACTTGTTCGAATCCAAATTCAAAATTCGAAATCGTATCGCGTCCTGACGTTTCCGCTACGTGCAGTTTCCGGTGCGCACGCGCACAACGAATCAGTAATCGCGCTTTTACATTCAGAAATGATTTTTTTTCTTTTTTTTTTCTCACTCCAACTATATGTATCCTGTGTTTTGATTGATGGAGCGGAGATAGGCAAAGACCATTACGAGTCGAGCCTCATAGGGTCCCGTTGATAAATTGGTTGCTTGTATTCTCTGCGTGTGCGCACAGGGCATGTTCGCAATTGGTTCTCCGATGTGGTTTTGTTGTTGAAATTTTAATGGTTGATTTTTTGACTGTGTCGGAAGGTGTTAAAGACTATTGACTGTAAATGTTTATAAAGTTTTTAATAAGGTCGTTTAGGTCGGGAAATAACAATAACAATATTAAAAATACACCCTTGTGACACATAAACACAATCATACTATTGAACCAACTTGACTGGTCTGTTGGTCTAGTGGTTAGTGGCCCTGACTGCTTCTGTTCGATTGCCACCCAGGACAAATTTTTGTGGGATGAGCACGATCATTTGTTCTGTGCCTGGGTGTAATTTTTATAAAAAATGTATGTATTTAGAAATATATAAGTATGTTTATCAGTTGTGAGTACTACTCATAACACAAGCTCTGCTTAGCATGGGACTAGACAGCTTTGTGTGATAATTGTGGAATATTATATTATATTAACTTTCCCAAATTCAAATTAATGTATTACTTGTTATAAGTGTAAGGTCAGTTCTTATAATTATTTTTATGTATTGCTGTAACATACATCCATGAGCTGTACCATACTTATATCTCCAAATATTTTGTTAAAATAAAATATATTACTGGTCACTAATTACATACTTCAATATGGTCAAATTCGTTTAAGATTAATAATCGTAATTTATAATCTAAATAATTATCATATAATAATTACTCATAATCAATGGCATTAAACAGTCAAATTAGTTGTTTTATAATAACATATTATCTTTGATCAATTGCTCGTTCATTTTGAAATTCGTTTATTGAATAACATGCTTCAATTGTAAGAGAGCGTGAACTTGAGAATATTTAAGGACGAGATATTTTTTTTTAAATACAATTTGGGAGTATATTATAAATTTTTATTCCTGTCCCACTGCAAGCCCCCGTTCTGCACTGGCCATCCACGCTCTCCTCAAACAAATGTCAACAAACCGCGGGTATTTTCTGAAAAGGACACCCGTATTCCTAGAACGCAAAGGGCAACTGAAGGGTACAGTTGTGGTTTTAGTTAGTAATAGTCTGACACGCCCTCCCACTCCACCTAGATCGGGACGAAGACCGGAAGAAGGCATTAGATGATTTTCCACCTTGTTCGACCTGATGATGACCAGCCAGGGTCCACACAGGGCTTCGGCCTGAACCACAACTAGGGAGCCCCACATGGACAAAATACAGCAACCCTGTTCAAATTCCAATATATACCATATTCGCAGAAAGACAGTTTTAACAATTACATAGGGGTCATAATATAGTGTGGCCGGAGAATCTTAACACCGCGATGTAGAAAACGGTACAACGCCATCTATCGATTCAAGCTAAACTAATAATTCAACAATGATTACCTACAGCATTCCTATTATCACGACAAACACGCCTTAATAAAAAATATCTTTTAGCATTTTCTCCAACAATATATCACAAAGGTGTAACCAACAAATCGTGATCTTAATACGGCGTTGCATATACATTGCAAAACGATACGTAAATCACTTATTAATATTAAAGTATTCAAATAGAACGCGATAGGACGCTGACTTATGTCTCCGCTAGTTAATATGTATCACGTCCCTGATTGGCCGTTGACGGGTGACGTCACCACGTACCGTGCGGTTGCAAACTTGAATTTAAGTTGCCTTGTTAATTTTCATCGGGTATTTTCTTCATGGTTTGACTTGGTTTTCCGGTGATGTTGGTATTGTAATTTTTTTTTTACATTTAGAGTGAAATAGATGTTATAATTATCCATAATATTGTTGTATTATGGATTATGGTCTAGATAATTTGGGATAAGGAATTTGCGAAAAATGCTCTGTACGTAAATATGTGTATGCCATATCCTATGAAATCCCAGTTGATTATTATACAAAATGATGAGAAATTCAAAAACGTGAACGATTTTTAAATATTTTATTGAATTTAATGCTGTAATACTAACATAGTTTTAAGACCTTGTTACTAACATTATATTTGCACATTATTTAGATATTTATTAGATTTTCTTTTCTTTTTTATTAATTTCTTTTTCGCGCTTTATCTTTATTTTGAAAATACTAAAAATGGTCATGTCCTTTGTCCTTATATTAGGTATTTGGTATCTGTATAAAGTTTATCGTCATTATAATTTCAACCGAAAGACGTCCACTGTAGGACATAGGCCTTCCTGAAACCCTTACCAGGTCGACAGTCCATCTTACTGGAGGCCTTCATCTCACGGTATTTATTTATATATTTATTTTAAACAGAACGGTCAAAGCCAATTACACCATTTAAATACATATAGAAAAATATAAAACAATAACTAAAATTAAAAACAGAAGTCAGAAGTCACGCAGGACTTTTATTGGGACCTATTTAATAAATATTACACTCAGTCATACATTCATCTCACAAAATTTCATACATTCTGACAGTATCATCTTCCATTCTTCACATCGCCACACCAGAAACTTTCGGCCACATCAAGCATCTGTTCTGTGAGAATTATGAAAAGTTACCTATATGTCTTTAATCCAAATTTATTATTCATCCTACGGCAGGGTAGAGACTTTTCTTCTCTCCATATATTTTCTCAATCTTCTGCAGTTTAAAGACAGTCCTTTCTGAGAGATTTTTAATCCTAAGTCATAACCGAACCACAAGCAAACCTTTAAAAATAGACCAGACACTACAATACCACCCATAATCTAATCACAATCGTTCACAATAATCCTGCTCACACATACAAACACCACTCAAATATGGCGCTACCTTAACCAACGTAAAATCTAATTCTAATTCAAGTAATACTACTGTTTAGTATGCCAGTCTCGTGGCGACCGCTGACGATACAGGTCGTATGTTAAATACAGAACAATATGATGATCTATATACGAGGAGTACACGAGCGCAGGGATGTATATTGAATAGTTAAGTAATGTCGTGCGGGGAGCATAGAGTAGATGGATTTGGAGGAAGCGTTTTGTGCCTACAGGCGTTTAAATTTGAAACTGGGTGTATCTGAAAAAATATATGTATATTTGTAGGCATAAAATGCAGACAGGTAGGCAAATTATGAGGCAATAAAAATAAGTTAATAAAATTAAAAAAATACATCTACACTAAAAATAAAAAGAAGTAAAGCTTGCTTTTTTTGTTTTGTTTTTTATTTGTTGTAATCTCTGGAAGTACTGGTCCGATAGCTGATTTTTTTTCACCAATAAAAAGCTGCTTTATTCTTGAGCGACATAGGCTATGTTTTATGTACGTGGGCGAAGCCACGGGCAAAATCTAGTATCAAATAAAATAAAAATCAGTGCGAGACCAAAAAGAACCAGCAAAAGTGGAGTAAATATTTTTATGAGATAATTGCGTTCTAACCTCAGTATCATAATAATTTTATTTTTTTAGCATTTGACTGATACAATAGTAATCTAAGCTTAAATATTTCAGTTTTAAAATAAAAACAAATTAATTCTCGAAGAAATGGAAAAAGAAGATATCAACGCTTTTGAAAACGATTTTTTTATGACATTTCACAATTTTTTTTTTTTTTAAAAGTCCTATTTTCGTCAGAACAAAATGAAGATTAGTCAATTTCAGAGAATAACCTACAAACCTCTCAGAGGCAAGACTTTATCGATACTTTTATATATTACAGGACCTACACTCCATGTCCATTCTCTTTTAGTTTAGTCTATATCAATAAATTCTAAAACTTATTTTAATGTTGTATCACAAGTTAGAGATACGTATCTTTATATACGGGATTTCCGGCGTCTGTCGACTGTCGGGCTTGTCGCTAATTTCCACGGAACCCTGATTCACGTCCTATATGGGCCTTTGGTGTGAGGATCCCTAAATTATATTGTTTTGTATGCTCAAGCTGACTGGATTTGTTCAACGGAAACTTGTGACTTGATTTATTTTTTATAGAAATTAGCATCGTGTAGATTTTCTTTACTGTGTTATGCTGTATTACTGTATTATTGTGTAACACTTGTTGCAATTCTAATAATTATTCAGGAATTTGTGACCTGGGCTTGGCTTTTCTTCGGTCAACAAATTAACATTGCCATCCAAAGTGGCAATGCTGCCAGCGTTCTGGGCATTTTTCCCATTGACATAGATGTGGATGAATTTTTTGATGCTCAGTAAGTTCTTTTTTTACCCGTTTTTAAATATTATTATTTTTAGTTTGTATGTATAATTTTTTTAAGTTATAATATTAATTAGAGTAGTTGCATTATTACAAAATAATAGAAAAAAAAAGGCATGAATAAATGTGAATGAGTATTATTACCGTTCATTGTGGCGACACTTGGGGGAGGCCTATGTTCAACAGTGGACGTCTTTCGACTGAAATGATGATTAATGAAATAAATATCGTATTTTTTAGCGGTACGATACTCGTACATCAATATGGATTTGAATAAAATTTGGCACACGGTAGAACCATGTCCTGATATAGGACATAGAGCACTAATATTCTGGGACTATGTTCGAATAATTTTCTACTTTAAAGTGAGCGAAGCCGCTGGAAGAAGTTAGTAAAAAAAAAGTTACTAAATTAATACATTTTTTGAGACTGATACACTGCGCTATCAATATCAAAAATATTTTTATTTCAGTTATGCCTACATGGGCACTTTAAAACGTCAGAAGCTAGTCCAATCAAAATTATAATAAGCCTGGTTGCTGTCAGCAACGAAGGTTTTGAGCTCAAAATATTCTAGAAATGCGGGATTCTGTGGCTCTGGAATGAAAAGTCCAACTGAAGGAGTACGGGTAGGTTTTAATTAGTAAATACTCCCTCTCGCTCGATATTTAATAATTTCCCAAATCAAAAAAAAAAACAACATAATCTGTGTGACGTGTTGACGTTTCATTCAAGAAGAAAACACCTGTAGAATATCCTTTTCACGACTGTCGCAACCTCGCGTGTCTCTAGTGTGTCATTAGTGTGAAAGTGTAACCCGGGGCCCTAGGAGGAAGGCAAAGATGGAACAGGAGTGGGTTCTTAGTCAGTAAAAGTCTGATAATATCTCCCGCTCCGCCCAAGAGCAGGGGATGTCATTAGATGAAACTGAAAAAAAATCCTGTAGAATATTTACCCTTTGCGTTCTAGGACTATAGCCGTAGTGGACATCGGCCTTACTGGGCCTCTACGCCGCAAAAGTAAGGTTCAGTCGAAAACCTGCTATCGACCATTATACTGAAATGGACATATTTGGCACCACGGCTGTGCCACACAAATACACAATACGTTGTTTTTATTTTATTTTATTTTTTAAGTCGATTTTCTACAGAAGTTCTTTATTCAATGTAGATGGCGGTTTTATGTGGGAAATTATCTAATAACTTCTCCCGTTCTAGGGAAAGGCGCGAGGGAGTGTCAGACTTTTACTGATTTAAACCCCTATGTTCCTTCTTTGCCTTTCGTTCCAAGACCCCGGGGTTCTATTCTATTCATTGGGGGTGGCTGTGGGCTAAATAAATATATTTTCTTTCTCCCTTTTTTCGTTTTATGGTTTTAATCGATGAGCATAAGCATAATCAGCCTTTTAATGTTGCCACTGTTGGGACTCAGGCTTCCTATCGCTAGGAAAGGGAATGGGCCGTAATTCACTACGCGGGCCCAGTGTGGATTGATGAATGTCATATATCTTCGAATTTTTAGTTCTAGGACATGCCGGTTTCCTCACGATGTTTTCCTTCACGGTTTTGAGAGCAGTGGTATTGAAATAAATTACAGAGAGTAATGCGCCTGGCTGGGTTTGAACCTACAACTCTTAAGTCGGGACCGTTACCACCACAGTCTCTTAATCGATAAATTAGACAAATATTCATGTTAAATTAGACAAAAACAACTTTAAATTCTTAATGTTACCCTCCAGTAAGACACAATCCGTGTCAACGTTACAATCAACTTAATAGTGATCTCATTCCCTTAGTTGACAGGCAGGTGGACCGGTGATACACATGAATATGCATCCACCGTCACACAGTCACCGTCCACTCACGACCACCTCACGCTTTCTACATTTACACCGATTTTTCTCCTTTCTCTAAATAGGGTAATCCGATTGGCCGTTGGAAAGCTGATTGACGTCTAATTGTGTAGTGGTTGCAAATAAATCTTGAGTACTAAGTTAAATGCAATTAGCTTTTTAACCGATTTCTAAAAAAGAAGGAGGTTCTCAATTCGGATGTTTGTATTTTTTTTTATGTTTGTTCGCGCTTAACTTCGTCGCTTTCCAACCGATTTGAAAAATCTTTTTACAAACTTCCACTAAAAAAACACTAAAAGGATCAAAATAACTTTAATTTCGGAAGTCGGTGTTTCTCGGTATAATTTGTACATCGACTTCCAAAATTAAAGTTATTTTGATCCTTTTAGTGTTTTTTTTTAGTGAAGTCGGTTTTTTTTAAAGTTTTTTGTTATAGCACCAGTTTGACAGGATACAATAATACTAGAATGAAATAATTCTCGATTGTAGTCAATTATGTTTAATTGTGATCTCACCTGGAGGTAAGCAGTGATGCAATCATTTATGGTGAGTAGCAATGGTTTATCTGGAAAAGTAAATTATGTTGGCCTAATATGCTATTTTTTTTTTTTATTATCTTCCTAGCTTTTACCCAACTGGTATGGAGGCGACTCGCTTCCAGTGGAAGCGGCTGAATACCCGTGTAATGACTGAATGTTAGACCTCCACAATTCAGTTACTGGGTACAATTCCAGTAAAGAATGTCAAAGATCTACGAATGGCCACCGGGACCAACTCTAACAGCTTTATGTACTTTCCGTCGAACGACACGGGGTGTCAGTAATGTCCTTAAAAAGTACATAATAAACTTAGAAAAGTGCATAAGAATTGAAAATATTCACATTAATACCGTTAACACACATCACATTAATCATTCATCATCGTCACATTAATTACTTTCTGCACAAATAGTGAAGTCATCTCACTAACCCTTTCTTTTACTTCATTTAAATATATATGTATATTTTATATTAAATTATATATGTATGTTTATTTTCTATTACCACTTATACTTTTAAACTTTTATTTTCTTAATATTCTTTTGTATTTTATGCACCTGCCACATTTTCTCTTCACCACCCCAGGTTGACTGGTAGAGAATGCCTAAGGCATTAAGTCCGCCTTTGTACTTTTGTGTTGCATGAAGTTTTAAAAAATAAATACCGGTATTGAACCCGCAACCTAGAGCTAATAGATTACAGGCTAGAGTATAGAATCTTAATAAACTAGTGCCCCATGCCATCAACGATTGCATCACTGCTTACTATCAGATGGGATCGCAGTCAAGCACTAGTTTTTATTAATTAAAAAAAACCTTTTGCATAAGCGGTGGGTGCACTTCAAAACCACAAAAAAGAATTAACCTTTTGAGTAGCGTAATTAGAAACACAATAGAAAGACCATGACCGAACGAACGCCGGCTTTCGCTCGGGGTTTAATGAATATAGCATTTATGCACTAGAGTAACTCCAACAAAGACCAAAATAATTCTTTAAATAACAGTACCTAATAAATAATTCTGTCATACATAAGTAGTATTGAAATAATGTGTTGAAGGTTTGCCAAAGTTACCGTGAACGTAAACAAGCGTGTGTGGTCTTTGCTAGTTAGTATGGTCGCCATCACTTGTCCTGTCCAAAAACACGGCTAAGGGATATAGCTTGTAATGTCGCTAAAAATAACTATCAATTGAAATCATTTATTTATCTCACTATGTGTGTTTTTGCATTAAAATGTGGCTTGTGATTTAGTAGGAGGATTTAGTTTATTGTATGTAGGGTTCGTAAAATAAATGTAAGAAGTATATATCTAGTAGATATTTATATATGTGTATGTGAATGGGCAGGGCACATTGCTCGCAGAACGGATGGCCGTTGGGGCCGAAAGGTTCTGGAGTGGCGACCGCGGACCGGAAGACGCAGCGTTGGAAGGCCCCCTACAAGGTGGACCGATGACCTGGTGAAGGTTGCGGGAATCAGATGGATGCGAGACGCACAGGACCGTTCTTTGTGGCGACATTTGGGGGAGGCCTATGTCCAGCAGTGGACGTCTATCGGCTGAAATGATGATGATGATGATGATGTGAAATTCACAAAAATATCGCAGCAAAAAAAAATTACACTATTTTTTCGATGACGGCTGATAGTGTGGTATTAGTGGGCGCAGGAGCTACTGACTATCAATGGAAGGTAAGTTCTAGGTTCGATTACTATTTTTTACGGGGGAAAACATTATAAGAATTTTTTCGCTTTGACTGGAGCGAGATAGTGTCAGATTTGTATTACTAACTAAAACAACAACACGTCTGATTATCTGCTGGTTCCTGCCAATCTTCAAAATGGCTCGACCGATTTTGACGGGAGGGACTTTCACTGACAGATAGCTGTTACAAGGCGTAGGTAACTTAGCTCAATTTCATTTTTCCATTGGATCGAGATTTCAAACTCCAGACTTTAATTGGGATAACTAATGAGTAACTTAAAATATTTTTTATTCTCCAGCATGAACCGGATTTAATTCACGGGGGGAGAGGGAACACATCTCCGAAATAAATAAACAGAATTTGACAGGCCTTTCACCAACAGATGTGTTATGTTATAAGAACTAATAACATCCCCAAAAATGGAGAGTAATATTCTTAAACTCCTCGCAAACAAAGTCGCCAGTAAAAGTCGGTATATCACACCTACTTTTACCATAGGAAACAATACATATGCGCCCATACTAGAAACTGCAGACGTCAAACATCACAAGAAGAAAATGCAACATCCATTTAAAATTCACCGCACAGAGATCGTGTAGGTAGGTAAATAAGGCTGACTCACACCCATCAGCATTACCACCTTAAATATGTTAACAAGATCTTAATCCAGACGATTTACTAGTCAATTATACAGCTTCAAACGCTTTTGTGATCCAAGTCGCCTGCTTAGTATTACGGTTAAGCAGTGTCGTGTGTTCAATTTACAAGTTTAGCTTGCTTACTCGACGTTTGATTTGGATCGGCGAGGACTGTTCGCAGAAACGTGTCACGGAGTCATAGTTTAAACAATGAGGGGGGCATAGAGTAGGGATGGGTGGTAGTGGTAGACGGGTGGTGTAGGCAGAAACAGTGATTTTGTTTATTTATTTAACTAATCATTGACACATAGGTATAAGGAACAAGAAAAGAAGAAGGAAACAGAAATATATGTACAAAGGTAATGGTTATTTCACATCGTGTGTAAGAGTAATAGGAAAATAATACAAAAAAGGCATCAAGATGTCATTTATGACATCTTGATGCCTTTTGATTGATGATATTTGATTTTAGAAGTAAATGTTCTCGTGATTAGTGGTAATCTTGTGTTTTGTTTAGTGATGGCTCTCTGATAGCAACCCCGACTTACGAGGTAGTGGGTTTAAACCCAGCTAGGCACATTACTTTGTGTGATTAACCATCGTGAGGAAATTGACATGTCCTAGAACAAAAAAATCGATCTAGGTAACATCCACCAACCCGCACTAGGCCTGCGTTGTGGATTACGGTCCATATCCTCTCATAGAGAGGAGGTCTAAGCAGTAGGAACATTAAAAAGCTTATATTATTATATAAACAAATATTATTATTATATTATAATCTTATCCAGGGTAGTGTGTTTACGACAGGGTACTCCGTCTCGTTTAGTTTCTCAATCCCGATAGGAGACAGAAGAACTGCCAAGATGGAATGGATGGTCGTGGATCTGGAACCCTGGTGGATTAAACCCTAGAGTGTTTGTTGGATATATCCGACGTAGGTGGTTAAACATATCAGTTAAATCTGGCAACTGGATGTCAAAAATCTGAAAGTCATCTCAAATTGCCTCACAGAGGCAGCTGTGCCGCACCCACAAACCTGACACATATCTCTCGCCACAAACTAAATGATCTATAATTGTATTATGGATCATCTGTACGACGCGCGTGGGCGCCATTGGGACGTGAGCGCGCATTCGTATCGATCGTAATCGATCCCATCGTGAAATTAGTATAGTGTCGCTGATGACGTAATATAATGGGTGTCTTATTCTAGATGTGGCTTCAAAGTGCTTGTAATTGATTGTTTTAAATACTTAGCCGTATGCACAATTACCACTTGATAAGTATCAGATCTTCACAAAAGGGGTTCCAGAAAATGGCAAGCGCAATCGACGTCGTACAGAAGGAAATAAATGATATTTACTTTGCAAATAGATTTAAAAAAAAAACACTTTTATATGTCAATTTTCTCGTCAATTTAAACTAGATGATGCCAGTGTTTCCTAACTGACTACCCTAAAAAGAAACACCGAAACAAACTCAGGGGTCAGTGTCTCTTTTGAATTCCATTCAGCGAACCTGTGAGAACCATGCAGTTTGGTGTCTGAGATGGTCTTTTGAGGAAATAATTACACAGATTTGAGTGAACCTATCCAGTTAGTGCAAGCATTTGTTAGTATTCGTGTAGCTCAACTTATGTAGGTCTACTAAGGAGCTCAACGAAGATGAAGTGGAGCGCGTACAGTGGGGGCTGCTTCGATACAGCGCTGGTAAAGAGTATATAGAAGGACCTGTGGGAGGCTTTTGAGTAGAATTGAGAAAACATCTGCTACAAAAACCAAATACTTAAAGTTACTACATTTATTCAAAGGCTTCACCTGCTCATCAATTTACAAAAATAATTATCATCATCATTTCAGCCGGAAGACGTCCACTGTTAGGCCTCCCCAAGTGTCGCCACAATGAACGGTCCTGTGCGTCTCGCATTCATCAGATTCCTGTAGGAGGCCTTTCAACGCTACGTCTTCCGGTACCTGGTCGCCATTCAAGAACCTTTCGGCCCCGACGGCCATCCGTTCTGCGAGAAATGTGCTCCATTGCCACTTAAGTTTGACGATTCTTCGTGCTATGTCGGTAACCTTGGTTCTCCTGCGGATATCCTCATTCCTGATTCGATCATGCAAGGAAACTCCGATCATAGCCCTTTCCATTGCCTTTTGGGTGACTTTAAGTTTTCTGATTAGGCCCATTATAAGCGACCACGTTTCGGAGCCATGTGTTATCAAAAAAAATAAACATAGGCGAGTTTTCAAAAGATTGGTGGGAGAGGATTGGAGCTTTAGAAAAAACTTCTGCATTGCAGTGTGATGAAGTAGATTGATCAACAATAGTTTCGTTCGCAATTTACGTTTCTAGAAAAAAATAGGTACCATGAATTTAATTGCATAGACACACACATCGATCGCATTTTATCGCTAATGGTAGTATCATCATCATCATCATCATGTAAGTCTATTTTTAATGTAAGATCTCAATGTGCCATATACTTAGAAACTACTACTTTCTTTCTGTCAACTGAAATAAGTATAAAGCATTGATATATAATTTCAGAAAAATGAACCAATTATTTCTGTTTCATATTTCTATACTATTTATTCATACCTATTCAGGAATGTAAATATTGGCCCATCAGTAAACCTCACGATAAAATCATGAGCATACATTATAATTTTATAATTCTCCGTGAAAGCCATCGTGATCATCTTTGGTCTCGCACTCAAGATATCCGGAATCGAATAAGCACTAATATTGAACGTAAACAAAAGATGTCTGTCTATAATTCTATTTACACATCTTAATCAAAAACTAGTCGAAAGAGGTCACAGCATTCAATCGTGATCTTAGACTCATAAACGCGAAATTCGTGATGTTCTACGTACTAGAGGTCGAACAGAGTGTTATCACTCAGATAAATTAGAAATCGATTCCATGACGTTCTCGATTTATTTATTGAATGGACATCGTTACGATGATCTAATTTTACGGCGGGCGTGACGAATGTTGAGTGTAGAGTTAGAAGATTCTAGATACGGCTTTTGTACGTCCTGGGCCCTAGACAATGCAATATTTTAATAGCTATATTACATCTATGTACAGTCTAGTTTATAATTTTAATCTAATATTTCCTTTATTAATTTGCAGTACACCGCAGACTACCTACCATTTTTCTATTTCAAATTTTTACATTCCACCCTAAGGTTGTCTGGTAGATATCGCTGTCAGCGATAAGACCGCCTTTGTACGCATAGATTTAAGTTTGTGTAAAAGTTTTGTTACTATTTTAGGTGTACAATAAAGTTTATTCTATTCTATTCTATTTTTTTTTACAAACTGTCGCCATTATCACAAGTCCAAGATGTTTGGTGTTGACCACGATGACTAAATCAAAGCGTTTATTTGTCTAACATGTAGGTATTCTACAATAAAGATGTTATAAAAATATAGTGAGCCAGGTTCCACTTGAGTTTTTGCATGCATAATTTAACAAATGTCATATCAGTAAGATTGAATAAAATATTGAAATTAATAATTAAGAAAATTATTATAATACTAATGAGTTTATTAAAAAAGAGTCAAGGTAAAGCACAAAATGGTTTATCAAAAAATTAAAATGTCAATAATATTGAACTCACTGTCGAAATATCACACATAGGTTCATTCATCAAAATACCTGACAAATTTCTGTACCAAAAAAGCCTTAGTCTATTTTTAACTTCATCAGTAATTTCATTTGTTGACATAACTTCACGTGGGAGGGCTTTGTCAGACTTGAACTGATTAAATTCAATTTTTTCCATGGCCCTATATACCCTATTTGCGATATCATTAGACATAAGTTAAAAAAAGGTGATTTTATGGTACACATTGTAATAAAAGTACGTGCGTAAGTACGATTGAGAGCAATTGAGAGGCGTGCCAGGAGGATCATTGGCAAGGATACACTCGTTGAGTCGAGGTTCCAAAGTCTTGAGCATCGGCGCCGAGTTGCTAGCCTGTCGGTTTTCTACCGGTTGCATTTCGGGGAGTGTGCGTCGGAATTGCATAACCTAATTCCGCCTAGCCCGTTGCATTATCGGATCACCTGGCGTACGGCAACGCGCCACCGGTACATGGTGGATATCCCACCTATACGCACAAAACGTTTTGGAAACACATTCATTGTGCGTACAGCTAAGGAGTGGAAATCCTTGCCGGAATCTATGTTTCCTGATAGCTACAACTCGGGAATCTTTAAGTCAAGAGTGAATAGGTTACTTCTAGGTAAGCGCGTTCCATCGTCGACCGCATCGTCGCTTTCCATCAGGTGAGACAGCGGTCAAGCGCGAACCTATCAAGATTTAAAAAAAATGTACCTATATTGTGCTTTATGACAGTTAAGATTGATGCTGAATTTATTATAATCAATTTATATACCGACTGTTATACTTAAACTTAAATTAATTTAATAAATTATTTAGTTCGTACTTATACTACTAGTGTCCATGTTAAAAACCTAAAAGAAGCAGGGGTTGTCAGTACCTGGAATGTTTTTCATTATACTTTATAATATTAGTTATTTCTTCTTGTATAAATGTTAAATAATTATCTTGTGTTTTATGTTAAATGTATTTTCCGTCACTCTTGCGGCCGCCTCTTTCGCTAGCATTACTGTTTTGCAGAAGGATGCGATCCCATCCGATTTCCTTCTACTTTAGACCATGGCCTATACCAGGGTCGGGTGCGAAAGGTCCCCACCACCGATCACCTCCAAAAACACAGCAGTACATAGTGTCCTTCCGGCGAACTGCGCAATGGTGACAACCAAGCCTTTTTTCTGCCTGAATCCGGAACAGGAACCTCCTGAACTTATTGTGTTCGGGGAGGTCCTGTGTCATGCGGAAGGTGAGGACGCCGTTAGGCCTCATCAGTCACTTCTCAAAGAAGGAATCTACCACGACAATCGTAGCGTGCCCAGCGCTGAGTCGCTGTTGCCATATCGCGATGAGATCCCACCGATCCTCTGTTCTAAGCGAAATATATTTTTTTGCAAAATGTATTTACACTTTGGTAGCGCGTGTCAGTGTCAGTCATGGAATTTTTTATCAATAGTCATCACTGGGTAGGGCAGGTGAGAAAAACACATGTTTTCCTTCTCGTTATGACGTCAGTAAGAATTACCCATTGCTTAATAAAAATCAATGACGTCAAGGAAATTATCCTTTTGGTTTTTGTATTGTAACATATGACTGACGAGTCATACACCTTTATTTTTTAATAAACTGCTTCATCTGGGCTCACTTGTTCCATCGTAAATCTTATCCATTGCTTACCATCTGGTGAGATCGAGGTCAAAATGCCTGCGTAACTTTTCCCCAACTGTGTTGGGGTCGGAGCTAAAGTCAAACTTTTGTCAACAGTTTGATACTAATGTAATAATAATACTATTTTTTATATTTTTAAATGTTTTTTTTAGATGTCTAAAAAAATACGTATATTGAATGAATAAAGTGAAGAATATAATAACTTTATTCCAGACCTTTTAGATCTAAAAGATACATATCCATACTAATGTTAGTAAGTACTTAAAACTATGTTAATAAACACACACAGGAAATAAAAATTACAAATTACAAACAACAATTATTTTGACACGTGGAGCACAATTCAGTGTCTCAGAAACGGACCATCTAGTCTATCCGCTATTACTTTTAGGATGCTTTTGGAGCTTGCTCGTACTCGATCCAACAATGAGGCCGCCCTTTTTTCATGATGGTATGAAGCCATGATGTTGTTGGGACCCAACGTGTAAAAACACGTTGGGTATTAAGTGCCCGCTGAGTACAGCTAACCCACAGGGTGCCCGAGTAAAATGATAGAACAAAAATCAAAAGCATTTTATTTCAAATAAACCATTTACAGCACTTTTGAAATGTCAAGAAGTCAGTCAGAAAAAAAAAAATGATGCTAAGTGCACATTACAAAGCGTAGATCTCTATGGAGAAGAATGTGCAAGAAACTCCATGGACACTCTTTTCAATCATGTTTTGTAATTACAAATATCTCTGTTACATGTTTCTTGTGGCTATCATGTGACAACAATTTCTCACATGATAGCGACAAGAAACATGCAAATAAAAATAAAAACTAAATATAGATATTAAACTGACAGCGCCCGTTCACGGACATGACGCTAATATTACCACCACTCAGCTCAACCATTTTGAAGGAAACCGAATGATCCAACAGACGCGCCACCACCAGTGAAACATTGGAGTGAGCATGACACAAACAAACACGAAACAACAACGAAACATAGTGCATCTTACCTCACTCGAGCACTTTTCAAACTGCGAGCAAGCATGTTCCCACGGACAACCAACGCCCTACGTTCCGTCCCAACGTCCATGTCATCAGCGAGGTCCTTGATAACCCAGTGGCCCAGTGGTGGTGGTGGTGGTTTTACATTGAGAGACTGCTTCTGACTTCCATAACCCAGTAACTGTTCACACATTACCCCTCAGCAAGATTGGCGTTTCAGAGAGTTTCTGGCTTGTAACCATCAACAAACGACTGTCAAAAATCTTGTTTTCTGAAGCACGGAGGAACCTCGGTATGAAATGGTCACCCTTCCACATACCACTCTAAGCAAGCGTTGCTTAACCTGAGGGAATGACACATACTGCTGTTGTTACTTAGCTACAAGTTTTTGCTAATTAGGAATAAAGAATATTATTGAAAACGACGCGAACGACGCGGTGAGGGTCGCGGGAATCCGATGGATGCGAGACGCACAAGACAGGTCATTGTGACGACATTTGGAGCAGGCCTGGACATAGGCCTCCCCATCATTTCAGCCGAAAGACGTCCACGGTTGGACAACAGTGGACGTCTTTCGGCTGAAATGATGATGATGATGATTGAAAACGAAAACTTCCAGAAAAGACATCTATCATTTTCCTAACTCTATATTTCCACAAAAGGAAGCTTAAGATATAGGTCATAAGAACAGCACGACTGCCGTTTAAATCATTAGATATTATAATTATTATGAACGTCAAATTATTTCCTTGACTGTTCGAGCTCATCGTTTCGCAGACGTCTGTGTGCAATTAATGTCGGAGCAAGGTGATTTCGAATTGATGTTTTGTGTTCGTAAATGTTTGATTTAGTGGCATGCTGAACTGTTTTAGATAATCAATAAGATATGTTGTGTTCTGTGTGAATTGAATTCCGAACATTGCTTTCCAATCATAAACTATTTTCACTATGCTTTTACACGAGACTTAAGAGCGTCCAATCCAAGATTCATTTTCATACAACCGTTCTTATGTGATTATTACGTTATTATATATCTCTCTCTAGATATTTTGAAAACGTAATATGTTTTTTTATTTTATTTTTTTAACAATAATTATTCATTTATTGTTTGTAACAGGTGTATGTTCAGTTCTTATACTTATTTGTTGTTTATCGCTGTAACATCTTAAGGATATTATCTAGAAAAGTCTGAAACTAATCCAGTAAAGACGTCTGAAAATCCGCTATTTTTTGTAAACTTTGGCCCTTGATATTGTATCCATAAATTAAAAATATAAAAAATATATTTTCTATATTGAATACCTTGCACATTGATTCTGAATTCCAAAAACTTTAAGTTATAAAGAACCACGTATTTCCTGGAACAAGTTTTATGATATACTCGAGCGAGTGACAGAATAATCGAATGCAAACAGAGCGTTCGGTTATGTCTCTTTTTTCGCGTTGCTATTTTATTTAACTTTGCGTTGGTTGAAATAAAAAGCTTTTAAACCATGCTCTCATTGACGGTAGACGAGTAGGTAAAGGCCCTCTTAACGGGAATGTGCTCATGCTATTGCTATGTTTTATGTTGATTAAAATGTGATTGGAATAACTTTTTCATGATTTTCATTCATTAGAGTAAGACGAAATGAGGATGTAGAATTGATGATTTTACTAATTATAATTCCGTAAATAAATACACAATACTGGCAACAATAATATTTTATTCATCATAACTCTAGCCTGCACAATTTAAAAAAATAAGATTTGAAGTACTTTTTTTTTTGCATCAGCATGCGTATTTTTAACCTATAATATTTTATTTTTGTTTAAACCAGTGCTTGACTGCGATCCTACCTGATGGTAAGTAGTGATGCAATCATTGATAGTGAGGCGCACTAGTTTATTAAGAGCCTATTCGCTCTAGCCTTGAAGACACCTAAATTATAATCGGACGAGAAGACCGCAGCAGGTAAGTTAAATAATAATTATAGCCTTATTATTCTGAATTAACTCTTTTTTTTCTTCTTTGTTTATAATATAATGTTTCTTGATTCAGCATGCCTCCTGGGAAAGGCCTCCTCTAGCTGTTCTAGGTGTAATCGTTTGAAAATTCGTTCAGTAGTTTTTTAATTTATTTATTTTGATTTGTAATATGTAAGAAGGGCGCGCCTACGCTTGACTACTATCTCACGTGATGGAAGTATGAAATTTTTTTTTTCAATATTTCTATAAAATAACGAGTTTTAAGACGAGCCTGTCTAATGCAAAAAGACTCAGCTTTCTGTTGCAAAACAAAAACAGAATTTTTGATACTTTACGTCTTCGAAGGGCAAAAAAAAAAACAAACAACTGTGCCGAAATCATTGACCCACAAATAAATGGTCGTTTACTAAATCAAAGCAATTCTCGAATAGAAACTAAAGTGCCATGGTTATCCGTCGCTCAGAAAATGGGTATCTAGATGATAGAATTATTAATTTAACTGATGTTATGGGTTCTGTTATAAAATAAATAATAACGTCGTGTCTGTTCTCAAGAATTTATTGTATTATAACTTTGCGCGATCTTATTTTGTTTTGTAGGAGGCTTGAGATGTTTTGATACTTTATTGTGTTCAATTAATCCTTTAAAATATAATATTTGCCTGTTTTAAGGAGGCAAATCAGCTAATGAATTCTTTCGCTCTAGGGCGGAGCGAAAGGTTTTGTCAGAATTTTACTGTCTTAAACTACACCTATGTTGTTTTAGTTCCCTTACCGTTTTAGGACCACGGGTTTCCTTTGCAGAAATAAACCCATGGCTCCAATAGGCTTTGGCCCTGCTGGGCCTCTACGGTTATGTTGACACCTTTTTGAGGCGCGAGTGGAAGTTTACGTGTCGTCGATGACTCGGGCTAGGTCGGGAAGGTTCCTGGACGCCCGGATATTATATTTGCCTATATTAATTACTGTCAGGTAATTTCAAATTTCAATAAACGCAAATGACAAAATTTCATGTTAATGCAGCGAATAATAGGTAAAACTTTTCAAAATGGAAAATTATAATTAAATTATTCAGTATAGAAACTTCTAAAGACGATCGATCATTTTTCATTAAGTTTGAACAGAAAACTTATGTTTTCTCAAGCATTTTTTCTCTTTTCTTTTGCTGACTTTTTATGAAGTATAAGGTCAGTCAGGAAGTCTGTTGGATTCATGAAGAATACTGGGGTTTAGATAGATTCGCTTAGATGGTAGGCCGACCATAATATTTGGAATAAGGCAAGGCTAATGAGAACCACCATCACAAATAATCACAATCTCTATTACTAAAGTATCAAAACAAGCTAATCGCTGTATAGGGCAGCATAGCGGAAGAGTACGACCATTCGATGCTTTGGTAGTAAAAAATTGAAATTAATAAATCAATTTAGAGGTTACATCCGACGGCGCGCACCAGTTCACGATTGAGGGTTTAGGTGTCGATCATGTTGATAATATGTACTTGGAAAAAAAATGAGAAAAAATAAAATAATAACAAGATGTTTTTAGAGTTACGGAATACCTCAAAAGCAAAAAATTTAACCCTTATAGGATCACTCCGCTGCCGCGACAAGTCGCAGCATGGCGGACAGGGCTCCGGTGGGATCTCATGGTGAAATGACAGTGACTGTCGCGACCCAGTGCTGGGCACGCCACAATTAAGGTAAGGTAAGTCCCTTCTTTGAGACGTGGTTGGAAAGACTTCATGGCGTCCTCATCTTTCGCATGACGCAGGTTTTCACCGAACACAGTAAGTTCGAAAAGTTCCTGCATCTGATTCATGCGGAAGCTATGCCCGGGTGTCGCCACTGTGTGTACCGCGCAGAGGACACGGTGGAGCACACGTTGGAGGTGTGCCCCACTTGGGCAGAGCAACGCTGTGTCCTCGTCGGGGCGATCGGCGGCGGCAATCTCTCGCGCCGGGCCTTTGTACAGGCCATGATCCGGAGCGAGGAGGAGTGGCAAGCGTAACTTCATATAAGGGCATCGTTCATATCTGTGTTGGGAACATGCACTAAAGAACTACCAGCTTTTATAAAAGGACAAAAGGGGCTACCACGGGCTCTAAGGCTTATTGCAGACCAACTTATTTATATATATATATATTTTTTAATTTATACAACATTAATTTTAGTATATGCGAAACCTGAGTCTGGGTTGCCTGGAAGAAATCGCCGAGTGCAATAAGGCTGCCAATTGTATGTTTTTTATTGTATTACAATTCAATTTGTAAATTTGTAACTTGGTATGCAATAAAGTATATATAAATAAATACAAATAAACCTGAAATAGGTGTCTAGTGTTTTTATGTAAAGAATCACAAAATTATAAGCTTATTATGTCAGTAAAAACACATAGTCTTCGGGTCATCCAGGCGAACACAGCTGTTTGCTGGCGCCTAATACCAGCTATGACCTGCCGTGACCAGAGTTATACTTAGTATCGGTGGTGTCCAACTTATGAACTTTTTAAATATTTTTGGAAAAATCTATAACATGGTGTAAAAACTATTTGAATCCATTCAGTTTCTGATTCTGAACAAACTATATTCAGGTTTCGTATAAACTAAAAATATTGTTGTTGTATATATATATTTTTTTCTTTTTTTCACAGTAAAGCTCCTGGCCTATCTGCCCACAGCTTTACCTCCCAGCGCTGTCGTGGCTATCGGTCGTGTATCGATCCATTTACCAGTACTTATTATTATTTATTTACAAGATCATCAACATATTATTTATTGTTGGGCTAAAGGTCGCTGAGGGCACGACGCCCTCCATCGAAATGTTAAGTGAAAGTTTTGGAAAAATACTATGTTTTATGAGCTTGTCAATAAGGTTGTTTGGTTTTATGTATAATTAGGGTTTTAAGAAATAGTTGCCCATCGACACATGGTGATTTATTAAGCTTGTAATGTTCATTGGGAATAATTTCTTAACACACAGAAAATGAATTGTTACATAGTAAAGAATCACTCTAGGTTTAATTTCGATTTTTTTTTCTGTTGATAGGCTCACATTTGACCAATATCTCATCAGATGGAAGGCAACGATATGGTCAACGATGGAGCAAGCTTGCATTGAAGTAAAGTATTTACTCTTTACTTAAAAATCCCTAGTTTGTAGCTATCAGTAAACACAGACTTCGGCAGAGAATTTTTCTCCAGCAGGGAACGATGTTCTTCTTTCACTGTTAATTAATTTAATGATGTAAATAATGTAAAAAGTTATGGTTCAATTCAAAACATAATTATTCTTTATTTTAAACTTTTTTAAACTGATACTTGATATTGACGTTTAAGGGCATGCAATTCGACATACATTTTCACTTTTTTTCATACAACCGCTCTTACGCGATTATGACGTTATTACGCATTTTTTCATTAGATATTTTGGAAACACAGTATCTTGTGGATATTATCTAGGCTTCTATTGAAATTAATTTGTAAATTTGTGTAAAACTATTGTAAGCTATTGTCACTACCGCGGACATGACTTAACATACTTATCAACTTAATTCTTTACCATTTGTTTAGTGTTAATTAACTGAAATCTGCCTCATTTGGTCAATATTCCCGACTCATCTTCATCATCATTATCATTTCAGCCGAAAGACGTCCACTGCTGGACATAGGCCTCCCCCAAATGCCGCCACAATGACCGGTCCTGTGCGTCTCGCATCCATCGAATTCCCACGACCCTCACTAGGTCATCGGTCCACTTTGTGGAAGGCCTTCCAACGCTGCGTTTTCCGGTACGTGGTCGCCATTCCAGAAACTTCGCCTCATCGCTTCGACTCATCTTACTACCACAATATCTACCAAAGAAATTGTAGTCACAAGCCTGATTAAAACAATAAAACCATCTACACAACCCAAATACCGTCCGTTCTTCGAAGCCCAATGACATCACTCCCTAAGCCCATGGTCCCTAATCTCCGGAAATAACAAGCCCTCATTAATTGCACCCACTCTTGAAAAAGACAAACAAGCGATAACTCTTTGAGCCCACAATCGTATCGAGTGGTCTCAAGACGTCTTGAGAACGTCTTAAGATGAACTTAAGACTATTTTTCGGAAATGAAGCGTGCAGTCCAGTTGGCTGAGGGCTCTTGATGATGCGTTGGTCAAATAGAATGTGCTATGGTCGTGGGTCAATATGGTTTTGAATTCGGTCATGGGTCATGGAATGAATGGATGTGGTAGTTTTGTCGAAGTGATCTTCAACGGATATTCTAACATTAACGATGCCTTGAAACGTAAAGGGTAACTGAAGGTATGTAGGTGAGTTTTAGTAATAGAATAGAATAAACTTTATTTTACACCAAAAAGTAAAGTAAGTAAGTGTAGCGACATCTATGGCGTCACATAAGAACTAATCCTGCATCGCGCAATTAAGGATCGGCGAGCAATGAGTAGCTCGCCGTCCAATCGTCTGGTAACCGTCCGGACCGAGCCCAAGTCGTCAACGGCGCGTACTGTTCCACGCGCGCCTACTAAAGATGTTAGCTAACCAGTAACCGTAGTGGCCCAGCAGGGTCGAAGCCTACTGGGGCCAAGGGTCTGCTTCTGAAAGGAAGATTCGGCCTTGGTATGAAAGGCAACGAAGGAACAGGAGTGGGATTTTAGTCAGTAAAAGTCTGACACGCCTTCGCGCTCCGCCCGAGAGCGGAGCATGTCATTAGATGATTTTCCCACCTACAAAAAAAAAAGTCTATATTAAGCTTTCTTATTTGTGATTCTTTTAAGCTTTCTTAGACATTGTGCCTACATCTCTCAACCAACTCTCAAGTTGCAGGTCTGCTGGAAGAAATTCCTTTTGAAATACGTTGTTACGTTGTTGAAACTTCAACGGTCCGGACTAAGCGTTTCGCTTCGTCGTTTATACCGCGTACATCGAAGGACTGGAACAATCTGTGCGGTCTTTCCGTCCAACTATAATATAGGTGTCTTCAAGGCTAGAGTGAATAGGCTCTTAATAAACTAGTGCGCCTGACCATCAATGATTGCATCTCCGCTTACCATCAGGTGGGATCGCAGTCAAGCACTGGTTTATATCAATTAAAAAAAAAAAAAAAAATAGGTAGCACATTTGTATTCTTCGCTCTGTATTTCTTATCTTAGACACTCAAAGTGAAGATAACTAAATGAATACCACATCCACACATTCGAACATCATATAAAACACCCAAATAAATTCGTCACATGCGCGTGGGCACGTTGTTATCATAGAAAGCAGATTCAAGTGTGCCGTGTAATACCGGAATTCTAACAATAAACATGAAATTACGTTCGCCAGTCGGTCTGTTTGTCAACCAAGTTTATTTTGTCCGAGATCATTATTTGACAGCTGTATATTTGACTTGATTTCTAATGGGCTGGGAATTCGACTGAAATTAGATAGTACATGAAGTGGTTTGATTGATATTTTTCCTTATAGCTAGAGAAATACTGGCATTGTGTTACATATAATTATATAGGCTAGCTTGTTGATTTAGTGGTTAGTGGCCCCAACTGGATATGCTGAAGGTCGACGGTTCGATTCCCACCCAGGACAAATGTTTGAGTGATGAGCATGATCATATGTTCTGTGTCTGGGTGTAATTTATCTAATTATTTATGTGTTTAGAAATATATAAGTATGTTTATTAGTTACGTTAGCTACGTTTACCTGGGACAGACAGTCCAGTTGGGTAGGTCTAACTTCGAGAAAGAGGTCAATCGTCGAATCCGACTCGGCTGGGCAGCGTTCGGGAAGCTGTGCGGTGTCTTCTCGTCCAATATACCACAGTGTCTCAAGACAAAAGTCTATGACCAGTGTGTGTTGCCAGTGATGACATATGGCTCCGAAACGTGGTCGCTTACAATGGGCCTCATCAGAAAGCTCAAAGTTACTCAAAGGGCAATGGAAAGGGCTATGCTCGGAGTATCCTTGCGTGATCGCGTCAGAAATGAGGATATCCGCAGGAGAACCAAGGTTACGGACATAGCCCGAAGAATCGCCAAACTTAAGTGGCAGTGGGCAGGGCACATTGCTCGCAGAATAGATGGTCGATGGGGACGAAAGGTTCTGGAATGGCGACCACGTACCGGAAAACGCAGCGTTGGAAGGCCTCCCACAAGGTGGACCGATGACCTGGTGAGGGACGCGGGAATCCCATGATGCGAGACGCACAGGACCGGTCATTGTGGCGACATTTGGGGGAGGCCTATATCCAACAGTGGACGTCTTTGAGGTGAAATGATGATGATGATATATATTGCTAAAATATATAAGTATGTTTATTAGTTGTCTAGGCCTCATAACACAAGCCCAGCTTAGCTAGCGACTAGACGGCGTCGTATGATAGTTGTGGAATATTATTATTATTATATGTATATATATAGTGAAACTCGGTTAAGTGGGGCCAAGATAAGCGAGAAACCTCCATACCTGGAGTTCATGCCGAGGTTCGGACACTTTAGCATTAAATTACCTCCTTTAGTGAGACAAAGCAAATCTTTACATTTGGGATTCGTTCTTGCGATTTTACCATCATAGTTACTTTTATAATTGAGATAGCGAGTGTCATCATCATCATCTTCCTGCCCTTGTCCCATCTTATTTGGGGTCGGCGCAACACGTTTTTTTCTTCCATTCTATCCTGTCAACCGTCAGAGATAGCGCGTGTATTTTACTTTTTTTACTGAGGATTTATTTTAAAGAATATGTTTTCTAAATTGTTCTCTTTGAATTTTATATGCATTGACCTCTGTAACTGAGATAACAGCGCTGCAATCGAATATTCATTTTTTTTATTGACTCTGGACTTAGTCTTTATTATAATGATAAAAAAAAATCTTCCCCAAATTCAGTACTCTTATCTATTTTTTTTTTTATTGGGTGGGAAAATCATCTTATGACAAATCCCACTCTTGGGCGGAGCGGGAGATAGTGTCAGACATTTGCTGACTAAAAACGCACTTCTGTTCCTTCGTTGCCTTCGTCCCAGGGCCCTGGGTTTCGCTTTCACACTACCCGTGGCCCCAGTAAGCTTCGACCCTGCTTGGCCACTACGATTTGCTGACATCTCCTTGAGGCGCGCGTGGAACAGTACGCGCCGTCGTCGACTTGAGCTTGTCTATCTAATGATTTACAACGTACCTATATATTTTCTGTTCACTCACTGTAGCAGGAAAACTAGATATAATATCATTGTTTAAACATCTCTAGTTCTGATAAACTTCAGTTTTATTAATGTTAAATGATACGGAATTGATTAATTAATCACATAAGTTCTTAAACCGTTTACCTATAGGTAATGTAACAACTTAATCATAACGATGCTCAAATAGGCCAGTAAATAGGTACTGTACATACATAGGGAATACCCTGTGTAGGTTGTTGTTGTTGGGTAATAACCCAAGTGACGTAACTGCCTGAGGTATACCCTTTATGCAACATCAGGCTTGCCCACCATCACGGATCTTAATTTTGTTAACAGGAAAATTTGCAGTTTTAGCAGAGAGAAGTTTATTAATTTTTAAAAATGGTTATTCCTCTTTTAGCATAGCATAGTCGGCCTTATAATGTTTCCACTGTTGGTACTCAGGCCTCCTCTCTAGGAGAGGGTTTGGGCCGTAATCCACCACGCGGGCCCAGTGCGGGTTGGAGGATGCCACATGTCTTCGAATTTTTGGTTCTAGGACATGCCGGTTTCCTCACGATGTTTTCCTTCACCGTTTTGAGAGCAGTGGTAATGAAAAAAATTACCCAAAGTAATGCGCCTGGCTGGGTTTGAACCCGCAACCTATAACTCGTAAATCGGGGCCGTTACCACTGGGCCACCACTGCTCCTTTGCTTTTGACAATTTTTTTTTTTTCGTTAATATTATAATGTTGCATATTTATTGATAAACTGGTTATAGATAACAATTAGATTTCATTTTTTTTTTTGCATTTTTCCTACTCTCCACACAAAATTAATGACTACACTTCATGACAGTACTTACGACATAGCAAGTTCTAAATCCACCTTCTTGACAGACTCTTCGGAGCAGAACGAGCATCTTAAGGTGGGTCTACTAAAGGAGCCGAGCTCATATTCGTGTAGTGTGAACAGACTCTAGAGGAGCTACGCACGAGTGACACTACATGAATTTGTGTTCGGTTCGACCCACCTTTAGGCTGACCGGTCGAGCACAAATGAAGTTCACCTCAGAATATTCCCACCCCACTTCTCGCCCGCCACCTATGAAAACACAATTTCCTCCACACTCCTAACCACTTAACAATCTCACACAAATACGCTTATAATATTCGCATACATCAATATCCCACAATAATAAGTTTGCACCATAAATCGCACCATGGGTCGAGGTCACAAGGCACAATTAATAAATTAAGGTACGCGGTTTAGTACGCTAACAGAGGAATATTCATAGCTGGCATAATGTATGATAAATGTACCGAGAAATATGCATAGTCACAGACTTGAATAGTGGCCACAATGGCAGAGAGGTGCCTTAAGCCCGGCTAGACCTCCATCCAGGAGTATGGTATGCTTGCATTTTATTATTTTGTCTGTCAAGCGAGCAAGATCGTGGATTTTGCTATATTTTATTATTACTAGCTGTAATTACATATTTTTTCACCACTTATAAAATACTCTTTTTTTGATGAGATTGTATGTCTAAATTGTATGTATTTCAGGAACTAATATTATGTCTTCTCTTAATATCGGAAGACCAACATTGACAGTGGCAACGGTGATTTCTCTTGAGCTGTAAAAAGGGATGGCTTGAAAAGGCAAGGAATTTGCTTTACATACTTTTAAAATTTAAATCCTCCTAGTGTACTGATTTTCAAGCTATCATTAACTTAAAGTTCAAAATTTTAAGCCAAGAAAGTCCTGTTTGCAAAAATTTATAATACTGGAAAAGGCATACTTTTTCATAGAAACCACAATAAGTAATTTGCCATCAAAATTATTCTACGTTCAAATTGGCCGTGATAATGAGCAACCTCGGCCAGCTAAACCACCGTAGCAAACCATCTCTCGCCTGCACGTCTACGCTCAAGCTCGCGAAGCGCCCGACGGCGGTCACTACACACTCATCGAGCCCATTGTCTAACATTTTTATAAGCGGCCGAACAATGAGAGATCATTCGACGAAAGCTTAGATACGCAGATACCTGGCCGCAGCATCCCATGGCCAGTTCGATGTCCGAGTACAGAATTCAGCTTTCTAGCTTCCGGAATGAGATTAGTGGGGTTCAAGGCTTATTGGCGAATTAATGCGGGAGGGTGTATGATTGGAGGAATTCGTCTTTTGTTTGCGTGGTCCGTTACACGTAAACATACGCGGTTAAGCTATGGTGTGTTACCGGTACTTCAGTAGACCTAAGATCATATTTTGAACAATTTACCTTTACCAATCTTTGGCATTATATCTAGAAGTTATTATTATTATTTATCGTTTATATCATG
Organism: Mythimna vitellina; assembly: GCA_949316375.1. NCBI lineage: Eukaryota > Metazoa > Arthropoda > Insecta > Lepidoptera > Noctuidae > Mythimna > Mythimna vitellina. Next base: position 22,488,888 of record OX438701.1, on the reverse strand, counting down.
CATTAATTAACCCATAGTAATATTATAGAATTAAATAAGTCCATTAATTTTTTTTTTCGTTCAAGCATAAAATTCGGAACTACCTACTACTTGAAGTCCTCTCAACCTTAGTTCGGTCTTCGTCAAAGTTTTTATTGAGTACTCTAAATGATTTGATATTTTTCATAGTATTTATTAGTTTATAGTTTTAGCATACTTATGTATGTATTTTATTATTATAAATAACTTAGTTTTGTTTGATGTATCTGTTATTTGTTTATTGTGCACACCTACCACAGTGTTGTATTTTTTAACCCAAAGGATGGCTGGTAGAGAATGCCTTGTTGCATTAAGTCTACCTATGTACGACTACTGTACATTAAGTTTAAATAAATTATATAACGTGTGACATTATTAGGGTATAGAAGTCAGGGTTTTTAAGTCAAGAGTGAATATGTTACTTCTAAGTAAGCGTGTTTCATCGTAGATCACATCATCGCTTATCATCAGGTTAGATAGTGGCCAACGTGAGCCTATTAATAATAAAACAAAAAATCATAAAATCACTATTTTAGTAAATTTAAATTGCACTGAAGGTTCCGTATAAAAACACTATGAAAACCGTTTAATTCCCGAATTGAGTTACGAAGAGTTTTCGAAATCGCAAAAAACTTGCCTGCTTGACGTAACTATAAATTTACAGTTTTCAGTTTTTTTTCTATATTTGCGCTGTGTGACTTTGCATAAAGCCAAACAGGATTCTAGGTCAACGGGAAGTACGTTTTTTGCAACATAAACGACCGTAAGTATTTTTTTTCATTAACTGAGAAGTTCGTTTCTTTTTCCAGCTTCAAGGGATCGCAGATTTGAGTATATGGCTTAAATTTCAACTCGATACCTCTACGTGTTTCCGAGATAAAGGGTCTTGACAGACAGACAGACGGACAATAAAATTATCCTATAAGGGTTCCTTTTTTTTCATTTTGAGGTACAGAACCCTAAAAAAAACAAATCTTTCAAAAGTAAAACCACTATCACCATCTCTTTACAAATAATAAAATCGTGATCTATCAGTTTGACAAAGGCTAATTTGTGTCGCAAAATCATCAAAGCCGTTTCTTGCTCTGGGTAGAATGAGAAGGCGTGTCAGACTTTTAGGGACTAAACGTGTGTCCTTTAGTTTCCCTTTTCGTTTCAGGGTCACAGTAATTCTTTCAAACAATCCCGTGGCTCGCCTTAAATCCAACTGCCTTCCTTCAGTTGCCCTTTGTATTCCAAGACCATGGTAGCTCTTTCGAATAAACACGACCTACCGCTGCTAAACCCGCGATTGTTTGTGTTGGTATGTAAATACGTTAGCATAAATGTGTTAATGATGTTGTTTAATAAACGGAAAAAAAGCTAATTAGATTTGGCGTAATACTTATACATGTCACTTAACTATACGAGTACATTAACGCCATAATTGCCGCATTGGTTGAACAAATGGAAGTATTGAGCAAGTGGAATCACGCATAGTAACTTTAAGCATAGCTCTTGCCCTTTGATTGATTTTAATTCTTCTGCTGAATCACGCAATTTTAAGCATAGCTCTTTCCATAGCCCTTTAATTGATTTTAATTCTTCTGCTGAATCACGCAACTTTCAGTATAGCTCTTTCCATAGTCCTTTGAATGATATTAGCCTATTGCCATCACTTGCAACAGGCCTGGCACCACTGGTCATAAACTTTCATCTTTAGACACAGTGGTATTTTGGACGAGAAGATAGCTCGCAGCTTTCCGAACGCTGCCTAACCGAGTCAGATTCAACTGTTAACTTATTTCTAGAAGTAAGACCTATAAACCTAGACGTCTGTCCTAGGTAAACGTAATTGAGTCACTGATTTTGATACGAGAGGGTGCTACATGGTTGTTTATTATAACTTTACTCCAAGAATGTGTTGGGCCATAATTATGGCGGTAAGTCCCCTCTTTGAGGAGTGGCTGGATAAACAACAACGCGTCCTACTTCTGCATGACGCAGGTCCTCACCGGACATAGTAAGTTCGGAAGGTTCCTGCACCGAATTCTTGCGGAAGAAACGCCCGGGTGTCACCATTGTGTTGACCGCCCGGAGCACAGATAGTGTGATACAATGAAGCATACGGTAGAGGTGTGCCCCGTCTGAGTAGAGCACCGCCGTGTCCTCATGGAAGTGATCAGCGGCAGCGATCTCTCGCACCGAGCTTGGTACCTTGACTATCGTCCGGAGCGAGCAGGAGTGGCAGGCGGTCACCTCCTTCTGCGAAGCAGTAATGCTAGCAAAGAAGGCGGCCGCAAGTGCGAGGCAATGGCCCTCGCGCCCCAGCTGCTGGAATTCTGATCCCAATTTCCAGTCACCGTAGGCGCGGGCTTGCGGACGGCGAGCAATGGGTAGCTCGCCGTTCGACTGTCCGGTAATCGTCCGGACCGAGTCCAAATCGTCGACGGTGCATGTTCCACGCGTGCCTCGAGGAAATATCAGCAACCGTAGGGGCCCAGCAGGCGCGAAGCCTACTGGAGCCATGGGTGATGTAAAAAAAATCCCCGGGGCCCTGGAACAATAGCGAAGAAGGAACCGGAGTGGGTTTTTAGTTAGTAAAAGTCTGACATGCCCTCGCGCCTCGCTTAAGAGCGGAGTATGTCATTAGATGATTTTTCCAAACAAAAAACAATCAAGAATGTGTTTCACAAAGTATATAGGCTAACTATTGTGACCTTTTAGAATAGTGATAAAAACCAGAAATAGAGATAAACTTGTTCGCTTGACTTTAAAGATAAAATGACGCAAAATGCTCAGCCATACTCTTTATCCCTTTTCTACAGTAAAATGCACACGGAAACGTATCCTTGCCAGGTTCATGTAAGGCACTTATAACGTAAACTAAGGTATTTCCAGCTCAGCGGAATATATTCAATGCTAACCATATTGTCGGTCGTTGCGTACTACATAAAACTGTTATGAGCCTTCGTTTAAATTTTAAAGGCGCTGTTTTAGTGTTTGCGGGTTGAGCGCTTTTAAGGGATGACGAGACGGGTGCGAGACGATTTTTATGGAAGGATTTTTTTAAAAGAACTGGTGATGGTTGACATTTTAAATGATATTTTCTTTTTAAATTATTTTATATTTATATATAAAGAAATAATCAATAACACTAATATCTCTTATCTAATGATCTCTTTACGTAGACATTTTCAGCATCCATAAACATTTTTATGTCTAAAAGCACTGTTTTGTTATTGTTGTTTTTTGTATTTCTTCCTACCAAACTTTGTATATCTCAATTACTTATTTTTTTACTGTAACTTTCAACAATACTCTTTTATTATATGTGGAAGCTTGTAAAAGGCTCAACGTGATCTATTTTATGTTACATATTTTGTATTGTTAGCTGTAAGCCACCCAAATAAAAAATTTTTTTTTTTTTCAGCATATGCTGATTATGGCGCCTTTTTGGCCTTGCACAGATCATACAGTTATTTTTTATACTTAATTCTACTATATTTTTATTTCAATGTATTCTACTGTATTTTTAATTTTACTGTATGTTTGAGGTACGAATAAACGTTTTTTCTTTCTTTATTTATTTATTTAACACTTTTCAATTTTTTTTTTCGTAAGGTTGAACTAGATGAGGCCAGTGTTACCTAGCTGACTACCATAAGAAGTAACACTGAAACAAACTCAGAGGTCAAAGTATCTTTGATAGTTCATACTGTAAATATGTAATAGATAGATATTTTCTTTATTGTACAACAAAAATATAAATTACATTGGGAACTTAAAATTAATAGGGCGTCACAATAGGCGGTCTTATCGCTAAAAGCGATTTTTTACAGACAACCTTTGGATGGATTTGACAGAGAAGGAGAAAAAAGAATGGAATAATAGTGAAATTATATGAGAATGATGCAGATTAGTGTCTCATGGACCTGTCCAGTCAGTGCAAACATTTGTAAGTATTGGTGTAGCATACTCAGAACTACTAAAGAGCTCAACTTTAGCTTGATTGTATCTTATTGATATTGGCTTAAGTTATAAATGAAACTTTGCTTAACGTTATACAAATTATTTTAAGAAGACAATTAATTGACATCTTTTTGTACATCAATATTATATTGACTGGCCTGTTGGTCTAGTGGTTAGTGGCCCTGACTGCTATGCTACGGTCGTGGGTTCGATTCCCACCCAGGACAATTGTTTGTGTGATGAGCACAATCATTTGTTCTGTGTCTAGGTGTATTTTTTTTATAATATATGTGTACTTAGAAATATTTCAGTGTGTTTATCAGTTGTCTAGTACTCATAACTCAAGCTCTGCTTAGCTTGGGACTAGACGGCGTTGTGTGATAGTCGTAAAAAAAATAATTAAATATATTTAGGTTGTCGTTTCAAGCAGATAGGGAATATATATAATAATAATATAATAAATAAATTTATTTCACACAAAAAAAAGGTTTCAAATGTTTGCTGGGAGAAAACTCATTGTTGAGTTAAGCTCGCCTTTGTACATAAACTGTATTATCTCCGTGTACTATGTATGTTTTTTGTGTACAATAAAGAATTAAGAATTAAGAAAAAAACAGCATTTACATCATAAAACTATGAACATATAGGCTTATTACAAAGTCATAAATATATAGGTGATTCCTAAACTAGGTGCGGGCCTGTAACTTAGGAGTCAATGATTGGATGGGAGTGAGTGATTATATAATGTATGGTTGTCTGTTTGATAACCTACTTGAAAACATCAAAAAAATATCTTAAAGAACTTATTTAAGAGATAATGACAGAGTAGTCATATAAGAAAGTCTAGTAAGTTCTATTCTAAAAAATTATAAAGCAACTCAATCTTTTAGATGCCTATAGGTATTAAAAATTTATGACATGTGCTTGAAAAAAAAAACACTTTTATATTGAATAGACTCAAATTGACAATTAGCCTTTTCGGTAATCCTATCTATCTGTGGCATCACTTTGCCTTTCAACCATATTTTCGTTACTTTCACAACTTATAATATCTACAAGCATTCTTTGTGTAACTAGAATTAAACTGTTTGTCATCGAATTGACAGTTAGTGAAAAGTTCAATTTAACTTAATGTAAGTGGTTATTGACGTGCGAACAGTAATAATAATAATAAAAACGGTCATTCTCAAGTGTCTACCATTCACTATTTGACTGACATTGGTTAAGCATCTTATGTGTAAAGTTCCTTTATAATAATATGTTACTTATTCCGCAAGGCTTAAAAAAACATTGAATAACAGGACTTAATTTTCTACAATAATTCGTACTGGAAGACCATAATGGAGCTTCAGTAAAGTTGATGACTATATTCATCATCATCGTTTCAGCCGAAAGACGTCCACTGTTGGACATAGGCTTCACCAAGCGTCGCCACAACGACCGATCCTGTGCATCTCGCATCCACCGCATTCCCGTAGCTCTCACCTGGTCTTCAGTCCACCTTGTGGGAAGCCTTCCAACGCTGCGTTTTCCGGTAAGCGGTCGCCACTCTAGAACCTTTTGGCCCCATCGACCATCCGTTCTACGAGCAATGTGCCCTTCCTACTGCCACTTAAATTTGGCGATTCTTCGGGCTATATCGGCCACTTTGGTTCTCCTGCGGATATCTTTATTCTTGATGCGATCACGCAAAGAAACTTCGAGCATAGCCTATTCCATTGCTCTTTGGTTGACTGTAAGTCTTCTGATGAGGCCCATTGTAAGTGACCATGTTTCAGTGCCATATGTTATCACAGGCAACACTTACTGGTTATAGACTTTCGTCTTGAGACACTATGGTATGTTAGACGAGAAGATCAGCTTTCTGAACGCTGCCCAGCTGAATCGGATTCGACGATTGACCTCTTTCTTAAAGTTAGACTACTCAACTGGATCGTCTGGAGTCTCCGATCGTGATTGGAGACTATGGATGACTATATTGTAAAATAAAATTTATTTTAATTCTTGTCCCATTACATAATTACTTCTCTGATGCAGGAACGAAGATAGCCTCAGGAAAACCAAGATCACTGACATAGCTCGAACAATCGCTAAACTTAAGTGACAGTTGACTGAGCACATTGCTCATTGCCCGCAGAACAGATGGTCGATGGGCACGAAAGGTTCTGCAGTAGAAACCGTGTATTGGAGGTTTCGAATTCGATGAAGGCCAGATGAATAGAATTGGTCGTTGTGGCAACACTTAGTTCGGTCTTCGTCAGAATTGTTATTAAGGGAACCCTTAATGATTTTATATGTTTCATAGTATTTATTAGTTTATAATCTTAGCATATATATGTATTTTGTAAACTTTTTGTTTCTGTTTGAAATTACCGTTATTCGTTTATCGTGCAAACCTACCACAGCGTTATCTTATTTAACCCAAAGGTTGACTTTCAAGTCACTGGTTCTCACTTTATCTATTCTCGTCACACCACAAATCCATCTCAACATTCTTATCTTTGCTACATGCATTTTTTTTTCATCAGTCTTTTTCACAGCCGGTAGGGCTGATGAAAAAAAACTGATTTTGATTCAAGAGTATGACACGTCTTATCAAGGACTTGTAGATTTTACCCTTGAACATGAGGGACATCCGTGGTTCACAACTTGTTCCCGTGACCGGTCGCCATATCATCCATCCTGAATTGATCCGATGTTTTACGTCTCAGTCTACTTCACCATCTGGTGAGGTAGACCGAGACGTAAACTACCCTTGGATAACCTTGGATAGTTTGGATAGCATATCCTTGATATGGACTATCCTTGGATAGTTTACTGTGCACACCTACTAGAGTGTAATTCTTTTTAACCCAAATTTTGACTGATAGAGAATCTCTTGTTCTCTTAAGTCATGATGACATGGGACAAAAATGTTTTATAATTTTTATAGGAACTGTTTTTCTTTTTTCAATCAAAACAAGTTATGACATAAATTCGTAAAGTGTAAAAGTCTTTCAAACGTCGGTCCGGTTTACATAATATGGGATTATAAAACAGACAGAGGAGCCATTTTGCAAAGTTAATGCCATGAACGACTGCTTTTTAAGCTTTTAATATTTAAGTCGTAATTAGTAGGGTTATGGCCATACTCGGTATCTGGGAGACAGATTCTTCTTATAGATAAGTAAGGAAGGATGTTTTCGTAATAAGTACCTATTTTAGTGCTTGTAGTTAGGGTTATGTACTTAGAAAATATTTCAGAGATTCCGGAAGTGTGACAGTAATTATTTATTTATTTATTAAAACTTTATGCACTAGTAATAAACACTGTACAAAAGCGGACTTAATGCCTTAGGCATTTTCTGCCAATCGACCTTAAGGTGGTGCAGAAACAAAACATAATAAAAATAATAAACATAATAATTAATAGTTTGCTTTCGGGCAAGTTTTATTTTAAATTAACTGTTTTTTTGAGATCATGCTGCAATTAATCCTTTTTATTTTTTGTTTATATGGGTCATGTTTTCACATCATTAGATTGTTGTCTTTTTTTTAATTTGATATAAACTAGTGCTTGACTACGATCTCACCTGATGGTAAGCAGTGATGCAATCGTTGATGGTGAGGCGCATTAGTTTATTAAGAGAGTAGTATTTAGTGAGTTTATCAGTGGTCAACAAACGAAAGATTGAATAGAATGTGATATTACAAGAAAAGGAAGGAAAACTAGATAATGTCTATCTTTAAGATATATTAGATAATTAATTCTTATTCTTATTCTTTATTGTACACACAAAACTTAACTACAATACATGGATTTGACAATTTATGTACAAAGGCGAGCTTAACTCAAAAATGAGTTTTCTCCCAGCAAACCTTTGAGTGACAGAGAGAGATCACAATCGAGGGTAGGAGGGTAGGATTTAAGTAGTTTTGGAAGAAGTAATGATGCACCGACTCCCAATAAACTAGGACAAAGGAAGAATGATGACCCTTTACTGAAATGAGAAAGAGTAGAATATATTAGTCCGTTGCCGGAAGCGAAGACGCGGGCAAAGCTAGTAAACTTATAAAACTAACTCAAAATAGAAACGCAAACTGTCGTCCATATAACACTAGTTGCTGCTAGCAGCTTTGCCCAAGTGATTGTAGAAAATTATACCAAGGAAATATACTCCTGGCATAAAAAGTATCCCATGTGCTATTTCAGTATATGGTCTACCCGTGTGCCATAGTTTCATCCAAATCCATTCGGCCGTTGGAGCGTGAATGTGTAATAAACAAAGATCGGAATTAAGTAGAGTTATTCATGTAGGTACCTACTTACACTGATTTCACAAAGCGAAAAAATAAAGTGCTAAATCCCGGGATTACTTTTAAAAAATAGATTTTTTTATGACACTATCAGAAATATAGCTGAAAAAAATTCTTCCTGCATTAATGACGAGGAGGAGGAAGTGTATAAATTTCTTTATCCTCACCTCAGTAGAGAGGTTTTTTTCAATGAAAAATACTAATAAAAATTGTATGTTAATTATTTTTGTTTTATTTATCTTATCTATCTCTGAGGTTTGTATTATTATTTATTTGTAATATTGTTAGCCACTCGGAATTTTTCATTAGAGATCATGGGAAGATCCATATAATATCAACATTTCAATGCAAGTATATGAATAACTCTACCTAATTCCAACTTCTGGGAATAAAAAAAACATACGTATTTACAAACTATCGCCTATATAAAATTATCCAAGGGAACATAGTTCCTGAACAAAAACTATCCAATGTGATATTTTAGGACATCGTTTTGTACACGGGTACAAAGTTTCATCGAAATTCGTTCAACCATTAGGGCATGGAGAAGTAATAAACATAAATACACATACGCACACACCATCACACACAAACATCCGCCTTTATAATTTAGTGATGTGATACATTTACTAAAGACTATCCACAATGTAAATGTGGATTGCCATACATTCGAAATCAAATTATAACCTCAATGAAAATATTAAAACACATTCTGCATCATACAATAAGTTCCAGCATTATCCTAGCAGGCCAGGTACAGTTATGCGCGTGTCCACTCATTGCTGGTCGTGCAATATATCGCGCATCGCAGGTCATATGCGCGACCCAGGCGCGCGCATCCCAACTCATTAGTATTGCTGGTGTCAGTTCGGAGCGGTAAAATGGTGTGGTGACGATACGAGTTTTTTTTTTAAATATAAAATTTACCTATTAACAGCCAGTTGTATTGACAGAGTATTTTGAAGGTGTCCGGGTCTATGTCGACTTCGCGGCCTCGTAACAGTGATTTTAATTTTTTTTTTAAATCATCGTAACTATTCAACATTTTTATTTTTGCCGGACATTTTTTTAAACAGGCTTTGTTATCTTATGTGACTTTCAAATATTACCATCACGTAATCTAAATAAATCGTAAGTTAGATTTTGTTTTTTTTTTGAGCCAACTAATTTATATCATGTTTTTATTTTTATCCAGCTCATCTCAAAACAAGGTGTTGCATATGAAATCAAAACAATGAAACGGACTAATAAGTGTTTTCTGAACAATGAGTTTGGGTTGAAAAATATTCAAGCTTTGAAATTGGCACCAAAAATTAGGGCTTTAACATGCTTTTAATTTTATATTGTTAATCAGAAACCAATGGTGATAAAACATACCTATAAGAAATTCTAAACATTTTCCAATACGGTAAATATTTGAAGAGCGAAATTTTCAACTTTTTCGAATTATATTTCAATTATAAATCCCATAGTTTGTTTCATTTCATCATTTATAATAAAAGCAACGCCACAGATTTTTTTGAAAGAGCTATCGTGATCTTGAAACGCAAACGGCAACTGAAGACAAAAGTAGCTTTTAGCCAGCAAAAGTCTGACACGCCGTCTTCCGTCCCTGAAGCCGGCGAAGTCATTTGAAATTTCCCACCTCGAAAAAAAAAACTGAAAAAGTGCGAGTCGGACTCGCACACTTAGGGTTCCGTACAAATTACAATTCTCGAATGGAGTTGAGTGTGTGAGTGGAGAGAATCGATATGTCTCAAAAAAGTTTTTTTTACCTGCGGTCTATATACTCAATATATAGTTTTAATTTCAACTCGATACCTCCACGTGTTCCCGAGTTAAAGGGTATTTAGGACAGATAGACAGACAGACGGACATCAAAGTGATCCTATTAGTGTTCCGCTTTTCCCTTTTGAGGTACGGAAACCCCAAAGAAATGAATATGACAACACTAATAGGCAATAAGTCCGCCTTTGTACTTTATGTTGCATGAAGTTTAAAATAAAATAAATATAATAAATAAATAAATAATAGACCATACATATATATTTAACTAAAAGTCCCTAAAATACATAACCAATCACAAATAACCAGATAAAACTATTATATTAATATTTCAACCTTACTGCGTCCAGCAGCATTTTATCCTCAATAATTGCTACGTTAGCTTTTACTTTAAAACCAGCAGTAAATAAGCCCAGCCATTGTATTTATGTGTTATGTAATTTGAACCCGACGAGAGGATGTGTAATACATGAAGCGGGCAAAGTGCGCTATGTAGTGTACACATTGCCCGGGTAATGATCGCTTGCCCGTTTGCCCGCTATGCTTGCCTTATGGTGGTCTGGGCTTAGCAGCTTTGTTTTATGAATGTTAATTAGTTATAAATTGCCTTGTCTCAGTGCATATTTTTATAGTTGGTAGTTTTGAACTGGTTGGTGGAAAGGATGTGGTGTTTTTATTGACATTAGAATAAGAATAGAATAAATTTTATTGTACACCAATAAAGTAACACAACTTAAAAATAAATCGATGGGTACAGTGTCGGTCTTATCGCTGACAGCGATATCTACCAGACAACCTTAGGATGGATCGAAAGGACTGAAATAATACGGGGCACATTGTCTTCTACTTATTCTTTAGCATAATTAGCACATCACATGTCTTCGAATTTTGGGTTTTAGGACATGCCGGTTTCCTCACGCTGTTTTCCTTCACCGTTTTGAGAGCAGTGGTGATGAAATAAATTACACAAAGTAATGAGCCTGGCTTTTTTTTAGGTGGGATAATCATGAAATTGAACAATAATGAAAAATCCTGCTTTTGGGCGGAGCAGGAGATAGGGTCAGATTTCACTGACTAAAAACCCACTCCTGTTCCTTCTTTACCTTCATCCCGGGGCCCCGGGCTTCGCTTTCGTACTACCCGTGCCTGGCTGGGTTTGAACCCGTGAATCGTCAACGGTTCTTACGCTCCAATCGCCACCGGGATACCGATCCCGATTTCCGGCCACCGTAGGCGCGGGCTTGCAGACGGCGAGCAATGGGTGGCTCGCCTTCCGACCGTCCGGTAACCGTCCGGACCGAGCCGAAACCCGGACCTGGGACGAAGGCAACGAAGGAAAAGGAGTGGGTTTTTAGTCAGTAAAAGTCTGATACTATCTCCGGCTCCGCCCAAGTGCGGGTTTTGTCATAAGATGATTTTCCCACCCAATAAAAAAAAAAAAACCCGTGACTCGTAAGTCGGGGCCATTACTACTCGGCGACCACTGATCTGATGCTGCTTTACTGGAAGGATATTATTGAAATGGATAAAATTATTTACGTCATATAATTGTAAAAGAGTTTTGTTGACGTATCTTGAATTAAATAATTGCTGGCACAACTCGCACTGTGGTTAAGCGATTGGCTGTTGTGTCGAGTGTCACAGGTTCGATTCCTGCACAGAACAAACATCTATATTGTTGACAGATATTTGTTACGGAACAGATGGCCGTTGGTGCCGAAAGGTTCTGGCGTGGCGACCACGTACCCGAAGACGCAGTGTTGGAAGGCCCCCCTACAAGGTGGATCGATGACCTGGTGAAGGTTACGGGAGTCCGATGGATGCAAGACGCACATGACCGTTCATTGTGGCGACATTTGGGGAGGCCTATGTCCAGCAGTGGACGTCTATCGGCTGAATGATGATGATGATGATAAGATGTTACGGTTTGTATATGAGCTTACATATTTGTCTACTTCCCAATGATACAGCAATAATTTCTAAATTGAAACCAATTTTTTTCTAAAGAAAATTGTTTTTTAAGTATAAATTCAATCAAACAACTTTAAATTTGACAAACCATATCAGATTAATCAACACTTAAAATGGTGAAACATTATGAAGACAATTTAAAATACTTGTTCATAGATTTTGATATCAATATAATTATATATATATTGATTTTGATATTATTTTATGCATGCGTTATATGTTTTATGTTATGCAGAAATTTTACCTCCTAATATATTTGTTAACTATATATTTCCCTGTTTGGATGTCTCGATGGTGAAGGAACCTGCCCCTCTAGCCAAATTACAACCGTTTCGTTTCGATTCTCTTTTCTTTGATCGCCTCGAGTCGGCCATGCCTCTGATTCCTCTATTCTGACGTCATCTCAATGCTCAGTCACGTGGTCAGAACAAAGGAATATGAGCTGTGGCCGATTCGAGGAGGAATGGCAGGCGGTGGCCTCTTTCTGCGAACCAGTAATGCTAGCAAAAGAGGAGACCGCACGCGTGAGGAAACGAATGTCCTCACGCCCCAGTCGCCGAGATTCTGACCCCGACTACCAGCCACGGTTGATGCAGGCTTCCGGACGTCGAGCAATGAGTAGCTTGCCGTCCGGCGGTCCGGCAATTGACAGAACCGAGCCCAGTCATCAACAGTGCGTAGTGATCCACGCGCTCCTCAAAGCATAAGCATAGCATAGCATAGCATAATCAGCCTTTTTTAATGTTCCCACTGTTGGGACTCAGGCCTCCTCTCTAGGAGAGGGAATGGGCCGCAATTCACCACGCGGGCCCAGTGCGGATTGGTGAATGTCACATATCTTCGAATTTTTGGTTCTAGGACATGCCGGTTTCCTTACGATGTTTTCCTTCGCCGTTTCGAGAGCAGTAGTGATGAAATAAATTACACAAAGTAATGCGCCTGGCTGGGTTTGAACCCGCGACCTACAACTCGTAAGTCGGGGCCGTTACCACTCGGCCACCACTGCTCTCCTCAAAGAGATGTCAGCAAACCCTAGGAGCCCATCAGGGCCGATGCCTGCTAGCTAAGACCGCGAAGAATTTCAGAAAAGGAAACCCTAGTCCTAGAACGCAAAGAGCAACTGAAAGACAGAGGTGTGGTTTTAGTCAGTAAAAGTCTGACACGCCTTACCGCTACCCCCAGAGCGCGAGAAGTCATTGAATGATTTCCACCCTTAAAAACTAGCTGCTATTCTGCGAAATGGTCTACCCTTGTACCAAGCTTCATCAAAATCCGTTCAGCTAGAAGTACCAAACATACATACACTAACAAACTTACTATAATATAAGTGTGATTAAAGATAGTATTCGCATATTGTAGCACAGAGCCCATAACTCGTGGCGACCGTGACAGGAGGCCAGCCCTGCACACTACACAGTTAGTCGCCATTTTACTGCATAACTCAATTACTGACAAATTGTAACCATTGTTAGTGATATTTATTAATCTGCACTTTAACTCCTGATATTTTAGCGATATTATCGTGTGTTTACTGTTTAAAGAAATACTATTATTTTGATCGTTCTGGTTATACGATATCATCATCATCATCATCATCATCTTCCTGCCCTTGTCCCGTGTTATTTGGGGTCGGCGCAACACGTTTTTTTCTTCCACTCTGCCCTGTCACTCGTCATGCTATCACTAACTTCCTTTTCTTTCATATCACTCTAGTTATACTATATAAGGTGTTAAAAAATTAACTTTCAGAATTTCGAGGGGACATTGTATTCCTCATTATGAACAACTTTTACTACGGGACCAAACCTAAAATCGCGAAAAAAAAATCAGCTGTTCCCTACGTTTATGTTCGCATAACTAGTCAAAATGTATGGAGCACCTGAATTTTTTGTATTCATAAAACTCTTCCATTTAAATTTATCTTTTCACAAGCTTGGCTACTAAAATAATATAGTTATAATCTCAGGGCATCATTGGGTCGGACGAAGAGCACTGGATAGCTCATCGATACCTCGTGGCCTATTCGAGGCGTTCGACGCCAGAGAATCGAAACGAAATGGTCGTAATTTGGCTAGGGGGGCTGATGTCAACTAGAGCTGTGGAAACTTTTGAAACAATGATCGTGGCCCTAGAACTTTAAGGGCAACTGAAGGGCAGAGGTAAGTTTCAGTCAGTAAAAGTCTGACACGCCCTTTTGTTCCACTTAGAGCGGAAGAAGTCAATGGATGATTTCCTATCTCAAAAAAAAGTTACTAAGATAATGTGATCTCAGGACATCATTGGCTGTTATTCGGCGAGCAATGGATAGCTCGCCTTCCGACCGTCCGGTAACCGTCTGGACCGAGCCCAAGTCGTCGACAGCGCGTATTTTTAAAAGTCTGACACAGGGTGTGTCAGACTTTTACTGCCTAATTACCCACTCCTGTTATTTCTATGCCTTCGTTCCAAGGCCCCGGGTTTCACTTTTACACTACCCGTGGCCCCAGCAGGCTTCGACCCTGTTGGGCTCCTACGATTTGTTGACATCTCCCTGAGTCGCACGCAGAACAGTACGATGATTCCGTCGATGACTTGGGCTCGGTCCGGACGGTTACCGGACGGTCGGATGGCGAGCGACCTATTGCTCGCCGTCCGCAAGCCCGTGCCTATGGTGGCCAGAAATCGGGATCGGAATCCCGGTGGCGGTTGGGGCGTGAGGACCGTTGCCTCACACGATCGGCTGCCTACTGGGGCCACGGGTAATGTGAAAGTGAAACCCGGGGCCCTGGGACGAAGGCAAAGAAGACACAGGAGTGGATTTTTAGTCAGTAAAAGTCTGAAACAGCCGGGTTCTCGCTGCGCCCAAGAGCGGGAGATGTCATTGGATAATTTTCCCCCTTGAAAAAAACAAAATGGCTGTTATTGAACAGTACACCTAAAGTTGGGCAGGACCTCTAGCTGGACGTGGAAATGCCGATGGTATCCAAATAGTAGGCAAAATTGGACAATAGAAACCAGCCCCCCTAGCCAAGTTACAATCGTATCGTTCGCGCCGAACGCCTCAAGTAGGCCACGCCTCCGATTCTTTTGTTTTGACCACGTAACTGAGCGTTGAGATGACGTCAGAACAAAGGAATCGAAGGCGTGGCCTACTCTAGGGGTTCGGCGCGAACGATACGATTGTAACTTGGCTAGGGGGGCAGGGCCGTTGTGTAGGCATATCGTCAAAGACTAAAATTACTATGTTTACTAACATATTTTTGATTATTACTGCATTGAACTACACAATATATTAACATTCCTGATCATTGATCAACTACAAATTTTCCATAACCTATAACTAACTGTTACACCACTAGTGATGTCGCAACTCAATCGAAAACTATCGATACTCAAGTTTCACTAATTTACATCACAATATGATCTATAGCCGAGATTCAAGAGCTGAACAAACGTTGTGTGTCCACCATTGTCTCGTGTTTGCTTTATTAGCGTAATGTTATTTGAAGTTAAGGTTAAGCCAACATGTTTGGCTATGGATTATGATCATAAGAGCGTTTGAGTGCTAATCCAAAAAATTCTGGGAATTACCTACGAAGTTAGCTGTTTTGTCGGGATAAAATAATAAAAATTAAACGACAATAATTGGTTTTGCTCTTGAAGCTTAGATAGACAGCATCAGTATTTTGAAAAATATTCCTTTTTATTCCCCGACAGTACCAGAAGGAGGGTTATATTTTTCGAGATTGTGTATGTATGTTTCCTTGGCATGTCTTAGCTCCTAAATTGTTTATTGAGTCTTAGCTTGAGCGGTGTCGTTAGATTCGTCTTAGTTGTGAGAGTGACACTGGGTACATGAAAATTATTTTAAAACAAATTGTGATTTTTTGATGCCAAAATAAGTGACTTAATCGGGTACAATATCAAAATAAATACCATAAAACGAGGTGAATAGAAACGCAGGGGTGAATAGAAACAAAACTTTGGTCTAATTTTTCACTTTGATACCATTTTATCAGCATCTAACAAAGCATCGACTTTTTAGAATAACAATTAATTAATAAATTTATATAGTAAAATCATGCAAAACATATTCAAATATCGTGAAAATACGCTTTGAAGTTTTGTTTCTATTTACCCCTGAGTTTCTATTCACCCCATTTGACTGTAACTCAAGAAATAAAAAAGTTGACAGTTTCAAAATCCTGGCCGGAAAAATTACTAAAAAGTTTGAAACAAATCACTTTAAGTAGTCTGTTGCAGTTGATAGCGTCAAATTTATGATTAAACTAAAATAAATTCCACCAACTGACAATTATTTTAGCGGTCGGGTTTTCAGACACTGTAAACTTTTTTATATGAATTTTTTCTGACACATAGTGTCAAAAAAAAAAAAACAATTAAGCACTAAATTCTTGAAGATCCTTTTTATTTCTTGAACCAATCTGTAAAAAGGCGGAGAAATGTAAAGAAAGAGAAGTAATTAACAATAATCACGATGACAAGTAGCCGAAACAAACAAATAATTTCTTTCACTCAAGCGTAACAGTTTTTTGTCAAAAAATACAAAACAACAATTAAACATGACAGTAAATGATAAAGAAATTAACTTAAACGCACAAAGCACGCATTTTAATTATTTTAATTACGCGTAGAATAATTGAAGATCACAACATATTATACATGCTCAGAAGTCCCAACCTCATGCAGTGAGAAAAATCCAATTCGGAAAAATCTTCGAGACTCGATTTGGGAATTGAACTATTTACATAGGTAAATTTGTACGGAACATTAAGTATGCAAGTCCGACTTGCATTTGTCCGATTTTTTTTATCATAAGCAAGTTAAATCTCAATAGTTTTTAGATTTGATATTGAAATCGTAGTGTGCATAATATTCATAAAATATGATTGTTGAAAAGTCATATTTTAAGATTTCACTATATTTTCTAGGCCTAAAGTAAAAATCTAAATGGCCGTCCGATCCGACATAGGCGGCGCTCATGTCGGATCGGACGGTCACTCTAGCGTTTATTCCGCCTGGTTCATACATCCACGACCAAATACTCCATCCCGTCATTTCTTTTGTCAACTATGGGGATTGAAGGGCTAAACGAGATGGAGCAGCTCTGAAACTAGTATTTTGTTTATTATTACGTAAAACTCTTGCCACTGTGATCCATCGACCAGCCATTTTTTATTGTTACCACAGATTTGTAATGAATGTGACTTTAAAACTGCGCATTATCAGTTCTAGTCGATCGTTAATCGACCGACTAGAAAAATTGACTACTTTATGCATATTTGTCAATGTGTTTTGTTTTTATTCATTATTTTTTATCGTATAGTGCTCCATATCTTCGTTAAATGTACTGCTCTATACCGTCTTTCAATGTACGGTTCTATACCTTCCACGGGTAGTATGAAAGTGAAACCAGGGGCCCTGGGACGAAGGTAAAGAAGGAACGGTAGTAGGTTTTTAGTCAGTAAAAGTCTGACACTATCTTCCGCTTCGCCCAAGAGCGGGATTTATCATAGGATGATTTTCCCACCTAAAAAAAAAACTGCTTTATACCTACGTTAAATGTACTGCTCTACACTTTCGTTAAACTTACTGCTCTACACTTTCGTTAAACGATCTGCTCTACACCTTCGTTAAACGTACTGCTCTACACCTTCGTTAAATGTACTGCTCTATACTTTCGATTACAAACAAAATTTAAAAAAATATTTTCTTCTTCACTTTTAAGTTGATAAGAGAGTGTACCTTTTGCATCTATTTATTTAGTGTGTTAAATCGTACTGTTTGAATGTTCATTCTTATTAACTTGTGTGTGTATAAGATTTTTATTATCAGTTTTTATCGTCGGCGACTTTTGTCAGAGAAAGTATCTTGGACCGAAACAATACAACTTATTAATTTCTTTTAGAGCCAGGGTTGTCAATCCATTTTTTAAAATATATCATGAAGCTTAAAATTGAGGAAGAAAATTATTTAAATCTATAGCAATATTCTAGAAAAATCATTTGTATTTTTGTTCGTAACAAACTCAAAAACTACAGGACCGATTTATAAAAATCTTTCGTCAGTGTGCTATTGTAAAACTTAATAGCGTAAGCTATTTATTTTCTACTTTTACACTGGAAAAGCCACTAGCAGAAGCTAGTAACCAATGTTTTAAGCAACTAAATCAATAAAAACCAATTTTACAAATAAATAGACACTTACCACACCTATTCATACTTGTAAGTTGACTTCATCTTGTTTTGGTTTCTGTACAATTTTACTACTGATGAGCGAATCTATTGATAGCAAAATTTATTCAGATAGGCATTTCACAGGATAGCGAGTGATGGGTAGCTCACCAACCGGCCGTTTGGCAACCGTCCGGATCAAGCCCAAGTCGTCCACGGCAGGTAGTGTTCCACGAGCGCCTCAAGGAGATATCAGCAAAACTGTAGGGGCCCAGCAGGGTCGAAGCCTAATGGGGCAATAGGTTGTGTGAAATAGAACCCTGGGGTCCTGGAACGTAGGTAAAGAAGGAACATTTAAGTAGGTTTTAGTCAGAGAAAGGCGGACACACCCTCCAGCTCTGCCTTAGAGCGTCATTGGATGATTTCACACTTAAAAAAAAACTATGATAATCATAAATAAGTTAATATTTTTTGCTATTTCGGTCTAAATGACAGGAACCATCAACACTTTACACCGTTAGTACAAATCCTTGAATTTATTACCATCTATCCATAAACATGTTATTAAGGACATTTCAATTCCATATATAGATATATCCACAAGATAACTGCCATTTAAATATTTCGCAATACTATAAAGGCGTGACATCCCTAGCAACAGGTGTAACATATCGACAATCGACATCGACACGACACATCGAAGTGATTTATCGACAACCGCTGACGTCACTTCAGATTAACTGCATCTGTGACTTCGCATGTTTGAATAATACCGCTTACGGTATTTTTATACAAGAAAGGTTCAAATTATACGTAGCTATTGTTAGAAATTAACACAAAAAATACACCGGAACTGGCCTGTTGGTCTAGTGGTTGTGGCCCTGACTGCTATGCCGGAGGTCGTGGGTTCGATTTCCATCCAAGGCAAATGTTTGAGTGATGAGCATGACCATTTGTTTTGTCTGGGTGTAATTTATCTATAACGTGTACGTGTACGTATTTAGAAATATATATGCACGTTTATCAGAGCAGTGGTGGCCGAGTGGTAACAGCCCCGACTTACGAGTTGTAAGTTGTGGGTTCAAACCCAGCCAGGCGCGCATTACTTTGTGTAATTTATTTCATCACCACTGCTCTCAAAAAAATCGAAGACATGTGATATCCTCCAACCCGCACTGGGGCCCACGTGGTGGATTACGGCCCATTTCCTCTCCTAGAGAGGAGGCCTGAGTCCCAACAGTGGGAACATTGTAAGGCCGAGAATGTATGTGTGTTTATCAGTAGTCTTTTACTCATAGCATAAGCATACTTTTTTAAAATTGATATAAACCAGTGCTTGACTGCGATCCCACCACACAGCAGTTCCACTTGCGAGAAAATATGAAATTATCCCAAGGGAATTTACTTCCGGGATAAAAGTGATAAGCATAAGCATAATCAGCCTTTTAATATTGTCCCACTGCTGGGCCTCAGGCGTCCTCTCTTGGAGAGGGCACGGACTGTAATGCACCACGCGGGCCCAATACGGGTTGGTAGATATCACGTCTTCGAATTTATAGCTATTGGATATGCCGGTTACCTGACGATGTTTTCCTTCACCGTTTTGAGAGCAGTAGTGATGATATAAATTACACAAAGTAATGCGCCAGGCTGGGTTTGAACCCATGACCTACGTTACTACTGGGTTACCAGCCCTCCTAGCCAAGTTAGAAACGTTTCGTTTCGATTCTCTTTTCGTTTTTTTTTGTTCCGACTCCGTAACTGAGCGTTGAAATAACGTCAGTTTTGGAAGAGGTTGAAACCAAATGGCAGAGGTCTTTTAGACACTTTTCTTGGAGCGTGGTACCAACCAACGATTATCCTTGTACGTGTTATTCAAGTTCACTCAAGGACCACCCCCGGTTGTTGGGAAGCTATTACTACATATGGGGGTATAAGTTGACTGGTTACCAAAAACTATGTAAAGACTATGGCCCCTTTCTGAACGATGATATTAATATACACCGATAAAAAAGGGAGTCAATAATTGGACCCCAAATATGGTCGCTAGCACGAAGTGATGTAGCCACAAGGGGACTATATATCCAGAGGTGCTTGAAGAGTGAAGATTTTTCTTCCGAGCACGTTTGCTCATATTATTATATCCACTATTTCCAACTTTCAAGGAAGCAATGACTCAGTCAGAAGCTAAGTAATTTGAAAGAAATACATTTAATTTTTTTGTGACATCAATAGCAATCATTTCAAATACATTTCTAAAGATCGACAAATATCGTATTTATGTTATTGACAGACGTTAAATGATTCGATTGACAGGTTTTTTTTTTGAAAATGCTTCCATGAACAGTTGCGGTTGATTCAAGAAATTCACGTGTCAATAATGACCCTCTTACGATTTATGATACGGAAATAATGGAACCTAATAATATATTGAAGGTCTAGTGGCAATTTTTACAAGTTTAATATCTTTCTATTTACATAATTCGTACTTTACATAAAATACATATCATGTGAAATAAGTCATTTAGTAGAATACAAAATTATGTCATATATCATAATTTTTTGTGTGTTTAAATCAGTATATCATATTTGTTATGATGCATGCTGTTTCTTAATTGCTGATGACGTAATGGCGACTACTGGAATTTTAAATCACGTGGAAAATCAGTAGCGCCATACTAGTGCAAAAAAACGTAGTGATGTAGCTAATGTCCTTTTTCTCGTATCGATATTTATCACCTGCAATATCTATTTGTTTGTATTTCCTTATTTAGTGATCTCTCGATTAAACGTTGAACTGGAGATCAATAATAAAACTTTGTAATTAACAAAAAAAAAGTGGTCTTATGAAACAATAACTAAGAAGGCTGTGTTTGTAAAATGTTAAAAAGCACATTTTATAATTGCTAAGTTATTTGTCATCATATAAGTTATTCGTAAATAGTTAGTTATTTCAGTTCATAGTAAGAGTAAACAAAACAATAAAAATATACCTGACAGGTATCAGCTGCTAATTTTTTATCAGAAGTTTATTCAATAAAATACATAAATGTCGTTTTCAAATAAAACGTGGCACCTTTATTAACTTATTTTTTTTTATCAACAGTTAAATATAGAGAGATGCAGGGCTGAACCATACTGGAGCTACGGGTTATCCAAAAGAAATCCCCAGGTCCTGGGACGCAAGGCAAAGAAGGAACATAGGAGTGGGTCTTAGAGCGAGAAAAGTCATGAGGTAATTTCTCACCTAAAAAATAAAACTTTATTTTTTTATATTTTGTTGTGAATGACTGACTAGTTTTAGTTATGTTTTAGTTTGTACTAGTCAAGTTTTCGTTAAAACGTATACTTATTTAATGTCACTTGCAATCATTGATTGTTTATTGATTGCAAGTGACATTAAATAAGTAATTTGATTCAGCTTACTGTTGATTCATATTTTGCAAATTACATATAACTATACACCCGTGTTACCCAGAGGACTGGAGGATTATGTGTGTACATCTTTATTACATACATTTATTATTAACCCATTACATTTCTCGCATTTTTCTGGTTTCGCACGATTGACAGGTCGTTTGGCGCTGTGTTTGAGCGACTGACTGCTACGCTGCGTGTCATGAATTCCCGTATGGAAAAAATATTTATATGACCCACAAAAAGATGTTTCGGATCCAGTTATCTTGCGTGTTTAAGTTCACATGTTTTTGCCCACGATATAGGAATCTTTCCTAGTGCGAGGCAACGTCTTATAAAAAAAAAGAAAAAAAAAACGATTAATTT
Source organism: Mythimna vitellina (assembly GCA_949316375.1). NCBI lineage: Eukaryota > Metazoa > Arthropoda > Insecta > Lepidoptera > Noctuidae > Mythimna > Mythimna vitellina. The sequence continues at coordinate 22,466,911 of OX438701.1, read as the reverse complement.
TAAGATTTTACCACCGATCCAATCACCAGTAGATTACGAATCAACTCAATTATTAAACACTACAAAATTTAAAATAGAACAAAAAAAATCGATATCGAATCGATATTTAAATCCGATTAGATGCATCGATTACCGCAAACATATTTATAAAAAACATTATCTCCTTAATTTAAAGGACCATAATCCTTTATTATAATATCACCTAAACTCTTAATATTTTGGCCAAAACATATTCAAAATCGGCAAACAGTATCATAATTAATATGATTATAGTATGCAGCCCAATTTATCAACACGATCATTTGAATATTTTGTAACTTAGTATTATGACATTAATAAATACTAAGAGCTATCAAAAATAGAGATGAGTCAGTGTAACTGACATCATAAAAATATCGATAAGTATCGGAACCTGACCTTTATAGTATGATAAATGCGGTCGAGTACAGAGGTCGGGGCGGGCCATTAAGTTCTAGATTCGATATTCAAATGTCCTTTTGTGGAATCTTTGAATGCTTCCGTGTTAATGATGAGAGATGGCTTGTTTATATGCATTTTATGTAAAATATGAGTTCAAACTTAAGTCGATGACGTACAAATAGTTTTTGTTTGTGATTTACATTTATTGAACTTGGTTTTTTTGGTAGGCCGTACACAATAGTGTAATATTATACGCATTGATACTGTGATGTGACGCTATAATCTATACCAACAGACGACCTAAACCATCACCAGTTACTAAACGGCGGAATTAAATGTCTTACCATCCTCAATAAATAATTTAGCTGTCAAACTTTTAAGCCATAAATGAACTCTAATTTTATCCACAACTAGATCAAGCACCCACAATCCCCGCTACTTTCAAAGCCATACATTTAATCTTAAATCTATAAAACAATATCGATATCGGAGGGCGGTGCGCCCCGCCCTACACGAATAAATATTTAATTAAACTTATGAGAACGCACGGATTTGTTTGCCTGGTCGCTTGTAACTTTTTTTTTTGTTATAGTTTTTTTTTTCATGTTAGTATGAAGCGGATGTTATGAATGAAAGGTTCAGTTGTTGAGTCATGCAAATTGTATGAGTCGTCAACGTTACCAGGTGTAGTACTTTAAACACATTATTGTGATATATTGATCGACCTGGACAGCAGTGATGACCGAGTGGTATCGGCCCTGACTTACGAGTTGTAGGTCGCGGGTTCAAACCCAGACAGGCGCATTACTTTGTGTAATTTATTTCATCACCACTGCTCTCAATACGGTGAAGGAAAGCATCGTGAGGAAACCGGCATGTCCTAGAACCAAAAATTCGAAAACATGTGACATTCACCAATCTGCACTGGGCCCACGTGGTGGATTACGGCCTCCTCTCCTAGAGAGGAGGCCTGAGTCCCAGCAGTGGGAATATTAAAAGGCTAATTATGCTATACTATGCTAATGATGTAAAGAGCTGGGGGCCTAAAAAGGTCACAATGGGCAATTCTGCTAAAAGCAAATCATTTCCCGAATTGCTGCCTACTTATGATGTTTATGCAATTCTTCTAATAATCGCAAAATGGTACACAAATTAGCCGAATCATACTCAATTCATTTTTTAGCTGAATCATATTGTGAATATTGCCACATGAAAAAAATTAAAATCTTGGTTTTACAATTATTTTTTTTTTTATTTATCGGATTATTATTTTGTATTAACTTTATTGTATTTAAATATAACTTTAGTATTTTAGGGTATTAATTTATTAAAAATGCAATTAAGCCTTTAAAAACGAAGTTAAAAATTCCTAAATCTATGGGAATAATAAATATCAACTTGTTAGGCTGGCAACATACATTGTTGTTTACCCTTTGCTTGTGTCAATATTGTGTCAACATGATGTAAGCGAAAATCGGTTGAAAACAATAAAGTGTAATTTTAAGTTGATTTTTCAAGTGCAGAATCCCAAAAATGCTTGTTTTTTTTTTTAAATAATCTGAAGCAAACCATCCGCTTGTAAACTTTAGGATTGCATTTTAAGAAAGTGTAACCAAACCAGCATCTACTTGTGTATTTCTTGTGAGTTCGAAAGTTTACAACAAAGTAAGTTCTTGCCCACTAATATTTTAATATTAATAAGTTTTTATACCTACGCAACTAGGTATTAAATGACAATTTAATTGTTTCAGACCGCACGCTGGCTTCTTTAATGATGAGGCTTGAGGGATTCTGTCTAAGGTGGAGATGTAACATACCGCAGCTGATGCCAATACTGCTCAAAGACATCTAATACAAAATTTGAGATGCCTTGCAGATGCAGCTCAAAGATATCTTTGTTATTTTAGATTGCATGTAAATTTGAGTCACTAAAATGAATAATTACATTCTTTTATCCATATATATGGTTTTATTTTGGTAATAATTTACCTAAGCTTAACCCGATAAACTCGTTTATAATATTCTATAGATGATAATATTAAAAATACTCTAAACTCTCTACTTTATTTAAGAACAGTGTACCTTAGTGTTCAGGGTGGATACTTAGTATTATTTAACTATTTGAAGAGTGATTTCTAAAATTTAAATAATTTATGTTTAGTTTTATATATGTAGGTACACATTGTAAATCCGATAAAATTTTGTGATTATGAAGAACATTCATAGTTTTACCTTTTGAGTAGCGTAATTAGAGGCAATAGAAAGACAATGACTGAGTGAACAAGGCGTTCGCTCGGGGTTTAATGAATTAAGCCATGGGGAAGTGACTGAGGTAGGTTCTTGCTGCCCATTTTTGATGACATAACCCAGCTGCATAAATGCTTTAGTGCTCAATAATTATATACAGTACTTTTTTTAAGTCTGTTTAACTCGATAAACTCGGGGTTCGGTATTTCATAAATTTCAAGCCAATTCCACTTTTCGAAGAAATACACTTCCTTGGCGACATAAAAAGCTCTCAGTAATGCGCATGTCTCCTAGAAAATACGCATAAAGTCCTGAATCTGCCATTTTTTAAGTTTAAATATATAATTCCCGAGAAATGAATTGTAAGATGTTGCTTTTCAGTAACATCTTATGATTCTGCTAATGAACTCTAAAGCGATTCATAATAAGTGAACCATTTTACGAATTTGCTGTCAAATAGACTCTGTCTGTCTGTCAAAAACACTGTCAAATAGATGAATTGCCGAATTGAATCATAATATGAATATTGTTTACGTATAGAAATATGAACTGACAATTCGTGACCATTTTGCGAATTTTAACATGATTCATAATATTTTCCTATACGATTCTGCTAAAGTGACCTTTTTAGCCCCCCTGATTTATTTTATAGCAGTTGGAAGGTAATCTAGTTACACTTATCTACATATATAAAAGCGAAATATATCTCACTGATTAATCACAAAATCTCCGAAACTATAACACTTACAAACTTAAAACTTGGCAGGTCCTTCTAAGGTGTATCCGCTAAGAACTGATTTTACAAAACTCCGAATATGAACACCCTTAAGGGGGTAAAACGGTGGTTGGAAGTTTTTATGGAGAGACCAACTTTCGCGCGGGTGAAGCCGCTGGCAGAAGATAGTATATCATAAAATCTAACGTCTTCTTGTGTGCGTTAAACACAATAACTACTGAACGGTTTTAGTTCGTTATCAACTAGCTGATAAGGTGATTAATACTTGCATAATGAGTTAATAGGAATAAGACTAAGAATGTCAAAGATGTAACTTCAACTTCAACTCTTCATTAATGGCATTTGTGGAAAAGACACCACAATTTTGCCAATAACACGTGCAAACTATTAATAGACCATCAAACGCTGGAGAGTATTTTGCGTGAATTAATAGTAAAACAAAAATATATCTCTAAAAATCAAAGTTCAAAATAAAAGAATATCTTCGCAGACGCAGACAAACATTATGACCAGACCACAGACTATGACTATGTACATGTAAGAAACTCGTAAGAGTGGTGAAAAAGAGAAAAAAAAAGAAAAAAAAAATAGGTGAAAGATGTAAGGCGCTAGTGTATCCATATAAGTACCGTTCCTTATGTATACATAAAGGGGTTCTGGAGATAGTAATCTGTCGCAGCTGCGATAAAAAAAATACGTGTAAACTAAATTAATACCACTAGTGGTACTCTAGTAGAACATACCAGGCAAATAATTGAATGATTTGGTTTAAATTAATTTAATTAAAACAAATTTACTAAATTTTTTTTTTTGAGAATTATTTAATTTATTTTTTAAGATGATTGTACCTTTTTTTTAAATCCAATTTATTCAATTTTTAACTTGTTTTTTTGATTTAATGCTTGATTTTTTAACCTTATTTAATTTATTGTTTATTTTGTTATTATTAAATATTTATTTATTAATTTAATAGGTAACTGGTAGACCCGTCAGACACTGCCCCATCTTAGCTAAGAACTGTCAAACGAAGATTAAGTAAGTAGTCATTGTAGTTTTCGGAAATTTTCTAATTTTATGCGCAATTATTATAATTTTTAGGGTACCTCAAAAGGCAAAACGGAACCCTTGTAGCAACACTTTGTTGTCCGTCAGTCTGTCTGTCTGTCAAGACCGTTTATCTCGGGAACGCTTGGAGGTATTTAGTTGAAATTAAAACCATATACTCAAGTCTGCGGTCGCTTAAAGCTGTGAAAAAATCAAATATTCAAAAAACGTATATTTCGACACTCTCAATGGAATCTAAATTCATGAAATTTAACATAAAGCAAGGTCTTATAGCACAAATATAAGAATAAATTTGAAAACAGTACATTATAAGTTACGTTTGTCACATATAAAAAAAAAAAAAAACTTATATGCTCATTCGTGAATTGAACTATTTACACGAATAACTTTGTACGGTACAGAATGAGTTCAACTCGCATTTGACCAGTTTTTTTTCATACGAACCTTCTAACAATAACCAAATAATAATCTTGGTGTGCAGTAAAGTACGAGTATATATAAATAAATAAATAAACACATCAAAAAAGGATTACTTAGTGAAATTGGTCCAGCTGATGACATGACCGTGAACCATGCACACACACACACTTATATATGAAATAAAGACACGAAGAAAGAAATTGCTGAGTATATTATGATTCTCATCAAAACATTAATGTTCTATGTTATATTTTACGTATTATCTGAAAATTATATTCGACGAACACGACGTTGCTCGCAGAACAGATGGTCAATGGAGACGAAAGGTTCTGGAATGGCGACCACGTACCGGAAGACGCAGCGTTGGAAGGCCTCCCACAAGGTGGACTGATGACCTGGAGAGGGTCGCGGGAATCCGATGGATGCGAGACGCACAGGACCGGTCCTTGTGGCGACATTTAGGGGAGGCCTATGTCCATCTTTCGGCTGAAATGATGATGATGATGAGGATATTCGACGTTATTTTGACCTCTCTTTTTTCTGATTGTTTTTTACAATTCCGCTGCAATGCCTTGTTGAAAATTATTTATCACTACAAATCTCAAAACAGCCTTTTATATAATACTGTTTACTCTAAAAGTAACGTTAAAATTTATACCTGAATTATCATGTTCATATAACTTAATTATTGCCACAGAATTTAGCGGATAATACTGTAGAGGTTCGATCCGGGCCTGCCTTCAATTCCCATGGACTATGGGGAGGAACCTCCGTAATTAATATCCGCCCACAGTACCCCATAGATATGTACCGAGTTGTATGCTCTTTTTGTATAGAATGATGATTTATTTTGTGTTATTACAAATTTTTGGTGTGTGTAGGTGAGCTGTGAAGGAGATTTTTCTTATTATTGATAGGCTCGTGTTTGAACATTACCTCACCTGATGGTAAGCGATGATGTGGCCGACGATGGAGCACGCTTGCCTAGAAGTATCCTATTTACTCTTGACTTAAAAACCCCTAGGTTGTAGCTATCAGGAAACATAGAATCCGGCAGGGAATTCCACTCCTTAGCTGTACGCATAATGAATGTGTTCCCAAAACGCTTTGTACGTATGGGTGGGATGTTCACCATGTAAAGCGTGTGTAGAGAGTTTTAAAAAGTATCACAGTATTTATTTTTTAGTTTTTTATTTCACATAGGCCTACATGGGCACTTATAAGACATCAGAAGCTAGTGCACGGTTCCAAATTGGTCGTTTCCTATTGAGAATAACCGGTAAGAAACTACATGGTTACTCTTTAAAAAACAATTGTTGTTACAATATATTGGAGTGATGTAAGCAAAATCAACGTCATCGTATATGTAGGTCATGACGTCTCACGTAGCGTGGGTGAACGGACTCCTCAGTGTTGATCTCGAACTGACTCCAGCTGCTCCATATCGGAACCGTCCATATTATCTCCTGGCGTCCTGTATATCCTCTCATCACAAGGCTTAAGCACTCTCCCGGCACCCGGCAGCAACACCCTTTTCTGTCTTTTTATAATGTTTTCACGGTTCAATCAAATCAATCTTCTGTGTGGGTTTTTCTGACTTCTGTAATTTGAAAATCTTCTTATTTTTCGTCTTCACAGACTTCTAATCTGTATGTCTTCACATCTTCATAATTTATTCAGCTTCTTTAGTTTTCTTTATAGTCCGATGGGTGCGGGACTCGCAAGACTGGTCGTTGTGGCGACGTTTGGGGGAGGCCAATGTCCAACGTTGGACGTATTTCGGCTGAAATGATGATGATAATGACTATCCCACCTATTACTAAAGCGATTATGTGATCGACGAGAGCGCTTACCTAGAAGTAACATACTCATATTAATGTAAAATGGCTTTTACTCTAAACAATGGTTGACCATTAGGACTTGGCTGGTATATTTAACCTTTGGACTAACGTGAAACTTAAGCACTTATCTACTAATTATTTGGTTCCTACAACTTCACCACCCACGCAACCATAAAAGCCCCGTTAAATTCGATTAATTGTTAAATCTTTTACGATGAATAAATTATAATTTTATTTCTACACGTACTGCACCTTTACTGCTAATATCATTTTAACGAAACCTAAATTATTAATTGCTGCAGATGTAATTGCAGTATTACTCGGAAATCCATTAGTGAAGTATAGGTTTTCAATTATCAGGCGAGTGGTAGGACTCCTCCCTAACCGCCTACGTGTGTGCCTATGTGGAGTACGTACTGTAACAGTAATTAATTAGGCAAGATATACATAAAGAATTGTAAATCAGTCTATGAAAATGCTAAAATAAATGCGTCTTCTTCTTTCGTGTCGATCTGGTTCAAATCTGTCCCCTAGGCGAGTTACAATCATATCGTTCGTGCCGAACGCCTCGAGTAGTCCACAACTCCGATTTCTTTATTCTGACGTCATCTCAACGCTCAGTCACGTGGTCAAAACAAAGGAATCGGAGGCGTAGCCTACTCGAGGCGTTCGGCGCGAACGAAACAATTGTGACTTGGCTAGGGGGCTGCTCCGAACAATATTTAGCTACCTAGACAATTCTGTCGTAGGCCTCGTATAAGTTGTGGAAGTTGCAGATAGTTGTGCATGCTGGGCAGGAACGGGTGATGCATATCCTGTGAAGGGGCTCCACACTGGTACTGTATTTGAGATGGGTCAAAGATACCCCATTTGGCCAGAATATCTCGGCAGCGGCCAACCTGAGCTCACTATCGATTCAGAGATTTCCAGATTGGCAACTGCAGTTCGTGTCTCGGTGGCAGATGTTCTGTCGGAGAGATGAAATTCGGAGGAGTGAGATATCTTTTGATCTTCTTTTTATCAGGTTTATTCATATTTTTCTTGATCAAGTTTTTAATAAAGTTGATATAGGTCATCATTCTGTAAAATTGAATGCCTTACTACGACGTCTTAAAAACATCATGAACCCTGTGTAAGAGAGACACCGATTAGGTACGAAAGGCACTATCCCTATTCCCCAATTAGATCGTAAGGGCATAGTTGGCGCAGAAGTTGAGTGAGTGGGTTACTGTGCTACGTGTCATGGGTTCGATTCCCGCTCGAAACAAATATTTGTATGGCTAACAGATTGTAGTTCCAGGTCTGGGTGTCTTGTGGGTGTGAATTTACATGTTTGTGAACAAATCCATGGTACAGGAAGATGTAACTCCTAGTCTTGGACAACGTTATTTTAAAAGAAGACATACTTTATTATCCAACAAAAAAAAAAAACTTTTATATTTTTTAAAACTTTATTGACTGTTTTATATAAAGGTACACTTAGTAAAAGCAATCTAAACTAACCTCCTAACTAAAAATCTTAAAATATGGCGTCAAAAATTCCTACGTTGCTGTCGACTGGAAGTATGCCCAAAAAGAGTAGCGGCATTGCCTTGCTGGGTTGTGGTAATGATCGAGCCTAAATCGTCAACAGCGTATAATGTTCTACATATGCCTCAAAGACATATCAGCAAAACCGTTGGGGCCCAGCAGGGCCGAAGCCCGCTAGGGCTACGGGAATTTGTGAAAGAGATACCGTGGTCTTAGAACGCAGTGTTTCAGTCAATAAGACCTGACACGCCCTCTCGCTACACCCTAGAGCAAGAGAAGTCATTTAATGATTACTCACCTCTAAAAAAAACGGTGCAAGTTCGAGTCGGACTCGCGCACTGAGGGTTCCGTATAAACTTACATAATTATGTAAATAGTTCAATTCCCGTATGGAGTCTCTAAGATTTTACGAATCGCAAAAAACATTTTTTTTTTCGTGACGTAACAACAAATTAACTGTTTTCAGATTATTCCTAAATCTGTGTTATAAAGCCATGCTTTATGCCAAATTTTAGGATACTGGGTCAACGGGAAGTACCCTATGAATTTTGATTCCCTTGAGTGTCGAAATATACATTTTTTTTGCGACATAAACGGCCGTATCTTTTTTTTTTCGTTCTCTTAAAAGTTTGATTTTTTCACAGCCTCAAGAGACCGCATACTTGAGTATATGGTATTAATTTTAACACAATATCTCCACGCGTTCCCGAGATAAAGGGTCTTGACAAACAGACAGACAGGTGAACAACAAAGTGATCCTATAAGGGATCAGTTTTTTTCCTTTTGAGGAACGGAACCCTAAAAAGTATTAAACATTGCCATAGGACTTAAACTGAAGAATGGTCTGGTATTTACTTTGTATTAATGTTAAATATTTACAAATTCATATATTAATAGTTGCAGCCCATTCTGCATGACGAAAATTCTTCATCTCTACTACAGCAGCTGTTTTCTATGCATTCCTATATTTATTTTAGTGTTAGGATCTTACCGGTACTTTTTACTGCATGCAATTCAAATGACTGCCCACAATTTTATTAGACAATATTAAAGTTAGGAGTATACTTATATTTATGCTAATAGTGGACTTAAAGTGACAGGAATGAGACAAGCAATTTTATATTCATAGATTATAGATTTAGCAGACAGTAAGAACTAATTCTTGGTTGGCAAATATTTTAATACTGCATGAACCAGTCTTATCTATATACTCGTATATAAAAAAAGAAACTAACTGACTGACATTTCAACGCACAGCCGAAACTAGATTAAATTTGAGAGTGAGATTTTGCACATGGCTTCCTTTTATGACGTAGGCGAGCACTAAGACAGGATTTTCCAAAATTCGCCCCTACTGGTTGTTGTGGTGAAACTTACTTTTATGCAAGCGAAGCCGCTGGTAGAACCTAGTATTATGCTATTTTTTGCAGTCTTATAGGGTGAAAATAAGCCGATAAGTTCTGTAAATTTATCATGAAAACTTTCGTGAATAGGCGTAAAGTGATGTCTCATTCGACCTCATCCACTTCCCTAATTCCCCAGATATACTTGGCAACAAACTATTTCCCAACATCACGGATACGAAACTATATACTACATCTGTGACTGCATACCGAAAGACGTAGCGTTGGTAGGCCTTCCATAAGGTGGACCGATGACTTGGCGAGGGCCAGGGGAATCCGATGTAAGCGAGACGCACTGGACCGGTCGTTCAAAATGCAGTGAAAATCTTTTGACTGAAATGATAATGATGCTAATCGGATAAACTTTTAATAACGCTATTTATTTATTTCAATTTAATAAAAACGGCTATCAGCCAATTACATTACTTAAAGAATACCTATATTAATATACACAAAATTCATACACTCGTCTCACAAAACACGCAGACATTTTGGCATGATCATCTTCCATTCGTCCGCGAACATATCAGTCAAGGTGCGTATTCAAAAGAGTGATGAGCGCAAAGAGAGCCATGAGATATCTAAAAATTAACAAATTAAAATTTCAATTATGGCAGTGGTGTTTTAAATTAGCACATAAAAACTTGAGAGCGAATTTTCGTTTTCGTTGGTCTTTATGGCAAAAACGTATTAAGATGGCCGCTGATAAAAGAGCACTGAACAACCTAAAGAATGGATTCCTTTCAGTTTTAACTCTTAAAAACTCATATAAGTTGCATTTTGGGGAGTGTTTGTGTTTCGCCTAGCCCGTTCCATCATCGGACCACAAGGCGTACGGCAATGCGCACGCGTACATGATCCGGTACATGATGGACATCCCACCTATACGCACAAAACGTTTTGGGAACACATTCATTGTGCGTACAGCTAAGGAGTGGAATTCCTTGCCGAAATCTGTGTTCCCTGATGGCTACAACCAGGGAATTTTTAATTTAAGAGTGAATAGGTTACTTCTAGGTAAGCGCGTTCCATCTTCGGAAGCCTCGTCGTTTTCCATCAGGTGAGATAGCGGTCAAGCGCGAACTTATCAAGAATAAAAAATAATAATATAATAAGTGTTTGCAAGTAAAACAAAGCGACTACATTAATATCTGATACCAACTGACCTCTACAATTAAACTACGAATAAAAACCCCAAAGGTTGGACCCACGCCGAAAAACCTAATAACAGTTATTTGAAACTACCGAAGCAATCAGTTTTTCATCCCTTTTTTCTCGTCCATATGTGATCCATATACTTCCTAATTGCGAGCTAAAAAAGTGAATCTAAACTCGGAGCTTCTCTTATACAGGCTGTGTTTTTTAGGCTGTCAGTTTTTTGTGTGGGATATTTTTTAATCATCTCCCGCCCTGGGTGGAGCGAGAAAGTTTTTTTTTTAATTGATATAAACCAGTGCTTGACTGCGATCCCACCTGATAGTAAGCGGAGATGCAATCATTGATGGTCAGGCGCACTAGTTTATTAAGAGCCTATTCACTCTAGCCTTGAAGACACCTAAACTATAGTTGGACGGGAAGACCGCAGCAGGCAAATTGTTCCAGTCCTTCGATGTACGCGGTATAAACGACGAAGCGTAACGCTTAGTCCGGACCGTTGAAGTTTCAACAAGTTAGGGTGGATACTCGCCGTTCGTCGGGTTGTCCGATGGTAGAAAAGAAATGACGGAATCAAGACATGCAATTCCTGCGCACACTCTCCAAAATGTAACCTGTAAAATACCGAATTACAGATTTTTACTGACTAAAGCCCATACGTGTTCCTTCGGTTACACTTTTTGTCTTAGGGCCGCAGTGCCTACTACAAATAATCCTGTCAGCTTAACAAGCAAGAGTGAACAGGTACCTTCTGGGCTTGCTTGCTTTTTTGTATATCACATCCATCTTAGCATCAAGGAGCGAGCTCAGATGGTTATAAAGTTTTCATAAAAACCCCATCCGTTTTCAAGGTTCCGTACACGAAGGGTGCCAACGGGACCATATTACTAAGCCTTCGCCGTCCGTCCATCCGTTTTTCTGTTTGTCTGTCCGTCTGTCAGCGGGCTGTATATCACAAACCGTAAGTGGTACAGAGTTGAGATTTTCACAGAACGTGTGTTTGTATTGCCGCTTTAGTAGAAAAATCATAAAATTAAAAAAAAGTTAAAAATTAATAGGGTACATACAAGAGATTTTTTGCGTTTTTTTGTTCGATTATAATATTGTTCGGTACCCTTGTGTTCGAGTCCATCTCACACTTGGTCAAGTTTTTATTATCAGTCAAAGACAGTAGGTGCATTAAAGTAGGTAGACGCATTGAAGTAGTTAACTGATGTATTTCCTATTCGATCGAATTGCCGTCCTGCATGGTTACTAAATCAAACTCATTCACTGAATTAGTGTGTCAGCTGTGAGGGTTTCACCAGACGCGTTGTATCCACAAACATAGAGATTTTAGGGAATTTGGTGGTGGCATATGTAATATTAATAATATATTGCTATTGAGTGACGCAAAATAAAAATTAATACTTCATTACTCGCATCAAACACGGTAATGTAATTTTTTAATCGTATTAAAAAATCAAGCTGTATAAAAACTTGTAGTATACAAAGGTCGGGGCATGTTCGCTACTGTGCGCAAGCGCACACAATCTAACCTCGACCGCAACACTGATTTGCGAAAATAAAACGAGCGAGGATTACAGACGGCGCCGGGTAATGGAGTAGTGATGAGCTGTGAGGACAATAATGTCGACGATTTGGATCGATATTTTTTTTTTTGTGGATTTTTTTTATGATATTATTAATATAATTTTAAATATGAACTTGGTTGCACCTGAAATAATTATGGTTTCATAGTTCGAGAATCTGAATTGCAAAAAAAAAACAATTTAATTAACAGATTGCAATGAGAAACAGATGATATGATTAGTACACTTTCCATTTTGGCATAATCAACGAAGATATTTCTTGTTGAATAAAATATATATAAAAATATGAAGCGTCGCATCGTGGATTACACTTTGACACACAATAAAATACAGCAATCTGTCGGACCATGTTTTACCTCCTTATAATCACACCAAATGACACTCCATAGCTTTAGGCACTAAAGCAATTAATTTGCTTAATCTGCCAAAGCTCATAAATGTGATTTTTATACAAAAAGTAGAACTCAACAAAAAAAAAACAAGATTGTAAAATGGTTGCAGTGTCACAAACGAATTACAAGCATATTCTTATTAGGTGAACATATTACTTGATTATAAAAATGTATATTTATACTTTACTACATATATGTATATCGAAGCTATAAATAATATGCGCATGCGCTTAAAGAATAGTAGCTTTTATACTTCGAACCTGGCGGAGTGGGTGCTTAATGACTGGACCAGATCAGAGTATCGTGTCTAAAATATGGTTGGAAACAGCATCTGCATAGTATTTTGTAGAAAACATTGTTTTGTGTGATAATTCATATTATGTTGCTTGCTGAAGGACTTAAAGAATTTTCCTTAACTTTTAGCGTATTAACTGGAATTAGAAAGTCATTTTAAAATAAATAAATAAATATTTGACTACTAACTTTTAAATAAAAAAATTGCTAGTAAACTCTGGGTCAGAACCGTCAGACTACGTGAGAGATGGAAATATTTAGAGGAGGCTTTTACTACCGCAGGCGGTCCTTACATTGAAAACGAGAGCAATGAAGATACTAACACACTACACTAAAAAATATAATACTTTTTTTATATATCTAAAACACGCTAATTTTTAGTGTGTTTTGGATATATAAAAAATTAACTAACTAAAAGTAACTGTTGTAAAGAATAATAAAATCGTTTTTTTGTGTTGTGAATAAAATGTTAAAATAATCTAAAAATAGTGTTTCATAAATTTTGTATTCGCATTTTTTTTTTTTTTGTTTAGAATCTTCATTGTAGAAATACGGCAATAGTATCACTATCTGCCATAGATTTACATGGTAACTGCCAATAAGTCATTTTTTTATCTGACTCTATTTTTACGATGCTTCAAAAACGATTTAAAAAAATATCTTATGACGACAGTTTTTAAACTTGTGACATTATCTCGACTTACTATCATAAAGATCATGTTCACGGGTTCAAATCAGAAGCTGTACTATGTTTATGACTATCAAAGTGTTTCGTAATTTATATTGAAAAGTAGTAAAAATCTGTTTATTTAGATTTTATGTTAGTTAAACCGTTTAGAGGAGCAAACTGTTGATTAATATGACTTCTGGTGTTAATGGAATTTCTATTAGTACCTAGTTTAAGATTATAGATTTGGATGTTATGGTCGCCTTTATAAATTTATAGGCATATAAAGTACCTACATAATTTCATAGTAGAAAACATACCTGTTTTGATATGATACTTGTTAAGTTAAGATGGTAAAAAGAGTTAAGTAGCAACCTAAGTAATTTTTTTTTGATTCCAGACAAAATAACAAGTGAAGTCGAGACAGCTTCTTCTGTTATACAAAGTATAGTACCGATCGTGTGTGGAGTACTGCAGTCACATATGGGCTGGTGCTGCAAAATGTCATCTAGCAGTTTTGGACTCAGTGGTAAGGCGTGCGAAGAGGCTAATTAGTGATCCCGATTTGTTTAAGTCCAATCTACAAAGCCACGAGCACAGGCGCAGGGTAGCCAGCCTTTCGGTATTTTACAGGTTGCATTTTGGAGTGTGCGCGGGAATTCTACCACCCTTACGTTGTTGTCACTTCCGGACTAAGCGTTTCGCTTCGTCGTTTATACCACGTACATAGAAAGACTGGAACAATTTACCTCTTCCCGTCCGATTATAATTCATGTGTCTTCAAGGCTAGAGTGAATAGACTCTTAATAAACTAATGTGCTTCACCATCAATGATTGCGTCACTGCTGAGATAGCATCGCAGTCAAGCGCTGGTTTATATTATTTAAAAAAAAAGTTTAAACCCAGGCGCTTTCATTGTGTTAATTACTTCATTACCACTGCTCCCAAAAAGGTAAAGGAAAATATCTCGAGGAAACCAGCATATCCTAGAACAAAAATATCGAAGACTTGGTTTAAACCGATCTGCACTGGGCTTGCGTGGTGGATTACGTCCCATTCCCTCTCGTAGGGTGGAGGCCTAAATCCCAGCATTGGCAACATTATGAGACTGATTGTACTATATAACATTTATACTTATCGATATTTTGCAAAAACTCGATAAATCGATAACTGCATCACACATGTCTCATCACTACAGTTCGGTATATTCCGCACAAAGTAATCATTTGTCTACTTGACTAAACTGAATTATATTATTATTTTTTTATTATTTAATAATGATGGCGGACATAATTGAAGGTTGGCGGGATGAGCCGGCTTCTGTTCTAGCCCCACTCATTGCACGGGCTTATTCGAATCATCTTTGTTAAAGAGAAGTTCATATGTGTATTATATTTATTGTAGGTGTTAAATAAATATGGATCATAATTTATTGTGCGATAAAATCTAAAAAGGTACCTGCTACTATATATCATGTTTATTATTTAAATTTTGAAGTGTTTTTTTTAAGTCAATAAACCTTTTTCTAAGGAAAATCCTTGAATCTCAGAAAAGAATTATCGTGTTTTTCATAAACACGAGAAATCGAATATTTTGATTTGTAACTGCTAACAAATTGCAGTTACAGATCAAAATTGATACTATGTTATCATTATAACATTTCTTTATTTATTATTTCTAAAATAAACACACTATATTTACAGGCTGAACCTAATACAATAGTGGTTAACCAAACCAAAAGCATAAAATTTAAATTGAAAAAATAAAGTCATCATCTTACACTAACATTTAATTAAAAATCTATAAATACACTAAACTTTATTACAATATATACTACTAACTAACTAAAAAAAAGAAGTACATAAAAAATAAAATAACAACATAATGGACAATGTCGGTAATTTTAGTTCTCCTGCAAATTTCTTTATTACTGATCTGATCATGCAAAGAAACTCCAAGTACAGCCCTTTCCATTGCCGTTTGGCTTTGACCATGTTTCAAAGCCATAGGTGTCATCACTAGCAACACGCACTGGTCATAGACATTCGTCTTGAGGCACTGGTATGTCGGACGCAAAATACCACGCAGTTGGGCAAACTCAAGTGACAGTGGGTAGGGCACATTGCTCGCAGATGGTCCATTGAGCTGAAAGATTCTGACGAGACGTAGCGTTGGTAGGCCCACCAGGCGTATGGCAATTCACCTCCGGTATATGGTGGACATCCCACCTATATGCACAAAACGTTTTGGGAAAACATTCATTGTGCGTACAGCTAAGGAGTGGAATTCCTTGCCGGAATCCGTTTTTCCTGATGGCTACAACCCGGGAATCTTTAAGTCAAGAGTGAATAGGTTACTTCTAGGTAAGCGCACTCCATCGTCGACGGCATCGTCGCTTTCCATCAGGTGAGATAGCGCTCAAGCGCGAACCTATCAAGAATAAAAAAAGAAACAAGGTGGATCGATCGATAGCGGTTACAGACACTTGAGGAGGTCTATGTCCAGCAGTGGATGGCTTTCGGCTGAAATTATAGTGACGAAATTTTTTGATGGATCATTTCTTATCTTGTAGGAACTTATTTCATAGATACGACTCTTATGATGAACAATAGAGCCCACACTCAATCTATAGCGCACTTCGCCTTAACTAATCGTTATTAGATTACAGACAGATCGCAGAGAGTTCGACATGATACGGTCGGTTCGCACGATACTTATTAACACTGGCTATCACTGTATGATTCAATTCGGCTCTGATTCAATTAACCCGTAATTGAAAACATAGGCTTTGTTATATACCTCACAAATATTGAATTGTTAAGTTTATCTTTATTGCTAGAAGATGAAAAAGCAGTGCACGCACCAGCAGTGTGAAGGTTCTCGAAAAGAACATGTGGATTATTATGATAAATATATTTTTAATCGTTAAAAGAGGATACAAAACTAGCTTTTGCACAAAAAGGTTTGGGTGAACTTTTAAAAAAATAAAATAAAATATTTTTTTTTTAAATCGGTACCATAGTTATTGAGTTTATTTTAATACAAACAAAAATAAACTTTTCTCTTTATAATATTATTAAGTGTAAACTAAATCAAAAAAATAAAATGATCTAATATAGCCTTAGCTTTAAACTATATTGGATCATTTTAATTTTTCCAAATGAAGATTTATGACACTAGTTTTTACAAGCTTCGCTTTATCTTTACTACATGTGAATCGACAGAAGTTTATACAGAAAAGCATGTTTAGTAAGACCTGATTATTTTACATAGGCTAAATAATAATACAATCTATAGATCTTCAAGAAAATGTCACTAATAAAACCAGTGCCTCAACACGAATATAACATTGTAGAGGTAAGTGGAACAGGATGTTAAGTTCTGCGAATCTCCAACGAAAAGGGACGATCCTCCGACCAGACGGGTGTTGTCTCTGATCCGAGAAACTACCCTATAGTTGCCTGCCCTTTGCTGCCGACAAACTGCTATGCAATTTGGCACTGCTGAGAAACTGTTATGCAGTTTGACACTGCCGACAAACTGCTATGCAGTTTGGCACAGACGACAAATTGCTATGCAGTTTGACAGATGTTATAATAAGATTATCTATGTAACAAAAGGCGATAAAAAAAAAAAAAAAATGATTTTGAACTGTTGTTTATATGTTTTAATCACGCAAAGAATTTTGATACCGTTATGTAGGATTTTGTCTTTTAGTTACAAAAGATGCCGATACAACAGCATCAAAATTTTCACTCTAATCTTACAGTCGACACATCACAAAGTGCCTTTTATCACAACATAAGTCCGCATACACGACCCCATGCTATCACATACTATTACGGACACTTACCGACCCGGGTCCAAAAGGGCCATTAAAAACAATAAGGCCCAAGCCTAGCCTTTCATAATAACTGTTTTTAAATTGATTTAAGATTTCACAGGCCATTACTTAAGGCTGTGTGTAGGTTGGAGCGGAAAACGCATGTTCGTTTTGTACTGGACATACAATTTGTGTACAATGTTGACACCATCGGCACAGTGGTTGAGTGACTGGCTGCTGCGTTGCGTGCTGTGGGTTCGATTCCCGTATGAGACTAATATTTTGTCTACAGATAGTTTTATATTATATTGCATGTCAGTTTCTATGTTTGTGAATGCGTCGACAATACAGGAGTAATTTAGTAATCATATTATGGTACATAGTATGGAGTATACAGTACGGGGTTTTTTTTTAGGTGGGAAAATCATCTAATGACAAATCTCGCTCTTGGGCGGAGCGGGAGATAGTGTCAGACTTTTACTGACCCACTAAACACAAAAACCCACTTCTGTTCCTTCTTTGCCTTCATCCCGGGCTTTGCTTTTACACTATCCGTGGCCCCAGTAGGCTTCGACCTTGCTAAGCCCCTACGGTTGCTGACATCTCCTTGATGCGCGCGTGGAACACACACACACTCACACACACGTACAGTATGGGGTAACGTTTAAAAACAGTTTGGTATATTTGACGGTAATACTCTTAGGTATCTTTTAGGTATATAGATGATTGTGATTACGTTAACAAACGCTAACAACCATTTTTTTTATTGAGTTATTAAGGAAGCTCATTTTCATGTCTTTATTGCTTGATGGTCTAAAATTGCTTATACACGTAAGTGCTTAATGTCTAATTTTCCTTACTGTCTTGCGTTTACATCACCCTTTTTTTTAAACAATTTAACAGTGTGAATTTCTGCCAACTGTTCTGATTGCTTTTTAACTGAACGTACGGAGCTTTTCTTGAAACGCTCTTCTGTTTTCGTCGTCTGAAAAGTTTGTAAAACCAAAAACGAATAACAAAATTTTATTTTCGTCTTTGTCCACGCCACAAGCCATTGTGAAACACCCCCAACCACGGGTCTGTCCGACCTCCAGCCAGCTGACCTCCGCCGCTTCCGATGTCGTATAAATATTACTATTATATAAAATTAGCACTATTTGTTACCACGCCAGAACCCGCCATTACGGCCATCGAACGTAATGCATGTCATTTTTCTGCGCAAGAGTTGTTTGTAAGATGTTTAAACATGAGCTGTAATGAGAGGCGACTATGAGGGAGATGTCTTTTTGTTTTGAAATTAATAATGTTGAATTCAGTTTTTACAGTTTCATGGGACTATAAAAGAAAATATGCATTTTTGAGTATTACCGAAAATTGCACAATGAAACAATAGGTCGCTTAGCACTCGTTTATTCCAATAAAGTATGTGGAGTGCTTATGTGGCAAAGGGCAGGGCACATTGCTCGCAGAACAGATGGCCGTTGGGACCGAAAGGTTCTGGAGTGGCGACCGCGTACCGGAAGACGCAGTGTTGGAGGGGCCTTTCAAGGTGGACCGATGACCTGGTGAAGGTTGCAGGAATCCGATGGATGCGAGACGTACAGGACCGTTCTTTGTGACGACATTTGGGGGAGGCCTATGTCCAGCAGTGGACGTCTATCGGCTGAAATGATGATGATGTGGAGTACCGCACTCCGTTACAATATACACACAAACAAATAATCATTGCTTCAGTATATCAGAAAAATACTGAAGCAAAGATTTATCTCACCGCAGTCCAGCCAGCAAGAATATGTATTTCCGTAAACTTCAATGATGCGTTGCTGAAGCGAGACAGTCCGTTTATGCAACTAAGTAATTGTTATTTTTAAAGTAGAAAACCTTCCAATGACTTCTCTCAATCAAGGGTATAGCGAGAGGGTGTGTCAGACACACAGTGTACTGACTAAAACCACACCTGTATGTGTCCTTCAGTTATCCTTTACGTTCTAGAACCGTGGCCTCGTTGGGACTGTAGAGTGAAAAGTGCTTCAAAGAAATGTCAGCAAAACCGTAGGGTTTTGCTGACATTTCTTTGAAGCACTTTTGAACACTACGTGCTGTCGAAGACTCGACTCTAACCGGGTGGATGGCGAGCTACCCATCCGCAAGCCCGTGCCTACGGTAGCTTGGTATCGCCCTACGACTCCAAACACCCGGGGCGTCTCCTGTGCTGGATACTATTAATTCTGGAAAGAACTGTCAATTAAGTAGTCCTTACTATTTCGTCCCTTACCTAACAACACCGCATAAGTCATTTTTACCAACTTTACAGGAAATGAAAAAAACTGTGCGGTGTTGAAAGGCTAGCAGACTTGCACGCTATCACAATTTTTCGAATTATGGGTTCTGATTGGCTGAAATCTATATCATGTGATCAATGGTTAGACACGCAATGAGCAGCTCCATCTAAAGGCAATTTTCACCTTGAGCGGTGTTGTAAGCTAAGGGACGATTTTCAGTAGTAGATATTCATCAAAATTTTAATGCATCTATGATCATAGTTTGTAAAAAAAATAACCCACAAAGTGAAAGCCTCCGGCTCTTTCGTGAAAGAATTCACCACCTCAATATTTAGCTTTTTCGAATAATTATAATTAACTTTAAGAAGGCACTATACTCGCATAACAATTTATCACAAACCGCGTGATCTATCGGCAAATAAATAAACTAATGTCGAACTCGACTAATATCGTACGAGTCGTTCTCAACGGGTGGTCTTATTAATGTTGAGAAAAATGTATCGTCTACTTGCAAGGTGAGAATACCTGTTATCAGGCGATCCAAAAAGAAAATTTTTGCAATAAATATAGCATTTGAAAAGAAGGGATCTTTTTTTACGCATCCCCAGTTCTAACTCATCCGATTTTTATATGCCTTTTAGCTAAAGGGTGAAGTTTGTCAGTAAATTCTACAATGTAAAAAATAAATAATTATCACGTAGAAAAATAAATAATATTTGATATTGATTTTTTCCTATACTATTTCTTATTAAACATTTTATTTAAAAATAACCTCCGTGCGAATAAGTCGGTGGTTATTACTTATTAATTTATTCTTAGAAATTTTATAATAAGACTCACTACACTAAACAAATTAGTCGTAAAATCAATATCAAATCAATGGGAGGACTTCTAACGCTGCATCTTCCAGTACTAGGTCTCCACTCCAGAATATTTCAGCCCCATCGATCATCAGTTCTGCGAGCAATGTGCCAATGTGATAAGAAGTCACAAAAAAGACTGGAACTAAATAAAATTAACGTTGTTGTTTAGTTTTATTATGTGCAACTGATAACTGCAATCACACTTATATTATAAAGGCAAAAGTTGGTGAGCGTGTGTGTATGTTTGTTACTTCTTCACACTCTAACGGAAAAACGGATTTCAATTAAACTTCATACGCGGGTAGACCATTTTCTGGATACGTAGGATAATTTTTATTCTAGTAAAAAAGAACCAAAACTTTAGTCCTGAGCCAATAATAAACAACTTCCCCCTATTGGTGTTGCATCAATCCCAACAATTAAAACGCGAATAAGCTCAGACAATAAATAATTGCTCGTAATAAATCATGCGCAGTAATTGGTTGTTTATATTGCCCCGATAGCCCGGTCACCGATGCTCTGGTTCGGGCAATTCGGGCAATTTGTCAAAAGTTTCGACATTAGAAATTGTCGGTCGAGATCGTGTGTGCTCTAGTTGAACAAATGTTAAATGTTAATAATAATTGATGTTGTTTTGTTTTTGTTGGAATAATAGTTCGATAAATCACAGGCAGGCAGAATTAGTTCATAAAAATACTAGATAGATAAAAAGTTATTAGTTGCAACACGAAGATGTAACACTAAAGCAAAGTAAAAGATTACACAATAACAAACAGTAAAAATAGATAATGAAAATGACCATAAATAATAACAAATAAAAAGAACAAATAATAATTATTTTCTTGTAATAAAAATTATTATAATCGTGAATTTATCGAATTATTTTGTATGGAAATTGAAAACAAAAAAAAGATAATTGAAAAATAATTCATATGCCAGTTGATTCTTTGATATGGTCTCATTCATACCCTAGAATTATGGGATATCAAAAACAAAACATTATATAAAAAAAATAGAAATATTAAAATAAGAACTATTAAGGCCTATGTCCAACAGTGGACGTCTTTCGGCTGAAATGATGATGATGATGAAGAACTATTAAAAGTGTCACTTATAGGGTGGTATGGTGGTGGTGGTAGTAGCGTGATCTTAAAAAATTATGTAGTTACCTTCATCATTATCTTCTTCGCCTTTTCCCAAATAGCTTGCTGTGGGCCTAGTCTAACCAGATGCGCCTGTGTTTTTAATGGAGCGAGCCTATCAGACCTCCACAACCTAGTTACTGGGCAACACGATACTCCTTGGATAGACTGATGGTCAGACTTTCTGGCGTCAATTACCTGTAACGACTGTCAAAGACCTATGAATGAAACCAGGACCGCTTTTATTTGGTTTCCGAGGCATGGGGTGTCAGTAATGTTCTACATAAACTTTACACCACTAATTTTTAATTAGTACAAATACTTAGAAGGCTTATTAGAAAAGGTCTCATTATTATTTAAGTAAAGTCTCAATAAATAATATTCATACACAGCTTAAGTCATTAAAGTTCGTTTATATCCCAAAATGTCACTCAATTTATGGAAATATTGTACAGGTTATTGGTTATGAATGAAAAACAATGGAGAAACACTGCGCGTAGTATTTTCTAGTAGCAATTATTTTGAATAATTGATTTTGTTATGAATTTACCAATTATGCCTAATTTTCGTGGACAATTTTGTTTTTTTTTTTTACTTTTGATTACACAAATATGATCAGTAACGGGTACGGATAGAGCCCTAGTTTTCTTTTGTACTAATTAAAAAATAGGGTGTAGTTATAATGTCAAGAAGATTTGAATTTCGGAGGCTACCCTGGAAGCTTAAAAAAATATGGACAGGTTTCCCTATTAAAGAGTTCGAAAAATTGTTAAATTTTTAGTTTCATCATCATCATCATTTCAGCCGAAAGACATCCACTGTTGGGCTCAAGTATCGCCATAATTACCCGTACTATGCGTTGCTCATCTATCGGATTACCGTGACCCTCACTAGGTCACCGGTCCACCCTGTGGGAGGCCTTCCAATGCTGCGTCTTCCAGTACGTGGTCACCACTCCAGAACCTTTCGTGCCCATCGACCATCTGTTCAGCGGGCAATGTGACCTACCCACTGCCACTTAAGTTAAATGAAGTTTTTCGACTGGCCTGTTGGTTTAGCGATTAGTGGCCCTGACTGCTATGCCGGAGGTCATGGGTTCGATTCCCACTCAGAACAAATGTTTGTGTGATGAACACGATCATATGTTTGGTGTTTTGGTGTAATTTATAAATGTATTATAGAAATATATAAGTATGTTTATCAGTTGTCTAGTACTCATAATACAAGCTCTGTTTAGCTTGAGACTAGACGGCTTTGTGTGAAGGTTGTGAAAAAAAAAAGTTTGAGGTTAGTGTTACCATCTCACATTTTAATTTCAGCTGAGGCCTTTTTTGCAAATGTATCATTTTTTTTTATTCTTTGATATAGGTTCGCGCTTGGCTCTCATCTCACCTGATGGAAAGCGACGATGCGGTCGACGATGGAGCGCGCTTACCTAGAAGTAACCTATTCACTCTTCACTTAAATATTCCCGGGTTGTAGCCATCAGGAATCACAGA
Source organism: Mythimna vitellina (assembly GCA_949316375.1). NCBI lineage: Eukaryota > Metazoa > Arthropoda > Insecta > Lepidoptera > Noctuidae > Mythimna > Mythimna vitellina. The sequence continues at coordinate 22,443,540 of OX438701.1, read as the reverse complement.
TTCCGGCAAGGATGCCTTAGCTGCACGCACAATGAATGTGTTCCCAAAACGTTTTATCATTATATATTTTTTTAATTAGTTTTCTTTATACCAATACTGTATTTTTTTTGTAACCAACACACAAATAATCTTGAAATATTTTTTTTTGTTCGTTACTGTGCATAACACCATGATTAAATACTGCTTTTATGAAATTGTTAGTAGCACTCTAATTCCTCATTGTTACTTTTTATTTTACTCTTTCAACACAAATAGAACTGACTCCCATTATAAAAAACTCTATAAAACAGAAAGCTACATAAACATCAAGTCCAAACAAAAAGCAACAACTCTAGAAACATACATTTTCTACTTTTTCAACCAAACACACAGGTTTTTGCTCAATAAACTGACAATAAGTGAACATGGAATCGAACGTTGTACTGCGCAAAAAGCAACTGAGCGTTTTGACCACTTCGCTTGGCCGCAGCTTATGCGTGAAGATACCAATACTGTTCAGGCTTACAAAAACAGGTACAATGAGCTATGAAACGTGAACTTGGCTGGAGGGTTTTATGGGTTTGGTCTGGGTTAGTATTAAAATGTTTTTGTAGCCAGCCTACACTCACTTAAGAGCTCTTTTTTCTATTGGTCTCTTTAGAAGGTAAGAAAGGTTACGTGTGCAGTGACGTTTATGACGCAACATAAGAATTAAACTATAAAATCCTGCGTCGTGATTTTAGAACAGATATTACAGTCAGCAGAGGCAGTGGGTAGGGCACATTGCTCGCAGAACAGATGGTCGATGGGGACGAAAGGTTCTAGAATGGCGACCACGTATCGGAAGACGCAGCGTTGCAAGGCCTCCCACAAGGTGGATCGATGACCTGGTGGGGGTCGCGGGAATCCGATGGATGCGAGACGCACAATAATGATCATTGTGGTGACATTTGGGGGAGGCCTATGTCCAATAGTGGACGTCTTTCGGCTAAAATGATGATGATGATAACAGTCAGAAATTAACTATCAGGTAGTTGTCAGACCAGTCATGATACACGTCTGGATCGGAGGTTCCTCCCTTTTAAAAAACCGGGCAAGTGTGAGTCGGAGTCGCGCACTGCGGGATCCGTACAAACTTACCTATAAAAATAGTTCAACTTCCGAATTGAGCTACGAAGATTTTTCCGAACGGCAAAAAAAGTTTTTTTGTGACGTAACTATAAGTTTATAGTTTTCAGACTTTTTCCCTATACTTGTGCAATAAGACCTTGCTTCATGCCAATTTCAGGATTCTAGGTCAACGGGAAGTAACCTATGAATTTTTATTCCCTTGGGAGTATCGTAATGTACGTTTTTGCGACATAAATGGCCGTATCTTCCTTAACTCAGAAGTTTGATTTTTTTACAACCTCAAGAGACCAAAGACTTGAGTATATGGTTTTAATTTCAACTCAATACCTTCACGCGTTCCTGAGATAGAGGGTTTTGACAGACAGACAGACAGACGGACCCGACAATCAAGCATAAGCAGCCTTATAATGTTTTCAGTGTTGGGACTTAGGTCTCCGCTCTAAAAGAGGCCAAGGGCTGTAATCCACCACGTGGGCTCAATGAGGGTTGGATGTCATATGTCTTCGAATTTTTGGTTTTAAGACACGCCGATTTCCTTACGATATTTGCCTTCACCGTATTGAGAGCAAAGACGATAATTTTAACTAACACAAAGTGAATCGCCATCGGTTATATCATAAGGACGGACTCTCTTATCACGGATAGGCAGTAAGCTAATGCATTTGTCAACATTCGTCACAACATACATCGGTTGGGCATGTCAATCAATCAATCAATCAATCTTTATTTGTGAACATAGATATTACAATAAAGGTCTTTAATAAACATTTTAGTCGTGCTCTATGTCCTACCAATGAAATTGGTTTACAAATATATTAGTCTTTTAGTGAGTAATAATTCTGAATCATACAATGCATTGTGAAAAATAAATTAGCAAATTATAATCAATTTCAAATACATGTCAATGGTAACATAGTAAATAATGTTAAATATATGTAATATTAAAAACAAATAAATTAATAAAGCCAGAAATCCTGCTGTAAAAAAATAGCATATTATTGATCCATCTGGTACCAAAAGTAACTGCGGACCTTATCTATTCCTCGAAATAACTTCTCGCGCTCTGGGTGAATCGAGAAGGAGTGTTAGACTTTTACTGAGACACCGTGTTCTTTTAACCGCCCTTTGCAGTCCAGGGCTACAGTAACTCATCGAACAATTCTACTTACATTTAAGATTTCCAGTTACTATCTGCGTTAATACGACTAAGATTACTCTCAAGAACGTCTCCCAACCTTCATAGCTCCTCGCGCCCCCGACCTGAGCGACCGCAGAGCTCAAATAGCTCACATTAGTAATGACAGTGCGCGCCGATCTGACAACCGCACTGTAATGTGCTGTAATCGCCACTTATATAGAACTACTGGCGTTCTTTAAACGTGGCGGGCAGGACTTCTAGTGTATGAATAGAGAAACATCGAGATATGTTGCTTTTAGGACAACATGGCGAAATATAGTCTCCAAGAAAGTTATTCGTCGAGGTCACGACCCTCAGAATTGAGGATAAACTAAGCAAAGAGGAGGAGGACTGAATGAGAATTTTTTGGAGGACTGTATTTTTTTTTGAGGCGAGTGCAATTCTCAAATAACTTTTATCGATCTGGTTGCAGCGAGAAGGAGTATCAGATTTTTATTATTGTTAACTAGCTTTTGCCCGCAGTTTCACCCACGTACATAAAATATAGCGAAAAAAATTTAGCAATGGGACCAGTACTTCCAGAGATTACCTTCGACAAACATAAAAAAAAAACTTTTTTATTATTTATTTCAAGTACTGAAGATTCATTTTAATTACATAATCATACAAATACAGAAAATATATATAAAAAATACAACAACAACAATTCAACAATATAACAATAAGAAACAACAACAACAACGACAATATATATAAATTACATACAATTGAAATGTTAAAATTACAATTAAATTAATTTAAATTGCATTGGATTATCATTAGCATTGGATTGGTTTATTATTAAATTAAATTGAATTTTATTTTATTATTTATTTTATTTGGAATTGACAAAAACCCACCAGTGTTCTTTTAGTTCCCCTTTGTGTTCCAAGGCAAAGGTAATCTTTCAAAGATTCTTGCAGCCAACTGGGTTGATAAATATGTGTTATTAAATGCTGCCAGTATCTTTGCCCCCGTGATTGTAGAAAATTTTGCAGCATCCATTCTGGAGAGTGTGCGTGGAAATTGCATGACTTGATTTCACCATCTCATTTCTAGCATCGGACAACCCGCCGAACAGCGAGTATCCACCCGTACGTTGTTGAAACCTCTACGGTCTGGACTAAGCGCTTTGTCTCGTCGTTTATACCGCGTCCATCGAGGGACTGAAACAATTTGCCTGCTGCGGTCTTCCCATCCAATTATAATTTAGATGTCTTCAAGGCTAGATTGAATAGGCTCTTAATAAACTAGTGCGTCTCACCATCAACGATTGCATCACTGCTTACCATCATCAGGTGGGATCGCAGTCAAGCACTAGTTTATATCAATAAAAAAAAAATATCTGCCAAAGGAACATGATCCCGGGATAAAAAGTAAGCTGAACTTGTATCAAATTTGGCACAAGAGCAGAAAACGTAAGTCAAGCATCAATGTTAATTCAGTCGCACCTGGTTAGACTGGAAGTCGGTTTGGGTCGGCTAGTTGTTGAATGAGATGATGGGTGGTCTACTTCATCGTATAGAAACAGCTAAATGAATAATCAATCATTTAACATGGTGTCACGAAAACTATGGTCCACAATCCAACCTTGTGTGGTTTCCATGCACGACTTAACGCCCATTCCTTGTACCAACCAAAAAAACTAATAAGATCATAAGATCATCATTCAAATGTTTTATTATTAAATTCGTGGCCCGGAAACTATAATTATCTGCTTCGATTGATACTATGAGCAATGAGCTCTTATTAATAGGAGGAACCATAGAGCGGAGGTCATGACATTGTAGGCTTTCACTTAGTTGATTAAGGATGGCAACATTTGGTGTTGAAATTGGTAGAAAATTAGAAGTATTGTAGTCGCTAATATCATTATTTAGGTACATCCTCTATCCTATACTATATTTGTTTAGGTAATTAACTAAACGTAAACTATATTGATATGTATTTTTTATTATTGTATAAAAGACATATAAAGATTATTTGAAATGTATTGAAATACACGTGTTTGCATCCAGCAGGGATTGAACACAGTACCTATTCTAACTTTTATAACCTTACTAGCTGACTCGGCGAACTTCGTACCGCCTAATAATGTGATAAATGAAGAACCGCTCGACCGATTTTGTGCAAACTTCAAATAAACCATCTACTAAATATCCCGAACAAAGCCTGAAACATTTGGTTTGGATAGGTGAGCCTGTGCTTGAGTTATAAAATTACAACGAAAAGTGGCATTAATTTTTATATATATAGATTAATCTAGTTAAGCCAATACTACCTACATAAAGAAATGATTCAAAGATTTGATCGTACTTTGGTGAGCCACTTTTGTTTAATATTCTATTAGAAAGATCACAGATCTTAGATCTTAGACTATTTATAAGTTCAGTTCTGATGAACAAAAACAAAACAATTCTATAGGTTAAGTAAACGTCATCTCTACAACCTGTCATGGCTGTCATAACTCTTAGGACAAACGTCAAACAGTTTTAATTTTTATTTTGTACATAAAGTGCCTCGTAAGTACATGACTCACTAATTTTGTAGTCTGTTGTAATTTGTTGTTTGTTGTTATTATAATTACTAATCCTAGTGTTTAAGTTTTAGCATGTAAATTACTAACAAAAGGAACCATTTTTGTTGTTGTCCGAAAATTAAACAATTTATTATTATTATATAAAAACCATTTGATAATATGAAAAAAAAAATACTTTATTTTATTCAGGGCTAAGTTTCCCAACTTCGCTGAAAGGTACATGTTATGGCCAAAGCCCCATATAAAAATAAAACATCTCCCTTAGTTAATTACCAACCATCAGTACAGGTAAATAACAAATTGTAAAAATTTTGAGACCACTTTTATATAAAAGACATGTCAAGATTGTTTACATTTAGTCAATTACCTAAACAGATAGAGTATAGAGTGGTAGAAGTTCCCACCTCAAAAGAAAAAAAAATGAAACTCACAAAACGTTTCAGAAACACTTTTATTACACGTACAGCTAAGGAGAGGAATTCCTTGCCAGAGTCTGTATTTTCTGATAGCTACAACCTGAAGGTGTTTGAGTTAAGAGTGAATAGGTTACTTACAGCTTTTGAATTTATTTCGTTGTGTCAATATATAAACACTAGTTTCTGCCAGCGACTTTGCCCGCGCAAAATTAGGTTTCTCGATACAAACTTTGGACCCCCATTTCGACCCCTTAGGGGGTGAATTTTGGAAAATCCTCTCTTAGTGCTCGCGTACGTCATAAAAGGAAACCTTGTGCGATATTTCACGCACCCAGTCCCAATAGTTTCGACCGTGCGTTGATATGTCAGTCAGTCAGTTTCTCCTTTTACTATCTATCTATATATATAAAAATCAATGTCAATTTTCGTTGTAGTTTTATAACTCAAAAACGGGCTCACCTATCTTTCGATAAATGTGTAGGCTTTGTTCGGACTATTTAGTAAATGGTTTATGTGAAGTTTGCACAAAATCGGTCGAGCGGTTCTTCATTTATCATATTATTAGGCGGTACGAAGTTCGCCGAATCAGCTAGTATTATATAGATAAAATTTATTGTTTATGGAAAGTACATAATAGAAAATTAAGTGTAGAAATTATACTTACTAATAAATATTATAATATATAATAATAAATGACCGAGAAAGGAGAAGCAAAAATTACCACTTTTCCAGTTTTAAGCCTTTGACGTCGTTAACTTTTTCTCTAGTCACCAAAATGTCCAGTGGGTCTTAGATAATAATTCCAGAACACAACGCTTCGACAAAAGATTACCGACTTGAATTAATACACATTTTTATAAGTAGATATAACAGCGTCGATTTGTGGAAGTGTAAACCAGGATTGATAATTGAAAAGTCGTTTCACTAAAGTCACGGAAGACTTTGAGTTAACAAGAACTCATCATAAGTACTCCGAACTCGAAAAGAGCGAACTTGAAAACCGTTCACATGTCAAAAATGTAAGAAATAACAGTCGTTCGTAAACAATTAAGCAATCAACGAAATTTCGTCAAAAATCCAATTGATGTTACAGTTATACGCTTGCAAAAAGTGGCGCCTGTAATTACCAAACATCCTTTACCTATCAAATTAAATAAATTGAATCTTATTAACAAAGTAATAAGCTCTTACATTACTGCTTCTCATTCTTGGTAATGAATAAAGTTTAAAATAAACTTTACTGCTATAAAATTAGAGTTTAACATTGTTTGCTAATTGGAATGTTGTTCTGCATTCGCGAAAAGATAATGATTCGAATTTCGAACACGCTCAAATATTTAAATAATATAAACTTTCCTTACGGGTGTGTTCTTACGACTCTGTTATTTGTATTTTCTTTTTTTTTTAACAAATATGGCTTTGTAGTTCGCTTTGTGGGGTCATGTTAAAAAAACACGTCAAAGTTATTTTACGAATATTTTTGAACAGATTTTTTTGAAAAGTTTTTTTCATAACTGAATGTTATTATAGCTACCTACGGTATGATTGAAATACTCTAGAACATTCTAAGGTGTCATTGTATTCATAATTATTTACTAGGTTTATCATATGACAAACCCTCAAATTGCATCATTCTGTACGAAGCGTACGTAGGAGTTCCTACCTGAAAATGCAATTTCAGGCAGGTTCTCAGTTATTTCAATGACATTTTATCAAAATTAACTGATTTTCTTTTGTAGAATAATTATTCAAGGAACTTTATTTTTTCTCATTAATCGATCATAAGCGTGTGTGGCATCAACGTTGGCCCTAACATCTGGAACCAACATATCAATTTAAATTATTTTGTCTTAACCAATCGACAAGTCACGAACAAGAAAATTTAACTACACCATGTATATTAACGTTTTTAGGAAACATTCGAAATTTAAAATTCAAACCAATTTGTTCGTTGGCGATTCTTTCCGGATTTATTTAGACAGTGTTTCTATATTAATTATAGTGTTAACAGTTCCGAATATTCATAAATAAGGTTGAGTTTTTTTTACTGTTTTAATTAATTTTAAATAGTGGTTATCGTGTCGGCACGTGGGCGTAGCGGTGTTTTTAAGAAAAGGATGATGTAAACGATATAACAGGTGTTTGGTTGTTTATTTATAAAATATTGGAATATAAAAAAGGGCTATAGATAAGAAAACGATGGACAAGTACGTATAGATTACTCAATGATGTGAAACATAAGATAAATATATATTTCCAATCTAATTTACATAAGATATAAAAAGGTTGCAGCCTCTAACTGATAATAAAAGTGCGAAAAATGATAGCTATTATAGGTAATAGAGTATCACATTAATATAAACCAAAAGATAAGGTAAAATAGATTTCCCTACTTTGTAATCTAACACAAGCTTTCAATCTAAAACCAACCATAGTTGGACCACATAGGCTTCATAATCTATTACACACTCCTATCCTTAAACCTCGTGAAGGCGCTTTTTCGACTTTATGTCTCAAGATATAGAGTTGAATTTCCTTTGAAGTGTAACCACATAACCGGAGCTGCGAGTACGATATCAGTGCTTATATTTTTTTAATTGCCAACATTGCCGCAGTTGTGTTTGCATTCTCAATAGTGCATATTGCCCGGTGCGTATTGTCTACCTAAGCGCGGTGTTTATACTACCCACACAAGACGACAGCAGACTGCTATAGAGTTGACTTTGCTCTGGCATTTATTTGAGATAGATAGATAGATATTCTTTATTGTACACCGAAAATACAATTTACATTAGGAAATTAACATTAATAGGGTGTCACAATGGGCGGTCTTATCGCTAAAAATGATTTTTTAAAGACAACCTTTCCTACTTCCTTTTTTCCTTTTTCTTTTTTTTGAGATGATGGGTTTAGGTTGAAGGATGATATTTTTGAGTTACCGTGGCCTTAGAACACAAATCGCAATTGGAAAAACACAGGTGTTTTGTAGTCAGTAAAAAAATTGACACAACCCTCTCGCACCACCCAGAGTGGAGCCACAAAAAAGTACTATTTCTCATAAAAAAGATAAAGAGATAAATAAAAGAAAATACTTGAAGTACCTACTTACAATAAAACTCTTTCTTCTAATAATTCATATATTGCTGTGATATTTAATATATTATGCATGAGATTTTAATAACAAATAAATAAATTCCTCAAAAAATCTACCTTAACCCCTCGCGCGCAGCGGGTATTATCATTACGTAATTGTGTGTTTACGTAAAATCGAATCGGTCCAATAAAAATGAAGAGACAAACATTTTCGGAAGTGCAAGTGTGTACAATACGACAATTAAGCGTTTTTCAAGGTCATTCAAGTTGTACAAACGTATGTACAAGCGGCGCTCGAAAGGTCAATTTATCACATCATCATCTTCCTGCCCTTATCCCGTGTTATTTGGGGTCGGCGCAACACGTTTTTTTCTTCCATTCTGCCCTGTTACTCGTCATGCTATCACTAACTTCCTTTTCTTTCATATCACTCTTCACACAATCCATCCATCTTTTCTTTGGTCTCCCTCTCCCTCTCCATCCATCCACATGTAAACTCATAACTCTTTTAGTAACATGCGTTTCATCCCACCTCTTTACATGACCATACCAAGACAAACGATTCCCTTTCAGTTTTTCAGTCAATTTATCACATAATTATTATAAAAAAGAATTTCTCTTCTCTTTTTATTTTAGTATTGTTTAGTACATGTTTGACTACTATCTCATCTGATGGTAAGCGATGGACAATGACATAAATTTGCTCACAATTAAGCTATTCACTTTTGACTTGAGTCCTGTTATTGCTATCAAGACACACAGACATTATGGCTGCATTATAGGTAAGCATTCCCAAAAAAAAAATAGAATTAAGAATATAATCGTAGTCAAAGTATACTACATACTTATAATAGTGTCATATAGACTGCTAAAAACGAATTAGTATTAGTATAGCAAAAAAAAAAATATATAAATATTTTCTGCTAGGGCCGCGAGCATTTTCTGAAAAGGAAACCCGTGATCTTAGAACGCAAAAGGCAAATAAAAACACAGATGTGGTTATAGTCAGTAAAAGTATGACACGCCCATCTGCTTCACTCAGAGCTGGATAAGTCATTGAAAGATTTCCCACCTTAAAAAAAATAGTAAAATATTTCAATAATTATAATATGTATATTGAAGTTTCATATTACTAAGGAATAGAAAGAAATTTTATATGATATCAATCTGAAATAAAAAAAGTAATAATTTACTTCTTTATATACTATAAATTCTAAAAAAAATATGCGAAAAAACTAAAACACAGTATGTATTTATTAATTATCTACATTTGACAGTTGTAATATGACCGCTATCTATATCTATATATTTTTAGATTTTTTACATTTTAGGAAGCATAAACGACTTAATACAGCATTAAATATAAATATATTACTAATAAAATGGCACATCTAAATCGATTTAGGCAGCGAAATCATCTTATTAAATAATAATATTAACGATTTATAAAATGAATACTAAACAGCTACAGAAGTATAAGCCGATACAATATAATTTCCCATAAATCATAAAAGTTGATTGGTACAAAAATAACAGATCTATGGCCAGTTTACGACGCTATAAAAATGGTCACATTTTTTTTTGTTGATTGATTTTATAATAAGCGATTACCCCGTCTGATGTCATTTCTAAATATGCATGACTCTACATCATTAGAGCAAACGGAGACTCGTGTTTTATTACTAATTTCTCAATCAGTAGCTACGAACGCTAAAAATCACAAAAAAAATGATAATATAATTTATAACCCGCGTTACGCGTGCGGATTTTGATTAATTAATATCATAAAATTTACATAAAACCATTGAGTTATAATGTACTACAAAAACATTAATTTTAGATCTGACGGCAAACATATCAATCATAGCTTAAGAAAAAATTTGCAATTTTTTTGACACATATGCATGATAATTGTCACAGTTTGAGCCCACTCTATGTAATTCTTGGTCTTCTTTGAGTATCTTCATACTTCTGAAAGGGGACTTAAAATTCACTTTATTAAGTTGTCATAAGGTTTCATTTTGACTGTTTCGAGTACCGTGGGTTTAAAAAACTTGAACATCAAAGGTAGCCTGAGAAGTTTCGCGTGCGGCCATTGGACAAATCGCTAATTTACATATAACAAATACTGTAGTCACGTTTTCAGTAAAAATGTTCGTGTTTAGGGTACGGCAGAAGTGTAGGCCCAAGTACTCTCTCCGTAGAGAATGGGAGATTTTGATCTTTAAGGTTTTATGGGCAGATAGATTTGTGCTGCGGATGTCTGGATTCGCGACACAATACTATACTTAGATCCTCATAAGGAATAAAAGAGACGCCCAGTGTATATTTCACGGTGTTCCAGCCAAGACATAATGTAGACAGGTTGATAGTAAGAAATATAAATTAGGTGTACAAATAAGTTTCTGCCGTTAAATAAAAAAATAGAAATTGTTTATGAAAGATCTTGTCCATTATTAGACTAGGCCATCACTAGACTTGTCCATCACTAGACTAGTCCAATAATAGACTTGTCCATAACTAGATTTGTCCATCACCAGACTTGTCCAACACCAGACTTGACCAACACTAGACTAGCCCATCACTAGATAATTGTCCATCAGCAGATTTGTCCATCACTAGATAATTGTCCATAACTAGACTTAATGTCCATCACTAGACTTGTCCATCACTAGATAATTGTCCATCACTAGACTTGTCCATCACTAGATAATTGTCCATCTCTAAACTTAATGTCCATCACTAGACTTGTCCATCACTAGACTTGTCCATCACTAGACTTGTACATTACTAGACTCGTCTAACACTAGACAATAAAATTGTCCATCACTTGATTTGTCCATCAGGTAGGATCGCAGTTAAGCACTGGTTTATATCATTTCAAAAAAATAACACAAAAAACAAACACCCTAAATTGGCCCATCACTGGACAATCGTTCATCTCTAGCCAATTGTCCATCACAAGACAATTGTCTATCACTAGTTTGTCTATCTAGTGATAGTGCATCTAGTGATGGCACTAGATGCTTATTTGCCACATAATTTAATGTCTATCACTAGATGCTTATTCGCCATATAATTTGACATCTTTGTAAAAAATTATGTGATGCAGATTACCCATAAAATCGTTAGTATTCCTTATCCTATGTTAGTATAATCTATACTATGTTAATATATGTTAGTATTTGTACACATCATAATATATACTGTTAAAGCAAAGTTACAAAACTGAGAGCTAAAAAAATCACGAAGTATTTTTTTTTTGCGAGACTATATTTTCGTCTCACTTCTGGGTAAAAGCTTCCCTCCAATTCTTCAACAATTAATTATAGTAAATATTTTTAATGAAATATTGTCAAGTAAATTTTTTCCGTTGCCTCAAGCGATCGACCACCTCCTTTACTTATAGCATTACTGCTTCGCAGAAGGAGGCGACCCCCTGCAAGTCCTCCTCGCTCCAGACCATGGCCTGTACCAAGGCCCGGCACGAGAGATCGCTGCCGCCGATCGACCCCACGAGAACACTGCGTTACTCTGCCCAAGCGGGATACACCTCCACTATCTGCTCCACCGTGTCCTCCAGGCGGTGCACACAGTGGCGATACCCGGGCGTCACTTCCGCACGAATCTAGTGCAGGAACTTCCCGAACTTACAGTGTTCGGTGAGAACCTGCGTCATGCAGAAGGTGAGACGCCGTGAGATCTTTCCAAGCACGCCTCAAAGAGGGGACTTACCGCCCTAATTGTGGCGAGCCCAATTGTCATGTAAATCAACATTTCCTAAAAGCAAGCTTGAGCTAACTTACAAAACAAAAATAAAACAAAACTATCAAAAGAAAGGCCAATATCGTTACCTATCTATATTAAACTGTGACCAATAAGTTTGACCAATATTTGCCACATCTCTTAACCGTTCACTATAGCGATCAAACTTTCAAACATCGACCGATATTACGACATGAAAAACAATGACGAGAATTTTACCCCAGTACCAACATTACAAACTCACATTCCAACGTTAAGAATATTGTACGAACTAAGTACCAAACTTCTAAAACAATACACACTTAAAACATATTGCAAAATACAGTTACTTGAATCTTAGAACAAAAGTATTTAACGCACGGCCCAGGTGGATCTTAAGGTGGAATAAATCTAGCTATGTTATTACTGAAGATGGTCAGTACGTATATATTACAAAATATAGCGAACTATACTGCACAATGGTCGGGCTTGGCTATTAGAGCGGTCAGGGTAAGGGTGTGGATAGATAGTAGCGCGGTCCAAAGACGCACGTCGATGCGGCGAGCGGAACGTGTTTCGTGAAAATCGCACTTCAAGAGCTGCAAAGAAAAGTTTACTTTTTAATTTGTTATTTGTTGGCTCGCGTTCGATCACTATCTCTCTTGACGGTAAGCGATGATGTGGTTGATGATGAAGCATACTTACCTAGAAGTTATCTATATTTACTTATTTATTCTCACATCGGAACTCCTTGCAGCAATTACACCAATGGACCACAATTAGTTCAGACTCTGCTACTTTCTAACATCATGTGCGCGGTGGAGTGGTAGTCATTAAAGGAGCGGCGCGGTGTGGTGGTGATTCACGTACGCTCGCTTACGCAGCATCAGGCCAGCGTTCCTCCAGGATTCCACATGTAGCAAATCCCATATCGAAGACATTTTTTTTATATTTTAAAGCTCTTTCGATACATTTTTCAGTTCGCCCAGTGGCTTACAACACTAAATGGTACGAAAACTAGGCCAGATGAATTAGACATTCTATCGGTTTCTAAGAATCACCCTTGTAACGTATCGATGGGATGTTCACTAATAATGATGTGAGTTTAAATTGTATCAGAATATTTATTAATTGTCTGAAAGTGTCACCCGGGTGAATATTAGTCAATAAAAGTCTGACACTTCTTCTCCCTTCACGTTAGAGCAAGAGAAGTCATCGAATGATTTCTGGGTGAAATTTATCTATAATATGATTATATATATATTTAGAAATATATAAGTATGTTTATCAGCTGTCTCATAACACAGAATCGGTTTAGTTTAGGACTAGACGGCGTTGTGTGATAGTTGTGGAATATTATTATTATTTCACAGTACAAAAAAATATTTAAAAAATGGGTAAGTCGATCTCACGTAGGACTGGATGAATTTTGCTAATCATAATTAAGTTGTAGCTTAATATGTGGTTAATGTAATCATATGACAATATAATAAATTACCACTTGTAGGAAAACAGTTTTTATGCATTTGTGCATAGCCACATTATAGTTTTAGCTGTATTATTTTAGACTAGCTTGTACCAGCGCCTTCACGTGATATATGTAGTAGGCTCGTCCATACAATCTTTAGACCCCTGTTCCATCCTCATAGAGGCTGATTTTTGTAAAATCCTCTCTTAGTGCTCACAAAAACCTCAGACCTCATAAAAAGAACCCTTGAGCAAAATTTCACGGTTCCAGTTCCAATAGTTTCAACTGTGGTTTGAAATGTCAGTCAGTCAGTGTCTCTTTTTACATAGATTCGCAATTTAAAAAATTGAATAGGTATTTTTTTCGTTACAACAAGAAGGTGACATGACGTGTTACTGTGCAGAAGACTTTCCTTATCGCGTGGTAAAACCTTAAACTCCTCCATATTTTGCGTTTTGCTACGTTCTCGTGTACACCTACCTTTACCGAGACCCTAGTAATAACAGGTCCCGTCCGCACAGCCGCGGCAATTAACGCGCGAACCCATCGCAATGAGCTATGGCATTATTTAGATGCCACGATATTTACATGTATATTAAAACTTATCATTATTTTAAATGTTAGACTTAAATTTTCTCTTGATTATTTTTGGTATTTATAACGTAAATGTGGGCTCCTAGTTCCTTGTTTCTTGAAATGGGGAAATTAGTTTTGTAAGTTAGGTTCTTCATAATATTACCATTGTTGTGCTTGAAAAAAACAACCGACTTCAATGTAGAAAAAACAACATTAAAAAAGTACAAAATAACTTTATCTAATTTTGCAAGTCGGTGTTTCAATAATAGTTTTGTTTTGTCTCTTCGTAATTCAATATCGACTTCCGAAATTAAAGTTGTTTTGTATTTTTTTAGTGTTTTTTTTTTACTTTGAAGTCGGTTGTATTTTTTTAGTATTTTTTTTTACACTTGTTATGGTATCACAGCCAAAAGGTACCACCCAGCTAATTTATTTATTTATTTAAACTTCATGTACAGTGGTGGTACATAGGCGGACTTACTGCCACAAGGCATTCTCTACCAGTCAACCACCGGGTTAAAAAAAAACAACACTGTGGTAGGTGTGCACAATAAATAAATAATAACTAACCATCATCACATTAGTTTGATGGTACCATAAAGAGTGCATCTCATGACAATTGACAACAAACAAATCTCAAATACGGTTAGGTTACATTGATTTATTACAGAGTTCCGGTGTCTACCTTCCAGCTTCATCATCAGATCAGTTCGATTTATCCCCTCCCCCCTTCTTTCCGTCAGTCATCGACTACACATATAAAAAAGCCATTTTACTTGTTACGAGAATTCTGCTATGATCCTGTGAGAAGTTCCGTTCTATATCTTCGAAGTTCCTCATCAGATCATAACAATATTTCTATGGGACTAACTCGAAAGCATAAACTATCAAACAAAAAATTATTTTCAAAATCCGTGAAATCGGTGAACATACATACAAAATAAAAATTTGTTTAGCCGAACATAGAAACTTCTTTTGTTTTGAAGTCAGTTAATAAAGGAAACATTCTCCAGGTGTTTTTTTCTTTTTATTTTTTTATTGGGTGGGAAAATCATCCTAATGACATCCCCGCTCTTGGGCGGAGCGGGAGATAGTGTCAGACTCTTACTGACTAAAAACCCACTCCTGTTCCTTCGTTGCCTTCGTCCCAGGGCCCCGGGTTCCGCTTTCACACTACCCGTGGCCCCAGTAGGCTTCGACCCTGCTGGGTCCCTACGATTTGCTGACATCTCCTTGAGGCGCGCGTGGAACAATACGCGCCGTCGACGACTTGGGCTCGGTCCGGACGGTTACCGGACGGTCAGACGGCGAGCCACCCATTGCTCGCCGTCTGCAAGCCCGCGCCTACGGTGGCCGGAAATCGGGATCGGAATCCCGGCGGCGGTTGGATTGTAAGGACCGTTGCCTCACGCGATCGGCCGCCTCCTTAGCTAGCATTACTGCTTCGCAGAAGGAGGCGACCGCCTGCCACTCCTCCTCGCTCCGGAGCATGGCCTGAACCAAGGCCCGGCGCGAGAGATCGCCGCCGCCGATTGCCCCCACGAGGACACGGCGTTGCTCTGCCCAAGCGGGGCACACCTCCACCGTGTGCTCTACTGTGTCCTCCGGGTGGGCCGCACAGTGGCGACACCCGGGCGTCGTTTCCGCACGAATCCGGTGCAGAACATTCTCCAGGTGTGAAATTAACCTCATATTTTATGTCGTTCGTCATCAGAATTACGATCTTCCTGTCCTTGACCCATATAAGTTGAGGCACAACATGTTGTTTTCTTCCATTATATCTTGTCAGTAGTCACGCTATCACTGACTCCTTTTTCTTTCACAAAATCTTTTTCTTTGCCTTTCATTCCATTTACACGTTCATAAATCTTCGTCAGTTATCGTTTTATAGTTCCTGATTTTTTCTTGATAAATTATTATCATTAATTAAAAAAACCATAATTAACCATAATCAAATTGAAAATAATTATAGTTTTATTTTATTTAATAACATTCATCATTTCAGCCGAAAGAGGTCCACTGTTGGACATAGGCCTCCCCCAAGCGTCTCCACAACGACCGATCCTCGTGCGTCTCGTATCCACCGCATTCTCGCGACTCTCACCAGGTCTTCGGTCCACCTTGTGGGAGGCCTTCCAACGCTGCGTTTTTCGGTACGCGGTTGCCACTTTAAAACCTTTCGGCCTATCGACCAATCGATCGATTATATAACAAAACCTATTTTTTTTTAATTAAGTATTTTTTTTAATACTTAAAATATAACACAAAAAATCTAAAATTGATCATCAACATATCAGTCCGATGGTAAACTAAAATGAAATTTGGCTGGATACATCTGACGTATGTCACATCACCTTCGCGATTCATCTACTCTCATGAGTTCAGTGAGTGACGATTTTCCTATACCTACCCTGCAGCAGGTAAATTCCAACTGGCAATGTTTAAAGAACAGCTCGTTCCTCTATAAACATATTTTCGTCTTTCTGTTCTAACTCAATTATTAAAGTTTTTTGTCAATGGAGAAATTACGATAAAAACTAACGGTAATAAATTACAATTATCAGACAGGAGTAATATCTTCTGCTCATCCTTTTGATGTAACCTCGATGGAAGACTATGTAAGATGACACCCACATGTTTTAAAGTTCATGAGAATTTTAAAACACATTTTCGTTATTATTTGTAAGAAAATTCACATTCTTTTCTCAGTTTCAATTGGTCAATACATTTTACACAATTCATTGCCGCTGGGATGAAGTTGTGTTCCAATTCCGATCGATAATAGGGTTACCTAAATGGTAAAAATGGGACTCTATTACTAAGACTCCGCTGTCCATTTGTCTGTTACCAGGCTGTATCTTAAGAATCGTGATAGCCAAGACAGTTGAAATTTACACAGATGATGTATTTCTTTCTGTTGCCGCTATAACAAACTAAAAACAGAATAAAATTTAAGTGGGGCTCTCGAACAACAAAAGTGATTTTGTTCCCGTTTGAACCCTTCGTGCGCGAGTCCGACTCACATTGGGCCGGTTTTTATATTGATAGATAACTATCTGATTTCGTAAGATTTTATTACACGATAAATTACTAATATTTACAGCTGGAAATTAGCTCATTCAAATATTCCTACTAGGGCTGCGGATACTGTAGCGTACCATCCAATCGTCAAGTAAAGAGCTAGCCCGAATCGACAGCACATAGTAATCCACACATGCCTTGAAGAGATGTCAACAAAACCGAAAGGGGTCCATTAGGGCCGGTGTTTGTTAGAGCCTTAGACATAAACACAACAGAAAATGAATACACATACGTGATTTTTTTTCCACTCAAGTGCGCGAGTAAGATAAGATAAGATATGATATATTTATTTGCTTAAACATGTGTATGATGTGTACACATACAATATTAAAAAAAGTACATGCAGGATGACATAAAGAAATAATAATTGGTTCAGACATTTGTGCCACATACTGTGGCGTGCAAATGTTTTGATAAGTACTAATAAATTTTTACAATAATTTGAAAAATAAATCAATGTCAAAATTAAACATGTCAAAATTTAGAAAGTAAAAACATTTAGTTTAGAAAATTAACATCGAGTAATAAATGTCAAATAAAATACATGTCAAAAGAAAAGTAAAAATGATAATAAATCTATGTATGTGAATTAAACAAATAGTAATAAATGTCAAAGCATACACAGTCATGTCAAAAGTAATTATTAAAATCATAATTGAATCTTAGTCACTCTAAATGGTTCTGTCAGAAATTCATTAATAGTTATATATGCTTTGTCTGTTAAGAATGACTTAAGTTGATTCTTCAATTGTACATTATTAAGCTCTCTCCAACTTTTAGGTAACTTATTATATATAAGGTGTTAAAAAATTAACTTTAATAATTTCGAGGGGACATTGCACTCCTCATTATGAACAACTTTTACTATGGGACCAAACCTAAAATCGCGAAAAAAATAAATTAGCTGTTCCCTACGTTTATGTTCGCATAACTCGTCAAAATGTATGGAGCAGCTCACATTTTTTTTTCGTTATTTCAGTTTTGGTCCTATAGTAAAAGTTGTTCATAATGAGGAGTACAATGTCCCATCAAAATTCTTAAAGTTAATTTTTTAACACCTTATATAATGAGAGCCATACAGAAAACATTTTTGCGCATAAGTGCAGTCCTCCTCCTATGCCTCCTATAACAATTTGATGATTCACGGAATTAAAAAAATAGGGGCTACTGATCCTATTAGAGCTACGGATTGTTCGAAAGAGTTACTGTAGCCCTAGACTACAAAGGGTAACTGAAAAATGTCTGACACTTCCAATCGCTTCACTCAGAGAGCTCATCTGAATACTAAAGCCTGTCAATCCAACAGGCTTTCTATAAAGACCGGAACACACGACTCAAAGCTTCATCGGTCAAACGTCTAGCCTAGCCACAGCCTAACCCGTAGCTCAGTATTATAAACATCACATTACGCCCATCACGAGATTCGAATCTGTGACCCCGCGACCCGCAGTCGACCCACTAAACCCTTATGTGATGTTGCGTTGTTTTAATAACTGTTCTTGCGATATTTTATGAGCTTTTGTGGTTGGTACATCTTGAGAGGAAATTTTAATGCACTTTGTCATAAGTCTCTTCTAGAGAGGAGGCTTGAGTCCCAGCAGTGGGAACATTAAAAGGCTGATTATGCTTTGCTAGATTAGCAGGATTAACACCTCTCTTGAAACGCTTCCCTATATCGTTTTGATGAAGGTTAAATAATATTGTTTATGTTTTTTTTATAAATAGGTTTTTTTTTTGTTTATCGGGTGGGAAAATCATCCTATGACAAATCCCGCTCTTGGGCGGAGCGAGAGATAGTGTCAGTCTTTTACTGACTAAAAGCCCACTCCTGTTCCTTCTTTGCCTTCGTCCCAGGGTCCCGGTTTTCGCTTTCACACTATCCGTGGCCCCAGTAGGCATCGACCCTGCTGGGCCCCTACGATTTGCTGACATCTTCTTGAGGCACGCGTGGTTCAGTACGTGCCGTCGACGACTTGGGCTCGGTCCGGACGGTTACCAGACGGTCGGACGGCGAGTCAACCATTGCTCGTCGTCCGCAAGCCCGCGCCTACGGTGGCCAGAAATCGGGATCGGAATCCCGGCGGCGGACAGGGTGTAAGGACCGCTGCCTCACGCGATCGGCCGCCTCTTTTGCTAGCATTACTGCTTCGCAGAAGGAGGCTACCGCCTGCCACTCCTCCTCGCTCCGGACCATGGCCTGAACCAAGGCCCGGCGCTAGAGATCGTTGTCGCCGATTGCCACGAGGACACGGCGGTGCTCTGCACAAGCGGGGCATACCTCCAACGTGTCCTCCGGGCGATCCACACAGTGGTGACACCCAGGCGTCATTTCCGCATGAATCCGGTGCAGGAACTTCCCGAACTTACCGTGTTCGGTGAGAACCTGCGTCATGCGGAAGGTGACGACGCCGTGAGGTCTTTCCAATCACGCCTCAAAGAGGGGACTTACCGCCATAATTGTGGCGTGCCCGAGCACACGTGCTGAAACACTGTGTCTTGAGCACTGTATTTCCTACATACCTTGCTAATTTTCCTTGAGATTGATCACCATGATCGGAATAAAAGGTAGGGATGAATATTATTATCTTTTTAAATTATGTTTTTTGGTTTTTTTTTTGTGGAGATTGTCGACCTTATACTACCTGGAGGCGAACCATCCAGAACGACCTGCTGACAATGGGCATAGCGCCAGAAATGACGCAAAATTACCTAGAATGGCATAAAAATATCAGGAGGGCTGACCCCAAACAGGGAACAATCCAGAAGACTGATTGATTATTTTAAAAACAGTTTCTTATTAATTTTTTTTTTTCGTTCTAAATTATGCAATAACTAAGCATTTTTTGTCTTGATCCATCACTTGCCTAACACCGCCCACTCTTCCGCTATCAAAACTCCA
Source organism: Mythimna vitellina (assembly GCA_949316375.1). Lineage (NCBI taxonomy): Eukaryota > Metazoa > Arthropoda > Insecta > Lepidoptera > Noctuidae > Mythimna > Mythimna vitellina. The sequence goes on along the minus strand of OX438701.1, from coordinate 22,423,437 downwards.
ATTCAGCATTTGTACCAATTAAACTATTACTAAAGAGACGACCTTCGTTCGCTTAACTTGAGATTAATTATTTCTATTGTACCTAGAACACATTTAAAACCAACTCTAAAATGCACTTTCGAAAATGGAAAATAGTCTTTACCCAGTCGTCATAAGGATGATGATGATGATAAATTAATATGGTAATAGTTTAATCCAATAACAAAATGCTCGTCGGACGCGCTTGTCAGTGCGCAAGAGCATGATTTTTGTGCTGTTAGCGGGTTCTTTATCGATGATCGCTAGCGAAAGTAGTTTCGAACGTAGTTAAGAATCATTTGAAAGGATTTTCATTTGAGATTTTTTTTCTGATTGAATATAAACTCATTATCATCATTTTAGCCGAAAGAAGTCCACTGTTGGACATAGGCCTCCCTCAAATGTAGCCAGAATGATCGGTCCTGTGCGTCTCGCATCCATCGGATTCTCGCGACCCTCACCAGGTCATTGGGTGGACCCAAGACTTGCGGGAGGCCTTCCTTCTGCGTCTTCTGGTACGAGTTCACCATTCCAGAACCTTTCGTCCCCAACGACCATCTGTTCTGCGAGCAATGTGCCCTGCCCGCTGCCACTTAAGTTAACTAACAATAATTTAGTTCGATAGTTTAGTTCATATTAACTTGGTACTGTTAATTCAGATTCCAGACGGTGGACTGAATGCCTGTTGCGGGAGACTGCTGGTCGCAAGAAGCTTAGAGCTGGTTGATGTGGAGACGCTTGAAGGAAGAAAGGTTTTTTCGGTTAAATTATAGTACATTCTAAAACGACAAACATTTTTTCTATGGTGGTTTTGAAACAGTTTTTTTTTATTTACCCATAGTTTTACCCCTTGAGCGCCGATTGTACATACTTGTAGATTGTAGATTGGAAATAGCTATGCTTGGAGTTTCCTTGCGTAATTGGATCAGGAATGCAAATAATCGCAGGAGAACACAGGGCAAATTGCTCGCAGAACAGATGGTCGATGGGACTGACAGTTTTAGAGTGGCGACCACGTAACTGAAGACGCAGCGTTGGAAGGCCTCATAGAGGGGTATATATGGTACTAATATTGACGATCTGGTGAGGGTCGCGGGAATCCGGTGGGTGTTTTTTGCAATCCGAGCCGCAAAAGTCCCGTCATTGCGGTGATACTTCCGTGAGGCTTACCAAAAAAAACTTTTTACCTTTTTGGTTTAGGCTTTTCGTTCAACTGTGGCTACTTTCGGCAAAAATAATAATTTACTACTGAATTTTCCTGACATCTTAACCTTACCTTAGAAGGGCAGTGGTGGCCGAGTGTTAACGGCCTCGACTTACGAGTTGTAGGTCGCGGGTTCAAACCCAGCCAAGCGTTGTGTAATTTATTTCATCACCACAACGGTTAAAGAAAACATCGAAAGGAAACCAGCATGCTCTAGAACCAAAAATTCGAAGACATGTGACATTCAACAACCCGTACTGGGCCCGCGTGGTGGATTAGGGCCCGTGCCCTCTCCTAGAGAGGAGGCTTGAGTTCCAGCAGTGAGAACATTAAAAAAGGCATTCATTTTCCAATTCTTTTTACATGAAATAACACTTATTTAATTTTACAAATACATGTTTCATTCGTCTCTTATTTCGAAAATCGTTTATCGACAACACCACCTCCCTACCTTTCAGCCTCACATTATAAAGAGCACTCAAAAGGTACTTAAAACATCTTCAACTTAAGATTTTGATTCCCCGTGGGTGTTAAACTTGTCAAGTGTGGGTCTTGCAGCCAGTAATTACTTTCCAATCTGTACTCTGTACAAAAGGTACGGATATGGAAAATGCAAGGCTGTGCTATTAGTACTAATGAGTGATAGTGGGTGGAATCTCTGATTTGTGCATTGTTTTAGCAAGTACGGCCTTGCGTTGATTTCTTTTTTATTGATTTGTGGGTGTGTGTTTTAATTTGTTGTGTTGTGTAATTGTTTTTTGGCAAGTGCGTAGTTTTATTAAAAGGTTCATTGGAAGATTAGTGTCAGACAATATTTGTCCGGCAACACTGCTGAAGTGAATCTTTCTGGTGCAACAGTGAGGACGTGTATGATTTTACTTATTACTTGGTGACTGAAGAAAAAAAAAATATCTTTCTTTCTTAAAAAATTGATGACTGAATGAGATTAGTCGATAAAGAGCCGTTTTTCACAAATAGAGATCTTGTCCAAATCCTCCAAATTTATGTATCTCCTTCAAATTTCACCATATTGTTACAGTAATTTTGGACACTCAGAAGTCAGTCTATCAATTAAAATTATGTAAGATAAGATAAGGTAATCATTTATTTACTCAAACGTGAGTAAAATACATACATCACAAAGTAAATCAGTTAGTAAGTAAGCATCCAAGAAATGTTAAACACAATATAAATCGTCATGTCTGCCCTGGAAAATGAAATGAAAATATTTCCAAAATAATACAAATAATAAAATCATTCTAGCGTGTCATTAAGTAAAATAATAAAAAAATATAATACTGATACAAGTCAAAATAAAATTAAACGTCTAGAATGTCAAACTAATAATAAAATAAAAATTTCTATAAAAAAAAAAAATATTACAAAAATTTCCTGTTTATATAAAAAAGTATGTCACAAATTCAAAATTTGTCTTTGAAAAAACTCATTTAAATTGCAGTAAGCTTTATCTGCATGTATGTATAGGACACGTTTTGCTAGATCGTGTACTTATAACTTAGATATCTCTTATTGTCTTGCTCAAGACTGTGCATATATATCTTATCAGGGTAATTTCAAAGCCCTATATAATATAAGATTGTTTAATAGAACGAAACTATATTTATATCACCTAAAGGTAGCTTGTTCCAAGTATTAATGACTTGTGTATTCAGGATTAATTATAGTATTGGTAGAAGACAATTATTGTCAAATAAAACTTTTTTATTTATTTGTTGTAAACCAATGCTTGACTGCGATCCCACCTGATGGTAAGCAGTGATGCAAGAGCCCATTCACTCTAGCCTTGAAGACACCCAAATTATATTCGGATGGGAAGACCGCAGCAGTTTGAAAATGGCGCCAGTGACTGAAAAGGGAGTTAGTGATAGCGTGACGAGTGACAGGACAGAATGGACGAAAAAAACGTGTTGCGCCGACCCCAAGTAAAACGGGACAAGGGCAGGAAGATGATGATGATGATAGGAAGACTGCAGCAGGCAAATTGTTCCAGTCCGGACCGTAGAGGTTTCAACAACGTCAGGATGGATATTCGCCATATGTTGGGATGTCCAATGGTAGAAATGAGTCATCGGAATAAAGTCATGTATTTCCCCAAAATGCAACCTGTGCATACTCCGATTATTAAAATCAAACCATCCTAATCCAAACAAACGTGACGTTACAATTAAGAGAGCACACTAACCTTAAACAAGGACTTACCAACACAAAATCAATCATATTTGATAAGCAGTATTACTATTATTATGTCATGTAGACGTGAACACCGTGAGATCGGGTGCGCGCGCGCATGACTCATATAACGCATAGATCACGAATTAATTCTACGATTGTATTATGTGCTTCTAGCTGGGTGTAAAAATCTGGATTTATAGGTAGGTTGGAGGTTGTTTCATGAGTAATGATTTTTTTTAAGGTGGCTCCCATGACTTCAAAGTCTTGAGTTCCAACGCCGAGTTGCTAGCCTGTCGGTTTTCTACCGGTTGCATTTCGGGGACTGTGCGTCGGAATTGTATAACCTAATTCCGTCTATCCCGTTCCATCATCGGAAAACCAAGCATACGGCAATGCGCCACTGGTATATGATGAACATCCCACCTATACGCACAAAACGTTTTGGGAACACATTAATTGTGCGTACAGCTAAGGAGAGGAATTCCTTGGAATCTTTAAGTCAAGAGTGAATAAGTTGCTTCTAGGTAAACGCGCTCCATCGTCAACCGCATTGTTGCTTTCCATCAGGTGAAATAGCGGTCAAGCGCGAACCTATCAAGAATATAAAAGAAAAATGTTCCTTTAGTTGGTTCTTTGCGTTCTAGGATCACGGGTTTCTCTTTCAAAAGTCATCCTACAGCCCCAGTAGCTTCGTTCTACTAGGCCTCGATGGTTTTGCTGATATCTTTTTGAGGCGCGCGTGGAACACTACGCGCCGTAGACGACTCAGGCGCGGTCCTCATGGTTCATGAGTATAATAACGTCCAGTGTGCTATGAAAATTAGCTCGATGGCCTATCCTACTAGTCTGTTAACTGAAAGCTGTGGATTTTCTTACCTTCCCTCTACATTTATAATCAGTCTTATAATGTTCCCACTGCTGAAACTTAGCCCTTCTCTCTAGGGGAGAAAATAAGCTACAATCAACCACGTGGGTTTAGTGCGTGTGGTGGATGTCACATGCCTTGAAATTTCTGATTCTAGGTCATGCCAGTTTCCTCACGATGTTTACTTTCAGCGTTTCGAGAGTAATGGTAATTCATGAAAATTACACAAAAAGTAATGGGCCTTCAAAATATCACACCTTAAGCATGTTCTGTAATTTTTTTTTAAGTGTATTGCTATTGTTTCATTAAATAATCGAAATGCCAGAAAAAAATGATTTGTCTAAGAATACAATAATAATTATATTTATTTAACTATTCATATACACTGTTTGCACATATAAAATAAAAGACCAGAAGAAGGAAATGAAACAATACGTAAAAAGGTGATTCTTATTGCTCTAGAAATGTTTTCCAGCGTACCTGAGGATAAGGAGAGTATACAATAAATACATAAAAAACTTAAATTTTAACTATAATAAACCTAAAAAATCTGAGCAGTGGTGGGCGAGTGGTAACAACTCCGACTTACGAGTTGTAGGTTGCGGGTTCAAACCCAGCCAGGCACAATAATTTGTGTAATTAATTTCATCACCACTGCTCTCAAAACGGAGAAGGAAAACATCGTGAGGAAACCGGCATGTGTTAGACCCAAAAATGCGAAAACATACGACATCCACCAACCCGCTCTGGGCCCGCAGTGGGAACATTATAAGGCAGACTATGCTATATTATGCTAAACCTAAAAACTATATGCCAAACTGTTTTGATATTTAAAAACAGCACATCAACTTGACAACATGTTGAAAACTTTACTCACAAGAAATACTTTTGATATCACAGTAGATAAAACATTATGGGCTTCAACCAATCATGTTTCAGAAATCGGCGACCAAAATTCCCCACCAGCTCACAAATGAGTCAGAACAGTAACAATTTTAACCCTGAACCACATAACATTCGACACCCACGGGCAGGCATGAAACGGTATTATATTATTAGATACTATTTGTTTCTGCAAATTGAGGTGTGGGAATATATTTGTTACTACAATTCGGTTGCTTTATAATTTGGTACATTAACAGCTTCATCTGATTGCTGAGAGATTGGTGTTTATTGATTTGCCGGTAGATTAGACTAGGTACTACTCTGTCAAGAAAGTACCGGGAAAAGATTAATAATACACAAAATGTCTGTTATTCATCCAAATTTATTTTATCACCTTCAAAGTATGCTCCTTTAGAAACGATACACTTGCGCCAACGAATAATCCATTCATCAAAACATTTTTTAAACGCTGCTTCCGGAATTGAGTTCAGTTCTCGCCGCGAATTCTCCTTTATGTCTTCTATCGATTGAAAACGGGTGCCAGGAAGTGGTAATTTGAGTTTAGGAAAAAGAAAAAAGTCAGCAGGAGCCATATCTGGTGAATATGGTGGTTGCTGGATGGTATTTGTTGAGTGTTTGGTCAAAAATTCGTTCACAATGATAGCCTTGTGCGAAGGCGCATTGTCGTGGTGCAAAATCCAAGAATTTTCTTTCCACAAATCTGGCCTTTTTCGTCGAATTCGCTCTCTTAAACGCCGCATAACGCTCAAATAATATTCTTTATTTATCGTTAGACCTTCCGGTAAGAATTCAGAGTACACAACACCGCGATAGTCAAAGAAAACAGTCAACATGACTTTGACTTTTGATCGACTTTGGCGTGGTTTTTTCGGTTTCGGTTCAGTTAGAAGGCGCCACTCCGAAGCTTGTTGACAAGTTTGCATGTCAAACTCGTAAACCCACGTCTCGTCACCAGTAACAATGCGTTTCATGAATGTTGGGTCCGAACTGACTCGTTCTAGCATGTCCTCAGCGACTTTCATGCGATTGAGTTTTTGGAGAAAATTCAGATCTTTCGGGACTAGCCGAGCAGCAACATGTTTCATACCCAAATGATTAGTTAAAATGGTACGGATCGACTCGTGAGATATAGAAAGTTCGGCGGCTATCTCTCTCAGAGTTGAATGGGGATTTTCAGTCACTATTTTCTTCACTTTTGCGATGTTAACTTCAGTTGCAGACCTTGACGGCCTACCAGAGCGAGGCAAATCTTCCATCACATCTCGACCGCTTTTGAACGCTTTGAACCACTCATAAGCACGAGTTTTTGATAAAGTCGATTCACCGTAAGCCTTCTGTAACATTTTCAGTGACTCCGAACACAAAATTCCATTGGCGATGCAAAATTTAAGACAAACTCTTTGTTCGATATTTTTGTCCATTATGAAATTCGCAATACACACTATATATGTTTAAATGATATTACTAAAACCAGCACTGTATTTAATATAAATAACAGATGCAACTCAAACTCCGCGCCAAAATGGAAAACAGTTGTGCCAATCTAACAACTACAAAAAAACAAAAATTTGAATTTGGAACCATAAACAAATCATCCATTCCCGATACTTTTTTGACTGAATGTATATTTATTTTATTTATTTTTTAAACTTCATGCAACATAAAGTACAAAGGCGGACTTAATGCCTTAGGCATTCTCTACCAGTCAACCTAAGGTGGTGGAGAGACAATATGATAATATATAGTATACTGGATGAGGTGGACTGGTAATAGAAAATAAATAATAAATGGTTAAGGGTGGGATATCCACAGGAGAACCAAGGTTACCGATGTAGCACAAAGAATCGCCAAACTTAAGTGGCAATGAGCAACATCCCTAGCCAAGTTGATAATCTACAATCGTTAACGCTAGTCGAAAACTAATCAAATGTACGGGAATGACATTATGTCAACGTTAAGTCACGTGGTCAGATCAAAGGAATAGAAAATTTTTAGCCAAGTTCACATCGCTTAAAATGATAGAATGAATTCTTATCGTTTCTACAATGTTCAACGCTACATCCTTAGTTATACAAACGCTACATTGTAGAACGAGCGGCCGACTCAGGCGCGTCAACATGGCTACCAACTTATCGTTTTCTACTATTGCTGACACCGATGCTTTACCGATTGGAGAACGGAATTCGACACGAAACGGTTGTAACTTGGCTAGAGAGGCAGGACACATTGCTCGCAGAACAAATAGCTGTTGGGGCCGAAAAGTTCTGGAGTGGCGGCCGCGGTGAAAGTTCATCCTGCCATCTCCTTCGTGGTTTTCCGCGACCCCGTTGCACTGTTTCAGGGTCCCAGCTTTATGCTACTTTGGCTTACAATTCTCAGGCATGCGGTAGACATGTCCTGCCCAGTTCCATTTCATTTGGGCATCCTTTTTAACCATGTGGCTACTATATTGGCGAATTGACGGCAATTATCCTGGTTTTGGAGCGTAATATAGGTAGTATTTCAAACTAGATCGGTTAATTTAACACCTATACTGCGCTCAAATGCTTGTTAACAAACCTTGAGTTTGGACTTCTGGATTTTAGTTGAAGACCAGATTGTTAGACCATCCAGTCTTGACATATGACTCACGGTCATAGGTCAAGGCTGGATGAATATACATGTCCATGAACTTTTGTTTTGGTGCCATGGGCCCCTTTGAATTGGTATTTTATGGACTAGTAGCTCTTCCAGGCGTTTTCAGGCTTAATTTAATATTTTTAAGTCCTATTGTGTAAATCAAATTAAATTAGATTCTTCATTACCTACGCGATCTTGCTGCCGGGATTCGTGGACGGCAGCAATGGGTAGCTCGCCATCTGACCGTCCGGTGACCGTCCGGTAACCATCCGGACCGAGCTCAAGTCGTCGACGACGCGTACTGTTCCACGCGCTCTTCAGGGAGATGTCAGCAAATCGTAGGGGCCCAGCAGGGTCAAAGCCTACTGGGGCCACGGGTAGTGTGAAAGTGAAACCCGGGGCCCTAGAACGAAGGCAAAGAAGGACAGGAGTGGGTTTTTAGTCAGTAAAAGTCAGACACTATCTCCCCCTCCGCCCAAGAGCGGGACTTGTTATAAGATGATTTTCCCACCTAATAAAAAAAAAATATAACGCGATTTTAAAATCTAACTTAAAGTCTAAGTAGGTATTACCCTTTAAAACACAAACGCGATGACACACTTAACAATTCCCAAAGTGTAACCGAATATTAAGGTAACAATGAATCTTGCCGCGTGGGTGTGTGCCTGACGCGAACTGTGCGCTTACCTTATCTAGACTAGGAGTTATTCTGGCGATAACTAATTATAATTGTTGTTATTTGAGTCACGCAGAATTTGCGATACCTCCTACATTACAGGATTGTCTATAAAAGAGAAGAAACTATAGAAGACTATTTATCTCTGCATCACCCAAAGGTTGACTGGTAGAAAATGCCTAAGGCATTAAGTCCGCCGCTGTACGTTTGTGCATAAAGTATTAAATAAATAAAGCGTTCGCAGGGACTGAAGCTTGCCAAAGCTGCGGAATTACTAGAAAGTCACTGAATGAACATAAGTGGGTTTTAGTCAGTAAAAGTCTGTCACTCCCTCTCGCTACTCAGAACGGGAGAAGATATATATTTGATGATTGTCAAAAGGATCCAGTAATTATAGGTAGTTCTTATTAAAATTAAAGAATAAGCACGTCTTATTTTTTACCCGAGTACGGCAAAGCCAAAGGAGGGTTATGATTTTGACAGGCTATGTATGTGTGTAAGTTGATCTGCTCCATCATAGCTCCTAAACTACTTAATGGAACTCGACAAAAGAGGTATCGTTAGACCGTCTTAAACGCCCGCTGACTATAGGCTACGTGACATGTCATAAAACTCAATGTGGCGCCCTCTAACGTACAAAAAATCATTTGTTATACCATGTTTGATATCATTTGGAAGGGTTTCACTTGTACTTATAAAAAATATCATCAAAATTCAATGTGGCGCCCTCGCGGTCAAAAAATTCGATGTCAAAAATGATAAATATAAGTACCGGGTTTAGTATCGTTTGAAAGGACTTTACTGGTATATGTAAACAAAAATAAAAATAATAAAATGCCATACTATACGTTATGTTATAGAGATTTAACACCAAAAACCAAAACCTGACAATGACAAAAAAAAAAACGACGGTGAAAAAGTAAGAAACAAGATTTTCAGGATGTTGAAATAAACATATTACAGGTTACATTTTGGAGAGTGTGCGCGGGAATTACATGACTTGATTCCGCCATCTCCTTTCTACCATCGGACAACCCGACGAATGGCGAGTATCCACCCTAACGTTATTAAAAATTCAACGGTCCGGACTAAGCGTTTCGCTTCGTCGTTTATACCGCGCACATCGAAGGACTGGAACAATTTGCCTGCTGCGGTCTTCCCGTCCAACTATAATTTAGGTTTCTTCAAGGCTAGAGTATTCACTCTAGGCTACAGTAAGCTCTATCATATCTCTCTATCATATCGGCTCTATCATTATCTAATAGGCGCACTAGGCGCCTGACCATCAATGATTGCATCTCCGCTTACCATCAGGTGGGATCGCAGTCAACGCAGTCAAGCACTGGTTTATATCACTTCTGTTCTCCAATCCGCCCCTGATATAAAAACAATTTCAAACAAACAGCCACTTTTACTTTCAGTAAATCAAATCAATTCAAATTCTCCAAATCAATCAGAATACGCCTTCAAAATGTTTGATTACGTTAAACTTGGCCGCGATTAGATCGTGCACTATTACGAGGTATTCCGCCAATGCGCATCCAATGTGGGAGACATTTGTGAGATAAATATCATGAGGTTACGTCACTTTTAAGGATTTAGTAGATATATAGAATTGTTCTGATGAGCTCGTGTATCAAGATCCTTGAATAGCTGTGCCGTACTCTTGTACTTCCCATAAAATCACTTATGTGATTATGACGTTATTACACATCTTTCTTACAAATTTGGAAACAAAGATATATTGTGGTTTTTATCTTTTTTTTTCTTGGTGGGAGAATCATCTTATGACAAATCCCGCTCTTGGGCGGAGCGAGAGATAGTGTCAGACTTTTACTGACTAAAAACCCACTCCTGTTCCTTCTTTGCCTTCATCCCGGGGCCCCGGGCTTCGCTTTCACACTACCCGTGGGTCCTTGAATAGCTGTGCCGTACTCTTGTGCCTACTACGAGCGTCCAATTTGTGATACTTCCAATGAAATCACTCTTAAATAATTATGATGTTATTACACGTCTTTCTTACATATTTTGGAAACACAGATATATTGTGGTTTTTATCTAAGTTTCTTTTGAAATCGAAATATAAATTAGTATAAAACTAATCAAGTAAAGACCTCTGAAAACCTGATATTTTTTATAAATTTTATTTGAATTTTAGCTCTTTATTACTCATGAAAAATTAAGAAAATTTATTTTAAAATAAAAAATTTAAGAATGGCGACAATGTTTTCCAAAAATTGCTGAAGTTACCGAATGCCAACCGAGCATTCTGACACAATGTCTTTTTTTCACGTTGCCTCTTTATCAAATACTAACTTTTGCCCGCGGCTTCGCTCGCGTAAATAAGATATAGCCTATGTCACTTAGGAAAACAGCAGCTTTCTATCTCTCAAAATATTTAAGCAATCGGATCTTTACTTCCAGAGATTACTTCCTACAAACAAAAAAAAAAAAAAACTTTATATCTTTATAGTATTGGTGTAGATTAAACAACAAGCTTTTTAAGCATACTCACATTGATGATAGACAGACGAGGAAATGCACTCCGACAAACGAATCATAAGATAAATCTAGCACAGTGATGGTACCGGAAAATGTCCGTCAATATCGTAGGTAGACCCGGCGAAGATGGTGGCAAGAACTCTACACCTTCAAAAATGGCCTGTCCTCTAACAATATACCAAAAACTTTGCTCTTAAAGCTTCCAAACTCCACGTGTATGAGATATACTCGAAATATTTCTCAAACTTGCTTGTCACAAAAAATAAACATAAAGCATAAAGTTCACACGAACTGATATACCTCGATCCATTAAACCTTAATCTCTTATCAAACTTAATAGTAAGCAATTTAAAACTATGATTTGGGATATCAAAAATGTACAAAGACCAAAATGCCTTGACATCTCAACGGTTGGTCCATCGGTACGATTCAGTGGGAAGGTGGGTGTCTTATTATACTAGGTGTAGGCCTATCTCTGATTTAGAAATATAAGTTGATTGTCAAGAGTAATAGATGTGTCAACATGCATGAGATTGTAATAAAATAAGCCTTTGTTTTTTGGTATTTGTTTGTGGTAACAGATGGTATATTTTACTGAGATGTAAAATTATATTAGTCAGTTTTGAGAGGTCATATTGGTTTTATTTTAATACTTACTGACTGGCCATGTTAGATGATTTTTAAACAGTGACTTCAGAAGCTCTGTGCAGGTAGATTTGCTCGTAACAAGTTGTTCAAAATAAAGCGATTGCATCGCTATAATAATGGCTGGAAGAATTTATTAAACAATTGTTACATACTAATTTAAAAAAAATAACCATCTATCTATCTATCTATTGTGGTCTGGTTTCCGCACTTAGTCCTTGGCGGACCATTGTGCGTGAGCCATCGCGGCCTTCACTCCAACCAGCCCACCTCACTCCAGAAACAGATGAGTCTTTTCAGTTTTCTCACGGCATCTATGAGTGAATTCGGTTCTCCCAAAGTTCGTGTTCTTATTTCGTTGACAGCTGTGCACTCGAGGAGCACGTGCGCGACAGTTTTCTCTGACAGCCTCTGCACAGAGGACTATCCGTGATATTCATTGTAAAGAAGTGTTTGTTCAGTGAGCAGTGTCCGGTGATACTTAAAATTAACATTAACGTTAAAATTATATACTATTATCTAAAACAATCTATAATATGGCGACGAAAATCTTCTCCATATTGCTGTCGACTGATAACGCATCCAAAAGTTTGGTGGCATTGCCACAATTTGTGGCAGTATAACGGTTATGGAATGGCGCCCACGTACCGGAAGACGCAGCGTTAGAAAGGCTCCCACAGGGTGGAGTGATGACCTGGTGAAAGTCACGGGATTCCGACGGATGCGAGACGCATAGGATTGTTCGTATTGGCAACCCTTGTGGGAGGCCTATGTCCAATAGTGGACGTCTTTCAACTGAAATGATGTCATCATCATCTTTTTCACAAGATGATCCTTTGCGAAGCAACGTTATTACTTTATTAACCTAATCTTAAATCTTGGTAAAATAATCCTACTAAGACTAGGCCTTCAAAGCATTAAGATACGCAATCAAATTGCAATGTGTAGGTATTCTTATTTAAGTGCGAGTGTATTAACCTTGCAAAGCAAATGGTCCATTCATGATTGTTCACCTATCAATGTTTTGATTATAATTATGATCTCCGTAGTTATATTATACACCAATTTAAGGATTTTTTTTAAAGCTCATAGCATAAATAGAGCGGTGGTGGTCGAGTGGTAACGGCCCCGGCTTACGAATTGTAGATCGCGGGTTTAAACCCAGCTAGGAGCATTACTTTGTGTAATTTATTTCATCACCACTGCTCTCAAAACGGTGAAGGAAAACATCGTGAGGAAACCGGCATGTCCTAGAACCAGAAATTCAAAGACATGTGACATTCACCAATCCGTACTGGGCCCGCGTGGTGGATTACGGCCCTTTCCCTCCCCTAGGTAGAGGAGGCCTCAGTCCCAGCAGTGGGAACATTAAAAGGCTGATTATTCCCATTACAGGAACTGAAGTCTCCTTTTTGAGAGAAGAAACGGGCTATAATGCTCCACGCGGGCCCAGTGCGGGTTAGTGGTTGCCACATGTCTTCGACATTTTTTGTTCTAGGACATGCTGGTTTCCTTACGATGTTTTCTTTTGACTTTTTCAGAGCTGAAATGACGTATTAAATTTAAAAAAAGTAAAGCGCTTTTTAGGTACAAATTGACAAATTTGAGTGGCAAGGGTAGGGCACATTCTGGCAGAACAAATGGTCGATGAAGCCGATAGTTTCTGGAATGGCGACACCTTACCAGAAGACCTGGTGGTTAAAGTCCTGCCATAAGGTAGACCGATTAACCTGTGAGGGTCACGGAAAAGAAAATCATCGATTTGAGAAGAAGAAGAATTAGCCTTAACAGCTGGGACCAGATAGCGGTGTAATGGTCGATCACCCATCCAAAAACCTACCCAGCCAAGCGTCGCTTACCTTGAAACTCGACCCCTGCATCTATTATTGAGTACTTACTATTGCTGTTATCCTTATTACATCACGTGTATATTAACCTTGTAAAGCAAATGGTCCATTCAAGATTGTGCATCGACATTCATACTATATTAATATATGTACATATAAATGCGAAAATAAATCTGTCTGTTTATTACCTTTTTTTACCTTTTTTAATATGGATAGACTCGCGCTTGACGTATATCTCACCGGACGATAAGCGATGCTATGGTCGACGAAGGAACATTATTGCCTAAAAGTAACCTATTCACTCTTGACATAAAGACACTTAGGTTGTAGCTATCAGGGAACTCAGATTCTGATAGAGACATCCACTCCGTAGCTGTACGAACGATGAATGTGTTCCTTAAAAGTTTAATGCATATTGGTGTAGATCTTCACATCATAACTTCTTCACATCATAACTTCAGAGTGTCAAAGCCAAAAGTTTTTTATTTCACATAGGCCTAGATGGACACTTATAAAACGTCAGAAGCTAGTGCATTTAGATGAAACTTACAACACAGGTAGATCATGTACAAGATTAGGACAGAATTTTTTTCCCAGTGAAAGTAATAATAATAAAGAAAGTAATAAAGATAGATAGATATATTCTAAGAAAGTAGTCTTTGCCTAATTTTTGACTTACATGCGGAATGTGAGCAAAGCCGCTAGCAGAAGCTGATATTTATATAAATGCTTAAGTAGTCTCTCATATAATAGCTAATGTGAATTGTAATAAAATGTTTGCAGACGAGCCTGAGCGAACGGGCTCACATAGATCTCTATCCGAACTCACGGAATACGCGAGACGTTAGCTTAGTGTGGATGTTACTTTTAATGTTTAACTTAAAAACTTTTATTTTTCATGTGGGTTATAATCCAATGCCTTATACTGCACTAGGGCGGATCGAGAGAGTGTGTCAAACTTTTACTACGTATTTCAGTTGCCTTTTGCGTTCTAGGTTAAAATTGGTTTGATTTGTTAAGACATGGCGTAATGTTGCCACTTTATATGTATGTAGATAATTGTATTACCTTTATTTATTTAGTATTGCTATTTCCATTTATAACTTTGTCGTAATTTTATTTATTTTACTCAAATCTATTGGTACACAATACCGTTGCCAACGTCTGTTAGTCGAATACGTGAACGGCCCATGCTGAAAACTAGCGCTGTGGACTTGTCGCATTTTGCGTGTGGACACACATTATGCTGAGCGTACGGCCGTTTTGCTTGGACGTGGTTCATATTTTTTTTTTTATTGTCTTAAGTTTGCGCCTTTTCCGGCAAATAAAAAGATTTTTTTTATTTCTTTCTAATGTGAACGTAGTTTCTGTATTTCAGAGATCAGATTTTTACTTTCAGAGTATTCTACTAATATTATAGCTTATACGTAATAAAGCTATCACCTGACACTTGGATAGTTAAGAACATTCTTGTTAGAAAAAACAAAATGTTTTTACTCAGTTTTAGATATTATTTAAGGAGGTAAAAAAAAATTATAACCAAGTGTCAACAAGCTTTTAATATGTTTAAGTAACAATTGTGTTCAGTTTTGGTTAATCGTTATTACTTTTGACATTAATTCGATATTAGATTTATTTATAGACACTTTTTTAATGAATTGACACAATATCTTACATATTTTATTTATTCTTAATTATATAGATAGTTTCTGCATGTGACAATTCTATCGAAATTATGTCTTATATCTTCATTTTTATTGATTTTAAACAAATAAAAACATAACACAAGGTTCCAGAAAAGTTTATAATTCTGGATTTACGCAGAGGCAATATAATTTATAATAGGATAATGAACTAATTCCATGCCGATGATTCCGCCTGTCAGAAGCTAATTCAGTAATGAATTCCTTCACTCCTATTATTTCTAGGACAGGTCCTCACAAACCCAACGTCTCACATTGCGTGGGCTGTGATACGCCACGTCAGCACATCTGGCACGACTCGCGGCTCCCAATGCTCCTCTGATACCATTGTCATGGGAACTTTAGTCGTATCCGGTGATTCGCTAAACGATTTATTCTTCATTCATTCATGGAGACTTGTATTGAAGGTTTTAATAGACGAATTATTCAGGAGACAAATGTACGCGTTAGGCTTCATCTATTTACATCTCATTTTGACACGAATTAAATAGGAGCACTCGGTTGAATGTTAGTAACTTAGTGACGACCATTCGGGTTGATCTTAAAGATAAAGCAATGCTTTTTGATGGTGGGAATTTATCAAATAGCCTCTCTCACTCTCTTGTTCCTTCAGTTCTCCATTGCCTTCCAGAGCCGTGATGGTTCTTTCGAACAATACTGCAGCTTTGGCTGACATCATGGCAGCATCGACCCTGATATCTCATTTAGATGTACGTAACACAACGTCGACCTGGGCCTGGTTCTAAAATCACAGCGATTTACCCATTGCTCGGCGTCCGCAATCCCGCACCTGCAGTGGCCGGGAATTGCCTGCGACTACGAAAGCATAGGACATATCCTGGGGCAGCTGGGACACAATGACCTCACCGAACGTCACGAGGTTCACCAATTTTTTTTTAAAATCAATACTTCTTGACTCTGCAAATGCCATCTATCATTTGTAGATCTTTAACAATCACAAGCCTGAACATCTGACATCAGTCTTGCTAAGAAGTACTGCGTTACCAAGTCTCTGGATTTCATAGGCCATAAGTTCTTTTTCAGCTAGCCCAGTGGTAACGGCCCATCCTTACAAATTCTACGTCGTTCGTTCATACCCAGCCAAGCGCTTCTATTAATGTCAATTATTTCATCACCGCTACTCTCAAAACGGTAAAGAAAAACGTCGTGAGGAAACTGGTATGTCCTAAACCAGCAATTTAAGCGTGTATTACGGCCCATTCCTTCTCTTGGTCTCTCCAGGACCTCCTCAGGTCAGGACTCATCCTAGCTGTGGGAAAACTATAGGTAAAGCTAAGTTCTTTTCGACTAACGTCAAAAACTCAATATATTTTTATTTCACATAGGCCTACATAGGCATTTATAAAACATCAGAAGCTAGTGCATTAGACACTTCGAATTTTTGCGAGATTGTATTTTGTACTTTTTTATGTTAGGTAATCATCTAATGGGAGCTCTCGCTCTTGGGCGGAGCGCAAAGACATCTCAGACTTTTACTGACTAAAACCCACTTCATTTTCACTTAACCCATAGCCCCAGTAGGCAGTAGGCGTAGGCTGGGCCCATACGATTTGCTCACATCTCCTTGAGGCGCGCGTGGAACACTACGCGCCGTCGACGACTTGGATTCGGTCCGAACGGTTACCGGACGCTCGCCGTCTACAAGTCTGCGCCTACGGTGGCTGGAAATCGGGATTGGGATCCTGGCAACTGGCGAATGAGGGCCGTTTCCTCGCACATATGGCAGCCTTCATTGCTAACATTACAGCTTCGCAGAAGGAGGAGACTGCCTGCCACCCCTCGCTCCAGACCATGGCCTGTACCAAGACCCGGTGCAAGAGATCGTTGCCGCCGATCGCTCCTACGAGGACACGACGGTGCTCTGCCCAATTTGTATTCTGTACTGTGTTTTCAAAACTAGAATAATACTTATAACGATTCAATTGTATTTTGTAACCGAATCATGATAGTTTCCGTGTGATCTTTCCCGTGACGGTGCTAATGACTTTGGACAACTTTTTTGTACGATTCAGTCAAGGGTGAGCATGTCAACTTGTAACAAAACGTTTTATTGCTGGCTTTAAAATGAGCAACGTGAATTATTTTTTTTAATTATAGTCTTAGATCTTTGGGTGCATCAGCTGAAATAACTGCTACATTGATATGAGAGATTACTAGAGAAAGTACTTTTATTTTCCAAAGTCTTACAACAGTAATCTTTGATGACAGAGATGGAGCAGCGGAGAGGGAATAGCTGCTGCACTGTATATGATGCGGGTTTGATTCCCACACGGAATAAATGTTTGTATGGCCTATTGCCTATAGCTGTTTGGGGGTCTTCTCCTAAAGGGCATTTCTTGTACTTAAAATTCAAGTCTCAATTAACAAGTCATAATTGACAAGACATTAAATCATTCAATGTCGACTTAGAAACTTTAGGTTAAGTAATCATTTATTGCACAATTAGCCTATGAGTAAATAAACAAATAAATAATAACAATTAAAAAAGTATATAGAGTCCATAGCTAATAGTACATTTCATTATCGTTATGAGAATACATATATATATAAAAAACAAGATTATTATAATAAAACAACATAAGAATTAAAAATACGATCACAATATTTAAAACAGGATGAAATTAAATTAAAATCACACAAATAAAATAACTGTCCTCCAAACTACGAAACAATCCTGTATCTTGAAGGACAGTATAGTTTTTTTTTTTTTGTAGATGTAGGTGTAATAGATTGTAGCTACTCACCTATTTGTCCACGGACCCCTAATCAACCAGGTGTCACTTTAGGAAGTGTCACCCGTTAGTGACCTCTATCCGGCACTTTTTGCTTTTCACACCATCAACTAATACGTGATGGGTTTTTAATAAATGTCATCGAAACCATTCAGTCGACCTCTGCAATTACTTGCTTATTACAGAAGATATAGAGTGGCGATGAGCTGGGAACGGTTTTATTTTTTAGTCTTTTTAGACGAATTGCAGAACTAAGGTATCATTAGTTTGTTTTGTGGACTTTTAACAGAAAAAGGGTGTCGTATTTGTGATTTTACACATTGTAAAGCTTCCAGTTTACAATGTGTAAAATTTATTTGGATTTAGTTGAGGGTTTTGTCCAGATGTAGTACATTGTTTTTTTACTCCTGTATCTAGGGACTTGGAATTTAAAATTGAAAGATGTCTGGCTGCAAAATGGGTAGACAACATTTATTTAATGCTTTATGCACACAAAAGTTCATAGGCGTACTTAATGCCTTAGGCATTTTCTACCAGTCAACCTTTGGGTGATGCAGAGAAAAGTAGTGCTAGGTGCAATAAAAGAGAGAGAAAAAGGCGAATACAGGAATAGATTTACTTATCGACCATAGAATAGATATACTAATAAACCATAGAATAAATATAATACAATTTACAATATATACTCAAGTTAATACACTACGTACATACACTAAAATACTCTAACATTTTCTCCAAATCGACAATAGGAAAACATTAACGCTGTGATGATACTACTGCCAACTTTTTACGAATTAGTTCGCGAACTTTGGTTTTCAATGATGATCGGCTTGTTGCCATCTTGATTTTCTGGCGGAACGCATTCCACAGAGAAATAGCTTGAATAAAGAAGGAATAATGAAGAAAGTCAGTGGGACAATAGAGAAGGCGGTTATGAGATGAACAACATTGTTGCCATTGTAGGTAGTGATGATGGTGTTGATGAGTAATCTTGCAGAAAATGGCACGACAGCATGGCTGGAGCAGTGGTTGAACGATCTTCTGCTGCTTTATGTGTCGCAGATTCGATTTCCACGCGGAACAAAATATTTTTATAGCCTACAGCTAATACACAGTTTTTCCGGGGTTGAGTGTTTTGATTAATGTGAGTTGCATGTTTCTAAATGCATCCACGATACAGAAGTCATTTTTATCGTGGGGCAACTTATTCCTTTTTTAACGCGTTAGTCGCATTTACAAGCGCTATAGAAAATATGCTAACGTGCTACTTACTGACGCGCTAAAGCATCGCTACAAAAAGTCGCCGTGGGCGAGGGCCCTAAGTAAGAAATAAAAAAATAAAACTTGTGGGTAATCCTCAAAGTAAGGGAATCGTTTACAGTTTATCAAAATATCTTGTTCATAAGAATATAGTGAAACTAAGTATCATTAAATAGTTATATAGACTTCTGCCAAAAATTGTTGTGTATTGAACCATAAGAAGAAATCATTCCATCCTAGTAGTAGTAGTAGTAGTTTACATTTAAGTTTCTTTGAAATTGTTACTGTTTCGGTGTACAATAAAGTCTATTCTCTTAAGGAATCTTTAAGTGAAGAGTGAATAGGTTACTTTTAGATAAGCGCGTTCCATCGTCGAACGCATTGTCGCTTTCCATCAGCCCCCCTAGCCAAGTTACGATCGTTTTGTTTGCGTCGGACGCCTCGAATAGGCCACGCCTTCGATTTCGTTGTTCTGACGTCATCTCAACGCTCAGTCACGTGGTCAGAACAAAGGAATCGGAGGCGTGGCCTACTCGAGCTGTTTGACGCAAACGAAACGATCGTTACTTGGCTAGGGTGGCAGGTAAGATAGCGGTCAAGCGCGAGCCCATCAAGAAAAAAAAAAAATCTATTCTATTGTTATTTAATTTTCAGTCAGTTTTTTTTGTTTCAAAATAAAAGCACTGATAAAAAACTATGTTCTATTTGGTAACCGCTACAAAATTTACAATCAAGATCCTTACGTTATCAGTCTTATCTATTTTATATTTTACATTACCGACCAGCAGTTATCAAAAAAGAACACATGAAGTATTTAGTTTAAATAAATATATTGAAATTCAAACTGTAATGCCGACTGGCATGGTATCTAGAAAAATATGTCTAAAAATAAAACAAAATAAGGACAAAATTAATATTATCGTGTACAAAAATTGTCTCACTAATTAACCATAATGATAGGCTATTTAAATACCAATATGCGATAGCAGACGCCATTGCGTAATTACTATGTATGAAAAATACGAGTGCCATAATAAAAACCAACTTTTCCTACATCTCCAAAACTGGAAATTATTCAAAAGTGGGTCGTAATGCTTCGGGTTTAGAGTCAAGGAGATAATGATGAGGTTTTAAAAAATAGTGCTAGTGTTAACTCAGTAGATAATCAACCACCTGTACTGGTGACACATGGTCGTATAAGGTAGTTAGCATATTCGTTTAGTGTACATAGTTCGTATCTACTTAGCAATTTTGAAAAAGTTTAGTAATGTCTTAGATATGTCGTGACCAGATTTTTAATTGATCACTTCATGATATGGCCAGCTAAAACTGGCCAGATTGTTTAAGCATTCTAAATATATATATATATAATCAGGCTTTTAGTGTTCCCACTGCTGGGACTCACACCTCCTCCCTAGGAGTGGTAATGGGCCGTAATCCACCATGCGGGCCCAGTGCAGGTTCGTGGATGTGACATGTCTTTGAATTTTTGGTTGTAGGACATGCCGGTTTCCTCCTAATCCTACATCAATAATATAGCCAAACGAAGATTGAAATATTATCAAACTTTAACGTTTGAAAACGATCTGGCTAGTTTTACTTGGCCCTATTTTGAAGTGATCAATTTCTAAGATCTGGCCACGATAGATACATACTGATTTAATAATATTAGCTTCTACCAGCCAGCGGCTCCGCCTGCGTTGAAGTAGAAAATTGCCACAAGGAAACATATTCCAAAAAATATCCTATTTGGTAATCCAGACATGATAAACCCGAGAAATAAATCCGTTCAACCATTTTTGAGTAAAGAAGTAACAAAAACATAGGCCATATAAAGGCAAACCATATAAAGGTGATAGTTTGTATGTATATATACAAACTATCACCTTTATATGGTTTGTTTTATTTTATAAAATTCTTTATGGATATAAAATATACACATTATTGTAAAACTTACACACTAAGTCACTATTCAGTCTTCAGATTATAAATACTTAATATGGTGATTTTTTTGGCTTGGTCCCTTGGACAATATTGATGGGACCTGCTTGTGCCGATGCCTGTCAAGGCTGCTAGAATGTATGAAGGAATCACCGTGACCCTGATACATATGGTATGTTATGGTATGTATTTAAGTATGCATTTGGTTGTATTACTTATTTATTTTCTATTTATCTTTTTTATTAAATTGCACCTGCAATTTATTATGTTTCTGCATCACTCTAAGGTCGACTGATAGAAAATGCCTGAGGAATAATTAAGTCCACCTTTGTAGAGTAATTTTTTACTAGTGTATAAAGTTTAGTAAATAAATAAATAAACAAAGAGCAACTGAAAGAAAACGAATAGGTTTATTTTGTAAAAGTCGGACGGTCTCTTTTATGGAGCAAAAGAGACCGTCCGACTTTGACTCTGACAGAGCTGTAAACATTAATTGATAAAACTCAACCTAAAAAAATCAACATGTAATGTGAAGTGGCTCGCCGTCCGACCGTGGCTCACCGTCCGACCGTCCGGCAACCGTGCGGACCGAGCCCAAGTCGTCGACGGCGCGTACTGTTCCACACGCGCCTCAAGGAGATGTCAGCAAATCGTAGGGGCCCAGCAGGGTCGAAGCCTACTGGGGCCACGGGTAGTGTAAAACCCGGAACCTGGGACGAAGGCAACGAAGGAAGAGGAGTGGGTTTTTAGTCAGTAAAAGTCTGAGCGGGATTTGTCATAAGATGATTTTACCACCCAGTAAAAAATTAAAATAAACATGTAATTTGTAATGTGAAACGCTTTACACACCCAACAAGTTCGCTATCCTACCTCCCCATAACACTCAAAACTTAAAGCAAAAAATAATAAGTTACAGTGCAACACTAATGCGTTAGCAGATACTCCTATCTCCTCGATTTGTGCACCACAACTTGCATAAAATCATTTTTATTAACACACACTTATCGATATAATGAGAGCACCTCAACCGATGTTGGCATTTCGATTCGTTATGGAGCTACTAGTTTTTAATTTTCCTACTTAATGTATGGTAATGGGCGGTGGTATCTTTTTGATGTGAATCAAGGGTGTGTTGAATGGATGTGGATGATGGTTCAGAATATGGATGTTATGTATCACTTAACTCTCCTTTGATGTGCTAAGTTAGTTTGCTTAATGAGGAGCGGGTCGTAATTAAAATAAGTAAGTGCTAATTGGAATATAGTGGTAAGATGCGGGGTCTTTGAATCATTTTGAGCGCAGTTATGTCATCTGGAAAATATGTTGGGGTATATTTTATACTTGACTAGCTTCTGTCTGTAGCTTCGGCCGCGTGCAAATAGGTTTCTCCATACGGAACCCTGTCTCATGAATTGAAATACTGTGAATTTTGGAAAATCCTCTCTTAGTGCTCGCCTACGTCATAAAAGGAAACATAGTGCCAAATTTCACGTTCCTAGTCCCAGTAGTTTTGGCTGTGCGTTGATTTGTCAGTCAGTCAGTTTCTTCTTTTATATATATATATATATATATAGCGGAATCATCTAGTCTATATATATAAAAGCGGACTGATTAATCACGAAATCTCAGAAACTATAACACCGACAAACTTAAAATTTGGCAGGTAGGTTCCTTATAGGGTGTAGACATCCGCTAAGAACGGATTTTATGAAACTCCACCCTTAAGAGAGTAAAAAGGGTGTTGGAAGTTTGTATGGAGAAACCGACTTTTACTCAGGTGAAACCACTGGCAGAAGCTAGTATTTAAATATAAGAAACATTCAATTGAAGACACGGTTGGAGCCACAGGTTGGTTCCGTGTCGATTCGATTCCCGCTTGATACAAATATATGTTCTACAGATAGTGGTTCCGGGTCAATGTGTCTTCTGTAAGTTTATATAGTCGTGATTGCTTCTACGATACTGAAGTAAAATTAATAAATTTTTACTGTGCGGTATCTTTATATATAAAAGGGGAACTGACTGACTGACATATTAACGCACAGTCGAAACTATTAGGATTAGGAGCATGAAATTTTGCACAAGGCTTCCTTTTATGACGTAGGTAAGCACTAAAAAGGATTTTCCAAAATTCACTCCCTAAAGGGACGAAGCGGGAATCCAAAGTTTGTATGGAGAAACCTATATTCACGCGAGTAAAGTCGCGGGCAGAAGCTAGTGACTAATAATCCCGATTTCCAGCCACCGTAGGCGCGGGCTTGTGGACGGCGAGCAATGGGTAGCTCGCCGTCTCTACCTTACTACAATCAGTATTACTAATTTTTTAGAAAAATACTACATAAGTGCATTTCAGTGCTTACATTATAATTATAACTTGATTTTTTAATTGGTATGTACTCGTAAATCTTCTTAATGGTATGGCGAGCATAATTCGAATTACATGATACAGCTCAATAACAAAATCAAATGGCAAACCAAAATTGCACTAAAAATGGTGACAATGTGTTTATTAGCGACAGAAAACCATCCATTCAAATCACTGTCCTTGTTCGAATGTAAGTAAGAAACCACCATGGACCACCATAAACAATTCAAGAACATGGGAATCGTGAAATGGAGCCAATCAAGTTGAACACTCATACCGGCACAGTTGACGATACGACTAATATTATGAAATTTTTCAAAATAATAAACAATATAGCCTTAATAAGACTTCGTGAACCATAAGAACGTCCCATCACGACAATGTTAAGGTGAGTGCAGGGAAATACAGGATTTAAATATTATGGAAATGTGAGGTGAAGCGTGTGTTTTAAGTTATAGAAGAAACTGTACGAACATCTATGGCATCACATAAGAACTAATCCTGCATCGCGCAATCAAAGTTCTCCGCGCGATTAGAACATATAAATAGAACAGCCCGAAATCATCTATCGGGCAGTTGCCCACCAGACAAAACACCCGTCTGGCCGGAGGATTCTCCCTTTTCAACGGAGGTTTGCGGGACTTTACTCTCTGTTCTGTCTACCTCCAAAAAAAATGGTGACCACGACATAATGTGAACACGCAAGTCAGCAGCCAGCCCCTTGCGCAGCCTTTTGTGGAAATTTTTGTTCAGGTTGTCATCTTTTCAGCCGAAAGACGTTCAATGCTGGATATCTAACCTCCCCGAAGTCTCGCATACATCGGATTGCCACCACCCTCACCAGGTCGTCGATCCACCTTGTAGAAGGCCTTCCAACGCTACGTCTTCCGGTACTTGGTCGCCTCTCCAGAATGGTTCTGCGAGCAATATATCCTGCCCACTGCCACTCAAGTTTGGCTATGTCCATTGCTCATATATGCTTAGATATTTTAGTTGTTTTAGCTATATGAGAGTAACTTTGAATCAAGATAAATGGCGTATGATTGGAACGGCCCATATCCAGCAGTTCTCTACTGTAGGCTGAAGATCATGATGAAGACATTTTAGAAGGAAACCTAGAAGAGTTTCTTGACTAGTTAGCTTGACAAAATGTTCTTTACACTCTTCATATATTTAGATGCCTAAAATATATCTTTTCCGTAAATTATTATACCCTGAAAACGAGGTAAATTCAAAAACTTCAATGTTATGGATAAACTGCTTTTAAAAATTGAGAGGAGACCAAATATTGCAACAAACAGGAAGGTCAAAGATAGCAAATTTTTTTTCAAAATAGGTACCATAAATAATTTTTTACTGGAACAAATTCTATGTATATTAGAAATATATAATTTACAAGTTAATGTTAACTATCACACAACATATTATGAGATTTGAAAAAAAAAAATTCGCTGCTAATTTGAATAATACACCCGCTCTTTAATATTTTTTTTTAAGAAATACAATAATCGTTCTTAATAAGATGAATCAATCATTGTGGACATTGCCTTGTCAAGCGGTTTTCGAACGCCCCTTGCGCTCCCATCGTAATTCCAATTCAATATTTGAACGACGCTCTGTCAACCTAACTTGTAGGTTTGTTACAAACTAAGCGTTTTGAATGCGTAAATTGTTAAAAGTAATTATTTTATTAAAACAATATAAAGCTTTCATTTTTATTTTATTCTGAGAGACATGCAGCATAAAAATGACTTTTATTTTAGATATTATTGACTACTTTTGTTTAATAACATAAACCAGTGCTTGACTGCGATCCCACCTGATGGTAAATAGTGACGCAATCGTTGATGGTGTATCGCACTAGTTTATTAAGAGCCTATTCCCTCTAACCTTCAAGATACCTAAATTATAATCAGACGGGAAGTCCGATGTAAGTACTAAATAATAATGTGTACTGTATTAAATATTATCAAATTATTCACTAATTATTGACTATCATATCAAATATTATTTACTACTATTATGTTGCAACATTCTTTAAAATTTATTGTATGTCAAAAGGCGGGTCATAGATGTACCTACTTCACTATATAAACTGTAACACCGTATTTTCTATAATGCGAAAAATCATCTTATGACTTTTTCTGCTCTGAGCGGAGTGAGAGAGCGTGTCAGACGTTTACTGACTAAACCCCACCTGTATTCCGTCAGCTGCTCTTTGCGGGCCGGGACAAACAGCTAACACTGTTTTTGGAAACACAAAGGTACCAAAAGGATAAAGGGACGGTCACCCATCTACTAACCAATAAGCAGCCTCGACAAAATTTACTTAACCTTGGAGATCAACACGTGCGGTTGTTATCATTTATGTAAGTACAAGTTGGACACGCGTCATTACCGTGATCATGGAAAATGGCGGTGCGTGATCGATATTATGATGATGTCCTGACTTTGTGTAGGATGACCGTTTATCATTGTGATCGTGTTGTAAGAGATTCTTGCATAGAACTTAATTATTTCCTTCTTATAATGCAAATAATATGATATATCTGACGTAGTCATATTATACAATTGGCTATTTCATGATATCACCTAGGTTAGGGTAGGTTAGTATTGAGGTAGCCATTTCGTAAAGTGCCAATCTTTGTGTGAAATGGCCGAATACATTAAGAAATGACCAATACTACGCCATTATAATTATGGCTACAAAATATCCACTTTAAAGTTCTCTTGTAAATTCTGTGCTAAAGAATCACAATAAAATTATAAAAGAAAAAGTTTATATGATTACGTTTGTAACTCTTTTACGTTTAAATAGCTGAAACGATTTAGATGAAATTTGACATACTGGTGGACTATATCTTGGAATAGTATGTAGGATACTGCTTATTTCGGCCGTATGTTTTGTTGGGATAATTTACTACTATTATGCGGGCAAAGCCGCAGGCATCGTGTTGGCTAGTAGAACAAAATATGTTGAAACCCAACTTCGGATATAATTTATTTATTTATTAAAACTTTATGCAACACAAAAGTACAAAGGTGGACTTAATGCCTTAAGCATTCTCTACCAGTCAACCTAGGGTGGTTGAGAGAAAATATATCATCATTGTAATCTGAGAAAAATATTATAACCACAATCTATTTGGTATTTTAGACATACAATCAGGGATCAAAAGTGCAGTTGCACTCTACCAATGCTAAAGTGTCTAAAATTTCTTTGTTGTAGAAGTTCAATAGGCCATAACTATTTTATTCAATACTTTAGATTCTATGCTACCAATTAAATCAGTGATTAACCATTGACCCTCTTCTACAAAGAAATTTTAGACATTTTAGCATTGGTAGGGTGGAACTGCACTTTTGACTTCTGACTGTACATCTTGCACAGTTAGTCAACTCACGTGGTCCAGATGATTACTAACACCGTTCTTATTTTCGTTTCTCTCATATAAATCCCTCTGATCACCAGGACGGCAACCAGTCGGTTGTCCTTTAAAGTGAAAGCATGAGAACATTTTCGCAAGAAGTTGGTAGATTCATCACACTCTTGATTTCTTGTATTCGTTTTTCTCTCAATATCATTCTTTATTTGTATTTATGTGTCTAAGTATACATTTATTATTGTTCTTATTTCCTCTCTGTCAATCTTATAGTAAGCTGCACCTGCCATGTTATGTTTCTGCACCACCCTAAGATTGACTGGTACAAAATGCCTAAGGCATTAAGTCCGCCTTTGTACAATGTTTCATTAGTGCATAAAGTTTTAAATAAATCAAATCTATCTTCATATAATGTTGGCATTGGCTCCTGATACGGTTCCTAGCACGCCAATGCTATTTATTGTTTTAACAGAAGCAGCGTTCCAACCGCGCGTCAAACCCGCCATGCTTCAACTCCCTTACCCTCAGTTGTCGTGCGCCGGCGCAACGATAACACGCTCCTCGCCAACAATCGTGCGACATTCCACTACTAAAGCATTATAACTCATGAATGTTTTAATACTCCAAGTCCGCATCCGATCCCGATAATTTATTATGCTCTTCAGCTATTTTAAATAAACGGGAAGCATTGTTTCGATTTTAAATTTTCGAGTTTTGCTGTCTCTCACGCTCTGTTTTTGTGAGGATAAGTAATTCAGAAGTTGCTGTGTTGGCTGGGGAGTTTATAAAGCCACTTTTTCTGTATAGTATTAACATTGTTCAATTGTGAACTTCAAAAAGTTTTGATTCTGTGTACTGTAATCCTTTTGTATATTTTGAAAATAAAAGGGAAAAAAATGCGGTTAACAGATACTTAGTTTTTTTCTTTTTTTGTGGTGGGGCTCGCCTCCACCGTATGCTCCACCGTGTCTTCCAGGCGGTCCGCGTAATGGTGATACCCAGGCGTTTCTTCCGCCTGAATTAAGTGCCCCTCCTGAACTTACCATGTCCGGTGAGGACCTGTGTCATTTTTAAGGTGAGGACACCGAGACGGCTCTCCAGCAACTCCTCAAAAAAGGGACTTACACGCGATAATAATTCGCGTGCCCAATGTGCTCTGCCCATTATCAGATAAATTTGGCGATTCTTCAGGCTATGTTGAATAAATACTCTAAATAATTTAGTTACAATAAGGATTACAACATTGCCCCTTCGGATTTCAGTTATATTATTTCTGTAGGGTCTTTACGTCGGTCAAGAAGCAAAGGAATAACCTAGTTTCCCATGGAAACAGTCTCCAACACCCAACTTTATTACCTCAAAACAGTAAAGGCAAGTGATGGAAAGTGTTTGCTCCATATACGGTATTTATTCACAGAATCTACACCTGATTATGTGCATTAGAACCGTTTAAGGGAAAAAGTGGTCCATTTATAGGAAGTTTGAAATGCATGCAGGCGCCAAGGCGTTAGCGGCAAGTACCGCTTTATAGAGTGGAAACTAGTTTATGTTATTCAATAGTCGCATTAAACCAGTAGCTGTCACTGTTAGGCAATGCTCGCTATTTATTGCTTGTAAAATGTTAACGTGATCTGGAAATGAAATTGTTTCAAATATCGAAATCATACCTTGGTAGTTGTTAGCATCTTGAAATGTACATTCAAGACGGTAGTCAACAGACTGGAACTGTCAAGTAGGTGTTTGTGTCATTGCCTAAATACGAAACTTTTTTTGTAACTAGTACCTACTAGTCGAAGAATTTCTCTCTGGAAACGTGTCCAGAAATTCTGCCTTATGAAAATAATTACTAAAAATATTTTTGTTATTGTTAGTGACTAAATTCTTTTGATTATTCGCTTTTTCTTACCTGATATGAAGCAATGTAATGGTTAGCGGGTAATGTTTCCGACTTACATGTTGTAAGCTGTCAGTTCGAACTCAGTCATGTGCTTTGCTTTGTATAATATTACATGTATATTACGTATGATATTTATTTATAGTAAAGGTTTTATTAGTTATATAAGTACTTCATTTTTATATTTAACTACATTTATATACATAAATGTATTTGATAGTCTAGATTAAGATATCACACATTCTTCATCTCTTGCTCCCTACACACTATTATCTACATTTCTTATAATTTCTCCTTTCGCAGGTCTGTTGAAAGAAATTTCTTTGGAAATAAGCAGTACTTTTGTACTTTTTTTTACTTTGTATTGCCTTTTTCTGTTTTTGTGTGTATATAAATAGTAAAATAAATAAATAAATTGTTTATTTCTTCACCACTTTTCCCAAAAAAGGGAAAGAAAAAATCGTAAGGAAACCATCATGTTTTAAACCCAAAAATTCAAAAAACATTTGACATCCACCAACCCACAACGAGCCCGAATTGTAGCACATTCCTTCTCCAAGAGAAAAGACCTAAGTCCCAGCAGTGGAAATATTACATGGCTGATTATTCTATGTTATGGATTTAAAATTTATATAAATTATAATATTATAAAACTGAAAGGTTTGTTTGTTGTTTTGAACGCGCTAATCTGAAGAACTACTGTTCGATTTGAAAAAAAAAACATTCTAGTGTTGAACAGCCCATTTATCGAGGTAGGCTACACGTTGCGACTAATAGAACCGATGTAGTAACCAAGGATACTGGTGAATTCGCGAGGGACAGATAGACTGACATAAAATACTGTATACACTTCTTATAAAATTTAAATTATTCAATAAACACCCACAATCTACTCTGTTTTTTCCAATATCAGACTTATTAGTAGCATTTAATCTCCATGTTAGCTATCTGGCTTGGTATTATCGGTTCATCCGCAACGTATTGATGCCATTACGGCTAGTCTTGTGATGCTATTAAACCTGCATAAGTAATATTGTTTTTTTAAGTCTAGATCAGGGATATCAAATCTTTATTGGAGAACCTGCCAAAAAAAAAAGGGTGACTGTGACTTGCCGCCAAAGATTTTGCATTTTGTAATTTTATAGACCAACTTTATAAGTAAATACTTTTTAAATCTTAATTTGCAATTTGAAATTCGTATTTTAATGTTTACAGTTATTTGTTTATTTAATGAAAAAAAAAAACACAATTATTGTATATCTTACACAAACATGCCCGAATTATTTACTGCATGCCACCACTTGCACACGTGCCATATAGGTTTGCTAATCCATCCCTGGTTTAGGGAGTAAGATTCGATCTTGACGGGGTGTTTGAGTGTAATCCAGAGTTCTCTTGTGCATCTGAGATTTTTTTAATATTAATTACGTTTGAATGGTTGAACGGAACAGGGGTAGATCATATTTATTTATTTATATATGCTTTATTGTACACCAAGATAATAAATTATACATTTGAGCCTTATATTTAAAAACATACAATTAGCGGCAAATCATAGCCTAGAATAAGACGTAGGATTTTACCTGAAGAGTAAGTAAACCGGGATATTTTTTTAACGCAAAATAAAACTCTAATAAAAGCAGTTTTATATAGGTAAATAATACACTATCTTTTAATCGAAATCTAAGAAGAATTTTTTTAGTTCGCAAATGGCCCACTGAAAAAAGAAATTGGACTTATAATTTTTATTGTTTTTTTTTTCGTGTTTTTTATGGTTTTTTTATACTTCATTTTTCGTTCGTTGATTCTCGTGAATGTTAGCCTGGCAACATGCTTATTGTTTAAGTTGCCAGTTTATATAAAGAATTCTATCTATTTATTATTTATTTATTTATCTTTATTCCAAAAGGTAAGGAATTTATAAGATAAGCCCCACAAAACCGTTGCAATGGTTTGACTGTGGGGTTGGTGAGTCTCTAGACATACTTAAATGTACTTAAAACATTTCTAAATAATATAATTTTATGTTTCAGTACTAAACATTTATCAACTCAACAACAACAGTCACTGAGAAATCTCATAAAAAATAATCCTAGCTTTAAAATAAAACAAATCTTTAAATAAAACTCAGAAAATTGTGAACAATTCTCTCACATAGCACGGAGCGTGTCTTCGCTCCCTGTATGGATGGTATCGGGATTCGATTCCCGGTGAATGGGCAATGTTCCATTCAGTGCACACCCGTCTCCACTACACGCTATGTCGTTTTGTTTGCCCGTTTATATGCTGGCTTAAGTTATAAGAAATTGGCTGATAGTTTAGTAAAAATGTCTTTCTGTCACAACAAAAACACGCGTAGTAAACACACGAAATTGTATTACCCAAATGGAGATTAGTTGAGACCAGCAAGTAATTCTTAATAAACAGCATACACTTTTGTAAAAAGCTGCTAAAGGCGATATCTGAACTTAGAGAGGGAAAATTCAAAACTCATATTATATAGCTTCTTTTTATAATGTGAATGTGAGAACACTGTACACTCCAGAAATTCTTAGATTACTTCCTATTACGACTCACTTTTTTTTTAATATGATTATTTTTATTATGCTTTTGGGTACAATATAACTTGACTGGTCTGTACTGGTTCTTACATAATATCTATTAACACTGTAATTTGGAAATATTCTAACATTAACCACTTTTTTAAGTATGCGTAACTATGGCGTTTCTTGCCGGTTCTTCTCTATAGGAAACGACCAATTTGGAACCGTGCACTAGCTTCTGACGTTTTATAAGTGCTCATGTAGGCCTATGTGAAATAAAAATATTTGAATTTTGAATTTGAATTTTGTCTAAATTAATATGAATTGGAATGTGCAATTAGCGTCATTTTTTTCTGACTGACTGACTTCTTGACGTTTCAAAAGTGCCTGTAAATGGTTTATTTGAAATAAAATGCTTTTGATTTTGATTTTGCATTGAATTTCCTTTCGGCTCCTCTTGAACTCCTGTTAGGGAGTTCCCGTCAGGAGCTATCATAAGACGAAAGCAGCGGTGGTGCAGTGGTAACCGCCCCGACTAAGGCCGTTGTAGGTCGCAGAGCCAAACTCAACCAGGCGCATCACATTGCATATTAAGTTCAAATTACAAGGAAAACTTTTGATTGAGCGATGTAGGATTCATGCAACGTCAAGATTATAGTTCTCATGTGGCGGTATTAGATGTCACTACAATTGTATGCTCTCGAGCAGAGTATATGGCAACAACACAAGCAAAGAGACAATAATGTTTATTTCGATTTTTTTTTTCAACAAATGACTTCTCTCGTTATAGGGCGTGATAGATTTTTACTAACCAAAACCCATCTGTGACTTTCAGTTAGTTTTTGCGATCTAAGACTACGGTAACTCTTTCGAAAATTCCCGTGACCCTGGCGGGCATCGGCCATGCTAGGCCCCTATGGTTTTGATGGAACACTACACGCTGTCAATACCTTAGGCAGAGCCTATCCTCATCCATCCATCCTTATCAGATGGCCGGACAACGAATTACCCATTACTCGTTATCCATAAGCCCGCGCCTATGGTGGCCGGGAATCGCCCTGTGAGTCCCGATGGTCTGGGGTGCATCTCCTGTGGCGGTGGCTGGGGCGTATGGGCGGTAAGGATGACCAATTTCCTCTCAGAGTCTGCTAATACTATTGTATTTACACTAGGTTTAAAGTTTCAAGTATTGAGTAAGTTGATTCATTCGTAAATCTTTGATAGTCAGAAAGCACAATGTCTGATGAGCAGCCTTGCCGTAGGCTGTCGTGTGTGTTACGAGGAAGTAGAGGTCAGGTAGGCAGTCGATCCATGGCTACTGGTCTTCAGCTCCTTCTTATTAGGCAGAAAACTGATTTCAAGGTAGAAAAACTGTAGCATGATGGCAATACGGGTCTTTAATAAATTTCCAAAATCTATAACAGAGTTTTCCAATTAATGAAATTATTTAAAATGAGATTACGCGCATATTTTTTAAATCTAATCACAAAGAAAACATTTAAAAATATAAAAAATAGTATCGTACTGGTATAGGGAACAGGGTTCAAGCTACCGGCGGTCAGGGCCTCAGAGACACCTCCTAACAATACGACCCGTATCCAGGAGTATCGATTCCTGAATCCCGCCTAACGCGAGCATCCTTATTATTAGTTATTTTTATTTTATGTTGTTGTAAACTATGTTATTCAGGACCGGTCATTGTGCTGACGCCCCTTGTGGGAGAGGCTTATACCGTGTGGACGTCTTTTAGCTGAAATGATGATGATGGACTATATTGTGTGTTAAATAAATAAATAAATAATTATTATTTAATAAAAAATATCAGTTGTCCAACTTGATACTTCTGTAGCGAAATCTTAAGAGTTTTCCATGAAATTAGAAAATATACAACAACCCAAAATCAGCTCAAAAATGGACAGTTGCCTGGACCAGACTCAACACCGTTCTGATCAGAAGAACCTCTTTTCAAAGGAGGTTTGCGGGATTTTAAATCCCGTTCCGCATAATTGTAAACTTCTGTCTTCAAACCAACAATACCTGCCACCCTGAATACTAAAGCAAGCTCAAGATACGGACTCATTTCCCAAAGCATCCCAATACCATTCCGTTCTCATTACTCTGGCTCATAAATAACAATTTAGTTCTAGCTCTAACCTCACCCATTTATGCGGCATAAAACCAGGGCTAAGTCTAAGCATGGCGAATTTAACGAGCCACCATTTTGTTATACTGCTTAGCTTTGGAGAAGTTGAGCGACTCGGCGATATACCCCACACATCGTTTTTTATGTTGGCGGGATATATTGAACTGCAGAATTTGGATTTTGGACTTTTAAGGTACATTTAAAGATTTTTCTTTTGATTTTTTGTGGCGTATCATCAGCAGAAGTCAGATTAAGTAGAGTATAGCATGTCATAGTATAGTCGGCCTTATAATGTTCCTACTGTTGGGACTCAGGCCTCCTCTCAAGGAGAGAGAATGGGCCGTAATCCACCACGCGGGCCCAGTGCGGTTTGGTGGATTTCACATG
Organism: Mythimna vitellina; assembly: GCA_949316375.1. Classification (NCBI taxonomy): domain Eukaryota; kingdom Metazoa; phylum Arthropoda; class Insecta; order Lepidoptera; family Noctuidae; genus Mythimna; species Mythimna vitellina. Next base: position 22,389,590 of record OX438701.1, on the reverse strand, counting down.
TCTTCAAATTTTAGGTTCTAGGACATGCCGGTTTCCTCACGATGTTTTCTTTCACCATTTTGAGAGCAGTGGTGATGAGATAAATTACACAAAGTAATGCACCTGGCTGGGTTTGAACCCGCAACCTACAACTCGTAAGTCGGGGCCGTTACCACTCGGCCATCACTGCTCTCAAGTAGAGTATATAAGTATATTTACGTAAATTACGAGAAAGTAATAAAAATAATAATCTGAAACTTACCACACAACGCCATCTAGTCATAAATAGGCAGACCTTGTGGTATGAGTATTAAACCATTGATAAATATACATAAAAAATAATCTAAATACATACCTGCCAAATACCCGCGTGACTATAGGTTTCTCCATACAAACTCTAGACACCCGTTTCATTACGTTAGGGGTTGAACTTTGGAAAACCCTTTCTTAGTGCTCACCTAAAACTTCACACTTCTAGTCCCAGTAGTTTTGGCTGTGCGTTGATTTGTCAGTCAGTCAGTTTCTACTTTTATATAGATTACACCTAGATACAAAATAAATGATCGTGCTCATCACACAAACGTTTGTCTTGGGTGTGAATCGAACTTACGATCTCTGTCATAGTATTCAGAGCTACTAACCACTAGACCAACAGGAAAGTCAAGTAACATAAAGTTGATACCTCCTCTGAAATCCCGGAATCATAAAAATGACGATTCATCATCATCATCATTTCAGCCGATAGACGTCCACTGCTGGACATAGGCCTGCCCCAACTGTCACCACAATGAACGGTCCTGTGCAACTCGTATCCATCGGATTCCCGCAACCTTCACCAGGTCATAGGTCCACCTTGTAGGGCGAAAATGACGATTACATTCCGGGATTTAAGAAATTTCAAATTAAATATAATTTTATACTTCTTTAAACTATAGGTATATAGGTATGTATAGGTCGACCTCTGGTCAGAGGTCGGAATAGGTATTTTTACCTCACACTTGCATAGTTTTTAGCGATTAACTTAAGAAACGGGCAATGTAAATTATCAATGACATCGACAAGATTTTTCAAGTAAATACCTAAGTATACACATAGTTGCGGATTTTACTTATAGCTGATGTACATAGAATATTTGACTTAATTTCGTACTATGTGTATGTATAGATATTTTGTCACCAATCTGAACCAAGGTTCTGATATAGCATGAAGAATCGCCAAACATAAGTGGCAATGGGCAGGGCACACTGCTCGCAGAACAATGTCCATTGGGGCCGAAAGGTTTTGGAGTGGCGACCGTGTACCGGAAGACGCAGCATTGGAAGGCTGGCGGTTGGAAGGTGAAACGATGACCTGGTAAAGGTTGCGGGAATCCGATGGATGCGAGATGCACAGGACCGTTCATTTTGGCGACACTTGGGGAGGTCTTTCGACTAAAATGATGATGATGATGATGAATTTGTACCAATTGGTCAGCCAAGTGTGTTGGTTGAAGCAATAAACCCATTAGTAATTATAGATATACTAACTGACCTTGTTCTACCTTACAAATTATTTATCGATGGAAATAATGGGGGTAGAAATAGGAGAGTAAAAACCAGCCTAACTATTCTTTGAACCTATTCTTAGATCTACCAAATATACACAAAGAAGGTAAGCTGGAAAAGATTTCCGTTGAAATAAGCATCACCTATGTACTTATTTTTCTTTTTCCGTCTTCTTTTCTTTTATTATATTAGCGTGTACATGAATTGTAAAATAAAATAAAAAATAAAATAAAATTCGGTCAAGCCGTTTTGAAGGACTTCGATATCAAACACTGTGACACAATATTTTATAATACTCGTATATGAAGATTATAAAATAATTATTATATAATCCAACATCTTCGAATCCTCTTTTGCAGGAGAATGACTCAACAAACCGACACTAACACATGAAGTAAAATATAAAATATAACTCAACAGCTTGGCGGAGGTTATCATACAATTTAGCCGGTATAGTTGCTATCTGAACTGCTTTGAATTTGTTACAAGTTCACGTATATCTGGCGGTAAGAAGCTACGAAAATAATTGGATGTGCTATGAGGGAACAGAGTCTTATATCAACTAAAAGTGTTAATGTCAAACTAAAGTCATTATTGTAATTGTATCGTAGGAGATCAAATTAAAAATATCTCTTCTCAACTTACGGCTAGGCTTGCATAGCTTAGCAATAAGTTTTGAATTTTATAAATAAAAAACCGGGCAAGTGCGAGTCGGACTCGCGCGCTGAGGGTCCCGTACTAACTTATCTATGTAAATAATTCAATTCCCGAATGGAGTCTCAAAGTTTTTTCCTAAAAGCAAAAACCGTATTTTTTTATGATGTAACAACAAATTTACTGTTTTCAGATTTATTCCAATACCTATGCTAAGACTTTGCCTTATGCCAAATTTCAGGATCTGGGCCAACAAAAAGTACTCTGTGAATTTTGGTACCCTCGATTGTCGAAATATACGTTTTTTTGCGACATAAATGGCCGTATCATTTTATTTCGTTAACTTAGAATTTTGATTTTTTTTACACCTTCAAGGAACCGCAGACTTGAGTATATGGTTTTAATTTCAACTCGATACCTCCAGGCCTTCCCGAGATAAAGGGTCTTGACAAAAAGACAGACGGACAACAATGTGATCTTATATGGGTTCCGTTTTTTTCTATGCTAGTTTAATATGCTAGTTGTAAATATGAACTGCGGTATTAATACTTGTGCGAGGAGACGACTATGTTTAGGAGATACTCGTACATTTAAAATGTAATTTTATTTTTGAAAGGAACATCCATACGTTCGCAACTCCTGCGCACGTATTAGCGATGCGCCTCGTCCGGCCCACGCTCGGCAAAGGGCACGGATGATCGTCGAACTCGCGCCCCTCCGAACTGTGCCGATAATAACTCTTCTGCGCGCTGTTTCTAATGTTGTGCCCTAGTTTCAGTCGATGTAGGTTTGTACCGGAATGGGGGGGGGGGGGAGATAGGAAAAGAAAGAAAGAAAACACGTTTATTTGGCACACAGGTACCCACAATGAGATATCAAGAACAATATAGAAACTTAAATACTAAAAATTAAAAAATACATCAACATTGTGTGTGTCACGGCTGCGCCATATAAGTCCAGTTCAGCATAATGCCAGGCCACTATGTAGCAGTTGCCTGACGCTGGTTTTCAACTGAACCTTGCGAAAACTTGAAAACTACTTTAATCATGGAAACTCGTTTTAGTCAGCAAAAGTCTGAGACTTCCATCCACTCCATCTCGAACAGGAGAAGTTCTTTGAAAATTTCGCAAGTAAAAATAATACCCAGAATTTTTGTCACCCAACTACGCCACTGTGTTGGCTATCGACTACAACTTCGATTGTAGCTTGTTTTTAGGTGAGAAATCATCCATTGACATCTGTCGCCCTGGCGTGGAGCGAGAGGGCGTGTCAGACTTTTACTGATTAAAACACAGTCCTATGTTCCTTCGTTGCCTTGCATTCCAGGGCACCGGGTTTTACTTGAAGAAGCAAACCTGTGGCCCCAGTAAGTTTCGACCTTGCCGGGCACCTACGGTTTTGCTGACATCTCCATGAGGCGCGCGTGGAACACTACGCACCGTCGTCGACTTGGCCTCGGTCTGGACGGTTACCGGACGGTCGGTGAGCAATGGGTAGACCGCGCTTACGGTGGCTGGAAATCGGGATCGGGATCTCGGAGGCTGGGGCGTGAGGGTCGTTCCCTCGCGCGTGCGGCCGCCTCCTTTACTAGCATTACTGCTTCGTAGAAGGAGGCGACCGCCTGCTACTCCTGTCTGTACCAAGGCCCGGCGCGAGAGATCGTTGCCACCGATCGCCCCCTCGAGAACTTCGATTTATGCTGTTTTTGACAGTTTTACTTTTTTATTATTATACTTTATTGTTAACCTCGTAATGTTGATAGAGGATAAACATTTGAAACAACTAAGTATATAATAGACCAGTGTCTTACTTGCCGTCAAGTTTTTTTAAATACACATTAATCGGTCAATATTTATTTCTAGAGAAACTCGATTAGAACTAAAAATATTCCTTCAGTCCAATCTACAAAAACCACACACAAAACTAATTAACATTTAATTACGTCAAAACAATTCTCGGAGCTCAACTTACACCGGCGATGGCCCGAAGGTCGAACATTGTTGGTTCTATACCAGTCTCCTCTCACGGTCCCCTGACCTCTAGGTTCACGTGGGCAAATGAAATCAGATGCATCAATCATTTTACAATCACGTGCATATATTGTAAGCCGCATTATGTTGGCAGTGGTCGGTGATTTCATTTAGGTACTTATAATGTTATGGAGGGAATTTGAGTTGATGGAGCGATGAAGTAAGATTTTGTTGTGTATCACTCAAAGGGCAATATGCCCGGAATTTTCTTCGTGATCGAACCAGAAAAGAAGATATCCGCTGGCGAACCAAAATTGCCGACATATCCCGAAGAATCGCTAAAATTAAGTGACAGTGGGCAGGGCACATTGCTCTTAGAACAGATAGTCAATAGGGCAGATACGTTCTGGAGTGGCGACCGCGTACCAGAAGACGCAGCGTTGGAAAGACTGCCACAAAGTGGACCAATGACCTTGTGAGAGTTGTAGGAATTCGATAGATGCGAGGCGGTCAGGACCGTTCATTGTGGTCACATTTGGAGGAAGCTTGTGTCCAACAATAGACAGACAGTATTTCGGCTTGAAATGATGATGATGAATTTTAATTGCATTTTTTTATTTATACAAATGTGGTGTTCACTAAAATCACTGTTTAGGGATTTAGATTTATAAATGAAACAACCAAATTATCAGTAAGTAGGCGCAACTGCAGAATGACGTCTACTCGTCCTCGGGAACGGATCGAGTGTGACCACGACGTCACACCTCAGCTGGTCTACATTTAATGTATATACCACATCTATCAATACGAGAAAATATAGCATGAACTCGCATAAATGTGTAACGAATAAATAATTCTGATTCTGAAATGCGGAAACTTGTACGCTGAGACTGATTTGAAAAAAAAAAAACTATTCAGATTATAGGTACTGATCGGCGGCATAAGCAAACCGTTAATCGGAATATGTATCTAGCCATAATCGGAATATGTATCTATCTAGTAATAATATGTATCTTATCAATAATTTTACTAGCACATGCTGATGCAACTCCCAATATAAGTGAGCCCAAATTAAATTAAGGCCTTAAATTTTGATTCTCAAAAAAGAAAAATCAAGAGATTATTTTTTTCTTCTTTTCATTATTAAAGTGGGCAATTATATAATGACTTGTCTCGCTCTAGGGTGGAGAGAAATGGCGTGTGAGAGTTTTACTGAATAAAACCACACTTATGTTCCATCAGTTGAGTTTTGAATTCTAGTACCACGAGAATCCCTTTCAACCCTGCTGGGTATGCTGACATCTCTTTGAGGCCTTTAGAAAATAGCTACCCATTGCTCGTCGTCCGCAAGCCCATGCCTACGGTGAAAATCTAGAGATCTAGATTAGTGTTTTAAAATGAAACTGTAACTCAATACTGTGTCCTACCAAATTAGTGCATCGATGCCCATATTATTTGCCTACAATTAAGAAAACTAATTTCTTAAAACAATACTAGGTACCTAAATGTACTTAAGTAAAATTATCAGTACTCAAATTAAGACTGTAACTTAATTTACCAATTGGGGTAAATAAAAGTGTGCAATACTTTAGTTACGTGTTGAATAGATCAATGTTGGTCATTACAAAAAAATATTTCATCACACTCCACCTTCGAATAGAAACATCGCGTAATCTAACAACCGAAAAATAGACCCAACAAAATCATAAAACACTTAGACACTGAAAATTGTCCAAATGACATATCAATTTCAGCGACAAACGACAATCGCACATTAGTTATTCGCGTGCGACAAAATTAACGCATTAGCGACACGAGTACACGATCGCAAGGTCAGATGAACCTTGTGGCTTCGCAAACGGATATTGCGACCAGACAAAAACGTTGTGACTTGCATTATATACGAAATTGGGGTCAGTAGGGTCATGTAATTTGTTGTGGTTCGCTTGCCACTGGGAAGTTAGATGCTGGTTGATCAGCATACTAATCTCATAAAGCTTTTAGTGGTTGTTGCTGATTTTGACTGCCCTATATTATAGCGTCAAATTAGGGTGCTAATGGAATAGAGCCATCCAAACAATTTTTTTTTTTAATTTGATATAAACTAGTGCTTGACTGCGATCCCACCTGATGGTAATCGATGATGATGGCCTTGAATAGACCCAAATTATAATCAGATGGGAAGACCACAGCAGGCAAATTGTTCCAGTCCTTCGATGTACGCGGTATAAATGACGAGGCGAAACGCTATGTCCTGACCGTAGAGGTTTCAATTACGTGGCTGGTAGAATTGAGATGGCGGAATCAAGTCATGCAATTCCCGCGCACACTCTCCAAAATGTAACCTGTAAAATACCGAAACCGCTGGCCTGTGCTTAAGGCTTAATTTAGGCAAGGTAATTTTATACTAATATTATAAATATGAAAGTAACTCTGTCTATCTGTCTGTTAAGTTTTCACGGTTAAACTACTGAACCGATTTTGATGAAATTTGGTATTGGTTGACACGACTTGTTCGCTGAATGTACGTCACCTTATTAATGTTGTTATTATGAGCTGAAAAAAATGCAATATAATTTGATGACAGATTTGATTCTTCTGTCTGTCCTGAAAGGTCATTTGGAACAACCTCAGTTCTCGATTACTCAAAACCTCAACATTAGAAGAAACACGCTAAATTCATTACAGAAAAATAACATAATCTTCATTATCCTGTGTTTTAGATCGCTACATTATTGTTAATAAACATACAAGGCTGGCTTTAAGTGTACCATTATGACACTAAAAAAGAAAATGCAGAAGCTTCACCACTAATGGAAAAGAAACAAAAATACAATTATATTTATTTATTTATTATGTATATATACTTTATTGTATACCAAGATTACAAATTTTTAAAATGAAATTGTAATACAAAAAAAAAAACATACAATTGGCGGCCTTATCGCACTCGGCGATTTCTTCCAGGCAACCCAGAATGGATAGAGACTACCTGGACACTAAATGGGGTTGCACTTGGTGCAAATATAAAAGTAAAACACAACAACACAACACATAAAATCAACAATCAACAATACAATCTTATTTAGAGATCAAAACGTTGGACAACCCAGCAACCTTACACAGAAAACGTTTTGTGAACATATTTATTGTGCGTAGGTACAGATAAGGAGTGGAATTCTCTGCCGGACTCTGTGTTTCCTGTTGACTACAACTTAGGGGTCTGTAAATCAGTCAAGAGTAAGAAACAGATTCAGGTTGCTTCTAGACAACAGTGCTACAACGACGGCCACATCGTCGCTTACCCTCAGGTAAAAAATTAAAAATGGACTTTTTTAGGAATTCATTTTGATTACCAAACCATCTGAGATGAAGAAGAATCAGAAATGAAGATATCCGCAGAAGAAACAAGGTTGCCGACATAGCCAAAATTAAGTGGCAGCGGGCAGGGCACATTGCACATAGAACAGATGGCCGTTGGGGCCGAAAAGTTCTGGAATAGCGACCACGTACCGGAAGACGCAGTGTCCTTACACTGCGTCTTCCGTCCCTCTACAAGGTAGACCGATGATCTGGTGAAGCTGGAATCGACAACTGATCGTTGTTGTGACTCTTGGTGGAGGTCCATGTCCAACAGTGGTCGTCTGTCGGCTAAAATGAAGATGCTGAAAAAAAACCTTTCTTAAAGTATACAGACTTCTGCTTTATGAAACGGTCCTTCTTCACCCGTCTCTTTCATGATTCCCAGCCATCATTACAACAGATCATGGCCAAATAACGTCGCAAGATCGTAAAATAATAACGCAATGGTGTTAAAATTGTTGATCTACCCGCAAGTGATTGACGCTTGAGACCACGATAGGTAGCCTGTGTCAATCAAATGGGTGCAGTGGCCACACGTTAGAATAAAAATTCTAAATTTAAATAACGATCAAATTTAAATTGCCATATATTGCCCATATCAAAAGGGAAAAACGGAATCCTTATAGGATCACTTTATTGTCCGCCTGTCTGTCAAGACCCCGGACCAGAGTGTAAGATCTCGGGAACGCGTGGAGGTATCGAGTTGAAATTAAAAACATATAATCAGGTCTACGGTCCCTTAAAACTGTGAAAAATAAAACTTCTGAGTTTACGAAAAAAAAAGATACGGTCGTTTATCTTACTCAAGGGAATCAAAATTCATAGGGTACTTCCTGTTGACCCAGAATCATGATATTTGGCATGAAATAAGGTCTTATAGCACGAGTATAGGAAAAAATCTCAAAACTGTAAATTTGTAGTTACAAAAAAAAAGTTTTTTTGCGACTCGGAAAAATCTTCGTAACTCAATTCACGAATTGAACTGTTTTCATAAATAAGTTTGTATGGAAACCTCAGTGCGCGAGTCTGACTCGCACTTACCCGGTATTTTTTATATCATATGTACCTGTAGAATACTTATTCTCATCATCATCATTTTTTTACCTTTATCCCATATTATTTGTGGTTAGTGCAACATGTTTTTTTTTCTTACATTCTGTCCTCTCACGTCATGCTATCACTAACTCCCTTTTCTTTCATATCACGCCTAACACAAACTATCCATCTTATTTTTGGCCTCTCTCATTTACAAATGAAATTATTCTGCCAGAGTTACAGGGTTATTCAAAAGAGATACCGCGGTTTTAATACAAAAAAAAGGAACTTTATGATCACAGAGGGCTTAGCCAAGTCGATAATCTACAATCGCTAATGCTAGTAGAAAACTTCAAATGTATAGGAATGACGTCATCTAAACGCTCAGTCACGTACTCGGAAAAGGAATCGGAGGCGTGGCTGACTTGAGACGATCGAAACGAAACGGTCGTAACTTGACTGGGCCAGCTGGTAGTTTTTAGATAGTAAAAATCTACCCCTCTAGCCAATTTATAATCGTTTCGTTTCGATTCTCTTGTCGTTGATCGCTTCAAGTAAGCCACGCTTCCGATTCCTTTATTCTGACGTCATCTCAATGCTTAGTCACGTGGTCAGAACAAAGGAATAGGAGGCGTGACTGACTCGAGACGATCAACGAAAAATCAAAATGGTTGTAACTTGGCTAGGGGGGCTGACACTCCATCTCGTTTCACCTAGAACTGGAAGTCATTTAATTATTTCCCACAAAATTTTAGTGAAATGGGAAAAGTCTTTCACTTGTCAAAATCTAAGAAAATATTAAGTATTAGTGACAGATTGTAACTTAGATGCAAATACGAGTTCCTTTAAAAAAGAGAATGAACCTTCTAGTGCAAAGAGGAACGTTCTTAAACAATTTATGTAAAAACAAATTCTGGTCCAGTAATTATGTAATTAATTAATTAGTTTAGTTTTTGTCGTGGTCTTCTTTTGAGGTAATTGATGGTAAATGTCAGTCGTTGGAGATTTTTTGTTTGATGAAGTAACTATTATAAAAAAAAAAATATGGACATTAATTAGAATAAGATTAAGAGCAATCAATTCTTAATACTAGATATCGTCACTTTGAAAATGCCCTGTTTAAAAGTAAAGGCATGATGAAGCCTAGTGCTTGTCTGACCAAACCACCAAAGAGCAAATTTTACAGGAGAAAATTTTAATTTAAGGAACTTATGAATTCTAGAAGTTATTAGAAAGTACATTAAATCTTTCACACAACAGAATCCCACCTATACTCACAAAACGTTTTGGGAACACATTTATTGTGCGTACAGCTAAGGAGTGGAATTACTTGCCGGAATCTGTGTTTCCTGATGGTTACAACCCGGGAATCTTTAAGTCAAGAGTAAATAGGTTACTTTTAGGTAAGCGCGCTCCATCGTCGACCGGATCGTCACTTTCCATCAGGTGAGATAGCGGTCAAGCGCGAACCTATCAAAACATGTAGTATTTCTTTATACAATATCTGAATAATATTTTAACAAAATAAACACTGTTGAGATTAGTTGACATACTTTGAAATAAAAAGTCAATTTTGCCAAAATTGGTCGGCAACGATATATGGTAGCGAAACATCAAAGGCATGTGTATCGTTGCCCGTGCAAGTAACTTGTATGTCATGGTGACATACACCAAATAGTTGTTGTACACTGGCATGCCTACTACTTGCATAATTTTGTGCCAGTCACAGGTATTGTGCAGGAGAACCAAGGTTACCGACATAGCATGAAGAATCTCCAAACTTAAGTGGCAATAAGCAGGGCACATTGCATTGCAGAATGAACGGGGCCGAAAGGTTCTGGAATGGCGACCACATACCGGAAGATATAACATTGGACAGCCTCCTATGAGGTGGACCGATGACTTGGTAACGGTTGCGGGAGTCCGATGGATGCGAGACGCACAGGACCGTTCATTGCGGCGACACTTGGTGGGGCCTATGTCCAACAGTGGACGTCTTTCAGCTGAAATGATGATCATGATGATTTTGTATGGCCTACAGATAGTTGTTCCCGATTTGGGTGTCTTGTGTATATGATTTTACATGTCAAGGAACATACCCATGACACAGGAGTAATTCCTAGTCTGCCAAAAATTAAATATTCAGTCTCACAAAAAAATAATATTGCATTCCTGCAGTCATAACAAAAGATGGTCGCCGCAGTGTACGACACCGCTAATGTCAGCATTAAGATTAAGGACGTACCTAGTTGCTTTACCGGAGATCGTGTTTTTTTGTACCACTATTATAATTTTAACGGCTGCCATTGTAGAAGGTGTGAGAGGTGGATACGGCATTTGAAAACAGATTTTAGAATATTTGTTAACCAAGCTTCTTTTTGTTGTGCATGTTTTCCAATATGCAAGTTGACGTTGCTTGTAACTTTAGCGTCTCTTATTTATTTTTTTTTAGGTGGGAAAATCATCTAATGACAAATCCCGCCCTTGGGAGGAGTGGAGTTAGTGTCAGACTTTTACTGACTTAAAACCCACTCCTGTTCCTTCGCATCTTCGTCCCAGGGCCCCGGGTTTCTTTTTCACACTACCCATGGCCCCAGCAGGCTTCGACCCTGCTGGGCACCTACGATTTGCTGACATCTCCCTGAGGCACGCGTAAAGGACGGGGTGTCAGTAATATCCTAAATAAACTTTGATTAGTAATATCCTAAATAAAATTCACTTTGGTACCTACCTTGTTTTGATCCCGCAACCTTATGCATGAGTTCAAATTCATTCATTTATTTCGTCAGAATATGGTACATAATTATAGTCTTGAATTTAAAATAATGGTCTCATCACATTCTGCCACGTGAGCCGTGCAAATATTTGGTAGCTACATACTCGTAAACCATTTTAAAAAACAAAAAAATATTATTTCAGTCTTGAGTTAGTACGAATAAAATTTACAACTTATGACATGTCATTTAAAAATATAATATGGATTCAATTCAAAGTAATATTCAATGTCAAAATTAGAGGGAGATGACAAAATTTATAAAATTACAATTCAATTAGGATTTCAAAGTTTCATTCAATATGAGAGATGGGTAACAACTAGGCCATCATGACACTTTTATTATTATCACGAAGCTTAAATTATGGTGATAAAGTGCCACATCAAAATTTCAAACAAACATTATCTGATCCTTGTGCTCAGTATCATTACGGTGCGAACTCTATGATCGGTCACCTTGACTTTTCCCGATCGGCATAAAATAATTTGACATAATACAACGCAAGTCATTACTGATGCTCTGTGCTACTAATGTAGGCTTTAATTTACGTACATTTTAGTTTTAGAATTAAGTGTTCTTTTAGGTAATGGACGTTTCCTTGTGTTGTGGTTAATTAGAGTACGTTACTTCCTCTTTGTTTTTATAAGTACCACATAAGATGTACGGTGGCTGATTTCAATGACTTAATGAGATTTTTTTGTTGATAGGCTTGCTTTTGACCCCCATCTCACCTGATGGTAAACGATGATGTGGTCGAGGATGGAACACGCTTGCCTAGAAGTAACCTATTCACTATTGCGCGATTCATTTGACGATCTAAATTGAACTGTTAAAGGGATGGAGCTAGGGAAGGAATAGGGTGCAAAGCTCCTTCCCTTTTTCTCGCTCGCACGCGGTGGTAAGACCCCTGCCCCCCTAGCCAAGTTACAACCGTTTCGTTTCGATTCTCTTTTCGTTGATCGCCTCGAGTCGGCTACACCTATTCCTTTGTTCTGACCACGTGACTCAGCGTTGAGATGACGTCAAAATAAAGGAATCGGAGGCGTGGCCTACTCGAGGCGATCGACATATGGATAAGATCTATTTTTTGGGCTATGTCAGTGACTTTGATTCTCCTAGTTCTCCCGCGGAAATCTTCATATTTGATATATTTAATAATAATAATAAGTACGTATTTATATTAGACATAATTATGCCATTGTTCATTGTTAGTTGATGTTTCAGGAGCTTGGAGAGAATGTTGAATGTTGTTGGATGAGAATGTTGAGATGGATGCGTGCAGTGAAGAGAATGGGTAAAGTGAGAAATGAGTAGTGGCGCCAGTGACTGAAAAGTTGAAAGAGAATGGTTGGTATAGCCATGAAAAGAAGAGGGATGAAACGCATGTTACTAAAAGAGTAATGAGTATACATGTGAATGGATGGAGAGGGAGAGGGAGACCAAAGAAAAGGTAGATGGATTATGTGAGAAATGGTATAAAAGAAACAGGGGTTAGTGATAGCGTGACGGGTGACAGGACAGAATGGGAGAAAAAGACGTGTTGCGCCGACCCTAAATAAAACGGGATAAAGGCGAAAGATGATGATGTTTCAGGAGCTTGGAGCCAGACTCACTGAGACGGGTGAAAAGCCTCTAAATACCAATTATGTAAAAAGATATATTATCGCTTACCATCAGTTGAGATAGTAATCAAACGAAAACCAATCAATGACAATAAAAAGATTGATAGAGAGAAACCACAAAGAGTTCATTGTTAGGATCAGTCTGCAAGTTTAAGCAACGCATACCGAGGTCGGTCTGTGGATGGGTTATCATTTTACATAACAATCCGGGACTCCTCCATGTCTCGGAAAGTACGTTAAGCCGTTAGTTCCAGCTGTCACTTGTAGAACTTTGATAGTCCTTACGTATTTAACTTACGGTTAGTCCCACCTAGGGGTACTCTCACGTAATTACTGGGTTGTGAAGGCCAGTCCACTAGCCAAGTTACGATTGTTTCGTTTGCGTCGAATGCCTCGAGTAAGCCACGTCTCCGGTTCCTTTGTTCTGACCTCATCTCAACGCTCAGGCCACGTGGCCAGGACAAAGGAATCGGAGGCGTGTCCTACCCGAGGCGTTCGACGCAAATGAAACGATCGTAACTTGGCTAAGGGGGCAGATATGCAGTCGCTCGCAGCAGGCTGCAGGTTTGACTGGAAGCCAAAAACAACATACTCGTAGTTACGCAAAAGGCTGTTAACTTGACTGTTAACTTAACTGCTACTTAAAGTTTGTAAGTATGTGCGTATGTTTCTTATTTCTTCACGCTTGAACAGCTCAGTGAATTTTGACGAGTAGCACATAGGATACTTATATCTCGAGAGTATGTTTCTTTGGAACAATTTAAGGCAACAGTTAGTGTTAGAATAATAATATAGAGTCTAACTTCCGAATTTTCATTTTGGAACCAGATCCTCTTACGGCAAGCAATGGGTGGCTCGCCGTCCGATCGTCTGGTAACCGTCCGGATCGGGCCCAAGTCGTCGACGGCGCGTACTGTTCCACGAGCGCTTCAAGGAGATGTCAGCAACCGTAGGGGTCGAAGCCAACTGGGGCCATGGGTGATGCGGAAGAGATCCCCGGGGCCCTGGAAAAATGGCAAAGAAGGAACAGGAGTGGGAGTGGGTTTTTAGTCAGGAAAAGTCTCACACTATCCCCCGCTCTTGGGCGGAGCGGTCTGGATGTCATTAGATGACTATCCCACCCGAAAAAAAAATCCCTTAGCATCCTTCTAGTATGAGTATGAAAATAAGACTCATATTTAACAACTATAAACTTATAATTCTAAAAAAAAAACATTAAAGTATCTACAGACGAGCTCAAAAGTGTTCACATTAAAAAAAACCGCCGCTTGAGTTTAATGCCCCGAGCGATAGGTACCACAAATCCTACGCTGAACTACCGTTTAGCGAAGTGACACGCATTTAGCGTGATAACCGGCTATTAAAAATTATTACACACACGGCGATATCACCGTGAAGAGATTTACTTGCTTCTACACATATTATCCTATACAGCAAGAAGCGTAACTGATGGTTGCGCACTTGTTAATATTTTTGGCAACAACTGAAGCTATTTATTCTTCTGCAGATTGCATGCGTGCAGTTTCGTAAATTTTTTTTTTTTTTTTCACAGATGCTATTTTTAACCAGACGATTTCCAATCTCTTTACGTTAGTTTACTTTCGTTTAGCAAAGAATAAAGAAGCCAGATAAAACTTTTTAGGGTACCGTACCTCAAAAAGAAAAACCGGAACCTTTATAGGATCACTCTGTTGTCCGTCTGTCTGTCTGTCTTTCAAGACTCTTTATCTTGGTAACGCATGGAAGTATCGAGTTGAAATTAAAACCAAATAATCAAGTCTACAGTCCCTTGAAACTGTGAAAAAATCAAAACTCTAAAAAAGATCAAGATACTCTCAAAGGAATCAAAATTTATAGGATTACTTCCAGTTTTTAGAACTTTGTAATTTGGCATTAAGCAAGGTCATATAGTTCAGGTATAGGAATAAATCTGAAAACAGTTAATTTGTTGTTAGGTCACAAAAAAAACTTATTTGTGATTCGGATACATCTTTGAGACTCCAACATTCCACTATGAGATCTCGCCGGAACTCTGTCCGCCAAGCTATGACTTGGCGTGGCAGCAGAGTTTCGCCCTGGCGTTTTATCTCATACGTGCAAGGACTGTTGCCTCCAAATCCCATGGTGGCCGGCCAGTAAATAGGCTCGCCGCGTTGCGGGATACCGTACAGTATCCCCACACCATCCGAATGGCCATGTCTCTCTGGCATGCGTTCAGCTTGGGTGCCGGTCGCTTTCGCAGCGACGGCGCTTCTGAAGCCATGGATTGTCTTCCAAAAGGGAAACCCGTGGAAACAAGATCAAAAAAGAAACATAGATGTGGTTTAATTCAGTAAACCACCCACCCTCCCACTCCGTCCTAGAGCGAGAGAAGTCGCTAGATGATTTCTTACCTTAAAAACAAAGCCCCAGAAACCAAAGGCAACTGAAGAACATAAACGGGTTTTAATCAGTAAAAGTCACTCCTTCGTACTCCACTCAGAGTAAGTAGAAATCGTTTTACAAGTAGGTACCTACTGCATGCTTTAAGATGCAATAAGACAATCCCACGGCAAAAGCTTTGTACAAGCTACTTTATTAATAAAGCTAAATAATAATATATGTTTTTAAAGACTACCAGATTTATACAACTGCTTAGAGAGAGAGTTTAAACCATTCCTGTACACACCCTTTTTCATAATCAAGATAATATTTTATAACTGTTGCGTCTAACAATGGCTGTATTAAAATATTAACACCTATGCAGGTGTGAAATTGCGAATATCTTACTAAAATGAAGATAAAACTTTACAGTTGTATTGAAAAGTTAATGACACCTGTCATTATTGACGTATAAGTGTCACTTCGTCGCGTGACGTGACGTTAGCTATAAAGGGTTTAATAATAATTGCTCACTCTTTTACAATGATTGTCCATGTCGGATTTGAATCAATTTGTCACCGTAGGGCGATTGTTTTAACTTTTGTGAAAGTTTATCTTGTGAATTATAAATATTGTTCAACACTTTTTTGTCTAACTGTACTTTACTGTCAATTGTACTTTTTGATTGGTGATAATTTTCGGGCGAGATCAATTTTCGAATCAGTCTTTACAAATCGTCATTCGAATCCAATAGTTCACACGGTGTGAATGACCTATGATCGGTAGAGAGAGCAAAAATCTAAATGTTGTCAGTTCTCACTATTGACTATATTTCTCATATCATATCGATTCTAAAAATGGATAGCTAATTAAATGGATGATTCTTGAATATACTTTCATTACGTGCAAGATGATAGCGCTTTACAAATAATACTTCGGTATCAGGTCGAAGTAGGGTTGTCGAGTTTACAGCTACGCTTTCTTTAACATTTTATTTTTATCTTAAATTTCGCATAAGTTTTTATTTCAATGTTATTTGACTCCCTCTTGCCACTATCTCATCAGCCCCCTAGCCAAGTTACGATCTTTTCATTTGCGTCGAACGCCTCGAGTAGGCCACGTCTGCGATTCCATGGTTCTGACCACGTGACTAAGCGTTGAAATGACGTCAGAACAAAAGAATCTGAGGCGTTCGACGCAAACGAAACAATCGTAACTTGGCTAGGGGGGCTAAAAGTAAGCAATGATGTACTTGACGATGGAGCACGATTGCCTAGAAGTAACCTGACCTGACCTGCGGTGTAGGCAATTCAGCATTCTTTTGGGTTGAAACTCATTAAAACCAATTTTCTAAATATACAATTAACTAGTTTACACGGCAATGCATCAATCTATTAGGCTCATCAGGAGAAGATTTTGTCTATCATAATCTACAGTATTTTTCTTTCTACGCGATGGAAACTTACTTGACAATACGCCTAGATATAACTTATTTTTATATATTTTTATCTGTAAACATTGAATGTGTGGGTCTTTAACACAAGAATGAATAGATTACGTCTAAGCAAGTGTGCTTAATCGTTGACCATTTCATCTTTTACCATTAGGTAAGATAGTAGTCAGACGTGAGCTAGTAAATAATAAAAAAACATAGGTTTATTAATTTATGTACGCAAAAACACTTAAAAAAGAAAAGAACAATTAGGAACATGAGCAGTGATGGCCGAGTGATAATGGCCCCGACTTACGAGTTGTAGGTCGTGGGTTCAAACCCAGCCAGGCGCATTACTTTGTGTAATTTATTTCATCACCACAGCTTTCAAAACGGTGAAGAAAAACATCGTGAGGAAACCGGCATGTACTAGAACCAAAAATTCGAAGACATGTGACATCCATCAACCCGCACTGGGCCCGCGTGGTGGATTACGGCCCATTTCTTCTTTTAGAGAGGAGGCCAAAGTCCCAACAGTGGGAACATTATAAGGCTGACTATTGTATGGTATGGTAATAAAGAACATAAAAGTGCTATTTATTTCCAATTTGAGTAGTTAGCCGCATATATCGTACTATACTATACGTTATATAGGCAAAAAGTGATATTTTGTATGTACGTGTGTATGTACATATTTACTCTATAGTAATAGTACATAGGATACTTTTTAACCTGTGAGAACCTTGGGATAAATTTCTAATTACACGCCGGTTCAACCGCTAATAGAAGGTAGTTATAAATAAAATAAACTGAACTTACTTAGTGCCTGCACTGAACTGCTTAGTGCCAACCCTACACCAAAAGACAAGTAAAAAAACAAGCCATAAAGCTCACGTTAACGCCGATCACACGAATGATTAATATATTTAGAGTTGATAGTGAAAAGCGCTCATTAATGCTCGCGCTTGCTACTCGGTGCTAAAGTTCAAATATTTACGCCTTTTACTTTCGTCGGGTGAGCAGGTTACGAAGTATTTTGTGTGATGATATCTTTATTTGATGGAATGACTTATTGACAAGAATTATGTGAAAGGAGAAGTCAGTAATAGAGTGACAGTTGACAGGAAGAAATGCAAGAGGAAAAAATGCGTTGCGCCGGTCGACTGTTCCTAAGTAATATTGTGCAAGGGCAGGAAGATGGTCATGAAATAAATTGCGCAAAGTAATGCGACTGGCAGGGTTTGAATCCGCGACCTACAACTCGTAAGTCGGGGTCGTTACCATTTAGGCACCACAGCTCTCAAAACGGTGAAGGAAAACATAGTGAGGAAACCAGCATGTCTTAGAACCAAAAACTTAGAAGACATGTGACATTTGCCAACCCGCACTGGGCCCGCGTGGTGGATTACGGCCCATTCCCTCTCCTAGACAGGAGGCCTGAATCCCAGCAGTGGAAAAATTAAAAGGCTAATTATGCTTATGCTTATGTAGGAAGATGACGTAGACTAACGACGAACGCGAGCCGCTGTGTTATATAATAATTTATTATTAAAATAATTAAGCTATTTTGCAAAATGTAACCAAACCAAACAAATTACTTTTCTCTACGTTATTACCTTTTTTTAGATATGTTTTTTAGTAGTAAAACATTTATAAACTATGAGAAAAACAAGAAAAACATGAAAAAAATATCGATTAAGCCTGTTTTTCGGATTTTTTTTTGATCGAGTGAAGTTTTCGATATCGTGTTTTGAACCACAAATTGTCAAAGTACATAGAGTAAACTAGAACAAGTTTTTTTTTTGGATTAAAACAATCACGATTTCTTTGTTTATTGTTACATCAAAGTGATGTAAAATTGGGAATACTTGGCCTTAATAAACACAATACACAAATTTACCTATGTTACACACACAGCAGTCTAGTTCTAGTTTTCCAAATCGCAATTTTGTCTTTGGAGACTTACAAACAAATTTACTGCTTTCAGATTTATTCCTATACCTGTGTTATAAGGCCTTGCTTTACGCTAAGTTTCAGGATTTTGGGTCAATGGGAAGTACCCATGAATTTTGATTACCTTGAGAGAGTCGAAATATACGTTTTTTGTGACACAACGGCCGTATCTTTTTTTTTAGTTAAATTAGTTTTTATTAGAAGTATATGGTTTTATTTTCAACTTGATGCCTTAACGCATTCCTGAGATAAAAAGTCTTGACAGGTAGACAGAGAGAGGGACAACAAAGCGATCTTATAAGATTTCAGTTTTTTCCTTTTATTTAAACTTCATGTACAGTAGCGGTACATGGGCGGACTTAATGCAACAAGGCATTCTCTACCAGTCAACCTTTGGGACCTTTTTAGACCTTTTGTAGCATGGAACCCCAAAAAAACATTATCCCACACCAACCAATAAGTAAGTAAGTCACAGTAACCAATTGCAATCACTGCACCAACCGTCCTGTCGCATGGGTATACGAATCATAAATAATTACATCGTGTTAGAATGTTTGTATCCAAGCCAATTTCAACAATATTAGGAGTAATTTTAGCCCTGTGTTCCAAAACAACCAGAGTAGGGTAGAGTCGCTACTCCAATCGTTCAAAAATGCTTCGAGTTGCAACCTAGAGTCATTCTTTTATAACTCGACTAGCTACCGTAGATTTAACACAACAAACTCTAATTCCAAGGGTAGGTTGGTGTAAGTGGCCATATTTAAATTCTAAACGTCAATTTTTTTTTGTGTGTCCTTAATTCTTATTGATTAGTAACGTTTAACTTTATACATAGACTGCGAAATAATAAATATGGTATTTGTAAAAATTACTATTGATATTGAGTCAGGAACAGTTTTAAGCCTCAATATTGATACTCATAATGTTGGAAATTTTTATAATAGGTAATGCATAGTTTTTTATAATTATTTAATTGATATTTAAGTTTCTATGAAGTTATCTACAAAAAACAACTTAAATTAAATAAAACTTGAAATCAAAATGAGTAATTCAAATGATAATAAAATAAAAAATAACTAAAAAAAAATTACACTTGCTTGACATTGACAGTTGACGTTCAAAAATTCGAGGATAGAGTAGCTACTCTGATGATGGCACAAGAGTTAACTCTAACCGTGCTGGTGTAGGACAACATTTTCAAATAAACCAAAAAGAAGATCTATCAATCTGTACTCTGCCTTTAAGGAGGAATGCTACTTAGGTCCTCTCACTCACAGAGAGGCGATCTATGTCGCAGCGGTGGTAACATGATTATAATAAAATAAATAAACTCAGATATTCAAGCTTATTTATTTTTATATCTTAAAAATTATTAACTTATAATTTGAAAATTATCTTTTCCTAATTAAAATTAGTGCCACACGTGTTTATATTTTTTAATTCGAAACATAAACATCTTCAACGATTAACGTCTTATAATAACCACAATTCATAATTAAAATGGCAATTAAAATTAAAAATAATTACGACACAAACACTTAAACTAAATATAACTCTAGCTCGGAACTATAATAAATTCTTTAATTACGTATCAAAATAGATAATGAGAGCAATTTCTATGCAAATGATCTCTAAAACTAGATCAATAATGGTCGGCATAAGTTGTATATTTTGAACGGTGACATTTACTTCGAGGGTCATGCGCACATAAAATGTTCTAAATAGTGCAGTTTAGATAAAGTCTGCATTAGTGTGGCTGGACTGTGGTCGCCCACGTTGAGGTCGGTTGCTTGTGAGAACGGGGAGCGATTTACAGATGTAAATCAAACTTACAGTACTATGCACATATTAAAAAAAGTCGCAATACGTCAATTGATTCCAAAGGTAGTCCTAAAAGGAACCTTGGAGTCCTGGAATGAAAGGCAAAGAAGAAACATAGGCATGGTTTTAGTCAGTAAAAGTCTGACATGTCCACCCACTCCGCCTTAGAGTGAGGGAAAATCATCCAATGACTTGGATGATTTTCTACTTAAAAAAAAAGAACGCCAAATAATTCTTAAAAAAAAATTACTGCGTAGCCAATTGTTCCAAGTTCAGAGTGGTTAATATATTTTTCCATTCAGGTACAAGACCTGATAACTGATACAGTTAGTTGATCTTGAATACGTATGATTGGTGCAGTGGCTTTCGCACTGAGTGTCATAGAGTGCGATTCCCGTACAGTTATATGGCCTATGCTTAGATAGTTTTTCCGGGCCTGTCTTGCGAATGTAAGTTACATGTTTGTGAACACACCCCCGCTAAAAGGTTAATTTTAGAGCATGGCAACATTTTTTAAATTTAATATTGTTGTGGCTAAACCAATGAGTCAAAATCATGTGTCCAACAAAAATATTTTTTATACTTGTGGGCACACCATTTCTCTACAGTTAAGAGAAATTGATGAACTGGTATTGGTTCATGCAAGTGGTGTATATAGTGTCTGAAAACCTAGGTAATTATGAAAAATCAAATTACTCCTTTCGTACAGACAAAAGGTGTTTTTTTTTCGATATATCAACAGCGGAATAATGTTTAACTAAATAGACATTGAAAAATTCCCGCCAGCAGTCGGACCACGCCTCAAACTTAATAAATCGTCATTAAATTTATAGAAAATCAATAAACTAATTTTATTTGATCTAGGAAACTGGTTCGACGAACTTTGAAATTCGACTTATAAAACTAAATTAAAAAAAAATCTGTCATCCCATCATTTATGATAAGTCAATGAGTTTAATGTCCCATTCAAAATCATGATTTTTGTTTGAATTGATGACAGTAATTACTTTGAAAATTGATGTTATTGTCTCAAGTTAAGGAACATTTGGGTAGGAGAACGGTCGAAAGAGTACCATGGCTCTGTACCGTGGCGCTCACTGGTGCCTTTTGTGACCTGGCACAGATTTTTTATCAATTCCTTGTATTTTTTATTGTGTTGTTTTTTATTTTAAGGTACTATATTTTATTAATAAACCTCTCATCATCATCATCATCATTTCAGCCGAAAGACGTCCACTACTGGATATAGGCCTCCCCCAAGTGCCACCACAGTGAATGGTCCTGTGCGTCTCGCATCCATCGGACTCCCACAACCGTTACCAGGTCATCGATCCATCTTGTAGGAGGTCTTCTAACAATAAAATTCTACACACAACTAATTAAAAAAGGTTATGTCTATAATTTAATAAATAAATAATAATATAATATTCTACAACTATCACACAACGCCGTCTAGTTGGGGCTAAACAGAGCTTGTGTTATGAGTACTAGACAATTGATAAACATACATATATATATTTCTAAATACACACATATTATAGATAGATTACACCCAGACACAGGACAAATGATCGTGCTCATCACACAAACATTTATCCTGAATGAGAATCGAACCCACGACCTCTGGCACAGCAGTCAGGGCCACTAACAAATAGACCAACAGGTCAGTCAAAATTTGGTGGTCCAGAATCGAGAAAGACCTCAAGTTTGCCAGAGCCAACAAAGGGGCAACAGAAGAAACCAAAGTGGAGTTCGGTCAGTTAAAATTTGACACTCTCTCGCTCAACCCAGGGTGAGACAATTTATTTGTTGGTTTCCCACCTGAAGAAATATTTTAAGTTAAGAAAACCTTATTATATTATCACATCAAGCCTGTACTGTCCCACTGTTGGGAAAACGCCTCTCTCCATTTCTTCAAGCTACTTAGCCACGCTGACGGTACCTGTGTCGACACTCTTGCGCCATCCCATCTTCCTAGCTCTTCGTGCTGTGCTGGTGCTGCCGCTGCTGCTACGGAGAACCTCAAGCGGCGGTATATAACAACTTCGTCGGCAGTTATATTTTTGAGCCGTTTGGGGTTAAAACTCTTGGGCCGTGGGGTCCGAGTGCTCATAAGCTGTTTAAAGAATTATCCAAACGCTTAGTAGACACTTCGCATGATCTTTGGATCATGCCCAGCCCTTGGGCTGGCTTTTTGCCTCGGTCAGAGATTAAGCATTGCCATATAACGTGGCAATGCCGCCAGTCTTTTGGGCACACTTCCAGTCGACAGCGATGCGGAGGAGTTTTATGACGCCATATTTTAGCTAGTAGTTTTTGATTTTAGTGCATATATAGTTTTAATTAGTTAAGCGTTTTATGTATTCATTTTACCTTTTTCATGGAATAAACTTAGCCATATTTAAATATTACGTATCGTAATTTTTACAAAAATCGGATGATTTTTTAATCATCAAGTGAGATAGTGGTCAAACACGTTACGCGAGCCTATCCATAATAACAAAAAAAAACTTTTCTTGGGTCTGCCCTAGTCAGCTCAAAGTTATACCTGTTTCATACAGATTTTGGTAAATATATAATTATTTAAATATTAATTAAATAAATTCGTTCTACTCTAATACTATATAGAGAGGCAAAGTTTGTTTTTTATTTTTTTTTGTAAGCGGTAATCTCTTTAAGCACTGGTCCGATTGCTAAAATTTTTTCACCGATAGTAAGCTGCTTTATTCCTGAGTGACATAGGAATATATGTATATTTCATGTACACAGGCGAAGCTGCCGACAAAAGCTAGTATGAAATAAAAACTTTAAAATAAGAATTAAAATTTACCTACTCACCAAAAATAACCTTAACATTATTAGTTTTGAGACGAACTCGACCAATTTTTTTCTCCTTCATAATTCACCACTTTTTGCTTAACCTCAGTACCTACTGAGTGCCGTAAAAACCTAATCAAATCCTCAATTGATGTATTAGATGTGTACATAATGATTTTGTAAACTTTGTTATTAGTTAAATGATTTTAATCATAAGGAAAATAACAGGTAGATCCGAAAAATTACTGTTTTTTGGGATTGATTGCGGTGATCTTTTTATTAGAGACGCAATTGTGTAGTACTGGTGTCGACAGCTCCAATGGGTTATGAATAGAGTTAAGTGTACAAAAAGTAACATAACAAGTCTAGTACTAACTTAAAATAATACAAAAAAATTACAAAATAAAAACCTATCACGTCCCATCTTTTTTATTAACTAGCTGTCTCTTACGGTTTCGTCTGTGTATTTGGTTACTGTTTTACTCTCATTGCAATCAATGAGAGCCGTATAACATTACACTGCAGTCAGTGTGATGTTATATGGCCTATTATGACCCTTATTTCCTATTCTTCTAAGCATGAGCATGATCAGCTTTATAATGTTCCCACTTCTGAGATTCAGGCCTCAAGTCTAGGAGAGGGAATGGGCCCATTGTGTGTGTTTTCGCCACCTTCTTTGCTTGCATTACTGTTTCGCAGAAGGTGACTAGTACCCATTCCTTCTTGCTCCGTAACATCTCCTCACCACCACACCACCTCACACTTCTGCAATCACGGCAAGAATAATAATCTTGAACCTTGTAAAATAATGCATAGGATAGCATAGTCCGCCTTATAATGTTCCCACTGTTGGGACTCAGGCCTCCTCTCTACGACAGCCGTAATCCACCACGCAGGCCCAGTTCGGGTTGGTGAATGTCACATATCTTCAAATGTTTGGTTCTAGGACATACCAGTTTCCTCACGATGTTTTCTTTTTCACTGTTTTGAGAGCAGTGGTGATGAAATAAATTACACAAAGTAATGCGCCTGGCTGGGTTTGAACCCACGACCTGCAACTCATAAGTCGGGAACGTTACCACTGCCCTACCGTCTACTCCAATACTTATGTTTCAAATTATGTTTTTCTTTACTTTTAACCGAAACCAGAACTAAGTACTTTCAACCTGCGAAAATTTTTGTTTGATCTGAGATTATACTTCACTTTAGACGACAGAAAAGTAACTTGAATTTTTTCTTACAACTTAAGTAAATCAGCACGTTTACGCTAAGTACGGTACATCGTGATGGAAACTGTCAATGTCACCTCTGAATATACATGATCTACTGGGTAATTTAGTTTAGTATTCCAGAATTTCACTTCTAGAGAAAAAATACTTGCAAAATCATTCGGTCGTTACTCTGTATTGCTTACTGTGTCATTGGGTAGGCGTCTTTTGTCGTCAATGTCAGCATTGGCAACTAGTTTCTGTAGATATTAATTACCCTGGCAAAGTGCAAGAGAAACTAAATTACAATGATTTAGTTTGACAGACGTTTTTGGTGTTGTTGAGAGAACTTGTAAGTGAGCATGTTACTGCTTATATTCTTTAGAGCATTTTTGTTATATTCTGATAGCATTAAAATCTAGGATTTCTAACTAGTTTTGAACTGATACAAATTTTGAAACTATTTGAATAAAAGACATTTAAAGTATTGCTGAAAGCCATATGTCAAAATTCGGAAAAGTATAGGCTTTCACAGCTTCAAGGGACTGCAGACTAGAGTATACGGTTTTAATTTCAACTTGATGCCTCCACGCGTTTCTGAGATAAAAGGTCTTGACAGACAGACAGTTGGACGGACAATAAAGTGATACTATAAGGGTTCCATTTTTTCCTTTTGAGGTACGGAACCCTAAAAACATTTTTTGTTTCTCTACTATACGTAAGTAGGGAGCATTATATTACCCAGTAAATGACTACGATAGACGTAGTTGATTTTTAAACTCAATATACATATCTGTATTCAAGTATACAACAATAACATTCCTACGAGTTCTTCCTAATCTACTCTATTTAAAGTTTGTCATACACAATGACCGATGGAACACATGTAAAAGGCATTGTTTTACCCATTCATCGTCAAGCGATCTACTTAGCCGACACACGTTGGTCTGATGATAAAACTTTAATGTGGACCACCCAAACGCTGCGCGTAAATCGGGTGTTCGGACTTTTGTGGTGGATTAGTGTGGACTTTGAATCTCGTGTAATCAAGTTCATTTTTCCTTGCCTTTTTCGATATTTATCTTGACTTAGAGTATTGTAGCATTCCTACCTATTTATTATGGACTAGCTTTTGCCCACGACTTCGTCCGCGTAGAAGTCGAAAATGGTTTTATTCGATTTTTTGAGATATGAAATATTATTTATTATATTCGTCGTGTGTGATAGACCATTGAATTATATGGCGAGCGATATTATATCTTAAGATAAAATATTATAGTATCTTAACCGTGTGCAGCGCCCCTAAGTGAACTCCACTGTGGGTTACGTAACCCACGACAAACTTATTATTTTCGGTTGGTACAGTGATCGGGTCTAGGGATCGAACCGCAAAATTAAGTTTGTTTTTTATTGTATATACTTTTCCGGGATAAAAAGTACCCAGTGTGCCCAGGATATTAAAGAATAATTATATCAAGTTTCATCGTAATCGAACTTGTAGTTTTTGCGTGATGCCTGAACAAACAGACAGACACACATTATTTATTAATTATCTCATTTTTGGGTTCGGTGTCGGTCTATTAACTCCCCCGGCCATTTATTTTTTTGATATTTTCAATGTACAGAATTTTTACTTCTACAGATTTATTATAAGTATAGATATATATTATTAAAAAATATTGACTAACTATAATTATGTAAATAATCAACTTTAAAACATTATTGTTTAAGTTGCTTTTTATTATTTTGTAATAATAAAAAACAAGTTTGTACTAATATTATAAAGCTGACGAGAATGTTTCTTTGTTTTCACGCGCTAATCTCAGGTACATGGTTCACATTGAAAAAATATATTAGTGTTGAATAATTACGTAGGATGCTGTGTAGTATATCTGCTATACACCACTAATTTTTAATTAGTACAAATACTTAGAAGGCTTATTTGAAAAGGTCTTGTTATTATTTAAGTAAATTCTCAATAAACAATATTTATAAACAGCTAACTTATTAGCGTTTGTCTCTATTCCAAAATGTCACTCAATTTATGGAAATATTGTACAGGCTATTGATTATGAATGAATAAATGACGATCAAAATGGAAAAAAATCCTGCGCGTTGTAATTTCTAGTAGCAATTTTTATGATTGATTGATTCTATTATGAATTTACCAATTATGCCAAATTTTCGTGGACAATTGAGATTTTTGTTCACAATGTACAACAACTTTTCAAATATAGGTGATATTTTTTAATATAGGTGTCTTCAAGGCTAGAGTGAATAGGCTTTTAATAAACTAGTGCGCCTGACCATCAATGATTGCATCTCCGCTTACCATCAGGTGGGATCGCAGTCAAGCACTAGTTTATATCAATTAAAAAAATAAATAATTGATAATAAGGTATAATATTATAGAAGGCAATAGGTGATATTTCCTCTTTGATTAATTTGATAGAACAACAAAATCAGCAATTATTAATAATACAATTGACCCTCATAAGTCACATCCACACTAATCTCTCCAGGTCCCATGTATATGGATCATTGTAATTGGATTAAACGATTCTTTTTCTGTCATTGTTTCCTGTCGGCCATTGTTCTTATTTGTCCGTCTGTCTGCCCATTGCTACAGAACTCGTGTGCTAATAAGCTAATGTAGATCAATTATTCATGTAGATAGTGACACTGTAAATACATGTAAGGCGTAATGGACAGATTATGTTTGAACTGTATTTGGGTGAGAGCAGAGAATTGTAGCCGCGTCGTGATATATGGTAGAGGTAATGCTACCATAAATTTGTCAGATGTGAATTCATGTTTGGGTACTCTTTAGATTTAAGCCTGTTTCGTTTCGTTTTGAGATTCGTTAGTTTAGGATTGTAGCCACTAGATTCGATATTCTACATTGTATTTAAAAACTTTAGTTTTTTTCTTGCATACCTAGTTAAAGAAAAGGAAGTTAGTGATAGTATGACGGTTGACAGGATAGAATGGAAGAAATAAACGTGTTGCACCGACCCCAAATAAGATGGGACAAGGGCAGGAAGATGATGATGATGATGATCATGACCTAGTTAGTACTTGTATAAAAAGTAATATGTAGGTAACAAATACATTACTATCTTTAGTTAATAAGGATTTTATTATTAAGAAACTTTGTGTAACTGTTTGTTTCTCAAAGAAATAAATAAATTTAATGTTTTGATTAGGTATAACGAAATTTTGATCGCATCAGAAATGAATATATCTGCAGAAACACCAAGATTAACGACATAGCCCAAAGAATCGCCCAATTTAAGACTGGGAATGTGCATGAAACATTACACGCCAAACAGATGATCGATTGGGCCGAAAGGTTCTGGAGTGGTGACTGTGTACCGGGAGGCGTTTTGAAAGTCCTCCCACAAGGCAGACCGATTACCTGGTGAGAGTCACAGGTATCCGATATTTGATACATACGAATAGCGATGTACTGGTGTTGTTATGGCGACATTTGGAGGAGACCTATGTACAGCAAAAATATTTAGGCCTCTATTTCCCTTTCGTCTGAAATGATAATGTTGAAGTTTTAGTCTGGTTTTTAAGCATTTCAGTTATTTTTAGAGTTCCGTAGCTCAAAAAGAAAAAACGGAACCCTTATTGGTTCACTTTGTTGTCCGTCTGTCTGTATATCAAGAACCTTTATCTCGGGAACGCGTGGAGGTATCGAGTTGAAATTAAAGCATATACTCAGGTGTGCGGTCCCTTAAAGCTATGAAAAAATCAAACTTCGGAGTCTCAAGGGATCAAAATTCACAGAGTACTTCCCATTAACCTAGAATCCTGAAATTTGGCATGAAGCAAGGTATCGTAGCCTAAATATAGGAAAAAATCTGAAAACTGTAAATTTATAGTTACGTCACAAAAAAAAGTGCTTTGTGATTCGTAAAAATCTTCGTAACTCAATTCGAAAATTGAATTGTTTTCATAGGTAAGTTTGTACGGAACCCTCAGTGCGTGAGTACGACTCGCACTTCCCTTTTCTATTTCAAAAACATATTCATATTGTCCTCACACCTAAAAACAAGTCATGTAAGATCAGCCAGTGAACATTGTAACCTCTGCCACTTCGTTTTACTCTTGGTTATCAATATGCAATATACTCTTAAAACAGTTTAAGCCAAAATATTTAATTTTATCGTTATTATAACCGCTGTTCTCACAACCAACCATTATTCAGACAACCAAACCTCATAAATTCATCTACTTACGAACTAATCATGCCCAACATTGACCAATCAGAACTAACCCGCACCTACCGTCCAATTTTTACTCAATATACAATTTGTGCACATTATAAGAATAGGGTTGGTTCTGCGGGTATAAATTTTGCGAAATTGGACCCAGGACCACGTCATAAATTTTGAAATTAAAGTTTTCGGGCGTCGTCAGTGATTGTATGAATTAAGACCTTTCTTTTATGGTTAAGTTGGCACTTTATACTCTCATTATTATGCTGTTCTGTAATTTTGGTACCGCTGAGTTGGTTCCCTTGCCTGACCTAGTTAAGTTACGTTCTCTTTGATTTTTCTTTTAATTTTTGCTTGTACCTTGTATGGTTTTATAAGCAATATTGTCCGATGAATTATATTGTATCTTTTTTTTTCGGTGGGTAAATCATCCAATGATATCCCCCGATCTTGGATGCAGCACGAGTGTGTCAGACTTTTACTGACTAAAAACCTACACCTGTTCCTTCGTTGCCTTTCCTACCAGGGCCGAGTCTTCCTTACAGAAGCAGACGCTTGGCCCCAGTAGGTTTCGACCCTGCTAGGCCCCTATGGTTTGCTGACATTTTTTTGAGGCGCGCGTGGAACAGTACGTACCGTCAACGACTTGGGCTCGGTTCGGATGGTTACCGGACGGTCAAACGGCGAGCTATCCATTGTTCACTTTACTGTTGCCACCGATCTCCCCCACGAGGACACGGGGCGGTGCTCTGCCTATACGGTGTACACCTCTACCGTGTGCTCCACTGTATCCTCCGAAAGGTCTTTTGTATCTGGTATGGAGTTTTAGAGAGCAGTTGTGGTCCAGTTGTAACGGTAATTTATTTCATCACCATTGTTCTCAAAATGGTGAAGGAAAACATCGTGAGGAAACCAGCATGTCCTAGAATCAAAAATACGAAGACATGTGACATCCACCAACACGTACTGGTCCCGCGTGGTGGATAATGACCCATTCCCTCTCATAAATAAGAGGCCTGACTCCCGGCAGTGGAAACATTATTATTAAAGCTGATTCTTTATTCTTTCTTTATTCTTTATTGTACACACAATTTTATATTAACAATAAAAATAGGACAGTTGATGTACATAGGCGAGCTTAACCCACAACTGGGTTTTCTTACAGCAAACCATAAGATTTAGGAGAAAAATTTACAAATTATGAGGACCTTTAAATGTACAACAAATAAACAAAAAATTAAACATTAATTAAATCTAACTTAAAATTAAAAATATACTAAACAGATATGTATACAGCACACTATACATAAACATTAAATATACAATAAATAAATACCTATAAACATACATATATATGATTTATGATTACTGATTATGCTTATATGTATAACAATCGTTAACGTAAGAGCATGTTGTTGTTTCTATCCATCTTTCTTAACCTTTCTTAACCTCATCGTGGTAAAAAATAAACTTCAAAGTAAAGTTAAACTAAAAATGTTACATTTCACTTTTTTTTTAATTGATATAAGTTTTCTTACACGATTCTTTTGTATTACGAATAAGATGTGATATGGAAGCATGATCATTAATAATATCTTTTCTTATCTTTTTATTGTTCACAGGGTAGACAGCTTCGATTACAACACAAAATTGACCATCAACCTTTAAAATGTCATCTTATGCAAACACCACACATTATAAATATCACTTATCTTCAAGCAATACTCATTATCCAAAAGTGTACATAATAATTTATTTAAAAAATATCATCCGTTAAGAATTTTTATGGTAATTATTCCAGTCAAAAAATCGCACTCTCTCTCGATATTATGATAATCGAATACCATCTTCATCATCGGTTACGCAACCATCGGTATCATTAATATTTCATTCTTGTGCAGATATCTCGATTCATATCAATTCGAGTTTGTAATCGATACTTTTTGTGTTTATAAATGTTGAACTGTATGAGTTTCTCACAGTAACTGAGAGGCTTATTGACTACTTTAAATTAATATTTATTGTTGTAATTTTCGCTCTTTTCTTTGGACAGAACTTTTAATGAACTTGGGCTTGTTTCAAGTGTTGAATATTTGTCGTATGAGCCAGTGTTTTATCAACCAAGTGAGATACGAGTTGAAATTACTCAATTTACATACTTATGAATTAAGTTTGGTACTTATGTTTAAAATCCAAGTACAATGTCAATTATTTTAGAAAATATAGTAAATTGTATGACTTATTCCGACCTTCAATAATAATTCGAGATTCCTATGTAAAGCAAATATTTTAGTCACTATGTCTGTAAACGTCATAGTGTAAAACTGTATGATTCATAGGTGAATGTATTTCTTAAACCAAATACTAAGCTGATTTAAAAACCAATCAAAAATCAATTCAAATAATCAACAATAATTGATGCCGTTTTAATTTTATGAATCGATTTCTAAATCGATTTTAAATAGCTATTTGCTTATTCGATTCAAAATAAAAATCTGAATTTAAAATCTATTTTCGCTTCAGACTATCATTTATTACGATTAAAGTGAAACTCTGCAATTAGACTTCAATATGAATATTATCATCGATATTTGAATAAAACTGCGAAATCTTGAGGCAAAAAAATTGGTATAAAAAATCCGCTCTCTCTTGGTTTAGATTAGCTAGACGAACGATATCGTATCCATCACTCGGTCAACTTTAAAATAAATAAATCATCGATGTTGAGTGCAATAAATCAATCGACTCATAGGAGCGGTCCAATTCGATTCATCTCTCGATTGAAGCGAATCGGCGCGAAACAATCAGAGCTCGTAACTAAAAACCACTTATGAATAATTCGCGTATGAATGTAATTGAATGATTTATGTCTGTATGTTTGGGCCTAGTTGCAGCTGAGTGAATTGACTTTAAGTGTATAGAAATGGGTATACATTTAAATATAGATTAGGTTAAATTGCGCTTGTAAAAGAAGGTTAATAGGACAAATAGACTGTGATATTATTATTCCCACTGCAGGACAAAGTCTTCCATTATTCCATTCTTTTCTGTCCTTAGCTACTTCTGGTCAATCCTTAAAGTAGGAGTCCAAATCGTCACGCCATCTCCTTCTGGGCCTACCGCCTTCCTTCCTTTTAAGGGAAAGTGGCGTGATATACTCGTCATAAACTTGTTACCTAAATATGAACTTAACATTTTTAGGAGTTTTTTTTTTTTTATTGGATGGGAAAATCATCTTATGACAAATACCGCTCTTGGGCGGAGCGCGAGATAGTGTCAGACTTTTACTGACTAAAAACCCACTCCTGTTCCTTCGTTGCCTTCGTCCCAGGGCCCCTGGTTTCGCTTTCACACTACCCGTGGCCCTAGTAGGCTTCGACCCTGCTGGGCCCCTACGATTTGCTGACATCTCCTTGAGGCGCGCGTGGAACTGTACGCGCCGTCGACGATTTGGGCTCGGTCCGGTTACCGGACGGTCGGACGGCGAGCTACCCATTGCTCGCCGTCCGCAAGAACATTTTTAGGAGTGAGATATTCGCACTTTTCCCCAACCTAAAAACTAAAATGCTAATTGCAGCTTCATTTAATTACCAATTACAATGATCATCATTTCAGCCGAAAGACGTTCACTGTTGGAAATGGCCTCGATGATGTTACGTTCAAAATATTGTACAAAAATAAAAACAGTATACACTCCATTGTGTAAGTTACAAAAATAATAATTGCTCAAAACTAGGTGATCCATATCCCTCACCGCCAACGACACAACAACACACTATTACTACACAGATTTAATAATAATAATAATAAAAAGAATCAGTATTGTAAGTGCGTGCGTCCATTGTCTACTTGCGCCCACGCAGCTCCAGATAAATTATTAATAGTGAATTTGTAATGAATTGTAGATCAAGCGGAAAGAGACGGGGCAGTAATGTTGCTGTTTTGATTTTGCGTGGAGCAGTGAGTGATTATTGCGTTACTGTATGTAAATTTGCTGTGTTATTTCAAACAGGAATGTTCCAAGTGTTAAGATGAGTATAGAGCGGTGAGAAAGAATAAAGTGATTTTTATTTATTTATTTAAAACTTTATGCACTAATGAAACATTGTACAAAGGCAGACTTAATGCCTTACGCATTTTCTACCAGTCGACCTTAGGGTGGTGCAGAGATATAACGTGGCAGGTGCAGCTTAAAAGAAGACTGATAGAGAGGAAATAAGAACAATAATAAATATATACTTAGATACATACATACAAATAAAGAATGATATTGAGAGAAAAACGAATACAACAAATCAAGAGTGTGATGAATCTACCAACTTCTTGCGAAAGTGTACTCGTGTTTTCACTTTAAAGGACAACCGACTGGTTGCCGTCCTGATGTTCAGAGGGAGCGCATTCCAAAGGGAGATCACCTGAACAAAGAAAGAGGAATGGACAGACTCAGAGAGACAGAAGACGATTATTTGTAGATCGAAGATTTTTATTGTGCGCAAAGCAAAGGAATTGAATTTCTGAAGTCAGATAAGAAGGAGAAGAAGGGTTATCTAGAAAAGAAAACAGGGTTGTCAAGGCTCTTAACGCTTTACGCTGACGAATGGGTAACCATTTTAAAAGTGATCGATGCGTTGACACATGATCATATTTACTTACTTATTTTTGGAGTGTGTGCGTGGGAATTATATGACTTGATTCTGCCATCACCTTTCTACCATCGGATAACCCGACGTACAGTTAGTGTCCACCCTTATATTGTTAACACTTCTAGGATCTGGACTAAGCGTTTCGCCTCATTGTTTATATCACGTACATTGAAGGACTGGAAAAATTTGCCTGCTGCGATCTTTCTGTCCAATTACAATTTAGATGACTCCAAGGTTAGAGTAAACAGGCTTTTAATAAACTAGTGCACTTCACCATCAACGATTGCATCACTGCTTACTATTAGGTGGAATCGCAGTCAAGCACTAGTTTATAACATAAAAAAATTAGTTTATATAATTTAAATTAATTAATTTTTTAATTTAATTACAATCGGACATTTTCAGTTTTAATGATTTACTTATTTAATATGATACCAACTCTATAATTACAATGAATTAATGTATGTCATTAGTATATTTTTGTTTGTGTTTTGTATGTTTCTGTGTATTTGAATATGTGTTAACCTACGGGTATTTTACCTAAAATAAATGTTTATTAATTTTATTATCAGGGGAAGTTTCGTCCAGACGTACAGAATAACACCATCTCTCTCTTTGGGCACGCCGCAATTATGGCGGTAAGTCCCCTCTTTGAGGCGTGGTTGGAAAGACCTCACGGCGTCCTCACATTCCGCATGACGCAGGTTCTCACCGGACACGGTAAGTTCGGGAGGTTCCTGCACCGAATTCGTGCGGAAACGACGCCCGGGTGTCGCCACTGTGTGGCCCACCCGGAGGACACGGTAGAGCACACGGTGGAGGTGTGCCCCGCTTGGGCAGAGCAACGCCGTGTCCTCGTGGGGGCAATCGGCGGCGGCGATCTCTCGCGCCGGGCCTTGGTTCAGGCCATGCTCCGGAGCGAGGAGGAGTGGCAGGCGGTCGCCTCCTTCTGCGAAGCAGTAATGCTAGCTAAGGAGGCGGCCGATCGCGTGAGGCAACGGTCCTTACGCTCCAACCGCCGCCGGGATTCCGATCCCGATTTCCGGCCACCGTAGGCGCGGGCTTGTAGACGGCGAGCAATGGGTGGCTCGCCGTCTGACCGTCCGGTAACCGTCCGGACCGAGCCCAAGTCGTCGACGGCGCGTATTGTTCCACGCGCGCCTCAGGGAGATGTCAGCAAATCGTAGGGGCCCAGCAGGGTCGAAGCCTACTGGGGCCACGGGTAGTGTGAAAGCGAAACCCGGGGCCCTGGGACGAAGGCAACGAAGGAACAGGAGTGGGTTTTTAGTCAGTAAGAGTCTGACACTATCTCGCGCTCCGCCCAAGAGCGGGGATGTCATTAGGATGATTTTCCCACCCAATAAAAAAAAAAAAAAAAAAAAAAATCTCTCTCTTTCCATAGATATCGTAAGACGCGACTAAGAGATATGACAGAGAATGGGTATCAACCAGCATTGTCTGTACCTATTTTGCCTCTCCGTAACCTTGACCCTCTGGTAACGGTCAAGGTTACGGCGAGGCTAGGGGTGCTACGTGATCGTTCGTTGTGGCAATACTTGGGGGAGTCCTATGTTCAACAGTGGACGTCTTTCAGTTGGCAATGACGAATGATGATCATGATGATTAGAGAAAGTTCAAAACTGGTGTCAATTATTGGAAAGTTGGAAAGGTATCATTCATCTTGGTACGGTCATGTGAAGTGGAGGGATGCCTCATTTTACTAAAAGAGTTATGAATATACATATGAATGGAGGAGAGAAGGGGCGGCTTAAGAAAATGTAAATGGATTGTGTGAGCAGTGATGTGAAAGAAAAGGAAATTAGTGATAGCATGACAGATGAAAGGATAGAATGGAGAAAAAAAAATGTTGCGCCGACTACAAGTAACTTGGGACTAGGGCAGGAAGATAAAGATGCTGCTCTAAGTGTTGGTATATGGCGATAGTGTGAATTTCGTTGTATGCCCAGTTAGCTTTTGCCAGCGGCTTTGACCACGTGATAGTTGAAAACTATGTTACGAGATAGTAAGTATTATAAATACCTTGATAAAAAGTATAAAAAAAGAGGCTTAGTGGTAAAAGTATGTACATAAACTGCTACCTTCTTTTTCTTTGTCTTGTACCCGTGGTTACCCGTCTTTCAAATTTTATCCTAATTTTTTCAGCCGTTAACTAAAGACACATCCACATCTAACAATAATTAAAAAAAAAAACATTTAAATTCGTACCTAAAACTACAAAAATATATAGACTTAAACATTAGTAAAATGGTAAAAATCAATCTTTTTTTTTATAATATCGTAGCGAAGTAATCTTAGGATGATCTTTGGAACTTTACTGATTTGCATTCCTGTGGGCACCTAATTCGTGTTAGTGGACATCTCCTGATTTTAATTTTCTAAAGTTTTGGTCTGTGTGATAGAAACAACAGTTTCTGCATTAGAGTAATTAGTGATTTACGCTATATTATTTTTTGGAATACATTGTGCAATACCAGATAAATCAATTTATCGACATGACCTTGCTCCCGACCATTAAAAATATCTCTTTCTGCACTGTCTTTTCCTGTTCTTACACTTAGTTAATTCTACAAACCTCAACATTTATTCTAACAAGACAAATGCCCAACATAACTAACAATTACAGAACCGTCTGCACTAATTAGTCTTTGCATTTGTCTAGCAAGCCCGGTTAGTCACCGCGCGACAATGGCGGTGTCTGTTACAATATACCACTGAGATATCGGCTCTATAAGGTATTTAGTTCGACACTGGTTAAATATATCCCTTTAATATCGAAACTATTTGGATTTTGGTAAGTAAATAGATAGGATAGGATTATGAAATGTTTAGTCTATAATTAAGATTGTAGCGACATCTATGGCGTCACATAAGAACTGATCCTGCATCGCGCAATCAAAGTTCTCCGCACGATTAGAACGTATAGAACACCCCAAAACCATCTACCGGGCAGTTGCCCATCAGACATTACATCCGTCTGGCTGGAGGATCCTCTCTTTTCAACGGAGGTTTGCGGGACTTTACTCTCTGTTTCGCATACCCCCAAAAGATGTTTAAGACCATGCTGTGAGGCCTATTTTTAGTAAATCTTTAAAGGACGTTACAGGTAATATTTATTTGGAAAATGTCACAACTAGTCTTGCAAAGGGATATTGTGTAACTCTGTAAGTGGATAGTCCTTAATGCTAAAACGAAAAAGTTACTTCTAGGCTAATATGCTTGCTCTATTGTCGACCATGTCATTGCTTACCATCAGGTTTTTTTTTTTTGGTGGGAAAATTATCTAATGACAAATCCCGCTCTTGGTCGGAGCGGGAGATAGTGTCAGACTTTTACTGATTAGAAACTCACTCCTGTTCCTTCTTTGCCCTCATCCCGGGGCCTCCCTTCGCTTTCACACTACCCGTGGCCCCAGTAGGGTTCGATCCTGCTGGGTCCCTACAATTTGCTGACATCTCCCTGAGGCGCGCGTGGAACAGTACGCGCCACCGATGACTTGGAAGCGTGAGCCCATCTAAAATGGGCTATCTAATCGCTAGCCTAAACATTTTGGGAACACATTTATTCAATTAAATTACTAAAGAAAAACTGCTTTATTCTTGAGTGACTAAGGCTATATTTTATGTACGCGGGCGAAACCGCGAGCAGTAAGTAGTCAGTAATAAAAACAAAAACCTTTTTCTTGACAACTGTTAACGTTTGTGCAAAATATCAATCAGCAGCTTGATAGTTTGACTCTGTAACCTTTCCAAAACACTTCAATCCCTTCAAAATTATGTTAACTTTTTATTTTAATATTCACAGATCGTTCTTTAAAACACACCGCATCTAAAATTCAGCGAGCAGCTTATACCACACCCAACATTGTTGACATCGTCATCTATAACGAACGGTGGAGATTACTATCAATATCCCATAACTGGGCGATAAATAATGATTTTTTCTGTAAACCTTGCTTAGAAATATCAAGTATTTATGGGACTACTGCTAACAAATCATGGTATTGTTAGAAATCGTATTGAAAGTCGACGATGTGTTTAGATTTATTTCTGTGTTTATGCCATAGGTGTGTCCATGGTTTAAAGATTAGGGTTCTCGGTTGATGGGGACTGGAAGTGATG
Source organism: Mythimna vitellina (assembly GCA_949316375.1). Classification (NCBI taxonomy): domain Eukaryota; kingdom Metazoa; phylum Arthropoda; class Insecta; order Lepidoptera; family Noctuidae; genus Mythimna; species Mythimna vitellina. The sequence goes on along the minus strand of OX438701.1, from coordinate 22,352,048 downwards.
TAATGGGGAACGTGGTTTATGAGAGTGTGGAGTTTGGTTTGTTTATTACAATCGATATTAAAATTATTGTGATTTCTTGACTATATGTTTCTTGGACTCTTGTTTCGTCTTATATAATTTAATAAACGAGATGAGTAATGTTCTGTGTATTTGTGATAAATAAATGTAATGGCCATGAAACTTGGCAGCCGTCTTGAAACAATTGAAAACATTTTTTTCTTTTTTATTCTTGATAAGTTCGCGCTTGACCGCCATCTCACCTGATGGAAAGCGACGATGCGGTCGACGATGGAACGCGCTTACCTAGAAGTAACCTTTTTACTCTTGACTTAAAGATTTTCGGGTTGTAGCTATCAGGAAACATTATTTGGAGGTATACGGAACAGAATGTAAAATCCCGCAAACCTCCGTCGGAGGATCCTCCGACCAGACGGATGTTATGTTTGGTGTGGGCAACTGCCCGATAGATGATTTCGGGCTGTGGTATATGCTCAAATCACGCTGGGAACTCTAATTACATGATGAGGGATTTCGTAATTTTGATCCTATGTGACGCCATCCTATCTTCCTAGCTCGTCCCGCTGTGCTGGTACTGCTGCTGCGGCTGCTAAGAACCTCAAGCGGCGAAAATATAACAACCTCGTCGGAAGTTATATTTTTGAGCCGTTTGGGGTTGAGACTCTTAGGCCGTGGGGTCTGAGTGCTCAAGAATTATCCAAACGGCTAGTTGACCCTTCGCGTGACCCAAGCGCTGGCTTTTACCTCGGTCAGAGATTAAGCATTGCCAGACAACATGGCAATGCCGCCAGTATTTTGGGCATACTTCCAGTCGACAGCGATGCGGAGGAATTTTTCGATCTCATATTTTAGGTAGGAGTTATTGTGTATATATTATGTGATTTTAAAGGACATTATCAACATATTTGGATTTTTAGCGCTTCTACAGCAGGATAGGCCATGGTGTCCGAGGCGGTCGGCTGCTTCACCGCATTGACACTGATGTGGAGCTCCGCTAGGAGCACCCAGTCACAGGCATGTAGCGATCCGGAAGATGGTGTCACTCAGCATAGTACCTATGTTGGGCGACGGTAGTGTCTGTAGCCAGAGGCCCGACTCCCATTCACCCACAGCCAGTAGGCGCACGCTCAGCAGTATTGGTGGACGTGTTAATAAGGTTATTCCGTACCAAACTGCAGAGCGGCTCATCCCACTGTCTCTGGGAAGATGGGTATATAATATAATTTTAATTAGTTAAGTGTTTTTGTTTTGTTCAAAATGTGATGGCATGGATGTCGATTATATACTCGTAATTAAAATAGAAAGACTAGACTGTAACGTGGGATATTTACTGATTCTAAAAATATATGTGCTTCTGATTTCAAAATCCCTTATAAACAACGACAATTATTTCACATCTATACAACGCAGAATGATTCTAAAGAGTCTTTTCTCGTATTGTCTAAATTTCTTTGTCGGAACTTCATAAATGTCAAAATATTTCGACCCTCACTATTACGGGTTAACTAGGGTGGCAACAGTTTGTAGGGCATCGCGCCTAATTTTATTTATGTACCGTGATCTCTCGATTTTAAACCAAAAGGAAACTTTATAGACTGTTTTAACCAACTTACTATTACCGTTAAAAGAAGAATTTTTAGTCAATTATCAACCTTATGATTTTGTGACAAGGTTGACACGATTGCTTGGTCGGTGTAAAATTAAGTTGGTTTCTGAGTGTCCATAAATTTTGTTTTGGGAACAGAATTGTAACAATCGCTCGATTTAAAAACTACTTATTGTAAGTTAGAGGGCGCGTCACTTGTATTGACAATTTGTTCAGGCCCTTAAATAAAATCTAATGTGCTTTTACAAGGACAAATGTTACTTAAAAAAATTGAACTAACTTTCTTTAAGCTTTTGTATCGTTTTTTTTTTCGGTGATATTTATTACATTTAAAATGGTTACGCTGATTTAGTTATAAAGCAGCTGTTAGAAGAGATATTGATCTGTGTAAGGTAGATATTTGAAAGAAATAATGGCTTTGACTGGCCTGTTGGTCTAGTGGTTAGTGGCCCTGACTGCTATGCCAGAGTTTATGGGTTCGATTCCTACCCAGGACAAATGTTTGTGTGATGAGCATGATCATTTGTTCTGTGTCTGGGTGTAATTTATCTATAATATGTGTGTATTTGGAAATATTTAAGTATGTTTATCAGTTGTCTAGTACTCATAACGCAAGCTCTGCTTAGCTTGGGACTAGATGGCGTTGTGTGATAGTTGTGGAATATTAAATATTATATTTAAAATAAATAATGGCTTTGACTGGCCTGTTGGTGTAGTGGTTAGTGGCCCTGACTGCTATGCCAGAGGTCGTGGGTTCGATTCCCGCCCAGGACAAATGTTTGTGTGATGAGCACGATCATTTGTTCTGTGGCTGGGTGTAATTTATCTATAATATGTGTGTATTTAGAAATATTTAAGTATGTTTATCAGTTGTCTAGTACTCATAACGCAAGCTCTGCTTAGCTTGGGACTAGATGGCGTTGTGTGATAGTTGTGGAATATTAAATATTATAATATTTAAAATAAATAATGGCTTTGACTGGCCTGTTGGTGTAGTGGTTAGTGGCCCTGACTGCTATGCCAGAGGTCGTGGGTTCGATTCCCACCCAGGACAAATGTTTGTGTGATGAGCACGATCATTTGTTCTGTGTCTGGGGGTAATTTATCTATAATATGTGTGTATTTGGAAATATTTAAGTATGTTTATCAGTTGTCTAGTACTCATAACACAAGCTCTGCTTAGCTTGAGACTGGACAGCGTTGTGTGATAGTAGTGTGAATAAACCGAGCAAAGCATAGGGACCTATAACAAAGTATGTATTTCAATAAACTACACACACACACACACACAGATAGATCAGATCTCCACAGATGGGGGTTCTCGGACGGTTCCGATCTTCAGTGGCGCCTATCCGCAGAACATGCCCCACCTTCGATCCTGCATCACGTGCCCTGTTACTTGTTCACGTAGGGACCTAATGACAGGATCAGTGGACGACATTGCCGTGGCCAAATAGTGGACCAGGAAAGAAATTTAACTAGTTTCGCCATCGATACGCTAAGAAGAATAAACTACGATAATATTTAATGTAACTGATTCTGTCAATGATAAGACATTCATTCAGCCGAAAAGCTCGCTTCAAGTATCGCCACAACGCGGTCTTGTGCGTCTCACATCCATCGATGTTCCGCGACATCGGTGTTCACCAGTTTCATTTTGTGGGAGGCCTACAGACACTACATTTTCCAGTACGCGGTTACTACTCCAGAACCTTTCACCGACATCGACCATCGACCATTTTTTTTAGGTGGGAAAATCATCAAATGACAAATCCCGCTCTTGGGCGGAGCGAGAGATAGTGTCAGACTTTTACTAACTAAAAACCCACTCCTGTTCCTTCATTACCTTCGTTCCAGGGCCCCGGATTTCGTTTTCACACTACCCATAGCCCCAGTAGGCTTCGACCCTGCTGGGCCCCTACGATTTGCTGACATGTCAACGACTTGGGCTCGGTCCGGACGGTTACCGGACGGTTCTGCCACTCCTCCTCGCTCCGAACCATGGCTTGTACCAAGGCTCGGCGCGAGAGATCGCCGCCGCCGATCGTGCCCCCGAGGACTCGGCGTATCATCGACCATTTACAAATTACAAGTATTTTAAAGATGAAATGTCTTTTTCATTGACAAAGTCTCGTCTAAAAGTAATAATCTATTTAATTTTAAAAAAAAAATTATTTATTTATATCTATTTAGCTGTTGGTGATGATTCAAATGATTTCACTGATGCATGATTTCATAGCACATTATGTGGTATTCATATCCACTTCAGAAACATAACATAATCTTAATCTTTTTTTTTACACTCCACGACTTTCATACAAAGCCATCTAGTTCCAGCTTTCCTTCTGTTTTAAGAACAGTGGTGATGAAATAAATTCACAACATAATGCACCACTTTGATTGAGTTATTATAATGTTCCCATGGTTGGTTGAGTTTGAAACCACGACCTACTACTACTCGTCGGGGCCATTACCACTGGACTATTTTTTTTAAGGTGGGAGATCAGCCAATGACTTCTCCTACTCTAGGGCACCGCAGGAAGGCGTGTCTGACTTTTACTGACTAAAACCATACTTATGTTCCCCGACCGTGACCCTTGGTTCCCTTTTCGTAAGTCAACCCGTGACTCCAGGGACTAAATGATAAATGATATTTATTTTGTAAGTAGATTTAAAAAAACACTTCTTAACTCAAGCACCAGCACCTAATAACTTATACCGAAAAGGCAATTTACGCTACAATTCAGTTCGAATCTTAATAGCTGACGTGATTGGCACATATAAAACTAACAAACAGACAGACAAGCGAGTGTTTAGCGCATTAGTCACCGGAACAGTGCCGATAATATTATGCTAATAAGGGTAGGCCGGAGTAAATCATGCTGCGGCCAAGGTTGACTGAAGAGATGGGAACACCACACTCCTTTAGAAGTTGTTTTGGATTAGGCTTTGTGAGTAGAATAAGAAATTTCCATTTTTCAAATCAGTTGCCATGTCAACGGAAAAAATTTCTTTCTTTCTCCTTTTGGGACTTACGACAAACATATCTTGAGTGTATGCTTAAAGCCTGTTTAGTAACGACTAAACAAACCTTAAGCATAATAGACCAAGATTCCAGAGCTGTCTGACATAATTTATTTTCACATGGATGAACTGACTGACTGTGACACTGACTGGATATTTGGTCATTGCTAATTGTCTAACTAATGAAATATAACTTTGTAATAGTTACCTTAATAATAACATAATTAAAAATCAGACGTGTAAAAAAAGGTAAAGTTTATTTACTGTTTGTGGAGCTTTAAAGCGTCTAACAGAAGTTTTGGTCCATGGAAAGTGTCTGACACTTATGATACTACTTTAGAATAATATTTTACAAAACATAATTCTACAAAAATCAGCCATAAAAAATTAAGTAACTCATTATTTTTAGTTCCCTTTCTCACCTGGTACCTGCTCAGGGGCCCCAAGGGGGAGCTCCACAAGTAAACAGGTATTCAAAGCACATGAGACACAACTCAGAACCTAAGGTTTCATCCATGTGAAAATAAGTTATGTCTGACAGCTTTGGGATCTTAGTATATAAGATTAAGCATAAACAACCTTGTAATGTTCCCGCTGTTGGAACTCAAGCCTCCTTTCTTGGAGAGGGAATGGGTTGTAATCTACCACGCAGATCGAGAGCGGTTAGCCGAACCCGCATTCGATCATTCAATTATAGGATTTTCTGGTGACAGGACTAAAACCTAGTTTTACTCCTTTAAGTTCTAAATTCATTTACGCCACGAGACAGAAAATTTTCAAGCACCTATTTTTGAAACAAAGTATTCCCGAAAACCGTACCAAAAATGGTATTTTAGATTATGTTTAAGAAAAAATATTATCTGATCTTAAAATATGTTAATTTTTTTAAAACATGTATTGTATGTATTACAGTGTAGAAAATTAATCAAACACATAAAGATAGTATTGTTACTAGCGCCATCTGTCGAAAAGTCAACTAACTATTTCCCAATAATTTCCGTCTTTCTCCTCGTACCCGCTGCTGGGATTCAGGTTTCCTATTTAGAAGAGAAAATAGGCTGCAATTCAACATGTGGGCTCAGTGCGCATTGATGAATGGTGCCTCCGTACGGGTTGGTCGAAATATCCTATTATAAACTTATTGGGTTATTTTCATTCATACTATCTGGTGAAACTTCTAAGCCAATTAAATTAAAACCAAGCTATTTTAAACTAATTTCAGACCAACAAAAAATTAAAGACAGCGCACCACAAACTTTAAAAGTGAAGCCATAAAACTGTGCTCCTGCAAGTAAATACACACGCTCACGCACACATCGACATTAAAACCATGCTTATTGGTCTTAGTACAAAATCACATAAAAGTCTCACGGAAATACTTTTTTATTTATTTATACCATCAATTTAAGATTATTTGATTGAAAAAACATCAACAAACGAAAACATTAGTAATATAAAGTGCTTTTTAGTTGGTCTGAGAAACTAACTAAAATAAGACCCAACTCCGACTAATATCCTCAAAATTGTCTACATCACTATCGACTCCGGCGCACCGCCCACGCGTCATTTCGCGCCCGATATGCGCGCGCGCAGTTACGCAACAGTTGACACTTAGATCAGTGCCGAGCGCCGGGAAGCAGGCTATTGTCTTACAGCTGTTTGAATGACAACGTGTGAAACTGCTGGATAGAGAACAACGAACGAGATATTTTGATTGATATATTAACTGTTGTAGGTATACTGACGCTCGGCTTGTCAGGGTTGCAGGATTGTTCTAAAGTTACCGTGGCTCTAAAACGCAAAGGACAACTAAAGGAGCTTGGTTATCATCCAATAACTTATCCTATACCTAGATCAGACTTTTACCAGAGCGGGAAAGCGTATCAAACTTTTACTGACAAAAACCATACTTATGTTCCTTCTTTACCTTGCGTTCCAGGACTTCAACTTTGCTCGAATCAGTCTGAATGGTTAGCGAAAGACTGGATGGCAAGCTGCCTATTTCACGTAGTCAATAAGCAGACGCCTACAGTAGCTGGAAATCGGTGTCAGGGTCCCGGCGACTGAGGTATGAGGAAGTCCGTCCCCTCATGCGTGCGGACGCTTCCTTCAAAGAAACATGAGTTGGTTTTAATCAGCAAAAATCTGAGACTCTATGTCGCTCCATCCAGCGGGAGGCCACACCCCAAAAAAAGCATACTGACGCAAAGGTAGTAGACATCTGCTTGGAAAGTGGTAGTAAAGGAGGAAATATTAGATACCTGCTAGGAGAGTGGTAGTAAAGGAGGTATATTAGATAGATCTGGGCCGGAGAATAAGTTTAAAAAAAAATAGCTACAAACTGAAGGTTTCATATCGAGATTGAATAGGTTACTTCTAGTCAAGCGTGATCAATCATCTACTATATCATCGCTTACCTGATAGGACAATGAAAACGCAAGCCTGTCAATGATAATCGCTGTTCCCTTTCACCGAATTGCAAATACTGCAACTGGTGGCGCTATCTATCGTCCAAATAGCCTTAAAGCTTAATACAGTAAGTCAAACTGTTCGTATTTTAAGTCACTAAATGAGTAGTGAGTATACTAAATAGCAGCAAAGACAATCTCAGCAAAGATTCGCCAAACTAAAGTGGCAGTGGGCAGGGCACATTGCTCGTAGAATGGATGGTCGATGGGGCCGAAAGGTCCTAGAGTGGCGACCGCGCACCGAAAAACGCAGCGTTGGAAGGCCTCCCACAAGGTGGACCGACGACCTGGTGAGAGTCGCGGGAGTGCGGTGGATTCGAGATGCACAGGATCGGTCATTGTGGCGTCGCTTGCAGGAGGCCTATGTCCAACAGTGGACGTTTTTCGGCTGAAATTATGTTGAAAGACAATCTCTACAGATGGGGTTTCTCAGATGGTGCCGATCTTCAGTGTTTGTGCGGCGTCTCTCCGCAGACCATGTCCCACATTCGATCCTGCATCACGTGCCTTACCTGTTCACGTAGGGACCTAATGACAGCATCAGCGGACGGGATTGCTGTAGCCAAATACTGGGCCAGGCAAGTAATTTAACTAGTTTTGCCATCGGTACGCTAAGAAGAAGAAGAATAAATAGTGAAGCAGAGGGAAGTCAAAAAATGTGTGATGGTCTGTGTGTGTGTTTTTAAATGTTTCAAATCTGGGTTTAAATATAATCGATTTTAGAATAGTCAACATCTGTCGACCTCAAACAAAACTAGATAACAAACCTAACCTCTAATCAGACAAGTCAATTTTATATTTAAAATTATTTTACGAAACAAAAATCCGATAATGAAGTCTTAGTTTTATTTATTCTCTTCCACAATAGTAGCAAAAACAGCAGTAACCAATAAGCATACGATCCTATTGATAACCACAAACCGTTTGCTAAAAATAATCTAGCGTTAGTAAAAACTAAGATGTAAGATGCTAACGAACTGTATTGTGCGATATGGATCCGCGGTAAAATCGAACGGAGGGCGCTTGTGGTGTAAGTTATGGAAAAATAGCGATTCTATCAACGAGGTGAATTGTATTGCATTATTTGAAATAAAAAAAAACGTTTATTTCGGATACTAAAATCCATAAAAGATATCCCTTAACCTAAAGATTCGTCAAACTTACATGGCCGTGAGCAATGAACATTGCTCGCAGAACAAATGGTCGATGGAGCTGAAAGGTATTGGAATGGCGACTGCGTGCAGGTAAACTGATTAACTGGTGAGGATTCCGGGAAACCAATGGATGCGAAATGCACAGGGCTAGTTGTTATGGCAAGACTTAGGGGAGACCTATATCCAATAGTGGACGTCTTTCGGCTTAAATGATGATGATGATGATGATGATTCCATAAAATAAAATGGAAACAAATAGCTCGTTAGTACATAGTAGCTAATACAAAAAAAAAAAACAATCATAAAAGGTACCTAATTTAATTTTTCATTAGACACATTTTATTTTCTTTTATGGCTGTTTTAGGATGAGTGAAGAAAGCTACCTACTACTTCAAATTTATATTCAGAATATCGAAATTCAAATTCATTTTATTTCACATAGACACATGGGCACTTATAAAGCATCAGAAGCTAGCGTACGATTCGTTTCCTATGGAGAAGAACCAGCAAGAAGCTCCATGGTTATTAGCTATCTGCTTTACCTGCTTTTATTTAACAAATTGTTATTTTTTTTTTTTTTTAATTGATATAAACCAGTGCTTGACTGCAATCCCACCTGATGGTAAGCGGAGATGATAATTGTACGTTTATTTCGATGTTATCGCATTGTTAAAATTAATAATCTGGTTAAATTTGAATTTTTAAAATGTACTTACGCAAAGTTTACTTATTATTTATTTACTTCCATAGAAATACTGCTTGAGTGATTATTGTCTTAATCGTACAGTTATAAGTCGCTTAGCTTACGGTCTCGCTGTGTCTTCTAACATGCACCAACCCCAACAAATCCGAGCAAAATCGAAGTGCCACGCAACAATAGGGCGTCCTCAATACAAAATTGACAATAGCTGGAGTGAGCAGCAACAAATTTATCACCTTCTGTTTCTTGCAAAGCGCTGTCAAATACACTGTGACTAAATTGTTGAAAAACGAATTTGTGTTCAGTTGTGTGTTGTTCGGTTTCATTGAAGAAGATAGGAGGTTTGTGGATGTTTTGTCTGTTCATAGAGAGATGGTTTTTCAATAAAACGTGTACAATATTTTATATTTTTAAAATAATAATAATATTTATTACAACATAAAAACATCGGTGATCCAAAGGTTAGTAACTACTTATCAATTAAAGGTTAATAATACATAAAAAAATCTAAAATTTAACCTACTGCTGCAGTATCAACTGCAAACATTACATAAATATTTGACTTATTATGTTCATACAAAAGGCTGGATCAAAATAATTTGACGACATCAAATAATAGTCCAACTCAACAACCAACCACCAACACTCCAAACAACTCATAGATACAAAAATGCACAGAAACATATTAAATCATATAACTGACTGGCCTGTTGGTCTAGTGGTCAGTGGCGCTAACTGCTATGCCGAAGGTCGTGGGTTTGATTTCCACCCAGGACAAATGTTTGTGTGATGAGCACGATCATTTGCACTGTGTCTGGGTGTAATTTATCTATAATATGTATGTGTGTATTTAGGAATATATGTATAAGTATGTTTATCAATTATCTAGTACTCATATTACAAACTCTGCTTAGCTTGAGACTAGACGGCGTTGGTAACTATCACATAGTTGTAGAAAAATAAATTAAATATTTTCAGTTATTCCTTGATACTTTAGCAATTATTATTTTTTTCATAACAAACAAGAACAATCATTAGCACTATAAAAATAAATTCTTCGATTGCTTGCTAATGAAATTCATAATAATTTTAATTCTTTTTAAAATAACACTTCACAATTCACTACTATCATAAAATCACGATCAAACTGATTATTTTAAAAATAATATCATCCAATATCTAATCTTATTTTTGCAACCATTGTGGTTGCGAAAAAAAATAACATAAAAAATTTAGTCAACACATTTACGACCACAAAAACTATGGCGAACATACCACACCCTATATTTGGTTATAAAAGAAAAGTATAATATTATCACACATCAGTAGAATCATTGGAAATCACGCGTAAATCAATGAAATGATAGCGATCAACCGTTTGGCTGCAGCGGTCGGTCGTTAGTACCCACTCGTTGGTAAACAGATGCTCCCGTCACAATAGAGGAATATTTGGTAGGCGGTGACGGGTGAGCTGTGTCACAAATGTGGTAGCGATAGATGGGTTGGAAATGTATGGATGAGACGGTTTAGGAATAATGAGAATTTATCTAGCTAGTGATGAATACCAAATGTTGGTCGTCCGGCTGCGAGATGAGCAGACGACATTCTTGCCCTCATGGGTTTTTTTAAGGTGGAAAATCATCCAATGACTTCTCCCGCTCTAGGGTTTGTATCTAAATCATTTAGGATCTTAAAAATCTAGTTCCACATAATAGTTTGCCAAATCTTTTGTAGTTTGATAATATGACAGATAGCTTTTCTTCTTCAGATTGCTTTAATATCCCAAGCTAAGAAGATAATTTCTAAATATACATATTATATATATATTACATCCAGACACAGAACAAATACAAAACAAAAATTGTTAAAGAAAAAAATAAAAAATAATCGTGCTCATCACACAAACATTGTCTTGAACTGTTAACAAGTGCCTTTCAAATTTTATTTTTGACTTTGCATTTCTTTTCCTAACTTAAATTTAAGGATCTGCAAAACAGTTTTCTTACAATTTATTATGTTGACAACACACCACATCCACGCTAACATAGCACTTTTAACTAATCGTAACAAATTATACTATATTATATTACGTGAACGGCCATAGTAATTTATCTTCACCAACCACAATAGTAACGACAATATTGTTCAAAATATTGACACGTTTTTGTTCAGAAATATTGTCAAGGGTCGAATAGACCCCACTTAATATAGTATTGTTTGATCAGATGTTTGTGATTTGGTGTTAATGGGTAGAATGCTTTCTTGTAACTAAGTGTACTCTTGGACTGTTATAAGTATAATTTAATAATGGAGCGAGCAAAACATATGCACGACCTAACGCCTAATCTAACGCCTAGCCCATTCCATCATCGGATCACCAGGCGTACGGCAATGCGCCACCGGTACGTACATATACGCACAAAAAGTTTTGGGAACACATTCATTGTGCGTACAGCTAAAGAGTGGAATTCCTTGCCGGAATCTGTGTTTCCTGATGGCTACAACCCGGGAATCTTTAAGTCGAGAGTGAATAGGTTACTTCTAGGTAAGCCCGCTCCATCGTCGACCGCATCGTTGCTTTCAATCAGGTGAGATTATGGTCAAGCGCGAACCTATAAAGAATTAAAAAAAAAACATGGTTTAAGTGAATAGGCTATTAATAAACTACTGCGCTTTACCACCAACGCTTGCATTCTTGCTTACCATCAAGTGGGATCGCAGTCAAGCACTAGTTTATATATTTCAAAAAAGAAAAGTGAGTTTGTTTGAACGTGCTCATCTCACGAACTACTTTAATTAAAGATGCGGGGAACAGCTAAGTAGTTATATATATTTAAAAACGCCAAAAGGTTAAATTCGATTTATGGTACAAGCGAAAATATTTTACATAAAAAACACAAAAAAGTCAATTTCATAATAATAGTTTGATCAAAGTAAAATAACATCAAGAAAATAACAACAATCAAATTGTATGTTAAACCAATCCCGCTATCGCTTATGACTCAAATCGCTTCACATTGCGCATTTAGGTCCGCAATATTATGAAAGATTACGTCAAATGATTGTATCTGTCCCTATTGGTTTAACACTATATCCTATAAATATTTCAATGACATATTTACTGAAATACCACCCCTACCTTTCAAACAATAAAGGATATTATCGCTTGCTTCTGTAAAAGTAATGTCGGGTAAATGCATAGAAATTGAACGAACGTAAATTGTATTCGAATTTGGAATCATTCGTCAAGGTACTTGAATTCTTTGTTACTTTTTTTTCTTTTCAGCCAGTTGTATTGATTTGGTAGAAATGTAATAATATCCCGCTGTTTTGAAAAATGCTACTATTTTGTATTTATTTCTTCACGGTTATGTTTTCTGGGCATATTTAATGATATGTCATGGTGGTGAATGGGGTACTACGTGGTCTTATGGCAGCTGTTTCTGGGGCAGGTGGCGCTTCTAGTTTGGGTTTCAAGATATGACATAGTTGAGTGAATAGTATTTAATACATTTAGAAAAAAATGGATTAAATATTATGACGTAAATTAATATCATTCGGCATTTCACAGTGACAGTCACTACCGTAAAAAAAAAATGTTGTGATTTTGATTTCATTGTGGTTAAATTTTATAGAGCAGTGGTGGCCGAGCGGTAACGGCTCTGACTTACGAGTTGTAGGTAGCGAGTTCAAACCCAGCCAGGCGCATTACTTTGTGTAATTTATTTCATCACCACTGCTCTCAAAAACGATGAAGGGAAAAATCGTGAGGAAACCGGCATGTCCTAGAACCAAAAATTCGAAGACATGTGACATTCACCTGCATTGGGCCCGCGTGGTGGATTACGGCCCATTCCGTCTTCTAGAGAGGAGGCCTGAGTCCCAGCAGTGAGAACATTAAAAAGCTGATTATGCTATGCTTATGCTATGTAGTCAAATTTTATTAAGTAATTTTTTTAATGATATTACCTAGTGCCCGACTGCGATCCCAACTAATGGTAAGCAGTGATGCAATAGTTGATAGTGATTAGCATTAATTTATATACAACCTTGTAGTAAATAAAATAAATTGTGATAATTTCTTATTTACTTACTCATTCAAGATGATTTTAAGGTCTAAGGTAATTAAGACTTAAAACGGGCTGATATTATAATGTTAAAAAACATTGATATATCCCAAACCATACTTTGAATTGTCAATACAATTCAAAGTATGGCAAAACCTGGTTTCGAATCCATGACAAAGCGGTTACATGGCCCAACGTTTCGCAAAGCAATCGACGCTTTAATAAAATATCACCAACACAAAAATGAATGATAGAATATCTCAGAAGTGACACAAAAAAATCGCACCACATTGAAAAAGGATGGTCCAAAAACGATAAAAATTCAACCGATGCGCAGGCGCACATTAATCAAAATGTGGATCGCAAAAAAATGCGGTGTCGTGTGGGCGAACTCCGATGTAGCCGAAAAAGGTTAATTGTGAATTTGAAATACACTGTAGGTTCCGTAGGTAGTGGGTTTTTTTTTTAAATTATAAAAATAATCGGTCGTTGTGACTATGCCCATGCATGAACGAGAGGAGGCCCATGTTCAGCAGTGGACGTCTTTCGATAAAAATGATGAGTGATGAAGAGAATAAGTAACTTTCAGAACCTCGAAACGAAATGGTCGTAACTTGGCTAGGGGAACCCCCCTAGCCAAGTTACGACCATTTCGTTTCGATTGTCTTGTGTCGAACGCCTCGAGTAGGCCACGACTCCGATTCCTTTATGTGTGACAACGTGACTGAGCGTTGAGGTGACGTCAAAACAAAGGCAATGGAGGCGTGGCCTACTCGAGTTGCTCGATGCAAAAGAATCGAAACGAAACAGTCGTAACTTGGCTAGGGGGGCTGTTCGATACAGAGTGAAATTAAATTACTCATATAAAACATCAGCATCAGTTGATGAATATTGGTTGGCATTATAACTACGAGTATGGATAATGATAAAAATGATGATGTCATCTTGACGATTTTGACTATAGTGACTGCGACTATAGCGGCCTTTATTCCTCATGCGACCTCAGATATACTGCTCTGTTATGTATCAAGTAACTTGCGTCCGACATATGATGGAAAACTACGAGCACAGAAACACACACAAACCTACATGTTTACGAACTTTTGCTTTTGTACTAACACTATGATTTGAAGCTAATTCCGAAAAGCAAATAGGTACTACAAAATATAGCAATAATCTTTCGTAAGAGTGGAACCCTAAACAAATTTATTTTATTTAAGTTTTTTCTTTTGTAACGTTCTTTGCCCGCATTTTTTATCATATTACTTTGAATTGGGACAACAATAAAATATAGAGCAAAATATTAGGTTTATAAATAATGATATGTCTGTAGAATCGTACTGTCTAAGGTTGGTTGGAGGAATTCTTTGCAATACAATAAAAATAACAAGAATTTGCAGGTAAAGTTCGAGATTAGATTGACGTCGCAACGATATTGGAACAATATACATATACCTACACAAAATGTTGGGCTGTGAAAAAGACAGATGAAAAAAGATTGCATATAGCGGAGATGAGAATGTTGAGATGGATGTGTGGTGTGACGAGAATGGATAAAGAGAGAAATGAATATATTAGAGGAAGTTTGAAAGTTGCGCCAGTGACTGAAAAGTTGAAGGGGAATCGTTTGTCTTGGTATGGTCATGTAAAGAGGAGAGATGAAACACATGTTACTTAAAGAGTTATGAGTATATATGTGGATGGGTGGAGAGGGAGAGGGAGGCCAAAGAAAAGATGGATGGATTGTGTGAACAGTGATATGAAAGAAAAGGAAATTAGTGATAGTATGACGGTTGACAGGATAGAATGGCAGAAAAAAATGTGTTGCGCCGACCCCAAATAACATGGGACAAGGGCAGGAAGATGATGATGATACATATACCTACACAGCAGCACTTTTGTGGTCTTCTATTTGTATTTGTTCTTTTAATTTTTAAGTGTTTGTGTGTACACAAATAAATGTAGTGTGATGATGATACATCAGTATCTATCTATATATATAAAAGGAGAAACTGACTGACATATCAACGCACAGCCGAAACTACTAGGACTACGAGAGTTAAATTTTGCACAAAGCTTCCTTTTGTGACGTAGGCGAGCACTAAGAGAGGATTTCCCATTATTCACCCCAAGGGAATGAAACGAGTGTCCAAAGGTTGTATGGAGAAACCTCTATCACACGAGCAAAGCCGCAGGCATAAGCTAGTATATATATAAAAGTGAAATACTACTCACTCATTAAATACGAAATCTCAGAAACTGTAACAGCTTCAAACTTAAAATTTGGCAGGTAGGTTCAGACCGGCGCAAACAACGGATTTTCCGAAATTTACCCCCTAAAAGGATGAAACAGGGGTCCAAAGTTTGTATAAAGGGAAATCAAATTTCACGCCGGCGAAGCCGCTGGCAGAAGCTAGTATCTCTTATAAAAGTAGAACCATTTGTTTTTATATTTAGGACCTCACAAAAGAAATTTGCGTTTTTTAAAACGGGCTACATTGAGCTATGATATCTTTGCATTGAATATTTTTTCAGTTCAGTTTCTCTTGGGCGGAGCGGGAGATAGTGTCAGACTTTTACTGACAAAAAACCCACCCCTGTTCCTTCGTTGCCTTTCGTAGTATGGCCGCCATTACTGCTTCGTAGAAGGAAGCGACCGCCTGCAACTTTACTCCTCCTAGATGAATTGACTTGGGATTGTAATTTTAAATAAACTTTATATTAAATGTATTTTTTTATTTATTTTAAATTCGCGACATTCTTATAGCTACAAGAAATAATTTAAGATCATTATAATGTATATTGCAGTGTGTCATAGAACTGGCTTAGCAACCATAGTGGAGTGGTAAGTAATATTTTTAATTATTCCAGTTCAAACACATTAAAAATGACTACTTTGTACAATGATTCGAGGCATGATAGCTATAATTTCACTTCTTTATCGATCTTATCGAGACTGCAAGCTCACGTTAGTTAACAAAGAATGTTTACGATGTTGTAAAAGCACAATAAACATATAATCATACTAATATAACCATGATGAGCATTTGCCATGTTTACACGAACCATTAAAACTATGACAAACTTTGTCGCTGTTTGGTACTGCGTTGAGGTTCAAGGGATAAGCGAATACGGATGGAACTCGCTAGGGCTTATGCCTGGCAGGGCTGCGAAGTTGTTCGGGTGGGATCGCAGTCAAGCCCTGGTTTATATCATTAAAAAAACTAGGCAAGTGCGAGTCGGACTCGCGCTGAGGGTTCCGTACCAACTTAACTATGAAAACAGTTCAATTTCCGAATCGAGTCTCAAAGATTTTTACGAATCGCAGGAAATGTTTTTTTTTTGTGATGTAACTATAAAATTACAATTTTCAGTTTTTTTCCTATATTTATGTTATGAGACCTTGCTTCATGCCAAATTTTAGGATTCTAGGTCAACAGGAAGAACCATATGAATTTTGATTTCCTTGAGTGTGTCGAAATATACGTTTTTTTTTGCGACATATACGGCCGTATCTTTTTTTTCCGTAAACTGTTAAAATGTTTGTCTGTGTAAATGTTTAATTTTTTCACAACTTCAAGGGATCGCAGGCTTGAGTATATGGTTTTAACTTCAGCTCGATACTTCTACGCGTTCTCGAGATAAAAGGCCTTGACAGACAGACAAACAGACAGATGGACAACAAAGTGATCCTTTAAGGGTTCCGTTTTTTTCGTTTTGAGGTACGGAACCCTAACAAGACCCTGCGATTCTAGAACGCAAAGCGCAACTGAAGAAACACAGGTGGGTGGTGATTCAGTAATAGTCTGACACTCCGTTTTCGTCTCTATCCAGTGCAGATGAAGTTGTTTTATAAATTCTCGCCACGGCCCGGAGAGAAAGGGAAATGGGCGATCGCCTCCTTCTACGAAGCAGTAATGTTAGCAAAGGAGATGGCCACACGCGTGAGGGAACTGAAATCCTTACGTCCGAGCCGCTAAGACCCCGAACCCGACTACCAGCCACCTTAAGCGTGGGCTTGCGGACGATCAGCATTAGTTGACTCGTCGTTCGGTCGTCCGGTAACCGTCCGGACTGAACCCAACTTGTCGATGGCGCGTATTATTCGCCTCCCAAAAGATGTCAGCAAAACCGTAGAGGCCCAGCTGCACCGAAGCCTACTGGGGCCATTGGTTTGACTGAGCTGTTGGTCTAGTGGTCAGTGGCCCGGACTGCTATGCCGGAGGTCGTTGTTTTTGATTCCCACCCAGGACAAAATGTTTGTATGCGAAGCACGATCATTTGTTCTGTGTCTGGGTGTAATTTATCAATAATATATGTATGTATTTAGAAATATATACGAATAAGTATCAGTTGTCTAGTACTCATAACACAAGTTCTGCTTAGCTTGGGACTAGGTGGCGTTGTGTGATAGTTGTGTAATATTATTATTATATTATTATTATTGGTCGGCTTTTCCTCGTAAACGATTACGTGTGGTCCTAGAAAGCTAAGGCAACTAAAGAAACATGGGTATGGTTTTAGTCAATAAAAGTCTGACACGCCCTTACATCTAGGATGTGAGGGCATATCAGACGAGAGAGAAGTTATTAAATGATTTAGGGATACACAGCACACACTGGCGCAACACAACAGGCCAAAATCATGCAAAGCTATTTCTTAATGACATAGATAAGGCCTAGACCCAAAAATTATGGAGGTACAGCAGATCACAGCTCTGAACAATCACAGGAGTCTTCACAGGGCACTATGCCACCAACAATCAGCTCCACAACATGGGACTAGCAAGCGATGCGACTTGCAGGATCTGTGGAGATGCAAAAGAGACTATGTTAGACTTGCTGTGCAGCACTAGGCTCCAAAATACTAGGTTATCTGGGCTAACAATTTCCAAGACCCGAGGAGAATAGGCTCTGCCCCATCAAGGCCATACTGGAACTCATGAAAGAGGCGCACGTAGGGATAGGGGTTGAGTAGACAGGAGGGGTGTCGAAGTGCTTTGGCTCAGGCCAGCACCACAATAAGATAAGATACATACTTGTAGCGACATCTATGACGCGCCGTAGGAAGTTCAAAATCTCCGCGTGATTAGAACAGTTTGTTTTCTTTTTTTTCGACTCTATTAAACTAAATTCTTCTTCCCGTTTTATTTGTGATCATAGCACGTTTCATTTTATTTTTATTTAAACCTATTTACTGTATATTTTAACTAACGTTTTTTCTTATATCAATTAATTGTAAAGCTTTCTGTTGGTGCCGTGGTCCTCTGTAAGTGACAAATTCACTATGCCTAAAACTATATGTGATTTTTTTTTGTGTATGTTTAGTAAGTAAGTCGTTAACCTTTTCATTAAATAAATAAATATACTTACACAAGTCCGCAATCGACTACCGGGCAGTTGCACCGGACCAGACACAACACTCGTGAGATCGGAGGATCCTTCTTTTCAACGGAGGTTTGCTGGACTTTACACTCTGTCCCGCATGCCTCAAATTTTTATTTATTTCCAACTTACAACTATCTTTTTACAGGATAACCTACTCCGAGAGAGTATTTTTGTTTTTTTCTGTTTCTTTATCTATCATACATACATTTATATACTATATACATATATTATTTAAACTAGTTTATAACTTATTTCCAATAAGGCATTTATTGTAAATTCACTCGGAGAACAACAGAATATGTCCGTGTCACTAGTTATGAGGTTGAGTGCGCGGAGTGCCTGCGTCAGCGGCGCCTCCCGTAACAGATTGGTTCAAGCGCGTGTCTGCCAGCTGCCATGGCGTAAATAATGTGAAATAGTTTTTTTTACTATAGATAGGCTCGCGTTTGATTACTATCTCACCTGCCCCCCTAGCCAAGTTACGATCGTTTCATTTGCGTCGAACGCCTCGAGTTGGTCACGCCTCCGATTTCGTTGTTCTGACCCCGTGACTTAGCGTTGAGTTGACGTCAGAAGAAAGGAATCGGAGGCGTGGCCTACTCGAGGCATTCGACGCAAACGAAACGATCGTAATTTGGCTAAGAGGGCTGACGGTGGCGACGATGAAGCATGCTTGCCTAGAAGTAATTAATCGATGTTAATCGTAGTGATGCGCTTTGACAAACCATGAATCGTGACGTCAGTAAAGTCTAAAGTCAGTAACGTCTTATTGTCTTGTTTTAATCACATTAAGAATAGAGAATATAGAACACAAGAAAAAGCAGCCTTCATCAGCCCATAGCTTGAACAACTTCATACATATTCGTCCTTACAAATGTGATGTTTGTTTATAGCAGTAAGTTGCAATTTAATATGCGCGTGGGCAGAAATAGTGCTGTAAAAATTATCTCTATATAAACTGTGAGAATGTTTTTGTCGCAATTACTTTTATGATTCGTTTTCCTGGACTTCTTTTTATGGGATGAGCAACTGAGCAATAGTTACTTTGATCCCGTAGATAGGCCTTGACACTTTTTACTTAAGCTGTTGTTGAAATGAAAATATAGGGCTATACCCAATACTCAATACTTCATTGCATTCCATATTATGTACATAGATGGTATAAAATATAGTCAAGATTAATATGGACCCTGTCGGGCACAGCAAAGTTAGGAGAGAGGATGAAGGCTAAGTAACAATTCATGGAATTAATTATTATTATTATTGGGACTAGATGGCGTTGTGTGATAGTTGTGGAATATTATTATTATTATTATTATTATTATTATTATTATAGGTAGGTCTAATAGATTTATATGTATATTATTGTGTGGTAAATTATGTTAGATATTTTAATTTATTTTTTTATCCTTGTTATTATTAAATTATGTACCTATATATTTAAATTAAATTGTGTATGCATGTTTTTTATTATGTATATGTCCAAGTATTTCTATAGGTAACTTTATATCGGGAGTATGTGTCTTCGGTGCCAATTTTTGACTCTCAGACAGACAACGCCTCTAGCAGATGCTAGTTAATCATGATAAATAACATAGTTCAGTAAATTATGGTTTTCTAAATCATATTTGTTTCTGGGCTTCGAGTTCGATATCCGTGGAGTTTGGTGATTTTAAAAAAAAAATCTACTATTGTTAATAAGACATATTATGCATTTCTACATTTCTCAGGGCCCTGAGATCCTGGACCTTTGGAACGCGTACGAAGGGCCGAAGCCAACTCGCGTGATACCAACTGACGATTATCCCTGTTCGTGCTATGCTAGTGCATCCAAGGACAACCACTAGTTGGATAAAAACTATTGCGACATATGGAAAACAAAGATAATAGGGCTATGGTTTTTGCAGTCTTAAGTAGACTGGTATATAACTAAGATTGGTTAGTCTTAGTAGAAAAATACGTATTGCGCCGACCCCAAATAAGATGGGACAAGGGCAGGAAGATGATGATGATGGTTAGTCTTAGTTATTATCTTATCATTATATCAGATCTAATATCAAGACATATTATTATTGTCTACAATGGCTCGGAAGAACCTTCCTGCATATATTAGTCCAACAAACTTTTCAATAAATCCAATTAATTGATGTCAATTAAGTCAGTCAATTCACATGGAGGTACTGACTGAATCTCTGGTGATTTACGAGAAAACAGACTGAGAGGTGCTTTACATAATTTGTAGATATCAAATGTAATCAGGGTAAATGGCATTTTGTCGTTCTGATTAATAAACAAATATGTAATAACAAATAATTCATCAATTGATGCAGTTTGCGAAAGATGTTGTATTCCTATAAATAGATCACTTAATCATCTTAACTGTACAATTTGAAATATTAAACCTAAATTTTGGCACCATCACCAAAAAAATTTAGTCGCCACAACTAAACGCCACTACTAACGCCATCTGTCGCCACAGGCATGGACTACGTCGACAGCCTGTTTACTTGAGTGACAAGTTGACGTGCGCGCGCGCTTCTCAACAGCGAACCTGTGAGTTATGCGTTGGAACTAATTAATTGAAGTTTGAATTTTGTGGAAAGTTTGCTTGTTTTTGCAAGGATTATATTATGTAAATTATTAATTTGTGGCATGTTAATTAATATTGACGGAGTTATACGAAATTCGTTAAGTTTACTTTGATGTGCTTTATCAATAGGTAAGCAACTGTAATAATTGTTTTTTTTTTTTATGTGGGATTATTTGCATTCTTTTAACTACCATTTGTGTATTTATATCGTCATCGAAATTACTTCTTAATATTTTTTCAAGAACGTTCGGTCCCACCTTTCTCTGTGAGATATCAATTCAGTCTCCTCTTTTAATTGGCTCCTGCATGTCTGTACTTTCTTTAGAACCAATTTGGAGTCGGCTTTGGACAAACAGAGATACAGCTTGTTATAACGATGGCACCTAAATTATTGAAGTTGGGATTAAGATTCCAGTTCGAAAGTAAATAAATATATCTAATATCAATATTGGAGCGAAAGACGAAGATACCTACACTGTGATTTATTGTGATATTTATACTTTAATAGGTCGAACGCTCTTGATACTATAAATTTCAAGAGCGTGATTATACCAAATCGTATTTTATAAATTGAGATAAGCGTATAGAGATTTGAATTGGAAATCTTAATTATTCTAATTGGAATTTTAAGTTAAAATAACCGTTAACTTACGTAATATACTGATTCGAAATATATTTACTAACATATGAATTAAAAACGCATGTGAACCAAATAACTATAAATGTAGACTGAGCTATCGCTTTTATTTGATTGAAAATATTGGAATAACATGAATAGATTCAATGAAAAGTTTATGATGGAAAGTTAATACATTTTTGTTTTGATAGGAGTTTTCGTAATTAAATAGAGTGCACGCATAAAAGTTTAGTTATGATTTCTATTAAAATCAATAGAATAATAATTTTATTGGGTATTAATATTCTATGGTCCCATTTATTTTACACGGAGACGATTGGATAGAAATGTTTCATTTCTGTGAAGTGGGTCAGGTTATTTAAAAGTGGAACAACTTTTTATAGATTTTGATGATTTAGATCAAGATTAAGTTCGGAACGAAAATAAAAATACTATCTTTAGATAAGTATAGTGTACTTTAGACTATTAGACTTTACTATATCATATTCACGAAGAAGTGTATTTAGAAGAAATAATCATTAAAATCTCAACATTATATTTTAAAATCCCGCTATTTGAAAAGGTTTACTTTTAAAACTTCCTGCAGGCTTCGCCGCAGCCCAAACTCGGCGAGCGACAAAAAAAAACGTCGACTGGTCCGCAATTTGTTGCATCGTCCGGCCCAACGATAAAGCCTTAAATGTTCTTCGCGACAGATTGCGTTCCATGTTTGAGATCCGATTATAAAGTAGCCTCCTTTGTGTATGGCCTTTTCTCTTTGGAAAATGCCGAGATTGGATAGATGTTGAGTTTAATTTTAAATGATTGGTCATTGGTTTGGTTGATCATAGATCTAAAGGATGAATATGTTAGCTAGTTTTGCTTTGTTCTGTTTATCTTAGAGATTGAATTCCGCTTCACCTGTGATCCTTTCTGCATCAATTTGAACATTTGTTTCAATTACTTTATCATTATCATCCCCATTATTTCAGTTAAAAGACGTTGATTTTGATATTGGACATGATGTACGTATATCGAAGAACTGGAACAATTTGCCTGCTGCGGTCTTCCCGTCCAACTATAATTTAGGTGTCTTCAAGGCTAGAGTGAATAGGCTCTTAATGAACAATTGCGCCTCACCATCAATGATTGCATCTTTGCTTACCATCAGGTGGGATCGCAGTCAAGCACTGGTTTATATCAACTAAAAAAAAATGTCTTTAGTTATTATTATATTTATTATCGTAAAACTCTTTTAAAATATTTACACTATATCGTCATGCATTTTCTATTCCAATAAGAATATAAGTTCAATTAGCAGTGATTTCAAATAAGTGACCTTCTCAAATTCAAATTCTATTACAGCAGTTTCTTCATAAAATTATAGTTGGAAACCAAAGTATATTGGAATCTTCCTCGGTATATGTGATATGCTCGTTTAGTAGTTTACTATTTTATGCACCTGCTTATGAAATGTATAATTTTGTGTCAACTAGAATTATTAGAGATGTGTTATCATTTGCTTATCGATAAATATTATTGATTTATTTTTAGCTTTGTCTACTCCTGTACCAGTTCATACTTTTTAAATGATTAATGATGACGTCTCTGCTAGTCAGTTGTAGACTAGCTTGTAATGTCAATTTGTATATTGGAATCAGTGTTATTTCATAAGCTGTTAGAACATTCTTTGAGAAATCTCATTATTACCGTCCAATATAACTATTGCTGTTGTAACTCCAAATTAGAAACGTGACATCGGTATCCCAGCAATCAATCCAACAATATCTCGATGTCCCATAAAATATAAAGCAATTGTTCTTCCTCAATCTATCGAAGCACGTAGGTACGATAACACCTCTAAATATCAAGTTACATCAACGACATTACCTAACGTAATGTTATGCGAAATGGTCATTGGACATAAAACCTAGACTCGGCGACCTCTGACACACATTGATGCAACGGGGCACTAAAACCCAACGCGAATGGCATTAGGCCCGTTTTAAAACACGTTCTATAATGTTACTTAGTTTGTGACCTTTCCGTATGTAATGATGCGGGGAATCGCTGTGTTGAAATTGAGTGAAATTTCAAAGGGACAGACACCTTTAATTGGCACTTCTTTTTTTCCTTTAGGAAAGATTAGAATTTCGTATTTATGGTACCTATGGTTAAGTTTTACTAACCCAATACTTCGATATTGACTGCGATAGTGCATAAGCTACTTTGACTGCAGATCTTGAGCACAAAGATAGGAAAGTAGGTAAAACACAGTCTGCGATGCACATTCACAATCCCTCCCTGTTTTTTAGCCTTATCTCTTTTAACTATAAAACAATTAGTCAAGTAGCACTTGAAGTCCTATCTTAAATGCTGCTTGACTTGACTGTATGTTTAGTAGCAGAATTTAAGAGCTCATCTGTGGGTCATAGTAATTTACGTAAGTGATATAAAGGAACTATTATATTAATAGTTAAAATAATTTTATACACACAATTAAATTTATAATCACTTAATATTTCTATAAATTTAAACATCAACAACAACGACGTTAAACTTTATTTTCTTTTAACAGTAACATCTTTATTTTCAGGTGGATATTGCTAATTCTTGGCTGCCACGAACACATATCGATGCGAAATATTGATGAAGATAACTAATCATCACATTCTGTCTTGCCTTTATCAACTTCAGAGAATTCTTCATAATCATCATTTTAATCAAAAGACCACTCTCGGACATAATCCTGGATTCCCGAGAGCCTCATCAGGTCATCGGAAAACGCAGTATTGGAAAGCCTCCCAAGGCTCCCAAGGACTTTATTCAAGTGATATGGTGAAATAAAGATTTTTGGTTTTAAATTTTAAACAATAATACAAATTTTTCGTCTTTTTATTAGTATAGATATAGTAGTGATTCTATACTGGTCTGTATTGTCAGCTTTCCTAAAAAACATACCTACATAACTATTTTTTAATCTAATGGTTTCATATTTCTAACCGTTTCAATTTTGCAAAACTTTTGACTCATTATCATCAGCATATCAGTCAAAAGACGTCCACTATTGGACATAGGCTTCCCCCAAACGTCGCCATAACGACCGGTCCTGTGCGTCTCGCATCCATCGGATTCCTGCGACTCTGGCCAGGTCATCGGCCACATTGTGGGAGGCCTTCCAACGCTGCGTCTTCCAGTTCGCGGGCGCTACTCCAGAACCTTTCGTCCCCATCGACTATCTGTTCTACGAGCAATGTGCTCTGCATATTACCACTTAAGTTTGGCGATTCTGCGAGCTATATCGGAACCTTTGACTGCAAAATTATAATGAAGATTAATACCTATGTGAGTACCTGTTTCTTCTTGTCATTGAGTAATATCAAGTACGAACGGTGATATTAGAACCTCGTATAGCATTAATGTATTCAATTTCAAAATACTCGTAGAAGAAATGTTAAACATATCCATCGTGAGCTGCGATTTGTCTTATCTGTTTGAGTCTTAAACGATTATGCAGAATGGTTTATGTGATTTTCTGATCACCTTTAAAATCAAATGTTTCTGATGAGTGATTGGTAGAGGTTTCAGGGTTGCCCACAAAAAACAATTACATTTGTTTTAATAAGTATCATGACTGGAAACTGTTGTTCTGGAAATTTATCGTAAAGTGATTGAGATTTTTGTTGTGTTTTTACAATAGATAGGTTAGTTGGTAGGATAAGTTTAAGATTTTTGTAGTAATACTATGATATAATTGTGAACATGATAATTTGATATCTAGTTGCGCCATCTTGCATATTGTCTATTCCTTTAAAATTGTATCAACTTAGTATGCAATTGTAGAATTATTTGAAGATTCAATTTAATACCTATAAATCATGCTTAATTATTATCATTTTTAATTTCTTCTTGTAGTAACTTTACTATCATCAACTAGAAAGAAATCTTAATGAAGAGAATATTTGCCCACGCATGTGTTTGGAGATTATTCAACTTTACTCTGGACCAGAAAGTACGGTCATTTCAATCAATATTTGCGTGAACTAATTAGTATGTACGGCGGACCATGTCGTCCGTAGACAAAGTAAATAACCGAATTGTATTTGCCATCAACGGTACTACAACACGTTTTCCTTGTGACGCATTTACTAAAAATTACTTTAAGTTTTCTTCAATTATAACAAAAGTAGGTCACGACAGATCAACGTTATATGTAAATATATTAACGACACATTATGAAAGGGCCGTGAGCAGTTTTAATTAACCGGCACATGCCATATGTCACAAGTCTCCACCAATTACGCGATGATCCACAAATCCCCACTTTTAGGGGGGCAGTCAATGCCCCCCTATAACGGTACAGGCGGGGCCTGCGCGGGACACGCCAATCGGCGCAAATGCGGCGCGCGCGCACGCCGATGATCTAAGCGAATGATCTAGCGTGCTTGTCATTTCGCGAGCACCGGATTGGTCCGTGATAAAATATTTCGTTACGCGATCACGATTCGGCGCGATCTAGTTTCGGTTGCGCGTTATTTTATTTTTTATTGATCGTAAATGTCTTGTGGCAATTGACATTTTTACGACATAAATAAACTTTGACCTAGTTAATTTCATTCAACAAAACAAAATAAAAATAATGAAACAAGAGAGATCGTGTCTTAATAGGTGATATAAATCATGATTACAAAAGAACGGCGCATCAATAAATTGAGGGTGCAGCACCTGTGCATGCGCACCAAACAAATAAATTACCCGGGCAGCGACGAGACGACAAAATAGCTGCTCACACTGCCATACGGTACGTGTTTTATGGTCCTACAACATAGAGAAAGTAACGGTACAGGGAGCACGGCCTTCCCACCCGATGTCCGACCGCTGACTGACTGATGGGCGAAGCTTAACCTCTGATAATAAGAAAGCGGGACGGCAATACTCGCGGTCGGTGCGCCAGAAAGGGACGCAAGATGTATCTTCTTCGGTGATCGTGAAGTGCAAGATGAGTACACAGTCACACAGTCACATACGGACCACATCCGAGTGAGGCCCGGCTTCGGTTTTTAAAAAACGAAACGCGCGATCCGCGGTGCGCGTACGCACGGACGCGCGGACGAATTTCGGATTCGCGAATTTATGAAAAACTTTTTTTTTATTATGACGTATTGAACTGTAACAAGTGAATTTTTCTGTGATTATTTTTGTGTCGTTTTTTAAGTGTAAATATGAGGAACGAGAAGTAAACGTTTAGTGGAGAACTTTATAGTTTTTTCGCAAAAATTAAGAAAGGAAATCCAGTTATCAGCTGTAGCAAGAAACAGGTGCCAAGGTAAGATTTAAATTTTTACAGCAGTTTATTACTTCAATACTCATTATATTTTACGAGTGTATAAGAAAATTAAATATACATTAAATAAAAAAAAACGTTTTAGTGTATATTTACGCGTTTTGAATAATAATTTAGATTTTACAGACTTTATAAAGGACAGCCATATTTTTCCATTAATCTATTTTTTATGATCGTGTTTTAAAGTTTTTTAATGGTTTAGTTTTACGGTTATTAGCTACCATAGAACATTTGTATTAAGATTGTTTTTTCAAGGTATCATAAAAAATATAAATATAAAATATGATACATCTTTAATTATTATTAATATTCGTAATAAATTTAATAATTGTGATGTGATTTGTATTTTGGTTTTCTTACTTAGAATAATGTTACATTAAATATTGTTACTTGTTATTATTAAAACCTTATTGAGCATTAAAATAATTAATCCAAGTGATATTTTATTGATGATTTTTTTTCTATCTGATACTTAAAATTACGTTGGCGTAAAAATATAATTTCCCTAGTGTCTTACAACAACTGCCCCGCACATGAATACTTATGCAATACCTATGCGTATTATTTTTAGTTTGGCACAAAAAAATAAAACAAGATGTTTTCCGCTAACCGGAAGCAGGAAACATTGTAATCCTTTGACTGTTTATGGTTTAATCACACCTTTGATAATGAGCTACTGTTAATAAGACTTATTAAATGTATGATTACTTTTTTATTATATTAATGTCAGACATTATGACTTTTTAACTTTATCATCTGCACACAGCAAACGCCTTTGAAGTAATTTTAATAAACCTCATAAAATTTATGATTACTTATTTGTAATTACATTACTATCAGATAGTATGAATTTTTGACTTTGTCATCTGTACACAGCAAATGCTTTTGAAGTAATTTTAAACAAGGAACTGTATAAATCTGACACTGAGCTAGCTAAATAGAATCACCAGTTACTGGGTAGCTCAACTACCCAGTAACTGGTCAGGTAGGCAGGCTCTCCATATAAAATACTGGTATTCAGATGTGATCCGGTCAAACTGGAAGAAAAAAACATTTTATTTAGAAAAAAGTGTCTGTAGAGTGTTTGGATGTAACTTTAACGTAAGAATTATAATTACTAAGTAGGTACTTCGACACCTAATTGTATTTTATGTTTTATGTGGGTACCCTACATAGTTAGGTTTAGTATTAATATCTAGTTAATATTTAGGTGTCTTATGTTGCTATATATGTAGGTATACAACAATTAATTAGCATAGCATAGCATAGTCGGCCTTATAATGTTCCCACTGTTGGGATTCAGGCCTCCTCTCTAGGAGAGGGAATGGGCCGTAATCCACCACGCGGGCCCAGTGCGGATTGGTGAATGTCACATGTCTTCGAATTTTTGGTTCTAGAACATGCCGGTTTCCTCACGATGTTTTCCTTCACCGTTTTGAGAGCAGTGGTGATGAAATAAATTACACAAAGTAATGCGCCTGGCTGGGTTTGAACCCGCGACCTACAACTCGTAAGTCAGGGCCGTTACCACTCGGCTACCACCGCTCACAACAACTAATTACTATTATTTTATTAATTAACAATTAATTACGTAAACAAATTAAAAAGTAAAGAAAAAGTTAATATTTTACGTGGAGGCTGAAATAATGGTACTTGTAAGAATTATGAAGAAAATTCCAATATCTGCTATTGAGTTTTCCAAATCATTTGTAGATTTTAATAGGTATTTTCATAATATAATATTTCAGCATATTCAACACTGAATAAAGGCACTAAAACTAATGTGACGAATTGAAAGATGTATAGACTGCTGATTGGTAGAATGAAATTTCAATCCAATTACATTACTTAATTTACTTTTAATTTGTATCACTAAATGGAGGCCAAAGTCGCAGTTCCTGTGACAAAAAAAAAAATGCTGAACTAACATTAACAAATTGTAAGACGAATGTAGTCTGCTGATTGGTTGAATTAACATTATTTCCTATCGCATTACTTGATTTACTTTTGATATGTAATCTGTCGATCATTTCGTTCCCAACACCTAGTGTAATATACTTCAAACATATACACATAAAACTACCCACACAGTCTCAAATAAATTCTCCATACGGGAACTAATGTTTGGCGCCAAATATTTCCGTATGGCAACCATTAATCTTACTCAGCTGGACCAGCCACGCATTCCGATCGAGATAAGATTTGAGATCAAAGTTCACACCTAGTCGATAGATACTTATTGTTTTTGCTCGTATACTTGTAGGATCTTATGAAGAAGTACGAATGATTTTAATGACGATTTTCGGAGCTTTTTATGCTATGGCAGTGCGATTTTTTTGTTTTTTTTTGTTATTGCTACAGTTTTTAAAAACGATGTTATAGATTAGTTTCTGAGGGTGATAGATATCGCAAAATTAGTGTGACAAATATGGTGGTCGATGGTCGATGGGACTGAAAGGTTCTTGAGTGGTGACCGCGTACTGGAAGCCGCAGCGTTGAAAGATCTCCCACAAGGTGGACCGATGACCTAGTGGGTGGTAATACGACGTTTGGGTGAGGCCCAACAGTCTATATCTTTCGGATAAAATGATGAATGTTTTTTTTTCTAGGGCAGAGCGAGAGGGCGTGTAAGAATTTGAACTGACTAAAACCCACTCCTATGTGCTTCTTTGCCTTCGTTCCAGGACCCCGGGATTCTCTTTCGCACAAATGATGAATGATGAGTTTGACAAATTGCCAGACAGGCGTTAGCTGTTGTCAATGGTTGAATTAATTTGCAACTGCCAATCGCTTAGCAAGCGCTTAATTTGATACAAACCGAAAAATCTCTTTTCAAAAACTAGAGATTTTGTCCTTGCAATATATCAAAACACGAATAGTTTGACTTTTACGCACAGTCAAAACTACTGGGACTAGGAGCGTAAAATTTTGCACAAAGCTTATTCGATGAAACGGGGGTTGAAAGTTTGTATAGATAAACCTATTGTTACACGGGTGACGCCGCTGGCAGAAGCTAGCCTGGATATATATATCTAGTGTTTATAATTGCAACTTGGGGTCTTTAAGTTAAAAGTGAATAGGATATTTCTAGGCAAGCGTGCTCCATTGTTGTTTACCATTAGGTGAGATAGTAATCAAGTGGAGGCTTATCAATAATAATAAAAAACTGGACATGCGTTTTATCCCCAATAAATTTTGTTGTGACCCAAGGGCTGGCTTTTAACTTGGCCAAAGATTGACACGATGACAACGATGTCAAGGAAACATATTCCCAGGACAAAAAGTATCCTGTCTGCTATTATAGGAGGTGTTCTACCCATTCTGGTACTCACCAAGGTGCATCGAAATTCGTTCAGCCGTTCAAGTGTGAAGAAACAACAAACATACACACACACGCTCACAAACTTTCGCTTTTATTATATTTAGTTTGATATTAAGTAGTAATAGTTTTAAGTGTAGGTATAATAATAATGTATTGATAGTTCCTTATATTTTTAATAAACTAGCTTTTACCTGCGGCTTCACTTGCGTACATAAAATATTAGCCTATGTCACTCAGGAATAAAGTAGCTTTCAATCGGTGAAAAATTTTATTAATCAGACCATTAGTTTCAGAGATTACCTCCTACAAACAAAAAAAAAACAAACTTTACCTCCCCTCCTAGCCAAGATACGACCGTTTTGTTTCGATTCTCTTGCGTCAAACGTCTCGAGTAGGTCACGCCTCCGATTCCTTTGTTGTGACCACGTGACCTGAGCGTTGAAATGACGTCAGAACAAAAAAAATCGGAGGCGTGGCCGACTAGAGGCGATCGACGCAAGAGAATCGTAACGAAACGGTCGTACCTTGGCTAGGGGGGTAGGTTATAATATTAGTATAGATAAAATATTTCTTTATTAAAAATAAAAACTAGTAAAATGTAGGTGATATTGTCTAGAGCTCAGAACATATTTTCGCGCGAAAAAAAGACGTTACTGACTCGTAAAACAAATCTAACTAAACTTCAATAAGAAAGTAACTTGAAAAGCTTCGCTTTTCACGAGAAACACTTATTTCCTTATAGGTACCAATGTTAACAACGATAATTATCGTGTTAATTGCAATCTCATTGATTACTTGTAATTAACACTTTAAGTTTTACAGTTCACATTCGTTATTTTACGTCTTATCTTGATTAAAACCATCACGTGAATTTATTGCAATTTTGTTGGTAATTATTCTGTTGAGTAAATTATTTATCTTGAGGTAGGCACTCCACTACAAAATCACTTTCATATTAATGGGTAACTAGCTTAAGCCAGTGACTTCTTCTAAGTGAAAGTTAAACGTTGTCCTAAGGGAATTCGCCCTCCGGTAACAATCATACCAAATTTCACAGCGAGTAGTGTACGCAGCACGCGCCAAAAAGAAATGTCACCGGAACTGAAAAGGGCCCAGAGCTGCGGGAATGTCTGAAAGAGTGACCGTGGCTCTAGAACGCAAAGAGTAACTGAAGGACACAGGCGAAGTTTCAGCTAGTAAAAGTCTGACACGCCCTCTCGATCCACCCTAGAGCGAGAGAAGGCATTGGATGATTTGCCGATTAGGAAAAAAAAGACCAAGTATAGATACTGTTTGCACAGTGGCGGTAAAAAACTATTTGTTTCCAGGCTGTAATGTACTGGTGTACCAAACATCTGAGAACAATCAGTGGTTGAGGCTTAAGTATATATGAATATGAAGTACATTTGAACCATTTTTTTTTAAACGGCTTTATTTTATGATAAATCATAATATATTACTGCAATGTGAAACCATTTTATTTAAAAATCAAAATGAACTTTTTTGATATTTACTGTCCGTCCATTCAAAAATCGCCTGAAAAACATCGCGGAACGTATTCCGTTATTCAATAGGTGGCCCTGCCCTGCCCTGCCCGTAACAGGGCCGCCTATTGTAGGTGTTTTTGTTATTAGCTTTACATTTTAATGTATCGTGATGTATATTATATACAATAAAGTATAAATTTAAAAATAAATAAATGTGACATTTTTATCTCTCAACCTACCATACGAAACTTATTATAACGGTAATAAGCGGTAGTTACATTCCTGTTTCCGTTATCGGTTTGCTAACATTTTTTTAAATATTTTAAATGCTCTTGTTTTTATATTATATATGTACTTATATACCAGCTGATACGGCAAACGTCGCTTTGACATATATATTGTCTAAAAAATCAAATGTAAGCCTAGCATAGCATAGAATAGCATAGTCGGTCTTATAATGTTCCCACTGTTGGGACTACGGCGGGCCCAGTGCGGGTTGGTGGATGTCACATGTCTTCGAATTTTTGGTTCTAGGACATACCGGTTTCCTCAAGATGTTTTCCTTCACCGTTTTGAGAGCAGTGGTGATGAAATAAATTACACAAAGTAATGCACTTGGTTGGGTTAATAACATAGGTATATATAATATTTATATGTTATCTTTTATACATAATAGCTATATTACATCTATGTATAGTCTAGTTTATAATTTTATCTAATATTTCCTTTATTAATTTGCAGTACACCGCAGACTACTCCCCTTTTTCTATTTAAATTTTTTACATTCCACCCTAAGGTTGTCTGGTAGATATCGCTGTCAGCGATAAGACCGCCTTTGTACCCATAGATTTAAGTTTGTGTAAAAGTTTTGTTACTATTTTAGGTGTACAATAAAGTTTATTCTATTCTATTCTATCCTACCTAATAATACATGTGTGTACCTATGTACACACATGTATTGTCAAGATTTTTTTTTTAAAGTTGTCTACCTACAATCTAGCCTAAAAGACTAGTCATATGTATTTTTATTTGATTTGTAATATTTAGAAATGTAAATAATATATATAGAAAATATATATTTTATTTTTTTAACGATATAAACTAGTGCTTGACTGCAATCCCATCTGATGGTAAGCAGTGATGCAATCGTTGATGGTGAATCGCACTAGTTTATTAAGAGCCTATTCACTATAGCCTAATTATTTTTTATAAATAGATTAATGTTATAGTATTCATTCCCTTTAGGAAATTTTCAATTTTCACGCAGGCAAAGCCACTGAGAAAAGCTAGTAAACAATAAGAGGCCCTATATATGTAAACGTGTTATAATGACTGATAATAAACCATCCTTTAACTCATTTTACACTAATTACTTTAGGGTAATTTGTAACTTTATGATCGAAAAGTTAGATAAGGCAAATGAAATTGAACATTCGACTTTATGATCACTTATTTAAGGCTCATTTATTCTTGGCTGTACTTACAACATTGCTGTTAATCACTAACGTTTTTTTTTACTAAGCTGACTTTTTTAAGTTTATTTAGGTATATTACTGACAGCCCATATTTCGGAAAGCACGTCATTCGTTGATATTTGACAAGTAGACCGAGCGACGCCAGAACAAGCAGTAGCGTAGCGAGGCGTGGGCGCTATGGGCCCGCGTCCACGTCCTCGCATCCAAAGGGGTCTCGCGCAAGTCTTCGCTTGTTTAAGAACGATGTTTTTTTTATTATAGATAGGTTCTCTTTTGACCACTGGTAAGTGACGATGTGGTTGAACGCTGAGTAGCGACAGATGCTGTCTCGTTTTAGAATTTATGAAAAAAAAGCCTCGCTGATGCGCCTTCTCCCACGTGCTTTGTTTATACGTATACAAGATGATTTTAAGTTTGACTGAGGAGTAGGTACTTTTTAGCTATGGTATTGCAATTAAAAAGTGTAAAATAAAAAACTTTTTACAAAATAAAAGTCGGTGTTAAATAACAAAGAGACAAAACTATTATAGAAACACCGACTTCCGGATTAAAGTTATTTTGCACTTTTATGACGATGAGCAATGGCTAGCTCGCTCTCCGGTCGTCCGATGACCGTCCGTACTTGACTTCGGCACGTAGTGTTCCACGCATCCTTCTTAAGAAGATCTCAGCAAAACCGTAGGGGCCCAGCAGGGTCGAAAATTTCTGGGGCCATGGATTATGTGAAAGTGAACCCCGTGGCCCTGGAACGAAGACCAAGAAGGAATATAGGAGTGGGTTTTATTCAGTAAAAGTCTGACACGCAATTACTATAGTAAAATCATTTTACGATTATGCGCACACTTCAATGCAATTATTATTTTTACTTTATTATATTGTCACAAACAGTGCAAGATTATAACTAGCTATCATGATATTTAAAACTATTAAATTCAAAGGTTACATAACGTAAATCATTACATTATAGTAACTTCATTTAACACATCAATGATCATCATGATTTTACTCAAGTATGTACAATAATAAAACACCTCAAGGTCTAAAACATCTTGATTATTAAAATGATCGTGTACAGTCACGTTCGTAAAGTGAGATCTACTTTAGACCGACGCACACGTGGGCCACGCCTGATTTGTATGTAGCAGCGCGTCGCGTGGCGTGGATCTAATGTAGCTCTATAAGTCTAGTTGTCATATAAAATGTATGGAAACCAACGCGCTCAGGTCGGTATACGTGGCGAACGTGTGCCCTGTATAGTTCTACTATAAGTATGTGAACACTATATGATAAGATAATTCCAAATTACGATTAACCTACGGGTTAGGGCCTACTTTTTACAATACTGTTAAACTTATTTTATAGTATTTAAAGAAGAAAAAAAAATATATTCACCCACACGCACAAAACGTTTTATGAACACATTCATTGTGCGTACAGCCAAATAGTGGAATTCTCTGCCAAAGTGTGTGTTTCCTGATAGCTACAACCTAGGGGTCTTTAAGAAATGAGTGAATAGGTTCCTTTTAGGCAAGCGTGCTTCACCGTCAACAACGTCATCAGCATTTAATTTGAGATACGTAGATAGTATCTTATCAGAAACCAGGTCAATCGGACAATCACCAACCCGCACTGTGGTGACCAGTAAAGCCGATGACCGCCAAAGCCGCGGGCATTTTCTGAAAAGGAAACCCGTGGTATTAGTACGCAAAGGGCAATTGAAGGACACAGATGTGGTTTTAATCAGTAAAAGTCTGACCAGCCCCCCCACTGCACTCAGATCGGGAGAAGACATTGAATGATTTCCAAACTTAAAAAAACATCGGAAAAAAAAATTAATTTTGCAAAATTTGAGTATAGATACCGGCACGGATCTTGAGCGCTGATTCTACAGTTCTTCTTATGCAGAAGCACGCAGAAGTCAAATATCGGGTCTCTTTAGTGGTATGGAAAGAGATGCGGGGGCGGGGATTGCAATCCTTGTACAGTGATTGGCTCGCCGATGTGTACGATGCACAAAGCGATCCCCGCTCTTTCGCCGAGCGCTCAAGATTCGTGCCGCTATCAGTATAATATTTACGACGGTCACTGTACTGTTTATTGTAACTTTATGTGATTGGGCGATGTGTGTGTTTGATACACACTGATAAATGTGTGTGTGTTAGGTAATCAATCAAATGCTGTGATATATCTGACATGTGTTAGAGATCACATTCATATGTTCATGTCACGGATGTTTGTAGGTTTTTGTTTATATGTTTCTATGATAGAGGGTTTTTTTTAGGTGGGAAAATCATCTAATGACAAATTCCACTCTTGGGTGGTGCGCGAGATAGTGTCAGACTTTTACTGACTAAAAATCCACTCCTGTTCCTTCTTTGCCTTCATCCCAGGGCCCCGGGCTTCACTTTCACACTACCCGTGGCCCCAGTAGGCTTCGACCCTGCTGGGCCTTCTACGTTATAGGGTGGTGTTATGTTTATTTTTAATTGTTAGTTGAACTGTTACTGTTTTGGTTTTGCTAATTAACACAGTGTTAGAAAAATGATGAATCTGTGAAAGACACTCTTCTGCTTTGAATCTTTTGAACGATTATTTAAAAAAAAAGATGAAATAAAAAAAAAAATGTCATATTAGGTCAATTTTTTTTTTATTATTGATAGATTCGCGTATGACCATTTGATAGATTGCATTATGACCATTTTCTCATCTAATAGAAAGCCACGATGTGGTTGGCGATGAAACTCGCTTACCTAGAAGTATCTTATTCACTCTTGACTTAAAGACTCCTTGGTTGTAGCTATCAGGAAAAAGACTCCGACACAGAATTCTGCTCCTTAGCTGCCCCTCTAGCCAAGTTACGACCGCCTCGCACGCCTTTCGTAAGCCTCGAGTAGGTCACGCCTCCGATTCCTTTGTTATGACGTCATCTAAACGCTTAGTCACGTGGTCAGAATAAAGGAATCGGAGACGTGGCCTACTCGAGGGGTACGACGCAAGAGAATCGACAACTTGGCTAGGGGGGCTGAAAGCATATTGAATGTGTTCCCAAAACGTTTTGTGCGTATGAATGTTTTGGTGAGACCCCGAAGCTGAGTAAGTGTATTACTATTAAAGTATCTTCTTCATCTCGTTTCCATATCTATGTATATTATGTAAAACATATAATTTACACTTATAAAATAGGCATTTGTCAGTAACTAAAGCTTACAAATTATGTTTGGTTGTATTCATGAGTGATAAGCACTCCAGTAACTCAAGCGACCACATTGTTAAAGGTTTCCACAAACATAACCTATACAGGTTAATTGAGAGGCTCCTTTTTCACTCATCTATCGTCAACATCTAGCATGGTCTTAAAGCTTCTTACTTCATTTAACGCAATCCAACGCAATGCTTGGCAATGCGAAATAAGAGAGATAACGCCTGAAAAATTTCTTAGCATTCGGTCATTTCGAGATTTACTCGAATATTTCACAAAACTTGTTTCAGGAAATCAATTGTTTTTTTTTTAAACCCTTCTTGATTAAATTTGCAAGGCTTCGATTATTATATTTATTTGACTTTTAAATTTTTCAGTATATTATGAAGTGTCAAAGATCATGCAATATAGCAGATTTTCTCCGGTCTTTACTGGATTAGTTTTACACAAATTTACAAATTGATTTTAATAAAAACCTAGATAATATCCACAAAATACTGTGTTTTCAAAATATCTGATGAAAAATGTGAAATAACGTCATAATCGCGTACGAGCGGTGATATGAAAAACAGTGAAATGTATGTCGAATTGTATGTCCTTAAGTAAATAGTTTTCTCTCTTTATCTAAAGCTACACTTGAATAATTCCTGGATTCTACGAAAGTTTCTAACTTATCATCATGCACTGCTCGTAAAATCGTGGCTTAGAGTCATGGACACTTGCGCTATGGGTCTCAAACAAAGTGGATTCCGTTTTCCGACCTAGAAAGATGGTGAACCATTTTGACTGATTAAAATCAAAAGGTTCATGTTTTAATTAATGATTTTATTTACTTATACGTTTTTTTTAATTTTTATTCTTTTCCTTTTATTTTTATGTCATTTTTTTATTTATTGATAGGCTCGCGTTTGACCTCTATCTCACCTGATGATAAGCGATGATGTGTTCGAAGATGGAGCAGGCTTGCATAGAAGTAACCAATTCACTTAGGGCCTGCGCACATTTGAGACAAGACTGTTTTAGACAGAATTGTCTAGGACTGTTGTTTGGATTGTAGGACTGTTTTGAGACGTCCAGTGTTGCCAACAGTTGTGTAACTGTTAAGTTAGTGTTAACTTACCACTATATTCAACTTTTAAAACCAACAGAACACTACTAACAAAAAATTATCGCACTAAAATAATATGTTTTGTACGAAATAAAATAAGTGGGCATATAGGTTATTAGTTTCCTTTAATATGTGATAAAAATTACCAATCAGTTGATAAAAATACCAATTGTGGGTAAATTAACATTAGTAGGTAAATAAACATACAAATTATTCAACAACAGCTATGTATTGATTCGTCTTCAGACGAATCATTTTTGTTTGCACCATCATTGTCGGTATCAGATTGATAATTATGGATTCTATGGTGCTGATTCACACCCAAGTGATCGCATTTTTAGTAAGAAATTGAATTTTACTATAGCACTAGAAAAATCCACTAGCCACTATAACCAATATTTCGCAATTAAATGGTGGTTTAAAACCACCAGTTTTAGTGGAAAATCCACTAAGTTGGCAACACTGGCCGTACGCCACTAAACTGTTTTGTCTTGATATTGTGCGCCGTGACGTAGCCAAACAGTCTTTTCGAAAACGTCGTAGACAAGTCTGCGTCGTCGTAGACAATTCTATCTAAGACAATCTTGTCTCAAGTGTTCGCAGGCCCTTAAATACTAAATTGGAGTGACACAAACTTGATTCGAGATCACCCAAGATCGAGAGATTTGGAAGAAGAAGAGGGAGGGCTTTGCCCAATAGTGGGACACATTTTAGATTATTAAAAAAATCTTTATATTCATACTTTTATAATTATGTTATCACTATGTCTAGCTTTGATAGTACCACAATTTTTATGACAGTAAAGTTTTTTCTAGAGTTAGAAAAAGAAATGGGTCCACAAAAAAAAAAACACTTTCTACTGATTTACGTTTGTTTTCACAGTTACAAAATACGTACATAATGTGTGAACAACAAAACTTTAATTAGATGTCAAAAGTGCACGCTGGTGTTTCAGACCGCACAATTTTATGTCATAGGGGTGGAGTACAAGTTACAAGAATTGAGTTACCTTTCTATAAAAACCGTGTATCATGTTTCTGTTCCATCTAAATATAATCTAGACTAAAATTTTCACATGCACATTAGTCCAGTCAAATTAGACCAATAAATAGGGGTAAGGTTAATAATTCGCACTTAGCTGAAACTTGGTTGGATTGTTCAAAACACCATCATAAATGAAATGTAAAAAGTCCTCATCCATTCGACACCAGGAAAAAAAGAACTCGGGGTCAAAGGT
Source organism: Mythimna vitellina (assembly GCA_949316375.1). Taxonomy (NCBI): domain Eukaryota; kingdom Metazoa; phylum Arthropoda; class Insecta; order Lepidoptera; family Noctuidae; genus Mythimna; species Mythimna vitellina. Next base: position 22,313,246 of record OX438701.1, on the reverse strand, counting down.
CACAAAAACGAGTTTTTCACGATTTTCAGCAAAACGGTAAGTTTTATCAAAAAAATTTGACCGTACAAAAATTGTAGATCAGATCTACAAAAATCTCTCAATACTTTTTTTTCTTAAGAGTTGCTGTTCGTTTTTGAGATATAATGATTCAAAAAGTTGAAAGAGGTCGTCGTCATAATATACACACGTTTTCACGCCACCTTTGAGGTAGTTATACTTAGCGCGTTTTTAAGGTTTCGGACCTCAAAAAAAAAAACGGTACCCTTATAGGATCACTACCAAATTTTCAGCAGGGTGCGAATTTATGTTTAAATTGACCAGACTACAATTATGTAGTCTAAAAATAATTATATATTAAATTTAAAAAAAGATCCCTTAACTAATTATCACCAATCTAAAATAAGGTGTCGACAGCGTGGCTTTCATTCTTTTAGGCATATTACCAGTCGACAGTTACAATAATAGTTAGATAAGGTTTTATATTATGTAAATAGTATGTAGCAATTATTAAATAAATTATTTTATAGTCATATAATACATACTCATATATTTGCTTGATAAAATAATAAAACACTGTTAATGTGACTGTCACGTATTTTGATTTATACGACGTTCAAAGTATTAACATAATTTAATCCATAATATTCTCACTGCTGGAACAAAGCCAAGGGTGGACCTAGTATATATAATTATTTAAAATAACTATAAACTTCCATCATTTCAGTGAAAAGACATCTACTGCTCGACGTAGATCTCCCCCAAGTGACCGATCCTATGCGTCTCGCATCCACCGGATAATCGCGACCCTCCCCAGGTTATTGGCCCACCTTATAGAAGGCTAAAATCTCAAGTTATGATAAAGAATTATCATTATTCATCATCATCTTCATCATTTCAGCCGAAAGACGTCCACAGATGGACACAGGCCTCCCCCAAGCATCTCCACAACGACCGATCCTGCGCGTCTCGAATCCACCGTATTCCCGCGACTCTCACTAGGTTGTCGGTTCACCTTGTGGGAGGCCTTTCAACGTTGCGTTTTCCGGTGCGCGGTCGTCACTCTAGAACCTTTCAGCCTCATCGACCATCCGTTCTACGAGCAATGTGCCCTGCCCACTGCCACTTTAGTTTGGCGATTCTTCGGGCTATGTCGGCGACCTTGGTTCTCCTGTAACTCCGAGCATAGCCCTTTTCCATTGCCCTTTGGATGACTGTAAGACTTCCTTATCATCATTGTGAAAGTCTGAAGCATAGCTAGAGAGAGTACATAATTTAAAAAAGCAAGGTACCGATAGCAGAAAAATAAAATAAAATAAATTCTATACAAAAGCGATAGCAAAAGAAGTCATCAAAGACAAACTATCAAAGAATCTTCACTCAAGAGTAAAAGTTACATTTATTAATGCACCATTAACAGGCGCTTTAGTTTATAACAACAAACAAAAACATCGCTTGTCATCATGACAGCTCACATTTGACAGCCATGACAGTTTGCCAATGAGACGGAAAATGAGCTACGTCATGACGATTTTGAAATAAATGCCGCGATTAAAATCAGTGAGTTTGAGTCCGTAAATTCTTTTCGAATTCGATGTTTAGGTCTTTCGTTAAAGTCATCCAATTTGCATTGAATGTGCTTTGAGTTAATTAGGTTATTGTCTTTTGTTTTATGTAAATTCGTGATAAAATTATATATGTCTGACAAGATTTTCACATCAACAATTTTTTTTCTCAGCCTTTACTGAAACTCACTCAAATTACTCGATGTTTAAAATGTATCGAGCTTAAAAATGTGTCGATGTCAGCAATTAAAATACTAAGTAACAAATGAATATGCTAAGCAACAGACGCAATTTGTCATTATTATCATCGTCATTTCAGCCGAAAGTCATCCACTACTGAACATGTTTCCTCAAGTGTCACCACAACGATGCATCCATCCATCTGTACCTCTCGCATCCATCGGATTTACGCGACTCTCACCATGTCATCGATCCACTCTGTGGGAGCAAACCAACACTGCGTCTTCCGGTACGCGGTCGCCATTCTAGAACCTTTCGGCCCCATCAATCATTTGTTCGACTTACGAGTTATAGGTTGCGGGTTCAAACCCAGCCAGGCGCATTACTTTGTCAAATTTATTTCATCACCACTGCTCTCAAAACGGTGAAGGAAAACATCGTGAGGAAACCGGCATGTCCTAGAACCAAAAATTCGAAGACATGTGACTTCCACCAACCCGCACTGGGCCCATGGTGGATTACGGCCCATTCCTTCTTCTAAAGAGGAGGCCTGAGTCTCAACAGTGGGAACATTATAAGACCGACTATGCTATGCTATGCTAATCATCTGTTCTGCGCGCAATGTGTCCTGCTCACTGCCACTTAAGTTTGGCAATAGTTAGAGCTAAGTCAGTAACACTAAGTTTGGCAATAGTTAGAGCTAAGTCAGTAACTTTTCATTAAATAAATAAATAAATATTCACACAACTATCACACAACGCCGTCCAGTCTCAAGCTAAGCAGAGCTTGTGTTATGAGTACTAGACAACTGATAAACATACTTAAATATTTCTAAATACATACAATTATTATAGATAAATTACACCCAGACACAGAACAAATGATTGTGCTCATCACACAAACATTTGTCCTGGGTGGGAATCGAACCCACGACCTCTGGCATAGCAGTCAGGGCCAATAACCACTAGACCAACAGGCCAGTCTGCGCATTACACTGTTTCACTGTCTCACAACGAACAAGTGTAACTCCACATTTATTATACAGGTATATAAGCGAGTTTAGTATACAAAAGTAACTTTACCAGTGGAAAAATTACGCAACTCGCTTTCCATTTGTAACTTAAAACTCATCTTTGGATAAAGTAGAAAGTTAAGGAAACGAGAAAGGTTTTTACAACTGGGTGTGTCTGTGGTCAACGAGGCTTTTCTAGACAACCTATAGTATTTTCACCTCTACAGATTTAACGGCGACCTGTCGTGTGTATGTCTGCAATTGTCTGGTAACTGTTTGTGTGTCTGTCTGTGAGTTTATCTGGCTGATTGGTACTTGTGAAATGGCAAAAAATGGAACCTTTTTGGGTTCGTCATGTCTGTCTGTCTGTCTGTCCGTATGTCACAGCCACTTTTTTCTGAAACTATAAGAACTATACGGTTGAAACTTGGTCAGTAGATGTATTCTGTGAAGTGCATTAAGACTTTCACACAAAAATAGAAAAAAAAAATACAATAAATTTTGGGGGTTCCCCAAATACTTAGACCTTTTTTCATCAGACCCATACGTGTGGGGTATCTATGGATAGGTCTTCAAAAATCATAATATTGAGGTTTCTAGATCATTTTTTTTAAACTGTTTAGTTTACGCGAGAGACACTTCCAAAGTGGTAAAACGTGTCCCCCCCTGTAACTTTTAAAATAAGAGAATGATAAAACTAAAAAAAATATATGATTGTACATTAAAATTGGTTTGAACGAAATCTGGTAAGTAGTTTTGTTTTAAAACGTCATAAATCGTAAACCGCAATTTACCTTTCAAGTTTGTACGGAACGATCAATGCGCGAGTCCGACTCGCATTTGCCCAGTTTTTTTGGCGTACTGCTTCAGTAATTCTATTAGTCACTTCATTAAGTATGGGTCTGCGGTCCCCCGCAGACCTGAGTATATGGTTTTAATTTCATCTTGATACCTTCACACGTTCCCGAAATAAAGGATCTTGACAGAGAGACAGACAACAAAGTGATCCTTATAAGGGTTCAGTTTTTTCCTTTTCAGGTGCGGAACCCTTTAAACGCATTTCATTGTTCTATTTTTTATTCCAAAACAACTCGTGGTCCATTCACCCACGTTATAATTTACACATTACAGATTCAAGTGGATATCCGACTTCTGTCATCTGCATAACGGTAGGTACTGCAGTGTGAAGATAAATTTATTTCGTAACACTAAAGTATTGAGATTCACCGTACGCTTAAGATTTCAACGTGTAGTGCCGATGTCAACACGCTCCGTGATTAATAGATTTTGAGGTTAGAATAAAAATGAGATGGGACCGTATCGACTTGTAAAGCACCTTACATACTGGTGATCACAATTTAAATATTTTTGTTGCGATATTTTTGGAGTACTATTTTTGGATGAATATGGATTGGATCATTGTAATAAAATTCAATTTAATTTAATGACATCCAATGTAATTTAATGTTAATCCAATGCAGTCTAATTCAATTTGATTTTGATTTTAACATTCCATTGTATGTAATTTTATTATATGTATTGTGTCTGTATGTGATTATGTAACTAAAATGAGTCTTTGGTACTCGAAATAAATAATAATAATAATAATAAATTGTGATCCATTTAAAATAATTCGATTCTATATAACATTAATAATATTAATAGTTATTTCCTATATTCCGTGCCTTCGGATATTATGCACGTTTTATAATAATTAAGGTCAAGTCATTTTCAGAATTAACAACCGAATAGCTTCCTAAAATTAACGCGAAACGAATCCTTGTATATTTTAACTATTAAAAGTTATAAATGATCGTCACACTTAATTTCAAATGGGAACAAGTGTTGAAGTTAATTGGCTACCAAATCAAGTGTTTAAAAAAAAAGTCTGATGAATTTATTTTGATTCTCCAATTGACATTTGAAGGTGAGAAAAATAAAACAAAACGCAACAAGTAGAACGAGATTTTAAAATACAAATTAACAGAAATCGATTTTATATCTGCACATAATTAACTATAAAATCTATGTTATTCAATCAATGTCATTTATGTGTCAGGTATTCAAGATACGGCTTTTTATAATAAAATCGTTAAGTTTGACATTACTATTTTTTTTTCTTTTACGGAGTGTTTAATATCTTCAACTTCATTCATTATGAGATCCTCTCATTCTAAATTGTATACCTTGCTTTGTTTAGTTATTTTGTAGTTTTTGCTTGATTATGTTTTACCTTACGATAATTGAATGAAAATATTCGAAGTTTATTTCGATATTTCACAAATCACGTTCTATGTAAAACAAGAAAAAGATTTCTGATACTCACTACACGCCGTCCGACCGTCCGGTACCGTCCGTACCGAGCCCAGGTCGTCGACGGCGCGTACTGTTCCACGCGAGCCTCAAGGAGATGTCAGCAAACCGTAAGGCCCCAGCAGGGTCGAAGCCTACTGGGGTCAAGGGTCTGCTTCGGAAGATTCGGCCCTGAAATGATGAATATGTTTGGGTTATTCAAAAATCTTAATCCCGTTAGAGGTCTAACAGGATAAAACAGGGTATATAAGTTAATTGGCTATGATTTTTTATTCTCCTTATCATATGTAGGAGACAGTTAAAAAATGACACGAACAAAGGCGCAGGAAAATTGCTAGTTATTTATGAAGTTAAAAGGTCCCTCACCGTCAAATGTACATTCCCTCTAACCGACCGGTAAAGTACAAGGAATGCGCCATCTGCTTCAACCGGTTAATGAGTGCCGGGTTAAGATTTATTTAACCTTATTCTTTTACTTTTTACTGCCTATCTTAAGTGAAAGCCTTAGTTAATGTATGTGTTATAGTTAACAATTTACTACGCCGTGTTAACGTTTGATATTTTATCAAGAAATCTTAGATTCATGAAAATATTGTTGACGCCTCTACGGTCCTGACTAAGCGTTTCGCCATGTCATTTATACCGCGTACAGATAGCGGCACGAATCTTGAGCGCTCGGCGAAAGAGCGGAGATCGCTTTGCGCATCGTACACATCGGCAAGCCAATCACTGTACAAGGATTGCACTCCCCGCCCTCGCATCTCTTTTCATACCACTAAAGAGACCCGATATTTCACTTCTGCGTGCTTCTGCGCAAGTAGTACTGTAGAAGTCAGCGCTCAAGGTTCGTACCGGTATCTGTACATCAAAAGACTGGAACAATTTGCCTGTAGCGATCTTCCCGTCCGATTATAATTTAGGTGTCTTCAAGGGTAGAGAGAATAGGCTTTTATTAAACTAGTGTGCATCACCATCAATGCTTACTAATAAGATTGAAGATGACGAGTGCTTGACTGCGATCCCACCGATCGCAGTCAAGCACTCGTCATCTTCAAAAAAAAAAAACCTAAGAATGATAAAAAAAATACTATAAATAATTTCTAGCAAGATTTTTATAATAGTAATAATAATATAATTTATTTCGACCAACATGGATCATACAACATCAATAAAAAAAAAATTACACACACAACATATAAAAACAATGCACACATAACATATGAAAGCAATACATACATAACATTTGGTACACACACATAATATACACACACTTCACACTTACAAACTCCGATTGCTTAGTACATGCGTCATACAGCAATGGTTCAGGTACCAGCAATCAAACCTCTGTGCGAATGCCTTACACACATCCCCATCGAATGCCTTATTGCAGACACAGACGCTAATAAAAAATGTTTGACTTTTATTTTGTAAAACGACAAAAATGCATCAGAATATTAAGTGCCTCATTACACATACATAAATCGATTAAACTAAACAGTCGATATGACAGTAAAAATCGTGGGAACGCGATCGATAAAGGACAGCTCTATCGATACTTTATGTGACACTTTACTGCCAAACGTCCATTTTCATCGATTAACTCCACGATCAAAACTAGTATTCATATTAAATAAATACTGAATCTAGATTATATCTAGCACTAAACACCCGTCATTACAGATTTTATGATAACATATATATGAAATAATAAAAGTTTTATTTCCGTATAAATATAACGTAATGGCATAGTTTAATTAAAGTTATTTGCAATAAAATGGCGGGGGCAATTATTCAGTAACTCAGGTCTCGGGGTTTACTGCACTGCTGAAATGTGATAATGTGTTATATTTTAGTGATGTTCACGTAACTTGGTACTGATACGAAACAACAAGTTGTTTTTACTGAAATTTTAAATAAATAAATAATAATAGAAAAACAATTCATTAAGTCACGGTGGGTGCGCTTGTCTTCATGATATTATACCTTCTGACAGCGACTCCGAGTGGTAACGGCCCCGACTTACGAGTTGCGAGGTTGCGGGTTCAAACCCAGCCAGGTGCATTACTTTCTGTAATTTGTTTCATTACCACTGCTCTCAAAACGGTGAAGGAAAACATCGTGAGGAAACCGGAATGTCCTAGAACCAAAAATTCGAAGACATGTGACTTCCACCAACCCGCACTGGGCCCGCGATTTTCCCTATTATAAACTATAGCATAAATGTTATTCTGATGTGTAAAGTATAAAGCTGTAAAGTTTCATTTAAATCTTTTCAGCTATTTGAGCATGAAAGAGTAACAAACATACACTAACACGTATATTAATTGTGATTAGTGCGATATTAAAAAAAATGTCTTGTAAAAACTTTCATATTCACTTTAGAAAAATATAAGTAAAAATACGTAAACAATAAACGAGGACTTTAAGGATTTTAACATAAATAAAATCCTGTACGAGGTCGCCATTCCAGAAGATTTCGGCCCCAACGGCCATCCGTTCTGTGAGCAATGTGCCTTGCCCATTGCCACTTAAGTTTATCGATTCTTCGTGCTATGTCGGTAACCTTGGTTCTCCTGCGGATATCCTCATTCCTGATTCGATTACGCAAGGAAACTCCTAGCATAAGCTTTTCCATTCTCCATTGGGTGACTTTAAGTCTTCTGATGAGGCCCATTGTAAGCGATCACGTTTCCGTACCGAGAGACATACTCTTGGAAGCGGTTGCGGGAATTTTATAGATGTGCGACACACAGGACCGTTCCTTGTGGCAGCACTTGGAGGAGGCCTATGTCCAACAGTGGACATCTTTCGGCTGAATTGATGATGATGTTGATGAAAATCCTATAAAAAATTGGAATAAATATATCTGTCCCATCCCTTCGAGAGTAGCAAAGGTACCTCTTAACAAGCAATATTCTGAAAAAGTGCGCAATGAAGTTAATAAAATGGTGGTTTTATTTCTAAGTTTAATACCCAACAATTTCCTACCATGAATATTCTTTTAAGTTAATAGACGGTACTTTTATATTAAATAGTTTTAAATATAATTTTAACGAGACAAGTTGCCGAGTTTCAATTTACAATACAGTTTTTTTACAACTTTCCTTGAGAGAACTGGTAAGAAATAAATACTTAATACAACTACAAAATTATTTTCTATAAGACATTTAAATAATAAAATAAAAAATATTGTAGCTATTAAATAAGCTAAACTTTCTAAACGCCTTTTATCGTCCTCTAACTGAGTCTATGTACCTATTCCTACATTATAAATACAAACAGAACAAAAATATTAGTATTTACATTTAAGTACGTCATCATCATCATTTCAGCCGAAAGAAGTCCACTGCTGGACATAGGCCAAGCGACGCCACAACGACCGATCCTGTGCGTCTCGCATCCACCACACTCCCGAGACTCTCATCAGGTTGTCGGTCCACCTTGTGGGAGGCCTTCCGACGACGCTGCGTTTTCCGGTGCAACATTTAAGTACATTTCTAACTGAAAGTTTATTATCTCCAACTATATTATCGTCAACTAACCCTTCGTTTCAAATCAAACGCAGCATAAGAAGCTCCATCATCCACAAATATGTCATAATATAAACTAATAACAGTCTTACATAAGAACCACGTTATAAGCGCAGTCTACATTTCGCACGTTGTTCAAGCGTGCACTATAAAGGCACTGGTTCACATAGCCAGCGTTCTAGACGCATTCTGCGTTGACGACGTGTTTAGTACGGGGATAGTACTTGCTTCGGTACTGGCTTGAGTTTGATGAAAGAAAAAATATTGTGTTAGGTTACGAGCGTTTAGATCTGTCTTCAGGGTCGTATGTTTTAGGATAATATGTGACTTTTGTTTAATTATTACACAAGGAAAATATTCTTTTTATACTGTAATGCACGCTAGCAAAACACTGTCAAAAACAAGTTCAAAACCCGCTAGTAAGTTCTAACTGGATAAAAAACTCCAACAGAATATAAATATTTGATGAGTAATAAAAGTTGATTTAATTTTCAAAGTAAAATCATATTATGCAACAGTAAATATTAGCACACCTACACGCAGTAGCTTTGCTACCATACAAAATAATAATTAACATAACCCATTAAAATTAACGAGTTTGCTCTACAAATTCTTCCTTTATTAATTGCCAAAAGTAGGCATTGTCCTTTGAGAATCATAAAATAATATTATATTTTGTATATTTTATTGCCTACACTAAATATAACCTCTGACTAACCCCACACACTGGGCAATAATCATAAAATCATAATTAAGACGACATTTTTTGTACTAAACAGTTTTTAATTATCATATTTTCCGTGAAGGTTTTAATATGTTGGTAATAAAATATTAAAATGTGTGCCCTGAGAAGTGTTGGATTTATCACGTAATCAAATCATTAACCACCGCTAGGTCAAATAATGAAGAAGAAAAAATATCTTCGAGAAAAAGTTGGTACACGCTCATTAATTTAGAATCAAGCCGCGAGTATGAGATCATTCAACGACCACAGACCAGCCTGCCAACATATTTGATTGGGTTTATTACCCCAAAGGTCATTCATAACAGCGGTGTAACGGGGAAGCCCGTGCGCAATGAACGTCCTTGACTAACGTTTGTGTTTATTTTTATACCTTACTGTTATATTTGTTTAAACCCACATAGATTTACAACTACAGATCTTAGAAAATAATCATTGACTGCCACGGTCGTCTAGTAGCCGTTACTGTAACAGCTTAGCATGGAATTCTTGGTTATATCCTTCAGACTAATCCTTTTCGAATTCTCAGTAGCAGATCTTATTTTAGATTTATGATCGGTTAGTGGCAAACTCGCCTATAATACATAGCAATTTAACATCACTGTCAAAATCTGGGTTTACTGCATACTTCTGCCCACAATTTTATAGTCATGATACTCATGGTTCTATACTAACCGTACCTAATATTTGTTCGAATTTATCCATAACTACTGTCTTTAGCAAATAATGATCGAGTAATTACAACAAGTCAGTTCAAACGCAGCACGATGGGCCCAGTTTTGTAATTACGTCCACTGAATAGTGTTAACTAACCTAATGCGTAACTAGTACTAGGAACACATACTGTTTGCTGAGCAAAAGTCACTTGTCTTGATTATCTCAGTTTTCCTTTAAAGAAAGATCGACTCATTTGCCTAGTAATTACTGATTCAGACGTTCCGATTGCATTCGTTCGATATGGAGTGAATACTGGTAAACAAGTACCCGTAATGTTTCTATGTTACTGTAATTTTCTTTAAGAGTCGTTATAAGGATCTTTACAAACAACATATGCATTTGAGATCTAAAAGAATGTCATAGAATAAATTCTACATCCTCTTCGTCTCTTTCCTGTTATAATGTCTTATGTCTTCTTTGTGTTGGTTTCTTATTTTGTGATAGTTTCTTTAGTTGAAGTTCTTTGCATCTGCATAACTATGTATCAAAGATTAAAAAAGTGTGTTCAAAATTTGTCGCACATATTTACCAAGGACACATGACACGGAAGGGGAGCGACTTAAAATGTAATAGTGGGTAGATAAGGATGGCAACATTGCAAAATGATCATTAAATGGTGTCGATTACAATATTTAAAAATCATTAACAAACGCCAAAAAATGGTTAAATGCAAATCTATAGACTTAATTACCATCTTATACAAATATTCATAGTTTAACATCTTGCTCTGAGCTATATTAAAAAGACTAATAAAATCAATTAAAAAACTAAATTCATTAATTCAAATATATTGTTCGAGCAAAAAATTGAGTAAATTATTGATTAGAAATAAATTATAGGAATACAAAAGTGTCATAAATATTAGAATACTGATAACATTTTATAGATTTGTTTCGGGTAGTTCAAATATTTGGGTAATAAAAATTCTTTTGAAGTCTAGATTCTAAAATAAACGGATTTATTTATAGCTTTCGATTACAAATACAATGAGCGAGCGAACGCCGGCGTTCGCTTGGGGTTTAATGGATTAATGTATTTTTATTAAAAAAGGTGTTCTTCAGGGGAGTATTTTTTGTCCTCCTTTTTTTTAATTCTAAATAAATATTCCTAATGTTTGTTCTTGTTGGTCACTAATAAAAAATGTTCTGATTTTTTCCTGAGATTGTTATGTGATACATGAACTTAATAGCCGCGTAATTATGTGTATACACCGTTTGAAGCCATTCTAATCGTTTACAATGTGTGTTAGCCAATATTGCTTACAAACATTAAACACGCTACCGGTTTAAAAAGTCACGTTTTAATCGTAAAACCGTAATAGTATCGGTTTTATTAGATCATTTTTGGGTCAGCTGTGGTGTAAATAATTAAATATGTTAATGATATTATAATTTTTACTATCACCAAAAAGTGATAGTATCATTTTTAAATACTCGTTTAATTTATATTAGATCCACGCTTTAAATGTTTTGGTGTTCGATATTGTATAATTTTTAATACTTCAATTCGTATTATGGTTATCTTTAAATAGATCTGTCTCATCGAAAAACTAGTTTCAGTTGAAGAAGAAAACGTGTGTTGTTTTCCTATTCATGATTCATCGGAATCGATCCAGAAGATTCGGAGCCACTGAGTAATCAAGTTTACCTATAGTGGAACCCGATCAGTATGTGTTATCTATGTTCGTATGCTATTTTGTGTTTGCTTCTGATTTCGAATTTTTGTGTATTTATTTTTGCAGTTTTTTTTTTATATCAATTACTTGCCTACCTACTAGTGTTTCAGTAGTAGCATAATAAGCATAGCATTATCAGCCTTATAATGTCAGTCTTTCTGCTGGGACTCAGACCTCCTCTCTAGGCGAGACAAAGGGCCGATACACCATGCCAACATGCTAGCCCGGTCCGAATTGTGGATGTTACATAACTTCGAATTTTTGGTTCTAGGACATATTTATTTATTTATTTATTAAAACTTTATGCACAAGTAGTAAACACTGTACAAAGGCGGACTTAATGCCTTAGGCATTTTCTACCAGTCGACCTTAGAGTGGTGCAGAAACAAAACATGGTAGGTGCAGCTTAATGGTAAAGAAATAGAAAAGAAATACAATAATAAAATAAAATGAAATACTTAGATACATACATACAAATTAACAATCGATTTATGAAAAACGAATCCAACAAATCAACTCTGTGATGATTACACCAACTTCCTGCGACATATAGGTTTCTTCACGATGTTTTCCTTCATCTCATTTCAGGTATCCACCGCATTTAACCACACTCTGACCTTACCGATTTAAGCATGTATAACGCGGATGTTAACAACCATTATAATTATATTGACACGGATAAATATGTAAGTACTTCAAAACTTATTACTAAACGCTGTGATCAAAAGTAACATCAACCTACGAAATAAGTAAGTATCACATTTCGACATTGCGTTATCTTAAAAAATGACTCTCTAATGATACAAAAATTAAAGCGCGAAACAAAATCATCAAAATCATTACTCAACTCTTGAACTGATTACCAGTAAAGTCAAACAATCGGTCACGCTCACACGCTTGACGTGCGATGACGTGACGATGACGTGACGGTGACGTGCTCGTCAAAGATCGGGATGTTTCGTGACGCATCGGAATAGCAGTGCACGAGTTAGATAAGGGTACTGTTGTAGACGTGAGCGGAGCGAGTTTGTGATGTGATCAAGTGATGAGCGGGTAGCAGGTTAAAACAATTGTAGTAGAAGCAAACAATTGAAGGGTAGTTTAGTATACTTTCCAACTAGTTCTTCTGTTTTTAAAGTCAATTATGAATTTGGAATTACGAGTAAGTAACTGATTTAGCAAAATTAAGCAAATAAGATATTATGCTGTGATTGATGGCAGAAGTCTCTGTTTATTAAGTTGCACCTGCCATGTTATGTATCTAAACCACCCTAAGGTTGACTGGTAGACAATGTCTAAGGCATTAAGTCTGCCTTTGTACAGTGTTAGGTACTAGTGCATAAAATAACAATAAATAAATAAAGTTAAAAAGAAATATGTTTCTCTAGAATCGACATTATAATATCTCATTTTAAATTATGATATGAAAATAAAAGCAATAAAACCGCTAGACGAAAATATTACAATATTTGCACCAAAAGTTGCATCACTCGACCTACGCTTTAAAATGAAGATGAAATTAAAACAAAATTATTCTAATTCTGGACCTAATTACTGCATGCTATGATAATTGCACTACCATCACTCAATGTCACTCTTATTTCTACAATTTCAAAATACTAAAATATCATTTTAAAGTTATAAGCTCGCCTTCATTTTAACATGACCGCAACCTTTGCACGTTTTTTTTTTAAAGTAATTAAAGCCTTATGATTTAAATTGTTATTTATAGCAATTATTCGATGACAACATTGTGAAATTATTTATTTATTAGCTTGTCTGACTCATTAAGATTGAGTGTCGAGATTTATCGATTATTAGCAAACCGGAACTGTTTAATCGATCGACAATCGATAAGAATGAAATCGATATTCGTTTGTCGCAATCAAATTAAATTGATTGTGATACTGTAAATGTATTGTGGGCACTATTGTTGGGTTAATTTGATTTGATTTGGATTGTGAATTTCTAGCTTTGATATCTTGCGATTAAATGGACTTCTGTTTTTTGCTGAATTAGTTAATGTAGAGCGTGGGAATAATATAATAGGAATTTGTGGACTACTAGCTTTTGACAGCGGCTTCGCCTGCATGAAAGTAGAATATTATCCTAAGGGAACATACTGCTGTTCCAAGACATGGTCGAACATTGTGCCAAATTTCATTCATATTCGTTTAGCCGTTTGACACACACACATACATACAAACGGTCGCCTTCATAGTGTTAAGTCCTACTGTGATTGTATGACTTTAATTTATTCTTGAATGTTTCAAACTTTTAGAAATAAGTCTTGTCTCATTTACTCCCGGTTTCTGTAAAAACCTTATGTTCAGAAGTAAGATTCAGATGTGACTGTTTGCTGAACGTGAATTTGATAATTATAATTTACAAAATCTAAAACATTTCTTCAAAAGATTAGTCTATTTAACTAATCCCAATAAAATACACAGAAACAAAAAAAAAACGACGACTCTTCAAAACTTCAAATTACCATAAGAATCGTGATCCAATTTAAATTGTATCCCATTTTGACGTGACGTACGAATCTTAACGAGCGATCGTCTCGGACGTCACCGCGGTACGCAGGTTGACAAGGCACGTCAAAATCAACCAAGTAGTGACAGACGAGTTAATTTGATCCCAACACTTTAACACGTGATGAGTTAGGGTTCAGTGGTTAATGTGGCTAAATGTAATTAAAGCATGGTTTTGTTTTAACGCTAAAAATATGTTAAACGAAGAATAGAAATTGGGTTACACGTGTAAGATTATAGTTTTTAAGGCAGCAAAATTATCGTAGTGAGCGCTATGTACGATTTAATGGTCATGTACTTTAGTCATTTGGATAGTCAAAGAATCATGCAAAAATAAAACTTCTGATATAACGATTTACACATAATTGCAATTTCTGGGCTTTAGAGTTGTTGAATTACCACGGCTGGCCCTGGAAAAAAACTGAAAGATTGATTTTACTTAAAAAACGTCTGATACTCTCTCTCGTTTCACCCAGAACGGAAAGAGTTATTTAATAATATACCACACAAAAAAAAAATTAATTGCATTTAAATTTAGACATTTCTATCACAGGTATAATATGGTACCTGACTGTAGTCTACTCATATTAAAAAAGAAACATGTGAAAATCTTATGAAAAGATATTATGATAACTGTCAAATCCATTTTGACAATTAATAAGGATTTGACAGTTATCCTAATATCTTTACCAACCAGTCAAAACAATGGAACGTACGGAACCAATCTCACAAAAAGACGTCTGACCAAATTAAACGAAGCATTGCTGCCCCGATTATGAAAGGTTCTTAAACTCTTTTAGTACTTTTTGGGCATTGTCAGCCATAATAATGAGGTCGGACTTATGTTTACAAAATAAATTTGGAAGTTGACTTTGAAGGCTTGGCCTCGTTGACAGGTTCTTGACAAACCATTCTATGTTTGTATGCTCTCACCTACATTGAAGATGTGGAAAGGTTCTAAGAAAACGTATGGAATAACTTGGAATTCAATAACATAAATATGTGGTTCCGTTCATTCATGATTGCCTGGTACTTCGTGACTGAGAACTTGACTTTATAGAAGCGAGTGGTATTTGAAGAATGATGATCATCGGTGATGTCAGTATGATGTCATGATCAGAAGTAGATCCTGATTCTCACGCAATTGAAAAATAGAGCAAATATAACGTTTTGCTATCAGATTATCTAGTACAATAGTGAAAATAAATTTAAAAAATACACTATAGAACAGTACACGACAAATAAAACAAAATAATGTGATTAATAGACGAAAAAGGGATAAAGACAGCAGAATGATGAAAATACGTAAAAGTATACGCATAATCAGCTAGTAAGAAAACACTTGGGGAAAGTCAATAGAAAAAATAGAATAAACTTTATTGTACCAACAAAAAAAAGTAACACAACTTATACACAAACTTAAAATAATCTATGACAGCTGACAGCGATATACCAGAAAACCTAAGGATGGATCGTAAGAACTTAAAATAATACAGGGTCTGTAGTGTACTGCTAACAAATCAATGAAACATTAAATTAAAAATGACTGTAAATATAAAATTATTATATTTCTATGTACACAATACATAAATTTACAATAATTCAATCAATCTATGTAGAGGTATTTCGGCTGAGATGATGACGATGATGATAGTGCCAAGAAGCAGTAAAGAGTCATTTTGGTACAAATTTAATACTTAACATTTGCAATTTAATCTTCGTGCATCCAGAAAACATGCTTTTTCATATTCCTTCTCACCGTACTGGCTTTATGTCCAATTCTTACGCTGTCTCTTGGTGGAAAGCACATTCTAGAGTTTTGACCAAACTCTGGAATGTGCTTCCTCTTGACATCAAAAAAGCTGAAAGTAAATTTTCCTTCAAGCGTAAAATTCGGAACTACTACTTGAAGTTCTCTCAACCTTAATTCAGTCTTCGTCATAATTGATATATTTTAAGTTCTCTTTATGATTTGTTATTTTTCATAGTATTTATTCATTTATATTTTTTTCATATATATACCTAATATATTATTATAAATAACTTATTTTATTCATTCTGTTTAAAGTATCTGTTATTTGTTTATTGTGCAAAATCCTACCACAATGTTGTCTTTTTCAACCCAAAGGTTGACTGGTAGAGAATGCCTTGTTGCGTTAAGTCCGCCTATGTACAACTACTGTACATAAAGTTTAAATAAATACTAAGGTAAGGTAATTGAAATATGCCAACTATGCCAAAATTTCTGAATAGCTTACAGAGAGTATTTCACAACTATATGTCCAACATAGTTTCATTCATACCACAGTCTACACTTATCACATACTCGACCAATTCATCAATGGACGTTCACCTGTCTCCCACGTATTTTATGAATCGTCATAAAATCGTAGAGAAATAGATTTCTATGGTCTTTATAGACGTCTGGCCATTTGTGTGTAATTGTGAAGTCACACTTGGTTGTGACATTCTGCCTCAAGCTATTCCACATAAGGTAGGTATCAGGGAAGATGTATAGCCTTCAGGCGTGTGCCGATAGCCGTTATAACATGAGTCATATTGCATTTTTTTGTAGATAGACTTGCGTTTGACCACTAACTCACATCAAGCGGTGATGTGGACGATGATGAAGCACGCTTACGTAACCTGTTCACTCTTAAATAGACCCCTAATTTTATAGCTGATAGGAAACACAGTTTCTAGCAGAGCATTCCGCATGATAAAAGTGTTTGTTAATCACGCATTAAATAATGCATAACCACGAATTTTTCATCACAGCATGCCTTAAAAGATTACTGCGCCAATTTTTTCTATTTGATTTGGAATTCACCCAATATAACGGTATAGTACTTTAGCCACTTCAGAATCAATATGAATTCAACCTTTCGTAATTAGAGACACAATAGAAAGACGAACGAAACGACGAAAGAGAGCGAACGCGTTCGCTTTGGGTTTAATGAATTAAATGGATTTATGATATTTTAATGGCACTTCATCACATTTGCTCTTAACTTTTTTTGAAGTAGGAAATAATTAAATGACGTTTCTCGTTCTAGCGTGGAGCGAGAACGCATGTCAGACTGTTACTGACTAAAACAAATCTCTGTGTCCTTCTTGTTGCCTTTTGTGTTCCAAGGATGCGATAGCTCTTTCAAAAAAATCCGTGTGTAAGTCCTTAGTGGGTATCGACTCTGCTGGGCCTCTACGGTTTGCCGACAACTTTTTGAGGCGGGCGTAGAACACTATGTACCGTTAATGACTCGAGCTACCTATTCCTCGTAGTCCAGCCCATGTGATCACAGCCTAAAGACTGATTGCAAGATGAGAATTAAAAAAAATACGTTAAATCTTTAGTATTCTTATTCGATTGACATTTCATAATTGCAGTTGTACTTTTTTTTATTATTGATAGGCTCGCGATAATACTTTTCAGAATACCTGGATAGTTTCAACCAGCCAGTTGCTTGGGTACAAAACCTTCGAATTTTAAAATGAGACCCTAAAAATGCATTACAAGGGCCCATAATATAATCCTTTTATCAATCCGTATCTCGCTGATAACTTTGAATAAGTGACAGAGTACACAATTTTCACCGCCGCTGTCACCTTTGGTGACCCACATGTGGGTCAAAATGATTTCCGTGGCCCACCCACGAAGTGACCCCTAAACTTCAAGCAGTGCTGATGGGAGCCAGCGAAAAAAGTGGTTACTGCGTGTGGCATTTTAATGTACGCGGTTCGGTTCTCGGCTGATGCTTTTTTTGAGTTAATCTGGTTTTTATTAAATTGATTTTTCGCGGATTCCGGTGTTGCAAGGAAATTGTTTGGGGCGTCTACTTTTTTAGGTTGTTTCAAGGAATTGATGTTAATTTAGGCAGATTTTAATGACTGTTATTTAATGAATTTCGAATTTTAATTTGAAGGTGCACAAGCTTATGCTAGTTAGTGTTTTTTAAACCTTTCTTTGGTAAAAGACAAAAATAGAATCATTTTGTTTGTTGTTGCTTGACAAGCCCTTGTTAGGGTTCCGGACCCAAAGTGTAAAACGGGCCCTATTACTAAGACTCCGCTGTCCGTCTGTCTGTCTATCTGACTGTCCAACTGTCACCAGGCTGTATCCCATGAACCGTGATAGACAGTTGAAATTTTCACAGATGATGTATTTCTGTTGCCGCTATAACAACAAATACTAAAAAAAAACAGAATAAAATAAATGCTCCCATACAACAGACGTGATTATTTGCTGTTTTTTTGCTACGGACAGTACGGAACCCTTCGTGTGCGAGTCCGTCTCGCACTAGGCCGGTTTTTAATAATTTTCTACCAAATTATTTAATTTCGCTCAAGGAACTTTAAAAATCTGTCACCATTAAAGGTGAATGACCTGATGTGCACTTCATCGAGAAGCTCTTACCCATCGCAGAGGTCATTGACACTGGACCAAATAAATCCACATTTTTCTGCGAAACTGTATTTATCGATTGAATCATGACTAAAAGGTCATGGGTTCGAGTCTGTTGTGATGAATTCTAGTTATTTTTTTACTGTTGTAATTATATCACAAGCTGACAATATTAAGTAAAAGTTAAAAATGTAAAGTTATGCGAATCTTAGAACTTTAAGGGAATCGTTTGTCTTGGTATGGTCATGTGAAGAGGAGGGATGAAACGCATGTTACTAAAAGAGTTATGAGTTTACATGTGGAGGGATGGAGAGGAAGAGGGAGACCAAAGAAAAGATGGATGGATTGTGTGAAGAGTGATATGAAAGAAAAGGAAGTTAGTGATAGCAGGACGAGTAACAGGGCAGAGTGGAAGAAAAAAACGTGTTGCGCCGACCCCAAATAATACGGGATAAGGGCAGGAAGATGATGATGATGCGAATCTTAGAACTTGACTCTAAAAATCATAGTTTTACTTTTAATACAAAAGTGTAACTAAAATTAGAATTTTGTTATATTTTAATTGTTTTGGTTTATGTGATGGTTCTGGTTTGATTTTGGTTCGATTTAAACCCTAGGACGGGAAGAGTCATTGGATGATTTCCCAACTAAGAAAAAAAAACAGAAAGTTTGTGTGTGATTGTCACTTCTTCACGATCGACCTGCTGAACAGATTTTGATGAAAATTGACACACAGGCAGACCATGACCTGAAATAGCACATAGGATACTTTTTATTCTAAGACTATGTTACCATGAAAAACGATTTTTTACTTTCACGCGGGCGAAGTCACTGGCAACAACTAGTATTTGTGGACGGCGAGCAATAGCTAGCTCGCCGTCCGATAGTCTGATAACCGTCCGGACTGAGCCCAAGTCGTAAAAACTACGTATTGTTCTATGCGCGCCTCAAGGGGATGTCAGTAAACCGTAGGGACCCAGCAGGGTCGAAGACTACAGGGGCCACGGGTACTGTGAAAGCGAAACCCGGGACCCTGGAACGAAGGCAAAAAAGAAACAGGAGTGAGTTTTTAGTCAGTAAAAGACTGTCACACTCTCTCGCCCCGCTCAAGAGCGGGAGATGTCATCGGATGATTTTCCCATATAAAAAAGCTAGTATAAAAGTAACTGAAAACCTGTAAAATACCTGAAAACTTGGAAATGAAGATTTAAATAGTTACTATAAGACTACTGTTTTTAAAATAATAAAAATAAACACCTTTAACATCGACATAAACACAAGACATTACTGTCACTATAATTTCTTAACAATAAAACAAGATAAAACCCGCCATCTTAGTAATGTACGTCTTGAACATAACCACAGGTGATGGTTTTTAATATACCTTAGCATAGCACTTTTCTTAAGCTGATGACTCTCACAGATAGGCGCGGCGAGACAATGCGACAATCTGTTTTCATAGATTTTTCTAGTTGCACACCAATTTAAAAAAAATATTAATAAAACTATCAACTGCGAGTCGGACTTGAGCACCTAGGGTTCCGTACTATACAAATTGTATATGTAAATGTTCGAAATCCCGCATCAAGTCTCAAAGATTTTTCCGATTCGCAACCATTTTTTTTTTTGTGACAGCCACAATTTTAAAGTTTTCAGTCTTTTTCTGTATTCGTGCTATAATGTCTTGTTTCTTGCCAAATTTCAGAATTCTAAGTCGGAAAGTGGGTGCTACCGTTGACTTAGAATCCTGATTTTTATTTTTATTTCCTAGCGAATGTCAAAATATTCACCCAAACGGAGTATGAGCGGCCTATCTTTGTTTTGCGTTTACTAAGAAGTTTCATTTTTAACCGACTTCAAAAAAAAGGTTATCAAGTCGATAGTATATTTTATGTGTGTGATCTCAGAACTGACGTTTACGGACCTATTTGCAATTTTTTTATACACTAAAAGGATATGCTTCCTGATTGGTCCTATTTTTTCAAAATCCAGTTCTGATGATGGGATCCATGAGGAAAAGAGGAGATTTTTTTTTGTAAAAAGTTTTTTATATCACTTTCATACTTCCACGCGTCTCGTAGAAAAAATGGTCTCGGACAGACAAAAAAGTGATTCTACAAGGGTTCGGTTTTATCGATTTGAGTAAGGAACCCCAAAAAGCGACATTGCGACAATGGAGTGCCATTGTCACAATGTCACAACTCATCTATCTAAATGAGTCTTAGTAAAAAAAAAACATAAAAAAGCAATTCTATATCAGCTGCTTATGATACTCATCTAAGTGTCAATTTAAGTTTAACTAAACAGGTAGACTAAGCAGGTGGTGTAGTGTTTTATGTATTATTGCAAACTTTGGGCTGTGGTCAGACTGTAAGCGGTTAGCGAGTTTGGAATTTTGTTATAGTATTAAGAACACTGCTGGAGTTAGTATATCTGGAATAATGTAATTATTTAAATTCTAGTAACGAAAACTTATCATCGTCATGATTGCATTCAGGACGTTATCCCAAATTATTTAATAAATACTTTATGCACACAAGAGTACAGAGGCGGACGTAATGCTTTAGGCATATTCTACTAGTTAATCTTAGGTCGATGCAGAGAAAAATAGTGGTAGTTGCAATAAAATAGAAAAATGGCAAACACTGTTCACTCATTATTGATTATTTTTAAATTGTTTTTTCTTGTTATATATACCTACTTCTGAACTATTGTCGTTATTTCAGAGTAGGCAGATTTTTTTTTTTGACTTTTAAATTCCAAGGTAACGTTCGGTATTACTCCTGATAGCCAGAAACCAAACAAACCTATAACGACCAACTTATCACAACGATGTTCTATGACATGCATTCCGCTCCCGCTCACGCTCGCAGTGGCACCTTAGCCCATACAGTTGCTTTAAAGTGACAGTATTTATGCACTTTTACGATATTTAAGTTCGACATTTTATTACTATCATTCGTGTTAGAATTGCTCGAAGTTTTCACATCGTAAAAGTGGCCATAATTACAGAGCTATAGAATATTGTATTTATATATTTTATGAAGGGTTGTAAAGCTGCATCTGAATGAATTTGCTCGGAAAATTATAGATTCCAAAGATCACGAAAAGCTGCCATATTATTATTGGTATTTTCATCCAGGAACTAGATTAAGATTCATGGTATTTTCTATCTTATTTAAATATCTAATAAAATCTGTATAGTTTACTTGTAAGAGTAGTTTTAACTACAGAATTTTCGTTGGTGTCTTTTTCTTTGTTTGTTGAAAAACGTCAATGATATTTTTTAACCTTGTAAAAAATTTAAGAGAAGTTATTATTGATCATCTATTGTATTTGTTTGTTAGCTTGTGTATTATTTTTATATAGCTATATATTTTTATCTATGAATAGTGGTACAGTAATTTTAAAATGTAAAATTTTGCTTAATTATTGGCGAGTTCTTAAGTACATCCTAAGGTTGTCGCTGTCAGCAATAAGAGCGCCATTGTGCCATAGATTTATTTTCTTAGCTGTACGCACAATAAATGTGTTCTCAAAACGCTTTGTGCGTATGGGTGGGATGTCTACCATTTACCGGTGGCGCAACGATGTACGTACTGTAACTAAAAACCCACTCTTGTTCCTTCTTTGCCTTCGTCCCAGGGCCCCGGGTTTCGCTTTCACACTACCCGTGGCCCCAGTAGGCTAGTGGAAAATAATCAGTAAAAGTCTCACACGCCCTTCCGCTACGCCCTACAGCGGGTGAAGTAATTAGAATCAAATCCAGATGATTCCCCATCTAAAAAAAAAACATTGTATCATAGTCAACTTTATCCCTTACTTACATAATATCAGTCCAACTTTATCCCCTGCTTACACCATAAAGAAACAAAGCACGGTGACATCTCTGTAGAAACTAAACGACGCTAGTCAACAATACTTTTCCTGCATTTTATGTCAAAAGAAAGTTAGCGGTTTTTAGCAGAAGTTACAACTAAGGAACGCCATTGTTGTCAAGTTTCCCTCAGACTCAGTCTTACCATACATTGTAAGTTTGTTATTTGTGCAGGTAAATCATAGAAACAGGGAAAGTTCTGTTTGTCATGTCAAAATATAAAATCTTGGATGAGTGTTGTTTTGGACTGAATGTTTCCGTGTTTTGTTTATGTTAGACCACAGTGTATAATGCAGAATTTAACAGGAATGTGCTTGTTTTTGTCGCAAAAAACGTATATTTCAACACTCTCAACGGAATCAAAATGCATAGGGTATTTCCCGTTGACCTAGAATCCTGAAATTTGGCATAAAGCAAGGTCATATGGCACAAATATAGGAATAAATCTGAAAACTGTAAATTTGTTGTTACATCACAAAAAAAAAGTCTTTAAAACTCCATTCGGGAATTGAACAATTTACATCGGCAAGTTTGTACGGACTCTTCAGTGCGCGAGTACGACTCGCGCTTGCCTAGTTTTTTATACATTAAACCATTAAGTACATACCTATATTCATTGTCATTTCCATCTCATGCATACCTACTCTTTAGTTTTTGTTACTATTTTGTTGTACAATAAAGTTTTATTCTATTTTATTCTACTCATTTTGGGAAAACATACATATATATATATACTTACGTTTATTTAAGGAGTATAATTCCTTCCCAGAGTCTATGTTTCCTAATAGTTATAATCTGGGAATCATTAATTCACGATTGAAAAGGTTACTTCAAGAAAAAAAATATAATATTGAACTTTTAATTGATTTTTCAGACATTCCAATATCAGGAAAATAAACTACCTACCATTGGTCTCTCAGTAGATGCTTGCACGTAAATGATGCCATCATACCTTGCCAAGAAAATATGAGACAAATAATTCACGATATGTTAGACCACAGAAATTAGATCTACGACTTGCTCTAACTTAGAGACGGAAATCGAACCTCTTAATTGTCACATGATAAATAAGTAATAAGGAAAATAAGGTAGCCCAACCAATTATCAGCCATGTTGTAATTATTGACACTTCAGACGTTTCATTAGAATAAAGGTCGTGGAGAAGCGTAATGCAACCGTTTGAGTTGTTTAATAGTAATCGTTAGGCTTTCTTATTTTATTTAGATTCAGTTAAAACTTGTAATTTGTTAGGAAATTTTTGATTGCTTTAATACTAATTATTTTATTTTCTTTCTTTTCAGGTACGATTACATCCTTTTCTTTCTGAAGATCGCGGATATCACATAGATGCGCAACGCACAGGACCGGTCGTCATGGCGACACTTTGGGGAGGCCTATGTCTAATAGTGAACGTCTTTCGGTTGAAATGATGATGATGGCTTACAAATCAATCAAATATGACTTGGTAAGTAAAACAAAAATAAGAAAACTTGGGTTATCGACATAACCGAAACCTTCTCCGAACTTAAGTGGCAGTAAGTAGGGCACATAGCTCACAGAGCAGATAGTCAATTGGGCTGAAAGGTTCTGGAGTGACGACCACGTACCGGACGATACGGCGTTGGAAAGTCTCCCATAAGGTGGATCGATCACCTCGAGGCGTTGCAGGAATTTTACTGATGTGAGACACACAGGACTAGTCGTTGTGGTGATGCTTGGAGGATTCCTATATTCAACAATGGACATCTTTCAGCTGAAATGATAATGATAATTTTTTTATTTGTGAAATGAAATTCTGAAAAATTTCTTTAAGTTAGTAATTGATAAAAAATATATTTATGGTTTAGAGTACCACATTATTTTACAACATCATCATCATCATCATCAGCCTTTTTTAATGTTCCCACTGTTGGGACTCAGGCCTCCTCTCTAGGAGAGGGAATGGGCCGTGATTCACCACGCGGGCCCAGTGCGGATTGGTGAATGTCACATGTCTTCTTTTACAACATGCTTTTTGGAAAATTACCTGGTAACTCCCTTAATCAGCGTCACACGGCCATACATTAATTTGTGGCCTATTTAATTGAGAACTTGCATCCATAATTAATAATTATCATAAAATTAAATCCTATACTGTCCGGTAATAAAATTGAACCGGCCTTTGATTTAAGGTAACTTTGTGTTATTTATGGTGTTAATTATTGGTTTAATGGTCGATTGAGTGACCGACAAAACTATCAATTAAAAAAAAAACAGCCAAGTGCGAATCGAACAAATCTTATTTTTCAACATCAGATTCAAAAAACCAAGTACTTTTTCTTTCATGTAGATAATCTAAATAATGATTTAACTAAAAGACACTTCTGCACTTTTGGCAAAATTTTAGAAGCAGCTTTGTAAAAAAGGGGGTAAATTTTCATAATTTTAATGTATATCTTAAAAATTGTTTTACTAAACGACATAATATTGTGTTTTCGTTTGATATATAGTATAATCCAGTTTGAGATACTAGGTTTTAATCATCTAATTTCTCCTCAAAGCTAACGTCTTGTCAGAATTTATTCACATCACGCGTCCTTGTTCTGGTCACATCAAATTCAATTAGTTGAAAATTGGTTCACATCTGTTGAAATGTGTGAGTGTAATTGGTAAGGTACATTCAGCACACATTGTTTGTTACCGGTGGACAGACAGACACGCAAGTAATCCTTAAATGGTTCCGATTTTTCATTTGAACTTTTGAAATCCTACAAATACTAACTTTCAATTGAAAGTACGGATGGAGCAGTGGTTATGTGATTGGTTGCTATATTGCATGTGGTGGGTTCGATTCCCGAACGGTAAAATTTTTGCATGACCTACAGACAGGTGTGTCTGGGTGTCTTGAGTAGGTACGTGAACATTTTTGTAAACACATCCGCGGTATACGAGTCATTCCTAATATAGGGCAACGTTATTCAAAATAAAAAGATAAAACCTTAATAGTTTTTGACACGTCATAACATAGTTAAAGCTAAAATGCAAAAACATTTTCTATATTTGCGTAACCAGAAACAATTCAAGCAAGAAATAATTTCAATTTCACTGAACATCAGCCTCGCCTTCGAATGTCAATTCAAACAAAATGTCATAAAATACAAACTTTACATATTTAGGCTGAAACAATAATGGAAACATCAAACGGTGCACACAGCGATTTAATAATGCACACACACTTTCACGTCCTTATTATAATAGTAATAACGTTTAGAAATTATCGGTTGTTTGGGCACATAACTGTTTGTTTCACCCTGTGTTTACATATTTTTAAGGTGCGGACACATTATGTTGTTGTAGTTTGGTTACAAATGATCAAAATGTCGCGACTTGTATTACACATTTTGTGTGATATTCCCGTCAATGTCACATGTTATGCGAGGTAGTTGATGTTTAAATATGTCCACAGTCCGTGTATACATGATATTGTATCTATGAATGTATATACTTACTGTCATACATTTAATCAAGATTTTCGCAGCTGGAGATGTCTGTTGAGCCTCTATGTGATTTAATTAATTAAAAATGTTAGATGCATTTTTAGATTTGCTGGCCTTTTTCTTTCTTAAAAATTTGCAATAAGCTAGTAGAAAACGCTGTAAATGTGCGTGTTTTTTATATGCTTTTATCTATATCCATAGACGTAATTCAAGGTCAATGGAAAGGGCTATGCATCACGCAAAGAAACTCCGAGCATAGGCTCGGAGTTTCCTTGCGTGATGCAAGAGGACCAAGGTCGCTGACATAGCCCGAAGAATCGCTAAACTTAAGTAGCAGTGGGCAGGGCACATTGCTCGTAGAACGGATGGTCAATAGGGCCGAAAGATTCTAAAGTGGCGACCGCGCACCGGAAAACGCAGCGTTGGAAGGCTTCCCACAAGGTTTACCGACGACCTGGTGAGAGTCGCGGGAATACGGTGGATGCCAGACGCACAGGATCGGTCGTTGTGGAGACGCTTGGGGGAGTCCACAACGACCACACACAACAACGACCACAACGACCGAGCCTATGTCCAACAGTGGACGTTTTTCGGCTGAAATGATGATGATGATAGACGTAATTAGAATAAATCTCTTGAAGTTTATCCGTTGTGACGTAACAACAAATCTACAGTTTTCAGATCTATTCCTGTGCTATAAGATCTTGTTTTATGCAAAATTTTAGGTTCTTGGGTCAACAGTAAGTACCCTGTGAATTTTCATATCCTCGAAAGTGTCGAAATATACATTTTTTGCGATATATGCGGCCATATCTTTTTTTTTCATTAACTCAGAAGTTTCATTTTTACACAGCTTCAAGGGACTGCAAATCTAAGTATATGGTTTTAATTTCAGCTCGATACCTCAACGCATTTTTGAGATAAAGGGTCTTGACAGACAGACAGGCAGACAGACGGACGGACAACAAAGTGATCTTATAAAAGTTCTGTTTTTGCGTTTTTGAGGTATGGAACCATAAAAATGGGTTTTCTTCCAGCCAATATGGATACATCTCTATACACGAAGGCGCCGCTGCCGTGTGAAACTAAACTGGTCTGCGTCAGATAGTTCTGTTTCTAGCTATTACATTAATTCTACAAGTAAACATAATTATGAATGTATTAAGTGCTTTGCCTTGATAGTGTTAATTGAAATCGAACAAGGTGGAGCGAAAGAGTTCGTATAATTTTATTACGTTACAACTAAGAGAAGATGTTCAATTTCTTGAATAGATTAAAACCATAATCAACCAATAAATTGTAATGCGGTAAACAAAAATAGAATTAAAAGAATACATTACTACGGTCGATGATGAATTTATTAATTTTTTTACACAGCTATCACACAACGCCGTCTAGTCCCAAGCTAAGTAGACCTTGTGTTATGAGTACTAGACAACTGATAAACATACTTGAATATTTCTAAATACATACATATTATAGATGAATTACACCCAGACATAGAACAAATGATCGTGCTCATCACACAAACATTTGTCCTGGGTGGGAATTGAAGCACCTCCGGCATAGCAGTCAGGGCATTAACTGAATGATAGTAAGGTATTATGTGATCGACATTGGATCACGCTTACCTAGAAGTAGCTAACCCTTGAATACGTCAAGTTTTAAGTATGAAGAAACATGAACGTTTATTTGGCACACAGGTACACACAATGATATTACAATATAGAAACTAATAACTAACATAATAAATAGCGCAACATATGTCTAAAACGTCACACGTCAATATACAACCCGCCCCTGATCGTTCCCGGTGCAAAAGTGCCCATAATACTGGCCGCATTACCTCGCTGGATAGCGATGGCCATCCTTTGCACCAAGAACGACCCGGACCGGGAGTCACCCGTTGCCTCAATGAAACATGAACTATACAAGTAGGTATAGTACTCGTAAAACAGTTTTCGTACAATGACTTCAAACATATGTGTTTGGCGCAAGATAGACCATAATTTTCCTAGACAAAAGATTAAACCCTATTTATTTGAAGCAAGAATTTATTAAATGAAACGAATATTTCGACTCTTTAGTTGACCCAGAATCTTGAAATTTGGCATAAAGTAAGGACTTATAGCATAGGTATAAGAATAAATCGGAAAATAGTAAATTTTTTGTTACGTCACAAAAAAAAAAACGATGAACTATTTATATAGGTAAATTTGTACGGATCCCTCAGAACGCGAATCCGACTAGTTTAAATATTGAACCCAGAGGTGGTGATATTTAAAAAAACAAGTAAAACTGCGGACAAAGCCCATTCATTTACTTAATAACTGTAACTTAGCAAACTGGGCATCCAGCCAATATTTAAAATAGTAGAAGAGTAGGGAGGTATCGATGAAAGAGGATCTCTCCGATACTCATCACTTCGACTCCTGACCTCACTTCCACCGGGCGTGTCTTCTTATCATCTAACATCAGCATATAAATAACACTGGAACCCTCGTATTGAAAGTTGAAGGCTCCACAAGAATAATGGATAATTACTGCACACGTAGCACTCGCCTTAATGAAGATCAACTTGACCTTATGTGATCACTTTCTAAGTTAAGACTAAGTTAGTGCTAAGTAATGTTGAATAACTTAGCAGGTGCTTATTCTTTATATTTAGCGACTAAATGCTGCCTGCTAGCTTCGTCCGTATGAAAGCAGAAAATTGTCCCGAGGGAACTTACCCCCTTGATAAATAAAGTAATCTATAGAATAGAATAGAATAATCTTTATTGTACACCAAAATAGTAACAAAATTACGTTAATTTCTTTTTCATTTGACTGACCTGTTGGTCTAGTGATTAGTAGCCCTGACTGCTATGCCGGAGGTCTTGGGTTCGATTCCCATCCAGGAAAAATGTTTAATGTGCACTAGCTTCTGACGTTTTATAAGTGCCCATGTAGGCCTATGTGAAATAAAAAACTTTGAAATTGACTTTGACTTTGACTTTGACTTTGACTTTGACTGTGACTTTGACTTTGAGCACGATCATTTGTTCTGTGTCTGGGTGCAATTTATCTATAGTATGTATGCATTTAGATATATATAAGTATGTTTATCAGTTGTCTAGTACTCATTCCACAAGCTCTGCTTAGTTTGGGACTAGATGACGTTGTGTGATAGTTGTGTAATATTATTGTTATTATTATTTCAATAGTTCGTTAGACGTTCGTTTTCGTCACTATTTTTTTTAGGTAGGTATCATTCAATGACTTCTCCTGCTCTAGAGCAGAACAGGAGTGTTAGACTTTCATTGACTAAAGCCTCATCTTTGCCATGCGTTCCAGGACCACAGGTTTCCCATTCAGTACCTTAGTTAAACCCATGGCCCCAGTAGGCTTCGGTCCTGTAAAGTATTCTGTGTGCTTGTGCAAATTTTCTCAAGACTGAAAAGAAGGGCACACCTAGACTTACTTAAGTTATAACCAGTTTGACAGAGGTATAGTTAAGAATAGATAGATCACTGATACCACCATATACATATTGCTAAGTGTTCTTGGACAAATATTATTTAAAATAAGGAACAAAACAAATGCTTGTGCAAGGTCTACCCATGTGCCAACTTTCATCTAAATCCGATCAGCCATTAGAGTGTGATGAAGTAACAACAATACATGCACACTCACTTTGTCTATATCAATCATAGTGTGATAGTAATAAGTCTTCTATTCAACCGCTCTTAGATAATTTAGAGATCCGTAAAACTGTTTTAAAACAAGGCAAGTTTATATCTATAATACTATTTTAGTTGGTACGAAACTGTAATTTGTTTCATCACCACTTTCCTCAAAATGATGAAGGAAAACGTAAGGAAACCGGCATGTCCTAGAACCAAAAATTCTAAGACATGTGACACCAATCTGTACTGGGTTCGCGATATGGATAACGGTCAATCCCCTCTCCTAGAGAGGCCTGGAATTCTCAGCAGTGGGAATATTATGAGACGGGTTATGCTACATTATGATAGTAAAGAAATATGCTTATCTTATTCAGATAATACGTCCTTTTTCCCAAGTGGTCGATGGCGCGTACTGTTCTACGCCCGCCTCAAGCAGATGTCAGCAACCGTAGGGGCCCAGCAAGGTCGAAGCCTACTGGGGCCATGGGTGATACGAAAGAGATTCCCAGGGCCCTGGAAAAATGGCAAAGAAGTTACAGGAGTGGGTTTTTAGTCAGTAAAAGTCTTACATGCTCAACCCAAAAGCGGAGGACGTCATTCGAGGATTTTCCCACCCGAAAAAAAAACGTTTTTTTTTTTGGAAAAAAATAACACGGTTGAAGAAAGTAATGTAGGTAAGGCACTTAAATGTAATTTAAATCCAAATTGTTTTTATGAGGTTAATGTCATGGCTTCAAAAAATCATAAAACACGACTAGATCACTAAAATATTTTAGTACCCATTCATTGGAGTGACGTTTCGTAATACATAGGAAGTCAAATAAAAATTGATTATCATAGAAATCGTGCATTTCGATCGTAATATTTGTAATCTTTTGAAATATGCGACCGCCGCCGTAAACGACATATTTGAGAATGCCTACCACTTTACGTGTGAATTTCTTGGGGTACCGTATCTATCATAAACACAATATGTTGAGGTTTTGTACAGTTTGTCGTCATGGCAATAATATGAGTTTGTATTTCATTTCAGTATCTGAAAAAATAGAAACAGTTTTCTTTGATCAGTTCCCAAAGACGCAAAAAAAAATTGATAAAGGTTGATGCCCAAAGTTTTTAGTCAATTTTCGAATCCTCAATTTATATTTTTAATTGACTACATAAAAAGGTGGTTCTATATTTAATCCGTATGGTAGCCAGTAATCACTTATTTGCATAAAAAGTAAAATAGGTTACAAATAATATCAGTTATGAAACCCCAGAAATCGAAATGGCTTATTTTACATGACCACTATCCTCCAAACTAGTAAATAATTGTGTATCTTAGAGTACAGTTGAAATGGATTGTAAGTTACGAAGATAAGTAATAATAAAGCACGCTTGTGAATCCGCGATTTTTTCAAAAAAGTTTTTGTCAAAGCAAGTATAAATCACGGAACCCCTTACCAACTCGGTTCGACTTACACTTGACAGGTTTTAATGTTTATTATAATGAAAAAGGTTTGATTGTTATTTTAAATAGTTTTATTGCAATGGGTTCGTTAGTAGCCATAACTAAATTGATAAACAATTGAATGCTGTTTTACGGAATTTTTATATTTTAGTCGTAAAGCTCGGGCGGGAGCAGTTCGTTTTTTATCATTTATTGGATTTTTGATAGTTTTCGTTGTTTCATAGACTTTTATGACTTATTTTTTATTCGAAATGTAGATCGTAGCGTGGGTGTTTACTTCACGGAGTTATAGGCTTAATAAAAGACGAAAGTATCTAATGAAAACTTTAAAAAAATACAACACAATATTATTTGTGGCATTTAAAACAACATTTGGACTTGGAGTGCTCACCAAAATGGTTCGAAAGAGTCACCACAGATTTGAAATATATAGGGCAACTGAAAAAACACGGGAGAGTTTTAGTCATTCAAAGTTACTTTTTTCACTTTACTCAGAGTAAAAGAAGTTATTTAATGATTTTCCACCACAAAGAAAAAAAGAAAAAAAAAAGCTAAAAAGCTATTACTGTGAGGCTAAAATTTGTTAGTTTATATTATATGTTCTGTTTGAATAATTTTCTACCATCAAGCAGTTAAAGCCGCTGTCAGAAGCTAGCCTTTTAGTAATTTAAATTACGATTTTGCCTCGCATTAGGTTGAAGGTCTATCAAAAGTGATTACCTCCTTGAACTTTCAATTATTCTAATTCACTCGTCGCCATTTAATTAGGTGTCGTGTCGAATGTGCGCGTGTGCTGTTTACACGTCCCAAAGACGTATTTGGAGCACTTTGATGATCAGTCGTCATGACCGTACACCATCACGATTATAAACCACTGGCTTGTGCCAGCGGCTTCCTTCGCCCTCGCGAAAGTTGGTTTCTCCATACATACTTCCAACCCCCGTTTTACCCCATTATGGGTGGAGTTTCGTAAAATCCGTTCTTAGCGGATGTTTACCCCATAAGGAAACTGCCAAATTTTATGTTTGTAGGTGTTATAGTTTCTGAGATTTCGTGATTAATCAGTGAATGGTATTTGGCTTTTATATAATATATAGATTTCAAACATGAAACCCTTCAGAATATATTTAGATTGATCTGTATATTTAATAGATCATTTAGTTCTGTACAAAGTTAACTGCCCAGACGATAAAATTCTGCGAGATTTATCAAAAAAGTCATCGTAACCATGGAACGTAAAAGACAACTGAAGGAACATAGGTGAGTTTTAGTCAGTAAAACTCTTAAAATCCCTCTCGTTTCATCCAAAGTGAACAGAATTATTTGATGTTTTCCCACTTTTGGTATTTCAGGATTTTAGTTAAGACTAAAAGGACCACGTCCAATTAAATACTAAAAAAAATTCGGCTAATAATTTTAAATTTAAAAATAACATAGAAATAAAGTTTATCTAAACTTTAAGATAGTTTGCGATATAACTGTCGTTTGCATTTTTTTTATAAATGTTTGTTTTGTGCTTTTTCTGAGATTGATATCATTTCTAAAGAGTTCTCTGACGTTTCTTAAACGAATAAATTACTTCAATAATAAATATCGCTGCTACATCACACTAATATTATAATCGAAAGTTTGAACGTATGTTTATATGTTTGTTAATTCTTCACGCTCAAATGGCTGAACGGTTTTATATGAAATTTGGCACATGGGTAGAATTATCTTTTATCCTGTAATACCTACCTGTTACTTTGGGATAAGTTTCTGCTTTTACGCGAGCGAACCCGCTGCCAAAAGCTAGTTGTTAAAATTTGAAAAAAAAAATACTGGTGGTTATTTCTTAATACTCTAGTAAATTAACAGTATTAAACATTTTTATTTTTATGGTCCCGTCATAAAATGAAGAAAAAATGGTCAATTCTTCACAATTTAGTGTTGCTATTTAAAATATTCTGGTACTATTAAAAATCGTAACGTCTTACTTCAGTGTTTATCTACTATAGGGATCTAGAGGAGGCTAATATAATTCCAATGAAGTAATACTAGCCGATAATACGTAAAAATAATAGTGTTTGGCCTATTTCAATAAAAAAATATAGGTAATACCGTAAACAGTAAGCAGCAATAAAGATTATAAGGCAATGAGTTTTTTTTTGTTTTGTGACACGTTTTTAACAAAGGACTGTATTTTGCGCTAATGTTAATGGTAACACATGAAATAAGAAAGAAGAAGGTATTTTCTTTTTATTAAGCCACAGTAAAAGTAAATTAATGCGACAGGCAAAATAACCTGGCTTCTGATATTTCTTAAGTATTTATAAAGCATATAATAATAAAAAATATTCAGCCTTTTATGTTTCCCACTGCTGGGACTCAGGCCTCCTCTTTAGAAGAAAAAATGAGTTTTAAATCCACCCAGAGCCCAGTGTGGATGGTAGTTTTAACATGTTTTCGAAGTTTTACATGCTGGTTTCTTCATAATATTATTCATCATTGTTTTGAGACTTCATATTATATTCAGGTTAAAAAAAAATAGAATATAAAACAAAACAATTTAATATAAACTAACATTGTGACAAAAAAATAAACGATATTTATAAAACTACATCTATTTTCTACTAATAAACAAATATATGCACCAATCTTATAAAACAGAACCAACTTATTTCAAACAGCTCATAACAAAGATTTCCTGAAAGAAAACTCATTCTTGAGTTAAGCTATACATGTTAAGTTTTTTTTTTTTTTTTAATTGATATAAACCAGTGCTTGACTGCGATCCCACCTGATGGTAAGCGGAGATGCAATCATTGATGGTCAGGCGCACTAGTTTATTAAGAGCCTATTCACTCTAGCCTTGAAGACACCTATATTATAGTTGGACGGGAAGACCGCAGTCTAACAATTCAAGTATTGGTACACTACCGTAGGGGCCCAGCAGGGCCGAAACCTACTAGGGCCATTGGTCGACTTCTGAAAGAGGGACCAGTGGTCCTGGTGCGCAAAGGGCAACTAAAAGAACATATATTCGTGTGTGTGGTTCTACTCGCGCTCCGCCCTAGAGCGACAGAAAGTCATTAGATAGTTTTCCACTTAAAAAAAAAACATTATGCAGTTTTTTAATATATTATTATTGAATGTAGTCGAATTATAAAACACATAATTACAATAAGATTTCTTATTACATGTTTTATTTTTTGTTTTCCAAAAGCAATTCTCAAAATCCCTTAAAGATTAAGTAAAATGCTTCTAAACCAGAAAATAATCTACATGGAAATAAAGTTAAAGATACATAATTTGGTATAAGATTTCCTCAAAATATTCAAAACATGTACCTGAAACCTTCATAATTTAATTAGAATCCAAAGAAAAATTAACAGAACGTCGAAAAGAACTAATCAAAACATATTTAGTATGGAAATTATTGACAGTCATACACATTTATGATCCTGACCATCATAAAAGTACCAACATTCCACTTTACAACAGAAAACTAAAGCTAATATACATACTGACAGAAAAGACATTTCATAAAAGGGTAAGTCGTAAATAGATATAAAATTAACATGGAATTACAATTTGTAAGTGAGCGCGGGCGACTAACGAACGATCGCAGCAGTCTGCGACAAAAATGTCGAGAATGTGTGCTATGGTGCTCATTTAGTTCAGTGAAATAATGTAATGTTCTGTTCTTGAATAGAAATGGCTGGTTTATGTAGTACCGTTTATCTGTTAATTAGTTTAGGTTCCTTATGATTCTTCGAGTCTTTTAAATCTTGAAGACGATAAGCGAAAAATTCACTGTGTTAACTCACAGGTTCAGCTTCAAAGACCGAAAACTAAAATATGAATAGTAAATTTGTAAACAGTTTTCTATTAACATTCTGAAACTACTAAAGAAGCCTGAATAATCATGTAAAACTGTGATTGGAAAAGTATTGCTGCACGCTTTCGATTTTGCGACAAAACACAATTTCATCGATCGCAAACGCACGGATGACTCACCACCACTAATCTGTGTTCTATTATTCAAATTCGAATTTTCATTCCGATCTACTATAATCGGATTTGTAAAAGTCGTGACAATTTAAATCCAATCTTAATAATTTCGTCAGTCGATTCTCTACCTTATTACTATGATCGT
Source organism: Mythimna vitellina (assembly GCA_949316375.1). Lineage (NCBI taxonomy): Eukaryota > Metazoa > Arthropoda > Insecta > Lepidoptera > Noctuidae > Mythimna > Mythimna vitellina. The sequence continues at coordinate 22,277,967 of OX438701.1, read as the reverse complement.
AAAGAATGTTAATTATTTGAATGGCCTGTGATTTAGTTACGTCCAATAATCACGTTTTAAGTTAGCTATTTAGCGTTCATTATGGATTCGTGTTGTTCGAATCATGTTTGGACGACTTATTTGGTGCAGGTTTGTACTTTGCTCTTTAGATTAATCAGCGATGAGCTGTATAATATGAAATTGAATATCAATTTGCTTTTTGCCGAGTTTATTGGCGATCTATTTACAGCTACTTTTACTTTCGATTTCTATTACTTCTTTTTTTATTTTGGATTGAATGATTATGTCGTCGGTGTAGGCCGAATAAGCCTGATTGATGATTTTCATTTCCAGAGTTGATTATATCCGTTGGCATAATATTAACTATGGGAAAAATACAATATATTTCTCCCTTTTGATGACACAGAAGTGTTTCCTACTTCTAAACTGAAACGATATCTTAGATTTAAAAATATTTCTCCCAGACCATTACTACTTACTGATATTATCATATTTTACATCAAACCACCTCAAAGATGTAAACAAATTGATATGAGACATAAAATCTACTTTAAATTCACGTCTAAAGAACATATTTTACGCATATTTGACAGAAAATTAAGTATAATGGCAAAATATTAATTACACCATTTTCTTTGCCACCTCACTCAAATTGAACATAAGTTATTTCATCTGTTAATCTAGAGCTGTTCTTGGTCTAGGAAACTGGATTTTGGTTTCGTGTCCAATTTCTATTTATTTAAAATTTCCTTCTTAATAGGTTCTACCTGTTGATAATGAATTTGTATTTTATGTTATTTTTATTTATAGTCAGTCAATCACAATTTCAGCATCGCTCCCATAAGTAAATGTTTGCATTCACTTTAGGAACCACAAAAAATAGTGTTTTTTTTAATATTCTCTAAAATTACATAAATCGAAGTTAGGTTAGGCTGGACAGGCTTGTTGGTCTAGTGATTAGCGGCCCTGGCTGTAATGCCGGAGGTCGTGGGTTCGATCATTTGTTTGTCCGGATGTAATTTATTTATAATATGTATGTATTTAGAAATATATATAAGTATATTTATCAGTGGTCTGGTGCTCATAACACAAGCTCTGCTTAGCTTGAGACTAGACGGCGTTGTGTGATAGTTGTGGAATATTATTATTGTTACGTGAATTCAAATTATCATTTATGCATATACATAGATGACTTGCTACTGAAATAAAATGAGTAAAAATAATCCCTTCACATATCTGACTATTGGTGTGGACTTAATACTTCTCTATCTACAACGGTCTTTCATCATCACCTTCCTGGTCTTTTCCTAATTGCGTTGGGGTCGGCTTTAAATCTAATATCAGTATTTCACAAAGATCACCTTTGCCAACCCAACTGGCTAGACTGGTGGTCTGGGTGGTGGATACTCCTTAGATAGACTCATAGTCAGACTTTGTGGCGTCTGAGTACCTGTGACGACTGTGAAAGAAATCTACAAATAATAATAATAATAATAAATTTATTCACAAACTTTTTTTACAAGAATTCTATGAAAACCATGACTTCTGAGCTAGGTAAAAATCTATATTACAGAAGTCAGTGCCCTCTCCCACTTTCTACTTGATACAAATGGTGAATAAAAAAAATATATAAAAAAATAATAATATTATGATGAAATAAATCAAATAAGTAATGGGTTAGGTTTACTCATGTTGTGTTTCTGCATGTAAGTAAATAACGTGTTTGTGTGATCCAGTGTGTGGGTGTGTGTGTGTGATGGATGTTACATGTAGGTGAGGTGGTGATGACAAATGTCAATGATATGTAGTATTACTTCACTGAAGATTTTATTTTAACTTTTTAAATGGCATATATGCTTCATAAAAAAGTGCCCTTTCCTTATATTATTCATAGTTTTCATTAATAAGTTTATCTCTTTATAATATTCATAGCTTTCACTATTTCGTACCTATTTATACGATTCCTAATATTTACAAAACCTTGAACTATAAGTTTGTTTATTTTATTCTCATGAACAGGTTCAAATCGTTTGTACCGTCCTACCAAGTTAGAAAATGATGTCATTTGTGTTATTAATTGGTCAATATTAATATTAGCTCCAAATCTACTAGCTCACATTAAATTATAATTAATTTAAAACATTAATTTCTCGCATATTTCTGATAATCTGTTTTATTAATATACTTCAAATTTAAATGTCAATTGATCTAGTTATCAAGTAGAAGAATTTCTATATTCGAATCTTGTGTCGGTAGCCATTAAGATATTAGGTTACTCACCTATGGAGCTAATATGGTGTTTAATTCTGACATTAATGTGATCGGCGTCTTCTGATACCGTAACATTTGAAGAATTTAATTTCTATCTCCTGCTATTGGAAGATTATTGATTCAATGATGGGTTTGAATTTGGTTATACGAAGGTAGCGTAAATTAAAATAAAGAAAATTAATAATAATGATATTCCACAACTTTCACACAACTACGTCTAGACCCAAGCTTAGCAGAGCTTATGTTATGAGTATTAGACAACTGATAAACATTCTTATATATTTCTAAATACATACATATTATAGATAAATTACACCCAGATTCAGAAGAAATGATCGTTCTCATTACAAAAACATTGGTCCTGGGTGGAAATCGAACCCACGACCTCGGGCATAGCAGTCAGGGACACTAACCACTAAACCAACAGGCCAGTCGAAGAAATTATCAACAGGTTGCAAACATATATTACAGAGTCAGAATAAAATATTGGTCAATGAATTATAAGAAGTCACTTAACCAATAGAACAATGACGTAATTGCAGAAAATAAATTTAAAGAAATATAGTTTTTGGGGTTTTCGATAAAAATGTATAGTAGTAAAGAAATAGCATATCGTAGATCATTAATAAATTAGTGATAGTAAAAAGATATAAACATTCCATTTAAATTAAAAAAAATATTTATCTCCAAACTTTAAAAAGCCTTCTGTTATATGATTGATATGTTATATACAGGTTTTAATTTGTTAGTGCAAACTAAAAGACCAATCATCAAAATCTCATATATCCTCATCAGTACACATCAAACTTCAATTTCCTTCGGTAAGTCCAATGTCACATAGATATCCTTCACCGCTTGCAAAAACATTCACAAAACCGCTCTGATTTTTATCCCCCTCATGTACCGACACAATTTTAATACAGTCATCACCCCACAACGTCTGCATAATCTTTTGATCTAAATTCATACAATTATCCCTACTTATTCAACAATAGCGGATAACATGACCCAATGCGACACTTAACCGGTTTTCATACAAACATTTCCATTGAAGGGTTAAGTACTGTTTTTTTAAAGAATTAAGTCTATTATTATAATATTACGCCACTTATACAACAATGAGATACATACCAGAAGTCAATATCATGTAACTGGTTCAAAAAAGTGATAATAAATTATATTTGAGACAATAGTTGTGATTTATGATGGCAGTCTTAATGTCATGGATATGGGAAACGTTTTTTTGATCTTCAAAGTCAATGTTTTGGTCTGTATTGTATTAAAAAAGTGTTTAAATAAACAAGGGGTATGTCCTCTTGAGATGAAGACGAACTAGTTTTTTTTTTTTACCACTGCTTTATATTCATCAACTTCTTTTTCGTTAAATTGCAAATTATTGTCTAAGGTTATACTGACATATGTATCTAGAAACGATATCGGCTCTAATTCATTCGAGTAATTCATAATCCTATCATGATTATTAGTCTTAATTCTCCAATGTAGTATCGAAAACATTTATTTTAATTAACATAGATTCTGCTATATCAAGCCCAGATGATATGTTCGACATTATAAATCCATGAATAAAAATTATATAAAATATAATTTATATAAAAAATACAATGTATATATTACTTTATTATGCGTTTGTAACTAATTAAAATACTTAAAATAGTGGTTAAGTGCCAATTTACATTCTTATTAAATGGTAGAACACCCAGATTTCGGTGTCAGATCGAATATCTGAGACAATGTAACGAAATCTTCGAAATAGTGATAATGTTTTTTGTATAATCGATTTCTAAATGTGACTAGAAGAAAGCTCGCATATTACAAAATCAATAATATTTTGACTTGCCTGATCGTCGATTTGTATCGATTTATTAGTATTGTGTTTCGATGCAAATAATTTAGAAGTAGATTTTGGTCACAATTAGTCTAGTAGCTTTATCAAAGTGTCACTATTAATCAAATATAATCTATATCTTTGTATATTTTTCTACTATTATTAGAATTTTAAATCTGTATATCACTGACACCTTTATTACTTTCCTAGTTTTCGGTTTTAAACCAAGAGACTGTTAATTTTACTTGTGAATGGTTCACAAAATTAACTTTCTATCAATAAAAAGATCTTGAGATCCATTGCTCGTCCCGAAATTGCATGGTTATAAGACGACAAATAAAATTTCTTACCGAATGACATTTAGAAATCACAAAGCTAAGATTCTTTGACTTTCAAAAGTGCGTGTCCAAATATAAGTGATCCTTGACATGTTGTGACTTATCCATTGTTGATATTTTTCATCCAATGTGTTGTTATATGAACTCAAAGTTATTTTATTGATCGGCGTTTGACGTCCATTTGTAACGGTATGTTTGGGTGATTAGTGTAATTGACAGGTTGGTATCATCTGCTTTTTTGAGCTTCAAAATTTGGAGGAGTTATATGTCAGCTGTAGACTGTTGCGGTTTAAAACGTGACTAATGTGATAAAGATCAGTTGTACTCAAGTTTTTACCCGAATCTGCAAGAAGGCGGTTATATTTTTCGAGTATATTTATATTTCTTTGGCAAGCTCTAGCGCCTAAATGGCTTGTTGCATTACAGTTTCAGAGGACAGTATCGCTGTCACTTGATTTCTCTTATTTTTGAGAGTGGCAATAAGTATATAAAAATGTATTACTACATATGTATTATTCTTTAATATGTTTTAGGAAATAAAAAAGTTGACACTGTCAAAAGATCTGACTGCAAGAAATGACAAAAAAGTTTATAACAAGTCAATTTAAGCAGTCTGATGCAGTTGATATCTTATAGTCTATTATAGAACTAAAATAAATTTCATCAACTGTATCAATTTTGATACAATTGGTCGCTTATTGTTGATTTGTTTCGAACTGCTTATTAGTTTTTTTTGCGGTCACGTTTCTTGACACTGTCAACTTTCTTTATTGATGTATATTTTAACAAAATCGAATATTCGTTGATCGCCATATAAACAGGCTGCATTGTAGGTACAGATAAATCAGTGCGAAGTCATTTTATGCTAAAAAGTAAATACTTTATTGGCTTTTCTGATTTTTATTTCAATATTAGCTTCAGCCAGTCGAAAATTATTTCAAAAGAACTAATAATACTCCCAGGATTAAAGTATACTCTGTGCTACTTCAGGACATGGTTTGTCCGTGTGCACCTTCTGAATGGTCCATTCGAATACGAAGGAATAACAAACATACATACACATACAAACTTTAGGCAGTCCGGTAACCGTCCGTCGGTAGGGTAGCCTGAGTCGTCAACGGGGCATAGTGTCCCACGCGCGCCACAATAAGATGTCAGTAAAACCGTAGGAGCCAGCAGGGTCGATGTAACCCGTGAAAAAGTAACCCGTGGTCCGAGAACGTAAAAGGCAACTAAAGGAACATAAAAGTGGTTTTAATGAGTAAAATTCTGACACGCACTATCGCTCAATCTCAAAGCGAGGGAAGGAATTAGAGGATATCTCAGCTAAAAAAAATACAAGCTTTCGCCTTTATAAAAATAATGTAATAATTAAAGCACCAGTCGCGTCACATTACCGTTTAGTGAACTAGAATATGGTCAAATTTTTATAATATGCTCGCTTAGTGGTATGAATATTCATATAAAAATAATCAGCTATTTTTATAAACCTATTATTACGAAAAGTTATGCATAGTTGCATAATGAAAATCAATAAAGTTTCGTAAATACCTTTTGTTTTATTTTTATGTTTTTGAACAAGATTAGAATCGAGATTAGCATTATTTTTTTATTTTAAATAATTCATTCGTATTTATATTTATATTTTTAAATATTTATAAAGCATTAACTTGTTTTAATCTAGCCAGCTAATGGTAGTAAAACATTAGTTGCTGGATGATTTAAAATGCAACGATAATTAAAAGAAAGACAGAAAAAATAATCTTTCTTTTTTTTAAATGTTGCTTTACGCTAGGAAATACTTCTGTATCATAGGAGCGTTCACAAATCTAAAGCTGGAATAAATTTCTCTAAACCATGCGAATATTTGTTCCGTGTATACACAGCGCCAATCGCTCGACCACTGCGATAAGCGAACTAAAGACCTGCAGTGGGTGATTGCATTTCAGCAGAAATGATGATGACGATTTATAAACTTTACCATAACTTTACAACCAAAGATCAATCTCCAAAATTTGAACCGTCTATTACGAAAACATCTCAATCTATTCTAAAAATATAAACTGCACTTACAAAATACGTGTCGGAACCAAAAATTCAAGCACGTATTTCAAGAATTCGGCTCCCTTCACAAGTTCGTAAGTGAAATCTTGACCCGCTGTTGTAATGACATTATAATAGAGCAAAGTGGTGATGAGGTCTAATGAGGCTCAGTTTGAACCGATTGCTGTAATGATATGCTTTGGGCGTGATCTGTTATGCTGGTCAATTTTATTACGGCTTTTTTTCGATGAGAATGTAATGTTGGGTGCTACGTTTAGTCATTTTGGAGCAAATTTTATCAAAATTACTTTAAGTTCCAGTAATGATGGCATAATTTATAATTCTGCTCTCAACTGAAATGTAACAAGAGGTTGATGAATAAAATAAAGTATTTTAAACAGATTTGGGGGAGACTTTTGCCCATTTGAAGCGCGACAGTATTAGTTAGCCAAAAAAAAAGTGTAAAGAAGAAGTTTAACAAATTTTAATCCAGGTTGTTAGCAGATTTTGAAAAAGTATTAAATAAATCTGCATTAAAAAAACCACAAAATTTATAAATGATCTAACTAAAATACACCCTTACCACATGCTCCAATATCGCTCCATCTCTCGATAAAAAAGATGTAACCATCAATCCTTTGCCCGAATTTATTTGAGAATCCTAACATAATGGGGTCGGTTGTACGTAACAATTTATTATTTGGTCCAACAATGGTTCACAAAGGCATTGTTAAAAGTTTACCAACATGTCGCGTGATTAATTTTAGTGGTAATGGTAAGTGCTCCCCTTAAGCGGTAAGCGTCTTGAAATCATGGGGTTTGCCGATTATACATTTTGTTGACGTTTGAAGTATTCATAATGTTTACGGGCTTGAAAAGTAAAATTTTAAATAAATAAGAATTTGGATATACAATTCACAAAATCAGCTACAATCGAAAGTTCTAATTTCAATTATGGTTACGAACAGTTACAATTCAATGTACTTAATTGTAGTAAAATACATGTAATTTTAGTACCAGTAGTTATTATGAATCTCTTTTATAAGATAACCACAATGACTGATGAAAAGTAAAAAATAACAAAAGAGAAATAGATTTAACAATATGATAACAAGTACATTTACCAATTTAAAAGAATTAAACGCAGAATTGAGTCATTACATCTCCTTACATTATAACCGAAACACCTCAAATAACGCATAGACACACGCACATATAAACAACGTCTATTGCAACATATCAACTGTTTTTTAGATGCTCCACAAAGAAATAATCATAAATAAATATTACCAACGGTACACTTTAGATTGAGTTATATCTCATTGTAACTATTGAATTGATCGTGACTGAATCAAATCTGATACAATTCATTGATTTTATAAAGAGAGTCGACGAAGAAGATGTGATTAATGCTATACTGTTCAATATGGAGGACCGTTCAAGTAATGAAATAGTTTTTGTAATGGACTTCTAGAATTAGTTTAGTGGTTTGATTGATTTTATGTCAATGAGCGTTAACGAAACTGCTAAAAAAACGAAACTGCTAAAGAAAGTCATATGAAATAAGTACTCATGTGATTAGATTGGGTATATTAATTGATAATACTGATTCAAAAGAGATATTTATAATGCAATCTGAGACTTCACAATATTTTTTTCCTAATCTTGATAATTTTTCTCAGAAAAATAGTTTGGATCACATTAATTTCAATTTTATCAAGCTCACGTTACAATATTTGCAAAGGGTATTAAACCAAAGTTTGCTTAATCCCCCGTCAAAAATCTGCATCATTAGTCACTCAAAGAATTTAAACGTCAATTGAACAAAAACAGACGAAGTAAACAAATTGAATATTCCCACATACGAAGGTGAAAATCCAAGGGCAAATATGGGATCGAATATTATAATAAATGATCTTATTTAACTTCAAGCAAATTTAGTTCTTATACATGAGAGCATGAATGCTAAAGTTAATTGGATTAAATCAACGATCGTTAGTGAAGACGGTGTTAAAGTTTACAATCAGAACAAAGTTTTGTGTGATACAGTAAAAAGGCTATATCCACATGTGTTCTAAGTGATTAATGATGTAACTACTGAACTATTATCACCTGCGGAGGAAGCGGGACAATTGTCAATGTAAGATCATGACAAAAAAGATTGCCAAAAACTGTTTACTGGTGGGAATTCATAAAACGAAAGCAGGTCAGCTTTATTTCAATGATCATAAAGGTAGTTTTAGTGTAGCAATACTTTAAGTTACTGCTGATATCTTCAAGAATCGGGTTCTAAAAAAAGTTGACTAATGATTCTGGTTTGGGATCAAATATTCATGCATTTTTTTCAGCGATCTGACTTGTTTTGTTCCACTTAACGCTTTTTATAGTGAGCATCTGTTGATGACATTAATTTTTTTATCATGTTTGTTTGTGTTTACCGTTGATGTCCTTTGTGAAGTGTTTATAGAAATATTTCTCTTGTAATGCTAAGTAATAACAGTCAATGCTACTTTATCAGCTTGTTTTTAAATGCTCTAATATTAATTTGCTTGGCTTATTACTATTGATTAGTGCTCATGCATTTGCAGTCTCCAGCAACTTTACAAAATAATAATAATCCGTCAAATAAGTATCTATCTCAGCATTACTATGTATTAACAGCCCAGTTACCACGATCCCAGATTTAGTACCTCCAGTTATAGGTTCACATTTGTACAATATTTATTGGTGCACTTTTGCACCTACGGCTACGGGTGCACTAACGAACCAGTTGATATCTTACGTAAATAACGCTAGTTTGTATGTCTTTTCTTGTGGATAATCAGATGGGATGGATGGAACTTGCTTGCCTTGATAAGTTGTGTAGCACGCAAAGGTCTTTGAAGATCTTGATTCGTTATTTTAATGTAGAATTCCTTCTAAGCTGTTATATGACTTTGTAAATTATTTGTTGATATTTTTGAATACACGTAGATAATTATAGTTCAGTTCTTCAATGATGAATAAAAAATTGAAGCATAATTTAAATTATTAAATAAAATATAAAAATTATCAAAATAATCAGCAGTGTAAACTTGGCATATTACAAATACATGCTTACCTTTCTAACAAGTGAGAACCAATAACATCAAATTACATTATGAGTTTCCCACAGAATTCTGACCAAAAGTACTAGAAGATCATAATCATCACGGAGGCGTAAGCGAAAGTGTGAATAAGTAATTTTATTATTAAAGCGTACAATATTCTACCGTGCTCTAAATTCGGATCAGGAATTTTATTACGATTGCCACAGCCATACTAATCTAATCTTGCTTCCCACACGGCTGTTTATAGGCATGGAGCTAGGTATTACGATAATTTTAATAATTCAGATAAAGACGCACATATTTTTAAATTAATTCAAAATAATTGATTGAGAATTAAAAGGTTATTTCATGAATACTTTTTTTGAAGCATTTCTCTTTTATTCTTGTTATTTAGCTGTATTCTTTTTTTTTTGTAACTTTTTATGATTTTTAACTTATGCCAACAGCTTCGTAGTAGATAGTTATCGTTAGACGATACTCTCTCCAGATAAAATATCCTATGTCCAATTTCAGGACATGAGGTACCTATATGCCAATTTGACATCCATAACCGTTCAATCGTTAAGACGTGAAAAGGAAACATACAACAAATAGAGTTGCTTTCACATTAATCATATTAACGTGGAGTATGGATTTTGATGCTGCAGATATAATAATTTCTACTATATAATTTCTATTTTCTCATTGCCAAGTTTACAAAGTAATTATTATATCAGCTAAGTCCCTCGCTTCAACTACAGCACAGTTTTAATTTTCAATATTTGTTTTGCAATTTTAGTCATGACAGTCTATAAATATAACGCAGACCTAACACTTATAACCAGAAACACCAAAATTAAAGCAAGTACTACCGATTTAAATCACGGCTACAAAGATTTATGAGAAGCCGCTGCATGTAATTGCCCCCTTCTCATTATAGTTACATCTGAATTGATTCATGGCGTCTAACACGGTAAATATAAGAGGCAACAGAAGGCCTATTTTCAAAACGTGCGATGGAGTACTCCCACGTACGTACATAGATGTCGCATATGGTTAAAAGATTAAGCTACCGTGACTGAGGAATTTTGTCGGAAATTTAAAAGGTAAAATAAATGCAGAAGGCGAAAAAGTGAATGCAGTTAACAGGTAAATAATACTCGAACCATTTTGTGTGTTGTTTAAATAAACAACTTGCTACTAACGAATTGTTTTTTTTTAAATTATTATTGATAGGATCGCGTTTGACCACCATTTCACCTGATGGTAAGCGATGATGTGGCTGACGATGAAGCATGATTACCTAGAAGTAACCTGCTAGCTTTTGACTTAAAGACCCCTTTTTAGCTATAAGGAAACGCAGATCTGGCAGGGAATTCCACTCCTTAGCAGTACGTTCTTGCTTGCTTGTGGTCTTTAAGTTAAGAGTGAATAGGTTACTTCTAGGCAATGTGCCCCATTGTCCACCACATCATCGTTTACCATCAGGTGAGTAATTGAGTATAGTGATCAAGGGCGAGTCTATCAATAATAAAAAAAATTACATTCTTCCCAAGTGCATATCGTTCAATTGAACTCACGAGACATCACATTGCAATGTTTGTAATACAATTTGAAATTTCCTCTGAATCTAATGCCAATTTTATAATAGCATCACCCGTAGTTTTAAGAGCTGCCGCCAAAAAAAATTCTGACACGTCATTTATTACTACCTCAGGAGTTGCAGCATGAGGATTGAAACTTTTTGTATAAAGTATTCCTTCTGCATTATCTTCTTTTGTGATATACTATCGAAACTAAACGTTACTAAAGCGACATTTGAATATCTTAACTAGTTAACGAATAGGTTAGAGTTACATTTTAATAAATTCAAAGAAAGTTTTTGGAGATAGTGTTGTGTTTGTTTGCGTGTGTTACATTTACCTTTTTGATATAATATCAGTAGAACTTTAACTTAAAATTGGGAGAAATGCATTTTTTTTAACTGTATGGTATTGAGTTTTGCATCAGTTGTACTAATATTACAATATATATTGGTAACAAAATACAAAAAAATAACGAACTATAATTAACGCTATCTAAATCTGTAATACATTCTACAAATCAGTAAAGTATTTGAACAATTAAAAAATACTCAAAAAGTATGTTAATTTATTTACTCTTTCAAATACTTATCTATTCCAAAAAAACAATAACGAAAAGCGGAACACACAAAGGCTAACAGCAGACACAGTAAACATAAATAATTTAGATAAATAAAACTACTAATTAATTCTAAACAACACATAAAATGACACCCACTTAAACAAAAGACTTTATTATTATACAATAAATAATAAATAAATAAATACGTTAAATAACTTTGAATATGGATTTTATAGCAGTTTTTACGACTCGGTGCACAATATTGTTAGTTAACGGAGTGTTCCTTTGAATAGCAATGCCTGGTTTTATTGCTTTTAAAACAGTTTTAGCTCATATACTGGAATACTGGTCTGGAAGTCTGCATGGTGGTCGTACACTTGCATATTTTCAAGCTGTTAACGGGATTCCTAGCTGAAGACTTGCTGTGTATAGCTATTGTTTCATTTGAAGCTAAATTTAATAAAAGTGGCAAAGTAAACATACTTAGGCTTTCGACCCCAAAATTTTTGGGAACAGCTGATTGTGATGGAGTCAAGACAGAGATGTTTAGATATAGTTATTGACCATTCACTTTAAAAATAGTTAATTTTTTTATAAATTTTGTAAATCTTAAAAAAAATAAAAATCTGTCATCTCACTTCTCCAGCAGTAAGCAGTCATGATTGTAATGTAATAAACGAAAGATATTTTTTTTTAATTTGTGCACTCGAAAAACCACGAATAATTAACCGACTAGTTTGGTCATCGACATTTCCTCTGCACCATTTATCTATAGTAAAGTACCAGTAACCACACAACAAAATAAAATAAAAGACAACAATTTTATCCGTTTGGCTTCACTGTCAATAAAATATACATTCCTAGAGTAAAATAATCTGAAGCGTATCCGATATTATGATTCAGATAACGATCTAAAGTCAAATTGTGTTTATATTGTCGTAAAATTTGCGATATATGCTGTGGTTATAGTTTTTAATGCAAACCCTTGATGGCCAGGACTGGTAAATAAATGCCTTATTTAGCAACAACTGAAGAACGTTTAATAGTTTCGAGGTTATAAACCGAAGCGAGATGTATGATTTGTTTGTGTTTTGTCAAATAATACAATTGCATATTGCAATGACGATAGTATAAGCACAGCTATATAGCATAGTCGGCCTTATAATGTTCCCATTGTTGGGACTCAAGCCTCCTCTCTAGGAGAAGGAATGGGCCGTAATCCACCACGCGGGCTCAGTGCGAGTTGGTTAATGTCACATGTCTTCGAATTTTTGGTTCTAGGACATGCCAGTTTCCTTACGATATTTTAGCTTATAGAATGGGCTTTAATCGAAGCTTACCTGCTGGGGCCATGGATTGACTTCCGAAAGGTAAACCTAGGGTACTGAATAGGTAAAGAACAAACATAGGTGTTGTATTAGTCAGAAAAAGTCTGACACACTCTCCCGCTCTGCACTAGAACGAGAGAAGTTATTAGATGGATTGCAATGAATTATACTGAATGAAACCCACCCGTCTTCTTTTAGTTGCTCTTTGTGTTCCAGGGGTAACTTTTTGGAATACGCTTCTGCGCTTGCCGATATACAAAATGGCATGTTTTTTACTCAAAATTGTTTTTTTTTTAATTACTATCATTAATACAAAAGAATAGAATTTTCTAGGTTAAATGGCAACCAAAAACCACAAAAGTTTAAACCCGTGCTATCATGAATCCATGTTGTGTTGCGGTCTGTTTTAAAAGACCAGTTAGGTCTTCAGAGCTGGAGTCTTTTGGACAGGTGTAAAGAGAGATACAATGCTACAATGCTTTTTTATGGAAATTGTAAATTCAATCAAACGAGTGTTACTAATTGGATCCGCGCTAACGTTTTATAAGTGTCTGTGTGAAATAAATGTTTTCAATTAATTATATTTAATGAATTAATCAAAGTAATAGGAGCTACTTCGATATTTTGAACTCCTTTCTAACACCACCTATCTTTGTCCTAATATCTTATAACTAAAAAAATATCTAAAGCCAAAACGGAAACATATATTTTTAATCAGCAGAATTCCCAAGCGATCTGACTTTAGCGTGTCAAATCATATCATTTATCAAACCTTAGCTCCCGGCCTAATATTCAACTGCCACACACGCTGAACAAAATAAAACACCTATTAATTTTGAACTTTAAACTGTGGTAGCTAAAGTTGAAAATCCTTTGATGCATTTTAACATTTTTTTCAAAACTATCAGGGTTTGCACAAGTATTGTTTATTGTAAAATTGTCACAGAAGGACAGATGTATCGTAAATACTTATTAATGATTTCGTAGAAGCTTAAGTGGATGTGAAAAATCGTTTTGCGGAGCAATAAGTGCTGCATCATTGTGGGTTTTGTTATTTTTTCGAGCTAATTGTTAGTAAGAACTTTTGCACGAAGACGGCGAGTTTTAAAATTTAAATTTTCGAAAAAGGAATGGAAGCAAGATTATACATTGTATCAGCAACCACGTGACTTTTTGATGGCACTAATATTACAGCGCTAATTCTGTTTTTTTTTGTTCTTTTGGTTTTGAATAGTTTGTGTATTCAGCCAGTGTTGAGTTTAGAATGTATGTAGTTCTGAATACAGAATACAGTCACTCTGTTTTCCATCAAAATGCTAATATAAGATATTCTAATGGTTCTGCAGCATACGACAACATATGAGTCGAATCAGCCATCTTAGCAAGCTTCGCCGAGGTAGTCACAACTACAATAGAATTTTTAGATTATTTACCAAGATCGCGCCATGTTTCAAAAATTCTATAAATTGTCCAGCAGTAGAGACACTTCAAATATGAATTTACACCGATTTTACTTCACTATACTTACTAGGAATCAATTTGTTAATAATTAAAACAGCCACTGGAATTCACTTAGAAAAAATCCACCAAAAATCTAGTCTAGAATTTTGTAAAATAAAAAAATATCACAGTGTTACGATCCTTTAGAATTAAATTATTGCCGCAAAAGTTAATTTAGGTTATTTAAATAAATAAAAAATATAACTAGCAATAAATAATTAAAATTTGTTTAAAATTGATTAGAACAAAATTCTAAACTCACTAAATAAATGTGTTGTCTATGGTCATATAAAGCCAGATACACATATGGCCTGTCAGGGAATTTTGTTTTTATATTTTTGTAAGAATTGTGCGTCTATTTAGGCAGAATAAACATGTTTTCTTTCTTTCTTTCTAAGTAATCAAGGTAAGTTTATAGTAATATTAATAAAATGAAACACAAAATTAATAATATTCATAAAATAATATTTCGATCACAGATTGCGCTTAAGCCGTTTTTCAAGATCATAGAATATAAAGTACGATTTTAATAAACACTAAAAATAACTTAGATAAATTAATAGCAGCTTAGGAATCAATATCACACTTTTATACCTAGAATCATGTTTTACGGTTTTGCACTAGATTCTAGTGTTGATAGCCGGCCAACTAGAAACCTTATTTGATAAGTGGGTTCTGTAGTTAGATACTTCAAGGACTTTTCCAAGTCGAAAGAGGTTACCTATACCATAGCTTAAAACTTGAATCTTCGTTTTTTTCCAAGAACTTCATATAAAATTGTTTTATTTTTATAATCTCACGTTTACCAAAATCTCACCTGATAGCCATCGATGATGTGGTCGACGATGGCGCATGCTTACCTAAAAATAACCATTTATTTACTTAATTAGGAATTAAACTCTGATTTCAACAAATTTTACGATTGCTTACACTGTGTAAAACCATTTCTATTTCCAATTAGAAATGATACATTAATTAAATGTAATAATTTAACTTACTTTAAAGCGTTAATTTAAGCTTGTTTATATGTTGTGTTACTTTTTCGTATACAATAAAGTTTATTATATTCTAAGTATTCAATAAGCATAATAAAAAAAAATGTTCCCTCTGCTGGGACTCTGGCCTCCTCTCTAGAAGATAACATAGGCCGTAATTAATGAATTAATATTCCATATAATATTTCAGAGCTTTCACACAAGTTCGTTTAGTCCAAAGCTGAGTAAAGTTTGTGCTATGAGTACTAGACAACTGATAAACATACTTATATATTTCTAAATATTATACATAATTATATTATACTCAGACACAGAACAAATGATCGTTCTCATCACGCAAATATTTGTGTATGCCAGGAGCATAGCAGTCAGGACCACTAACCACTAGACCAACAGGCCAGTCAAATTAAAGCCGTGACAACGTGGCTTCAGTGCGGTTTGGTGGTTAGTTTAATTATACTAAAACTATTCACGGAACCCTGAAACCTAGCGACCACCTAAGCCGCGAGCAAATTGGCGCGCACACAACTTGACGACGGATTAGAAGCTCGTAAAATGCTCAGAGTACTCGCTAAGCTTTTAATACGGCCTTTTGTCACACCGTTCCGTATCATTCTGTTATTTAAATACATATAAACTGGTATAAAATGGTCTCTAAATGCGATTTTGAATGTAATTCCAGTTCTATGATCTATAAAGTTGGTGGATTACTAATCTAAAGCTTGGTAATGTATGGGTGCGACTCTATGACTTTGATCTTGTGGAAAACTTAACGGTCGGTTTCACTACTAATAAATCCTAGTAGTGTAGTGAAAAATATGGTGAAGTGAATTTTGCTATAGCTTCAATTCCTGATGCAATTAGATTATCTGCTTACTTGATCTAATCTTTCACGATTTTTACAGTTAATTTAGTTTTAGTCTATCTGTATTAGTAAAGGCGAAAGCGCCCAGCGCAACGGCGGATAGGCCACGTATTTTTATGAAATAGCTATATGGGATTACATGAACTGACGGTTGAATTAATGATTTTAATTGATGATTATAGTTCCGTACATAGTAAATAAATACTTGTTACGAGCGCCAATTATATATACTGATCATAACCTGCCACTGAACAGCAGAATTTAAGAAAATTTTAATTTCGCAGGCTATACTGGCGCTTTCTTTTAATTTTTTTTTGTAACATTTTTTATTTTATTTTGAATTGTGTATTTTTGAAGACTGCACTAGCATTATATTAAAAATAGGACATCATCAATACGTACTTCATAAACAGACTTGATTTTTGAAAGTATTATTTCTCATTGAAATATATAAGTTTACAAAAATTACACTTCCGTGTAAATAAAAACCAAAGTAGATCAAAAACAGAAATAAACTTAATTTCATTCCGTAATCCGGAATCCGGAATCTAAGTTACCACAGACAACAACATTTTTATAGACGGACAAATTTACAATATTACAACAGTGTTTAAATTGTAAAATAAATAATTGAAGCCACTAAAATTAGAGTAGGGGCAATTAATTGAATTTGTTTTAATTCAATTAGACGGTTTCTTGGTTTGTAATTTATTAGTGGCGGTGGGAAGCGGATGTAGAAGTTTGTTTTTCGTTTTGTATTGCTACTTGTTAGGCCTAGTGTCGATTGACCTTCGCATTTAATTAGCACATAATTGAGTTTATTTTTTGGGGTCATAAAATTCTTCACGGCCGGCACAGTAAGACGTAGCGAGATGACTGGGACAGTTCCTAGGTTACTTCCTATTACGACTCACTTTTTTATTATGATTATTTTTATTGTACTTTTTAGTACAATATTGACCAGTCTACACTGTCCTTACATAATATCTACTTATACAGTAATATGGAAATATTGTTAGAACAACATTGTTTTTTTTAAAGAGTAACCATGGAGTTTCTTGCCGGTTCTTCTCCATAGGAAACGACCAATTTGGAACTGTGCACTAGCTTCTGACGTTTTATAAGTGCCCATGTATGTAAAATAAAAACTAGTAGTGTGTGTGTGTGTGTGTAGTGTGTGTTGTATGTGAAATAAAAACTTTTGGCTTTAACTTTGACTTCAAGATAAAACAGAAAAAGGTGTCTATCAGAACCCAGGGGATGCCTCTCCCAATGTTTTTCCCAACGAGTAAAAGTTGTTGATGAATATTTTTACGCTCAGCGCAATATTATCGTATCACTAACTTAAGCCAGCGGCTGTCGTAGTCTAAGTTCTATTTCAGCAAATGGTCTACTTGTCTGTTAAGTTTCATCGAAACTCGTTCAGCCGTTTGAACCTGAAGCAGTAAAAAACATACACATGCACTCAAACCTTCATCTTTATAATTTTGGTGTGATGTAGTTGTGTGTATATGTATGTAATATTTTTCTCTTTTACTTTGTGTTATGTCTGTGTTGATAAATATATTCAATTCTGTTCTATTTTATACTTAGAAATTAAATTGGCAATTCATGTTGACCAACATGTTAGTATGGCCGATTCCGGACATTCAATTCTACTCAAACAGGGATATAAAAAGACCGTAAACATACATCAGTAAGATGAACACATCACTAAAACTGCGAGTTACTTTGTAACATTCAACATGTCTTACAAACGGATTGCTTTGTTAACTAGATCACTATCTGTCAATCCATGTGGTTCTAAGTGACAGGTGATGGCATTTTGTAAAACCAACACTGGTACAAGTTTCCAACTAGTTTTTATGCATAACAAAGCATAATCAGCCTTTTGATGTTCCTGTTGGGACTCAGCCCTCCTCTCTAGGAGAGAGAATGGGCCATAATCCATCACGCAGGCCCAGTGCGGATTGGTGAATGTCACATGTCTTCAAATTTTTGGTTCTATGATATGCCGGTTTCATCACGATGTTTTCACCGTTTTGAGAGCAGTGCTGATGAAATAAGTTACACAAATTAATGCACCTGGTTGGGTTTGGACCCGCGATCCCCTCTAAAGGTTTTATAAAAACTTCTAAATTATTATTCTATTTTTAACGATATAAACTAGTGCTTGACTGCGATCCCACCCATTGGTAAACAGTGATACAATCGTTGATTTTGAAGCGCACTAGTTTATTAAGAGCCGATTCAGTCTAGCCTTGAAGACATCTGAATTATAATCGGACGGGAAGACCGCAGCAGGCCAATTGTTCCTGCCCTTAGATGTAGGTCCCCTTTGGCCGTAGAGGTGTTAGCAAAGTAAAAAAGGTGGACATTCACCGTACGTTGGGCTGTCAAATTAATTTAAAAGATTAAATTGTTTGTACTAAGTTATGGCTGATTTTGTTTGGTAATAAATGAAAATAATCTCAGGAGCATATTCCCTTGGAATAATAATTCTGCCATCGTAATTAGAAAGGGCACAACTAACATTTAAAAAAAAAACCTACATATTCGGAATCAGAAAAAAAATCTGATTCCAAATATGTATTTAACTGAATTTCGAAAAAAAAATTTTAGTTGTGCCCTTTTTAATTATAAGGGGAAGAATTGTACTTCCACATAAAGGAAGTTAAGAATTAAACAAATCAAAAAGCCCTAAGTGTAGCTTTCAATAAGCTTATAACTTAGGTCTACAATACTGTGGGTGGTAAAGAGCTGGCGGACGGAATACTAATAGCTGGATGCATTTGTATGGGAATTAAGATGCAATGGAGTGTTGAAGTGTTGAACTTGAAGAATTTAATATACAGGTCATATAGTCTACCTATTTATTAGGTGCCGTTTTTAATACCTACAATAAATTTTTGAGGAATATAAGAATTATTATTTATTTGACGAGTGGTTAAACAAAACAATTACTCTGATCATTTTAGTCAGCGGTACCTACCTAAACAAAAATGTGAATCCGCTTCTTTTTATATCCTGGTATTTTTTAAAATGATATTCATTTTTTAAATGATTTGAAGTAGTTATTTATTATTATTTATTTCTCTTAATTCCAAAAAGGTAAGTCAATTATAAGATAAGCCCCACAAAACCGTTGCAATGGTTTGACTGTGGGGTCGGTGAGTCTCTAGACATTTTTAAATAAATAATTTCAATTTGCGTCTAAATCTATTTGTGTTTGTTTCACTCCTTATGTCTGCCGGCAGACTGTCCAATAGGTATGGTATTCTCTTTTTTAGTGTTCTGTCACCAAAGTAATTGGTGACTTTGGCTACATTGAATCTACCAGCAGTCATAAATCGTGTATTATAGTGCTAGGGCTTGACTGCGATTCCATAAGCAGTGATGCAATCATTGATGGTCAGGCGCACTAGTTTATTAAGAGCCTATTCACTCTAGCCTTGAAGACATCAAAATTATAAATCGGAACGGAAGACCGCTGCAGGAAAATTGCACTATTACTATTACTTATTCTATTATTTATAGTAGGTACACCGCATAAAAAACATAGTACAAACATTTTTATAAAAACAAGTCTACAATGAGCGGCGTAATCATGTAAAGAGGAGAGATGAAACGCATGTTACTAAAAGAGTTATGAGTATACATGTGGATGGGTGGAGAGGGAGAGGGAGGCCAAAGAAAAGATGGATGGATTGTGTGAACAGTGATATGAAAGAAAAGGAAGTTAGTGATAGTATGACGGTTGATAGGATAAAATGGAAGAAAAAAACGTGTTGCGCCGACCCCAAATAAGATGGGACAAGGGCAGGAAGATAATGATGATGACAATGAGCGGCCCTATCGCACAGGGCAATCTCTTACAGACTATCTTTGCATGGACTGAACGGAGGATATAACACAGAAAAACACACAAACAACTCCAAAATAAAGCTACATTACTGGCCAAAAAAATAACAACACCGTCACAAAAATCGTACCAAAATTCGACTCAACACTTTAAACGCTGATGCATTATTCATAATCACCGATTCTCACCGATTCCCTTCCCGGTGATAAATGACCAGTAATTGTATCTGAGTATTAGTGTCTCACCAAAGGCCGAAGTCTGGCTAAAGCCGAAGGTCTGCACTAACAAACTGTTCAAAAATGGCTAAAAGTAAAAATATATGATTTTTTTTTGAGTTGATTCTATTTATTTTACTAACATATTAAGATGATTAAAATTAGCTTGTAACTAGTCAAAAATAATAATTATAATACGTAATAATAAAATATTCCACAACTATCACACAACGCCGTCTAGTCCCAAGCTAAGTAGAACTTGTGTTATGGGTATAAGACAACTGATAAACATACTTATAAACACATACATATTATAGATAAATTACACCCAGACACAGAACAAATGATCGTGCTCATCACACAAACATTTGTCCTGAGTGGGAATCGTACCCACGACCTCCGGCATAACAGTCAGGGCTACTAACCACTAGACCAACAGGCCAGTTAAAAGTTAAGAGGTTTTGCGGAACAGGGTGTAAAGTCTTACAAATGTCCATTAAACTAGAAAACTAGGTTGACTGGTAAAGAATGCCTTGTTGCAGTATGTACCACTACTGTACATCATCTAATGACAAATCCCGCCCTTGGGCGAAGCGGGAGATATTGTCAGACTTGTACTGACTAAAAACCCCACTCCTGTTCCTTCTTTGCCTTCATCCCGGGGTCCCGGGCTTCGCTTTCACACTACCCGTGGCCCCAGTAGGACTACTGTACATAAAGTTTAAATAAATTAATTAAAAAGAAAGGATCCTCCGACCAGACAGGTGTTATGTCTAGTCTAAAAAGAACTTTAATACTGCTATGAAAATTTTGGATTTTTAGTTCCTATATGTAGCCATAGAGGTAGGTACAGTGACATTTTAAAATTATGTCAAGTTTGGTGTTCGCTAGCAACTTTAGCCAAAACTTCGGCCGAAGATGGCCGAAGGTAACCGAAGCCGAAACAAAACTTAATTCACACACTACCATATCAATGTTTTAAGAAAAATCGCAGAGTCATATGACCGTGTATTTCCTATCGATATTTGCGATCGGTATTACAAGTATTAATGTCTGTAAGGGAACGGTTTGTAATTAGATACGTCGTAATTGTGAGCGGATTTAGTTTTTGCTTCTTTTAAGGGAATGAGATATGTTTAAAGTTTTTGTGTATGTGATTAAAGGGTTTGGTATGGGTGTAAGGCACCGTAGAGGGTAGTACAGTGTTTTCTTAGTTGATTTGTTTTCTTAACTTTTTTGCATATGAGCAAAAAATTAATTAATATAGCTAAGTAATTGGAACTATGAGTTTGATCGACTTAAAGTTTGTAAGGAAATAATAAATAAAAAAAAATGTAAAAAGTTGTATAAGTAACCTAAAAACAGTTTAGATTCTAAATAGAAATAATAATTCTAATTTCTTGCCAAACCCAGACCAGTTACAACCTGGGGGTATTTGAATCAAGAGTGAATAGGTTTTTTTTTAAATGACAAATTTGTTAGTTTTAGTTTTCTTACTATTTTGTTGTACAATAGTTTTATTCTATTCTATTCTATTCCATTCTATTCTATTCCATTCTATTCCATTCTATTCTATTCTATTCTATTCTATTCTATTCTATTCTATTCTATTCTATTCTATTCTATTCTATTCTATTCTATTCTATTCTATTCTATTCTATTCTATTCTATTCTATTCTATTCTATTCTATTCTATTCTATTCTATTCTATTCTATTCCATTCTATTCTATAAACTAGTGCTTGACTGTGATCCCACCTGACGGTAAGTAGTAATGCAATCGTTGATGGTGAAGCGCACTAACAAGAATCCATTCTCTCTAGGCACCTAAAGATCTAAGTTCCTTCTAGACAAGCATGCCCCATCGTTGACCATATCGCCGCTTTCCTTCAGGTAAGATTGTGGTCAAGGGCGAACCTTTTAACATTAAAAAAAATCTCAATTTAACTTTACGGTCAAATTCTCTCAGATTGGTGCAAACAAATAAAATAAAAACCGACTCAACAGTGTAAATATATCAAGTACACACGGAAGCTACTTTTCACACCAATATCTCACAGTGAACCCATATTAACCTTTCACCACCGATTTTATAAGTGCAACACCATTTAGTTCCTGATTGCATTGAAACTGTGATTCTTTAAGAAACAGATCAACGTGTATTAATTACTGATATGGACAAAAGGCGCCTTAAGAATAACGGGCGCGCCATACCCATTTACCAATGTCTACCGATATTAAAATCGATTTTCCTCAATCGATCCGACGAGTAATTGTCGGTAATAATCCGAAATACGGAGCGGAGGTGTCGATGTAAGGAGATATAGGGCCCGTTACTCGCAATGTGCAGGTGGTCGGTGCAGCATCGATATTTTTAAATCGATACGCAATGAATCGATGATTCTGCACATTTTGATCGATCGCGATCGCTTTTTCGGTTGTGTCACGCTGTGTTCTTTATTTTTTTTTTGTTCGATTTTTGAACCAAGCGATGATGTTTAATATGTGGGTTGGTTTTTGAATGTTATCAGCCAGTGAGCTTGATACAATTGTTTTGGTATATGAGAGTGTCAATATTTTTAGGGTTCCGTAGCCAAATGGCAAAAAACGTAATCCTTATGGATTCGTCATAGAATAGAACAGAATAAACTCATCTCATGTCAATCCGTCCGTATGTCATAGCTACTTTTTTCTTTTTGTTTTCACCCTCAGTGCGCGAGTCCGACTCGCACTTGATCAGTTTTTTTTAATGTTTACTTACAGCATAAACAATCATTACTGAATATGCCAACGCGATTGAATTGTTCTTGTCATCAATACGCACGTGTGTGCATCATTTTTGAAATTCTCGGCTTTACACCTATGCATGTGTTATTCACCACCTTATGAATCATTCTGTCTTTTGGTGAAAACCGCGTGAAAACCCGGTCAAATGATTTTGAGTTAATTGTGAAGAAATTGACAGACGGGATGACCCCTATTTGTTTTATATGTAATGACATAAAATACATAATTATATGAAACTGGCACTGGTAGGATAAAAATGATATTTTATATTAAAATTAATATTAATATTAATATCGTCGACTGCATCGTCGCTTACCAACAGGTGAGATAGCGGTCAAGCGCGAACCAATCAAGAATTAAAAAACCATTTCTGTTCAGAACTATTTATTTAGAAAAAGTTATTTTGTAATACAGTTTCTTTGAATTGTAATAGTATTCCTATTCATACTCACCAAGCGAAAGAAAATTTCTCACTTCAGCAATCCATAAACCTATGGTTCCACTTACACTAGCCTTTAAACTCCATCCTAAACAACCAGCATATACTGACACCTAAAAGGACCACAGACTACATAGCCACATTAACACAAATAGATTTCTCTAGTTACTAATAGCAGAGCGTGTGTTTGTGGAGCAAATTGCGTATCGGCAAATTTACCGAGTCTAGCTTCACTGTGGCCATATGGCTCTATGGCCAAAGCCGTTATGTACTGTTGGCTTTTCACACAAACAGTTCGCCGGTTGAGCTTTGAAATGTACAGACGGGCGGGTAAAAAACGCTTGAGTATTCTTGAAATATTTTATGATATTGAGATTGAAGAAGTGTGATTCGGGACGGTATAATACATACTTGTTATGAGGTTTTATAAAATACTGTCTTATTGTAATATCTTAAGGCTCTCACAGACATGTGCGCTGCGACAGTACAACAACAATGCGACAGTCCGTTTTTAGTATTTTTTTAAAATTAATATAGGCACAATTAAATTACAGACAGTTTTTGGTTGAATTAAAAAAATAAATGAATGAATAAAAAGAAATCTTAGTTGAATTCAGCTTAATGCAATCTAATAAGGTACTTTCTACTTTGAAAAAAAAAAACGTTTTTTTTTTATTTTTATCAGAAGTAGTTTGTGGTTAGATTAATAACAGCTACACAGGTCGAACTACAACGATTACCAAGCTTACGAGTAACATAGTCGGTTTGTGGATGGTTGACTATCTCAACATAACAAGATACCTCCGTGCTTCGAAAAGCACATTATGTCCTGGCTGTCATTTGTAGATGTTTGACCAGTCTTGTCAAGGGAGATCATGTAACCCAGTTACTGGGATGTGAAGGTCGAATGGCCAATCGCTCCAGAAGCCGACCCCAATATAAAAAAAGCAACGTAAAAAACGCGCGCGGATAAAAGTTACGTAAATTGGAACGTTTATATAAAAATAAGTAAAAATTCAAACCGCCAGTCTACACAAACAATTTGAATAAAGAACGCACCTCAACAAACATTGCTTATTGCTGCTTTCGTGTTGACGAACTACAAGCTTCGCGACCGCTTCACTAAGAGCCGCGATGACCACTTCACACACCCACTTTACTATGAATACTTTCCAGTGAAAGGGACAAGAGAGGTCTCAATAAACTGGCCGCTAACTTTACATGTGTTAGCTTTTTAGAAATGGGATCGTAAGGTTGCGTTCATTGTTTGACAAGCTATTACGAACTTTTAAAATTGGAATAATAAATGTTTCTTTGGACTTTCAATATTTTTTATGGCGGCAATTCAATTGGTATGTTTTTGCGCTTAATTTGAATTTTCGTTTGAATGATATTTTGAGTGTTGTCATTGTACTCAATGCTCAAGCAGTTCCCATGAAGTTTGAGTAAGATTCCAGTTAGATGTAGGACTTAGATATCAACAATTTTTTTTTGCTTTCTGGAATTGGAAATAGGCACCTTTCTTATTGTAAGATGATAGATCTGATAAGACTGTCAGATCGGCTTTATAATAATACTAGGTTTTGCCCGCGGATTCGCTCGCATACATAACCTATGTCACACAAGAATAAAGCAGCTTTCTATCGGTAAAAAAAAATTCGCAATCGGATCAGTACTTTCAGAGATTTCTTCCTACAAACAAAAAAAATCATAAAAACAATCTTTACATACCTCTTTATAATATTAGTGTAGATAATATCGTCCTTCCTTCTTGCGTCGTATAGGTATTCTCAATGTTGACTGACTGAATGGTCATGACCTCGACGAAAAAATTTTTTCAGGACTAGATTCCGCTATGTTGTCCTATCTTCGGCAATGTGGATGGCCTCGCAGACTGTGGTCTCCAGTGTAGCACAAATTTGGTCTAACCAACGTATCGGACTGCTGCCTCTGGGTCTTTTTCATATAGTTTTCCAGGTTATCCCTTCTCTTTTTGGCAATGTGGTAAATGAAGCAAAAGATTCTTCCACATAACTTCATTTTTTTTGACTGACCGACATTTTGACCATTCAAAAGTGCCTGTTATTGAAATAAAGTTTCTGATTTCTGACTGATTTCTGCATATGGTGATGAGAATTTACGGGTGCCTTGAGTTCGCTATTATGAAGTTGTTGGTTCGATGCTTTGTCTAGTGAATTCTGAGCTTTTTCCTTCAATATCATATCAAAAAAGCGTCAATCCGGTGACAATCAGCTGTTTTACTAATAATATTTATGTAGAAAATCAATTAAAAAAACTAAGTTGAGTTAAAACAAATAATAACTGATGCTTTTTTCTGTAAATTCGTAATTCCGACATTTCCGACAACTTTGTCGTTATACATAATCTGATTTCATGTCCAAGTATAGATTCTAAATAAAACAAAATCTATCTAGATTTTATTTCATTCACGCAAAAAAAAAACAGCAACCCAATTTTTTTTTTCATAAATTTTCTGCCTGCGTCCTTTTAAATTTATTTTAATAAAAACACGTAAGCGATGACGCAAAACGCCCTTTATTAACATCTGAACACAACACAAAATCAAGAATAATAATGACTTATTGTTCACAAATCCTCTAAAAGCGACGCATGAAACTGCATTTACATAATTCTACTAAAGGTTACTTAAAAATATGAACAAACATCTCCACTAAGAAGTTCAAGAGATCAAATGTCATTATTTAACATTATAATTTAATTAAGCTTATAATTGACAGGTCTAATAATTAATCTATGACCTGCTAAATTGGTGGAGCGAGCTTTGCAAACTGTTGGTAATGTTAAACTTATGTAATTAAGTGGCTATGTAAGTAGTAGAACAATTCGCCTGCTGCGGTCTTCCCGTCCGATTATAATTTAGGTGTCTTCAAAGCTAGAGTAAATAAGGTCTCAATAAACTAGTGCGCCCCACCATCAACAATTGCATCACTGCTTACCATTAGGTGGGATCGCTGGCAGTCAAGCACTAACTTATATTAATAAAAAAAATCCAGGGAACATATTCCGGGGATAAAAGTTCCCTTTGCCCTCCATCCAGGTCTTGGTCTAACTATAAGTCAAGCTTTATATAATTACGTTCAATCATTAAACCATGAGATGGTAATAAAAGAACAGACTGATAGAGATACTGTCGGTTCTTCTTGCTCATTAAGCTATATATTTAAAAGCGAAATACCACTCACAGATTAATCAAGAAAACTTAGAAACTATAACACCTACAGACTTAAAATTTGGCAGGTAGGTTTCTTATAGGGTGTAGACATCCACTAAGATTTAACGAAACTCCACCCTTAAAGGGGTAAAACGGGGGTTGGAAGTTTGTATGGTGAAACCTACTTTTACGCGGGTGGAGCTGCTGGCAGAAGCTAGTTCTTTATAAGTAAGAATAAGATCGTCATCGTCATCATTATTATCTATTACCCAGCTTTGCCCAATGCTAAGCATAGACCTATCTTTCCTTGCACACGTTTTTGTGCTATCCTCATCATGGTTCGACCTATTATAGCCAAAATGTCGTTTGCTTATCTTTCCTTTGGACGACCAACACTTTTGCCTCGTCTTTCGTCACTCGGTCACTGACCCAATTAACCTATCATCACCACACCTTGATAGATGGCCTGCTCAACTTCATGTAATATAGATAGATTATATTAACATTTCACTTTCATTCATGGCGAAGGCCTGTGTCCAAATCTGGACATCTTTCAGAAGAAATGTTGACAAGATGAATTTATGCTTTTGGTGCTAATAAAATCTTAACAACTTCAATTTTTTTAAACATAGCCTGCAAAAAAAAAATGATATAAGGTAAAATGCTATAGGATAAATTGCTATAGGGTAAATTAGTTAAATAATATTAGTAAAGCCTCTGAAAGCTTAGTTTGTATGAAGTTGAATAAAAGTCGATTTGAAGTGTCAATTAAATGGCACTAAACACAAAGCCCTTAGGCATAATATGTCTTAAAGATCTCCTGTGTAGTCCTTAGTTTCACATTCAAATGAATCAAAGTACTAGAAATTCCCATCAGAAATGCCAAATTACAGCTGCCTCAACAAATTGTCTGACTATCATCTTCAAGTGTTATAATTGACAGGACCAATAATTATTTCATGACTTGGCGAAATTGCTCGAACGAATTATTGCGCGTATAATTGCTCTTTCGTAATCACGTTATCATTATTTGTTATTGTATTATGTACTGGTTTATCATCGTTAAACAGGTTATTTTTTCTATTGTTGTAATTTGTGCTTGTTGCTGGAGCACGAGTTTTGGTTGAATCTTTTGCGTTAACTGCGACTGACAGTTTGGTCTTTGTCATAATTATTTTATTTTGAATTATCTTAATTATGATTTCTTTATATTTGTCATAGTATTTATTAGTTTATTAGTTATTACCAGCAGTTCTAATTACCGAAATGAAAATTATCCTATGTAATATGAACATGGTCTATCTAATGTAGCCACAAACTGGGCCCAAACAGTTTGACGAATTTACCATCAAATCGAAAAAGAGAAGACTAATAATAAGTCCACTGATGTGTAACACATCAGTGGACTTATTATTAGTCTACTACTCTATATTTACTTTAACAAAAACAATTGACATTTGTTTTGCAATTGGATGTTCTCTATTTGATCTTTCACAGATATCTGGGATAGTAAATCTAGCGTATAAAAGACGCCTTAACTTGTTGTTTTTTTATTGGTCGTTTTCTTTCTTATTTATAATACCATACTAGCTTCTACCAGCAGCTTCGCTCGCGTGAAAATAGGTTTCTCCATACAAACTTTTAACCCCCGTTTTAACCGCTTAGGGGTGTCTACATTCATTAGAGAACCTATCTGCAAAAATTTTAGTTTGTAGGTATTTTAGTTTCTAAGATTTCGATATTAATCAGTAAGTGGAATTTTGCTTTTACATAATAATATATAATCAATGTAAAAAATTTCATGATATCCTGAAAATAGCTTGAAGTTTTACCAATCATGTAGATACTTAATAAGTACTCGTACACTTGGTTTATTCATAAAAAACTCACTCCAACGACGTTCAGGTGCTAATAAGGAGTATTTTATTAGATAAAACAAAGCAATTTTCAATGAATTCTCGTCAAACAGAAACACTATATTAACCAAGAGTTTCAACAATATAGTTAACACTTACATGCAGTTATATTAAGAAATAAATAATTAACATTCAAAGCAATAATGGCTACTTAAGTTTCAATATTCATTAAGTTTAAAGTTATTTACAATAAGTAACGGCTTAACGTTCTCAATATATTATCTTGTGTTGCAACCTTGCAAACACTTGTAAGAAAGATAATATTATTCATTATAATAATTACTGCTACATTGTTAGTAAGATTTTGAATTTACATTTCAATAACTATCTACTTTAGATCTTTCATAAAAAGATATGTGTCTGTACGTATAATTGTACATAATCGTTTGTGAAGTTCTAGTAAGTCAACTGTAGCTATTTTCTAACTAAATGGTATCCTTTTTCATTCCCCCAGTAATATCTTCACACCGCCGAAAATGAATTAGGACCAATTTTTCGATAACTCTATCATCATCATCATGATGATGATAGAGTTAATACCAATAAACCGATTTTTCGATAACTCTATATGGAATTAAAATAGCGGTTTGACGTGGGTGCCAATTTCATGACGGCGAGATGCCTATCGTTTCTCTGAATTATTCTGCACAATTCTGGTTTTCCTCAATACCCTGGATCTGATCTATCATCCTATGTAATAGCGGGAAGTGCGGGAGTGCGGTGGATGTGAGACGCACAAGATCGGTCGTTGTGGCGTTGCTTGGGGGAGGCCTATGTCCAACAGTGGACTTCTTTCGGTTGAAATGATGATGATAATCTATCATCACTTAAAGGTTGCTTATGTGCCATCATCATCATCATTTCAGCAGAAAGACCGACTGTTACCGCTACAATTATTAGTCCTGTTCGTCTCGCATCCATCGGATTTCCGCAATTTTCACTAGGTCATCAGTTAACCTTGTGTTTATGTAAATAACCTCTATCTTTAATGTATTAGTAATTTAAAGTAATGTATTCGTTTATACCACGTACATCGAAGGACTGGAACAATTTGCCTGCTGCGGTCTTCCCGTCCAAATAAAATTTAGGTGTCTTCAAGGCTAGAGTGAATAGGCTCTTAATAAACTAGTGCGCCTGACCATCAATGATTGCATCTTCGCTAACCATCAGGTGGGATCGCAGTCAAGCACTGGTTTATATCAATTTAAAAAAAAAAAAGTATTATGCGTACAGTATATTAAGACGACTCACCATACACTTTTCAAAAAGTAAAACAAGGTTTATTTTCCCAAGGTTTCCTTTTCATAAGAAGTTCAATTCATGAGAAAGATCAAACTTTGTGTTCTGTGGCTGCACGATCATTTTCTTCGTCTCAGATACAACAGGTTTTCAATTTTACGCTTAATGACTCAACATCGCAACCGCACTTTAAACTATACCGCCCATCATGTACCCCTTAGGGTAAACCTACGAATCGAATGATTTAATATCGATTAATCAAGAATCGAGTATCCAGTTAATTAATAATTATGTCGTTGATTTGATATAATGGCTTTTGAATATCCATTAAGACTTCTGTAACAAGCTATAGCTTACGTCGATGTCTCCGTTCGCCTGAAGCATTGATTGTTGACAGTAATGATCAACTAGCTAGATTGGGCAAACGATACTTAGCAATAAAGGATTCTGAACTCAATCCCAATGTGATACAGTTAAAATTTGAGTGTGACGTTTTGACAGCTTGATAACCATGACGAATCCTACAATATACCGACGTTACCATTATTAATAATAATTATAATTAATTTTCAATAACATCTATAAATTAAAAAGGGCGACTTTCGCTTATTAATCGTTTTCGTTCGTGACCAATCGGGCGGGTTCGTGAAACGTTCGGGCGTTTCCGCCGCCCGTCATCTTCCCTCGGGCGCTGCCAAGGGATTTGATTAATGGAGTTCCATGTCCAAAAATTTGGGCTGTTTTTTTTTTAATCTTTCCCCTGAAGGTGCTTGAACTCTTTTTAGGGTAGCCAGTGGTAATTAGTGGTTATTGAATATAAAGTTTTGACAGGTTTCTGAGGGGTTAATTGCATTGTTTCTTTTGATCTCGAGTTAATCTATTTTCTTGTTTATGTTCCGCTTTGAGTGTTAAAATGAGAGTACAGATTCGTTGAGTTGCATACTGTACTTGTATGAATACTACTCTGCACTCATCTATTTCAACCTAATTGTTTTTTTTTTGTTTTGTAAAAATAAATTGATAATATATGGTTTAATAATTGTCACTATGAATTTAACTTTGTTCACTAGTATTTACTACTGGTCTAAATATCCAGTTGGCCTGAGTTGTTCATAGAAATCATCTTGCATGATTACAGTACTGTTAGGAACTGCACAAATTTTCATACGATTAGATACTTTTATTGCCAACAAATGTTAGTAGAGTTAAACCTAAATATCAATAATTTTGATTAATTTATAAAACGTTTACCTTCTTAGAAAATATGAGTCAAAAATAAAAATTCATAATTGGTTAAAACTTAAGTTTTAATTTAAAAAAAAAAAACGAAAATTTAACATCATTCAAAACTTCCATTAACATTCGAACCGTCAAAATTGGAATCATCAACGGGAGCGAAATTCTAAAATGAACCATTCAAATATCTGTCAGAAGAAAACAATACAACTCACACCTTTTATAATCTTTATTTCTTAACAGATAATGTTCAAAACAGCTTACTCCGACGGCAAAAAGACTTGTAAGGACAAGACAATATTTCATAAAACTGGTGCATAAAATTCTTCTTCGCTTATTGGGCGTTGACCTCATATTTTAACGGTCCTAGCACAGTTTAAGAAAAGAATTCCTAATCAGCCAGTGTTTTTGTAAATTTTAGCGTAAATTTTTGTCTTTGAAAACAATATTTTACGCTGTGTGTAAGGTGGCTTCACGTTAGAATTCGGAGCGTGTAAATCGCCATTTAATTCTATTCGCTTCTGTTTGACCGTAGAAAAGTGTAACATGTGGTTGTTTTTCTAATATTTTGACGTTTTATCTTTGACGTGCGAGGTCAGTGACTTTACTGTCGTGGAAATATGCTTTTGTTTTACTAAAAAGAAAGACAGCAAGTGACTTATCTGGAGTTACCGCTGTTACTTTTAATTATTCTGAAATAATACTCAAAGGGACTTAATTATGACAAATTAACGAATAACTTCAAGGAAGCAATTGACTGCTGCGCTGTGTGTTGCGGTTTTGGTTCTGGCAGAGAAAACATTTTGTATGGCCTTTTTTTTATTGGATGGGAAAATCATCTTATGACATCCCCGCTCTTGGGCGGAACGGGAGATAGTGTCAGACTTTTACTGACTAAAAACCCACTCCTGTTCCTTCGTTGCCTTCGTCCCAGGGCCCCGGGTTTCGCTTTCACACTACCCGTGGCCCCAGAATTTTGTTTAGCCTACGGATACTTGTTTCGGATCTGAGTTCATGTTTGTGAACGCTCTCACAATACGGGAGTAATTCTTAGTGTGGGCAAAAGTTACAAAAACCCTTAGCAATCTTAATGAACTATTTTATTACATAAATATTCTCTCGGCTACAGTTGGTGATTTTGTTTGCAAGTGTGAAAATACAAGTGCAATTAAAAACATTAAAACTTTAAACCATAATCTACACCAAAAAAATTACGAAATATTACAATGTTGGTAAAAAAAAACGTATCAACATAAATTTTGCACATCAACGTATCCAATTAAAACTGTCTCGCGCCCTTCAACCGTACACTGCAAGCCCAAAAAACTGACGCACAAAATTAATTTAAATATTAAACAAACACAGTTAGCTCTTTTTCTGGTAACAAGGTTGTAATGTAACTCATTGATTCCTTTAACAAAAATTATTTTTATTCACTTGTAATACGGTATGTAATTACGTTTTGATAGGTCTCAGGTCTCGAGGCGTGGTAATATTTAGCTGTCAGCACTTTCCCCTGTGACTTCGGATATATTCGGGTTACCCCGTGAGGTATTCGTTAATTTGGATAAACCTTTTTATTTGCGATTGTTTGCACTGTTGCCAGGCGGACCGGCGTTTTCAGAACAATTATTTGTAATTACATTTTAAAGTGTTGCGTTAAAATTACAAATTTGTTTTCTGTTTACAATTGGAGCTGTTGTTGATTTATTTCAATGTTTATTTTAATTGGAATGCTGGAAGAGAAAGTTTTTTTTTTCTGTGTTACTGTAAAATTCAATTGTTTAAGTTGCATTTATCCCACAAATTGTATGTGTGTAATTGATTCTAGCTCTTATTAACTTAAATCACTTTATTTTACAATAAAAAACTTTGTTTGCTATTTCGCTGTAATTTGTTAGAATCTCTTATCAACAAGCCACTGGTATTGGGTAAAGTAAAAATGACGTCTTACAGACATGGTAATTTTACAAATATTAATTTATTGTGATTAACGCTTTAATTAATTATTTTCACATTCAGAACATGTAATATCTCCATATTCATGAAGAATTCTATGTAACCTAAAAATATGCATTAATTTAATTTTTGACAGCTGACATTTTGTAAAATCAAGCTTACCCACTTAATTTTCGATCTTCTAAATTTGAAATAACCTGAATATGTAATTATTAATATTTATTGAAGTTATAAATTTGTTGTTTCTGTCACATATTTTACTGGCCGAAGTAATTGTGAGTCATTTCTGATTTTTATTTATGGATGGATTGGTTATATTATTTTTGTCTAAATGTCAAAACTCATTTATAATACTTAATGGATTAGTCGGAAGCACGTATTTGAATGATTTAGTGAACTTGTGAATATATAAAGGTAGCGTAATTTAGTTAAGTATCTTGAATTAATTGTCTTTGATTTAGTTTTGTTTTTTATTGCTTTGGGAACAACGATATGTCAAACGAAATTGTAACGGTATCAAACATTCATTATCTTTGTCAAAAAAAAAAAACAGATGTCTTTAGACGCAATTTTTTCACAATTTTTAAATGACTGATGCGAACATCGTCCAAAAACAATTATGTTTTTACATTCACTCATTTAATCTGTCCCCCCCGTTAACAACCACTCAATTACTGATAACAATCGTTATTACACGATTTAATTTATTTCACTCGAAAATTGAGGTAACGTGTTTATAAAAACATCCTTTTATGACGAAAAGCAACAAGATATTCATTAAAAACTTGATGAAAATTGGTTTAATTGGTGCCAAGTTATTTATTTTACGTAAAAATGCTTGATTGAGTTGTCTTCGCTTTGACTTTTTATTAAGAAAATTATCAAGTCATCACATTAATTGCACTATTCATTGTTATGTGGACGAGGGCGTGGTAAAAGATTGTTTTGAGTTATTTACTGGATATTACCATTAAAGGGATTGGAAGAAAAATTATGTTGCTTGAAAAGGTGAAATAAGTGGGTCATATTTTTTGCACGCACTTGTTTTTATATGGAATTTGGTTTAAATTAATAAATATTTATTATTTTGCAAATTGGTATTTTTTTTTGTAATTTTAAACTAAATAGGCGTTATTTAGTTTAAAATTACAAAATTCCTTGGCCACCCGTGAAACATCGAAATAAACTCAGAGCTTTTATTCATCAACCATGTAGAATAAACTCTCGATTCAAACTTCAGACCCCAGTTTGAAATAGTAGTTTGAGTAGTAGTTAAGGAACAAATTTTGGAAAATCGTCTCTTTTTGCTTCTCTAAGTCATAAAAGGCCCAATGCAAAATTTCACGCTCCTAGACTCTATAGTTTTGGCAGTGCATTGATATGTCAGTCAGCCTCTCCTATTATATAGGTACTCGTATATAGTTAATTGACAGAAATAATCGATCCATAGCCTGACATTCAAGGAAAACACGATTCTAGTCTAATTCCTGTTTTCTATATGCTACGCGGACATGTAACGAAATAAGAAAATCTGTATCAGCAATCACACATTCACTTAGGAAGTTTTGGGTAAACATTAATTGTGCGTACATTTAAAGAGTGGAATTCCTTGCCGGAATCGGTGTTTCCTGGTGACTATAACCCGGGAATTTTTAGGTCAAGAGTGAATAGGTTACTTCTAGGTAAACATGCTCCATCGTCAACCGCATCGTCGCTTTCCATCAGATGAGATAGCGGTCAAGCGCGACCCTATAAAAAAAA
Organism: Mythimna vitellina; assembly: GCA_949316375.1. Taxonomy (NCBI): domain Eukaryota; kingdom Metazoa; phylum Arthropoda; class Insecta; order Lepidoptera; family Noctuidae; genus Mythimna; species Mythimna vitellina. The sequence goes on along the minus strand of OX438701.1, from coordinate 22,242,962 downwards.
AAGAAAATCTGTATCACTAATCACACATTCACTTAGGACGTTTTGGGAACACATTCATTGTACGTACAGCTAAGGAGTGGAATTCCTTGCCGGAATCTGTGTTTCCTGATGGCTACAACCCGGGAATCTTTAAGTCAAGAGTGAATAGGTTACTTCTAGGTAAGCGCGCTCCATCGTCGATCGCATCGTAGCTTTCCATCAGGTGAGATAGCGGTCAAGCGCCAACCTATCAAGAACGAAAAAAAGAACTTAGAAAAGCAATTTATTGCAAAAACCCTTTCATATTCCCCGCGCTATCTCATAAAATTAACGTCCATACAAAAAAAACTTCACTCAAGTTTTCCTAGTGAAATTCTAATTAGTATTTGCTAAGACATTTTCCCTTTTTAGGGTTCCGTTACTGCGTAATTTATGTTTCGCGTCGACATGTAGACATATTGTCGTAGGACGGCTGGATTGATTGATGGGTATTAGTGGTTCAGTAAGTTTTTTATGTGTTTGTGTTGGAAAAACTTGATCTGTATTGATATTTTGTATGTGGTGAGGTTGTGCGCGCATTATACGATTCGCGATACAGATTTTTTTGTCGTATTTGTCGGGTTGTTTTTTCTTCGTTTGATAGATGATAGTGGTGCATAAATATTTTCTACTTTGGATTCATAATCTTTTACACAATTTATTCCTAGCCAATAATTAAAAAAAAACTGGAGAAGTGCGAATCAGACTCGCGCCCTGAGGGTTCCGTACAAACTTACCTATGTAAATAGTTCAATTACGAAACGGAGTCTCAGAAGATTTTCCCAAATCGCAAAAAAATAATTGTGAAGTAACAATAAATTTAGAGTTTTCAGATTTATTTCTATACTTGTGCTATAAGACTTTGCTTTATGCCAAATTTCAGGATTCTGGGTCAACGGGAAGTACCCTATGAATTTTGATTTCCTTGAGAGTGTCGAAATATACGTTTTTTGCAACATAAACGGCCGTATCTTTTTATTTCATCATCTCACACCATCAATGATTGCATCACTGCTTGCCATCAGGTGGGATCGCAGTCAAGCACTGGCTTTTATCAATAAAAAAAAAAACTATCTTCTGGCAATAATTTCTACAATTCCCAGCTAGTTTAACGGTTAATAAAGCAATACATCTCTAAAGCAAACCATGTTTTCAACCACAACAATTACGACATTACCACATTTTCCGACGCACGCCACTATTACACGATACCAACACTAACATTTACACAAACTGTCAACTTCTTCATCAACAGAAAACATTACACTGATTATTAATTCCCCCCATAATCTTTTACACTACCATATAACATCTCATCAATTATGAAATCAGAAGTGATCAAGTCGTATTCCGGACGCAAGTGCGCGCCTAACCTTACTAGTGTAATATAATCGTTTTTAATAGTTGCATTAAGAGTGCTGTAAGGAACTCTAAGGTGCCCTTGTTTGGAGAGATAGCAGTATAAAAAATAAGGTACAGAAGGCTCATTTCTGAGTGGCTTGTGGCTAATGTGCCTGCAGCAAATCGATCAATCTGTGCGATTGAAAAACGGTATTACGTTGAAGTCAGAATGAATGGCCGTTCTTTACATGTTTGTGATTTAATGTCGTCTTTGAGTTAGTTCTAATAGTCTTTTGACCGTTCATTAGTGTGTAAAGTATACTATTACTATTCTAATAGGATTTTTGTAGTGGTCATCTTCTGAGAACCAAAAGACTCCTTGGAAAAAACAATTAATTAAAAAAACACCACATGATAGAAAAACTGGTTTTAAAATGGTAAGGTTGACAATCCTGGTTTTGCAATCGCGGACATTCTTAGTCCTTAGGTTGGATGAAATAATACAAAATTAAATATTACAACTGACTACGATGATTTTTGTCAGAAATGAAGATATCTGCAGGAGAACCAAGGTTACAGTCATAGACCGAAGAATCGCCAAACTTAAGTGGCAGTGGGCAGGGCACATTACTTGCAGAACAGATGGTCGATGGGGACGTAGGTTCTGGAAAGCCTCCCACAAAGTGTACCGATGACCTGGTGAGGGTCGCGGGAATCCGATGGATGCCAGACGCACTGGACCCGTCATGATGGCGACATTTGAGGGAAACCTATGTCCAACAGTGGACGTTTTTTGACTGAAATGATGATGAGGTTGATGACGATGGTTTTATCTAGTTCTAAATACTGAAAACAATACATATATCAAAAAGCCACCAGATTGTACAAAAAGTTCATTTTGACAAAAAAATTGAAGTTCATTGTTTTTCTCGTTGAGTCTTCACTTTTGGAGTCGGTTTTCCATACTTTGTCATAAAATAGTTTCCTTTATAGACCTATGATAACCAAGAGTGTATTGGTTGGTCCACAGTCACGAACCTCTTCGCTGACACCGACAATGCCATGTGTTGAACTTTTGGGCCAAAGTTTGATTTACCGTCCGAAGCAAAAGAAGAGAGACTTGTAATCTAAAAATCAGCAGTCGTTTCTAGCTCAGTAATATACAGTTTTTATCATTTTTAACCTTCTGGCAACATCTTCTTCATGACAACTGTACCTACACCTCCTTTTTTGGAATCGATACAGATCGATTTTATTTCATCTCATTTGTTTCAGTATTTTAAACGAATGCACATAATATAAATACTGTAGTTAATATCGCGATTTTATAATGTATCATGCTCCAGAAATGGGACGCGTAGATCGTCAGGTGACCAATATGTGCTTTGGCATTTTTAGTGTTATATACAGGAGAACCGAATATGGAGGAGGAGTGTAGGAGTAATAGGAGGTGTAACAGTGAAGGAAAACATCGCGAGGAAACCGGCATGTCCTAGAACCAAAAATTCAAAGACATGTGACGTTCACCAACCCGTACTTGGCCTGCGTGGTGGATTACGGCCGGTTCCCTCTCCTAGAGAGGAGGCCTAAATCCCAGCAGTGGGAACATTGAAAGGCTGATTGTGCTGTGTTATGCTATATGGAGTACAGTAATAATCACCACTTGTGTTTGTAGGATAAGTTAGTGTTAATAGAATTCTTATCATGTTTTTTTAGGGTTCTGTACCTCAAAAGGAAAAAAACAGACCCTTGTTCCCAGGCATCAGCAAAACAGACCCAGGATCACTTTGTTGTCCGTTTGTCTGTCTGTCTATCTGTCTGTCTGTCAAGACCCTTTATCTCGGAAATGCGTGGAAATATGGAGTTGAAATTAAAACCTTATACTGAAGTCTGAGGTTCCTAAAGACTGTGTAAAAATGATACGTTCGTTTATGTCGCAAAAAAAACGTATATTTCGACACTTTTAAAGAAATCAAAATTGTCGTGTAAGTGTTTTATAAAATCTATTTGTAAAATGAATATCATTTATCGTGCGGGAATCGAACCTCCAACCAGCATCGCAGCAACCAATCGCTCAACCATTGCAACATCCGCGTCATCGATTATGTTGTTACTACCGAGATTTAATAATAGTCGCCTTAGGAAACAAAAAAGATATTTATTAATATTTAGGAACCCAACATTATTTGATCAAAAGTGAATAAAGTAACAAGACTTTCACTACATTTCATCTTTTCTTGAAATACTCCAGAAGGTCACAAAAAAATCAAAATAATTTCCCAAAACTTGCACAATTCACCATTTCCAAAAATACGCAATAAATCAACCGAAAATCGTTTAATACTATCTAGAAATCGTTCGATTCTTAATTATTGTGCGCAAACTTCACCAAATACGAATATGCACTCAATACGCGATAACGCGCGAAGTAGCCGCGTATCAGATCGACACGCCTTTGCGCCCGCGCATGATATATTGTGGCAATTGAACTCGAATTTAGGTCTGATATCGACAGGTGGTAAGGCATTTGTCGTATTCGCTGAGGTTTACTTGGGTTTATATTAATTTGTGGTTCTGGGTTGGTCGGATAAATATTTGTGTGTACATTTTCACCAGTTTGATTAGAAATGGAATTGAGTTTAAGCTGATTCAGGTTAAGAATAATTACACTTAACACACTAATATTATATGGGCAAAAATTTGTAAGCGTGTTTATTGGTTACTTCTTCACACTAGAACGGTTGAATGGATTTGAATAAAATTCGGCACACGGGTAGACCATGTTTATTTCGATAGTATGTTCTCTTAAGACAGTTTTCCATTTTCATGCAGGCGTAGCCACTGGCAGCAATTACTTTAATAAATATTTATTCGAATAAAAATAACACAACGAATTATATTTTAAATTCTTGGCAACGTTTCTTGTCAATTTCAACTAGTATGCGTTACAATTCATCATCATCATCAACCACAGCCCAACTTTGTCTACTGCTGAGCCAGTCTTATCCTGGTTCTAGCTACGAGGGCAACAATATCGTTTGCCCAGCTTGCCTCCGGATGACCATCATTAGTGCTTCAGTCCTAGGAGCCACACTGTGATCACTTTACTTCACCCATCATCACCGCACCTTGCCAAGTGTCCTACCATTACTCATTATTAACACACATACGAGCAAGCACCACATACCTTCACCAGACTAGATAATTGCCCAGATAAAATTTAGAGTCAGCGTCTAGAATTTAAAACAGACCAACCGCAGCTTTTCCAAATCAAGTCCTAAAACTAGTCACAGCACTCCAAGTAAACATACAAAAAACTAGTCACACACTTAAGTTAAGTCAAGAACACACGACACCAATAAATCTCAATACAACACCTTACTAAGTGAAGAAAAATCGCCATCTATTGCTGGAGAAAACACCCCATTGCATAGAAAGTTGGTCTGTATCACACGTAGTGCGTGCGACAATTTCCTTTCCCGTTTTTGATGGTCACCAATTGTAAATCCAGATGGTGTATGCAAAATAGATAGGCTGGACTCCAAGTATAGGCAGAAAGCCTTAAATGGGGGTGAACACCTTTCCTGCAATGATGTGCTTTGGTTTAAGAGGCCAATACGTAGCTGTTTTTGTCGTTCGTGTGAATGTTTGGTAGGAGTAGTAAGTGGAGAGAGTTGAACAGTTTACTGTTTAAATTGTATATGCTCAGAGATGCTTTTGAAGTATGTGCTTTGGCATATTGATAGATGGCATAGATAAACCAACATCTTGCACTGTGTGATAGTTGTATTAGAAACTGTCCTAGCTTTCAATTTCAACCAGCTTAACTTGATCTTTGAGTAACTATTTCAGTAGGTACTCAGAAAAAAACAGTTTGTTTGGTTCCTTCTTTTGTCTTTATTAAACAGCATCAATTATTGTTTGGCTAATTATTTTCCTATTTTTTATCTTTACTAAATTTATCTCCCAGCGTATCTCCCTCAATACAATAAAAATTAGATTAGCTCAAGGTTATATATTCTATATTTTAATTAATCCGTATTGTCCCTTTGTGTTAAGGCCTGTGTAATTTTCTTTTATTCTTTCTCTGCCTAGAGTTGCCTAGGATCTATCCACGTTAAGGAAATCCTGCTCATAACACCATTTCCGTCTCAGTCTGCTACAATAAAATAATGAAATCTAATACCTATTTTTCAATATAAACCGCCATTTTCTCATTCCTTGTACCACACACCGACATGCTTTACAGCCAAACGTCGGCGCTACATCTTCGCTCGTTGTAAATTGTATACAGTTTTCGTCAATCAGTGTTCCGATTAGCCCCAAGCGACTGTTTAACGACTTCTGGTGTTCGTACAATCCTTAATACGTGATGGTATTGTTTTGTAGAACATGGGCCTTGATTTGACGAAGGGGGAATGTATTAGGTTTGTTTGTGAGGTCGGAGATGGGTTTGAGTTTAGTATTGAGAATGGTGCCGGGGTCAGTTTTGTTATTGATGATGTTGATATTGGTGATAGTGAAGTGGTAGACGAATAAAGAGGTATAAACGAAACAGTGAATAATAATGATATGCCATAGATTAGTAGACACGTAGTAAAACCTGTCTATAAGGAAGATGACTCATTAAAACTATAATCATAAAATGAAACTAGGTACATATGTGAAGTGCGTCTAGACAATATTTTTCAAAACAAAAATCGAAATCAAAAAGAATCTTAATCATCATAATCGCATATTCACACAGTTCATACTCGAGCATACAGTTCAAAATTGACAAGTCAAGTTTTACATTCACCAGCAATCGGTTACATCCATATTAAAAAACATTTTGACACTGAAGATATTTCTCAAGACAAAGATTACGGTATTACACGCGGGTGATAAATCGCAACAATTTGTATTTATACCCAAAATGGACGATAAGCAAGGAAAGGAAGCGATAAAAATCAACAATGTTCAAACTTTGCAAGAATTACTTAATTAAACCGTAATTTTAAAGGATCTGATAAAATTGTTGGGATTGCAACCCAAATATCGGACTTTGATATATCATTCATTTACCGATTCCGGTGATTCCAAATGATAAAATCTCTGAGATTTATAAAATATTCGCAGGCGTGGTAAATCGATCTGAGTACAAATTAAGCGAAGAAATATGGTATGAAATTAATATTGTTCCCTTAATATAGTCAAAAGAGAAACCGGATACGAACAATATCTGTGAAAATACTTCAAAGAAGTTTCCTTCTTAAATTTGGCGACAAGTCGAAAATTAATGGGATCCATATTTTAGACTGTAAAAACTTTTACCAAAAACTTTTTTATCAGGGATATATTTTCAATTCCAGTAAGTGTAGTGAATTATTTTTAATAACGCAAAATGAACCACTTGTACAACGCTGTTCAAAATTCGTTCGCTGATTACTTTGATTAAGCATGTACTTACTCTGAAAATATTACGCTCAACCTTTCATTTATCAGCCTTTATTACCAGTAATACTTATAAAAATATCGAAATCAGACCAAGCAATTCATTCGCGTCAGCCCCTGATGGAGTATCTTCACCCAAAAACATCAAAGATTATTCATAAGAGTTGAATCCATTACTTCGGACCCCTTGTCTTACAGACGTGCTCAATCCTTCATCGCTCGTTCGCGAAGCCCAAAAAAGGCACAAAAAAAAAAAACATTTCGGATATGTTAACAGTGCCCAGTCACGCCAACTTGTTAGCACAGCCCGAAAACATGTTATTATTCAACATTTATTTAATTTTTTTAAACCTGCGTCCGTTTGTTACGAGAACGGGGGAATCGGTTTAACAAAATACACAATTGCGCACGCGATGGCTCGAAAGTGATTTTTTCGGAAATTTTCGCTGTCGTGTTCTGTCAATGTCGGGCGAAAAGTGGCATGTCACTTTTGTGTGTTTATGTGGCATTTTGGGTGTGATTTTTGGAAATCAATACAGACATCCTTCTACGTTGTATTGATGATTCCAATTAAAATGTGTTTAACACAAAATTACCTTTTAAAGGTGTTCCAAAGTGCAAGTGTTGTAGAGCAGAGAGCACGAAGGTATGGCAAACGATGTAAGGTACTGTTTGAGTAGCTCCGTAATCGCATCCTAGCTCATTGAAGTACCCTCTTTGACTAAGTTGTACCTGTATGAAATAAAAGAATGTAATTAAAAAAAAAATGAGCGTGGATGTTCATTGTGGTTCTGTTCATCCAATTAATTTAGTCTATCTCTGAAAAAAAAATCAAATTCAAGTCGTTGTTACTCAGTATAAATTAAAGTTAAAACTTATCAAAACGTAAGGACTTTAGATATGTTTTTGGCAAAATCGAAATTACCCTTAAGTTCCCTCATTAATGGTTCCTTTTGAATCTTCAGGAATAATATCTACTATGATTTTATTATTCCCGTTAAGTAAATTGTTTTTTCAATTAATTTCGTTTTCCACAATCAAATTGCTTTTCTAGTCAACCACGGTAAGACCGTAGAAAAAAAAAGCATGTCCGATTTCTTAAAAAAAAAACATATCAAACATTCTTTCATCTGTATAATAAGTGCCATCAACATCTTCACAATAAAATCAGCATCGACATCTTCACAATTTTCAACCATTGCCTCTGACTCAATACCAACTACACTTCGCCCATACAACCCACTCATACAACATGGTCTGACCTCTTCAATGGCACTTCACATCTCGACCACAATATTTGTTCAGTAGGAGTCCGACACCCAATTTTTTGGCTCATCAAGCCACTTGACCGTCATAACACTTAGCTGGCGTTCGGTAAATTTTAAAGTTTTACTTTTGGCGTTCTTAAGGTTACCTCTTGAAGTTCTGGATTTAGTTCCTGTTGTTATATAATGATTGGTTTTGAGGAGTTGTTTTGTTGTAAATCTGGGTTATTTATCAGAATTTCAATGAATCATAGAAAGTTGAAGACATGACAGAAATGATTGTAGTTTTTTCCTTTTATCTGTAAGAAGATCTCCTATTTAGAAGTTCCATAAAATATGCAGCCTAAAAGGGTGCAAAAACCTGTACAACTTAGTCAAAGGGCTTAGGGTACTTCAATGAACTAGAATGTGATTGCGGAGCTACTCAAATCGTGCCTTATCTCTTATGTCGTGCTTTCCGTGCTTTCTGCATAATACCACTTGCACTATGAAAGACCTTTACTAAGAACTTTGGGTTTAGCGTATTTAAATTAGAATAATCGATACAACGTAGAATGACGTCCGTATTGATTTCAAAAATTACACCCATCCTAACTGATGTGATCTTTTGTCTTTAAGAAGAAATCTAAAAGAGGAACCAGTGACTGAAAAGAAGTGTAGAAATTGGTTGTTATCGAAATGTCACATCAAGCGGAGAAATGAGGAAGTAATCGTGAAAATAGTATTGAGTATGAATGTGAATGGCTCTTACTAAACGAAAATAAACTACGAGTAGAATGTAAGAAATATGATATGGGTGACAAGAATGCCTTTTGAGATGGCAATTAAAAGAACTACGGATGAACCTAAAACTTGTTGGGTTGACCTCAAACAAATGACCCATTGCAATTCATAGAAAAATTTAACTTAAACTATTGGTATGGAAGTTTCCCCGAAAGTCGAATAAAACAAACAACGTAAATTTACTCTACAACACAAGTACTAATGTATATATTTCTTCTAACTTATTTGGACTGACAACAGATCCATATTTTATTAAGACCTTTTTTTATAATAAACTTAGAGTTGCCTTACTAAATAAATTATTACATCATAATCAGTTGACATTCTTTGTGACACAAGTAGTGGGTACAGCAACATGGTAGACTAACAATGAGTAACGGATATGCTTGAACATTTATTAGTATTATAAAATTGGTATAAGCTTTTTTGTTGTATTGCTAATAAGGTCACTCCCAAATTTATCAAAACATATGTCCAAGTTTTTGTAGTTGGCACGAGATGAGCAAATTCTTGACTTTTTTAAATTATTAATATTTATACATTTATAACTAGGTGATAATATAAGTTGACACACTAACCAATAACTAAGTTGATTTAGTTCCACCTTCGCAGTCATGAATTTGTTTATCGTGCCTATGACGTTGCTCCGTGCAAGGGAGCAGTGGTGGCCAAGTGGTAACAGTCCCGACTTACGAGTTGTAGGGTATAAACCCAGCCAGGTGCATTAGTTTGTGTAATTTATTTCATCACCACTGCTCTCAAAACGGTGAAGGAAAACATCGTGAGGAAACCGGCATGTCCTAGAATAAAAATTCGAAGACACCTGACATCGGTCCAATCTCTCTGCTAGAGAAAATGTCTCGAGTCTCAGCAGTAGGAAAATAAAATGGCTGATTATGCTATGCCCATAAAACATTTTATCTCGAGGTCCTGCAAAGGAAAAAAGCATGTCAAGCCGTTAGTCCCGGTTGTCATTCGTAGATCTTTGACAGTCGTTATAGGTAGTCAGATGCCAGACAGTCTGACCATTAGTCTGTCTACGGAGTGTCGTGTTGTCCAGTAACTGGGTTGTGGAGGTGTGATAGGCAGTCACTCCATGTAAAACATGGACATCCCGCATCCGAATAGACAGGAATGCGAGCTCAAGCTAATTGAAAAAAGGCTAAGGAGATGAAGCTCATCGTAAAGAATAACGAAAAGAGAAGAAAAAGAGTAAATAAGAATAAAAGCTGTCATACGGGGTTACCATGACGTTCAAAGTAAGATTGTGTTACATTCTTATTTCAGTGTGGATAAGAGACAGAGCTATACAGGTTGTCTAGCGCCATCTCTTACCCACACTGGAAATAAGAATAAAAAAATATTACTTTAAACGTCATCGTACAGGTCATAGTCAGAAGCTTCAGGTTTTCGTATAGTCTTTAACAACCAAATATTTCGAAATACTACAACTTTTTCCTTAACTCTTTTAATACTACTGTTTATGACCAATAACGAGACTTTAAAGGGTTGAACTAGGCTGAATAAATTATCACATTTCTTCCTTGTTCACAAAAAATACAATCAACTTTGCGAAAGAATGTAGTTAATTAATGTAAGCAGGAAATGTCGTTTTGTTTTAAGTTCATTGCTGCTTATGTATGACATACATTAAAACCTATGGAAGAGAACAAGCAATGGATGATGTTGAGGGAATAATAAAATTGTATAATTTTTGTTTCACTGCGCAATGGAGGTTTTAAATACTTTATAGTCATTATTGAAAGTTGAATACTTACATGAAGATGTGTTAATTCGTTATTAACAAAGTGATGTATAACTTCTCGTCCGTTGTGCAATGTAGGAAAAATAAGGAGTTAATTAAGTTAATTTGTGGGGCTACATAAAATTTATTACACTTGTGTTGAAGTGTTAATAGACCAGCTGTTAGAAAATAAACTTTTAAATTAATGATTTTTTCGTTTCATGGAAATATGCATGTTAACTATGTCTGTACTTGATGCGTAACTTCCTTTTCAGAAGCAAGTGAATTGTAGTAATAGCCTTGTATGTAGATATATTTGTGAAAAAATATTATGTTCCTTCGTTTCAACAAATCAGTGTTGGTTTTCTTATATATATTTTTAAACCAGTGTTTGACTGCGATCCCAACTGATGATAAGTGGTGATGCAGTCGTTGATGGTAAATCGCACTAGTTTATTAAGAGGCTGTACACTCTAGCCTTGAAGACACCCAAATTATAATCGGACGAAAGACCACATCAGGCAAATTGTTCCAATCCTTCAATGCACGGGGGTATAAACGACGAGGCGAAACGTTTAGTCCAGACCATAGATGTGTTAACAATGTAAGGGTAGACACTCGCCTTATGTCGGGTTGTCCGTTTTTATTTTCATCATTGTCATTATTTCAGCCAAAAGACGTCTATTGTTGGACCTAGGCCTCCCCCAAGAGTTTTCACAACAACCGGTTCTATGCGTTTCGCAACCATCGGAATCCTGGTCAGGTCATCGGCATAAATAGTAGTGTTTTCCAAATCTTTCTTTTAACTTTTACTTTTATGTCTTTTTTCTTATAGGTATTTTTAGTCATTTATATATTTTTTTAATTCTTTCATATTCTTATAAGTGATTTCATTATTATTTTGTTTTGTTACAGATGAATCAACAATGTAAAGTGTGCGGAGAACCCGCGGCTGGCTTCCACTTCGGCGCGTTCACCTGTGAAGGCTGCAAGGTAAATAATGTTTGAATAAAAATTTATTAAAATTTAAATAATTTAGCTCCAATTTTAAAAAGGATCATAGCCTTATGTTCCGCAATATACGCGTAAGAAACGTAATCTGGGTACCTCTGAAAAAGTCTTTTAGATCAAATAATTTTATCATGAAAAGCATTCAATTTTATTATTCCAAATAATAATTAGTTCTACTGACCAAATAAAAATAAACTGACAGCATATCCTGATTATTGATTTTTTTTTCTTTTCTGCTAATTTCAAACTAAATCAATGACTATCAAATTTGCATATTGCAATTAATTTGTTAAGACACATTGATTAGCTACTTCTAGATGTTATCTGAACATCTTTATTAAGTAAAACATGAAATAAATCAGATGTTTATTTTTAAACGTTATGTATAAAAATCAAATAAATCTACAAGGCCTATACAAATAAAAAATGGTATTTTTTACGAGAATGGATCTCAGAACTTAAACATACTTGATTAAAGACTCCTAGCCATAGTGTTCAACTTGACTTTCAACGTATCTAAATAACGCAAAACAAAATAAAATAAATAAACTTACGACAAAGCCACCCTTTTCCTTAGGGCGCTTACACATCATCCGGTGTAAGTAACGCTAAATAATGAGCTTTTCTTAGTTTTTTTTATGAAACTTAACATCACAAGTGACTAAATTTGTGGAGAAAATTTAAATTTAGATTTATTACTGTTATATTATAATTATATTCGGAGGTTTTATTTTATTTTTATATTTAAGTTTCTTATTTTAATTTAAATGTGAAAACACAACAGACTCATAAATTATTTTCTATTTCGATTCACTGTTTTGTTTTAATATGCTATATGATTCTATATTGTCTGGTCTACACTGTCCTCTCATACCTACAAATTTTGTGATATAGAAACATTGTAAAAGACCATCTCTTTTTTAAAAGAGTAACAGTAGAGTATCTTATCTTTTCTATAGGAATATATATATATATATATATATATATAGTAGCTTCAACGTTTTATAAATACCCATGTAGGCCAATGTGAAATAAAAAAAACGTCTGACTTTGGCTTTGTTACAATTTGGGGGTCTTTAAGTCAAGAAAAAATTGGTTTCTTCTAGGCAAGCATGATCCATCGTCGACCACATCATCGCTTTTCATCAGGTGAAATGTGTCAAGTGCGATCTTATCAACAAATCAAAAAAAGAACTTATGAATTCTCTCAACGCAAAACTCAATCGCGTCCATTCATATAAACAGTCCCTAACCCTAGACGACGAGAATCTAAAACTCGATGGTATACGACGTGAGCCATATAGAATGGAACAGATTGACGCGTGAATGGTCGTCAGCAGAGCCGGTGGTCCGTCTTGCGGAATAAATCACGGTACAAGTAAAATTGTCTGATTGTTCCAGTGTATTGGTTTTATGGAGAGGCTTGGTATTTAGATGGATGGCGGAAGAGATACGTCTGATGTACGTACGGCGAGACTGGATTAGAATATTGGACTTCCTTTGGATTTATATATGCAGTGTTTTTTTTTTAGTATCGAGCAACTTTTGTCTCCACAGCTAATTTGTTTCTCACTTGAAGTCTACGGGATAGTATGAAAAATCGCGAATGTACCAATACGATACCTGGTAGACTTTTTTGTCTGTGGGTTCGGCGATAGACTGGCAACTATCGCAAGTCGCCGATGAAAGTCGCGTCGCTGTCGCTCCCGTGTGAGCCTCTTCCAAATCTCAGCGAGGAACCTCTCGGTGGAGTTGCTCGAACCTTGTAGATTAACCAAGAGGGTGCCCTCTTGGTTAATCCAGCAATAAGTTCTTACGTAATAGGAGACAGAAAATGAGATTCGTTTCCGAAAGAGACTTAGAAAACAGTGCTTTGATGTCTGTCAAGCTTTTACAAGAAATTGATTGAAGAAGGCACCATGCCAGGATAAATGGATGGCTATGGAGGAGACTTTAGCCTGATAGCGGAATAGTATAGGCTGTTTAATAACAACTTTTATAATATAACTTACTTAATAGAGATATTGCCATAGTGTTTCGTTTATAAATGGAGAGGAAAAATTTTCGGTACTTTCTTTTTTTTTTGAGGTTGCAAATTTTCACTATGTTTGTTAAAAAAAAAGTATTATAATTTCTTCCCAAAAATGAGGCTTTATCGTTCTTTATTGTTTATTCTTAATGGGACATCATCGAATATCTCTCACCCCGGGGTAGATCGGGAGATAGTGTCTGATTTTTACTGATTAAAATCCACATGTTTTCCTTCACTTGCCCTTTGTGTACCAGGGTCGAGATAAATCTTTCGTACACACTCAAAGCCTTATCATCAAAAATCTTAGGACACATTTCTATGAAACGATTACTGTTCAACAGGTCCTTACTTAGAGCTCTGCCCACCCTACAAGCGCAAAACAGCGTAAAGATAGCCGACTTTAATATCATTGCTATCGGTCACATGTTATGTCAAATGATTAATGACAGGCATCGTCGGTATTACGTGTCAGCCTCGGAAGGCAATTGTGACGCAGTTGCTATTGTAAACGCTTTCGAAAGGTCAGGAAAATTATTTCATTGGTATTTTCTTGGAATATTTTAAGCTGCGCAATGTTTAAAAATGTAGTTAAAATCTTGAGTTATTTAATTATTTTAATTCTGCTCCATTTATGAGTTTTATAATTTTTTTCCACACAGTTATTGTAATAAAAATTTGATTGTACAATTAATGTGACGAATTTTCAAGCGTAGCTCAATAATTGTTGTTATTGCTTGGATTTGTATCGACAGCCAAAAACATGATGCACACAAAAATAATTTGTGAGGCATTTTTTTTTAAGTTGGGAAAATCATCTATTGACGAATCTCGCTCTTGGGCGGAGCGCGAGATAGTGTCAGACTTTTAGTGACTAAAAACCCACGTACCGGGGCCGAGTCTTCCTTTCAGAATCAGACCCTTCTCCAGTAAGCTTTGACCCTGCTGGGCCCCGACAGTTGTTGACATCTCCTTGAGGCGCGTGGAACAGCACGCGCCGTCGTCGACTTGGGCTCGGTCCGGACGGTTACTGGACGGTCGGACGGCGAGCTACCCATTGCTCGCCGTCCGCAAACCCGCGCCTACCGTGGCCAAAAATCTGGATCGGAGTAATGCATCGATAATTCTGTTCTAGAAAACGGGTATACACATAAACTTATTGCTTTTTAAATATTATTACAACCACTTCGAATAAGTCATTTTTGAAAAAAAAATATGTGGTTATTTTTTATCACAATGTTTCTGAGACTGTCTATCATTTGAATTCGTAGCATTGCTGTACTTTTTTTTCAGGATTAAGGACTCAAGTTTCAATATAACGTTAGAGTGAAAGTAAGTTTTGAGCGAGGGAATTATCAAATAACTTGCTCATACAGAGCGAGAGGGGTTTCACCACTGCTGAAACCGACATATCCTAGAATCAATCTGTATCTCACTTATAAATGCTGATCTTTTGGCGATTAGTGATTGGTCAAGCAGATTTGGGGTTACTGTCAACGTCAGTAAATGCCAGGCTATTCTTATTGGCAGTTCATACTTTTTACGTAGCTTGGACACTAGCCGACTACTGCCGCTTCTTTTCGGCAATACAGTTATCCCTCTCTCGCCACACGTTAAAGACCTTGGCTTATATATCGACGATAAGTTAAGCTGGAATAAGCATATTGCTCAGGTTAGCCAGAGGGTCACCTTCACGCTGCGATCTCTCTATAGATTCAAGAATTTCCTTCCATCAAGCACTAAAGCCACTTTGGTCCAATCGCTTGTCTTGCCTATAATTGACTATGCTGATGTTTGTTACTCTGATCTATCCCAGGAACTTCTAAACAAATTGGATCGACTTCTCAATAACTGTATTCGTTTTATATTTGGCCTTCGTAAATATGATCATATTTCTTCTTTCCGTTCTCAGCTTAAATGGCTGCCTATCCGCCACAGGAGATCCCTCAGATCCCTCTGCACACTCTTCACTATTATGAACGATCCATGTGCTCCTGATTACTTGAAACAATATTTTAAATTACTGGGCAGCTCTCATAATTTCAACCTTCGAGCATCCAAAAACATTCTTCTTCATATTCCTTCTCACCGTACTGGGTTTATGGCTAATTCTTACACAGTCTCTACCATAAAACTCTGGAATGTGCTTCCCCTTGACATCAAAAAAGCTGAAAGTAAATTTTCCTTCAAGCGTAAAGTTCGGAACTACTACTTGAAGTTATCTCAATCTTAATTCGGTCTTCGTCATAATTGCTATATTTTAAGTTCTCTTAATTAGAATGATTTCTTATGTATCATAGTATTTATTAGTTTATTATATTAGCATATATACGTATTTTATTATTATAGCCACTTAATTTAATGATACCACATTCTATTTCAAAATATCTGTTATTTATTTATTGTGCACAACTACCACAGTGTTGTCTTTTTAACCCAATGGTTGACTGGTAGAGAATGCTTTGTGGCATTAAGTCCGCCTATGTACCACCACTGTACATGAAGTTTAAATAAATAAATAAATAAATAAATCAAAAACTTCGAAGACATGTGACATCCACCAACCCGCACTGGGTCCGCGTGGTGGATTACGGTCCATACCATCTCCTAGAGAGGAGGCCTGAGTCCCGACAGTGGAAACATTATAAGGCTGACTATGCTATGCTAGTGCGTTTAGTTCTATCGGAAGTTGTGCTCGACTTTCAATACTATAAGCTTATAATCTATATCACTCACTAACCCATAACAATTTTCCCACAGTAACACGTAATACGAACGAATACGACGGCCAATCACAAATTGTCGCGCCCGTCGCCCGTCGCCGTCGCAATTTGCTACTCCGAATCAATTTGCGACGTTTTTGTCGCCCGTAATGTCGCCCGATTCAATTTTCTGTTAACTGCGTCGTTGTTTTGTTGCTCCAGCAACTGAATTATGGACGTAAAGAAACTTATTCTGATTTCGTAATTGCATTGCGTATTATGAAGTGAAGGCGTTTGAGTTAACGGGTTTTGAATTGAAGTAGAGTGAGCTAGTTTTATGGATTTTACTATGAAAGGGATATGTGGGATTAATAAAGGATGACTGGTAGAGAATGCCTTGTTGCATCAAGTCCGCCTATGTACCACTACTGTACATGAGACACAAGAATGAAACTGTACATAAATAAATAGTTATTATGAAATGTTTTTTTTAATGATTTATCAAAAATTATCCATAAAATCCGGGCAAGTGTGAGTCGGGCTCGCGCACTGAGGGTTTCCTTACAAACTTACCTATGACAACAGTTAGTCTCAAAGATTTTTACGAATCGCAAAAACAGTTTTTTTCTTTTGTGAAGTAACTACAAATTTACAGTTTTCAGTTTTTTTCCCTATTTTTATGCTATGAGACCTTTACTTATGCCAAATTTTAGGATTCTAGGTCAACGGGACGTACCTTATGAATTTTGATTCCCTTGAGAGTCTCGAAATATACGTTTTTCACAACATAAACGGCCGTATCTTTTTTTTTCGCTAAGTTAAAAGTTTGATTTTTTCACAGCTTCAAGAGACCGCAAACTCGAGTATATGGTTTTAATTTCAACTCGATACCTTCACGCGTTCTTGAGATAAAGGGTCTTGACAGACAAACAGACGAACAACCAAGTGATCCTATAAGTGTTCCGTTTTGTCCTTTTGAGGTACGGAACCCTAAAAAAAAGAAAATTATAACAAAGTATCCCATATCCAGGACATGGTCTACCCTTATGTCAAATGTGTCATAAAAATCCGTTCAGCCATTGCAGCGTGAAGAAGTATCAAACACACACATACATACAAAACATCGCCTTTGTAATATTAGTATGATGACCTCATTTCCTACAAACGTGTACTTACTATGAAATCAGAAAGAATTACGTGAATAACAAAATAATTAATTCTGTTAATGACATTTATCAAACATTAAAACAACAAAAAAATCTAACTGCTTATTAAAAAACAAAATATGCAATACTCACAAAGATCACACCTACTCACGTATGATTTTAAATAAGTATTTAAAATACATAATTTGGCATCAAAATTAACTCCGCCCATTGGTTGTAGATTTGTTGCGATCATTTTAAGACCACCCAGTATCAAGGCGAGTGAATATGTCGCCAAGTTATGACAAAAAACCTCGCTAGTTAGTGAGTGATGATCAGAGGTCGGAATTAGGTAGAGTTAAATATGTACTAACACCGATTTTATACAGCGAAAGATTAAATAGGATATGACTCAAATCCCCAGATCAATTTTAAAGAGTAGCTTTTTTATGACATTATCAGTAATATAGTAGAAAAAACTTCTTCCTGCATTAATGACGAGGAGGAGTAAATTTGTTGACCTTACCTCAGTTGACTTATAGAGATCTTCTTCGATGAAAAATATTAATAAAAATTGTATGCTTTAATTATCTTTGTTATATTTGTCTTATTTATCTCTGAGGTTTTTATTATAATTTATTTGTAATATAGTATTTTTCTTATTTATTATTATTCATTAGAATTCCCCGGAAGACCCATATTAATATCAATATTTCGATGTAAGTAAGTGCATTAATAACTCTACCTAATTCCAACCCCTAGTAATGATATATTATTTCATTTCTTTAACATGGCTTCTTTAACTGATCGTTCAGATTCTATCGCTTTGACTGAGACCTTTGATTTTAAAGCTACTGTTGGAGTAAGAGTAATCACATTAATATTATGAATAGAAAATGTCCTGAAGTAGCACTTTTGCACTATAATATCTCCTACCCACTTGACTAATCTGTTGTCTCTATGTTGAAGCTGGCCTTAATCGAAATTCGGTCGAGATAATTATTATTATTACTCAAATAATTATTGTAAGCAAGATAACTATTATAGGGAAAAAAATATTACTGCAGATATCTCAACTATTAGTCATCTCCAGTTTTAATGAGCCCAAAATTGATGACCAAATTGCTTCAATCAAACCATATAGAGGAAACCTTTATAATATTTTCACACAATGATATCAGACAGCCTAACCACGGTTAAGAAAAAAAAGATTCTGCAAATGAATTCAAAAACTTTACACAATACGCGATGACTGACGATATCACATGTCTTTCAGAGGAGGCCGAACCTGTACATAATTATACATCTCCAGCCGACTTTACTCGACATATAAGGTAACAAATTGACCAATTTATCAGTGTTTAACAATTGCTTATTGATAAGGAGAAGCCGAGGATAGTTCGGCGGTATAGCCAAGGAGACGACGGCGTTTTTTCTTGCGACATCCACGCGCAAATTAATTTATTGGTGTAATTATTGAGGATAATTTGATTTATTACCTGTTTTTTGAATTTTATTGCAGCATTAAATAGTATTTTATAAGCTTGAAGTTTTGAATATACTCAAATATCAGTCAACTGTTTACTTATTTTTTTCCCAAATACTAGTCATATAGTAAACAAAAAAATACATGATTGAAATAAGTCATTGACATGTGCTATATTATTTGGTGTAAGAACTTACAATATTTTTCCAAAATTCCTGCATAGTATGTCAATTTCCCCAAAATATCACTGTGGAAATGTGTAGTTGATAAAAACAACGAATAAAGAATAAACCTTTGTCCTATCAAAAACAGATTTTTAAGATTTTTCTTTAATGAATTAAAGTAATTGTTACACATCATTCTACAATTTACGAATATTTTATTATATTTTATGGTCATATGTAGTTTATTTACAAAATAAAACCAAACAAAGAATACGTAGTATTTCGTTAATGATTTATCCAAATTATATTATTTTATCTCATTTTGCAACTAATTTGCTGTGCATTACAAATTACATACAATTCTGTGATTTTCCTGATATTTTCCTCAAGATTTTGGGTACATAACACACTAATTATCATGTCAAGTTTCGTTAAAATTGTAAAGATTTCATATCCTCAGGGGTTATAAGGCTAAATGTCTAATGTAAAGGTAAAAAATCTCAACGATCTTAAGATATGAAAGTCTCGGTAACTTATAAGTGTATTCATTATTTATTTAGCTTATTCATCCGATACTACCTACTAGATTTTAGCATCATAATCATCCTTAAGCAAACATAAAAAACTATCAACTTTCTCTCCAAATAATTTCGATTGTACAAAACAAAAGTTGTCAAGCTCTCCGACCACACCGATACGACACAGCCCATTTCTATGAGAACGAAGACAATTTGTGAAAGATAATTACAAATTCGATGTTATAAATCAATATATAAATTCATTAATTGTTAGGAAAATAACACAGCCGTAACTTTCGATAAACGGTTACCGAATGTTGTTTTATAATTGGTGTCGAGCGCTATGATTATCTTTTGTGATAGTGTGAATTATATTCATTAGATATATTCTATAGACGTGATTTCCATTTCTGCTTTTGTTGTTGTCTTTAAAATCTAATGGATTCAAAAGAGATTATCAGGAATAATATATCTGTTTCTATACTCAAAGTTTTTTTTTATGTGACATGATATGTCACACCCAATAAATTAAAAAACAAATATACATGGTGGCCCGACTACAGTAGTCTAAATTTTTTATTTTAGTTAGAGGGCATCGTTAGTAATTCTTTAGAAAAAAAGCATTTGTTCTGCAAAAATCTATAGTTTAAAGTTGTAATTATTTTTTCGTGAATTTCGTAAAGTCAAGTCAGTTCATAAAACCGTTCTTGTGGTAAAACTATTCATTTGAATGTAATGAAATTAGGTATAAAAGTAGTGCAGTCAGGTCACTAGCCATACCGTATTTTTTTTTTTGTTTTGCATCATGTCAAACCGGCAAAATGGATTTAGATAAGATTTGACACATCGGTAGACCTAATCTAAGAATAGCACATAAGGTACTGGTCATCCGGGCCCCGGTTCAGGCTATAGTCCAGAGCGAGGGGGAGTGCAAAGCAGTAATGCTAGTAAAGGAGGCGGCTGTAGGCGTGAATGAACGGACATCCCCAGCCATCGGAACCCCGACCCCGATTGCTCGTACCTCACCGACGGGCCGTCCGGTAACAGTCTGAGAGTGGACCGAGCCCAAGTAATCGACGGCGCGTAGTGTTTCACGCGACCCCAAATAACACGGGATAAGGGCAGGAAGATGATGTAGTGTTTCACGCGCGCCTCAAGGAGATGTTATCAAACAGTACGCTTCCTCTACTAGGGCAATGGGTTCGCTTTTGAAAAGAAAATCCCTGGAACGCGAGGCAAAGAATACAGGAGTAGGTTTTAGTCAGTAGAATTCCGACACGCTCTCCCACTCCGTTCTAGAAGAGGTTACTTGTCATCCCAGACGAATATTCCCTCAGGCGTGATTGGGATTCTGTCCAACATTTACGAAGATCCCCATGTAAGGGACATTGCATAAATATCTTTCTGAACTTTTCAACCACGAAACGGTGGTTACGAAACGGCGATTTGTTTTCGTAATTGGTGCCTGCACGTATCAGTTATCAATATATTATAATCAGAAACGTATAAACATGATAAATGTCAACCATTTTAAGCGTATAACAGATATACTTTTCCTATATCTCCGATTATACTTAACATAATTAACTGTTTATTCAAATGACAAAATAAAAACAGGGAGTGGGCGAAGAATCGAAGATACTTTATGCTAATTACACCCTTTGGTCTCAAGTTTTAAGGGTCATTATTCATTGTTTTAGTATGTTGATTTTGTTAATCTTATGTCTATAATTGATCGTAGGTGTTCGATAGTTTTTCCGATCGTTAGTTCGCGATTTATTGTTGTTATAAAAACCTTTGATATCGGAATCCGCTGTTTGATTTTCTAATGAAGTTTTAGTATTAGAAGAAAACAAATTACTGTTCAAGTTGTTGCATCACCGTAGGGTGTGGTAAAACTACCTAACATTTTGATGACGCTATTGTCCTACTCCAAGGGAGCCGTAAGGAAACCAGCACCCCTCACAAACCTAGATCACCGTCTTCGACATTACTGTCAACGTATACTCCCTCCACTTTGATCGAGCCAGCCCGCGATTCGAGTTTTAAAACCACCCCAAATCAATGTTAGGTCCAGCCCGTCCTTTACTATTCTCCCCCAGCAATGTCCTAAGCTGAGGTTTGTATACCACAGGGAGCCCGACCACCGTCTTCTACATTTCTGTCAACGTATACCCCTCCTTTGTTCGAGCTAGCCCCCGATTCGAGTTTTAAATCCACCCAAAATCAATGTAAGGTCCAGCCCATACCTTGCTATCCTCCCCGAGTGATACCCTAAGCTGAGGTTTGGAGCGCCCTTAGAGTCATATTATTTTGGTTCTGTTTTCAGGATTTTTTCTAAGTTCTGGCTAGAGCCTTTATTTTATTAAGGTTGCCACAAGCAAATCCGGTTAATTAGACGACCACCTAATAAGTTGATCTGCTACGAGCCATATAGAAAAAAAAACTTTATTTGGTTTACGAAAACAGAAGTTTTATTCAGTGAACTAACGGTGACAAACCTTCTTGCATTGACAATAAATATAAACCTAGTACTTGACGTTAACGTATTTTGTCAAAAAAAATTACACATACAGAAACCAATTACATTTACACAAACAAACACAAACAAATTAAACATACAAAAATTAAAACGACAAAATTATTTACTATATTTAAATGACGCACGATGTATCCTCATCCAGTGTCACATTATCAGACTGTTCATACTGTCGGTGATTGCGATAATATAGTTACAAAAAAATAAAAAATAATATGTATTTAATATAATTTTCATAGAAAATCATTTAACAGAGAAATAAATCCGTAAACAATTCAATTCTTAAAGTAACATTCAAAATGACAATTGTACGTCGTATGTTGCCCTTCACAAACTATGTCACACATTTATACCTCAAGTCTGATGACATGTACCTTATGGTACTTACATTACCAATTTTATTTCGCCATAACTCCCGTTCAATCTAAACTCAAAGCTAAAAACCTATTTCATAATTTACTAAAGGTTTAATACCTAAAGGCATTTAGTTTGACATTTACTGTATTAATACGCTTTTTGTAAGTAATATTTACACAAGTCAAATTAAATTTAGTTAACGTCTAAACGCATTAATACGGCTAAATAGCTTAGTTAGGCTTTTTATTAAAACCTTGAATGCAAGCAAATGAAAGGGAATTAGGGTTTGAATATTATTGCTTAACTTTATGTAGGTACTGCGATGACACCAACGTTATTATGAGGATTTTACCCTTTTGAACCGCAGTACTGCAATATGGGATCGTAAAATTCATAATTAGCTTTCTAGGATGTAAGGCTTTATGGCAAAACGAGGTTGTTTGTTGTTGTAAGTAGCGATTAAAATTTTATTGATCTTTCGTGATATTAGAACAAGGACAGAAGTAAATCACATTCGTAATGTACAGAGCATCAGTTAGAATCGTCATTAGACATCACAAAAAGGATAATAATAATATATTTTTTTAATATTTTTAAATGGTTTTTTTTATGTGTGTGTTTTTTTTTTTTTTTTTTTTTTTTTTTTTTTTAATTGATATAAACCAGTGCTTGACTGCGATCCCACCTGATGGTAAGCGGAGATGCAATCATTGATGGTCAGGCGCACCAGTTTATTAAGAGCCTATTCACTCTAGCCTTGAAGACACCTAAATTATAGCTGGATGGGAAGACCGCAGCAGGCAAATTGTTCCAGTCCTTCGATGTACGCGGTATAAACGACGAAACGACGTGTTTTAAGAAATATTTAAAAATATATAAAATAGGTATAAAAAATAAATAAAGATAATAATAATAATAATTTATTAGTCCAGTGTTACAGAATGTATCTTAATCTACTAAAGTTATGTTATATTCCTATGGGTATTCACAGTAACTGGTAAAATTAACAATAAATTGAACTGGGGGCCGGAGTTACGTTTAGTTACATTTAGTCCAAGACATCCTTACCGCTTACCATCAGGTGGGATCGCAGTCAAGCACTGGTTTATATCAATTAAAAAAAAAATGCTAATTGCTTACTTTCATAATTGTGACAAGTTTTTTTTTTAATCATGAAACACCAAATCCTACCAAGCATGCTCCATCGTAGACCATATCATCGTTTACCATCAATTGAGATCACTACTTGCCATCAGGTGGGATCGCAGTAAAGCACTGGTTTATAACAATTTACAAGAAAAAAAAAAGATAGTGTTTAAACGCGAGCCTATCAATAATAATAATAAAAAAGGACACCCAAAAAAAATAAAACCAAAACCAACTATTTAACTTCCAAAAGAAATCAAAATAATATAATTAAAATCATAAATATATCGAAGTACACTTGACGCACGAAATATGTGGGCCATTATAAATTATAAAGAGTTTTAAACATGGCGTCGGGGTCAGTAATTCGGGCGTCCATTACCCACGAATAATATCGATGACCCTATAATTTGCACACTTTTCAATAATCGACATCGTACTCCGTACCGATGGTACAGAGGGAAATTTAATTTCAAAACTGGTTGTTGCAAAATGTTGGACGTTGCGCTTGATTATTGTTTATGAGTTCGGCTAAGTTTTAAAGTGGTTGACTTGACAGAAAAATGTCCAGGGCATTTTTTTTTTTGAGATCAATATTTGTCAGATTTTTATTAACACGCCAAATTTTTTATTGCAGATTCTTAAATTAGTCTCAGCATTTCATTGATTAAATTATTACACTCTTGAGATATACCTACGTATAACCAGAATAAAAATAAATTCTGTAAAATAAGTGATAACTGTGTTCACACTTTTTGTTTCCATTCTGCACTGCCACTCGTCATGCTATCATAAATTTGCTTTTCTTTCATATCACTCTTCACACAATCCATCTCTCTTTTCTTTGGCCTCCCTCTCCATTCATCCACATATATGCTCATAACTCTTTTAGTAACATGCGTTTTATCCCTCTTCTTTACATTTTTACTCTAAGTAAGTGAACACATAGTACTTACTATAATATTAATATATCATAAAAAAGTACCTATACCTACATACAAACTAGCTTTTACAACTTCATGAATTTATCATAGTAGATAGATAGATAGATAAAGCATTTTCCACAACACAAAACATACACCGAAGCTCAATAAAATTATAAAATCTAAGCACTTATATAAATACACCACTATAAAAGAACAAACTAAAAAACATCTGCAAGCTACTACTTTTCTGCTGTCCGTACCTGTAATGTACCGTAACACGAACACTCCGTATCGTTGGTTACGTATATTTACGACCATTTATGTATAAATTGAATTATTACCAACAGAACATCTTCGATTCGTATCAACGCTTTGTAAAAAATGGCTGACCAATTTAAACTGTGGCATTTTTGGTGTATGTGGGTACTATATTTAATCGTGTGTATTATTAGTTCATCATACGGCCATATAAGTCTTTTTGTAGTAAACAAACTTTTTTGCACTACTGTTTACCGATGTAAATCAGTTTATAAAAAAAGTGGAATTCCCTGCCGGAGTCTGTGTTTCCTGATAATTACTACCTAGGGGTTCTTTAAGTCAAAAGTGAATAGATTACTTCTAGATAAACGTGCTCCGTCGTCGGTCACATCATCGCTTACCATCAAGGGAGATAGAGGTCAAAGGCGAGCCAAAAAAAAAAAAAAATTAGAGTCAATGAATTTGACGTCTGTCAATAAATTATTGTGTAGGTAGTAGACACATTAAAGTCTGCAAAAACAGTATTCTGAAATCATGTCAAACACCACATTATTTTAACGAAAAAGTATAATTTTAGCTTAAAAATTATTTTAGTTCCATAATAAGGTAACATTAACTGAATTTTGCATTAATATTCAGAAAAAGCACTTTTTAAAATCAAAAGTAACAAGAAATTGAAATTTAAAGACAGCGGCATCGCTTGCGAAGATATCGTAATGACTTATAATGTGGGTACGCACTATGAATAATTTATAAAGATTTTTGTACATGTATGTATAGTATATGCAAATATATGAGATAAATATTCGGGTCTTGTTGGAGAAATTTTAGAGCAAATTGTTTGAGTAGTAAATGTAGATGGACAAATAAAGATCATTTAAAAATAAATACTTACTTAAATATGAACTGGTATTTGGACTGAATTCTTTATGAGGTTGACTCTTGTTGTCTCAGACATTATCTAAAGTTATGCACTAAGGTATTTTGAAAGCTTTTGTTGAGTTTGTTAATTAACCGTATAGACAAACATCCTCTTTGGCTGGAATTATTAAAGATTTGCATTATTTAATTTTCAGCATTAAAACCTGGGTTAAAACGTGCGTAGAGGTAAAGAGTCGAATTCAATGCCAGAGTCTCTGTTTTTTGATAGCTGCAATCTAGGTGTTTTAAAGTCAAGAGTGAATAGAGTACTTCTGGCTAAGCGTGTTTCAACATCAATCTCATCATTGCTAACCATTAGGTGAGATAGTGGTAAAAAATCTTTGTTTTTTTTTTGCATATAACAATAATTATCTAAAATAATTTTATTGTCCATTTTTATACATAAACAATTGTCAATTTCACATTGAAAGCAAAGTAGATAACCGCTTACAAAAAAGTTTACCATCGTCATCATCATTTCAGCCGATAGACGTCCACTGCTGGACTGCTCCCCCAAATGTCGCCACAAAGAACGGTCCTGTGCGTCTTACATCCATCGGATTCCCGCAACCTTCACCAGGTCATCGGTCCACCTTGTAGGGGGCCTTCCAACACTGCGTCTTCTGGTACGCGGTCGCCACTCCAGAACCTTTCGGCCCTTACAAAAAAGTACCAATACCACCAATTTACAATGGTTACCATAATTTCAAAATAATGGACCATAATCAAAACGGATCCCTAAACCCAACCGTCCAATCTTCATTGATATTAAACTCGTAATGAGCCATTTGATTGCTCTGATTATGGTGCTGTACTTGCTAAACCGTTGCTCGGTTCATTCCTATTAATTATATACCCATGCGCTTTCCGCTTACCGAACGTTTGTCGGCTTTATTGACTAAGATCGTTTACAAGAAGAATTATGAACTATTTTTTTTTTGTTTTTGATAAAATAATATTTTAATTATTATCTCGTATATTCACTTTCTTTACATATTTTTAAAAGACACATAAAAAATATTTTAAAAAAATCTCTGTCAAATCCATCTAAAGGTTTTCTGTAAAAAAATCGCTTTTAGCGATAAAACCGCCCATTGTGACAACCTATTAATTTTAAGTTCCTAATGCAATTTGTATTTTTGGTGTTCAATAAAGAATATCTATCTATCTAAAAATAATCGTTATTATTATTATTGATAGGATCGTTTTTAATCGCTATCTGATCTGATGCTAAACGATGATGTGGTTCACGGTGGAACTTCTATTCTGGGTGGATCCAGGGTGAGTGGCAGACTTTTATAGACCCACCAGATCTAGGTTTAAATGTCTTTAATTCTTGAAAAAATCACAAAGATACTTACTAGAGAAGCATGTTACCATAAAAGTAAACTTCAGATTATATGCACTATTAAAATGCCATAATATACGCATTATTATTATACATTATTAGCAGTTATTTGCATGTTCACCTTTATGTGTTAAGTATACCGCATAAACACTTGTCTAGACGCCCTAAAAAATACACATAGCTAAATAGAGGAGTTCTTCAGAAAGATCAGCCCTCCTAGCCAAGTTACGACCGTTTCGTTGCGTTTCTCTTGCTTGTTCTGACGTTATCTCAACGCTCAGTCGTGTGGTCAGAACAAAAGAATCGGAGGCGTGGCCAACTCGAGGCGTTCGACGTAAGAGAATCAAATCGAAACGGTCGTAACTTGGCTAGGGGGTAGCTCCCCTAAAATTATTACGCTATAGCTAGCGTAGTAATTTTATTCGGTGTGCGTATATGACATTTGTATGAACTTAAACGAAGCATAAGGTTTATAAGGATCACTAGAGCTGCAGTTCTGACGTTTTTTCTTGCCTTCACTTAAAAAAAATATGTCCAGATCAGACAAGCGTTGTGTCTGTTCCGGGCAACTAACCATTTGTTAATTTGTACGACGGACTGTTGTATATATTAAAATTGCATGGAGTATCTAAATTTGCAATGCAGGATTGGTTCCTACATCTTTATGAATGTCTGCTTAAGTGATACTTCAAATATAGTAATTACTCCTATAATTCATGTTGTTGATTTTTTACGAATGTACTTATTTATCGTACTTAAATCTCAGTACTCTACAAATGGACAAGGTACTTGACAACATTCAAGAACAACATAATCATGCTTCCTAATGAGATGTTGAAGCCACCTTTTGTTACTAATTCTAGACACGAACTTGCTAGATTAAAAAATAAAATAAGTGTATATAAAGTAGAGCTAAAAATTTGTATCACTGTCATTATAGTAAGATCAAATCACATTGTCCCGATTTGATACTGACAGTCAAGCCAACTGTCAAAACATTCGCGCAAAGTGAAAGCAGGAAGGTTGACATAAAAAGAATTCGCTTCGAAATAACAGTTAGTATTGGTAACATCTAACGCATATACCAAATTTAAACATCGTTAGCGGACTTATCACTTTCTTTTCCATTGTAGAACCATCTTAGTGCTGGACAAGGCGTCACTATGTCGATCATTGTATCGATACTGAATCGAGCGTGATTATAATCGATTCTATCGGCTACGAATGCTGAATCGGTAACGGTAGTGCGTTTTGTGATTTTTTGACGTGATTAGGTCTATTGTTGAAGTTTTCTGGTATCAAATAGACTGCTCATTAAAAGTTCACTGGACATGTTTTGTATGAAAGAAATATCGAAGCTTAGTGAACTGACTTAGATTATAACAAGATGTGTTAATAAAGTCTACATTGAAAGCAGTAGCCGGATGAAAAAAACTTTGACGTTTGACCATACCAGTCAATTAATGTCTAAGATTTTAAGAGCTGTATTTTTAGCTTGATTTCAGCCACTTATTACAGATGAAGATTTCATAATGAATCTGGTTTTTTTTATTGAAGATTTGATTCGTTTCAAAAAATCTAGACATTGATAAGTTAGTGTTTATCTATGAATCAATTTATTGTAAAACATTGACAGTGATATGAATTTTATTTAAAAAATAAAATTGCCATCTGATAATCTTCAGACAACTGTTATTCAACGCATTCATTTAAAGGCATGACATCTAATCGATATAAAAAGCGAAAAAAAAATCTATAATCGATAAAGTTCTGGCCACTTAAATCTGATTGGCGCTAATTTATCGACGTATAACTCGTAAAAGTCAACAATAAAATGTCAAATATATACAAATTGATTCTACTGAAGATTTTCGGTCAATTAACTCCAATTTAAAATGTAGAATGTCCATTCTTAAACGTATTGATTGACATTTAATGTTACTGGTATTGCCCCATATTTGCACGGTATTTTGTAGAAATTAATCATATTTTATTTGTCTATGGCGACATAAACCTCTAAGGTTAACGGACTTGAGCAGAAAAAGAAATACTAATAAAAAATAATTAAGAAGCACACAATTGATACAAAGTATACTTTTGCCAGGTGACCAACAGGCCAGTCAAAGCAGTGCAATGTGCCCTACATGGCACTGCTTTGACTGGCTTGTTGGTCCAGTAGTTAATGGCCCTGAATGTTATGTTGGAGGTCGTGGGTTCGTGGATTCCCACCCAGGACAAGTGTTTGGGTGATGAGCACAATCATTTGATCTGTGTCTGGGTGTAATTTAGCTATAATATGTATGTATTTAGAAATATTTAAGTATGTTTATCAGTTGTCTAGTACTCATAACACAAGCTGTGCTTAGCTTGGGACTAGACGGCGTAGTGTGACAGTTGTGTGAATATTATTATATCCCATAGAACAGATAGTCGATGGGAACGAAAGTTTCTGGAGTGGCGACCTACTGTAAGACCCAGCGTTGGAAGGCTTACCACAAGGTGTACCGATAACCTAGTAACAGTTGCGGAATCCGATGTATGCATGACGCATAGGTCTGGTCATTATGGCGGCACTTGGGAGAGGCCTACGTTAGATATATGACAGGACAGTGGACGTCTTTCGGCTGAAATGATAATGGTGATACATTTTTCCAGTAATTACGGACTCGAAAACTTAAAACTTACAAGTTGTATATCAAACCAGGAAAAAAAAGTTCCTACTAGGCTGAAGAACAGTGGTGGCTTACGAGTTGTACCGTCGTGGGTTTAAAGTTCAAACCCAGCCCGACATTTAACTTTATGTAATTCATTTCATCACCACTGCTGGCAAAATCGTAAAGAACATCGTGAGGAAACTGGCATATCTTTGGCTTATTGTACTTCTATGTATACGTGCAGCCTGTGGGTGAATCAAAACCCGAAAAGCATACGAAGCCCTCCGTATCCAGTATAATAAAGCATTCAGGGCTCTAATGGGCTGGTGAAGGCACCATTGTGAGGAAACCGGCTTGTCGTAGAACCAAAAATTCAAAGACATGTGGCATCCACCAACCCGCACTGGGCCCGCGTGGTGGATTACGACCCATTCCCTCTCCTAGAGAGGAGACCTGAGTCCCAACATTGGGAACATTATAAGGCCGACTATGCTATGTTGCTATGCTATCTTAGGATCAAAATTCAAAGACAAGTGACATACTACACTGGACCCGCGTGATGGATTACAGCTCATTCCATATCCTTGAGAAGAGGCCTGAGTCCCAGCATCTGAAACATTATAAGGCTGTGTATGTTTAAGCTTTTGTTGGTGTTACTTCTGTCTAGTTTTGTGTCCTTGGAATTTTTATAAAGATGGCTATTTCGAAAAGCAACAGTGCTCAAAAAGTTTTGGTCACATTTCTCTTATTTTTTGTAATTATACCGAGAAACAAACTGTTCGTCTTTTGCCCTTCAGCTTTGTCCGTTAAAATATTCCAACACGGCCTTATTATAGGCATCGGTGATACAAGTACGAATTACGCACTTCAGTTTCAATCAGGCAACACTTATGGCAAAACTGATTGCCAATAAAATTATTGGCAACCCAAAGACCGATCCCGATGTGAATGATCCATAATAAAATCGATTTTCGTAGAAAACATTCGATATCCAAATGTAATTGCAATGAGGATCAAATTGTGTACAATCACGTATGGTTTATGTGCCAAAATGTTTGGTTACTCGCTTGGTGGTCCGACTTATCACTCAATATTCGATTCTTGCAGTTCATCAGAATCGATTCTGCCACGCCCCCAACATGTAATGAAATCGATTGCTCTCATTCGTTGCACGTTTTTTTAAACGTACTATTATAGTGTTGTACGTTAAGATATTTATGGTTTATTAATACCTATGTGGGTATAATTAAGATCTATTAGAGGTTAGGTCAGAGGAACAGTTTAGAAGCTCATCACTCAAAACGTCGGAAGAGTTATAATCAACTTTTCCGTGGCTCATGTGCGCTTGTTTTTAAAGTATTGCCATTTTTTAGAGTTCCATCACCTCACCTCAAAAGGAAAAAACGGAATCCTTATAGGATCACTTTGTAGTCCATCTGTCTGCCTGTGTGCCTGTCTGTCAAGACCCCTTATCTCGGGAATGTGTGAAGGTATCGAGTTGAAATTAAAACCATATACTCAGGTTTGCGGTTTCTTGAAGCTGTGAAAAAATATTTCTGAGTTAACGAAAAAAAAGATACAGCCCTTTATGTTGCAAAAAACGTATATTTCAACACTCAATGGAAGCAAAATTCATAGGGTACTTCCAGTTGATCTAGAATCCTGAAATATGGCACGAAGCAAAGCCTCATAACACAAGTATAAGAAAAAATGAAAACTGTAAATTTGTAGTTAAGTCACAAAAAAAAAAAACGATTCGGAAAAATCTTGGTAACTCAATAAGGAAATTGAACTGTTTTCATAGGTAAGTTTGTACGTGACTCACAGAGCACAACTCCGACTCGCACTTGCCCGATTTTTTTTTGTAGCATTTAGAACTCCAATGTCGGCTGTTTTATTTGCTTGAATAACTTATCTTAAAAAAAAAAATCTATAGGTACATATAAAAATGAATAGCGGTTCCTTAGTCTCGCTAAAACTCGAGAACGGCTGGAACGATTTGGCTAATTTTGGTCTTGAATTATTCGTGATAGTCCAAGAAATGTGTAAACGGTGAGAAAAAATGGAAAAAAATCACGAAAGAAAATCCAAATACAACCCCATCTCTAATTAAAATGTCATTATAAAATTAATTATGCTGTTCTGGTAATGCCAGTAGAAGGCGTTATCCTTGCTATTAGACGGTACGAAGTTCGCCGGGTCAGCTAGTTACGTATTAATAATATACCCCTGCACACGTGGGGAGTGAATATTCGTAGATTATTTCTAACAATTGAGTTCGATTGTCGACCACATTATTGCTTATCATGTGTTAATATACTGATCAAGCGAGAGCCTATTAAAAATAACAATAAAAAAATGGCGAAACAAAATGCCAATGATACATATTTAGCTAAATAGATGCTTTATTGTATTATTAATAATCGTATGACTCATAAGGATTGCCATTCATATTCATAAGTCCAGCGACATATCCCTTCAAAGGTCAAACCTAAATTATTACCAACTATCCAAAAATAGTTACATAAATAGGTTAACAATTTTATTATACATTTTCTTTTACAGCCCCAATCAGTAAATGACAAAATAGCATTAACACATAATAAATCTTATTTTAATGTAAATTTCGGACATAGATCACGAATTTAACATTATAATATAAATTAAATCAATACCCGCTTTTGTGGAAACACGAAATTCTCATAGCAGTATTTACATCTATAGTAGTTCAAAAATGTGTTCATAGTTCTTATATTTGATGTATAATGACAACTGTATAATTCTCGATGGTGTTTTCTAATTAAGAACTGGTTTTAGTAATGACATTAGAAATTAATGAGTCACAAAAAATGTCGTGCGTGATCGAATTATCAGAGAACAGTAAAACTAAATCAGTTTTCGATGTTCTGGGATTAAGATACAACAAAAAACACTTTAATTTATTGGGCTGGCTAATGGTTTTGCATTAGCACGTGTAGAATAATTAATATTCTACAACTTTACCTTGATGTTCACTCATCCATGCTAATGAAAATGTTTCGACTTTGAGAGAATTCGTCTTTTTCCTCATGCGACAGGAAAGTGCGTATTGCTAACACGCCACTTTTGTTTTGCAACAAGTTCAAATTTTCACTAAAAGTTTTGTTTAGCTTTGTTAAGTCATCGTTATCTTCCTGCGTTTGTTCCTTGTTACTTGGGTCTATTCTGTCAGTCAACCCAATATCACTAACTCCTTTTTCTGTGATATCACTCGTCACACCACCCATCTATGTTTTTTTTAATTCACTCTCAATCCATCCGTGATTATTGTTTTCTTATAACTCTTTTAGTAACATGCATTTCATCCTTCCTCTTCTAATGACCGTATTGTTACGATTCAACTTTTCAATCGCAGCTTCCAAATTCCCTCTGATATACCCATTGCCTTAGTTTATCCATACTCGTCATCATCATCATCATCATCATTTCAACCAAAAGACGTCCACTATGGGATATAGGCCTCCCCCAAGTGTCGCCTCAATGAACGGTCCTGTGCGTCTCGTATCCGTACCCGTTTTACTTTAAATCTTTATGAAAATCATGAGAAAGAAATGTTAAAGTTATCATTATTTTCTCAAGAAACATCATCTCAAGTCTAGCACAGACACAGAATAAAAAATCTACGAAAAAACTAAATTAGCGAACGTAAAATACTAACCTAGAACATGCAAATAGATGACACCGCCGTACATGACCTTTTGAACGGCGCAGACGCACGCAAAAAACACTATTAAAATTCTTAACGCACACTCGAGTTTGTTACAAAACTGTGCCTTATGAAATCACGATTTGTTGTACTGAGAGCGACGCGATGCTTTTTCGCAGCTATTTTTTTTTTTCATCATTATTTGAATAATTAGATCAAGTGAATTCTTTTCTGTCTTCTAGATTACTTTGATATTTTAGTGTATCATCATCATCATTTCAGCCGATAGATGCTCCACTGCTGGACATTGGCCTCCCCCAAATGTCGCCACAATGACCGGTCCTGTGCATCTCGCATCCATCGGATTCCCGCAACCTTCACCAGGTCATCGGTCCACCTTGTAGGTGGCCTTCCAACACTGCGTCTTCTGGTATCTTCCGGTCGCCACACCAGAACCTTTCGGCCCCAGCGGCCATCTATTCTGCGAGCAATGTGCCCTGCCCATTGCCACTTAAGTTTGGCGATTCTTCGTGCTATGTCGGCAACCTTGGTTTTTCTGCGGATATCTTCATTTTTGATTCGATCACGCAAGGAAACTCCGAGCATAGCCTTTTCCATTGCCCTTTGGGTGACTTTGAGCCTTCTGATGAGGCCCGTTGTGAGTTGTGAGTTTTAGTATGTCAACCAACAAAATAGACAGAACATCCACCATCCATCGTATCTTAATAATTAGGTAGAACGTTAATCTATCTACATGTATCAAATTAGAAACTGAGTGACTGCCATATCAACGCACAGCTGAAACTACTACGACTAAGAGCGTGAAATTTTGCACAATACTTCCTTTTATGACGTAAAAAAGAAAGAAAGAAAAATATTTAATTTGGTATAAGTACACAGATACACAAAATGTAGAAACAACATGTAAACACTAAGATAAAAAAATTACTAACATTGTCCGTCTCGCACCTGCACCAAATAGGTCCAGTTCAGCAAAAATGCCAGACAATGTAAGCGAGTTTTAAGAGAAGATTTTCCAAAATTCACCCCCTAAGGGGGTACAACGGAGGTTCCAAAGTTTGTATGAAGAAACCTATTTTCTTGTGGTCGAAGCCGTTAGCAGAAGTAATATAATATAATTGACATCATAGGATTTTTTCCTAGAGCGCCCTAAAGAAGTCAAAACATAAACTTACTGTCTTATTACTGGTTCATGAATATTTTCATTCAATTCAACCTGATATTTGCAATCCAATTACCAGCATTTTAAAAATGATAAAATAACTAATATTATTTTGATATCTGCATTCATCATTATTGATGACCAATATTTTTGTTAACGATATCCGTTTTCATTATTATTTATTAAATAAAACGTAACCTTTTTGTGGTCTTTTGAGCTCTATTGAATATTAAAAGTATTGGTAATTGATTTTCTGTGACGGTCATTATTTGTTATTCAGTCTCTGTTATGAGAAGGTGAATTAGACTCTAGATTTGGGACCACAAAAGATTCTTAATGTTTCGTTGTGTCGAGGATTGAAACATGCAGAACGGATGCAATTACAGTGTCATATTTATTTAACAACATCGATCTATGTTGCTTAATTGTAAGGTTTCCCGTGAGATACAATGATTAGTTTAGCCATTACAGATAAAATTATTATTAGGTAATTATCGACGAGCTGGAATCACTTATAACATTACCTAAACACAATTCGTTTATCGTCGTTCGTCTTTCGGCTGAAATGATGATGATGATGATGAATTCATTTATAATTTAAGCTATAGTTACAAAAATTGCAATTAGTGGCAAGTTTCACGGAACAGATAGTGCATGGAACCGAAAGGTTTTGGAGTGGTGACCATGTACCGGAAGACGTAGCATTAGAAGGCCTCCCACAAGTTGGATCGACGGATCAGATGGATGCGAAATGAGAGCGGTTATTGTGGCGATACTTGGGGCAAACCTAAGCCCAGCTGTGGACATCTTTCGGCTCAAATGATGAGTGGCAAATTTTATTTATTAAACTTCATGCAACATATAGTACAAAGGCGGACTTAATGCCTTAGGCATTCTCTACCAGTCAACCTAGGGTGGAGAAGAGACAATATGGTAGGTGCATAAAAAGAAAATTTTACACGAAAAACAAGAGCAAAAAAAAATATATATATACATATAATTAAAATGCATACATTTACATTTAATTTTGTTTCTTCTATCAAAATATATTTTCTCTGGGTAGATATAGCTTTGCTCCTTATAGACGTCGATCCTAAACTTTTACGGTCGTAATATTCAAATACTTACAAATACAATTTAACCTCTGACCGGACGGAACGAGGCGACTTGGCGACGTTTTCTGGTTTAAATTGCAATATCTACGTGTTTCGATATTTTCATAACCATTCAACTTTATCAAAGATTTTATGTTGGGTCATGGGGCTCTATGAATCGAGACCGCGGTCCCAACTTCCACCTATAAAAATAATAATTTTTTTGAGTAGTTTTTTTTTTCGGTTTGAAAATTCATTTCATTCAATGACATCCACCACTCATGGGTGGAACGAGAGGGTGTGTCAGACTTTTACTGACTAAAAACCCACTACTGTTCCTTCGTTGTCTTTCACACCAGGGCCGTGTCTTCCTTTCAGAAGCAGACCCTTGGCCCCAGTAGGCTTCGGGCCTGCTGGGCCCCTAGCGAAGGCGAGCTAACCATTGCTCGCCGTCCACAAGCCCGCGCCTACGGTGTAAGTAGTATTCTGGGATCACATGAAACTGGCAGTAAAGTACAGTTACCAAAAAAATCTGTATTTATTTTATTTATGGTTCCAAAATACAACAAAATTAAAAAAAATATAGGTAGAAGTTGGGACCGCGGTCTCGATCTAAAGAGCCCCACGGTCCCAACTTCCACGTATGATTTTTTTCGACGCTTAGGGGAAGGCCTATGTCCAATAGTGGACGTCTTTCGGCTGAAATGAACTGCTGGGATGCAGGCCTCCTCTCAATGAGAAGGAATAGGCCGTAATCCACCACGCGGGCCCAGTGCGGGTTGGTGAATGTAAATTTTAATTTAATAAAATTTTATAATATAATTATGATTTAATAAATTTTATGAAAAACTAGGATTAGATACCCCATTATTAAAATTTAAAATTAAAATACTAAAATAGTGAGTAATTATTTATTGAAACTTAAATTTGGCGGTATTTTAGTTCATTTAGAGGAATCTGTTTAATAATTATCTTGGAATTTTTGGTTTTAGAACATGCCGGTTTCCTCACTATGTTTTCGTTCATCGTTTTGAGAGCAGTGGTGATGAAATAAGTTACACAAAAAGTAATGTGTCCAACTGGGTTTAAACCCGCTACCTACAATTCGTAAGTCAGGACCGTTACCATTGCTCTGATATGATGGTCAGACTTTCTGTGTAGAAAATCTAAAATCAGGAAAAAAAGCTAATTGCTTCACATTTCCCCCAATTTAAATTGCAATAAACACGTCTTGTCAGGGTGACTTCTTGTCCTATACACAGCGGGTATGTGGACTCGGGTAAACATCGCGCATGCGTCGCAGGCGTCCATCCGCTTGCTGACACATTTCTTCAAGAATTTTCTTCTTTATATTTACAAGTGGAATGTTTTTGTTGTGGTAGCGGAAATTATGGTTCAGAAGCTGTACCTAATGAAAATAACTTCGGTAATTTATTCAAGTACTTTCCACTCTCTTAAAAATAAATTAGGAAGTAGATAAAAGACTGATGTTTATAATCTAACCAGTTTACGTTCAATCTATCTTTAAACATACCAAAATGTACTAACGGAGAGCTAAAATAATTTGTGGTTATGGTCCTGGATTTGGATCTAGCCTCAAACGATAGATGTAGATAAATGCATTGCATTATTGCATTGTCAGCCTTTTTAATGTTTCCACTGTTGTGGCTCAGGCCGCCTCATTAGGAGAGGGAATGGGCCGTAATCCACCACGCGGGCCCAGTGCGGGTTGGTGAATGACATATGTTTTCGAGTTTTCAGTTTTAGGACATGCTGGTTTCCTCACGATGTTTTCCTTCACCGTTTTGAGATAAATGCAGATTTAGCAAAAACGAGTTCAATTATTTTTTTTCATAATCCATGCTAAGATTATAAATGTGAAAGTAACTCTGTCTGTCTATTATGCTTTTACGATTAAACTCCTAAACCTATTTCGGTAGAATTTACTACAGAGTAAGTTTGAACTCCTAGACTATGAAACAGGCTAATTTTTATCTGGTTTCATTTTTTTTACTTCACGTCCGCAATAACCGACATTAATGCGAACAACGTAGCTGGCCAGAATTATTACTAAATACTATTTATCTATGAAAAGGTACAGGTTGCATTTTGGAGAGTGTGCGCGGGAATTGCATGACTTGATTCCGCCATCTCATTGCTACCATCGGAAAACCCAACGTACGGCGAGTATCCACCCTTACGTTGTTGATACCTCTACGGTCCGGACTAAACATTTCGCCTCGTCGTTTATACCGCGTACATCGAAGGACTGGAACAATTTGACTGCTGAGGTCTTCCCATAAAGTGAATAGGCTCTTAATAAACTAGTGCACCTCACCATCAACGATTGCATCACTGCTTACCATCAGGAGGGATCGCAGTCAAGCACCAGTTTATACCAAATTAAAAGAAAAAATGTTATCGATCATTTTAATTAAGAAAAACAAACAAAAAACATTAATTTTCAAACACAAATGTCATAATTACATTGATCCCTATCATAATCAAGCTTACTCCAGCGTATA
The DNA here is from genome assembly GCA_949316375.1 of Mythimna vitellina. Lineage (NCBI taxonomy): Eukaryota > Metazoa > Arthropoda > Insecta > Lepidoptera > Noctuidae > Mythimna > Mythimna vitellina. The sequence goes on along the minus strand of OX438701.1, from coordinate 22,204,687 downwards.
AGCGCGCGTCACGCATCGACGCACACGACACGATGTTGTGGCGCTACTCTTCCAATGAAGTAACTATTTGTTTTTATATGTAATTAGACACTTTGGAGCTTTTATTTCTTAGGTTGATGATTTCAGTGTCTCAAGACGAAAGTCTCTGACCAGTGCGTGTTGCCAGTGATGACAAATGGTTCCAAAACGTGGTCGCTCACAATGGGCCTCATCAGAAAGCTCAAAGTCACCCAAAGGCCAATGGAAAGGGCTATGCTCGGCGTTTCCTTGCGTGATCGAATCAGAAATAACTATATCCGCAGGAGAACCATGGTTGCCGACATAGCACGAAGAATCGCCAAACTCAAGTGGCAATGGACAGGGCACATTGCCAATTGACACGCCCTCTCGCTCCGCCCAGAGCGCAAAAAGTCATTAGAACTATTTTTTACCACATTCAAAACAATCTGTTAATTCACTAAAAAAAATAAAATCGTAAGTTACTTTTAATCTACCTGTCGATACTTAGACCTCTAAACGGTTAAAACTGATTGACAATCGTAACTAATAATGATTGATAATCTTAAAAAATAATTAAAAAGGATCTCCTAAATATATATATATAACGCTAATAAAAAACCGGGCAAGTGCGAGTTGGACTCGCGTATAAAGGGTTCCGTACCGTGTAGCAAAAATCGGCAAAAAAAAATCACATTTATTGTATGGGGCCAAACTTCATCATCATCATCATTTCAGCCAAAAGATGTCCACTGCTGGACATAGGCCTCCCCCAAGTGCCGCCAAAATGAACGGTCCTTTGCGGCTCGCATCCATCGTACTACCGCAACCGTTACCAGGTCATCAGTCCACCTTGTAGGAGGCCTTCCAACGCTACGTCTTCCGGCCAAACTTGGCCAAACTTAAATATTTATTTTAGTTGTTATAGCGGCAACAGCATCATCATCTGTGAAAATTTTTACCATCTAACTATCACAGCTCAAAAGATACAGCCTGATGACATACGGACAGATAGACAGAAAGACGGATAGACCGATGGACAGCAGAGATTTAGTAGGGTGCCGTTTTAGCCTTTGTGAACGGAATCCTAAAAATGACGGTCATGAAACAACGAAATGATGAATAAGTTCGTGTCGAAACAATTATATGTTAGTTACAATTTCACGCTTCAAACCAAGGTGATAATGATTGTTTTGAATCAATCAATTTGTCAATCGGAAATAATAAATGCATGTAATAAAAATAATTTGTGCCTTCGTTTTTTGATTTGATATCTCAAGGGTTTGCAGCAACCTTTATTATTTATTTGTAGGTTGACCTTTAATCATTGGTACCTAAAATATATATAAAGTACTTTATATTAGAAGTCATATTTATTTTAGATGCTGTATTCATGTTTATTTTGTAAAATAAGAAAAATAAAAACACTAAACTAATTAAAACTATATATACACATAAGGCAATAAACTCCCAACTAAAATATGGCATAAAAAAAATCCTCCGTTTTGCTGTCGCCTGAAAGAGTGCCTAAAAAACTGGGGGCATTGCCAATGGCAATGCTTAATCTCCGACCGAGGTAAAGAATATATATATATATATATAACTCGTTGTGTCATGCGAAGTGTTGTAAAAAACAAAACGCTTTTTTCTCCTATATTTTGCTAATGTTAATAACTAACTTGACTTCCCTTGCTGAAATAATGATGATAAAAGTTATTCCATAATTTCCAACCAAAAAATTGGTATACCTACTAATATTTACCAAGTCATTTTTTTTTCAACACTCCAACATCTAATGAAGCTTTGAACTGTAGCAATCATAGTTTACTTACTAACTGAAATCATTATATGATGATATTACAGATTATAAACTATGCTAATCTAACGGTTGTTAACCATGTCTGACCGTTAATCCATAAAATCATGGTAAGCTTTAACTAATAAAATAGCTTTAACGAGCTCAACTCAACATCGATTCCAATAAATCAAAAAAATAAGAAAACCAACGAACACACTCGATCACAAATTTTGAAATTCTATAACCGCATCGAAATAATGAAAGATTTCAAAGTAACCCTATCAGCTATATTCATGCACGAACAATAAACATCGAAAAACGAATTCAAACAAATCACGACACATAAGCTCGGGTTCACACGGGTGGTCCCATTAAAATGAGCCGACTGCCACACTTGTCCATGCCTCGTTTACATATTCCACTTGACTCGCGCATAAATTGTCATTACGGTAATCATTCGATACATTCTATCGATAACTACGCTCGCCTAAATCGTTTAGTCGATTTCAATCCACGGTTGGACGCCTTCAAACGACTGACCAAGAAATCTATTTGTAATGTACGCTTTTTTCACAGTTCAAAGTGTATGTGACGCTGTATTCATATTTATCTTTAAGTTTATTGAGCTTTATCGGTTTAAAGTCGTAAATAAGGTTGGAATGATATGGAGTCAGCTCTAGTGCAATGTTCACTCAAATGAACACGCATTGTCGATTATTTTGATATCTTTGATGACAATTTATTTTTTAACGCCAGTACTTGACGCGTCGGATTAATCTAATATTGAAATGAGGATAGTAAATTGTGGTTAATGTTTTTTAATTTTTTCTTAATAGTTTTGATGGTTTTTCGGATATGCAATTAGGACCGATTACCTTTTTATTTATGTTTATGATGACCAAATATAGATTAAAATATATATAAAATTTAAATGAATGATTGTTAAATGATCAGCATATTTCAAATAAAAATTCTGTCACTAATATAAGTCTCAATAAATCATATTACAATTAAGATACCTAACTTTTTCCAAGAACGTATCAATCTCATAATCTTGATTGCAAAATAAACCTAAAACTAGACAGAATTCAACAACCAAAACAGGAATCCTCTTGAACCGATAACAATATCCTTATCCATACCTCGAACCAATCAAATATTTGAATCAGTGTACGCTTCGTTCGAACTCGGTTTCAGAATCGATTCTACCGTACAAGTTTCGAGAAACACTGCCCGTATATGGACACATTACTGTGGACATCATCGTTAGTTTCCACAACAAATATACTTACTCGGAGGCAAATAGTATCGGTTCGAACACGAGTATCGATATGCAAAAAGATTCGATTATAATCGTTAACGCCTCGCTCAGACCGGGCGAGTAAACGGGCAAATTAAGACTGGTATGTAAACATATTAGCAAGTGTGCTTCAGCGAAGAAATCTTATTTTATTTTAATGTTCTACTGGTATTCTAGAATCGATTAAAAAGAGGACGTGTTTATTAAAATATAGTATCGAATTGTGTAATATTTTTGCGTCTCATAAGAGGGTGTTAGCAAAGCTACAAATAAAACCAGTAACGGATTAGTGTTATTAAGTGATGATTAAAAGAGTCTTGTTTTTGGAAAGAGCAACTGAATGTAAACAAGTAGGTTTTAGTTTGTACAAGTTTGACACGTCCTCTCGCTCTACTTAGTCACAAAATATATAAGTACAGAAGTCAATCTCATGTATGTACTCTTCACATTTCTGCCTAAGCTTGATGATTGCGCTAGGGTCGGCGCCACACCGTCCGAGCGCGCTCGGATACCGTGATAAATACCTAATAAAATATTACATGGCCACAAAATCATATTCACTTTCTTTCTCAGCGTGGGGCTGGTGGCTACTGAGGTATTTACCTACCTAACTATTCTGCTTTGAAGTTTTTGGTACTAGGACATGCTGGTTTTGAGAGCAGTGGTGATGAAATAAATTACACAAAGTAATGCGCCTGGCTGGGTTTGAACCCGCAACCTTCAACCCTTAAGTCGGGGCCGTTACCATTCAGCCACCACTGCTTCAATTTAAGTACGTATAAAGAAAGAAAGAGAAAGAAAAACCGTTTATTCGTACCTCACACATACAGTAGAATTTGATGAATGCAAAAAATAAATAAATAAATAACTTTAAATCTGTGCAAGGCCAAAAAGGCGCCTAACTCAGCATTTGCTGCGATATCTTTAAGTCTTAGCACTTATTTCTCTGCATTACTGCAGTTACCAATGAACCGCGTATTTATGGTTGTTTGAAATCTCTGATCAGATCACCCGTACAAAAAAAGCGTGAAGACTTTAACAGCCTCCCAATAAAACGTCAATACATTCCGTATGCGTACTTCTTTTTCAAGGATCACCATAGAAACTTGTCTGGCATTCTCACAAAGATTACAGGTACATTCTTGTAGATTATCAAGGGACTTGAAGTAAAGAACATTACTGTTTAATCGAGAACTTGAAAACAAACCCGTTTACAAACTTACGGCCGTCAATAGAAAAACATTGTCTGTGTCATGTATATAAATGATCAAATGATCTCGAGAAATACCGAAGTTGGTTTACAAAAACTGGTTAAATGCGAGTCGGACTCACGCCGGGGGTTCCGTGCAAACTTAACTTAGATGCAAATAGTTCGATTCCCGAATCTACGAACTTTTTTGCACTTCGGAAAAATCATTGAGACTCGGGAGTCTCAATGATTTTTCCGAAGTGCAAAAAAGTTTTTTTTTTGTGGCGTAACTACAAATGTACAGTTTTCATACTTTTTCCTATTACTTGTGCTATGACATCTTGCTTCATGCCACAGGATTCTAAGTCAAGGGGAAGTACCTTATAGTTATTGATTTCTTAGCGAGTGTCAAAATATGCGCCTAAACGGAGCATAAACGGACTTCTGTCTTTAGATTGCGTTTACTTAAAAATTTGATTTTTCACTGCTATTTGGGCAGCCCTGAGTATTTGATACACATTTCAGCTTCATACCTCCACGAGCTCATGACAAAAAGGGTCTAGACAGACGAACAGATAGACAACAAAGTGATCCTATAAGGATTTTGTTTTTCCCAACATAATTACGGAACCCTAAAAAAACAAAACCTTATTCCACATTCGAGTTGGTAAACATTTCCATGTAGATCTGTAGGAATCGACTTAATACTCGATGTACGTTCCGAGTGAAGGCATTGATGATTCAACTGGCAAATCCGTATAAACGCCATCATTTAAATGTATATTCCAAACGCGATACCGAACAAACTTAACGTCTTTATACATTATGCAAAAAACAACTCAATAAACAACTTCACAAAGTTGGAATTACAATGGCAAATGATGGAGGTGCGATAATTAAGGAAACAGATGACGGCAGAGTGTGCGCTTCAAATATATAAATCGACACTTATTATGCCCCTTGCGACTGTGTTATGTAAGTTTAACTAGATTAATGGGTCAATACACTTGTGTACAATCTGTAATGCCGGGTACAGACTCGTCGAGCTGTGAATACTATTGCCCAAACCAACAGCCGATTCTTTCTTCGACCATTATCGTCTTCGTTTTATGTCAATCATTCGTGTTTGTAGTAATTCTTATGTTTTGAATGCGTATTGGTTGTTACCCAATACAAGTACTTGACCAATCGTTAACATTTGTAGTTTTAAGTTGAATAAAGGTGGTACTTGACTCTAAACGGTGGGTGCGTGTAGAAGTGTTTATGATTCTTTGGTAATTCATGTATGTAATATTATAGTAGTATATGGCATCCGCTACTGGTTATAAATATCATCATCATCTTCCTGCCCTTGTCCCATCTTATTTGGGGTCGGCGCAACACGTTTTTTTCTTCCTTTCTATCCTGTCAACTGTCATACTATCACTAACTTCCTTTTCTTTCATATCACTGTTCACACAATCAAACCATCTTTTCTTTGGCCTTCCTCTCCATCTCCACTCATCCACATGTATAAAGATATCATCATCATAATCATTTCAGCCGAAAGAAGTCTGCTGTTGGACATAGGCCTCCCCCAAGCGACGCCACAACGACCGATCCTGTGCATCTCGCATCCACCACACTCCCGCGACTCTCACCAGGTCGTTGGTCCACCTTGTGGGAAGCCTTCCAACGCTGCGTTTTCCGCGTGTATAAAGATATACAGATCCGATATTTTTTTAATCTTTTTTTTTATCAGTATGCTTTTCCCAAGTGTCAGTATAATAACTGGTCCTGTGTATCTCACATCCATCAGATTCCCGCGACCCTCACCGTTTCATCTTGTAAGATGGTCACCAAACGCTGCGTCTCATGATACGCAGTCGCTATTTCAGAAACTTTCGGCTTTATAGACCATCTGTTCTGCGAGCGAACCGATAAAATAGGAGACAAAATATGTTTGAGCACATTACACAAAAATATGTCCTACTAACCTGCGGCTTTGCCCGAGTACATAAAATATAACTTATATCACTCAGGAAAAAAAACAGCTTTCTATCGGTGAAAAAAAAAATTGCAATCGGACCAGTACTTTCAGAGATTAACTCCGACAAACAAAACAACAAACTTTACGTCTTTATAATGTTAGTTTAGATGTCACCTATTCTTAGTATACACAGGGGCACCCCGAGGTAATATTATTACGTAATTACGCATTTTTACGTATATCGCCAAAAAAATAAAAAGTAAATAAAAAAAGCTTTTTCTGGATTTTTCAAAGAAAAACAAAGATTTTGAATTGATTACGAAAAAATTCATACAAAGGTATGTACAAAACGAAAATTAAACATTTTTCAATGTCATTCAAGTTGTACAGACGTATGTACAATCAGCGGTCGAGGGAATATTCTAGTAATCGTTATTTTCAAAATTGAACGAACAATCCCTTTGACACTTCAAGTAAACAAAATAAACGTAAAATATGCAAACATCATTGGCATTGATCTCAATAACTCAATATTCACAAAGGAAAATTCCGCGCGAATCGGCGCCTGCGCATATCGATACGATCCCGATCCGATTTCGTATGTATCGATTACGAATCTGATCACATTCGCTATTGTTCCGATAGCTTTTATTGACGATAAATGTTGGATGGATAGTGTTATTAAATGGTGTTGTCAATTGTGAAAGGGCATAGTCTAGGTTAGTGATAGCCCTTCCTTCTATTTATGGCCTCTCTAACTATAGCTAGCGGCTTCGCCCGCGTATTAGTAGACAGTTATCCCAAGGAAACATAAAAAAGTATTCTATAAACTATATTGATTACGTAAAATATGAATATAGTTGTCAGATGGACGTAAATCTTAATTTTGGGTAGCCACAGAAAAAAATATTTCTGAAAAGAACAAAAATCAAACTTGGAATATTTAAATTTTTATTATTTTATATTTATATGTTTATATATTGTCTTTTATATATAATAGCTATATTAAATCTATGTATAGTCTAGTATATATTTTTAATCTAATATTTACGTTATTAATTTGCAGTACACCGCAGGCTACCCCCCTTTTTTTATTTCAAATTCTTACATTCTACCCTAAGGTTGTCTGGTAGATATCACTGTCAGCGATAAGACCGCCTTTGTACCCATAGATTTATGTTAGTGTAAAAGTTTTGTTACTATTTTGGTGTACAATAAAGTCTATTCTATTCTATTCTATTAATATAAAAAAAACTCGTGGGATGAGATTGTGCATGTGAAAACATCTCGTTCATCACAGTTTTAACAAAACTAAAAATAGTTTCCAAAGATCTGTTTCTCTCTATTCGCTGTCATCTCAGTCATCTCCAACCATTTTTTAATTACAACCCCCATTAATGCGAATATTCGCCCAGCCTACAAACGTTTCTACTCATACACTTCACGTCATAAATACCAGGCGCACATAAACGCGTGGAACCACAATAGCCAATAGACGATACACATCGATATGGAGTAGATTGATCCTCTTTGGCTCGCATCGGGAAAGCTGCGCGGACGACGCTTACAAATTGCCGCGTGTGCGCACGCGCGAGTATAGGGTTGACGCTTTACTAAAAACTTTTATTACTATACAAAAAGTTTGTTATAGAAATGGTTATTTGGTTTTTAGTTCATTGTTTTACATAAAATACTTAATATTATATACAGTAATTTGACAATAATTCATGTGCAAAGGCAAGCTTAATTTAACAGTTTCTCTCAGCAAAATTTTCAGTGAAAAGGAATCAAATGAAAGAATTCCTATGAATCGTGTGAGAATTAAAGTGTTTTAGCTTAAGCTATGAAAGCAAAGGAAATTGTTTTATTCTGCTCAAAATCAACATATGAATGTTTTAAGTACCTATAATCTAAAAAAGTAGCTTCTTATAATAGATATTATGTAAGTACAAAATCTTTCATCTGTTCCGTTAATAAAATAAATTAAATACAGTTCTTTTTCACATAAAACTGGTTAAAATACTTAACAAAACCTCGTTTCAAGAACATGTAATGTAATAAACACACATCCTGAAAGTAGTAGATTCAGAATCAGCTACTGATTTGAATAGTTACAATCAAATTATTTCATAATTTTTGATCCAAAAATAATCCAAATTATTTAGGATAAATAATAATAATAATAATAATGTACGAACAGTGAATAAAGGAAATAATTAATTTTTATTTCGGACAATTAGAGTCAATAAAACATTGCACATACAGAAATAACTTACACATACAGGAACAAACAACACACACAGAAACAAATTACACACACAGAGAAACAAATAACTCACACAGAAACAAATTACTCATACAAAAAACTCCACAAGTGCATTTAAGTAAATTTTCAGTGCATAAATTAGAATTGTAATTTAATTTCCCAATAACAGTGTATAAGTATATACCCCAATTGGAAAATTATTCCACTTACATATTGTATAACAAGCAGAATCAGATTATCACACTAGTTGCTAGACCTCAACACATAATTCCAGGTATGTGCCTTACGGAAACCTACCTTTACCGTTTAGTGGCACATAACATTAATCTTACTGATAACTTCACATTCTTATGCAGAACCTAACAAATAATATGAGCAAATCTAATAAATAATTATGTACGAACATTATATTCATGGTATATAAACTTCTGGTTGTTATCTGATGGTATATCTCTGAGCGATGGGCTTGTTATATGTCGTTGAGGTCATTAGTAAGTAGTTAGGTACTTAATGTTAATTGCAATGTGATATAAAGTTGCCGGTTATACTTAAGGATGTACTGGTAGTAGGCCGTGGATATTAGAGCATCATCAATGAATATAAAGTTGTCAGGGTCTTTTTTTTTATTGAAAAAATCGTTAAATGACTTCTTGGAACTACATTTGGATTTTTTTTTTATCCATTGAGTGACCTTATCGTATAAGACTTCGTTCAAAAGACCTGTAGAGTTACCATGACGTTCAAAGTGAGATTGTTTTTCTTATTTCAGTGTTGGTAAGAGACAGGGTTATACAGGTTGTCTAGCGCCATCTCTTACCCACACTGGAAATAAGAATGAAACAATCTTACTTTAAAAGTCATGGTACAGGTCCTAATTTCATGTCTGGTTTTCAAGGTCTGCTTATCATGAAATTAATCTGCCTTATTTTTTTACCAACTTTGTTAGGGTCAGCTTAAAGTATAACCTAGGTGCAGCTCAATTCTAGCATTTTATCAAATATTTTATGACAAAAGAAAAAAAACAAAAAAATATTCTGCAGCATCTACAAACACAGTCGGCTTATTCCTAAAAGACCACACAAATTTCTTATCTTATATTACCACTTAGTTTTCCGCGTACGCCATAAAAGAAAACGACCTTCATTCTCGTCACATATGCCACATAATTAAGCCAATCAACATAATTAAGGCCCAGATGCTACAATTTATTGGAATTTCTCCCAATGAGAGCCATAAACTTTCACTGTTTTATGATAGCTTCAACACATACATACCAATAAGTTACTCTATATGCGATTTGGTGTTATTTGAAGACAAATGGAATAAATATGTATTTCCTGATAACGACAACCTGGAAATTTTTAAGCCAAAAGTGAATAGGTTACTTCTAGACAAGCGCGCTCGATCGTCGACAACATAGTCGCTTTCCACTATGTGAGAACTATCAGGTGACCACTAGGTCAAGTGCGAACCTGTCAACAATGAAAAAAGAGCAGCTACATAAGGCAGCTAATAAAATAAAATGATATCCATCACTTGAAATTAACTATGCAATACGCAAAAAGTTCATAATGAAGTGTAGTAATATATTCTGAGGTCTCTCATTCAATTTCAAAGTTTGATAGACGTGTATTTAAACTAAAAAGGTTATTACCACAATAAAAGCATTCAAAAGCAAAAATTAAAAAAACTAATTTCAATGCATCCACACACAAGATAAGAATAAATTCAATACGATCGACCTTTACACGAGGTTCTTAACACTAAAATGAGGTTTAATATGTGTTGATTAGGTTGAAGCTATTGATTCTGTGGCGAGGGAAGAATTTCAAGTGGTCTACGAGGCCAATGAAAGTGACGATGATGTTTGTAGATAAATAATTAGGTGTGTCAAAATGTAGACTTGACATGGTACTTACTTAAATCAGTAGAATAGTTGGTATAATTTATCTATATATATAAAAGGAGAAACTGACTGACTGACTTATCAACGCACAGCCGAAACTACTAGAAATAGGAGCGTGAAATTTTGTACAAGGTTTTCGTTTATGACGTAGGCGAGTACTAAGAAAGGATTTTCCAAAATTCAATACCGAAAAGGAAGGGGGAAATTTTAAAAAGGTCTAAAATTTGTATGGAGAAAATTACTTCCAAGCAGGCAAAGACGCTGGCAGAAACTAGTATGCTAATATTTCTAGAGTTGTAACTGACTCTACAAAGCCAAGGATTGGTACAAATGATCTAGACCTATAGTAATAAAAGTAAACAACACTACAGTGAGAGATATGACTCGAGATATAAAAGTTGAAAAGACGGTCAATGCCAAATTATTGGAAGTATTATTTGGGAATTTTATATGGAATATGATGCATTTATACAAAAAAAAAAAAAAAAAAACGAAAGTGTATCAAAATTTTCGCCAACCCTAATCCCTACATTGAAGGATATATCGTCGTCCACCGGCTTTCAACTCCGCCGACGTCACACATTCAACTATACGAAGGCAGCATTGTATTTTAATTTCTGCCGTGTTAGGAATTTTCAAATAAGCACTTCTTTTATAACAGTTACACAATTCTGAACTCTAATCCCTTTACATAAAGGTGACATCTTTCAAGGTGACATGTACTAAGAATTATAGCTAGGGATGGTCGTGAATTATCATTGCAAAATTTAGTACTTATAAATTTAGACGAATCGCATGTTTAAATCGAGTGATTTAAAGTTTTATGGTGTATTAATATCGAATGAATTAAAGATAATAAAGATGACGTTGAAAAACCAAGAAATTCCCGTCATCAATTCAGTAGTATTGATGAATCTAGGTGGATCGATTCATTCATTGAATATCCTGGGATATTCATGATTTTCCAGTTTGTTATCAAGAATCTTATGGAAGAGGATACGTAAGGCAAAGTGAATTTAAAATACATGGGGAGTTAGTAAACGGTTAACGGAAAGGAATGTTATTAAGCGTTCTTAAAGAATTGTTAATGTTGATAATAATAATAATATTTCACAACTACCAAACAACGCCGTCTAGTCCCAAGCTAAGCAGAGCTTGTGTTATATGAGTACTAGACAACTGATAAACATACTTATATTTTTCTAAGTACATACATATTATAGATAAATTGCACCCAGACACAGAACAAATGATTGTGCTCATCACACATTCCTGGGTGGGTATCGAACCCACGGCCTCCAGCATAACAGTCAGGGCCACTAACCACTAGACCAACAAGCGAGTCAAGATGAAGACTCGATACATAGCATAGCATAGCACAATCAGCTTTTTAATGATCTCGTTGCTGGAACTCAGGCCTCCTCTCTAGGAGACGAAAAGAGCCATACTCCACTACGCGGGCCCATTGCGAATAGTTGGTTGCTACATTTCTTCAAATTTTTGGTTCTGCGACGTACCGGTTTCTTCACGATGTTTTCCTTCACCGTTTTGAGAGCAGTGGTGATGAAATAAATTACACAAAGTAATGTGCCTCGCTGGGTGCAAACCCAACACCTACAGCTCGTAAGTCGGGGCCGGTGTTACTAGGTCACTACTGCTTATTTCACTCGATAAATTTGCTGCCAAATACTGAAAAATCATTAGAATGTATTAAATTCGCATTCGAATAGAAAATAAAGTGACAGTATTCCGTATCAGAAACAAAATATTTTCTGAGTTCCTTCACAACGAACACTAAATGGCAACAGACTCTATTTACCGAAAACACAGGTTTCTTGTCAAGAAATACTGTAAACAACTACAGCTTAACAAAAAAGCCTGTTTTCTAAGACAATTGCAGCCCACAGGCCTCCCGCAGACAGACTTTTTCCTTCCACAGTCCGAGTAACAACGCATTGTACAGACGCGATCAATGAAATTGCTTCGCTTCCAATTGTTTTCGTAAATCCAACTGTGCGACAAAAAGTCGTTGGTCTGTAGGGGTCATTTTATGTATCTATTCGTATTCTGCTGTTCAGGGTTGATGGGAAATAGGTTTTCTTCTGTTTTTTTTGAGGTTCGACATCATCTAATAATTTCACTCGCTCCAAGGTGTGTGTCATAGTTTTACTGACTAAAACCACACCTGTGTCTTTCAGTTACACTTTGCGTTCTAGGACCACTGGGTTTCCTTTTTCTTAAAAAAATATAATAAACCAGTGCTTATTTGCGATTCCTTTTCAGAAATTCCCCGTTGCCCTAGCGATATCCTCTTGAATCCCTACGGTTTTGCTGACATTTCTTCGAGGCTTGAACACTATAAACTGTAGACAACTTGGGCTTGTTTCGGACGGTTACTATTTCGCACAATCTTGCAGCCCTGGCAAGCATCGGCCCTAGTGCGTCCCATTCGTTTTGCTGACATCTCTTTAAGAAGCACGTGGAAGTTAGAGCATGATGCGCCATCTACCTGAGGCTAATTCTTATCGGACTTCAAGCTACCTATTACTCGTCATCCACAAACCCACACCTAGGATGCCCTGGGCATCTCCACGGGAGCCAAGGCCTGAAGAGAGTCTTCTCCTCATGCTTTTCACCATATATTTGTTGTCTTTTATTAGTATTTGAGTAGACATCTATTTCACCTCTTGTGTAAATGAATTTGAATTAGCTAAGAAGTGAAATACCCTGCCAGAACCTGTGTTTCTTGATGGCTACAACATGGAGTTTTTAATTCAAGAGTGGATGGAGACCTAAGCAAGCGTGCTCTGCCGTCGGCCACATCATAGCTTATCATCAGGTGAGCTAATGGTCAAATGCGAGTCTATCCATAATAAAAAAAAAAAACTATTGTTTGAGTAGCATCTTCGGCATTTATCTTCTTTCCAAAGTACATCTGTAAACAAAATCTCCAGCACTGAACTGTGCAACACTTGTACTGTCGCAGTAAAAAGTGCATACAAGCAGTACAGTCGAGCAAAAAGCTGTAACTATCTGATTTCGCATTTCACGAGCGTCACCCGTGCATCGCAACTACTCAAAGAATTGTCTAGAGATGTTAAAAGGGATGTTTAGTTTTAGTAAATGTTTTGTTGAATTTGCAGATTTTCATTTTATTGCTTTCAAGTTTTAACCGCCATTTAAGCGTTCTTCAGTGGTCATGATTTAAATTACGCAAAGTAAAGTACCTGCTGGCTTTGAACCTTCAATATACAACTGCTTACTTGAAAGTTTAATGGGAATAAATATTTTCAATGAATCTACATGTATAAAAGCGAAATGCCACTCGTTGATTAATCACGAAATCTCAAAAACTATAAACCCTACAAACTTAAAATTTGGCAGGTAGGTTCCTTATAGGGTGTAGACATCCGGATTTTACGAATCCTAAGGGGGTTGGGCACGCCACAATTATGGCGATAAGTCCCTTTTTTGAGGCGTGGTTGGAAAGACCTTACGGCGTCCTCACCTTCCGCATGACGCAGGTTCTCACCGAACACGGTAAGTTCGGGAAGTTCCTGCACCGAATTCGTGTGGAAGCGACGCCCGGGTATCGCTACCGTGAGGACTGCCCGGAGGACACGGTGGAGCACACGGTGGAGGTGTGCCCCGCTTGAGCAGAGCACCGTCGTGTCCCCGTGGGGCGATCGGCGGTGGCGATCTCTCGCACCGAGCTTTGGTACAGGCCGGAGCAAGGAGGAGTGGCAGGTGGTCGCCTCCATCTGCGAAGCAGTAATGTTAGCAAAGGAGGAGGCCGACCGCGCGAGGCAACGGTCTTCTCGCCCCAGCCACCGGGATTCCGATCCCGATTACCGGCCATTGTAGGCGCGGGCTTGCAGACGGTGCGTAATGTGTGACTCGCCGTCCGACCGTACGGTTACCGCGCGACTCAGGGAGATGTCAGCAAATCGTAGGGGCCCAGCAGGGTCGAAGCCTACTGGGGCCACGGGTAGTGTAAAAATGAATTCCGGGGCCCTGGGACGAAAGAAAAGAAGGAACAGGAGTGGGTTTTTAGTCAGTAAAAGTCTGACACTATCTCCCGCTCCGCCCAAGAGCGCGATTTGTCATTACATGATTTTCCCACTTAAAAAAAAACCCCTAAGGGGGTAAAACGGGGGTAGGAAATTTATATGGAGAAACCTCTTTTCACGCGGGCGAGGCCGCTGGCATAAGCTAGTTTCATCTAAACGAAGCAGTGGCCGAGTGAGTAGTAATAACCCAAATAAACAACAAACAAACAACACTCTTGGTATCAAAACTAATCTAGACTAGAAAGTAACTAAAAAATTAATTAATAATATTTTGAAAAACATAAATATTTAATTCAGCAAGTGGTATCACCAACTCTATACAAACCAATACATCGATTAGTAATCAAATCACTCGGTACTTGAATCACCAACAACTTTACATTAAATTTGTCAAGACCAACGACAATATACTTCACACAATCTAATATAAACTTTACCTTTATAATTCCAAAGTTCATTTTAGTTTACCAAGGGAGTGATATTAAGTTTTTTTTTACTTAAAATGTGTTGAATTTGCAAGGTGATAAATGAGAGGTTATTAATTTAGCTCCAAGTGAAGGCCGAGCATTAAATTCGTCATTAGGGCTAAAGATTTTGAAATATTTTATAAGTGAAGCCGACATTCAAAAGTAATTTGCCTCAGAAGCGTGATTTCCCGTGTGAGTCCTATTAATATCACTATTGACAGTAATCTTTTTGATATTGCTTAATACTGTAATCAACATAAATAACTGACAATCGTTTCATTTTGAATTAGGAATAATCACGATCATTTTTTAATAGGCCGTGTCAGACTTTTACTGACGAAATCCACGCTCATATGTTCTTTCTTTTCCCTTTGCGTTCTAGGACCACGGGGTTCCCTTTTGGAACCCATGGACCCAGTAGGCTTTGGCCCTGTTGGGGCCCTACGGTTCTGTTGATATCTAATTGAGGCGCACGTTGAACACTACGGACTGTCAACAACTCGGGTTCGGTCCGAACGGTACCGGACGGCCGGAGCGAGCTACCCATTAATTGTCGCCCGCAAGCCTACGAGTTCTGTACAAGGCACATTGGATTGGATTGGTAGCAGTGGACAAGGCACATTGCTTGCAGAATAGATGGTCTATGTTTCTGAAAGGTTCTGGAGTGGGGACTATGTGACGGGAGATGCAGCTCCGAAGCTCCTCCTCTCCTCGGTATTTTGTCATTGTGTATGCCGTAGTTAATCAATTTGAGCTCCTTAGGAATTTTATAGCATAAGCATAGTCAACCTTATAACGTATCCACAGCTGGGACTAAGGACGTAAGCTATCACCTCTCTAGGATATGGAATAGGCCCAGTGCAGGTTGGTAGATGCCACATATGTATCTTCAAAATGGAATGAATGAATGAATGCATGAATTAATGACTGAATGGATGACTGAATGAATGAACGAATGAATGAATGAACAAAACATTTATTTGCCAGAATACAGGTACATTTTGGTAGTAAAAATTTTAGATGTTTTCACTGCATTCGACTTTTAAGTCGTGCAAATATTTATATTAGGTACATGCATGGTCGGTACAGTTTAGGATACATCAAGATAATGTCAGTATTTATCACAAGTTATTAAAATATCAATTAAATAAGATGTCAAAATATTAATAATAATAGTTGGATATCAAATAATTGAATATCAAAATTAAGTGACAATGGGCAGGGCATATTGCTCGCAGAACAGATGGCCTTTGGGGCCGAAAGGTTCTGGATTGGCGACCGCGTACCGGAAGACGCAGTGTTGGAAGGCCTCCTACAAAGTGGACCGATGACCTGGTGAAGGTTGCGGGAATCCGATGGATGCAAGACGCACAGGACCGTTCTTTGTGGCGACATTTTGGGGAGGCATATGTCCAGCAGTGGACGTCTATTGGCTGAAATGATGGATATCAAATAAAATTAAATTTGTGTCACACAGATTTGAAATCTAGAACATGTAACAAATTCAAGCTCATATTAAGAAACTAAAACTAAATAAACTAGTTTATGGGTCCCTACAACAATTACTAACCGTTCAACGCCTCGTAGGCACGTACACAGTGACAACCTCGTACCATGCCACTAATAACATCAATAGAACTCCAACAGCCGGCCAAGTCATTAGCTACGTAAACAAACGAACAGAAATGTTAACTATTCGATAAATATACTGCATGTTTGCAGCTACAGCACTTAAGTCCCGTTAGTGGTACTTAGGTGGTAAATGATTTTGAATCGGGACGGGTACATCAAATTGTATGGGTAAACTTTTTTTAGTTCCTATATTGAATAACGAGTCATTTTGTTAACGTAAGAGTCCTAAAGAACATCTCTTATAGTTTTCAAAATTTCTAAAAGTACGCCGTACTGAATTTAAAAAAAAAAACTACTGAGCAAGTGCAAGTCGGACTCGCGTACGTTTCTTTTTCGTTAACTTAGAAGTTTGATTTTGTCACAGCATCAAGGAACTGCAGACCTGACTATATGGTTTTAATTTCAACTCGATACCTCTACGTGCTCCCGAGATTAAGAGTCTTGACAGACAGACAAACGGATAGACCACAAAGTTATCCTATAATGTTATCCTATAATCCGTTTTTCCTTTTGAGTTAGGGAACTCTAATAATAATGAAGAACCTAAATAGATGTGCCCAGTGAAACAGTAGGCTAACTTATCTTTAATTTCGAGAAAAAATCTTTTTTCTTTTCTCAAAGAGTCCTTATGAAACAGAGGATTTTTTCTTTTTTATTAACGAATAATTTTTCTAAATGGATTCGAAGACTATTCATGGCAGAATTATTGACGAGTTTTAGTTACGCGTTTATGTCTTTTGTATTACGTAGTAGAAACTACGACAGGCGCACAACTATGTAATGGGGAATAGTTATGATTTTGTTTTTGTTATTTTTTGTTAAATTAAATAATTTTTTGCTTAATTAAACAAATATCTAAGTTTTTTTTGAAATATCAACAACGAAGTTATAAAGCTTACAAGTTGCTTTTAGAAAGAGAAGTTCAATATAAACTGTGACGTCAAAATACATTACGTCCGTACGCTTGTCATAGAAAAAAGCTTCTTGGCGAGAGAGACAGATATATTTGTTATAGTTTTTCGTTTCAGCTGATTTTGATATTGTTTTCACAGTTACGTTTCTAGCATAAACATAATTATGCAGCCTTTCAATGTTCCTACTGCTGGGACTCAAGCCTCTTCTCTAGTAGAGGGAATCCACCACACGGGCCTAGTGTGGGTTAGTGAATGTTATATATCTTCGAATTTTTGGTTCTAGATCATGCCGGTTTCCTCACGACGTTTTTCCTTCACCGTTTTGAGAACAGTAGTAATAAAATAAATTACACAAAGTTATGCGCCTGGCTGGGTTTGAACCCGCGACCTACAACTTGTAAGTCGGGGCCGTTACCACTCGGCCTCCTTTGCTCCCACGTTTCTAGGTACTACGTTTCTATTTTTATATTTTTAGAGAAATAACAGATGTAGGTACTTACTATTAAATTTTCGCCTTTATTATAAATACACGTGATAAATGTGATGCGATCATCTAAAGCAAAAATGTGATAATCATGTAATTTTTTGACAAATATATCGCATTGCGAGTTATAATAAATGGAACCTAAAAACAACTTCTGTTTGCAAAATTAATGAGTTATTATAAATTAACTTCTAAATAGCGACATAAAAAAGTGGTAACTAACATTCTTCAAAGTATATTATGCGTCACTATTCAATAAATACTGGTAATTGATATTAATCAAAGATTAAAAAATAAATACGACGTGTTTATTTTGCCTACAGTTAAATATTCAACAGTTTCATTTGATTTAAAGTATGTTAATTTTGCAATCAAAGTTAGAGTGTTCGCACAAGGTTTTCGTGTAATTATTAATTGCTGATAATTACTTTGGGTGCGAATGTTTATAATTGCAAAGTGTTAATAACTTAACAAAAGTAGGTAAACATTTTTATTACTATTTACTTTTTATTACAACATTTTTGTTTTTTGAAGGTAAAACGCATAAATCACAAAACATAAATTTGAAAAAGATATCTCTTAAATAAAAATAAATCATAATTTGTAATTATAGAAAAAGTCATGTCAAAAACATATTTTTACCAAAATACCCAGTAATTATCAAGGCAATCAGATTGAACCTACGACCTTTCGTGTGCAAATATTTGACGATACACAAATAGCAGATGATCGATGATCGCAATACTTCTGTCAATGATGTCAAATGTCAGACTTATCATATATTCGTCACGGTTTGTTTTGACATTCCGTTTAATTTGACGTTTGATTTCGACATTTTGACACACTAAATCTGCATGATGGATGATATTTTTTGTAGAAACTAAAGCAATGATCACTTTTCTTATTCTGTAATTGAAACTAACACTTCTAGCCTCTAAACCTCTTATACAGTAAACTAAACACATTATCAATCTTCATCATGTTCAATATTAACTAATGTATGACACACTATTACCTCTTACGGTCGCTTCCTTCTGTAAATCAGTAATGCTAGTGAAGGAGACGGCTGCACGCGTGAGGGAACTGACGGACCCCGACTACCAGCCACGGTAAGCGCGGACTTGCGGACGACGAGCAATGGGTAACGCGCTGTCCAGTAATCCGGAATCCAAGCCACTCAAACAGATGTCAGCAAGCCGCCCGCTAGGACCGATTTTCTGAAAAGGAAACCCGTAGTCCTAGAACGCAAAGGGCAAACAAAGTACACAGGTGTGCTTTCAGTCAGTAAAAGACTGACAAGCTCTCCTACTCCACCAAGGGTGGGAGAAATCATTGGATGACTTCCAAGCAAAGTAGTAATAAGTTATTTGAAAAATGCAGGCTTGGTCTAGATCTTGGAACAAACAAAATAGCTGGTTACTTAAATAAATTTTGAACGGCCAGTCTTGTTATTAATTTTTGACGCGTCGATAATCTAAACATTTCCAGAAATCAGAGGTAAGTACCATAATAAACGAATATAAGAAATTAATTAAAAACAAAAAAAAAAACTAACTTTCTCTAACCTGCAAAAATCCTTTCCCAGGCCCAAATGATACCAATAAAATAATAATCGATTCACTAAACCCACTGTCCACAATCATACACCACTAACTAACTGGTTCTAAATAACTATTATAACCCTATTAACTCTTCAATAACTGTATAACACACAAGTGACCTCACAATCACCTTTAACTATCACTAATTAATAAATAGACAAACACACCCAGCCTCGTTCAAAATCAAAATCATAAAACACTAAACATAATAACTAAATATAAAAAAAATAAACTGCATATAATAATAACAAAATCGGGTGTGCCGTATGCTCGTTTACAATCAATTAAAATATAAAAACTAATACAAGATCCGTCTAAATATTGTTCTGAACTAAAGAACTTTCATGTTGCCGAGATCTTATGGGGGATCTCAACAACACTAACAACTTAATCAAAATATAATTATGATACAATTAAAGTAATTATTTCGCGTAGTCAATTATGATTTATAACGTTAATTATTATTTTTATATTATTAATCAATATAATATGTAAAAAAGTATATTATATAGTTAATTTCTAAAAGATTAGGCGAAAGTTCGCGGTAAGATCAAAAGTTGAAACTGGATTGATTTAATTCGGTTTAGAATTATATCATATCGATTGATTGTTGTTGTTTACTACTGGATTTGGTGAGCCAACGATCTGAGAATTACACTGCAGTTGTTTTTTTAATGATTTAAATCAGTGGTTGAGTAAGTAGTGATGCAATCATTGATGGTGAAGCGCACTAGTTTATTAAGAGCCTATTTACTCTTACCTCTTGAAGACACCTAAGTTATAATGGGACGGGAAAACCGCAGCAGGCAAATTGTTCCAGTCCTTTAATGTACGCGATATAAACGACGACGCCAAACGCAGTGGTGTCATTGTTATGGTGGGTCATCAAAGTAAGGGTGGACACTCGCCGTACTTCGGGTTTTTCGATGGTAGAAAGAGAATGGCGGAATCAAGTTATGCAATTCCCATGCGTGCACGCTCTCTAAAATGCATCCTATAAAAAGCGAAAGAAATATACGCACGCGTGGGAATTAAAGTAGAGCTAAAACTCCGTTTATGTTCGTTTTATTACAGTTTAAAATGGTTTGCCACACTCATTTTCTTACCTATTTTTGTCTTCATCTAAAATTGATAAATAACAACCGAAAAAATGATAATTTATGGTTTCATATTTAGATATTATTCTTTTATTAAAATTAATCTAGAATTAATTAAATTTAGATTTAAAAAATGAGGAAATTTGGTTTTATATATTAGATAATTTAATAACGTCTACCAATAAAAAACTAAATTTGTGAAATAAATGTAATAATTTTATTATACTCGACTAAAAGTTTTCTATTAATAATTTTTCTAGATAATAACCGATTTATTGGTATTATCTAAATTAAAAATACAACATAATCTTTTAATTTTTACTTTTTAGTTTTACAGCAATTAAAAATAACACCGTTAAACATCATTAACATGCTAATCATTATTTTAAATACCAATGAAAAATATCAGTAACTGCATAAATAAAAAATTAAGCATCGAAAAAAGCGAACATCAAGAACGCTTATTTCGATTTTTTCGCCATTACAACGCGAAATTAATAACAATGGCTGCCATAAACAATAATATACGTCAAATATATTGTACCCGAATATGTTATCAAAAATTTCATACCGTTACATCTTCGAAAATAATATAACTAACCGAATCGCCGGTCGGGCGGGCTCCCACGACCTCAGAGCAACATTTCGCTGTGCTCTATCCAATCTTACTTCCTAGTACGAACTAATACGAACCCTAATTTCAGTAAGGTAGAACTCAAAACTATTCCAGCAATAAGTGTATCCATTCAAAAGCGATGTCTCGTGCACACATGCGCAGCCAACACCTTTGCTTTGCATGTCTGCGAGTAGAATCGTACTGAATGAAAAATCGCTGCATTTGAATTTGAATTCTGTGATTGGAAGTATACGGTTGGTTTCGTGTATAGTTCAGTTTGTTTGTGTGAGTGTATTGACCAATATTAATAACGTACTGGCTGGTTGGGAGGTCGCGGTCGAGTCGACAGGTGATGTGTTGCGATACTCGCTCGATGTGTGCGTGTGTGAGTGGAATGTCAGAGTTTAGCTTAGAGCGTTGCTACACTGGCTTTATTGTTTTTATTGCCTTGCATTTAATTAGTGTTCGATAAAATACATTTCATTAGCTTAAATCGTGTCGGAAAATTTGCGTTTTTATTGCAAGTAAATTGACAGGTGAGATTTATTTGGATCATCATAAAATGATCATGTTATTATTATTGTATTGACCCATAAAACTAAAACTTTAAATCCATTCAAGTTTTTTGCTCTCTAATAATAATATAACACTAGCTATAAAACACTCTGCACGTAACAAAAAATGTAATTCTAAAGAAAATGTCTCGCCCTGTATGTCCACAGCCTAACATGTGACAGTGAGCATGAGTGGATCGCTACAGGTGAACTTACGTCTGTGTGCGTGAGGTCACCTCGTCACTACAGTATACCTTGACGTAGGTACCTGTGCTAGTGTGCGTAGGGAAGACGATCTCTTCTAAAGCTAGATTCTGACTGATACCAATTATGTGAAACGATTCGAAATGCTATACGTAGATAAACATTAAAATTAGAGATGGACTGACTAGTTGCCAACTAGTTGGGAACGTAAACTTTTGCAGTCGATGACTAGTCGGCCACATTTGTAGTTAACGACTAGTAGGCCATTAGTAAGCTCCAAACCAACGATAAATAAAAGAAACTAGCTTATCGTGAAAGTAAAAAAATATACAGCCTATGTCACTCAAGGAAAAAAATAGCATTTTACTGGTGAAAGACTTTTCAAAATCGGGTCAGTCTTTTTTGAGTTTATTCATTACAAACAAAAATACAAAACATTTATTTTTTAAATTTTAGTATCTATAGATAAGACCCTAGATTTTTTAAATTAGATTGTTCTTATTAGAACAAGACTAAAACATTTTTGTGACTGACTAGTTGGTGACTAGCCAGCTAGTTGCCTAGTCAACTAGTCGGCACATCTCTAATAAAAATCATAATAAACACCAAATCTGGTGATGTAATTAGTACTAAGTTGATTTCTATGCGTGCATCGCCTTGTGCAAACATAAAATTAAAATAATTAGCGTATCTGATATTCTGATTGTTGATAATGGTTCTCGTTTGTGGAAATCCTAATTCGATGTCATTTTATTATGTCAAAGAGCTTATGTGTATTTTTTTTTTATTTAACCCTTTGCCTGCGATATTTTAATTTAATGTAAAAAATATTCTTTTAATTCACCGTAAACGAAGTTAAAAAAAAGTCTTTTATATATTTTTTTTTAATTATTGAAGAATATTATTTCATACGCACAATAACCGGTCATTCTGGCGATACTTGAGGAAGGCCTATATCCAACAATAAACGTCTTTCGGCTGAAACGATGATGATGATGAATATTTCATAAAAAATAGTATTGTTATTTTTATATTCTTTATTGTATTTTACATAAAATAAAAAATACTTATTAAAAAAAAAATTGGACAGCTGATGTACAAAGGCGAGCTTAACCCACAATTAAATAATTATAGATTTTTATTTTATTAGTAATTTAAATTAATAACCCAATGAAGGTATTATTGTCACTATTAATTAGTTTAGTCTATTAATTAGTTAGAGTCACAATAAAGTAAAACATTTTATATGTTCCAGCATCTAATACAACATTTAAAGTACATAATTATGATAATTTAAATGTGGATTACACGAAACAAGCCGCGGTTAATTAATATTAATCATCACGTTTGTATTAATTAAACTATTACTTATATATCAGTTTTCATCACGATTCCTACTAAATTGGTAAAAAAAACTTAAAACAACTATAGATTGGACTGGAACAATTTTCCTGCTGCAGTCTTTCCATCATCATTATCATCATTTCAGCCGAAAGACGTCCACTGTTGGACATAGGCCTCCCACAAATGTCGCCACAATGACCGGTCATGTGTGTCTCGCATCCATCGGATTCCCGCGACCCTCACCAGGTCATCGGTCAACAAAAGTCAAGGTGTAAGAGGCCTTCCAACGCTGCGTCTTCCGGTACGTGGTCGCCCTTCCAGAACCTTTCGTCCCCATCGACCATCTTTTCTGCGAGCAATGTGCCTTGCCCACTGCCACTTAAGTTTGGCGATTCTTCGATTCTTTCCGTCTTTCCGTCCGATTATAATTTAGATGTCTTCAAGGCTAGAGTGAATAGGCTCTTAATAAACTAGTGCGCCTCACCATCAACGATTGCATCACTACTTACTATCAGGTGGGTTCGCAGTCAAGCACTGGTTTATATCAACAAAAAAAGGTTAACAAATTTTTCCCGCAACTTAATACTCATGAATGTCGGTTATTATGAACCGGGAATTGATGCTAGATAAAAGGGTTCGGGTTCAAGTTTATTCCGTAGTTTATTTTTTTTCAGTAATTTAACCAAGTATAACAGTTACAGTGCAGAACTACTTTCGCATTTATAATATTATTAGGCTAGAGTGAATAGGCTCTTAATAAACTAGTGCGCCTGACCATCAATGATTGCATCTCCGCTTACCATCAGGTGGGATCGCAGTCAAGCACTGGTTTATATAATTTAAAAAAAAATATATCATATATATATATCTATATCATATCAAATACTAGCTTTGTCTTACGGTTTTGTCCCGGTCGATTAACCAGAAGGGATTCTTCATTAAAAAAAAAAAGTGGTAGCTTATGATGCTGCCCAGTAAAAGTGTTCTACTAGCAAAATAGTTGAAGTAACTGAGACAATAATACAATAAATTTTCCTTACAAAAAATGAAAAAAAAAATATATATTTTAGCATTTTTTTTAGGGTCTTATACCTCAAAAGGAAAAAAATACGAAACCCTTGTAGGGTCACTTGGTTGTCCGTCTCTTTGTTTGTCTGTCAAGACCCTTTATCTCGGGAACGCGTGGAGGCATCGTGATACGCAGTGTAGTTTGTTAATCGGCTAATCGCTCAATCACTGCGCTGTCAACTCAACTATAAGTTCACTAGTAACCACTAGTTTAAAACTGTTACCAATCCTAATTAGCATAATCAGCCTATAAATGTTCCCACTGCTGGGACTCAGGCCTCCTCTAGAGGGATTGGACCATAATGCACCACGCGGGCCCAGTGCGGTTTGGTGAATGTCACATGTCTTCGAATTTTTTGTTCTAGGACATGTCGGTTTCCTCAGAATGTTTTCCTTCACCGTTTTAAGAGCAAAGGTGATGAAATAAATTACAAAAAAGTAATGCGCCTGGCTGGGTTTGAACCCGCGACCACTCGGCCACTACTGCTCTAATCATCAACTGCTCATCAATCCTAATTATCAAATCATCATCATCATCATCATCTTCCTGCCCTTATCCCGTGTTATTTGGGGTCGGCGCAACACGTTTTTTTCTTCCACTCTGCCCTGTTACTCGTCATGCTATCACTAACTTCCTTTTCTTTCATATCACTCTTCACACAATCCATCCATCTTTTCTTTGGTCTCCCTCTCCCTCTCCATCCATCCAGATGTAAACTCATTTCATTCACCATTTTTCGAAATTTGAATAAAAATATTTTCTTAATTTTTTTTTTGTTAAATAAAAAAAAACGATCCCATAAAAACATCGCCAGTACTGCCCTTTAAGTTAAGCACGTGATACACGATTACTTTACGCAACACGTTACAGTGTTCTGTCTTCACCTTTACAGCGACAGGTTGTCTGATTACTGCTCATGATCTCTGATTGCTAACTGATATTATATTATCATTACGTATTGAGAAGTTTTTGGAGATCTTCCTTTTTATTTTATTAGGGTTTTTTTTTTACTGGGTGGGAAAATTATTTTAGGACAAATCGCGCTCTTGGGCGGAGTTGGAGATAGTGTCAGACTGTTACTGACTAAAAACCCACTCCTGTACCTATTTGCATTCGTCCCAAGGCCCCAGTTTTCGCTTTCATACTACCCGTGGCCCCAGTAGGCTTCGACCCTGCTGGGCCCCTACGATTTCCTGACATCTCCTTGAGGCGCGCGTGGACCAGTACGCGCCGTCGACAAATTTTATAAAATATACACATAAAGAGTCTCATCATCATCATCATAATTTCAGCTGGAAGACAAATTCTGTCGTGTTTTAAGGAACTGGTTGTTAGAGGAAAAATTTTATTTTGTAAAAATTTTTTTTAAGTAAAGTTTATGTTGCTACAATTTGTTTAGGGATGTATTTCATGTCTAATTTTTATAAATTTTGTAATTTTAATTTTATCAATAATGTAAACTTCAATTAAATGTTTAATCAATTTTCATTAATTCTTGTATTTATCAATTTTATTTTTTTTAAATTTGCATACCTGTACCTTAGGTAAAATACTAAGTCTCAGTCTATAACTGTCTCTATTAATTACTCATGTATCATATTTATAGCAAATAACTGATTGATTTATTGAGACGTCTACGCATAGGCCTCCCCCAAGCGTCGCCACAACGAACGATCCTCGCATCCATCTGATTCCCGCGACCCTCACCAGGTCATCAATCCAGCTCGTGTGAGGCCTTTCATCGCTGCGTCTTCCGGTGCGCGGTCGCCACTCTAGAATCTTTCGGCTCCATCAAACATCTGTTCTGCGAGTAATGCACCCTGTCCCAGGGTAGTTTGAAAATTCTTCGGGTATGTCGGTAAACTTGGTTCTTCTGTGGATATCTTCATTCCTGATGCGATCACGCAAGGAAACTCTGAGAAAAGCTCCTTCCACAGTCTTTTGGGTGACTATAAAGCTCCCGATGAGGACCATTGAGTACCACCACCTGTGTACTAAGTTTATAAATTAGTTTATATTTTTGGTGTTTAAAACACATGAGGACAATAAGAGTAGAATTTAATGAACTAGTAATCAGTTAGTTCCTCTGCAAAGTGACTACTGGTTTTACGCATATCACCTTGCCTGACCTCTGTTAGAGAAATTATATTACGTACCGGTAATTATATTCCTGCTGCTAGAGTTCCTTACCATGTTATCAACATATTGATTATTAACTTAAATATTCTTTTTAGTATCTAGTACATTAAGTTTATGACCACATTTAGTTGATGAAGTGGTCGCAAGCTTTAAGCTTTGGATTCGATTGCTGGGTCGGAAAAAATAATATTAGGTAAAATTGTACATATAATGAACAGACAAAAATAAGGGAAAAAAAGGTACTAAGGATCACCGTAAAAGCATCAGTTTACTCCTGAAGAAATTTCTTCTAGCATATCTGCGAAATAGAGTCGGAAGACAAGAGAGGTAGACACTGTGTGTAAAAGTAGTAGGAAAATTATGTGCAAAAACAAACAACTTTGAAATGATAGACAAACAATGATAGATATAATTAACTACCATAATCATACACTTAAATAATCACACTAATATTAAATATAAAGGCGAAACTTTGTGAGTGTGTATGTTTATTACTTCTTCACTCCCGAACGGCTGAATGGATTTCAATAAAATTTGGCACACGAGTAGACTATGTTCTGAAATAGCACATAGCATACTTTGTATCTCAAGAATATGTTCCCTTGAGAAAATTTTTCATGCGAGTGAAACTGCTGGCAGCAGTTACTGGTAAAATAATTGTCACAAATATATATATTATAATTATATACTATAGGACTTATAATACATACTCGCATCGAACTATGACGAAATGGAATGATGGTGTTCCCTCACTTTTTTTTAAAAATCCGTATTACCCATCTGGAACTTATGAATAGCAGTCTAGGGCACTGGGAATGGGCATTTGGTCCCGGTTGGTGACTATTTGCCTCCTAACATGGTACTTCCACAAAAATAATAAATTTTGGATGTACTATAGACACTACCTTGCTCCATCTTTCGGAAAATACAATCATAATTTTACGTGCATCATTTACTTTACAATCCAACTTTTTTTACGACTGTTTTTAACAGGCGCGGTCCATAGCCACGTCATTTCAAAACTAGTGCGTAAAAATAAAAATAACAATAAAATTTTATGAACAGAACCCGATATGTCCAATATGGCACCAGTTTTTATTGTTGCACACATAGACACTCGTACATAATCGTAATACTAAAATAGTTAGCACTTTCACTCGTCCGTTCTCACGATCCAAATCATTATAATGTTTTTTGTGTGCACATTATTAATTTGCATTAGATTTTATATTTATTTTGTTTACTATTAAATTATGTGTGTGATTGTGTGTGTTATCGTGAGTTGAATGTATTATGTTGTTGTGTGGTGTGGTTAAGTGTCGGTACCTAATTATATTTGTCGGTGAGGTAGTTAAACTTATTATAGTTAGCGTAAGGCTTTTCTTTAAGGTAATTGAGTGTTGTAATAAGTGGTGGGATATTGAAATGAGTTAACAGGAGGATCAATTGATATTAAAAATAGATTTATTTATTTATGTACATACACATACTTAAAAATGAAAACAACAAAAGCAGACAGAAGAGCACAAAGGTACTGCTTATTTTAAATGAAATTTCTTCCAGCAGACCTGCAACAGGAGAGTTGGATGGGAGTTGTAGACACAGTGTATACAAAAACTTTAGAAAATTAAAAATATACTATACTATCTAAATTAAATCATATAATACATAATTACATATATCAATAAAAGTGTATAAAACACAGAAATAGATACAATACATAAACTAAATTATGAAAATATATATCCATAAAATACTAGTATATATGTTGTACTCTTAATTCTTTATCGTACTTAAAAAGTACTTAAACATAAAACACAGTGATTTGATAATGCATGTACAAAGGCGAGCAAAACTTAACGATGAATTTTCAGTTTTCTCCCAGCAAACCTTCGAGTGATTTATTTTTTATTTATGTATTTTTGTTCCCAACAAAATCCTTACAGACTATTCCAAATCGAAAGTGAGGTTTCTTATTACTAAATTACGAACTAGATTCATTTAACCATAAAAAACTTTAAAAAGTCCTTTTTTAAAGTTTGTTATGATTTTGAGTTAGTAAATTCACTCAGAGTGCAATAAAATATATCCACGTCGTCAGCTATGAGGTTGAGCGTGCGCAGCGCGTGCGTCAGAGGTGCTTTGCTCAGTAACTATAGCGCCTATATACACACTTGAGATTCAGACAGTCTTAGTCTATATAGCGTCACACACGAAAAAGGGCAATTTACGCCAATATCGTTTAAAGGAATAAAACATAACGAAAAGATAAATAGACAAACATAGACTAAGACTGTCTGAGTATCGAGTGGTGTAACAGGCCTTAGTGCGCGTGCGCGGCACCGGCCGCACCGACGCGGCCGTCGCCGACGCATTGCTTACCCGTCCATCATACACAAACCTACCTTAGTCACAATATCCGCATTATTCATCCTCCCCCTAAATACCGTAATGAATTACGAGTCTGAGTTCCTCCTGACCCTCAGTTCATAATATCCGACCATACCTAAGACAAAAAGGGTACGTATACATTAGCTATTAGTGATGTAATAGAGATCACATTCGAGAATAGGGTCCAGTATATAATATGAATCTACATGCTTAAAACTATTATGTGCAAATGATATACTAACATACCTTTATTAATATTATATTGTAAAATTAAATTAAAACCTCGTTGTAGAAATCTACGGTCCAGACCAAGCGTTTTGCCTCGTCTCGTCGCACTAGTTTGTAACAATTAAAATATATATACCTAGTTGTCATTGGACGAATGGTTGTGTCCTATAACAAAGGACTTTTCTAGTATACGAGTTTATTTATAAAATTAAATGTAATTTAAAAAAGAACTCATAGATTTGATACATAACACGTTATGTATTTTAGTTTTCTTTGGGAAATAAATAATTTATTACTATTTATTATTATTATATAAATTTATATAATTAATTTATAACGATTACAAGTTTTAACTAAGGTTATGGACATAACTCAAAAAGCCGCCAAACTTAAGTGGCAGAGGGCAGAGCACATTACTCGCAGAATAGATGGTCGATGGAGCCGAAAGGTTCTGTCGACCACGTACCTTAAATTTCAACATTGAAAAGTCTCTCAAAATATAGGCCGACGACCTGGAGAAGGAGAAGGTCGGAGAATCCGTTGGATACGAGACGTCTAGGACTTGTCATTGTGGTGACACTTGGGGGAATCCTAAGTCCAGTAGCAATCGTCCTTCTACTAACATGATAATGATGACTTTTAAATTTTATTTATTCCCAAAATACACTTTTAATGGATCATCGTGGAATCAAGAGCCGATTCTCTTGAGTGTTTGCAAAAAGTGAATTTTTGCTGAAGAGAATCTGTAAAAAATATTATTAGCCTTTTGAGTAGCGTAATTAGAGGCAACGAACGAGTGAACGCCGGCGTTCGCTCGGGGTTTAATGAATTAAACTAAAAGCTCTATTACCAAAGAACTAGTACAAAACAAAAATAAACAAGTATTTAATTAAACCAAACCGAGTATAATAAAAGAGATCGGTTCACATGTCGATCAAAGTTTAAAGTAACGATAGCTCAATTAGTCTCATATTAAACTAAATTATAGTAACACATTAATGAACGTGTCGTAATTATACACTATTATATGCCTTACAACCGACGATTATAATTATTATATTCCCCATATAATATACTCGGTAAAACGTATACTGTTATTTTAGAGGCACAAAATCCCCGTGTGCGTTTTGGGGTTAATGCTTTTTTGATCGGGCAATAAATAATTTTAATGTTATATTATTAGTTTACTTATCGATAATAATCGGTTAATAACTCTTGTAGTTGTTAATAAATCCAGAAATATCAACAGATCAGATAGCACTGGATTACCCGGAGATTGCATAGTGGTTGTCAAAACAGACTAAAATAAGTTTTATTTATTTACTTTTTTTTTTTATTCTACAACTGTCACACAACGCCGTCTAGTCCCAAGCTAAGCAGAGCTTGTGTTATGAGTACTAGATAACTGATAAACATACTTATATGTTTCTAAACACTTATATTATAGATAAATTACACCCAGACACAGAACAAATGATCGTGCTCATCACAAAAACATCCTGGGTGGGAATCGAACCCACGACGTCAGGCATAGCAGTCAGGGTTACTATCCACTAGACCAAAAGGCCAGTAAATTACTTTTTACTCAAACAATAGTCTTTACCAGAAGATCTATTAAAACAATTAAAGTTATTGGCACCTCTTACACCACCTCCCGAATGATCAATGAAAATGTGGGAATTGAAAACAAAAGAGATCGAATAGTAATAGAAAAAGTTGTAGAATCCAATCATAATTTAAAAACTAGATCAGGTACCGAATTTTTTTTTTTACTAAATTTATGATATAGCTGGGTTATTTATAGGTTCTTTGTGCCTTTCCCTGTGACGAAATGTCAGAAATGTGTCCAGATCGTCACGACAGCACTTTCAAGGCCTACATCGGTGACGACGCCCATCTACAAGTATCCATTGCGTGAAGATCTTTGACAATCTTTCGTCATGTATTCTGAAAGTGTGAGGCTCAGACTTTTTTATTTTTTTATTCTTGATAGGTTCGCGCTTGACCGCTATCTCACCTGATGGAAAGCGACGATGCAGTCGACGATAGAGCGCGCTTACCTAGAAGTAACCTATTCACTCTTGACTTAAAGATTCCCTCTCGGGTTGTAGCCGTCAGGAAACACAGATTCCGGCAAGGAATTCCACTCCTTAGCCTAATTTAAACCACGCAGGTTTACTTCCTGGCAGTAGCAGGTAACGCAGCCCTGGAACGCAAAAGACAACTGAAGGTAAACTGTGTGAATTTTAGGCAGTATACATCTGACACTCCCTCTCGCTCAGTCAGCGCTGTATTTGATGTTTTCCCACTTATAGAAACAAAAAACCATATATTAATTCCAAAAAAAAAAA
The DNA here is from genome assembly GCA_949316375.1 of Mythimna vitellina. Taxonomy (NCBI): domain Eukaryota; kingdom Metazoa; phylum Arthropoda; class Insecta; order Lepidoptera; family Noctuidae; genus Mythimna; species Mythimna vitellina. The sequence goes on along the minus strand of OX438701.1, from coordinate 22,173,101 downwards.
ATATACGTATCGACAGATGCAAAAAATTCCATCCCAAATACCAAACAGGTTGCCAACATAACGAGGTACCTATCAATCCCATCATATATCAATTCAATCAAAAACCTTTCTATTCAATACGAAAAAATAATAATAATAACACATCACAGAAATGATTAACACTATGAACGATAATTATCATTAAGTTGAAATGAGATGACTATCAATATAATGAACAAGTGATATGGATTTGCGATGTTAGGCTACTGGTAGACGAATCAGAGAGAGAGAAAAAGATGCCGCAATAGTAATGGTCATTGTAATTTAGCGGTCAGATTGTGTGGTAATGGCAAAGAGCCATAGAGCAGTTCTGAACCAGTTACAATTGGGAATTCGGTATTGACTGATTGTTAGGAAATGAAGGTATCCGCAGGAGAACCAAGGTTACTGACGTAACCTGAAGAATCACCAAACTTGGCGATGGGCAGAGCGCACATTGCTCGCAGAACAGATGGTCGATTTGGATGAAAGGTTCTAGGACGTGGTCGCGGGAATCCAATGGAAGCGAGTCGTACAGGATCGGTCATTATAGCAACACTTGGGGGAGGCCTATGTCCAATAGTGGACGTCTTTCGACTGAAATGATGATTCGGCGAAAAAAAAAATTTATGAAACATTTTTAAGAACCATTTTTTTTGAGTGGTTCGAAATTGTTAAGTAACTCTTCCTGCCCGGAGTGGCATGAGAGAGTGTCAGGCCTTTACTGATTAACCCCTCGTGTTCAAACTCGTTCATTGCCGAAATTAGCTACGTGGCCAAAGGCGAAAGTGAAAAAAGTGCCAGTATACGGATAAATACATAAGAGGGTGACTCTTGGAGTCGTTTAGTTTTTAAGTTGGTTAAGTAAGCCCTGGCTGGCTTTGATTTTCGAATTAAGGCGACTACAAGAAGTCTGGTTAAGCAGCCGACAACCTCCTAGGTTGACCTGCGAGAAGACACACACACAAAAAAAAAATCGTCATCATTAACCCACACCGCACACATCCTCATCTCATATAGAAGTCCTACGTATATATCCTTAGTCGGTAGTCAATGCATTCAGTCAGTCATTTTTGATAAAGAGTGTAACAGGAGTGACCGAAAATATTGCTGTCCGCAGTTTCTCTTTATACACACCAGATCTCAGAAGTATACATCGAGAGCTCAAGTCCCCAGTCTACAATACCCTAAGAAACGCCAGACAAAAGAATTTATTAGAAATAGAGTCCTAGAATTTATGATCCCCTCGGATATTAAGCGTAAATATAAAACAAATTCCATCCTCACATCGACGTATCGATGCAAAAACTATCTCGTGGTCCCGACACTAACCGTCGGTACTTAACAATTTATCATTCTTGTATCGCGGTGTGATTACGATCTAAGTATTTTAATAACGAATAGAAGCCGCTACTGGTTAGCGCCTCAAGCAGTCGTTCCTCGTTTTTTCTCTCAATAGGCCATCGACTTTTATTGTTATTGATTGGTAGTCGATAACGTGACGTCATCTCTCTTTATCGATCGACGGATAGTGGGAATGGAGTCTTTAATATAGATCTGAACTTGGTTTTTTAGTTGGAGGTTAATTTTAGAATTTTATGTGGATTGAGCGTCGTATTCATCACCCTTTTTTTGAGCGTGTCAGATTTTTACTAACTAAAACCCACCTGTATTTCTTCAGTTGCGCTTTGGGTGGCAGGGCCACAGTTACTCTTTCGAATATATCCGCTACTCTAGTAGACATCGGCCCTATTGGGCTCGGATTATATAAGCGTGGAACACAACGTCCCGTCAATTTGGGTTAGGTCCTTGCCACCCTTATGCATGTGCCTACGGTGGCCAGGAATCGCCCTGAGACTCTCAACGGCCGGGGCATTCGTCTTCTGCGGCGGCTGTTGGGGTGTGAGGATGTGAGGGTGTCTGTTTCCTCATGGTTTCGGCAACCTCGTTCACTCACATTACGCAAGAGGCACCCACCAACTTTTCCTTCTCACTCCGGACTATGGCTTCTTCTGAATCCGGGCCGGACGTTAGAGGTCGTCGCCACGGATCAGCTCCACGAGGACACGGTGGTGTTCCACCCAAGCGGAGCAGATTTCAACCGTAAAGGATACGGTGGAGTGCATCCTTTAATGATCACCCTAGACCATATCTGGTAGATATCGCTGTCAGCGATAAGACCGCCTAGATATAAGTTTTTGTGAAATTGTTAAAATTTTGGTGTACAATAAAGTTTATTCTATTCAATATATTTTTGAAACGTGCTGTACCAATGACAATTCAATATTGTGTCATATCAGAGTTTAATATAAATACGGTCTTCTAATCACAGTTTAATTTCTTATCACTATTGTTATTTTCCCACAAGGTGGACTGATGACCTGTAGAGGGTCGCGGGAGTCCGATGAATGCGAGACGGACAGGACCGGTCATTGTGGCGACATTTGGGGAAGGCCTATGTCCAATAGTGGACGTCTTTCGGCTGAAATGATGATGATGATTTTTATTTTACGAACTATTTATGTTAAACTCTTCAAAAATTGAACTATTTAGAATTCAAAAAAAAAACCTAAATAAAAAAAAAATAATCAAAAAAATAGTAATAGTATAAATAATCTAGTTTTTCTACCGTACACTCTAAATAAGGTTCAGTTGAAAACCAGCGTCAGGCAACTACCACGAAGTTGTCTGGCATTTTTGCTGAACTGGGCCTATTTGGCGCAGGCGCGAGACACACAATGTTAGTTTTTTATTTTTATTTTCCTATTTTCTTAAGTGTTTACATGTTTGTTTCTACATTGTGTGTATCTGTGTACGTGTGCCAAATAAAATATTTTTCTTTCTTTCTTTTTAATTCTCTTCCACGCATTTAATATCCACTCTCAACTCTAACGTCTTAACCGTATAATTAGAAAACTCTATGATTCTATCTGAGCGATACAGTTCTTCTCAGTACAGCTTTCATATTAAGACATAAAGCATTGCCTTTGGCGGTACGTAATCATTGCTGTTGCTAATCTCCTTCGTATGAGGTTTACGACTAAAACAGAACGACATAAGTGATTAGATTTACGGGTTTTTTTAGTATATTAGCTAGAAGAACCTTTAGATTCCACTCCTCGATAGGAATGTTCCTGGTCATAACCTATATTGTAACATTGATTAGAGTGTATCTACGTCATGTTGCTTTATCATTCTTTATTTTGAAGGGCTAAAAGCATTAAACTGCCTGGGCTTTTTTTTTACAACTGGGGTTTTTTTTTATTGGTTCGGAAAATCATCTTATGACAAATCCCGCTCTTGGGCGGAGCGAGAGATAGTGTCAGACTTTTACTGGCTAAAAACCCAATCCTGTTCCTTCGTTGCCTTCGTCCCAGGGCCCTGGGTTTCGTTTCCACACTACCAATGGCCCCAGTAGGCTTCGACCCTGCTGGGCCCCTACGATTTGTTGACATCTCCCTGAGGCGCGCGTGGAACAATACGCGCCGTGGACGACTTGGGCTCGGTCCGGACGGTAACCGGACGGTCGGACGACGAGCTACCCTTTGATCGCCATCCGCAAGCCCGCGCCTACGTTGGATCTACTAAGCTAGTGTTATCATTATATACCAGATATAAAATTATTCATATTTTTAGTAAAATTGGGACAATTACTTTTATTATTTATTCAGTAGCTTTAAATCACTTCTCCAAACTGGCGGCTTTGGTTTTCATCATCATAATTTGGTTCACTCATTGGCACTTAAATAATTAATAAAATATCAATTTCTTTAAATCTATTACCGTCTTCTACAGCTACATCATTAAAATATAATAACACTGTAATCAAAAATAGATGAATCCATATATCACTTGTTACAAATTCAATATATCCAAATATAAAAAACCAAATTGATATATACATATGTTCATCATTATGTTCTATGATGGGTGTGATATTATCCAATTTAAGATAAGATACGCTCGCATTTCAATAGACAGACTGACAAGCCGAAAATTATAATAAATGCTTTATTTTTTAATATGCAGTGGAAACAATTACTTGTGAGAGAACGTGTGGAGCAAGTCAGAAGCAAAGAGCGTATAGAATAAAGGTTGCTTGATTGATTAAAATAAAGGTTAAAATAGATTAGGTAGGTAGGTACAGTTCTCTCCGGCAGCACAGTGATCACTTGCTGCCTTGCATAATGAGGCTCAGAGGTTCATTCTCCTCAGGGATGTGCCCTAACAGGCGTTGCACAGAGAAGGTTGCGGAGTGATCTCTTAAGAAGTAATGGCACCTATTCCATGTGCTGATGGTGATCATCAGGGTGGTTTTAATCAGGAAAAACCCACACTCCCCGGACTTATGTCCAAAGTCGGAGCGTCTTTTAAAGCCTTCCCCTCAAAAACAAAAAAAATAATAAGTATAATTGTCTAAAGGATGTGCCTTAACTAAAGTTGTACAGAGAGGGTTTCAGGGTGGTCTTTTCAGAGATCACGGAGCCCATATGCTGATGGTGATCACTATAGTTGTCACACTTTTGGTCTTTCCTCAAAAGTCTAGGCGCCTTTTGAACGTGTCCCCTAGTTCTATTATTCTTATTTTTCTCACATACTTTTTCCACAGTCTTGTCACCTACATCGAAAGTTATAAAGAGGTGTAATTTTAACTATACCTAGCTATGTTATATTTGAAAATATCAGATCCTAGCAGATTTGACCACCTTTAGGTTAGAGAAGAAATCATTTACTTACTACAATATTTAATTTACTTCAAGAAGAACATAATTTAACCTTTTTCATCATCAATAACATCATCATATCAGCCGAAAGACGTCCTCTGTTGGACATAGGCCTCCCCCAAGTGCCGCCATAATGACTGGTCTCGTACCTATCACATTGGATTCCCGCGACCCTCACTAGGTCATCGTTCGACTAAACCTTTTCGCTTGGTGAAAATTAAAAAAAATGTTCTGGATATAAGGATACCCGCTGTCGCTTATGTTTAGTACCATAAAAATATACCCAGTGGCTCTTTTTGTATGCCAGTACTTATGATTGATATTGAAATCGTAACGAATCGAAAAGTGATTTTGACGTCTAATATTTATTGCTACCAGGATGAAATGTAGCATTTGCTCAATTTCAGTCCATCCTTTAACAAGAAATAAAATTTTATCGTTTCTTAATGGATCGATTCTATTTTTGCGTGTGAATAATTTTGATTCGATATTTTGTTATATATATTTTTTTATATCTGGTACAGTTTGAATTCTTTTGTGAGATATTTTACGATTTGACGATGCAATTTTTATTAGTTTGTGTCGATTTAGATATATATTTTAATTTATTTTTTTAGAATAGCAAGATTGGTGGTCGTTATCGGGTCAAATAAAATAATCTTTTATTTTGACACAAAAAGCATTAAATTATTGTTGTATACATAATCAAATGCTTTACAGATATAGACGTACTAACTAAAACAGATATTTATTTTAGTCTCCATAATGTTAATATAAACGGTTTGAATCAAATTTTAAAATGTTTCTTTGATTTAAAAAAAAATATAAGTAAGATTGTTTGAAAATTGAATTTTGTCTCCCTTGAGTATCGAAATATAAGTTTTTTTTGCACATTAACGGCCATATCTCTTTTTCCCGTTAACTTAAAAGTTTGATTTTTTCACAGCTTCAAGAGACTGCAGACCTAAGTATATGGTTTAAATTTCAACTCGGTACATCTACCATTTCATTCGGCATTCCCAAGATAAAGGGTTTTGACAGACAGACAGACAGCTAGACGGACAGAAAACAAAGTGATCCTATGAGGGTTTCGTTTTTTCTTTTGAGGTACGGAACCGTAAAAATTAGCCAAAGAACGCGAAAGTCAACTGAAGAAATACGGGTGGATTTTAGACCGTTAAAGTCTAATAATTTTTCGCTCTTCAACCAGAGTAGTAGAAGAATATTTGGTACGATTTCCCAACCTAAAAAAGTGTTCATCATCATAATTTCAGCAAAAAAGTTCACTGTTGGACATAATCCTCCCTCAAGTGTCCTATGCGACTCGCATCCATCTATTCTAACAACCGTCACCAAGGTCATTGTTCTAACATTTGGGAGGCCGTCCGACCGTCTGGTAACCGTCCGGACGAAGCCCAAGTCATCAACGGTGCGTACTGTTCTAGGCGCGCCTCAAGGAGATGTCAGCAAACCGTAGGGTCCCAGCAGGGTCGAAGCCTACTGGGGCCAAGGGTCTGATTCTGAAATGAAGACTCGGCCATGGTACAAAAGGCAACGAAGGAACAGCAGTGGGTTTTTAGCCAGTAAAAGTCTGACACGCCCTCCCACTCCGCCCAAGAGTGGGAGATGTCATTGGATGATGTTCCCAACTACAAAAAAAAATGTGGGAGGCCAAAACAAGTACACTTGCGAGTATATTTTTTTTTACACTAACCAGACATGCCTATGCCTAATATCATTGATTCTTTACTAAGCGCACCATGTCCCACTATCACCTAATCTTTCCAAGCAAACTAAAGCAGAATCATCTAAAAATAAACAAGAGAAAACGCGAAGAAGAGCTTCACTTATCTAATTAAACATCTGGTCGGAAACAGCCGATGGCCGTTATCTGGGCTCGAATATCGGACATTAACTTGTGAGACAGCGCACTGCAACGGTCAAAGGTAACGAGTGAGTGCTGAGACGAGCAGAGCGATGAGCAGAAGCGGGTAGGGAGAATTACTGCACAGTCATGGTTGATATGCATCTTAGATGAATGTTATAAAGTCTGGATCAAGCCGATAGGAATAACAGTTAGTAAAGTAAGCAATTATCATAATTATGTTATAATTACACAATTAGTCTACTGTTTATTAAGGTACTTTCAGTTTCACCTTAGACCGGAAGAAGTCATTGGATGATTTCCTATTTAAAAAGCATCGTATTTAGAAAAAGATAAGAGCTATACAGGTCATTAGATCAGGACGCTCTGAGTTGCAAGCCTGTCAGTTTTCTACCGGTTGCATTTCGGGGAGTTTGCGACGGAATTGCATAACCTAATTCCGCCTGGCCTGTACCATCATCGGACCATTAGGCGTACGGCAATGCGCTACCGGTACATGGTGGACATCCCACCTATACGCACAGAACGTTTTGGGAACACATTCATTGTGCGTACAGCTAAGGAGTGGAACTTCTTGCCAGAATCTGTGTTTCCTGATGGCTACAACCCGGGAATTTTTCGTCAAGAGTGAATAGGTTACTTCTAGGTAAGCGCGCTCCATCGTCGCTTTCCATCAAGTGAGATAGCAGTCAAGCGCGAACGAAAAGATATCCTTGACAAATCAAAAGTGCCTGTAAATGGTTTATTTGAAATAAATGCTTTGATTCTTCTTCTTGATTCTTGTCTCGCTTGTTTAACAGTCCAATGACATTTTTCGGACAGGAAACTTCACCACTTCACCTCCTCGTAGCTTTTCCAAAATCGCTCCCGCTCTTTTCTCTGTCAAGGTATAGGCCCACTCATGCCCGCCAAGCTCAACATTAAGATAACACCTTACTTATGGTATGCTTATGGCTGTGATTACCCATCGCTGGGTGCCCGTGCATGTTTATGGGCATAATGTCTAAGTTGGCTTTTTGTGCTCACCTTGTAACGATTGCACGGCAAAAGAATGGAATTTTGATGGGGTTGTGGTTAGCGAAAATGTTAGTATGTGAACTATTGTAACTGTCTTCTTTACTATATTAACATAATAATTATGTCATAATGGCATTAAAATCTACACTAATATTATAAAGAGGTAAAGTTGCTTTTTTGTTTGTAAGAGGTAATCTCTGAAAGTACTGGTCCAATTACTAAAATTATTTCACCGACAGAAAGCTGCTTCATTCCTGAGTAGCATAGGCTATATTTTATGTATGCGGGCGAAGCCGCGGGTTAAAGCTAGTTTATAATAATTAGCTATGGAATGGGAATCTCGGTTTTCGGCCAAAGTATTCTGTCAGTGCAATATAATTCAGAGATAACTAGCATTTGATATCGCCAATATGTATGTATTTAGAAATATATAAGTATGTTTATCAGTTGTCTAGTACTCATAACACAAGCTCTGCTTAGCTTGAGACTAGACGGCGTTGTGTGGTAGTTGTAAAATATTATTATTATAATTTAACAAAATATATAAATTATATTTTTAAATATTCCAATAAAAAATAAAAATAAACATTTAAAAATTTAATTTATTATTATTATATTTACATCAATCAACATTGGATCACACATTAAAATTCATACATTGAAAACATTAAATTTCATACATTAACATGATAATTATAAATAAGATTAACGCATATGATATGCATCATCCAATTTTCCCAGTATTCGTCCATCGTTTACCATAAACCTTCAATCGACGACTTGATTCATTAGTTAGAATTTGAGAGCGACTGCTATCTGACCTCCATTGAACTCAGGGAAACTTAAATTTTCGCAGCATGGTGTTAAATTCTAAACAGGTGGGTGCCCATTCAGAATTAAGTGGAATCTACCTTCATTCATTAGAGTTCAAACAGGTTTCATTAATATGTTTGACGAAGTCTATCGTTTTATGAGTGACATGTCGGTTGAAATAAATATAGCTATAAATATAATGAATGTCAGTTAGTGGGTAGGCAGGTACCTTGTGGCCGCTTGTGTGGGCGTGGGTCGCTTTATGTTACAGGTGTCAAATGTCATTAAATATTGTAAGTGCTACTTGTAAATAGAGAAGTTTTAAATTGGTTCTAACTGGTGGAGTTAATTTAGTTTCAATGAGCCCTACTGTTCATAGATCCGTAGTTTCATAGACGACGTCGTGCCGTCATGTCGTCGTATTGTTGCCGCTTCGGCGACAGATTTTCATAGTTTTGTATATAATCAGGCGTACATCAATCGTATAATGACGAATACGAGTCTATGAAGCTACCGTCCATGGATTTAGTCTTAGCCCAAATTAGGCAAATATTTCTTATTGTTCCAATCCTTTCAATAGATAGAAAATGTGAAAATTTATTCATCTTCTTGCTCGTTCGTCAAATTATTTTCAATAATTGAACATAATTTGATGAACGAGCAATACCAACTACAACCTATAATAATAATATTATATATTCCACAACTATCACACAACGCCGTCTAGTCTCAAGCCAAGCAGGGCTTGTGTTAAGAGTACTAGCCAACTAATAAACATACTTATATATTTCTAAATACATACATATTATAGGTAAATTACATCTAGACACAGAACAAATGATCATGCTCATCACACAAACATTTGTCCTGGGTGGGAATCGAAACCACGACCTGCAGCATAGCAGTCAGGGCCACTAACCACTAGACCAACAGGCCAGTTAACAGTCAGTCAGTCGTCTATATCAACTTGTTTTTAAATAAAATTACACCGATTCTCAATTTGTTTACATATTCAGTCATTCTATTTTTAAACATGCTTCATCAAAAGTCAAACACAATGTTGCCTCAATCTAACATGTTACCTTCATTCAACATCACTATTCAGTCATAAAGAATTTGTCGTACGCCAGTGAAATGGAACGTCACCGACATCAAAATTCTCTTAATTAATTCAGCTCCTTTATACCTCTAGCGTTTATATTTATATGCCTTTTTATCACCTCTGCGCACGAGTCGATAAAATACCTGTTACTTTGTGGTGTGAGTTGTAAGCGGAGCGTTTTTGTGAAGGTTTCTTTTGGATTCGATTGTAAGTTTCCATTACTGTATTTTTTTTTTTGGTTGTAAATTACTCATTGGTTTAATAAATATCTTGTTTAAACTTTTTTAAAAAGAATAATATGATTTGGTTGGGTTTGCTTCAATTGAATTTTCATTTGAAGCCACTTATTCCTCTGTGTAATGGTCGTCGGCTGTCTTTACTAAACTAATAATATTATAAAAAAGAAAGATTTGAATCTTTGTTTTGTTTGTTTGTTATAATTTAACTTAAAAACTACTGGATCGATTTTCAAAATTCTTTCACCAGTAGAAAGTTACTTTATCACTGAGTAATATAAGCTTAAATATAGGTCAATATATTTATTTTCACGCGGGCGAAGCCATTGGCAAAAGCTAGTTGGACAATATTTTAAAAAGTTGAGATTTTTGGTCTTACTAACTATCAGCAGTTTCAAAAATATTTTTTAAAGATTTTAGAAAATTTTACCTTAAAACTTTAGAAAATCGCTAGTCTCTCTTAACTTAAAACCTTTCGAAGATTTCGTAACCGTCACTTATGGTGGTCATTTTTTATTGTTAGATACGTTCCGTGCCGTATTGTGAAGATTTAGTGTCGGGGTGAAGTTTGGTGATATATTTATTGGGCCTTATCACCGCGTATGGAATGCCACGTGCACTAAAACTTAATAGGAGTGGCTGTGGGTCATTGACACATTGACGTTTTGGAGATTTCTTAATGAAGTTGGTGATGGCTTTTATGTTTGGCTACAATTAAGTTGTTGTTTTTGATGTTCTATTTTAAGATTACTTTCATATCCAACTGTTTATCTAGATGTATTTTTACAATTTTTCCATTATCCTGTGTTAACAGGGTTTTGTTATAATATTAATTACTCGTGATTGGGAAGCAAAAAGGATTATTCAGAAATCAGAATCAATAACAGGCACTTTTGAATTATCAAAATGTCGGTCAGTCAAAAAAAAGTGAAGCTAAATTGCACGTTCTAAAGCGTAGATCTCTATGGAGAAGCACGTGCACGAAAGTCTATGGACACTCTTTTAAATCATATATTATTAGTAGGCTTACTTGTTTTTGGACTGCAGGGTAATTTGAAAGAGCATCCCTAGGACGCGCCTTTGCGTTCCAGGGCTAGATTTTCGTCAGTAAAAGTCTGACACTAGCTCTCGCCTAGAGCGGGTGGACTTCATTAATAAAATCAGAACTTTTAAAGAAAAGATATGACCTTTAACATTTCCTCAAACTATGCTTCTCGAACTTGATAAAGCTCTATATTCAAATCTTAATCTGAAATCAATTTATATTTCTCTGAAATGCATACTTAAATCGAGAAGAAAGCATGATTAAGAACCAAGACCTGCAGACGAATAATGAGAAAGTCTAGACTAAATGAACTAAAAATCTTATAAAATTAATTATAAACAGTTATGATCAAATCTCTATGTGGGTTTTATACATAATTTATATTTTATTGGCTCTGCATTAGCTTAGGATCGAATTCTATCATTTATAATATTATAAATATGTCAACGATTCTGTCGGTTCGTTGAATTTTAATTAAATCTTATTTCTGTGCAGTATTTGAATGAGAACTGTGGTAAATTAGAATTGTGAAGTCAGGGTCAGAAGTTCGGTTTTCGTATACGAGCAAATTCTTGTAAAGCCTACAGATACTGGTAATAAATTAATCATATTTATGTTAATTATCATTTATTTATACGAATCTTTCGTATTATATTTAGCTTTTTTTTTAAGTGGGAGATCATCTAATGACTTCGCCCGGTCTAGGGTGGAGCGAGAAGGCCTTTGTGCCTTCGGTTGCTTTTTGCTTTCTAGGACTACGAGTATCTCTTTCAGCCGACAATGGTCGGCTGAAAGAGATACCACACACTATAGCCTATATCTGCGCTCGCGCGTTCCATTCGTTTGTCTGCTATACATAAATGTTAACGGAGCATCGGGCGTATGAATAGTTAAAATATTACTTTTATTTTACACTTTTTTAGTTTAATAGATTTGTTTATATGTTTAGTATATTTTATTTTATTCTTTTACTATCTATAATATTTTATTATATTTTATTTGTACTGACGTCATCTCTACGCTCAGTCACGTGGTCAGAACAAAGAAATCGGAGGCGTGGCCTACTCGAGGCTTTCAACGCAAACGAAACGGTCGTAACTTGGATTCCGATCGCAAAATTTTTTCACCGCTAGAAAGCTGCTTTATTCCTGAGTGACATAGGCTATTTATATATACTATTGATATTTTATGTACGCAGGCGAAGCCGCGGGCAAAAGCTAGTAATTTATATATAGCTTTGATTCTAGATAAACCACGTTATTTATATTTAAAATTGTATGCAAAATCTTGTGTTGTCTTTTTTACATTTGTCAATCTTTTTTTTGACGTGTAAATAATCAATGGTTTTAATTAAATTAAAATTGTATTTTTAAACCATGCAGAGACTAATTCAACCATACACACAAATTTCTTCCAAATCGGTTAAGCCGTTTAAGGGGAATTAAGTGACAAACACACGTACAGAACAATTATTTTATAGAATGAATAATTTTTTGCTTGATTACATTTTTAATCTGGCCTCCAGTTAATTGAACATCAAAAAAAAATTAACACAGCCAAAACCACATGTCAATACTAGTAAAAAAACATTTTAATTAAAGCTCGCTTCAGAATTGTTGTTTTTATTGAACAAATAAAATCATAAGTCTTCAATAGTCACTGTCTCTACGTCTATTATAATAATAAAATCTTAATTTTGAAACTTGAGCTGTCATAAATCTTAAAATGTTCTTAAGATGACGCATGGGGCAATAATTATCTCGTCTTGATATTTTAAAGTTTTGTATTACAGAAACTAGAAAAAAGGTAACTTATATGAGTCGAAGTTGTAGAAGCTCAACTGATGCTGAAACGGTCTGGGGCGTGAAAATACTGCCTCCATCAACATCGTCATCATTTCAACCGATAGACCTTCACTGCTGGGCATAGCATAAGCATAGCATAATCGGCCTTTTAATGTTCCCACTGCTGGGACGCAGGCCTCCTCTCTAGGAGAGGGAATTGGCCGTAATCCACCACGCGGGCCCAATGCGGATTGGTGAATGTCACATGTCTTCGAATTTTTGGTTCTAGGATATACCGGTTTCCTCACGATGTCTTCCTTCACCGTTTTGAGAGCAGTGGCGAAGAAAAAATTACACAAAGTAATGCACCTGGCTGGGTTTGAACACGCGACCTACAATCCCTAAGTCGGAGCCGTTACCACTCGGCCACCACTGCTCGCTATGCTAGGTATACGCCCTCTCAAATGTCACTACAACATATATAGCTATATCGGTAACGTTGAATCTTCTACAAATATCTTCATTCCTGATTCGATCAAGTAAGAAAACTACGAGCATAACCCTCTTTATTGCTCTTAGGGTTACTCTAAGTCTTCTGATGAGGTCCATTGTAAGTGATCGTACTTTAGAGCCATATGTCATCACTGGCAAAACTTACCGGTCACTACCACCACAAAAATAATAAATTTAATCTGACTGAACATTACTGTCTATCGGTAGTCAGCTATTTCTTTATTGAAAGTCGATTTCTACATAAATTGTGAATTTGATTGATACCTAATGCATGGAAATATGAATGGATATATTTTTTTAAATTAATTCATTCTGTTATAATTTATGTGAACACAGTAAAACGTATAAAAAGAGAAAACTCGATATAACTGTTGAATGCAAAAGTAAATATAATTATAGTTGTTAGTCTCGCGTTGGACTAAAATCTGATGACCAGATGGTAAGCGATGATATGATCAACAATAGAGGATCCTTGCTTAGTATACTTTCACTTTTGAAAAAATCAAGCAGTACAAAACACTGGAAAATCTTCAAAAAAAAAAACCAATAGGTAGGCATATAACTTTCAATCAAATTAAAACTCGAAACTAACTCAACAGTCATAATTTTATATATCCTAATAAATCTGTCAAAAGATCTTTTGGTTGGTACGACACTTATCTATATATACAAGAGTGTTAATTTTAACCACAAACTCATCATAAAGAGGCTGGCGACACACATTCGAAATGATTCTCTGGATTCATATTATTAATTCAGAAAGACCGGAATCTTGGAATCCACACACATCCTGATTTATTCAGATCATGAATTCCGCAGATTGAACTGTAATAATAATACTGAAGAGCGTTTTGAATGCTGGATATTTAAGATAAAACATACATTTTAATAGAGTGACACATACATACGAATTATTTCAGTTGATACTGCCAAAAGCAATGCAATCATCATCATCATTTCGGCTGATAGACGTCCACTGCTGGACATAGGCCTCCCCCAAATGTCGCCACAATGAACGGTCCTGTGCATCTCGCATCCATCGGATTCCCGCAACCTTCACCAGGTCATCGGTCCGCCTTGTAACACTGCGTCTTCCAGTATGCGGTCGCCAGTCCAGAACCTTTTGGTCCCAACGGCTATCTGCTCTGAGAGCAATGTGCCCTGCCCATTGCCACTTAAGTTTAGCGATTCTTCGTGCTATGTCGGCAACCTTGGTTCTCCTGCGGATATCTTTATTTCTGATTCGATCACGCAAGGAAACTCCGAGCATAGCCCTTTCTATTGCCCTTTGGGTGACTTTGAGTCTTCTGATGAGGCCTATTGTGAGCGACCACATTTCGGAACCATATGTAAAAGCAATGCGATTAGTATTAATTCCACTTCCATAAAGACGCTTGCATGTGCCGAGGATCAAGAGAATACTGATCAATCGGAATTTTTAAGATATGTGTGAGACAAGGTGCTGGAATGTAGATTGTAAATAGATTATGAATTCAGAGAGCCATTCCGGATGTATAATAATCAACCACATCTTTCCTCCACTTTACCCGCATTCCGATCACTTGACCACAATTTAGCACTCAATCTTAACCCACTTAGATTACTCACCATTAATTAATAGTAACAACACTTCAAGGAAAGATCTGACATCTGATCTGATCTCATCATGAAATGATGTGTTAAGGAAAAACGATGTTAAAACTAATACTTTGCATCTTGATGTTTACACTGATGTAGATCAAGTTTTTCTAAGTGAAATGACTCAGGTTTTAGAAATAGATCTTTTAAAAATCTTTTTATACTTGATTGGTGACGCAATGTTGTAGCACGATTCTTGGTTTGTGCGTTTTTCTTATAACCTTTTGCGGTTATAAAGTGTTTGTTATTTTAACTTTGGTTGTCAAGCAACCTATAATGTGTCTATATGAATATTTATTATGCAGATGCTTTCGTTACCTGATTTGAAGTGAATTTTTTTCTTTATGGGTTAGCATGGTTTGTGCATTCAGCCAGTATCAAGTTTGGAAATTATTTAGTTTTTTATATAGAATACAGTTACTATGTTTTCTATTTTAATGCGGATGTAACATATTGTAAAGTTATTGCAGTATTTGGCAGCAAATGTATCGAGCCAGCCTTTTCGCGAAGCTTCGCTGAGGCAGTCAATACCTACTACAAGACATTCTTAGCTTTATTTTACCGTGCTCCTGTGTGTCCAGTGATTCCGCATATTGTTATATTGCCATACAAAACCATGCCAATTTGACAACAAAATGTCAATTTACGAATGATTAAAATAACTACTGAAATTCAGTCTAATCCTTAACTTCATTATACACAAAAAACCTGAATCCTATTTGCAACTAAAAATGCGATATTTATAGAACCCGTCTAGATCAGTGGTTCTTCATTCATCATTTTTTTGTCCTGGAACGACCTTGATTTCTTTGTTTTAGTTTAAGTCTGGCATGCCCTCTCACTTCACCATAGAGCAAGAGAAAACATGTAATGATTAAGTGCCTTAAAAATGGTACTTAACCAGAGAACTGTCTCACTATTTAGTTTTAACTGAGAAATATCACAGAAATTAAAATTAAAAAACTTTTTTACAAAAAAATAATTTTAATTTTGGAAGTCGGTGTTTCTAGATTTGTCATTTTTTGACACCAATTTCCGAAATTAAAACTATTTTGAATTTTTTAGTTTGTTTTTAAAGTCGGTTGTATTTTGAATCTTTTGCAGTTCATATTTTAGCTCTGCGTAACACTAATGGTCCACGGAACACAACTTGAGAACCATTATCTAGATGACACATTCTATCTCAGGTCCCTACTTTCTTTCCAAGATTTCATAATGAATTTCAAATGTCAGAAGTTTCGAAATAATGCGTAATATTTAAAATAGTTTCTCTATATTTTCTTGGAAATGGAAAGTGAATCGTGCCTGCGAAGGTTGGATGATAAATTTCATAAGAATAGGCATGTTTTATAAGAAAAACAAATATAAATTGAATAAATAGATCGTTATACAAATGACACATTTGTTTTCGTACTTTAAATTTATGCTGAATATAAATATTATAAATGTATATATGCTAAGCCTGTATCACTATCATCATCTGAATGTTATCTCTATATGTCATCGAGTTGCCTTCTAAACTGTTTGTGGTTAGACGCATGTCTTTTTTCATGTCTACATTTTTTACTAGTCGTCGTCTAAATATTTTGAATTATCTAAGGAGATCGCATGAAAAACGTGCCTTGTTAGCGTGCGAGCTAATCAATCGAAGGTATTTTAAAAGACCGTGCAAAGAATAATGGCGAGAAAATTGTTGATGAATTATTAAGTGTACTTGCGAGATAATTTACTAATTATTATTACATGACGTTAAAAGCCAGTTTAAGCAGTGCAAAAAAGTTGTCACAATTTGAAACTGAATTGACTAGATTTTTTACGATATTAAATAAACATGGCTTAGGTTTTTTTTTTGCTGGCTCGTCTTCATGACTTTTGGCTTAATTGAACTTTTAATGTTACCACTAATATAAATTTTGGTCAAGAACATAATATGCTTTACTTTATGTATTGATAGTAAATACTTAGAAAGTACATTTCCGCATTAGCTAATAAACATACAAATAAAAATAACTGTTTCTGCTTAGAATATAGTGGCTATAATGACACAATAAGATATTGTTACTACAATAAATACAATATCGAGAATCACATCACCAGAAAAAAGCATGGCATTAAGACATTTCAACTGCCATCCAGCCTAATAACTTATAGAAAAAAAAAAAAAACATTATGACATGCGTTACTTTACGACATGACTTCTTGTCGTTCATTCAAAAATGCGTTTATTGATTTTTAGAATTCATAAGGAGGTACGTAGGTATTATTGACATAATAATATTGACATAATATATGTAATCTCACCAACTTTAAACTGGACTATCTTTAATACTTGGTTTCTATTAATAGTAATGTCTGTCTAAGACAAAATTGTTTAGAAATTTAATTTATATACTTTTGTATATTTTTCATCACTACATGCTAAAAATATATGTCAGCAAAATTTTGTTCGAGAGTCTGCCATCACTCTTTAGAATAGGATTTTATGAAACATATCGAATTTTTAAAGTGACTTTTCGGTAGACTATATAAATGCAATATGCAAAAATAATATTCCACAACTGTCACACAGCCGTCTAGTCCCAAGCTAAGCAGAGCTTGTGTTATGAGTACTAGACAACTGATAAACGTACTTATATATTTCTAATTACATACATACAATTATAGATAACTTACACCCAGACACAGAATGAATGATCGTGCTCATCACACAAACATTGTCCAGGGTGGGAATCGAACCCAAGACCTCCGGTATATCAGTCAGGGCCACCGACCACTAGACCAACAGGCCAGTCAATGTATAACAGGAGTGTCTAAAATGTAAGCTTAATTTTTATTTTTCGAAATAACTTAATTTATATTATGCAACCAACATTTATATTATTATTATTATTAAAATTTATATTTTGGAAACCGGCATCTTCTAGAACCCAAAAAGACATGTGACATTCACCAATCCGCAATGGGCCCGCGTGGTGGATTACGGCCCCTTCCTTCTCATAGAGACGAGGCCTGAGTCCCAACAGTGGGAACATTATGGTCGGCTATGCTATATTATGCAAGTTCCGTCCGTGACTCAGTTCTTTGATTTTTGGTGTCCTCTACCGCATTATCTTCTAACTTTACGCGGTAAACAAAAATAAACACGCCTTCTTTATGATACCTTCTAAATAAAATCTACGTGTTGTAAATTAGTCAGCTTCTTGCATATTAAAATAGTTTATCAATTCTTAAATCTATGCATGTGACGCGTCACTTAATTACTAACTGTCAACTCTCCGTATCAATCGGCTATCTTTTTGAAATAGACAAAACATTATCATTAAACAAAATTTAATGCTTAACCAGATTAAAATTAACAGCCCACATCTAAAAAAGTGGGCATGTGCGAGTCGGACTCGCGCACTGAGAGTTCCGTACAAACTTGAAAGTTAAATTGCGGTTTACAATTTATGACGTACTAAAAAAAAAAAACTACTTACTAGATCTCGTTCAAACCAATTTTCGGTGGAAGTTTGCATGGTTAATGTACATCATATATTTTTTTTAGTTTTATCATTCTCTTATTTTAGAAGTTACAAGGGGTGGGGAGAAACACATTTTACCATTTTGGAAATGTCTGAAAAGCAATTTTATGCTTCTGTTGTCCATACAAATATTTGTTCCGTGCGGTAATCTAACTCGCGACAAGCAACACACCAACCAATTACTCAACTACTGAGCCAACAGTGATATAGAATAATTACTCGATGACGATCGAGTAATTATTCTACGACGTAATCGACCTCAGTAGTACATCAATAAATGAAAACGAAATCAAACACAAATGACGCATCTTATCACGAATTCTTTATCACCTAAAGCCCAAACATAAGTTACGCACCAACCTCACCTTACATTACTTTATCACCTAAAGCCCAAACATAAGTTACGCACCATCCTCACCCCACATTACTTAATTTGCATAGCCACAGGTCATCAGCGTAGGCGCAGGTCAAAGAAAAACTCTTTCCGAACCGTCCGATACACATTTCGGTGCGCGTGGGCAACAAAAACCTTCCATATTGTTTATAGATCAATATATTATTTAAAATGTGTGAATATGTCTTTCCGATCGCTATTTTAAGTGATTGAATTATGTTCGAAGTTGCGATAAGCGAATCAATTTGTGTGATGGCGAAAGCTGACGGTAAATTAGAATAATGCAAGTTTATCGTTATTTTTATGGAGCGTCTATGTCTTTATAATTTATATGCTGATGTGGGAATGTCAGATAAAACTTTAAGCCAGATGTTTGAGTAGGTTGGGGACTTCAAATAACTTATTTGATTTACTCTTTTAGGTAACAAGTATGCAAAGCGAAAAGTCAGTATTATCACCCTTATAATATGCCAACTTATAAGGGTGATTAGAGCAGTGGTGGCCGAGTGGTAACGGCCCTGACCTACGAGTTGTAAGTCGCGGGTTCAAACCCAGCCAGGCGTATCACTTTGTGTGATTTATTTCATCACCACTGCTCTTTAAAACGGTGAAGGAAAACATTGTGAGGAAACCGGTATGTCCTAGAACCAAAAATTCGAAGACATGTGACATTCACCAACCCGCACTGGGCCTGCGTGGTGTGTTACAGCTCATCCCCTCTCCTAGAGAGGAGTCTTGAGTCCCAGCAGTGGGAACATTAAAAGGCTATGCTATGCTATGTAATATGCCTGCTGAGACTGAGGTTTCGTCTCTACGAATGGGCCATAATCCACCAAGCAGTCCGGTCCATTAGTGCGGGTTGACATTAATGTCACAGATGACGGTCATCATCATCTTCCTGCCCTTGTCCCGTATTATTTGGGGTCCGCGCAACACGTTTTTTTCTTCCACTCTGCCCTGTCACTCGTCATGCTATCACTAACTTCCTTTTCTTTCATATCACTCTTCACACAATCCATCCATTTTTTTTTTTAATGTCACAGATGACGATGATGATTTTAATATTTTATTGTAGCAGGGTATCATGCGAAGAGGTAATAATACCACTTGTTGTTCAACCCGGGAATCGAACTCAAGTCATCACGCTCAGCCGTCGCGCTTACAAGCACAAGACCACCGAGGCACTAAGTGTACCTATATGTATATCAAATAATATAACATAAGCCCCAGGGCGATACCAAACGACCTCAGTGTCGGGTTGCGCAACCAAGAATCGTCCTGACGTATAGCCTGCGATTTCTGTCCGCGATTACAAGCAAAACTTATTACACACTTACATAACTTACAGATACGCATAAAGATACGGAATTTATATATTTTTAAGTTATATTCTGTAACTCGAGTCTGTTATAATGTGTGATAATTTATAATTGGGGACGTCTATGAAATGCTGGTGAGGCTGGTGGATTACAGTTATGGGATGAACGAGAAAAGATAAGGATGAAATCTATCCTATGTAGGATGCGTAATTTGGTCATCATCATTTCAGCCGAAAGATGTCCTCTGTTAGACATAGGACGGAGGCCTACGTCTAACAGTGGCGGGACGTACAGGATCGTTCATTGCGGTGACACTTGGGGGAGGCCTAAATCAAACAGAGGACGTCTTTCGGCTGAAATAATGGTAATGATGATGATGAAAAAAATAAATTATTCATACGAAGACTTCACTTAAAGGAATTAGTATTCAAGCCAATCTCTCTCATCTCTCTTTGAAATGTGCTCCCTCTGAACTACAGAATGATTTCCAGTCTGTTCACCTTTAGGCAGGGCACGCACTTGAACGCATTCGCAGGAAGTTGGCGTAATCATCACAGCGTTGCTTTGTTGGATTCGTTTTTCGTAATAACATTGTTAATTTGTATGTATGTATCTAAGTATATATTTATTATTGTTTTTCTAATCTAGTTTACCATTACGTTGCACCTACCATGTTTTATTTCTGCACCACCCTAAGGTCAACTGGTAGAAAATGCCTAAGGCATTAAGTCGGCTTTTGAACAGTGTTTCTTACTAGTGCATAAAGTTTTATATAAACAAATAAATACACTAACAAAAAACAAATTCTAATACTACTAAAACCTCGTACCAATTTCAATACAAAGTAGAGACAATAATTATATAATCCGTATAATTTGTGGTGTATATAGGTCGCGGCGATCAGTGATGCGCCGTCGCTACCAAATGCACGCATCGCCCGCGGCTAGGGTCGCTCGTTTTGTGAGGCTTCGCGTTGGTGATGAGCGGTAGCGGGAGCGGAAACTAGTTGTACGAGTATAATCTTTCCTCTCTAGTGTGATAATTATGTATGTATATATATATTATCTGTTTATTTATAGTTTATGGTATATATAGTTATAAAAGTATTTATTAGTTTAAGATTTCACAAACTCTTCTTTTCCTATTTCTACACACTATTGTCGACCTTTCGCAGGTCTTCTTCCAATATAATGTATGTACAATAATTATAAAATAAATAAATAATCGTTTGACTTTAGCAAAGAGATGCATGTTTCTAAGGCCTTAAGCGACGACTGTACAAACGTCTGTACAACTTGAGTGACCTTGAAAAACGCTTAATTGTCGTTTTGTACACACAGGTGTGCGAAATTTATTCGGCCGAAAATGTTGGTCTCTATATCTTCGTTATTTCCAGAAAAATCCAGAATTATAATTTTTTTATTTCTTTTTTTGGTGATTTTACGTAAAAACGCGCAATGAGATGACGTAATCTAATGATGATGACGCGAGGGGTTAATATTTCATGAAAATTTAAACTGCGTTTATAAACAGAGTATCATAAATAAAGATGATTATTTATGAAACAATTTGCTTTTACCTACAAATTAACATTTTGAGTTCTGAATTAAAAAACATTTGTTTTTTTATTTTTAATCTTAGGTTGTATAACAACTTTGTACCTTTGTTTTCATAATTGCACTATTATTAATTCAGTAAATACTTTTTAAATAATTCAATATTTTAATGACAGAAAATCAAATTATTTGTTTTATGTCATGAGACTTATGACAGAGTGGTTGTGATCGCTATATAACAACGTCAGTGTTCGATATTATTCGCCTCACATTAATCACCAACATTCTGCTGCACTCGCCCACTCGTGCAAAATAAAATTTTGAATCTTCAAAAGTCCTATATATACCACAAAACGTTAGTTCATCCTTGGGTTGTTTGTAAGAGATTAATTACCCTGTGCGATAAGACTGCCCATTGTGCACTTAGTTTTTGCAAATGTATACCTGCACACTTTATGAGGTGTACAATAAAGTATATAATAAATCAATATCTACACAAAGCTACTGTGATTTTTATAAACTCCTTTCAAAGGTTTTCTAATTTCAAAAATGTCTTAATAAAATATGCCCCGCTATCCGCTCAACCCGTCACCGCTTCCCCCCGGTCTAACCGACCGCCATTATTCCGTGAGAACACAAGTGACCATGGCACTTGCCACCGATCAGCTATTAGCGATCGTGAACTATTGTTGGTGATCGTTCCACCGCCCGAGATACAGCGACTAAAAATATACACCCAAGATTTATGACTAACACCATTTGTGTTTGCAATTTGATAAGAAATATTTCTAGGTCAAACTGTCTGTTGAAATTGAAAGCCAGATGTTTTCTGTCATTTATAATGTCTGATAAAAAATAAGGTGATTCCGGGTATGGGTGTACCTGATATTGAAGACAATAGGATAGTTTTGAGGTTGTGAACAATGGTCTAGATAATGTTAGAAGCTAGTGTTTGTGTTTTTTTTTTAAGGTGTGTAATGATCCAATGACTTGTCCTACTCTAGAGCCAAGCGAGAGGGCGTGTCAGACTTTTACTGACCAAAACCACACCTATGTTCTTTCTTTGCTTGGCGTTCTAGGACCTCGGGGTTCTCTTTCGGACTACCAATGGCCCCAGTAGGCTTCGGCCCTACTAGGCCCCTACGGTTTTGCTGACATATCTTTGAGGCGCACGCACTACAAACCGTTGACAACTCGGGCTTGGTCCGGACGGTTACCGGACGGCCTGACGGCGAAGTACCCATTGCTCGTAATTAGCTTAGTATTTGTGTTTGGGTTACAGATCGTTGTAGTGTGAGATTCGATTATCTACAAACTTTTCTTCTTTGTCCTTTCGTGTTAGTTCCCATTAGGAGCCATCTATGATAAATGATAAATGATATTTATTTTGTAAGTAGGTTTAAAAAACACTTTTACACGTCAATTCGTTTTTGTCATTTTAAACTTGATGAGGCCGGTGTTTCCTAGCTGACTACCCTGAGAAGAAACATCGAAACAAACTCAGGGGTCAAAGTCTCTTTTAAAGTCCATACAGTTAATATGTAATGGTCAAATAACGACAAATAACTATAACTTTCGTCATACGTCTAAGGAAGAGGAAGCGGTCGACGAAGTGTGATATTGCGTGATACGAGGCGGGTGCTTAAAATCGCTTTGTAAATAAGCCATTATTTCTCATAAAAAGTAAAGGATAAAAAATAATTATTGTGGTTTATCCCTGAGAGATAGTCATATATCAGCGCGGACTTTTTTGTAGGCTTTTTAAGGTGTACAATATAGTAGTACATTATTTTGATATATCTATCATTAGGGTTCAACCAGCGTTTGTAGTGTAAGCGCAAAAAAAGTTTTTTATTTACGACATAACATAGAATCCTCTAAAATTATTAGTTTCTCTTCTGTATTATACACATGAACCCTCCTTTTTCTTCTTTATCTTTTCGTGCTAGGTCCCATTAGGAGCCATTTATGACTTTCTTCATACGTGTACATTGTGTAATATGGGGTGGAAAAAGTCGTAAGTTTTGTGACGTCACACTTCTATACCTAAATTTAAGTATAAAATCTCGAAATTTTATCTAATAACGAACCACTAAAAATATATTTTCAAATCATCAGTAATGTTGAAATCTTTCCTCTATAAAATATTATTATAGATAAACACAACATGATTTCTCATTTCTTCGACAATGTTTTCTTATGTTTTTATTACTTTATTACAGGAAAAAAAAACTTTTAACACGTAAAACCACACCCTAAAATCAAGATGTCACTATTTCTCCGCCGCACCCAAAAAACACAATTGCAATAACATCTACCAAAAACCCCAATTTGTCAGTAACAAATATCTTTCCATTATTACATGTACCGAGAACCGCTAGGGCAAAACACATGAATCAGAAACAAAACCACAGGGTTACACAATTTTTGGGTCAAAACCCGTCATTTTGTAACACAATACCGCATAAGCTTTGTAGGGTTAAGTGTACAAAATATGTTCGACAAACGTAATATTGTGGTGATATTATGGACATTTGGAACGTCTGCAATGCCTGGCTTGTGTTTACACGATAAGATGTCTGATTTGGAAAGCGTTTTGACTCCTGCAAGTGTCCTCTTTCGACATAATTATTATGATAATTGGGTCAAATTAAAAAAGGTGAGGTGAATGGTATCAGACAGACAGCGGCGACTTTGTTTTATACTCTGTGGTGATAGTGAAAATATTACAATAATAATACTCCACAACTTTCACACAACGCCATCTAGTCCAAAACTAAGCAGAGCGTGTGGTATGAGTCTAGTACTCACATAAACATACTTATATATTTCTAAATACATACATATTATAGATAAATTACTCCCAGACACAGAACAAATGATCGTGCTCATCACACAAACATTTGTCCTGGGTGGGCATCAAACCCACATGCTCCGGTGTGACAGTCAGGGCCACTAACTACTAGATCAACAGGCCAGTCAAACTACCTTGTTGACCTCTTAATTGCAAGTGCGGTTACTGAGTATGTTGATCTGCGTTTGATTCCCTGTAGTGTTCAATATCAGACTTGCAATACTTCAAGACTTGCACCTCGCGGTTGAATCAAACTGAGATTTACGTGTAAAAGTGATTTTGGTTCCACAGTATCGATATCAAAACTGTATATTATAATAGTAAAATCTGGGGAACCAAACTTTGAAAATGGTTTTCGCACTTGAATCGAAAACGAGACACGCAGTGCAGCAGTCAAACGATCAAAGACTGGGCCAACCACTTTGTAGGTATCTCTTATCAAATTCAGATGACTTTATTAACTGGTTTATAGAACTAAGAAACCAGTAGCCGTTTAAACTGGCAAAAGATTATATCATCATTTACCACAGTTTTGCGTAAAACTTAAAACAAAACACCTGCTTGCCTACAACATAAGAAAAAAAACTTCAAACACTTTTTTTTTCATAATAACCAATTTCAATGATTAACGGCACTCCGTAACGGCAGTGGATACCAGAATAAATCTTGAAAAAATATTATAATTCTCTCATCTATAAATCTAATGTAATCTTAATAAAAATGGTTGAGACTCAACGTAACATTGTCGTCGTATGAAAGTAGTTGAATATATTCATAGGCCGTGGGAACTTGGAACCCACCCACGCAAGAATCAAAATTCTTCATACATTTGTCATTCCAAGATTTGCATGGTGATATATTAGAGTTTTTTTGTCGTATTCCATCCATGGGAAGGTACTTACTTTTATTTATCTGCTACTTAACTTCCTGTTACATATTTTTACCGTTAGAGATATTGAAGAACTTGACTCTGTAATGGGCTGTACTCGAAGTTTCCTTGTATGATCGGATCAGTAATGAAGGTATCCGCAGGAAAGCCAAGTTTACCGACATGACCCGAAAAATCATCCAACATAAGTGGCAGCGAGCAGGGGACATTGCTCACAGAGCAAATGATTGATGAAGTCGAAAGGTTCTGGAGTCCACGTTCTGGAAAACGCAGCATTGGAAGGACTCCCGGTCGGGAGAATCCGATTGATGCGAGACGCACAGGACTGGTCATTGTGGTGACACCTTGGGGAATACCGAAAGATGGCCGCTACTAGACATAAGTCATGTCTAGTAGCAGCCATCTTTCGGTGGAAACGATAATGATAAACAAAGTAAAATAGACAAATTGATTGAAGCATATCCCTTCATGCAATCTGTCATCACGAATAGTCGATGGGCCCGAAATGTTCTGGAGCAGCGACCGCGCACTGGAAGACGCAGGCCTCCATCAAGGTGGACCGACGACCTGGTGAGAGTCGCTAGAGTGCGGTAGATGAGAGACGCACAAGATCGGTCGTTTTGGCGTCGCTTGGGGGAGGCCTATGTCCAACAGTGGACGTCGTCTAAATGATGATGATGATGATTCTGTGATCAACAGACACAATCTTTATCATTTCTATCTTTAACATATATATCTGTTACCACCTTGATAACAAACCATTTATGTTTTAATTACTTTTACCGCATTTATAACAGCTTTTTTCCCCTCCACAATTAGTACCCTTATCTTCCAGTCCCGCAAAGGCTAATTATCGTAAAAACACATTAAGACTTTCATTTCATCTCATTAATGAGAAAGCATTGGGCCTATAAACAATACTACATTCGTTGAGCGAACAATTTGTTAGAGTCAGTGAGCCATACACCTCATCGATTAAACCAGATATGGTTCAAATACACTATCGTAAATAACTGGCTAACTAGGATCTTATTAAATTTTATATAATAGGTGAGACAGAAGATCCACTCCTCTACATTGCAGTAGAGTACACATCAATGAATATGTACACTTTACAAAAATAAAACAATAAAAGCTACCGATATTTTTACCGGTAGATTTCATCTACACTTCTAGACTAATATTATAAAAAGGTGCAGTTAGTTTTTTGTTTTTACGTTTTTTTTTTGTAGGAGGTTATCTCTGAAAGTACTGCCCCCCTAGCCAAGTTACAACCATTTCGTTTTGATTCTCTTTTCGTTGATCGCCTCGAGTCGGCCACGCCTCCTATCCTTTTATTCTGACCACGTGATTGAGCGGTGAGATGACGTCAGAACACAAAAACCGGAGGCGTGGCCGACATGAGGCAATCGACGAAAAGAGAATCGTAACGAAACGGTTGTAACTTGGCTAAGGGGATGGTCTGGTTGCAATTTTTTTTTACCGGTAGAAAGTTGCTTTATTCCTGAGTGACATAGGCTATATTTTATATATGTATTAAAAGCCAGTCCAAAATAAGCAAATACTGCTTGGACACTTTTTACTTACTATACAGTGAGATTCACCACAGTGGCTCAAGACGTTTATGTCAAAAAAGTTTATGACCAGTGAGAGTGAGAGCTCTTCCTTTTTTTTTAAACTTTGCTCCAGACTAGGAATTATTCCTGTATCCGCCCTGGCCTTCACAAACATGTAAACTCACATACAAAGACACCCAGAACCGAAACAAACATCTGTAGGTCATATAAATATTTTTCCGTGCGGGAACTGGACACGTGTCACAGTACAGCAGCCACTTCTTCAATCGTGCTGAACGTCTTACCTTCTTCTTCTATACATTCTCTATAAATCATCAACTCATCTACAATCGATCCTCCTCCACCCCTCAATCAAGACTTACATAATAAAATCTAAGTCCTAAAAACTTGAATTACACTTACCTCTGCTAAAAAAAAAAACGTAAAATAATCATCATCATCATTTCAGCCCTAAAGACAACCACTGTTGGACATAGGCCTTCCCTAAGTGTCGCCATAACGACCGGCAGTATCTCCCATCTATCGGATTCCCTTGACCCTCACTAGGTCATCGGTCCACCTTGTGGGAGGCCTTCCAACGCTGCATCTTCTGCTACTCCCGGAACCTTTCGTCCCCATCGACTACGAGCTCTGCGAGCAAAATATTAATGTTTATTAGAAATTTTCTAGTATTGTATCAAGTGGTAATTCTGTAGTTTCTGTCTAACCAGTTTAATCTATTCAGGCTGGTCTATTGAAGACCATTTTTAATTAGGCATGCACAAGTGTTTATCGGTAAGTATACGTTGTGTTTTATGGCGTCCATATTTTTATATAACAGTAACTTGGTGTTCTCAACCGCACTATTTATATTATAATAGGTATAATATTGCTGGTAATCTTAGGTGAGATTGGGGTGGAGTTGAGAGAATTCAAGATGAAAATGGACAATAAAGAGCTGCTGAAAAAGGGATAGCGAGATATTTGCCCAACTGTGGGATACTCAAGGTTTAATAAATAGAATAATATTTATAAACCAAATGAAATCTGTTAGTTGTGACATACCATAATATTTTATAAGTTTCCGCTTTTCTGGTTGGAGCAAGAGAGAGTGGTTTTTTATTTTTTGGTGGGAATATCATCTCATGACAAATTTCGCTCTTGACCGGAGCGGGAGGTAGTGTCAGACTTTAACTGACTAAAAACCCACTCCTGTTCCTTCGTTGCCTTCGACCCTGCTGGGTCCCTACGATTTGCTGACATCTCCCTGAGGCTCGCGTGGAACAATACGCGCCGTCGACGACTTGGCCAGTACCTAGGCTTGCAGAGGGCGAGCAATGGGTAGCTCGCCGTCCAACCGTCCGGTAACCGACCGGACCAAGCCCAAGTCGTCGACGGCGCGTAGTGTTTCACGCGCGTCTCAAGGAAATGTCAGCAAATCGTAGGGGCCCAGCATGGGTAAGCCTACTGGGGCCATGGGTTGTGCGAAAGTGAACCCCGGGGCCCTAGAACAAAGGCAAAGAAGGAACAGGAGTAGGTTTTAGTCAGTAAAAGTCTGAAACACCCTCCGCTCAGCCCTAGGGCGGGAGATGTCATTAGATGATTTCCCACGGAAAAAAAAAATCTAACAGGAGTCACATTATCACTAAGTGGTAAAACTCCTTATAATCAATAAAGAATAAAAAAAAGAAAATGACCATGTTGAGAAACCGTCATCAACAAATAAGCTTTTGCTGTTTGATACAATTAAATAAAATCTTAAATTTCCTTAAGGATACAAACACGTTATCAACCAATTAACACAAGCTGATAACAAAACCACAGTAAACAAGACCCAATACAAATTTCAAACAGCTTGCAATCGTTCATAAATCACTTCGATTACTCAATTTGGTGATTTAACTACCCATTTGCATACTGGGCGGTTAATCTGTACATTTTGACGAGTGTGTGGCCAGCCGTAAATTACGCCTGGGCGACATTAATGTCGATCATATTGTTGTTTGATGACGCATTCTTGGAATTATCCGTGCTTATTGGCCGTGGGTGCATAGCTTTATGTACTGTCTCTTGATTTTGTGACTTTGTCTAATTGTAGAAGACAGTTCTTTTGGTAACGGTTGAGGGAGTACGATGGATGGGAGACGCACAGGACCGTTCATTGTGGTGGCACTTGGGGGAGGCCTATGTCCAGCAGTGGACGTCTTTCGGCTGAAACGATGATGATGATGATGAGTTCTTTTGGTATTCGAAACTTAAGAAGTGTAGTTTCTCTATTACGAGTATTTAAACTAGTCTCTGTCAGTGACTTCATTTGCGTGAAAGTAGAAAATATACAAGTGTCTTTGACATCGACTCACAAACGAATACCATGGATCCAGTACGTGATTCTGGACCACCCATTGGTGGAAATTTTTGTCGGTATTATCCTAATTTAAAAAAAAAATCTGACGTTTTTTAATTTAGTTATTTACTATTATTTATTTATTCGATGTCGAAGGACTGGAACAATTTGGCTGTGGCAGTCTTCCCGTCCAGCTATAATTTAGGTGTCTTCAAGGCTAGAGTGAATAGGCTCTTAATAAACTAGTGCGCCTTCGACGATTGCATCACTGCTTACCATCAGGTGGGATCGCAGTCAAGCACTAACATATATCACTTTGAAAAAAGCCTTTCATCTTTGATGTGTGGAAAGTCATCAAATAACTTCTACTGCTCTGGGTGGAGCGAGAAGGAATGTCAGAATTCTACTGACTAAAATCCACTCGTGTTCCTTCATTTACTTTTTGCATTTCAGGGTCACGGTAACTCTTTCAAACAAAAAAAAAACCTTTTTTTTCATATTGACCTACATGGACACTTATAAAACCTCAAAAGCTAGTGCATAGTTCCAAATTGGTCGTTACCTATGGAGAAGAACCGGCAAGAAGACATGGTTACTCTTTCAAAAAAATGGCTGTTACTTACAATATTTCCATATTTACAGTTTTAATACATATTATGTAAAGACAGTGTAGACCAGTCAATTGTACTCAAAAGCACAATAAAAATAATCATAAAAAAACTGTGAGTTGTAATAGGAAGTAACCCGAGAATTCGTTTAGTCTACATAACAGTCTAAGTTACGCTTTTGATGTGAGGAAAATCATCAAATTATCTCTCCCGCTTTGACTGGAGTGAGAGGGAGTGTCAGACTTCTACTGGCCAAAACCCACCCACGGTAACTCTTTGAAACTATCATAGTTACTTACACTTTCTCATAACTTTCTCGCAATTGCAAAAAAAAATGTAAATACAGATAAATTTTAACGCCCATACATCCTCAGGGGAACACCAGACCTCCAAGTGGTACAAATCGATTACGAATCGATGACATTGCTTTACGATATTATGTAAATCGCTCTAGTAGCTCGTGACTAATGTGACAGATGGCGCCACTAGGTAACATACGACCTTTTCGAATTTTAAAACCAGTGTGTGGGTTTTGCGATGTTTTCTAGCGCCTTTTTAAAGTGTCATTATTCCGTATTTGTGTGTAAAATCTTAATATAGTGTCTGGATCTTTTAGTAATGCTTTTGATGTGTAAATTATGTTATTTCGACACCTTTATAGTGTTAAAAATCATTTACTTGATGGTATTTCTCATTGGTTAAATAATCATCATATTTTATCTTCCTACGTCATTTTTGGACAGCACAAAACGTTTTTCTTCTATTCTATTCTGTCAACCGCTACACCATTACTTACCTTTCTCTCTAATATCACTCATCACACAATCCGTTAATTTTTTCGTTGCCCTCCCTCTCCCTCTTCTATCTAAATTATGAAAATCTATGCAAACTTTAGTCCTCATTTAACAACATTTGCAGGAGATGTACTTTATAGTACTCATCTTTTATTTTATAAATAGCTAGCTTCTGCTAGCGGCTTCACCCGCGTGTTTGGTGTCTCCATACCAACTTTGGACCCCCGTTTTACCCCATTAAGGGTAGAATTTCCTAAGATCCGTTCTTATCAGATGTCTACACCCTATAAGGAACCTACCTGCCAAATTTTAAGTTTGTAGGTGTTTTAGTTTCTGAGATTTCGTGATTAATCAGTGAGTGGTATTTCGCTTTTATATATATAGATGTAGTGAAAAATAATATGTACAATTACAATCAGTAAAAAATTAAGGAGTTTTTGTTAAGTGGATTTGGTCTCTAATATTCGTCATTTACCTACGCCCTAGGACGAAGGCAACGAAGGAACAGGAGAGGGTTTTTAGTCTGTAAAAGTCTGACACTATCTCTCGTTCCGCCCAAGAGCGGGATTTGTCATAAGATGATTTTCCCACCCAATAAAAAAAAAACGTATTCTATTTTAGATCACGTTCAAAATCATTTTTTAGCTTCAAAACTGCGTTTTGCACACACGTAAAAAAATACCAACTTCAATTCAACATAAACTCCAATTATTTTGTGAAAAATGGACAATGCCCATTATTACAAGATTATTTCGCATAATAACTAAAGAGAATCTCGTCACGTACTGCAGAACGAGCCTCAATTAGAGGGGACTATCTGTAACGCGGCCGGCCCATAAGGAAGAGGGTCTTATCAGAAATTTCTAATCTAGTGAGTCACATACATGCGTTCGCGAAATTACCTCAATTTACCCGCTACTCTTCCGACCGAGTCAAAAAGGGCACAGTGCACAACTGTGACTAACAATGCTACTGCTTGTTACGTTATTTTTGGCTTAGGTGAAATACGTGTCTACACTGTCTATCCAATTTTTTTGCGTTTTAAGTTTACCTACCGGTTTCGCTACCCATAAATGCTTATCTTTGGGTGTCGAAAATGTCTCGTTACAGTTTCTATGACATCTTGATTATTGTAATTTGTTGCGACCTTGCCTCTCTTTTTAGGGTTCCGTAACGAAAATTTAAAATGGGACCCTATTACTAAGACTCTGCTGTCCGTGTGTCTGTTTGTCACCAGGCTGTATCTCTTGAACCGAAATTGTCACAGATGATGTATTTCTGTTACTACTATAACAACAAATACTTACTAAAAACAGAATAAAATAAATATTTAAGGGCTCCCATACAACAAACGTGTTCTTTTTTGGCGTTTTTATAGATAATGGTACGGAACCCTTCGTGCGCGAGTCCGAGACCCACTTGTCCGGTTTTATATCATAAACACACATTTATAATGCTTCGTTATGACTCGGGTCAGTTTAAATAAAAGACTTTTACAGAGCAAATATAATTTTCCTCTACCTTTAATTAAAACCCATAATTTTTCGCTGAGCCTAATTAGAAAGTTAAATTTTTATATTAAAATTCAAATCCTTACAAGCGAGTATAATGCAAACAATATGCGTACCAATAATCGCATATTGCATTCCAAAATATTGTTATAATCCAAAATAATGAGGCACATCGTTATTTACTGCTGAAAGTGCACCAACCAGCGGCAGGGCTGAGTGAAACTGTAGCACAATCACATATTTTACGCTTTTGTACGACTTTAATTGAGTAAGAAGAGACCCGAGACCGCTCGCAGCGGGGTAACTTCCAAATTTATTTACAAAAAATTCGCAAAAGACCCCCATTACTTATGTCGCGGGACGCAATGTACCCGTAGCGATGCTCACTTCTGTAATATTAAGTGTGAGATACGACCTTCTTCGTGTTGACCCAGATTTTAATACGCCTCGCACTGGTCTTTATGATGACTTTTTGAAAAATGTAATTTTTAATTCCGAGCAGGGACGAACCGAATTGAATGGGCCCACGGATGATTCGTTTTAACTGTATCGCTTATAAATTGTTGTTTCTTATGCGATGCCGACGGAAGTCTGTCGATATTTTAAACTAAATTAATGCGGCCGTGTATGCCAAAATTGGCGTTGTCGTTTTCTCGAGAAAATCGAATGCCCTTTTTAATTTCCATTTTTTGCATATATATCATATTCTCTTATATCACTATCAATATGATCTTAACGAGCTTGGTTAATTAAAATTACGCTTTCTTTTGTTGCAGTCGTTCTTCGGGCGGACGTACAACAACCTGTCCTCGATATCGGAGTGCAAGAACAACGGAGAGTGTGTAATTAACAAGAAGAACAGAACGGCTTGCAAAGCTTGCAGACTTCGGAAATGTCTCCTCGTCGGCATGTCGAAGTCGGGCTCACGGTACGGGAGACGATCCAACTGGTTCAAGATCCACTGCTTACTCCAAGAGCAGCAACAGCAACATATACAGCACATGCAGACCAGCAAATCACCGCCTACTTTTAATTCGTCTATGAATCCGTCCTATCTACCGACGAACCTACTACCAGCGGCAGCTTTAGCAGAATATTACAAGAACTCGGAAAAGAGTCCTTTCACGGAAGACGTGTCTCGGCAAAGTGTGTCACCGTCAGATTCAGGAGCATCATCAGCAGATCCTGAAGATGATAATAGTTCTAGAAGTACAAGCGGTCTCAGTATCTTCAGGCCGGCGTCGTCTCCCTGCAGCGATAAAGACGTACGGTTACAAGCGATTAGGAATCAAAGCAAAGACAGAAAACGGAAGCCCACGATGCCCCCTTCGCCTTTTGGAACAGTGTCTGCACCACCAAGCTTCTCGCCAAGAAGTGCTCCATACTTACCAACTCAACTACAATCTATGAGAGCAGCTCCGCCTGGACTCGCTACTTGGCAGAATAGAAATGGTGGAGACCTTCTTCTCCATTCACCGGCAGTTGCTGGTGTAGCCATAGATCAAGACCAACCTATTGACCTATCCATAAAATCTACAGCCATGATATTTAGAAGTCCCAAGAATGATGAAGTTAGTGATTCAGAACCAGAATTGTCAATTGATCTAAGTGAAGAAAACAGTAAAGAAATGATGAAGAATCCTTTAGATCTCTCGCTTGTCCCGAAACGGACGGAAGAGGTGCCAATGACTGGTTGAACTTTTAGTATTTTTTGTGCGATTTTGTGCAGCAATGGTTCTTTATTTATGTGTAAATAACATTTTAGTATTCTTGTTAATACTCTTTCACGCCATACAGTATTTAGCTGATTACATTCCTTTCTTCTTGATTACCTGATCTTATTTACCATAATTAGCGTTTATTTAGTTCGTAATTCAAGTCATGGACTTATAGTTGTAAGTAGTAAAGCAAAATACAGTAGATGATATGAGGAATGGCATTGTTATTGCATCTATTTGTAGGTAGGATTTAATCAATGTTATTTCTTAATCGTATTGTGGACATAGCCCAGATTAAGCTTATATACAAGATTGTTTCTAGCCTTAAGATTGCCCATTATTACACCTTATTCATGTCAAGCTCTTATGGTGATGTTTATGATGTACAATAAGGAGTATATCTCTATATCTACAAAAGACTAATGGAAAAACTATTCCTTTGGAGACCACCCATTCTGAGATAAAATTTAAACAATTTTTTTTTTTGCTGCCATCAATATAATTACATATTTTTAAAGCACATATGCAACGCATTATTTTTTACTACGGCGACAAAATCGAAAACTATTTAGGTTCGGAGATATATACCAGTGAGAATAAAAACGACGAAAATTGTATTTGGGATTTTTTATGGGAGTTTTGCTTTAGGCCAGTATCCACTGCCGTAGCTACCGAAGAGGTAGGCGGTGCACTCATTAATGTGAAATAATGGAATAATAATTATATGAAATCTTATTCTTTATTCTTTATTGTACACACAAAACTTAAATACTATACATGGATTTGACAATTTATGTACAAAGGCGAGCTTAGCTCAACAATGAGTTTTCTCCCAGCAAACCTTTGAGTGACAGAGAGAGATCACAATCGAGGTTCTTACTTATCTTCTTAAAATAGTGGATGGACATAATTTATTTCACATAAAGATCGTTGTATATCTTTGTGCCTTAATTCATTGTAGCATTGTTGCCATACAAAGAAATGTTTCTATTCCAGTTACTAAATGAATAAAGTGGAATTCTTTCCTGGCTGCCGACTTTTTTATTTTATCCCAAATTGTCGAACAAAATGGATGATCTCCTTTGCAGATATTATGGCAGCTTGCAAATTTTTTTATATAGTAATAGGTGTTTCAATACATTTGGCAGCTACTTGGAACATTTTGTTCAAATTTATTTCTACATTTTTAATTCACACGTGTTCAAGCTGCAACGTTTAATGCCTATGACAACTTTGTAATTTTTAAAAATTTTGTATTTTTATGGGCTATGTCTATATATCATCTAAAAATTGCAGACTCCATAAGATTGTAACAAGCGTTTATTATTATTAGATTATAATTTCTCGATATACCTATTATGTTATTGTCCAGGCTTCTCGTCTGTGGAATGAATTACCAGACACAATCAAACGCGCTCAATCGTTGCCTGTTTTTAAAAGACTCGTTAGGGAACATTACCTGTCGCTGTGAATATCGATAGTCGTGATTCATATTTCTGTCTATAGTTTTCAATAATTATGTATGTATATCGGCGCAAATACTTCTAACAATACGCAGAGCGCACGTGCAACGAAACGTCACTCATGCTGCTCGCCCCACCAGACAAAAGTGAAAGGCAAAGAGCTTATAAAAGGCCTGCGAACTGTGAGAGCGGTCATTCGTTCGTCGACATGCGAGTTGGTCGGACGTTATTGTAGTGAATTTTATTATTATATTATTTTAAAATTGATTTGATAACGTTTATGTTATATCATTATTAAGTTTAATTATACAAAAGTGATTTATAAATAAAACGTAATGGATCATAATGATGCTTTTATTCGTGAAGACACCCCTCCTCTTATATCAGAAGAGGGGACGAATCGACGCCAACAATCTGCTCTTGCAAACACAGCAACCTTGGCACTCCTGGCTAATACATTTAAGGATACAATGTGTGAAATAATGATGAAAAAATCTCAAGAAAATCATGCTGCACTTGCATCATTGTTGAAATGATGAGAACCGATCGGTTCGTAAACACGTATTGCGCCGACCCCAAGTAATATGGGATAAGGGCAAGAAGAAGAAGAAGACCATTAATGATGCAGATAACGCACCAGGACACATATGAAATGTGTAAAAAAAAAAAAAAAAAATATGCTGTTGAATTTGCGATTGGTACATGAAATCTGAACAGAATTCTTAAACCACATAGAAAAACTTAACGAAAGATTTGATCCAGAAATTCGTCAAATTAATAATAATGGTCGATGCAGAAAGGTTTGCTATGAACATTTAAGAAGAGCTTTGCACTTTGGAGTTCAAAGTAACGTGGCCGTATCGGCAATGATCAGAGTCATAAAACAAACCGAGACATCTGATGAGAACCGTAGTACATAAGTCAAGTTAACGTTGTAAGTACAGAATTATAATCACATAAAGGATGAGACACAAACGGACGTGAAGCGATGAGTTGAGGTAAGACTAAAATGAGCTGTGAGGCTATGAGGTTCTATAACGTGTGACCAAAATTAGCGCTGAGGCTATGAGGTTCTATAACGTATGACCAAAATTAGCGCTGAGGCTATGAGGTTCTATAACGTGTGACCAAAATTAGCGCTGAGGCTATGAGGTTCTATAACGTGTGACCAAAATTAGCGCTGAGGCTATGAGGTCGATGTTCAAAATGATTCGCGAATCTATCCAAAATTAGCGCTGAGGCTATGAGGATGATTGGCAATCAACGAGACTTGTATTTAAAAAATAATGTAGTTATTTTTTGTAGATTGCTGCGAGATGTTGGTGCAGGGACGCACCCATCATCAGAATGGCCGTATCGGCGCAAATACTTCTAACAATACGCAGAGCGCACGTGCAACGAAACGTCACTCATGCTGCGCGCCCCACCAGACAAAAGTGAAAGGCAAAGAGCTTATAAAAGGCCTGCGAACTGTGAGAGCGGTCATTCGTTCGTCGACATGCGAGTTGGTCGGACGTTATTGTAGTGAATTTTATTATTATATTATTTTAAAATTGATTTGATAACGTTTATGTTATATCATTATTAAGTTTAATTATACAAAAGTGATTTATAAATAAAACGTAATGGATCATAATGATGCTTTTATTCGTGAAGACACCCCTCCTCTTATATGTATATATGTATCCATTATATAGCATATGTATATATCTGTGTATCTATTATAATATAATATGTTTAATGCTGATTTTGTCACACCAATGACAGCCCCATTTCTTGTCCAGGCAATTACTGTCCATTCCAGGTTGCCTGTAAGAGATCGCGGAATGCGATAAGGCCGCCCATTGTATGTACGTATGTGTTTTAGTTTTAGTTTCTTTTTATATTTGTATTGGTGTACAATAAATAAATAATAAATATGAAAAAATACTTTTGTATACGATAAATCACATCCAAATTCGTTAGTTTCCAACATAAACGTGTCTTTTTTAGAAAAAACTGTTTACAATTTCTCGCGACATTTTACAATCTTATGGCGTTTGCAATTTTCCGATGACATATACACATCCAACTATAGAATGTGCCAGTGTATGTTTTACCATTTTTAGTTAATGTCTTATGGGATTAAAGGCCAGTTAAAATGAAGCTCAAAATTATAATGTACAAACTTTAAGTCTTGTAAAAATTTAGTTTTTTTTTTGTTTTATGTACTTAATAATTAAGTATTTATTTCCTTAGTTATTAGGCCAGTTTGTATTGAGTCATTTTTTAATTTTCGTAGGTTCTTTATAAGTTTTTAGTTTGTAATTCTAGCGTAATTTTGATTTTGATATGCTTGTGTTATTATTTTGTTATTTTTTTTTATTTTGTTGAAGATTTTTTAAGAAACACATTCCAATGCTCAATTGAGTCCAGTACTTATATCGTCGTTTTTTTTTTATATTCTGGTGCCAGTATTTGCTCTTTTTAAGCATTTTGTGCTCTATTCTGTAAGAACGTAAACGTTTTATATTTTTTATTGTATTTACAGTACGAAATAAATAACTTTTATTGAAGTTTGAATACTCAATACGTAATATTATTTAAGGAAAAAATTGTAGCCATGAGGAATACATATCGAAGCAACCACTATTAAAATTGTATTTAAAAAAAAATGTGTCATCAGAATACATTTTGCACAATGAGCATAATTATAACTATCGTAGTCCTAAAAACGTCACAATTTTTGTAAATAAATAAGTGAATAGACAAAATAAAAATAATTTAAATTCTTTGGCCAAAATGGTGAAACTGGTAAACTTTGTTCAATAAAGTACAAGTAGCAGGCTTACTTAGGTACTATTTTGTTTTTTTTTTAATAGCTTATTATATGCCCCATTGCTGGGAAAAAGCCTCCCCTTTCTCCTTACAAGCCTTGTTCATTATAAGATAAATAAATTACTGGCTACGTCAGAATTTCATTACTGTATTTTTTTTTAAATTCTGTATTACATAGTAGTGTTGCACTCAAGTTAAAACCTTTTTTCATAATTTCTACACACATTATAAACCTTAATTTATTATTGTAAGCCTGCAGTACTGATTTAGTAATGAATTTTGTGACATAATTGTTGTTATCAGTGAGATACGATATTTTTTTTTTATAAACTGTGTTTTTACATTTTTTTACGTTTTTAAGTAAATTTTAATATATTTGAGAGAAAAAAATAATAATAAAAGCGAGTGCCTTTACATCTTTTGAAGTTTTATTTTCAATCACCTTTGTGTTTCAATTAGCTCGAAGAATCGCGAAACTTAAGAGGCAGTGGCCAGGGCATATTGCTCGCAGAACAGATGGTCGATGGAAACCAAAAGTTCTGGAGTAGCGACTATGCATACCGAAAGAAGCAGCGTTGGAAAGCCTCTCACAAGGTGGACTGGTGACCTGGTGAGGGTCTCGGGAATCCGATTAATGTGAGACGCACAAAACCGGTCATTATGGCAAAACTTGGGGGAGGCCTATGTCCAGCAGTGGACGTCTTTCGGCTGAAATGATAGTGTCGAGCAAAATATCTCAGTTTTAAGTTTAACTAAAAACGATTTCTATATAAAAATATATTCAACACTCTTTCTTGCCATGTCCATATCTTGCCCCAGATCTCATAAACACTTTGGTTTTGTAAACATAGATAAATATGGTTATCGTGACATCGACTTAAAATTTATTGAAATAAAGGTTACATTAACCTATTTTGGTACACAAAAGCATGCATATAACAAACTGTACATGATTGTCATACATTTGAAATTGAAAACATGCCTACTCGCCAAGAAAATAAAAAGCTAAAAATATTCAAAAGACAACATGTCCAACAGACCAACAGTGTTTACAAGCAAACAGACATACTAAATATTCATGAACAAGTACTCAGAGCATTTCTTGAAGTTTTTATTTCCCATGAATTTTTTTCCATAATTATTCATGAGTGGACACACTAGGCTGATTCCATTTTGAGATTATTCAAATTTGAACGTAATCTTTCTGAAAATATGGCCCATTTCATGTTGTATGTTGATGGTCAGTGTGAATATTTAGATGTATTTTAGTTCAGCTACTGTGAACTACTGTTTTCTTTGTGATTAGTCAAATGAGAGTCACATCTTCTAAGAGAATGCTCCTTTGATGACACTTGTTGTTTGAAGAAACACTGTTTGAATTGTATCTAATTAAGGGTATGTAAGTATGGTAAGCAGAGCCATAGTCAGTGCATTTAAAAAGTAGCACAGTATATATCTGTTACTTACGTAAACAAAGGAAATTAGTACGAAATTGAAGTCATTAAATGTTCAAGTATAATAATTTTTAGCTTTTCCTTCATTTACGACCTTTCTTTTTAGGGTACCGTACCTTAAAAGAAAAAAATATGGAAACCTTATAGGATCACTTTGTTGTCCGTCCGTCCGTCTGTCTGTCGGTCAAGACCTTTTATCTCGAAAACGCGTGGAGGTATCGAGTTCAAATTAAAACTATATAGTCAAATCTGTGGTCCCTTGATGCTGTAAAAACATTGAACTTCTAAGCTACCAAAATAAAAAAGTTACAGTCGTTTATGTCACAAAAAACTTATATTTCGACACTCTCAAGGAAATCAAAATTCATAGGGTCCCGTTGACCCAGAATTCTGAAATTTGGCATAAAGCAAGTTCTTATAGTACAGATATAGGAATAAATATGAAAACAGTAAATTTATTGTTACGTTATAAAAAAAACTTATTTTGCGATTCGGAAAAATGTTCGAGACTCCATTCGGGATTGAACTATTTACATTGGTAAGTTTGTTCGGAACCCTCAGGGTGCGAGTCCGACTCGCACTCGCCCAGTTTTTTTGTTATGGATAGGCTTGCGTTTGACCACTATCTCACCTGATGGTATTGGCCTAGGAGTAAGTAACCTATTCACTTTTGATTAATAGATCCCTAAATTGTAGCTATCAGGAAACACAGACTCCGGTAGGGAATGCCACTCCTAAGCTGTACGCACAATAAATATGTTCCCAAAACCTTCCACTATGTACGGGTAGCGCATCACCGTATGTCTGGTAGTCCGATGATGGAACGGACTTGGCGGGATTAAATTCACACTCCCTGAAATGAAAACTATAGAAAACTGACTGGCCAGCAACTTGACGTCAATGTTCTAGATGCATCATGGCCGAAGATCTTTTTTTTATCTATGATAGGCTCGCGTTTGACCACCATCTCAACTGATGGTAAGCGATGATGTGGTCGACGATGGAGCACGCTTGCCTAGAAGTAACCTATTCACTCTTGACTTAAAGACCTCCAAGTTGTAGCTATCAGGAAACACAGACTCCGGCAGGGAATTCCACTCCTTGGCTGTACGCATAATAAATGTGTTCTCAAAACGAAACGATTTTCTTAATCAACACCATTATTTTTTTTCGAATGTGTATCGGTATTCCTGTGGCTGGGGCGTGAGGACCGTTCCCTCGCGCGTGCGGCCGCCTCCTTTGCTAGCATTACTGTTTCGCAGAAGGAAGCAACCGCCTGTCACCATGTCCTGGAATAGCACAGAGAGTACTTTTCAACCCAGGAGTATATCACATTGGGGAAATTCTCTACTTTCACGCGGGCAACGCCACAGGCAGCAACTAGTTCAGAGATAAAAGGGACAATATTTTCGAATCTCACCTGATGAAAAGCAATAGGTTAGGACTACAGTGGAATAATTCTAGAATATGCACGTATACTCTTCTTTTGAAGGCTGACGGGTTGAAACAGACCCTTATTGTCTGATTAGAAATAATCAAAATATCTAAGTCTTCCCGCTCTGGTTGCGCGAGAGAGTATCAAATTTTACTGACTAAAATCCACTTGTGTTCTTTCATTTGATCTTTACATTCCAGGACCGTGGTAATACTTACGAAATATTCTTTAATACATGTATTGGCAAAGAATTACACACTTTAAGTGCTTTTGTGACAAGACAAGAAAAAACAATTTTTAAGGGTTGTTGTTCAATTAATCGATTACTAAAACACGGGATTCAGCGGGTCCCGTCAGCCGCATGCACACTAAACACTGGGTAAGAGACTCCACAAAGTGGGTCTGAGGATGGACGCTGCCGCTGAGAACGACCTGGGATGAGGGGGCTAGATAACCTAGCCGAGAAAAAAATACCTGGAAGTAGTCAGGGGAGGCCTTTGCCCACCAGTGGCAAAGTATAGGACAAATAAAAAAAACCCCTTTATTTACACAGAAAAAAAAATCCAATGAACACTCATGAACATAAATTAACAACACAAATTACAATAATGAGCTTTTTAAAACCATAATCCAGCATCCGCAAACAATAAAGGCCACTTTAATTTGTTAAACATAACAGTACACTCACTTAAAATGGTTCAACAGAATAAACCTTTAACAGATTTAATTGTTCTTATTAAGCCTGGCCGTTCTTATTATCACACTTACTGATTACATCTCACAAAATGACAATCAACCTTGTGTGTTACACCATAAGGAGAGATTACACATTTCGAGGTGCACAAAAATATTTTCGACATGATTTTTGTCACTCAATTTAATTGAAGTCATGTCGGTCGAAGTAACAAATCAAATTTTTTCGCAATGGTCCCCATTTCCCGATATAGTTGGGTGTTTACACCGCACGAAAGAAATGTGCCTCGTTAGTTGGATAATGGCTGTTTTGTCGTATTGAAATGTACTGGTGACGACAAGGGTGATTAATTTTGATGAGGCTGTCTCAAAGTGGAGTAGATGTCAAGTGGTTGTGATGTGTCAAGATTTTATTATGTTCAAACGTAGTCAGATAAAATTACTATCAGGAACTTAAGCTGTTTATAAACATGAATTGTGGTAGGTATTGTTCTTTAAAATTAAATAACTTAAAAAGTAATCAATGAAAAAACCTAAGACTACCTTCTACCAGCGGCTTTGCCAGCATCCCTATGTCACTCAGTGATAAAGTAACATTCTATTGGTGAAAAACAAATTAAAATCTGTCTAGCAGACTTTTGAGTTTATCTATTTATATAAAAGGAGAAACTGACTGACTGAAATATCAACGCACAGCCGAAACTTCTGGGATTAGGAGTGTGAAATTTTGCA
Source organism: Mythimna vitellina (assembly GCA_949316375.1). NCBI lineage: Eukaryota > Metazoa > Arthropoda > Insecta > Lepidoptera > Noctuidae > Mythimna > Mythimna vitellina. Next base: position 22,130,665 of record OX438701.1, on the reverse strand, counting down.
CCAGGTTTCCTTTTATCCAAAAATTCACCCCCTAAGGGGATGAAACAGGAGTTCAAAGATTTTTATGGAAAAAAATACTTTCACGCGGGCGAAGGCGCTGGCTGAACCAGTTTATTATAAACAAAAATTCAAACATACAAGTCTTTCCTCTTTGTAACATTAGTAATAATGATGTATGCCATAATTTACCAAAGCGTTACTAGATTCATAGAATTCCTTTATTTTATAAAGCTAATATATAGAAATCTTGTGTCACTTCTCGTGTTAAACTTTTCCAAAATGGCTTGACATACTTTTAGTAGGATAGAAAAAAGGCTACTAATATAAAACGCTACTATGCAAGAGTTGTACAAAACATGTAAATGAAAAACATTCAAATTAATTCAATCTTGAACTTACACGCGTTATCCAAGCGGAATCACACAAAAATTCGCAAATCGACCACAGAAAACACCCTTAGCACATTCCATGCAAAAAAATTCACACACAAATCAACGACAAAATGGCCAACAACTGTATTCACCTGTACTACCAGTCGCTTGCCGATTTTAACGAGGAAACACATCGTGCTAATTGAGATTGCACCACGGAGTGTCTCAAAAAATCGCGTCATTATAGCCCAAGAAGGCGGTGATTTATTTGCACGTCAGAGAAATAGACGTCGCGAAATGAGAGCAGCGAACACTTTTTTCACTGATTGTACTTGCCGAATCTTCGCGGATCGGAAGGCTGATTGGTGAAGTTGTTTTTTTTTTTATTGTAATCAGAATTATTTGGAGTACTTGGTAGGTACTGGCTCAGTAGGTACAATTTTGCTTATGAGTTTTGAATTTGATGATTTTGACGATATTTTTAGGGTTCCGTACCGAAAAAGGAAAAAACGGAACCCTTATAGGATTACTTTGTTGTCCGTCCGTTTGTCTGTGTGTTGGTCTGTTTTTCAAGACCCTTTATCAAGTTCAAATTAAAACCATATACTCAGGGTTGTGGTCCCTTAAAACTGTGAAAAAATCAAACTTCTGAGTTAACGAAAAAAAAAGATACGGCCGTTTATGTCGCAAAAACTTTCGACAATCGAGGAAATCAAAATTCATAGGATACTTCCCAGATATTGAAAATCAGAATGTTGCGCTGTGAAAAGATGGATGAAAAAAGATTGCACGTAGCGGAGATGAGAATGTTAAGATGGTTGTATGGTGTGACGAGAATGGATAAAGTGAGAAATGAGTATATATTAGGGGAAGTTTGAAGGTGGCACCAGTGACTGAAAAGTTGAAAGGGAATTGTTTGTCTTGGTATGGTCTTGTGAAGAGGAGGAATGAAACGCATGTTACTAAAAGAGCTATGAATTTACATGTGGATGGATGGAGAGGGAGGCCAAAGAAAAGATGGACGAATTGTGTGAGAAGTGATATGAAAGAAAAGGGAGGTAGTGATAGCGTGACGAGTGACAGGACAGAATGGAAGAAAAAAACGTGCTGCGCTAACCCCAAGAGCAAGATGATGATGAGATGATGGCTTCCCATTGACCTAGAATCCTGAAATTTGGCATAAAGAAAGGTTTCATAGTACAAGTATAGGGAGGAATCTGATAACTTTAAACTTGTAGTTACGTCACACAATTTTTTTTTTTGCAATTCGGAAAAATCTTCGTAACTCAATTCGGGAATTGAACTGTTTTCATGGGTAAGCTTGTACGAAACTCTCATTGCGCAAGTCCGACTCGCACTCTCCTGGATTTTTTAAAATAAAGTATCAACTCTTATTTGATTTGTTTTTTAAAATCAAATTATCTTGGACCTTTAACTAAACGAAACTTTTAAGTATTTCAATATTACGAAAATTTACAGTCAAAAATAAAATAAAAAAACTATAAATTTAAAATGTTTTCATATTCATAATCATTTATTTGCTAATATGGGAAATTACATAAAGTTATTAAAAGTATAGCACAGTCCAACCATATTACACCTTGAGGTATGCAAAAAATTTACAATTCATATTTCAATTTAGTTCACTATGAAAAACAATAATGTCAATAGTTTAATTACAATTCGAAATGTCATGTATTAACAAAGTTTTTTTTTGTTTTCAATTATATGTTTCATTAAAACTACACATTTCATTATTATAAATTAGTATTATTCCTAAAATGAATCAAGTAAATAAAATCAAATTGACTGATGCAACATTGTATAATTTTGTATGTCATCAAGTTTACAATTTTATAGCCCGTCAGTTCTTTAAATTGTAACCGAAAACGAAATGTTCAGTTAAATTAAAATGACGTTTAAAACAAAATGACGGTATAAGTGGCGCAGTGGTTGACCGTTTGGTTGCTGCCCTGCGAGTAACAGTTTCGAATCCTGCATGGAACAAATATTTATTTTGTATGATATACAGATAGATTTTTCCGGGTCTGGGTGTGTGTATGTGAGTTAATTTACCTACATGTGTAATCGAATCCACGGTATAGGAGTAATTTCCATTGTGCACGCGCATGCGAGCGGCCCTTGCGCCCCAACCGCCAGGATCTCAATCCCGATTTCTCGCCAACGTAGGCGCGAGCTTGCGGACCGCGAACCATGAGTAGCTCGCCATCCGACCGTCTGGTAACCGAGCCAGAGGATGATTTTCCCACCTAAAAAAAAAGCGTGGAGCAATTATTTTATATCCAAACTAAAGTTAATAATTTGCAATATCTGTTGGTATTAAACTTGAAACATTATTCAAGTTTCGTGGTAAGCCAACCTTCTTGATGAAAAACGATGTATGAAGGCAAGGATGGAACAAGAGAGTTCAAAATGTACCTATTCAATCGTGGTTTGAAATTTGTTGATCATAGGTGAATCGGATCACGGACACTGGCAAAGAGCAGGTTTATAGTACTCACTGAAAACTACACATAGATAAAGTTACCTCTATGTAAAGCATTTTAAATGTATAATTTTATTATGAGAACCACTTCAGATGCTAAACGACCAGCTACATATTTATTTATTTATTTTATTTTATTGGAATCGGAAAAAAAACAGTATTAACAACTAATAAAAACAACAAATTATGCAACTATAAAACTGACATGTTTTCGCGTTTTTTTTTTTACATTTGTATTTATTTAATCCTTTAGATCGCCCATAGGTTGAATATGCTTGTATGATCTGGGCTGCCGCTGGAAGCCGCTAGAAGGTAGTACTTAATATAATATGGATTATATTAAGTACTACCTTCTAGCGGCTTCGCCCGCGTGAAAATAGGTTTCTCCATACTAACCTTCAACCTCCGTTTTACCCCCTTAGGGGTCCACCGCAGGCGTGGGCTTGTGGACGGCGAGCAATGAGTAGCTCGCCGTCCGATCGTCCGGTAGTCGTAGTAGTGTTCCTCGCACGCCTCAAGGAGATGTCAGCAACCGTAGGGGCCAAGCAGGGTCGAAGCCAACTAGGACCATGGGTGACGTGAAAGAGTTCCCCGGGTGGGTTTTTAGTCAATAAAAGTCAGAAACTATCTCTCGCATCGTCCAAGAACGGGAGATGTCATTAGATGATTTCCCAGCCAAAAAAAACCCCTTAGATGTGGAGTTACAAATAATCTGTTCTTAGCGGATGTCTACACCCTATAAGGAACGTACCTGCCAAATTTTAAGTTTGTATGTAGGTGTCATAGTTTCTGAGATTTTGTAATTAATCAGTGAGTGGTATTTCGCTTTTATATATGTATATAGATGAGCCTGCAATAGAGCGAGTTCAACGTATGTTCCTCAGTACAATACAGTACAAATTTCGCATCAAACACTTATGAAGATGCTTTGAAGAGGTTTAGACTATTATCATTACGCTCCAGACGCTTGTTGCTCCAAGGAATGATGCTCCATGGACTTGTACATAATAGGTTTGATTGCTGGGAATAGTAAAATATATTATATTGTACCCAGAACGGTAATAAGCGAACAGTGGCGAGCGCGTTTCTGCCCTCGCCACTGTTCCTAATATTATATTGTACCTAATATTATGATCACACTAATATTATAAAGGCGAAAGTCTATGAGGGTGTGTGTGTTTGTTACCTCTTTACCTCTAAATGACTGAAGAAATTTTAATGAAACTTGGACAAACCAGTAGACCTTAAATTGTTCTGAGATAGGATATTCAGAATAGAATACTTTTTTCTTAAAGTCCTTTCGGATTGTTTCCGAATTTTGCACGACACCCACTGGCAGAAGCAGGTAATTCAAAAGGCGAGAAAGCAAGCTGTCACCTGCATTAAATAGGGAAAAAAATAATTTTATAAGCGAAAAATTTGAGAATCACAAAAAAAAGACACAAAATATTAAAATAAAAATTTTGAGTAACGTTTTCGCGTCCGCTGCGGCGGCGATTTCACAATTATATTAATTACATTTTGTCCGGAATAATTACTGTTGTGGCGCACTGTGCAGCGAATGCATTATAAAATGCATACAACTTTTGTTCGTATAAAACTTCATTGCTGATTATTATTTTCGAGAGTCACTTTAATCATTATTAAATAAGTGAGCTCCGCATTAAGCAATAATAATGGACATCAAGCAATAATATATATTTTTTTTTTTATGGGAAATCGTCTAATTACTTATTTTATTGGCCACCCAACAATTATATCTACACACTGTCACATATTAAAAAAAAACCGGGCTAGTGCGAGTCGGACTCGCACACTAAGGGTTCCGTACGAACTTACCTATGAAAACAGTTCAATTCCCGAATTGATAAACTACTAATTTACAGTTTTCAGACTTTTTCCCATACTTGTGCTATGAACACTTGTTTCATGTTAAATTTCAGGATTCTAGGTCAACTTGAAGTACCCTATGAATTTTGATTTCCTTGAGTGTGTCAATATGTGTGTTATTTGCGACATAAACAGCCGTATCTTTTTAATTCGTTAACTCAGAAGTTCGATTTCTTTACAGCTTCAAGAGACCGCAAACTTGAGTCTATGGTTTTAATTTCAACTGAATACCTCTACGCGTTTCTGAGATACAGGGTTTTGACAGACAGACAGACAGACGGACAACAAAGTGATCCTATAAGGGGTCCGTTTTTTTCATTTTGAGCTCGTAACCCTAAAAACTAGGGTAGTGTTACAATTTCTTATAGGTTAGAACCGCATACCCCAAAAACAACTTCCACACATGAACATTTATATATCCTTTTCAGAACCAATCCCGTGACTCTAGCAAGCATCGGCCCTGCTGGGCCCCTACGGTTTGCTGACATCTCTTCGATCCGTCGACGATTTGGGCTCAGTCCGGACGTGCTGTCGGCGAGCTACCAACAATAATGAATTCAGATATTTATTATCAGCCAAACCCTGAAATAGTGAAATAATATTATTGGGTAACTTATTTTACATTATAATGTAATCATCAGAATTCCTTAAAAGGAATATGGATCTAAATTATGTTTATTGGTCAAGATATTATTTTTACAAAATATTTAAAAATATATGAAACGAATTTTGCGACACCTAAGATTATTATCGTTTTTATTTTTTTGTAGGTATTGTTAATATCGTATTTTATTGCTTTTTAATAACAGTTGTTCTCTAAAAATAAATTTATTATTTGTTTTTGTCTTCTTTTATCTGAAGCGGCGAATTAACAAAGTAAAACACACATTGAGTCACTCTGCCCGCTTCGTGGACAAAATTTTTATTGCACATTATAATCGATTCAACCTAAAGTTCAATCGATGCATAAAATACGAAAATCGGACAATCGTAATAACTGATATGCATAATTTTAGCATAATTTAACTAAATGTCATAATATTGTCTACGGGGGGCGTTTGTTAATCTGCAAACAAACCGCTTTATACAACAAGACAAATTAGAATCTGCCAATAAAGTTATTATGTTTATAAAAATGGACGGATTTATGTAGGTTGATCGAATATTAAGTAGATTAAAGCTAAAAGTATTAATAATCCCCCATTAACTCGAAGGTTAACACAATTTTAAAGCAAGTAATAAAGTCGTCGACGGCGCGTACTGTTCCACGCGCGCCTCAAGATGTCAGCAAATCGTAGGGTCGAAGCCTACTGGGGCCACGGGTAGTGTGAAAGCGGAACCCGGGGCCCTGGGACGAAAGCAACGAAGGAACAGGAGTGGGTTTTTAGTCAGTAAGATTCTGACACTATCTCCCGCTACGCCCAAGAGCGGGGATGTCATAAGGATGATTTTCCCATCCAATAAAAAAAAAGCAAGTAATAAAAATCGCGGTTTTGTACGTTGTAAATTTAAATGAACGAATTTGTATTACACCCATGGTTTCGATGAAAATCTAACTAAAGGCATTTTATGTCTTTCTAATTTTAAGAAGCTGATTTTAATTTTTTAACCGTTAAGTGTGAATTAACGATATACATTTTTTATTTTTTATATGTATCGATATTTAATTTGTGAATAGTATAAGTAACGGAGTTTCCCATAATTACCTTCCCTGTGGTGAAGCTGCTGTGATAGGCGATAATTTTTTAATCGATTCATGAAATTAGTTTTTTATTACAGTTCGTATTTAATGTTTGTCTACGTAAATTGCGTTGGAGCACCACTGGGTGTCTCATAAAATCTTTGTTTTTAATTTTGCTATGCGTTTTATTTGTTTTTGTGGTTCTTTGGCCCATATCCACTAGCAAAACCAGTTTATTAAAAATCTTTAGGTAGTTAAGTTTTTCTAAAATCATTAACTGTACTAGAATGCCATCTTTAATAGATGGACGTATGATAGCACAGAACATTTTATAAGACAGTTATTATGATAAGAAATGATCTCATAGTTTTAAAATAAATTATAGGCATTAAATGTAATTAGATCTAAGTTTTTCGTTATATGTCTATACATATAAAAAAAGAAACTGACTGACTGACATATCAACGCATAGCCGAAACTACTGGGTTTAAGAGCGCGAAAGTTTTGCACAAGGTTTCCTTTTATGACGTCAGCAAGCACTAAGAGAGAATTATCCAAAATTCACCCCTCTAAGGGGATGAAAGGGGTCCAAAGTTTGTATGTAGAAACCTACTTTAATGCAGGCAAAGCCGCTGGCAGGAGCTAGTATACTATAATAGTATTTAGTAATGTATGGAACCTCGTAAGCTTGTACTTTAATAATTTAGCTAGTACTCTAGTAGTATTTTTGCAATGTTAGTTATAAGAGACACACTGCATTATTATTTCGTCATGTTATTATGTGCATACCTACTTATAACTTGTAATTCTTGAAAACTTGTAAACTTTCTGCGGGAAACCATACTATGTTAATTAAATGAAATTATAAATGTATGTTTATTTTGTATATATATACTTTTAAACTCTTGTTTTCGTAATATTCTTTTGTATTTTTATGCACATGCCACATTTTCTATTTACAACCCTAGGTTGACTGGTAGAGAATGCCTAAGGCATTAAGTCCGCGTTTGTACTATTGTGTTGCATGAAGTTTTAATAAATAAATAATGAAAACAAAATGTTATAGAACTACCCACACCCTAAAAATAGGTTATAATTTTCCTAATAGAAAGAAAGAAAAATAATTTATTTGGTACAGCTTTAGGAACAAACACAATATAGCGTAAGCACAAAACAAAAATAAAAAAGAAGCAAAAATGTAGTTGTGTGCATCACGGCTGCACCAAAATAGGTCCGGTTCAGCATGAATGTCAGAGAGAGACAACTAGTGCCTAACTCTGGTTTTCAACTAAACCTGAGGTTGTGACGTAACGGACGCAAAACAAATTTGTACTTAAATAATATATCATAATATAATGTTCATAATTAGAGAAATGTGTTAAGTGTAATAAATAGTCATAAGCTGATGTATGTGATTGTATATAGTGAGATGTGATGTAATAAATTATTATTAACATGCTGTATGGATCAGAATGTTGGGCTGTGAAAAAGACAGATGAAAAAAGATTGCATGTAGCGGAGATGAGAATGTTGAGATGGATGTTTGGTGTGACGAGAATGGATAAAGTGAGGAATGAGTATATTATGTTAATATGTAGTATTGTATTTAATCTTATAAGTTTTAAAAATTCTATGTTAATTAATGTAAGTGGGTGTACCGTTTTAATTAACTATAAATAAAATAAATAAATAAAAATTAGAGGAAGTTTGAAAGTGGCGCCAGTGACTAAAAAGTTGAAAGGGAATCGTTTGTCTTGGTATGGTCATGTAAAGAGGAGAGATGAAACGCATGTTACTAAAAGAGTTATGAGTATACATGTGGATGGGTAGAGAGGGAGAGGGAGGCCAAAGAAAAGATGGATGGATTGTGTGAACAGTGATATGAAAGAAAAGGAAGTTAGTGATAGTATGACGGTTGACAGGAAAGAATGGAAGAAAAAAACGTGTTGCACCGACCCCAAATAAGACGGGACAAGGACAGGAAGATGATAATTATATACATCAAACAAATAGCGTTGCCCTACACTAACAATAACTCTTATAACGTACAACCATGTAAACTCACACACACAAGACTCACACCCCTAGACTCGGAACACCATCTTTGAGCTAAATTCATTTTAAGCAGTCTTATTTTTATTTACTAAAACATTAATTTACCTATTTTCATTCAACACAAAGGTTGTACCTTTTGTTGGCTGACTTGGGCATCCTTTACCAATCTATCAAGAGTGATGCAGAAACAGCATTGCGGGTTCATAAAAAAATTGAATATTGTTTAATAAACGAATGTACAAAATATATTTACCTATTATTTCCCTCGCCCAGGTCCTTCCAGATATTCTTTACCTGCACCGGCTCTGAGCAGTCCTCGTAGGCAACATATATTATGTTACCAGCCAAAGTTGATTTCAGGATAAACTAGTTTAGCCTAGGCCGAATTTCTGAAAAGGAAATCTGAAAGGAAAGTTCTAGAACGCAAAGGGCAACTGAAGGACACAGGTGTGGTTTTAGTCAGTAAAAGCCGCGAAGTTCCTTTTTATTATGATTTTTATTGTACTTTATTGACCAGTCTACACTGTCCTTACATAATAAATCCAATATATTGTAAACAAAAAATATTGTATCAACAAATTCTTTTTTAAAAGAGTAACCATGGAGTTTCTTGCCGGTTCTTCTCCATAGGAAACGACCAATTTGGAACCGTGCACTAGCTTCTGACGTTTTATAAGTGCCCATGTAGGCCTATGTGAAATAAAAATCTTTGACTTTGACTTGACTTTGAAAAGTTTGACAAGCTCTTTTGCTCCACCCACAGCGCGAGAACTCAGCAATATTCAATAGTCCAAGAGCGAGCGAAGCGAAATCAGAATTTTACGGTACCCCGACACGGACAGGTTAGGTTAGAAGACCAAAGCAAGAGTGGAGCGGAGCGGAGCTCCCGCCTTAACCTTCGTGGTTATTTTTTCATAACCACCCAGAAATAGGACCCTCGTGGAGCGGGGTTCCACGAGTGTAGGGAGAACTGGTCTGGCCTAGACTAAACTAGTTTATCCTAAAATCGGGTTTGGCCGGTAACATATATATTTATCATAACATAACATCATACCTTGATATAGGATATAATTATCATAATATTATACTATCTATATCACCTATATTTTATTTATGTTTTGTGATCCTGGTGACAGCTGCCAAATAAATATTGTTTCTGTCTTCCATAGATATAGCTAAAATAACTTATAAAGTACAAGAAATCGGTATTTGAGATAGTAGTTTAGTATATAAGGTGTTAAAAAATTAACTTTAAGAATTTCGAGAGGACATTGTACTCCAATGGCGAAAAATAAAATCAACTGCTCCATACATTTTGACGTGTTATGCGAACATAAACGTAGGGAACAGCTGATTTTTTTTCGTGATTTCAGGTTTGGTCCCACACTAAAAGTTGTTCATAATGAGGAGTACAATTTCCCCTCGAAATTCTTAAGGTTATTTTTTTAACACCTTATATTTATATAGTATTTCCGCTAGTCACGTCAAATTTTTCTATCACTCGAAAATCGTAGAAAACTAAATCACACATTTATTTTAAAAAATATAACAATTCACCACTTAATTTCATAAAACCTAGTACTACACAAAAGAATGTTCTAACAAAACTATCACAGATTTGATCTAAGGTAGCGCAGGAGTGGTATTTCGGGAATCCTATTTTCTACCACAAATATATGGGATCTGACACACGCCTTAGATAGAGGAACAGCGAACAATGCCGTATCGAACTTTGCATTTTAAATAGGAAATACTTTAGTTAGTGTTTAGGTATGAAGGAAGTATTGGAATGTTGGGATGTTCGCTGATATGAAAGTGTACATAGATAGAATTTTATAATCCGACTAGCTTCTGCCAGCGGCTTCGCCCGCGTGAAAGTATGTTTTCTATACAAACTTTGTACCTCCGTGTTCATTTCCTTTGCTTTCTTCATTTCCTTAGGGCCAACGCTGCGTTAAGCGGCAGCCCGTGCGTGCCTGCACAGTGTAGCTAGTTCAACTTTAACGGTGTGCATGTAGTCGTGTCGATGGAGAACTTTAATGTGTACGTACGTATGGTGAACTGCGATGGAACAATTTTGTATGTGACTGCGCGGGTGCTCGCTTAACGCAGCGTCGGCTCTTAAGGGGTGGATTATAAAAAAAATCCTCTCTTAGTGCTTGCTTACGTCATAAAAGGAAACCTTGTGTAAAATTTTACGTTCTTTGTTCCAGTAGTTTCGGCTGTAGTACGTTAATGTCAGTCAGTCAGTTTCTCCTTTTTATATATAGATAAAATGGTTGCCTATAGTGTCAATAATTTTGTGTAGGTAGTTACTAGCTCTAAAGACTAACCATTTGTGGGTACGTATCAGAATTAAATGCTATTTTTGGACTAGTTCTATTCCTATTTTTTAAGCTTGCACGCAATGTGTTGGAAGGCCCCCTACAAGGTGGACCGATGACCTGGTGAAGGTTGTGGGAATCCGATGGATGCGAGACGCACAGGACCGTTTTTTGTGGTGACATTTGGGGGAGGCCTATGTCCAGCAGTGGACGTCTATCGGCTGAAATGATGATGATAATGATGACAAAAATGTAAATTGTTTTTGAACGAATCATTATATTTAGTTGATTTAATTAGTCAAATGATCCAAAATCTTTACAAAATAAAAAAAACATCAACAAATCTATACAACTACACTATATTTCCATAGCTAACCAGCCTATAAAGAGCAATCGCCCAACGCCGATCTGATAGCGTTGCGATGCGCACGCTCAACTAAACACGCCTATCGCGATCCTAGCGCCACCTAGCGCTGACTTATCGCTAAGATTTATTCGGCGCACACGCTTAGGTGTTTTGTTGCGTCTAATTTTGGTTCTGTAGATTTAAAGATGTCCTTTTGTTTTATCGGTTTTGATAACATTCGAGAGCGTTAGAAAGGATTGGATTTGTCATATAAGGAAGAAAAAAATTGAGCTGACTTGACCTCAATTGCATTTGATTAAGGAAAGAAGGATAGTGATGAAATAATATGTATGGTAGCGACATCTATGACGCTACTTAAGAACTAAACATTCAAAACTCTGCTTTGTGGTATCAGAGATACCCATTAAATAATAATATAAACCAAAATTCAAAATTTACTATCGGGCAGTTATCTGGTTGGAGGATTCTCCTCTTGCAACGGAGGTATGTGGGACGTTACATCAAATAAAAATACAAATACAAAAAGTTTATTTGTGTACACAGGTACAATTTAGTTGTTACAAATGTATTAGTGTCTCTGTGCTTTGCCACAAAGTGGGATACAAATATTATTTAAATGAAATATTCTTACGCCTACTGAACAAATTTAAGTACACACATTAATGAATATTCACTAATAAGTACTAATTAAGCAAATAATCTAGAATCACCCCGTCATGTATATTTCTAAACTGGTGTCGACTATGGATGTCAATGCAGTCTTTATACTGCCGTGACGTCAGCACTACATCGTCAAGCTATCGACCAGTGTGCCATACCGCTAGCATCCATGGCTTCAAAGGGTATCCTAACCCTGGTGGTTACGCGATACCTGGTAATATCTAGCCATCACCCTCAGCCCCATTAGCCACCTTGGTTAAGCACACTGCACGGCTGCTTCGGCCAGACTAATAAAAAAAATAATTAAATAAAACATGATTTAATGAAGAGCCATAAAGAATATCTCCTGGTAGACGTCAGCAGTCAAGCCACTATGTCGCACAGCACTACTTGAACCCGCTGGATCCCGACTCACAGAGGCATCGCCGATTTACAGAGAGCTATGCGGCTTCTGGTTCCGACGCACTGGAACCAACCTAACACTGGTCGTGATAATTTTATTATTTATTTCGAGTATCAAAGACTCATTTTAGTTCCATAATCACATACAGACAATACATATCATAATATTACATACAATGAAATGTTAAAATTAAATTAAATTAGATTGCATTGGATTATCAAAATGTATTGACATATATGTAGGTATTTATTATATTAAATATTATAGGTATGTTTCGTTTATTCTAGATATATTTTTACAAGAAAAAAAGCCGATAAAATTGATTTATTCTCATGTTCACTGAGTGAGTTTGCAAGTTGCATTACACTTTTTATGTTAGAATGGAAATATATAATAGGTAATAAATAATTGATTAAATAAAATAATTTTGCATTTTTTGAATAATTGATTGAATTATATTGTCAAAATTTAATTTTATAGTATAGTAATTTGTTTTTATTATATTGGTTCATTTATTTTATTGTATTTGTTTTGTTGTGTATTGTTTTTTTAAAAAGTTTTAAGTTGAGTCTAATGCTGCGAAATTATTATTGTAATTTATATTTTTATCTATAATCGCATTGGGTTGGTTTTTAATGATAGCAGCAAGATAAATAATTATATTGTGTAAATAATTGAATGCATTATATTGTATGATATACTAATTCATTTTTATTATTTTGGTTAATTTGTTTTATTTGATTGTGTACTGTTGTTTTTAAATTTTTCATTCATTTTTAATTCATGTTTTTATCTACAATCACATTAGGTTGGTCTGTAAAGAGAGCTGTATGTCTAATAAACAAAAAAAAATTAAAATAATCTCTCCATCACTCTTGGTGGACTAGTATTTCGACTTTATGCCTTAGGCATTCTCATGCCTAAAGTTCGCATTTATGACTTAAGAAGTCTTAATAAATCAATGTACTAGAATCTTCACATCCATTATCTGTTCTATGAGTTCTACCGAAAAAAAAACTGAATCCATGATAACCCAACTTTTTTTTTTTGGTGGGAAGATCATCTTATGACCTCCCCCGCTCTTGGGCGGGGCGGGAGATAGTGTCAGACTTTTACTGACTAATAACCCACTCCTGTTCCTTCGTTGCCTTTCGTAGCGGGGCCGAGTCTGGGCCCCTACAGTTGCTGACATCTTCTTGAGGCACGCGTGGAACAATACGCGCCGTCGACAACTTGGGCTCGGTCCGGACGATTGGTCTCAATTTCAAAGCCCATGGCTAACGACTCGTTCAATCGTGTGAACCAATGTTTACTCATCTCGAACAATAGCAATCTCGCTAACCAGATCACTATTGCGACACGGCATAATGTCATGCCTTTAACAAAAAAACAAACGAGCACAATTCCCTTCTAACTCAAATATCAGATGCTCCTGATATACCTGCTGACCTTTGTCGGAGGAATACATCCGTAATGATATCTTGAGTATCGACGAAGGATTCTTTTGTTTATGTTTGGAAGAAAAATGTTCTACTTAAGCAAATAAGCAGTTTTTTTGAGGTGGGTACGTATATCTACAAATGATTTCTACTCTCTGGGTGGAGTGGGAGAGCGTATCGGACGTTTCTTGGATCTAACATTTCGACCCCAAACGGCCATCGGTTCTGCGAGCAATGTGCCCTGCCTATTGCCACTTAAGTTTGGCGACTCTTCGTGCTATGTAAGTAACCTTGATTCTCCTGTGGACATCCTCATTCCTGATTCGATCACGCCAGGAAAATCCGAGCATAGTTTTTTTTTTTTTTTTTTTTAATTGATATAAACCAGTGCTTGACTGCGATCCCACCTGATGGTAAGCGGAGATGCAATCATTGATGGTCAGGCGCACTAGTTTATTAAGAGCCTATTCACTCTAGCCTTGAAGACACCTATATTATAGTTGGTCGGAAAGACCGCAGCAGGCAGATTGTTCCAGTCCTTCGATGTACGCGGTATAAACGACGAAGCGAAACGCTTAGTCCGGACCGTTGAAGTTTCAACAACGTAAGGGTGGATACTCGCCGTTCGTCGGCTTGTCCGATGGTAGAAAGGAGATGGCGGAATCAAGTCATGCAGTTCCCGCGCACACTCTCCAAAATGTAACCTGTAAAACACCGATAGGCTGGCTACTCTGCGCCTGTGCTCGAGGCTTTGTAGATTGGACTTAACCAAATCTGGATCCCCAATTAGCCTCTTCGCACGCCTTTCCACTGAGTCCAAAGCTGCTAGATGGCATTTTGCAGCACCAGCCCATATGTGACTGCAGTACTCCACACACGATCGGACCTGTGCTTTGTATAACATTAGAAGCTGTCCCGGTGTGAAGTACCGTCGGACCTTTGCAAGAACGCCTAGTTTTCTAGCAGCTACCTTGGCTTTGGACTCAATGAACCGCCCGAAATTGAGATCTGAGGAAATTTGAACTCCTAAGAGTTGAAGGCGGTCGGTGCACTCCAGGGATACATTCTGAAAAGCGGGAGCCAAGGTGAACGGGCTCCTCTTAGCGGTGAACAGACACGCTTGTGTTTTGGCGGCGTTGAATCTTACCAGATTGGTTTCGCCCCACTTGGAGACTGCCTGAAGTGAGACATTCGTACGCTCTACCATAGCCTCTCGTTCGGACCGAATTTGCTCCTTACTGGCCCGAGGACCTGGCAGGTACCTCTCTACAACTGTGCTATCGTCTGCATACCCATAGATACCGGGCATCAGCAGATCGTTAATATGCAGCAGGAAAAGAGTTGCAAAGAGAACTGACCCCTGAGGAACTCCGGCATTAGTCGTCATGGGCTCTGATGAGCATCCATCGACAACAACTCGGAGGGACCGTTCACTCAGAAAGTCTTTTACCCAGTTAATCAGGCCAGGGGAAATGCCGTACGCTGGAAGCTTACTCAAAAGGCTGGCGTGCCATACCCTGTCGAAGGCCTTCGAGACGTCTAAGGAGACAGCAATCGCTTCTCCATTCTTCTCGAGGGCCTCGCCCCACATGTGAGTGGTATACACTAGTAGGTCCCCAGTAGACCGATTTTGGCGAAACCCGTATTGTCGGTCACTGAGGAGATCGTTACCTTCCAGGTATGCCAGGAGGCGCGAGTTCAATACACGCTCCATAATCTTGCAGAGTATGGAGGTTATTGAAATCGGCCGATAGTTGGCAGGATCGGCACGACTGCCCTTTTTGGGCACGGGTTGCACGTTGGCAAGCTTCCAGGACTTGGGCACTATACCAGTCCTAAATGAGAGGCGATACAAGCGCGTCAATACAGGAGACAACTCGGGCGCACATGCCTTGAGAACTATTGCTGGTATACCATCTGGTCCACTAGCTTTATTCACGTCTAGACGACACAGTGCTCTCAAAACTTCTCTGTTCCTTATGCGAATATCGGGCATTGAGGTGTTGCAGTGAGGTAGAGTTGGTGGAGTAGCACTGCTAGTGTCAAGACGAGAATTGTGGGCGAAGAGAGCTGCAAAGAGACCTGCTTTCTCTCTCGCTGTGTGAGCCAGTGTTCCATCAGGTTTAACCAGCGGAGGCAATGTGGGCCTACAGAAGTTCGTTTCGACCGATTTGGCAAGGGACCAGAATGCTCTGCTACCGGAAGGCTGTGCAGAGAGCTTTGCGCCAATATGTGTAATGCGGTCGAACCGAGCCTTCTTCAGTGCCTTTTTGTAGGACTTGGCAGCATGGTTGAAAGCTCTCTTCTTTGAGCTCAGATCCGGAGCTTTGCGATCACGAGCGTCAACCCATGCGAGAAACGCCGAATGCTTACGCTCTTCAGCTTGAGCGCAATCGGCGTTGAACCATGGTTGAGCTGAGCCTCCGATGGGTACGTCTCTATAAGGGATGAAAAATTCCATAGCTTGACGTATCACATCGGATATAGCATCTGCACAGCTCGACGGACTTTCAGAAGAGAAGCAGACCTGCTGCCAAGGATAAGACGCAAAAAAGTGCCGCATCTCATCCCAATCTGCTGACCTGTAACGCCATATTCTCCGTTGACCACGTGAGTCGCAGTCAGGTGGGGAGAAGCACGAAACAGACTTCACCAGACAGTGATCTGAAGTTCCCAGTGGTGAGGAAACTGTTACAATACATCTGTCCGGATCGGTGGTCAGCAGAAGGTCCAAACAATTGGCAGTATGACCAACTACATCAGGCACCCTAGTCGCTTGCTTAACCAGCTGGGAAAGGCCCATCGACACTGCAAAGTTTCGCGCTTCTCTCCCAGCATGGTCGGTCTTCTGGTATGGGAAAAGCCAGTCTTGGTGGCAGGCGTTAAAGTCCCCCAGAGCGACGAGCTGCGCATCAGGGTGCCGATGCAGAGCCTTATCGGCGGCCTCACTGAGGTGGTCGAACAACCGAGTCGTCTCTTGATCACCGCTGTGCGATCGGTAGACACAGGCATAAACAGTTTTGTCCATACCAGTGTCCACCAACAGCCATAGCGTGGATAAATTTGGGTCTTCACGGTGACGGAGACGCTGGCAGCAGATGTCATTACGGACGTACACACAGACCCCGGCACGCTGCAGGAAATGATGCTCCAGTGAGTATCCCGGGTAGTTGAGGTACGCCGTATCTGACGGACATCTAATTTGCGTCTCCGTCAAGAAAAGCAAGTGTGGCTTCTCAGTCTCAAGATGGTGGTGGACCGCATCGAGATTAGAGTGCAACCCTCTAATATTTGAGAGGTGCACTAGAAATGAGAAGACGTGCATCCGCTGTAGACACTTGCCTTTCTTTTTACCTTTTATTTTTTATTTTATTTTGTGGAGTGAATAGGAGAGATGGAAGATGGCAGTTGAGCGAAGTGATGCGATTTTAAACCCTACAACACGACCAGAGTTGCTGCGTCAAAGGAGGGTTGATTTGGAGACTGCGGGGACGCCCGAACCCCCCCAGGGATCGCCATCGGGTCCTCACGCCCGGTCGCCAACCGGCACGATGGGGCCACCCTGGGATTTTTCGCAGTTGGCGGGGCAGCCTTTCGTGTGTGGCTGGCACACTACTTGGGCCCCCAACTACCTGCGGTCGGCCAGCGGAGCACCGTGCTTCGGATCCCGCTACCCTCCACGATCAAACGTCCGACACAACAACAGCTGGCGCATCGGACCCAGTATACGTCACAACACAACTGCTCAGACCCATCTTCCACCATACGGCTTCACCAGACATCACGCCGGAACACGACGGATCGCTTGGCGGCATGGCTTTGTCCGGTGGGTGGTAACTTTTAAGCCGGCAGCCGATGCTATGGCCTACCACCGCATTTACTGCTCGTTTAGCACTACCCAGGGGACACGTGTAGGGTGGTCAGAACTAAGTAAATCCTACGGACGCAAGCAGTTCATCCCCCAAAGCAGTTCATCCCCATAGATAGCCCTTTCCATTGCTCTTTGGGTAACTTTAAAACCTACCTTTATGTACTTTTTTTATTTATTTATATAAACTAGTGCTTGACTGTTATCCCAACTGATCGTAAGCAGTAATGCAATCATTGATAGTGAAACGCGCTAGTTTACTAAAAGCCTGTCAAACCTAGGCTTGAAGACACCTAAATTATAATCGAATGGGAAGACCGTACTGCACTTGTTCACCTAAACAAAATTCTCCATCAGATTCTAATAGGTCACAAGCCCTTTACATATTAATTAAATCGAACCGGACATAAAATAGATCACGTGAAACAGATCGAAATCGAAATGTTAAGGACACAGCGATGCGTGATAAGACTCTCTTAATGAAATCCTTATATAGAAGAATGTGTTTGTTTGTTGAATATGCATGATCGTGGCTATCGGGACTTTGTGAAACAATCAGTTCGCCCCTTTTCGTTAGAAAGTGAGGAGAATTTGTTTTTGTTGTGTGACGCTAAGGAGAAAGAACAACAAGGAAGAGAAAGGGATATGCACGGAATTTCCTCGCGTAATCACATCAGAAATGAAGATATCCATAGAAGAACAAAGGTTGCCGACATAGCCTGAATAATCACCAAACTTAAGTGGCAATGGGCAGGGCAGGTCAGGCTCGCTGGTCGATGGTGACCAAATACTGAAAGACGCAGCGTCGAAAGGCCACCCACAAGGTGGACCGATGACCTGGTGAGGATCACGGGAATTCGATGGATATGAGACGCACAGGACCGGTCATTATGGCGACACTTGGGGGTGGCCTATGTCCAATAGTGGACGTCCTTCGGCTGAAATGATGAATATGATGCTGAGGAGAAAGGAAAATTTCAAGAAGAATGCTTTGAGTACCCAATTAATGTGGAGGAGAAGATCGAAGAAACAATGGCCTGTTTTGAAAAGCCAGGGTTGTGGAATTGTTACTGAAGTGCAAAGGGTAACTGAGAGAACACGGGAGAGTTTTGATCAGTCTAACATTCTCTCTCGCTCCACCCAGGCCGGGAGTATATAATATATATAAAAATCTCGTGACCAAGTTTAGGTTCTGGCATATAAATTATTTATTATTTATAGCTAACCCTAGCTAGTTAGCTATAGATTTCTAGGAATTCAATTGCATTAATGGCAAAGATGTAGATCGATTCCCAAACGAGCAATTCTTAGACTATTTAGGAGACGAGCAGAGTCACGAGATTTACTAGTATTTTAGTATTTCGCTAGTTATATAAAAACTAGATGATTCGGCAAAATTTGTTCTGCCATGTAAATTATCAAAGAAAAAACTGGGCAAGTGCAAATCGGACTCATGCACTGAGGGTTCCGTATAAACTCACCAATATGAAAACATTTAAATTCTAGAATTGGGTTACGAAGATTTTTCCGAAACTGAAAAAGAAAATTGTGAAGTAACTACAAATTTACTGTTTTCAGATTTTTTCCTATAAGTACTTTGCTATGAGATCTTGCTTCATGACAAATTTTAGGATTCTAGGTCAAAGGGAAGTTGTACCCCATGAATTTTGATTCCCTTAAGAGTGTCGAAATAATTATACTTTTTTTTTGCGATATAAACAGACGTATCTTTTTTCGTTAACTTAGAAGTTTGATTTTTTCACAGCATCAAGAGATCGCAAACTTAAATTATCATCATGATTTCAGCCGAAAGACGTCCACTGCTGCACATAGACCTCCCCCAAAAGACTTGAATATATGGTTTCAATTTCAACTAGATACCTCCACGCATTCCCGAGATAAATGGTCTTGACAGACAAACAGACAGTCGGAAAACAAAGTGATCCTATAAGGGTACCGTTTTTTTCCTTTTGAAGTACGGAACACAAAAAATTGGGTAGGAGAGTAAAAAAATTACTTTCGACCTATTCTCAGACCTACCTAATACACGAAAGAGTTGGATAACAAACGAGAGATATTTTTGAATATTAGACAGTTCAGATAAATGAAAATCCCACAATAACCATAGAAAGTTACCACAAAGAGAAGGGCAATTCTTAGAAGTGTCAACAACTAAAAATATTGTAATAAATATATCAAACTCAACACCTAGAAACAAATGATAGCAAGAAAAAAATTACAAATAATAAATCACTCATGTTTGTTGTTATTTCATCAATACAACTAAATCCCTTTTAACAAATCGCCAAACAAATATTAACATAGTTGTCTAAACTAGACGTTTTCACCAGCTTTCGATGCCGACAAAGTACTTAAAATATTATTGTGTAGGTACCTTCATTATTATTAATGTCGAACATTATAAATTAGTTTTTTTTTTCTTATGCGAAAACAAAATGCTTTTATTCGATACTAGTCAATGATTTCACTCTCGTAGGCTCGATTTAGATGGTTCCGTATTGATGCAAAGCTAAAATAAAAAAAACTATAATTTTAAATCGTCTTCCTGCCTTGTTGTCCTATATCATTAGGGGTTGGAGCAACCCGTGTTTTTTCTTTCAAAGTTCTATCAACCATCACGCTATCACTGACTTCATTTTCTTTCATATCACTCGTCTCGCGACATCTTTTCTTCACCCTCCTCCACATGTATACTCACTCATACTATCCTTCCTTTTCACATGACCTTTGCAACACAATACGATATTTATTATTATTACACGAATAAGAAACGAACGACAAAGTATATTTTAATTTTATTTTTTAGTATTTATGACGACTCCTATAATTCTGTCAAGTCATAAAACGCAAACCAAGATGAAAAAACGACGAAGATTTAGATGCAGGCCGTAGTATAATCTAATTATATTACGTCAGCTAATTTTTATCTCAACGTCACTACTTCACGTCTACAGAACCCCAAAAATCTCACAGAATATAGATGTAACTGTGTGTCCTGTCATTCAGCTAAGTGTATGTAATCAATAACATTGATTATTATGTACATATGTATGGTTCATTATGAATGTATATATGTATGTGTTTTGGTAATGCTCCGTCTAAGATTTTGGTCATGCGAGAAGGTTGGGTGTAGTTGGAGAAAAGGCAGATAGTCAACTCATTGCGGTCATTGAAAATACATTATACGAAAATAATACTTACACAAGCATAATTACTTAGTAATTGTAAGTTTTGATCTTATCCTATTAAGTTTGATCTATCAAAAACAAAGCATTTTATATTTATAGAAAATTACTAGCTGACCCGGCGAACTTCGTACCGCCTAATAGTAATGATAACGCTATCTTCTGGCATTACCAGAACAGCATAATTCATTTTATAATGACATTTTAATTAAAGATGGCGTTGTATTCGGATTTTTAATCTGGATTTTTTCTTTTTTTCTCACCGTTTTAACCTTCCCTAGACTATCTAGAATATTTCAAGACCAAAATTATCCAAATAGGTCCAGCCGTTCTCGAGTTTTAGCAAGACTAACGAACAGCTATTCATTTTTTTTTATGTATATATAGATTAACTCTGTCTTTCTGTTTTGCTTTCACAGTTAATACACAATGTATTTAAAAAAAATATGGTACGGAATAATCATAAACTCCAAGACAGCTTTATATCTGGCTTCGACTTCAACTTCATGTCTGTAATAACCGACATTCACTAGGACGAAGTCGCAAGATAAAGTTAGTTTCAAATAGGTTGTCCTACTGTACAAACTTCACTACATTCGAACTATGAAACCAGTTTGAGCGCGGAAGAGCGCCGTCAAAGATTAATTACTCAAATCATAGATTAGTTAGGTCATATACTAAGGTCGAATAAATAGAATTGATGACCACGTCATAGGTCGGAATGTCAGTACCTTTGTAAATACATAGATTTACACACATAAATTGGCGACAAGCCAAGTTAAAATCTTTAAGTCAGATTGATATGGTTGACACATTGATTTTTTATAGAAAAATGGGGATTTAAAAATTCCATCGGATTATTGTTCCTAACTATTTTATTCATGTTTGATGACAGAGATGCATAATTTTTGTGTAAATAATTTGTTGTCTTTTGGTGCTTTCACTTGGTCGATCAATGAATTTGTGGCTTGACCGAGGTTTTTTTTTATTATTTTTTTTATTGTGTGTGAAAATCATCCTTATGACATTCCCGCTCTTGGGCGGAACGGGAGATAGTGTCAGACTCTTACTGACTAAAAACCCACTCCTGTTCCTTCGTTGCCTTCGTCCCAGGGCCCCGGGTTTCGCTTTCACACTACCCGTGGCCCCAGTAGGCTTCGACCCTGCTGGGCCCCTACGATTGATATGCTGTTTTCTTTGAATATCTTAGTTGAATCGACACGCGTTAGGTCATAAAGGAAAAAGTGCAATTTTTCAGGTGAAGTCTTTTAGTAATTGTTAAATGTAAGTAATTCCCGTCCAACTATAATTTAGGTGTCTTCAAGGCTAGAGTGAATAGGCTCTTAATAAACTAGTGCAACTAACCATCAATGATTGCATCTCTGCTTACCATCAGGAGGAATCGTAGTCAAGCACTGGTTTATATCAATTAAAAAAAAAAAGTTTGTAATAATCCTTCTCATCGCTGTGTTTGCATTATTTAATCAATAATCAGCTTAATGTCACAGTACCAGATTCTGGATGTAGGTACGTTTTATAATAAGAAACATACAACCTGTACTTAAAAAATATGTTACAACTAAATGCGTTGGAGATATCGATAATATCTGAAGTAATGATATAAATATTTGTATAAGTAAATAGTTTATAGGTATATCCTTGTAATAAGACTGAAATAAACACAGCAAATTAAATCCGAAAAACTATTCTTTGGGTAAAATAAAACAAATTCACTTTCCGCGTCTGTCTGTTTATTTGCGAACTCCTTCTAAACCATGCAACGGGTGTTGATGCCATTTTCACTAATATACAGGACAAAAAATTAAGAACTTTTTTATGTATAATTTTAACAAGTGCAAAGTCGAGGTGAGTTATTAGTTGAACATACAACATTATTTTTAGTATGGGCGAAATCTGAATATAGTTTGTTCAGAATCAGTAACCGAATCGATTCCAATAATTTTTACACCATGTTATATTCTTCCTCAAAAATATTTTAAAAAATTACAATTTGGACACCACCGACACTAAGCACAATACAGGTTACGGCAGATCATAGCAGGCATTAGGTGCCAGCGCACAGCGGGGTGGCCGAGTGGTAACGGCCCCGACTTACGAGTTGACGGTTGCGAGTTCAAACCCATCCAGGCGCATTACTTTGTGTAATTTATTTCATCACCACTGCTCTCAAAACGGTGAAGGAAAACATCGTGAGGAAACCAGCATGTCATAGAACCAAAAATTCGAAGACATGTGACATCCACCAACCCGCACTGGGCCTGTGTGGTGGATTACGGCCCTTACCCTATCCCAGAGAGGAGGCCTGAGTCCCAACAACGGGAAGCAGAACGACCTCTCAATCGCCCGGATGGCCCGGTAACCATATATTTTTACCAAGTAACATAACAAGCTTATAACTTTGTGATTTTTCATGATATAGTTATGAAATTTTGTACATAGATTCTTAACATAAAAATACTAGACACGTATTTCGGGTTTCGCATATACTAAAACTAATGTTGTATAATTATTCGCTCGAAAGTAGCGTTGTGATTATCGAGTATAAAAGAAATGAAAGACGTCCACTGCCACCACCAAAAACGGTCCTGCGCGTCTCGCATCTCGCATCACCCAGCCAGCGTTCCAACTTGTGGGTGACATTAGAGTCTTTAAGTCAAGAGTAAATACGTTACTTCTAGGCAAGCGGGCTTCATCGTCGGCCACATCATCGCTTACCATCAGCCCTCCTAGCCAAGTTCCGATCGTTTCGATTGCGTCGAACGCCTCGAGTAAGCCACGCCTCCGATTCCTTTGTTCTGACCACGTGACTGAGCGTTGAGATGATGTCAGAAGCGTGGCCTACTCAAAGCGTTCGACGCAAACGAAATGATCGTAACTTGGCTAGGGGGGCAGGAGAGATAGTGGTCAAACGCGAACCGATCCATAATAAAAAAAAAATTACTAGTTAATGAGTAGACACTAAATTCTTCATAGAAACATGCATAACCTAGGCATAAAACTGCCAAAGGAACTTCATTCCTTGATCTCTGCTCAACCAATCAAATCCATATAAAGTTGAAGAAAGGAGTTAATTACCTTATTGTCATCGCTTACGGCTTCATTACACATATTGAGTGATGGGCCCCGGCCTCCTTTAATAGAACTATCGATTATATCGTACAGGCGGTTATAGATCATAAAACTGTGTACGGAGCAGCGATAATTGCGTGAGATTAAATGTTACAGTACTTTAGTTTTGTTATAAAGCACTGCGGTTAGGCTGGGGTTTGATTTACGCATTGAAAGCTTGCTTTGAGGCCCTAGTTTCTAATTCAGAATTTTATTTTTGTTTCAAATCTTCTATTAAAGTCAGTGTAGGTATGTAACGGAACTTTTAACCACGCTGCATAATATCCACGGTATATAAAAAACATTATTATCTTTTTTTTCTAGCCCTTACTGTTTTATTATCAACAATTTCACGAAAATAATTGAGGATTTGTAGCATATTTTATGAGGTAAATGGCAAAAATATGTTTAGAAAGTGACACATTCAACAAATAAAATAATAATAAAACTATGAAAAAAAAATCGCAATTAACAAACGATAAAATGGCGGAACGAGCTCGACTCCTTCGGAAAAGTGGAGCTCGTCTCGAACTGGCTCACACTAGTGAAAGTCAAAATTGTATGGAAATAGGGGAGGGAAGACTTTGCCCATCTGTAGAGCAACCTCTAGTCTATTGTATAGAAAGATAAATATCGACTACCACTTTTTCATTAGTGATGAAGATAATCAATTAAAAACATCATCATGATATTAAAAGTTAAAGCCAAATTATACCATAATCCTCCCGGCCGAATTTTGGTTACGGAGGTCGATCTTCGAGATTTCCCAAGTAAGCAAGAAATATCATAGCGCACAAATGAGTGCGCAAACACAGGTGCACTCTCTGTTACTTTGCTCTTATATGATGGACGGAAATCCAACACAACTAGAGAGAAATATATTATGCTGCCCCCTAGCCAGGTTATAACTGTTTCGTCAATCGCCTCGAATCGGCCCCACCTCCGATTCCTTTATTCTTAAGTCATCTCAACGCTCAGTCACGTGGTCAGAACAAAGCAATAGGAAGCGTGGCCGACTCGAGGCGATCGAAGAAAGAGAATCGAAACGAAACGGTCGTAACTTGGATAGGCCTGCTGGAGTACATAATTTCAATTTCTTTCAACTTTAATTATCCTAACATTCTATGAGAACAAAAAAGCCGAATTTTTAAAATGTATTCTCCGCGTAAATCAAACCCTACCTTTACACTTTGCGGAAAACTTTAAGTTCCGGGAATCTTTGAATGGGCTGATGCGCTGACTTCATTGCGGGTCGATTTTCTACGCAATGTTCCTTTTCATACGGCCGTCATTATATGAGTCACTCAGAAACTAGAAATTACTATCATAACGGGATTCTTAATCGAATTGATTTGAGGTAATATGGAATTCATTAATCGATTACATTATCGGATTCACATTTATCGATTTGCCATGGTGAACTTAGAATACACGTTATAATTATTATTCTGAATAGGAAGAACTGTTACAAATCTTTGCTGCTAATTGATTTTAGTAATATTTTGTTTGTATGAACTTTCCTTATGCCTTGCTTCAATTAGGTACTCATTATCATCATTTCAGCCGAAAGACGTCCACTGTTGGACATAGATCTTCCCCGAGTCTTGCCATAACAATGGTCTTGCGCGTCTCGCATCCACCAGATTCAAGCGACCACAAGTCATAAGTCTACTTTATTAATGGGGTAGCCGGATCTCTTCCGGGGATTCTTAGCACCTCTTGCTTCGCCATAAGCTTGACCGCTACCTTGCCATTTCTTGGTTGTGCTTTTCATGTAGAGGGGCCTAAATCGCATCTTGGTGGTATTCTTTACGTCCGGACACCATATGGTAGGTACTTATGGCTAGAATAATAAAAGCTATACGAGGTTAGCCTATAGATGGGTAACTATCTATCCAAGTGGATGAAGAGGGTTTCACAAAAGTAGAAAAGAAGAAGAAGAAGCCCTGTTCCCCGAGAGCGGTCCGAACTGCTGCGTCTTGCTGTGTTACGACACAGTTATAGGTACATTTCGCGATTGCATCACTACACGAAGTTTGAGGAAATCGTGGAGTATTTGAAAGTGAAGACGAACTGGACTCTGAGATAATTACCTTTTGTTTTTTTAGTCTTACAGTGGAAAATACTATAGACTTAATTAATATATATATATATTATTTTCGACTGCTGGGCAAAGATGACATGATGATGATGAAGTTTTTTTTCCCGCAGACAAGACATATATGCATATAAAATAAATATTTATTTTGTTTTATTTTACATTCAAGTACTTATATAAAATATAATAAAAGAAAAAAAGAAGGACTCAGAAAAATAGGTACAAAGAGATTCTTATTTCTAAAAAAAATGTCTTCCATCATACCTGCGAAAGGAAAGTTGGAAAAAAGAGATGAAAACACCGTCTGTAAAAGATATAGCAAAAAAAAAGTACAAACAAAACAACAATTATGTAGCACTACCACCGCCGATTCCGATTTCCGGCCAGAGTAGGCGCGGGCTTGCAGATGGCGAGCAATGGGTAGCTCGTCGTCCGACCGTCCTGACCGAGACCAAGTCGTCAACGGCGCCTACTGTTTCACGCGTGCTTCAAGGAGATGTCTGCAACTTTAGGGGCACAGCAGGGTCTAAGCTTACTGGGGCCAAGTGCCTGATTATGTAAGGAAGACTCGGCCCCGGTACGAAAGGCAACGAAGGAACAGGATTAGGTTTTCAGTCAGTAAAAGTCTGATACTATCTCCCACTCCAACCAAGAACGCGGGATGTCATAATATGATTTTCCTACCAAAAAAAAGATGTAGCACTATTTTTTTTTTGTTGTCGCATTATGTCACAATTAAAACTTAGTGAGACGCGACTCAGATGGTATGGTCATGTAATGAGAAGATTTGAAGAACATATGACTAGGCAAGTCCTACACATGAATACAGGTCCAAAAAAGCGTAGTAGACTCCTTCTGACTTGGATGTCTGTGATTAGCAATGACCTAAAGAAAGCCCAAGTGAATGACTCGACGATCCAGAACCGAAATGTCTAGCGAAAAATGACGAGGAGAGCCGACCCCAATTGAAATGGGATAAGGTAAGGCAAAGAGAGAGATTATGTCACAATTAAATACTGAACAAGGTAAACAAAACAACAATTTCTAAAGCAGATATTAAACTCAATTAAGAGCAGCCACCACGTTTAGCAACATCGTAACATCCCAACCATGGGGTCACGCCATCATGTTGTTTATTTAACCTCTACGTTGCAATATCACGGTTTTCCTAAAGCTACAACTTTATCTCAGCTATTTAGTGAAATCTTTGTACCTTGTGAACGCACCTGTGTTAAATGTAAGCACTTTTGTGTCTTCATTTATATAAGGGCTTAAAACCCACTCCTGTTCCATCGTTGCCTTTCGTACCGGGGCCAAACCTTCCTTTCAGAATCAGACCCTTGGCCGTAGCAAAAACGTGTACCGTCCGTAGCAAAAAACGGCAAAAAATCGTTTGTTTTATAAGAGCCCCCTTAAATATATATTTTATAATGTTTCTTAGTATTTATTGGTATAGCAGCAACAAAAATACATCATCTGTGAATATTTCAACTATCTATCACGATTCATGAGATACAGCCTGGTGACAAACGGACAGACAGACGAACGGACAGTGGAGTCTTAGTAATTCGTAAAGTCCCGTTTTACCCTCTGGTTACGGAACCCCAAAACAGGCTACTTACTTGTTGAAGCTACTTGTGATGACCCGCAGATCATTTTAGTAGCAGCCTCTTTTTGAGGATAGCAAATCGTTCAAATAACTGCTTCTGCTCTGAATGGACGTGGATTCTGAATGTAGAAATCCATTTCATTTCATTAAGAGCCTTGAAATTATTTTGTACTTGCCTTTTTAATTTTTTAATCTCTTCCCGAAAGTTTTGAGTTTATACTTTACAAGCAAAAATCCAAAAATACTAACCTTTTTACTTTAAAATATTATTACTATATTAGTACAGATTATATATGTCCGATTTTATATCCCAGCCCTTTCCTCCGGCTAAAAATACACACAATTTTTTACCTATAGTTCTCTTCGACAGATTTTTCCTTCGAAACGTCATACTGCAAAATGTTTTTATTTATTAATAATTACGTAAGAGGATTGCAGTAGTGATAAAAACAATAAACAACAAGTAAAAACACAGGTTGTGTGGAGTCAAGTCGTGCTCACTCCTTGCCCTTTGTTGATCGCCGCTCCTGTGCTACGAACGCAGGGGTTAGCAACTTTTGGCTGGGAAGAAATAATATCGTCACGTAGTACATAATTATGTTTAGTTTAAAAGAAAGGAAAAACGTACCAGTTATAGTGGCCTTAGAATGCAATCCTTAGAAGGCAAATAAAAGAACACATTGGCTGGTTTTAGCCAGTAAAAGTCTGACACCCTTTCGCTTCACTCTAGAGCGGAAGAAATCATTTGATCATTTCCCACGACAAAATAAAATTGATGCATATGTTAGTGGACAATTTCAAGTATTGGAATCATTAAGATATTCATAGGCGTAACAAGATATGGGACTCAGGCCTCCTCTCTAGGAGACTGAATGGGTGCAGTGCAGATTTGTGAATGTCTCACGTCTTCCAAATTTTTGGTATGAGGACATACCGGTTTCCTCACGATGTTTTCCGTTTTGAAAACTTGGTGATAAAATAAGTTAAACAAAGTAATGTGCTTGGCTGGGTTTAAACCTGCAAAAAAGTCTTGAGTTATAGCTGTTATCACTAGGCCACAACTGCTCACTTTGCAATAGCTAATTCATATGAAAGTGGAAATCATCATCTCCCTGCCCTTGTCCCGTGTTATTTGGGGTCAGAGCAACATGTTTTTTTTTTCCATTCTGCCCTTTCACTCGTCATGCTATCACTAACTTCCTTTTCGTTTATATCACTCTTCACACAATAAATCCATCTTTTATTTGAATTTCTTCTCCGCAAGTATATGATAGTGGAGATGACATTGATGGCGTTGGAAAACTGTGCAGCAAAAAGCCCAGAGTAAACTTCAAAGTCAACAAATAAGTTTTAAACCTATGAGTCTATATTCCACACACCATTGTTCAATTACACACTTCGGTTGGGCCACAGAATAGTTGGAACGAGTTACAACGACCTTGAAATGCTAAAAGTAATTGAAAGAACACAAGTGGGTATGTTAGTAAAAGTCTGATACTCCCTCTCGCTTCACCAAGTGTGGGAGAAGTTATTTGATAATTTCCCACCTAAAAAAATGTATATACACTTGATTTTTTTACTATTAATGAATGGCTAGCAGTGGATCAAACATAGAATAAAAGTAATGTACTTCAATATAATCTGTTGTAATTTTAGCTTTTTAATTATCATGACAAAAAAACACTACCGACAAAGGATCAACGGGAGGACATGGACAAAACTCATGAATATTCAACTTAATTCCTTTCGTCTAAAAACGCAAAAATGTTGGCGACCCCCGCAGCGTCTGCGCACGCCCGCTGCCGACTTAATTTTCGCCGGCACCGAGCACAAGCGATATTGATGCAAGCACGCAATGCTACAACACCGTGCTTCTATCTATCTTTAGCTCAAAGCTTGGCAAGCCTGTTCAACGATTTAGGTATGAAATATGAACAACAATTTTATGTCATTGATAATTGTGGATTTTTTGTGTGAAATATAATATAGCTACAGAGGCAGTGATTATTGAGGTGGCATAAAATGAAAAGGCTGAAAGGACAATAGAGAGGGCTACGCTTTTTTTAGGTGGGAAAATCATCTTATGACAAATCCCGCTCTTGGGTTGGGCGGACTTGGGCCCAGCAGGGTCGAAGCTTACTGGGGCCACGGGTAGTGTGAAAGTGAAACCTGGGTCCTTGGGTGATGGCAAAGAAGGAATAGAAGTGGGTTTTTAGTCGCCTTCGCCCAGAGCCCGGGTTTCACTTTCTTACTACCCGTGGCCCCAGTAGGCTTCGACCCTGCTGGGTCCCTACGATTTGCTGACTTCTCCTTGAGGCGCGCGTGGAATAGTATGCGCCGCCGATGACTTGGGCTCGATCCGGACGGTTGGACGGCGAGTCACCCATTGCTCGCCGTCTGCAAGCCCGCGCCTACGGTGGGAGAAGGCTATGCTCGGCATTTTTTAGTGTGATCAAAGTAATTAGAAATGAAATATCTGCAGGAAAACCAAGGTTAGCGATAAAGCTCGGAAAGTCACGGCTTTTCACAAGTAGGACCTAACTTGGTGAGGGTTGAAAAAATCTGATGAATGTAAGACGCTCAGGATCAGTCATTGAGGCGACACTTAGAGCAGGTCTGGGGATAGCTATCGGTGGACGTCTTTCAGCTGTAATGATGATGATGGAGATGGGATGGCAAATAGAGATATGGTATGAAAGAGAAAGACATACTACGCTGACTCCAAATCTATTGGCGACACTTAGGGCAGGTCTGGGGATAGCCATCAGTGGACGTCTTTGAGATGAAATGATAATGATGAAGATGGGATGGCAAATAGAGATATGGTGTGAAAGAGAAAGACATGCTACGCTGACTCCAAATGCCCGAGGGTGATGGAAGGAACATCCATGAACAGTTGTGGTTGTACATAGGCGCTTACAATGCTTTCAAAGTAATGTAATAAATGAACAAAATATTAGTGGCTAATCAGAAAACCTACTAAAAGGTCACTTCTTTACCGTTAATAATAAAAATAAAATGAAAAAAATAAAACTTGACAATCTATTTAAACCTGATTAAATCGCCATGAATCCGCACGTTAGTTTTGAATTCTGTAAATTGAATTTCTAATACGAAAGTATGACCAAATCTCAAGCAGCATCAAATGTCACATTTTTGCTCATACATCCTTACTCTCATTTCTAAGCCTCACCCAATGACGTCACTGTCCGTATCACACGTGCTCATCTGCTACTGCTTGTTAGTACTATCAGATGGAGGAAGCTCATCAATTTCGTTCATGATTTGCAACCGAAAAATGACGGTGAACGTACTGTCGGGAACGAACTGTTTTTGAAGATATTTTAGTTTGGTGTAAAAAGGTTTCAGATCTCTGACTTTAAGGGAAAACTATTCAGAAAAATGTCTAAAATATATGAATTGACAAGCGGTATCGTTTCACGTGGATTCACTAACTTTACATTTTAGTTGTTAGACAATCGTCTGATCTAATGCTAACTTAATCGGGGCCTCTGCTTTTGTTTTATATATCCATTAAAAATTCTTCTCATTGTCTAGGTAACAGTGAAGTGGATTCTTTTATATTTTTCTTTATTTATTGTTTTTTTTTTCGTTTTTTTCAGAACGCACCTGGAGTTTAAGGGAAAAGACCAAGGGGTGTTTTTTTTATTTTTTATTGGGTGGGAAAATCATCCTAATGACATCCCCGCTCTTGGGCGGAGCGGGAGATAGTGTCAGACTCTTACTGACTAAAAACCCACTCCTGTTCCTTCGTTGCCTTCGTCCCAGGGCCCCGGGTTCCGCTTTCACACTACCCGTGGCCCCAGTAGGCTTCGACCCTGCTGGGCCCCTACGATTTGCTGACATCTCCTTGAGGCGCGCGTGGAACAAAACGCGCCGTCGACGACTTGGGCTCGGTCCGGACGGTTACCGGACGGTCAGATGGCGAGCCACCCATAGCTCGGCGTCTGCAAGCCCGCGCCTACGGTGGCCGGAAATCGGGATCGGAATCCCGGCGGCGGTTGGAGCGTAAGGACCGTTGCATCACGCGATCGGCCGCCTCCTTAGCTAGCATTACTGCTTCGCAGAAGGAGGCGACCGCCTGCCACTTCTCCTCGCTCCGGAGCATGGCCTGAACCAAGGCCCGGCGCGAGAGATCACCGCCGTCGATTGCCCCCACGAGGACACGGCGTTGCTCTGCCCAGGCGGGGCACACCTCCACCGTGTGCTCCACCGTGTCCTCCGGGTGGGCCACACAGTGGCGACACCCGGGCGTCGTTTCCGCACGAATCCGGTGCAGGAACCTCCCGAACTTACCGTGTCCGGTGAGGACCTGCGTCATGCGGAATGTGAGGACGCCGTGAGGTCTTTCCAACCACGCCTCAAAGAGGGGACTTACCGCCATTATTGTGGCGTGCCCAGCACGGGGTCGCGACAGTCGCTGTCGCCATTTCTCCATGAGA
The DNA here is from genome assembly GCA_949316375.1 of Mythimna vitellina. Lineage (NCBI taxonomy): Eukaryota > Metazoa > Arthropoda > Insecta > Lepidoptera > Noctuidae > Mythimna > Mythimna vitellina. The sequence continues at coordinate 22,098,596 of OX438701.1, read as the reverse complement.
ACTCGCCGGAGCTCTGTCTGCCATGCGGCAGCGGGGTTTCGCCCCGGCGTTGCATCTCCATGCGCCGTTCGTGCATGAGTGCAAGGACTGTTGCCTCCAGCTCCCATGGTTTCTGGCAAGCAAGAAGGGTCGCCGCTTCGCGGGAAATCGTCCGGTATCCTCGCACCATCCGTATGGCCATGACCCTCTGGCACGCGTTCAGCCGGGCCGCCGGCTGCTTCCGCAGCCCCGGCGCCCACACCGGCGCGCCATAAAGGGCCATGGACCGAACGATCCCCGCGTAGAGCCTCCGGCAGGAGGCGTCTGGGCCCCCAAGATTGGGCAGGAGCCGCCCGAGGGCAGCCCCTGTCCGATTTAGTTTGGGAGCCAGACGTCGGAAGTGCTCGTCGAAATCCCATCGGCTGTCGAGAACGAGTCCCAGGTACTTCATCGTTGACCCGACGCCGATGTGGACTCCTCCCACCGTTAGCCGGGAACCCGGTGGTGGCGCGTTCCGAGGGCCGTGAAAGCACATGGCCTTGGACTTGTGCAATGCCACCTCGAGTCCCAGCTCCTGGATCCTGCCAACGACTGTCGCGACCCCGTGTGTCGCTAGTTCGACCGCCGCCTGGTACGACTCTCCCTGCGCCAGGACCAGCGTGTCGTCTGCGTAGCAGACCACGCTGACCCCGTCAGGGAGGTCGCCGCGCAGCACGTAGTCGTATCCGATGTTCCACAAGGGCGGCCCTAGTACCGATCCCTGCGGAACACCGCACGACATCTCTCGACGTTCCCACACCCCCTGGTTACCAGGGTAGGTTATGTACCTGTCTGACAGGTACGCCTCGACCACACGACAGAGGTAGTCGGGCATCCGGTGATACCGGAGTGCCCTCCCAATGCTACTCCAAGGCAGGGAGTTGAAGGCGTTGGCGATGTCCAGAGACACCGCCACGACACACCTGCCCTGGGCCACTGCATCCCCCGTCGTGAGAGCTCGCACGCACATGATGGCGTCCACCGTGGAGCGCCTCCTGCGAAAGCCGAACTGGCCGTCCGCCAGATCCGGCCCCACCCGTGTTAGGTGTGCGACGAGGCGGTCTGCAATTACTCTTTCAAAGAGCTTGCCCACCTCGTCGAGCAGCACAATGGGCCGGTACGCGGACGGAGAGTCCGCGGGGCGCCGCGGCTTCGCGATGAGGACCAGTTTCCCCGTCTTCCAGCGAAGTGGGAACTGGCCCCTCTCCATGCATGCGCTGAAGAGCCCTCTTAGTCGAGGCCCGAGAGCCTCCATGGCCAGGACCCATGCCTTCCCAGGCAAGCCGTCGGGTCCTGGGGCGGTATTTTTGGCACTCAGCCTTCGTACCGCCACTCTCATCTCTCCCTCGGTCACCTCTGGAGCGTTGTCGTCGTCGTCGCCATCGTGGTCCGCGTCAGACACCGCTGGTGGCGGAGCCATGGGCGGGGGAGAGTGTTCCCCTCGCGTGGGGAACAGAGTGCTCACCACACCCTCCACGAGCTGGGGCCGAAGACTCTGCGTCAGCGGGGGAGCCCAGGGGCGGAGTTTGTCCCGTACCAACTTGTACGGGCGTCCCCATGGGTCCCCATTCAGAGTCCCCAGCCACACGTTGCGGGCCTCAAGTTTGGCCCGCCTTATCTCCGCTCGGAGGGTGCGCTTTGCCGCTCTGTACCCCTCATACAGCTCCGCCTCTCTGGCCTCCGCATCCGGTGGACGGATGCGGCGCCTGCGGTATCTGGCATACCGGCGGCGCGCGGCATTGCACGCGTTGCGCAGTGCCGCAATTTCCGGCGACCACCAGTATACCTGGCGCTAAGCACGTCCTGGAGGGACTCGGGGCATTGCCACGTCGCAAATTTGCGACATGGCCTCCCGGAACCACTCTGCCTCGACGTCTATGTCGACAGGCCTGTCCGGTGCTTGCACCCAGGCCTGTACCGTCGCGGCTTCCAGGAGGAGCTCCCGGTCCATCTGCCTCAGCGCCCATCGCGGACCACAAGGGTTCTGTCGGACCGGCGCAGTCGAGGTTTGGGCGGAGACGTCGAACCGGATGTATCGGTGGTCTGAAAACGTCTCCACCCCCTCCATAACGCGCCAGTCGATGACACGCGGCGACAGAGCGGGGCTGGCGAACGAGATGTCCACCACTGAGTCACCCCGCATCCGCACACACGTGGGGACAGAACCCCGGTAGACCAAGGGGTGTAAGATTTTTGTAGCTTTAGGTGGAATGAAAAGAAGTTTCAGACTTTTACAGTTGCTCTTTGTGATTCTTTTGAACAATGTCCTCTTAGGAGACTGTGGATCTACCCTAAGAGTGGAAAGACGGTGGCATAATGTTTCCTGAGGACACTCAGTCAAAATCATCTTGGTGGGGATCCGAAGTTTGAAGCAACAAGCTAGTAGTTTAATGTCTAAACTTGCACTAATTAGATCATTTACACCGAAACATACAGTCTTTTAAAATATATTATCTATTAATTAGTTTATATGAAAAAAAAAAATTTCAGCTTTCAAATCAGACTAAAAAATCAGCTAAGCCGATCGCCTTCTCCGTAAAGTTTGTATTCAAAAGCAATATCTCTTTACTAAAAAAAGAACTGAAACTTTTATAAAGTGTCATCAGCGACAACACTTTATATTCAAAAATATACACTTACTATTGAACAGTTATGCGTTTCAAAGTCAATATTATTAATAGTTACTCATTAGTAATCACTAATTTAATTTTTTATTTTATTTATTATATACTTTATTGTAGGTACATAAAAAACGTAACAATGAAAAACTCATATCTAAAACACATACAATGAGCGGCCTTCTCCACGATCTCTTCTAGGCAACCTCAAATGGACAGTAATTTCAAAACATGTTAAGGGTCATAAGTTTGACAATAAGCACCAACATTAATAACAATATATTACAATAGATACAGAGATAGATACATATGTAATGTAATGTTTCTTTCTAGGGCCATTGCCCTCTTATACACCAAATTTTCTTTTTTCTAGCCGTCATTGTCCCACTACTGGCCAAAAGCCTCTTTAAATCCTTCCAGACAATTCTCTCCTACCCCGTCCTGAACCAGTCCAAACACCACACAAAAAAAATAAGTTTACTAAAAATTTACGCCTTTACACTGACTGTCATCGACAGTACACGAGATGACTGATTGCAATCAATACCTACCCGACGATATTTGGGCGCAGGGCAGATGGACGATAAAATACTTTTATGATTCGGCAGATTTTCTCAACTTACTGATTAAGGCTGCCTCGCATGCCAAAATGATTGTCATCGTTCTTGCCGTTTTGAAATCGATTGACTGTATTTATGTATTTTGGACGTAGGTACACTTGGTACGGGAGGTACATACACGGAGGTAAATAACAGTAAGTAAGGTTTTTTGTTTATAAAAAGGAGACAAAAGAAAAGTTTTGTCTACACACTTTTTTTTTCTTATAAATCCTTTTTTTACTTAACTTTTCCCCATACTAGAAATTACTCCTGTATCGTGAATGAATTTAAAAACATGTAAACTCATTTACAGAAGACACACAGACCCGGAACAATAATCTGTAGGCCATACAAATGTTTGTTCTGTGCGGGAATCGAACCAGCGTCACGCAGTGCAGTTAGCCAATCATTTAACCTCTACGCCAACCGTGCTACTTTGCCACTTTTACTCTGTTTATTTCTGCATTAGACAAAAGAAGTTCCTAGTGCATGGACAAAAAAGCGCCTGATATTATTATTGAAATTATTTTTTTTTAGATTAGCTATTTATTTTACACTTTTCCACTACACCTAAACTAACTAAGAAAAATTGACGAAATTTTAAAGGTTTGTTCAATTTTTCAGACTTCAGACAGAATTTTTCAGATCATGATATGATGACCATGGTACAATTTAAAAAGTAGTCTTTTAAACAAAAATAAGAATTTTCAAAATGACCCAGGCGTCTTCGATTAATCGGGAAACATAAATTAAAAACTGATCAAGTGGGAGTCACACTTATACATAAAGGGTTTCATACTACAATATTATAAATCGAGCAAAAAAACGCCGACAAATTAAAGTTTATTGTGTGAGAACTTTTTTGTTTTTAATTTTATTCTAATGTTATTATTTGTTGCTGTAGTGGCAATAGAAATACATATTCTGTCAATATTCCAACTCTACAACTCTTATGGTTTTTAATTCATTAAACTCCGAGTGAACTCGGTCATTGTCTTTCTATTGTGTCTCTAATTACTCTATTCAAAAGGTAAGATACAGCCCGCTGACAGGCGTATAGACAGACAGACGGACAGCAAAGGCTTAGTATACTACTTGTACGGAACACTAAAAAGAGGCAGATTGGAATAACCTCCAAAAAATATAGCACCATACAAAAGAGTCAAAACAATTACAATTCTGTATACACCTCGCAACAAACGAGTGCAAAATCAACACGTAATAAAAAGAAAATTCAGCCCTCGTCCCAAAAAACCAACCCGTACAATGCCGACGGACATAATTAATTAAACAATTAATCTGCTAATTGGCATATGATTTGCTTTTTGTACCGTTTATGTCAATTTGTACGTATCTGGATCGCTCGGCCGCTTTATACCATATATGACTAATTCGTACGTGCCTAAAAACTCGTTTTGTGAGGGAAATGCCTTCGCGACCGTTTTAAGTACAATGACGTAAGTTTTGAACTTATTTTAGTTATGTGGAGTTGTGAAATGAAATGTTTTTACAGTGATGTGGTACAAATCTGTGACATTTTTTTTTATTCTGACTGAATATTTATTTTTATTACTGACTATTTTTCCTTCTCCGAGAGAGGAGGCTTGAGGCCGACTATGCTCTACCTATATTTTACTAATACAATAGAAATCAGAAACGTTTATTTCAAACAGATCAATTATTACAGGCACTTTTGAATTCTTAAAAATGTCGGTCAGTCAAAAAAAACACAAGTGAAGCACAACATAATATAAAACAACACCAAAAATATTTAATTGAATTTTTTTTATTATTATTATTTGGTTGGTGATGAAAAACCTACCTTTTATGAAACATAGATTTTTAATAGTTAAACTATTTAATACGTGATAGTAAGATAGTAGCAATTTATATAGCCTTTTTGTCCAAAAACTACACCTAATCTCAAAGCCAACATAAAATTCATACAAGTTTACCACACATACATTATTTTAGACCAAATCTATGATGGTAAAATACAGTCACAAAATGCTATAAAATAGCGCAACAATAAGTCAACTTGGGTTCCGCGCAGCGCATAAATACGAGGTTTACAGACAAACTTCCTATATTTTCTAGGATTATACAACTTTATATTATAAATCTGGACCGAACTTAAATATCGTGAGAGCAGGTCTTAGAATCTGTGCGAGGATAGATTATTTGGTATTAAGAAATATAGTTAAAGCGTGTGAGCGTATGTATTGCATGTTTGTTACTCCATAACGCTTAAATAGCTGTACGGATTTGGATGCAGGTAGATCATATTTTGGAATAGCACATAGTTTTTTGGTTTTTGGCTCGCGTTTGACCATGATCTCACCTAACCTATTCACTCTTGACTTAATGACCCCAACTAGTTAACTGGAAAAACAGACTCCGGCAGGAAATTTCACTCCTTAGCTGTACGTACAATAAATGTGTTCCCAAAACGGTTTTGTTCGTATAGGTGTCCACCATGTACCGGTGGCGCAACGCCGTACGTCTGAGGTCCAATTATGAAACGGGCCTGGCGGAATCAAATTGTGCAATTCCAGTGCACAATACCCGAAATGTAAACGATAGAAAACCGACAGGCTAGCAACTTGACGTCGATGTTCATGACTTTGAAGCTTCTACTCGACGAGAGCATCATTGCTGATAATTTTCTTGACTCGCCTCTCAATCGACGCTACCACATGTCTCGTTGATCTAGTGGTTGCATAGCACGACTGTTGAACGTAAGGCCCTGGGTTCAATTCCTAGATTAGGCATCGTTATTGGGTTTTTTTCAATAGAAATTCCTCAGAAACAGAAAGGAGTTTGAAAATCAGTGGTGTGACACCCCGGTGCGTCGGAAAAAGTGTAAAACCATTTCATATAATGAATATCATTTCTTTCAGCTAGTGATCACATCGGGTTTATGTTTGTAACAGCGATATATCCAACAAAATCGAACTTTTACTCCAAATAAATTCACAAAACACACGTCAAACTAGTTATTCTCTTATAATAAAGTCCGCCAAAAATATCCAATTAAAACAAGACAAATTGCTGTCGCGAAAAAATACCTTAAACCAAAAACGTTGAACCGATGGTTTCTGTTGAAATGCTTATTAATTTTCATGAGGTTCCGTGCTCCAATTTTTTTGTCCCGGACGAAACGGGCGGCCCACTGTGCAGTTCGAACCTCGTAAACTTTTATGACGCCGTCGGTCAGCGCTAAACGTGCGCAGGAGAAATAAGTTATGATAGGTATTCGCACAGTGTGCCGTTTGCTTTATAGTTATGGATCGAAATTGGGGTAGTGAAAATTATGTGTTTTTGAGATTTTTGTTGATTTTTTTGCAGCTAAAAACTAATACATCGTGTTCTCTGCAGTGATGTGATTGATTAAATACAAAAAGGTAGTTATTAAAATAACGAGATGTATAATAATTTTTTTTTTTTGCTTAAAAATCGTTAAATAACTTCTCCCGTTCCGGGTGGAGCGAGATAGAGTGTCAGGCTTTTACTGACTAAAATCCACCCGTTTTCCAGTCGTCCTTTGCACTCGTTCGTACAGTCCTGTAGACCTAGCAGGCATCGGCTATATGATAGCAGCCCCTGTCACTCATGCTAACATCTCTTTAATTTGATTTATGTATTCTAATTTTTTATTTGAATGGATTTATTTATTATGATTACACTGTTTTTATTTCATTTAATTTCGTCCTGTTTTTTTTTAACATGGAATTTTATATACTTACTGGATTTTATATACTCCTGTCTGATAATAAATGATTTATAATTTTTTTTTTTAAGGCGCGAAACATAATTCGCCGTCGACCCAGGCTAAGGACCAAGCCTAGATCGACGGAGAGCAGTTGTAACTGCATGTATTTATATTAGGACGGCGAGCTATCACTGCCTATTCTTTAAGGAAACACAAGTGTATTATTTTTGTGCTCCATCGTCGACTACATCGTCACAACCATGAGCCTATAAAAAAAAAATTGTCATGTATAACATCAAATATTAGATTTTTGAGAAAAACCTTGAATATACGTCCACAAATAAATTTTAAATGCATACAACGGCACAAGAAATACACTGGTTGGTTTAATTATAGTACCATTCGCCATAAAGTTTTATTTAAAATTGTTATGTATAAACATACATTAGATTATTGTATGCTACAATAAACGGTTGTATTCAAAGTACAACTGCAAGCAAACTGACTGGTATAATTCTTGTGCCATTCGTCATAAAGCTACGGACATCACATGAACCCGAAACCAGAACCGGACCAAGTACAAATTCGTCCAGCTTATAACAAAAAAAAAACTGAATTATCAATTATAACAAAGTACCGTTACGAAGCGACAAGCGGGACGCGTCAAAAAACCCCGTCGATTTCAATTTCTCATCTTCAGTAAAAAAAAAACCTACCATTTTTCCCGAAATTAAGGTGAAACACGAAAACCAGAAGGGAGTCGTCGCCATTTTCGGCTGCCAGTCGGGCGGTCGGAATAAATGATACGAAATTGTTTCCGTGAGCACTGAGAGAGCAAAAACCACGTGTCGAAGCAATAAATCATTCGACGGCGACTCGCGTTTACTCGAATAAATGAACGATTCGATTGCCGATGCGACGATTACACGTTGTGTTTATAGAGAGAGTTGCAAGGAAGAATGTCGTCGGCGACTTTTTGTGGTAAATCGCTTTTGAAAGCTTAATTTTTTTTTGTTGCTAAAGAGCATGCCGCGGTTTGTGGAAAATTTAACGGAGTTTTAAGATATTGAGATGGGTTTAAGAAATGGAGCATGACTTATAATATTCATTTTAGATTCTTAGTTTGATTTAGATATAGAGCAGTCCTAATTTGTCTCTTCCATTTTTTAGAACGTTCAGATTTTTTTTTAGTTTGAGAAATCATCAGAAATCAATCAATGACTAGACCCGCTCTAGAGCAGTTCCTTCTTTGCCTTGCGTTCCAGGGGGACTCTGTTTTCTTTTTAGGAAGCCAATATATAGTCCCAGTAGGCTTTAGACCTTTACGGTTTTGCTGACATCTTTATTTTCATCAGAGTATCAAAAAGACGCTTTTTTTTTTTAAAGAAAAAACGTTTTTAGCTTTGCTGGCCAAGTGTAATAGACTTGAATTGAAAAATAGCAACCAGTTAATATCACTAGAGTTGTCTTGTCAAAATGTATGACTAATCTCATTGTATTGATGCAAACTATTTTGTTAATAACCTATAGTATATAAGTAGATAGATAGTTATCTATCTATCTTAACATACCGAAATTCTTTCGTGCCTTGGAAAGACGTATAGCTGGTCTCTGGTCTTGGCTATCATTTATAGATCTTTGAAAGTCGTTGTGGATAGTTAGAAGTCAGCAAATCTGACTCCAGTTTTGAGGAGATACCTTAAGTAACGACATTGTGTTACCCAGTTATGGGTTGTGGAGGTCGGATAGGCAGACACTCCATGTAAAATACTGGTGACCATATATCCAATATATCTATCTACTTATGTACCTACTATTCAAATTCACTTATACACTGTACTGCAGTCACATATGGGCTGGTGCTACAAAATGCTATCTAGCAGCTTTGGACTCAGTGGAAAGGCGTGCGAAGAGACTAATTGGGGATCCAGATTTGGTTAATTCCAATCTACAAAGCCTCGAGCACAGGCGCAAGGTAGCCAGCCTATCGGTATTTTACAGGTTGCATTTTGGAGAGTGTGCGCAGGAATTGCATGACTTGATACCGCTGTCTCCTTTCTACTACCGGACAACCCGACGTACGGCGAGTATCCACCCTTACGTTGTTGATACTTCAATGGTCCGGAATAAGCGATTTGCTTTGTCGTTTATACCGAGTACGTCAAAGGAATGGATGAATTTGCCTGCTGCGGTCTTCCCGTCCAACTAAAATGTAGGTTTTTGAAAAAACCTAAATCGCAGTCAAGCACTGGTTTATGAAAATTAAAAATAAAAACTTATATCTCTTTATTGCACACTATAAAAAAATATAATAGGAACTTAAAATTAACAGGTTGTATCAAAGGCCAGTCTTATCACTAAAACTAAAGACACAACTAAATGTACTAACACAATACATTTCTATTGATAAGTTATTATAAAATCACGTCATTTGTGAATTTATAACTCGGCTTGAATCGGGCGGAACTCGGTCAACCTTTGTTACCTTTGGTAATATATCCCATAAATTTTATCACAATTACCATAATATGAGATATTTTATGGTAACGATAATGTATGGTAATTATGTATATGTACACATTTTATACATACATGTATAAATAATTCCCTTGTCATCGATTTTAAGCTGTTTTTTTGTAGTTTATTATAACAATATAAGCCAAGTTGGTTTCTTGTAAAACTTGTTTTTTTCTAGGGTAAATCTAATTTATTGGACACGGTTAAGTATATGAAATAGTGTGTGTTGTAAGTTTTTTGTAACGCCGGTGTTTTTGTAACAAACTTTTGAAAATATTTGCACAAATATACCCACTATATCAATAGTCTACAACTTAACATATTTCTTTAAATGACACTTTTCTATTGTATATAAAATAATGCCATGTCCAACAGTTCAGTAAAATTATACGATAATTTTATATAAAGTTTAATTTATGTCACACAATTTATCTAGATAATAAACACAAAACTATCGAATTGTATACAGCATTTGTTAAACATTATCAACTGTAAAATCGATTACGACAAACCAAACAAAAAGGGATCATCCAAAAAAAAAAGAAAAGAAGAAGTATCGACCAACATATCACATATCGGGTCGTACAAACCGTTCTCTTTACTATAAATGGTGACATCCCTAAAAGTACTGCTCGTAAATAACAAATGTATTCGCATAAACGGTCCAAGATGCACCGGCTGGACTAAAAAAGTGCGTCGGTAATTAAAGTGGAAGTCCCACGGAACACAGTTCCATACCTCGAATGTTTCGGCCCAGCACAACCGAAATTCGCTGCATTGTACTCTTAACAAAATTGAGCCATAAATATTCTACACGTAATTTTCGATTGTGAAATTTTGGCCAGCATATTTGCATATCGAAACACTGGGATGTCAGGTTAAAGGTTTTGTAGTTTGGACAGTGTGTCATTGAGTGCATTGTGTGCACTTTGCAAGTGGGTTGGCAGAATGCAATATTTTGCTAACCTATTTTATCGGTTTTGAGTGCAAAGTAAATATTGATTTCAGAGTAAAACAATATGTAGGTATACTTTTTTGCAATGAGTCAATGTGAGTGCATCGTTGCATTCACAAATGCAGTTAATTGCTTTGGTAGAAGAGAGTACTTTCACATGGGCCTAATTTTCAAAAGCCTTTTTCTAACTAAGTTGGGAGAAAGTGGTCAACCGTGAGACTATAAAAAAAAATATATACAAGTGCGAGTCGGAGTCGCGCACTAAAGGTTTCGTATAAACTTACTTATGTAAATAGATTAATTCCCAAATGGCGTCTCGAAGATTTTTCCGAATTTCAAAAAAAAAGTTTTATTTGTGATGTAACAACAAATTTATTGTTTTCAGATTGATTCCTATACTTTTGCTGTAAGACCTTGCTTTATGCCAAATTTCAGGATTCTGGGCCTACAGGAAGCAAGTACCTCATGAATTTTGATTTCTTTGACTGTCGAAAGATACGTTTCTTACGACACACATAAACGGCCGTATCTTTTTTTTTCGTTAACTTAGTAGTTTGATTATTTCACAGCTTCAAGGAAACGCAGACTTGAGTATACGGTTAAATTTCAACATGATACCTTTACGCATTCCCGATATAAAGGGTTTTGACAGACAGATAAATAGACAGACGAACAACAAAGTGATCCTATAAGCGTTCCATTTTTTTCCTTTTGAGGTACGGAACCCTAATAAATAAGACCTGGATGGCCAGGAATTTAATTTCACATGGAGCGACTGCCTAGTGCCTAGCCCATAACTTAGTAACAGGGTGTAGTTTTCAGTTTTTGCCACTCAGACTACTCAGTCTTTGATTCTCCTCAGGGTGTCCTGTTTTTTTAATAATAATAATAAATATTGTTGTGAAGGAAAGTACGGTTGACATCTGTCGGGTATGCCACCGGACCGGAGAATCAATCCGACACATTATTACTGGGTGTTCTCATCTAGCTAACGGAGACTACTTGCATAGACACAACCTCGTAGCCAGGATTATCCACCAGCAAATTACTCTTAAATACAATCTTGTGGAACCAGAAGTACCGTCCTATAGGTATGTGTCCGACCCAGTTCTCAACAATGGCTATATCACACTATATTGGGATCGATCTATTATCACTGACAGGACTATTGTTGCCAATAAACCAGATATAGTGGTGATAGATCGGCTAGAGCGTCGCACAATGATTGTTCATATAGCGGTCCCTCATGACCTGAACCTCGGGAAAGCTGAGAAAAATAAGCAAACTAAGTATCTTGACTTAGCTCGCGAGATTGTCGACATATGGGAAGTGGATAGAGCAATCATCGTGCCGAAAAACTGACCCTTATTGCTAGCTTTCTGCCAGCAATTTTGCCTGTCCCTATGTCAGTCAGTGGTAAACTAGTATTCTATTGGTTGGTTCGTCTATTAGTGACGCTTAAACCTCTGAACCAATATTGATGCATTTTTGTATAGATATAGATTAGACCTTGTCCTTCTTCAAGGACATAGGATTATTTTAATCCCTATAGTGCGTTTCTTTGTAATAAGTTCCAACTTTCACAAAGGCAAAGTCACTAGCAGAAATTAGTTACGAATAATTCTGTGAAATATTACCCGCAACATCCAACACATATATACAATAGACATTAAATATTAACTAATTTGTCTAACTCAATAGCGATTAGCGGTGCCTTTAAAGCGAACTGGTCAAACATGATTGTTACACCTTATGTATGAAATAATTTACTATTATAATAAATTGGTAGGTTTTAACCTGTGTAAGATTTCTAAGTATTATGGCCTTTTAATTTGCATACCAAATTTGTACTCAATAAATAAATATTTATTATAAAAATCACACTTTTTTTTGAGATGGGAAGTTCTCGTGCTCCAGGGTAGTTCGAGAGGGCAAGTCACATTTTTACCTACTAAAACTCACCTGTGTGTTTTTTTTCCTTTAGTTACTTTTTGAGTCCGCGGTCCTGTGAGTTTTGCATCCATCAAAATTCTGCGACCCTCATCAAATCATCGATTCACACTGTCGGGAGATCTTCCAACGCTGTATCTTCCAGTACGTGGTTACCACTCCAGGGGCCCAAGTCTGCTATTTTTTTAAATTCGTTTGTCATTTTGCTAAAAGTTCGTAATCTGCTAATGATTGATCATTGATCGGTTAATGGTCTCGTAATAAAGTTGTGGTAGAATGACAATACCGATCTTATTTAAAGCAATGACTGCACAATGACGTTCTAATCGTAGATCACTGATCATAGGAACTGTCAAAATTTTAACAGATTCCCGCATACGTCAAACATTCATTTGTCGATATGTACGAGATTTCCCTTCTATGCCACTTATTTCAATGGAGTGTTAGTGGTTGACCATCGGAAAGTCATAATGACGCCTCTATATTAGTAAATTACCAAACTTGTTAAAATCAACAATTATGAATTCAATGATAGACCATTCTGACACTATTGTAATAGCAAACTTGAGGCCCTGAACCTTCGACCTTTATCATCGACTACTGTTACACGAGCAATATGCCCTGCCCACTGCCACTTAGCTTTGGTGATACTTCAGGCTTCATATTTTAACTATTGAAATATAATGACTCCCGGCTGACCATCGTCCACAGCGGCAAATCTCAAAAAAGATTAACTAAGAATGCAGAAAATGTTATAGTGCAGATTTCTACGGTTCCTTTATTCTCGTAGTCTTATAGGACTGCAATACGAAACGATCAGAAACAGATCAGCCCCCCTAGCCAAGTTACAACCGTTTCGTTTCGATTCCCTTTTCGTTGATCGCCTCGAGTCAGCCACGCCTCCTTTTCCTTTGTTTTGACCACGTGACTGAGTGTCGAGATGACGTCAAAACAAAGGCATAGGAGGCGTGGCCGACTCGAGGTGATCAACGAAAAGAGAATCGAAATGATGGGTGTAACTTGGCTATGGGGGCAAGTGTACGACTAACAACTTTACATGCTTTCCGAGGCACATTACTAACTTTCTAATCCTAGACAGCTACAGAGTAGTTCTTGATGGAAAAACGATGAGAATAGTTTTTACCCCATCCAGGAATCCAACCCAGGACTAAACGCTCAACAGTCGTGCTTGCAAACACGAGATTCAAAAGGCAGTAGCTACTAAAATGACTGAAAATACCACCTTCACATTAAAATGACCGATTACATCTAGCAATCTCTCTATTAGTACAAAAATCCAGGACACTCTCTCTTTCCTCTTCGAAATGGATGCCTAAACGAAAGCCCACTGTTCCATTTTCAACACTCGATTAACCATCGAAAGTTGAAAATCGAACAATGAAAAAAAAAACAAGCATTCATTTTAAATGTTGCCTAGTGTTCGTAAAAAATGTTGCTAGAGTAATTAATTCACGCAACTAAAAGGTTTAAACGACTGGTATTAGTATGTAAATATCTCAATCTGAAGCTATCAATTAGTTCGGGGGCGTGCCGCGGTGCTGCCTGGGGCGCTAGCTTCGCTCCGTGACTTCTGTGTAGCTAATACTCTGCCGTGGGAACCGGAGTAGATCAGTAGCTGGTCTGTGAAAGTTGAACGATAAATATTGTTTGTTAGAAAATTATAACAAAATTTGTAGGCTTTTGTTGTTTTTAGGGTTCCGTACCTCATAAGTAAATAACGGAACCCTTATAGGATCAATTTGTTGTCCGTTCGTGTATGTCTGTCTGTTAAGACCCTTTATCTCGGAAACGCGTGGAGGTATCGAGTTGAAATAAAAACCATATACTCAAGTCTGTGGTACCTCAAAGATGTGAAAAAATCAAATTTCTGATTTAACGAAGAAAAAAGATACGACCGTTTATGTCGCAAAAAAAAACGTATATTTCGACAATCATGGGAACCTAAATTCATATCCCGTTGACCCAGAATCCTGAAATTTGGCATAAAGCAAGGACATATAGTATAGACAGGAATAAATCTGAAAACAGATCATTTATTTTTTCGTCACAAAAAAAAAAACGTTTTTTGAAATTCGAAAAATCTTTGAGATTCCTTTCGGGAACTGATTATTTTAGATATTTATTATTATTAGAGACTAGTCACATATGCAGGTAAGTTTGTACGGAACCCTCAATGAGCGAGTCCATCTCGCACTTGTCCAGTTTTTTTTTGTTTAAAATTACTTGTCATGATCTCCAAGGGTAAGCAAAGCCGGCTGAGGTCGGTCTATGGTTGGGTAACCAGAAAATCTGACCATGTCTATTTTTTCCCGGTTTGACACACTGTGTGGACCGCCCGGAGGATACTGTGGAGGTGTGCCCTGCTTGGGCAGAGCAACGCCGTGTTTCCGATCCCGATTTCTGGCCACCGTAGGCGCGGGCTTGCGGACGGCGAGCAACGGGTAGCTCGCCGTCCGACCGTCCGGTAACCGTCCAGACCGAGCCCAAGTCGTCGACAGCGCGTGTTCCACGTGCTCCTTAAAGAGATGTCAGGAACTGTAACTGGTCTGATTCTGAAATGAAGACTCGGCCCTGGTACGAAAGGCAACGAAGGTACAGGAGTGAGTTTTTAGTCAGTAAAAGTCTGAAACTATCTCTCGCTCCGCCCAAGAGCGTGGAATGTCATAAGATGATTTTACCACCGAAAAACCAAACCAAAGTCATTTTTAAATAAATTTCTTAATAATTTGCTTGACCGTTATCTTACCTTTAGAAAGTGACGATGGAGTCTTGGTAAGAGCTTGTAGCGACATCTATGATGCCACAAAGGAACTAAAATTCAAAATCCTGCATCGCGAATCTCCGTGCGATTGTAAGATAATAAAATAACTATTGGGCAGTTGCTCGAACTAGACACAACGCCCCACTTTGCGGGAGTTTACATCGTTCCGCATACCTCTGTAAAGTATCCTGTTATTTAGTGACTGGATTCTGGTGGAGTAAGAGGAAGTGTGTGACTATAACTGACTAAAACCTACCTGTGTCTCTTCAGTTGTCCTTTGGTACCCAGGGTCACGATATCTCGAACAATTACCCAACTCTAACAGGCACGGGCTCTAACGATCCCCTCAATCTTGCTGACATCTCTTTGAGGCGAGCGTGGAACACAACGCATCGTTGACCTTGACCTGGCCCTTATTTTATCTTATAGAGGCCGACAGTATTGTAGCGTTGGTTAACCATTAGTTTAAGAAAAATTTAATATTTTTTCTAACTCATAAACATTGGATACTTTTTCTTCTCTGCGAAAGAGGCGGTTTCACGCAAGAGGGAATGGACTTCCTCACACCCCAGCTGCCGGGATCCCGACTACCAGCCATCGTAGGTATGGGCTTGTAGACGACGAGCAATGGGTAGCTCGCCGTACGGTCGTCTGGACTGTGCCCGAGTCGTAGACGCTGCGTAGTGTTCCACGTGCACCTCAAGGAGATGTCAACACAACCGTTGTGGTCCAGCTGGGCTTATGCCCGCTAGGGATAATTCGGGTGTCTCCAAGGCTAGAGTGAATAGGCTCTTAATAAACTAATACGCCTCACCAACGACGATTGCATCAATGCTTACCATCAGCTGGGATCACAGTCAAGCACTAGTTTATTTCGACTAAAAAAAAAGGAACTCAAGGATTTTCTGAAAAGGGAACCCGTAGTCCTGGAACGCAAGGGCTAAAAAGACAAATAGGTGTGGTTTTGATTAGCAAAAGTTTGTCACACCCTCCTGCTCCATCCTAGAGCAAGAAATGTCATTGGATGATTTGTCACCTTAAAAAAAACACTGGTCACTAGACCACCAACTTTACACTAAGGAACACCAAACCTAATCCAATAATATCGAAGAAAAAACAACAACACATATCATTCATAAGAAAAATCTCATTTGAACTTACACCACAGACCTTTTTGAACACACATGGACCTTGGTATGTGAACCTGGTCTAACACAAAATGACCCATCGGACTATAGCGTGTCTAGAAGCAATTGCAATGGGCACAGGGATAGCTATCGGTTTACACTTAATGGAATATATGTGGGAATTCGTTTAGGTAGGACGTAGGAATTATGTCGCCAATGTAAGCTGTAATTTAGTAAGTAAAACGAACTTAAACACAAAGTTGTTTGGAAGGTGATGTGAGAGAAGAAATATTTCCTCATCATATCAGCCGAAATACGTCCACTTTTGGACATATACCTCTCGTAAGTGTCGGCACAATGAAAGCTCTTGAACGTCTCGCATCCATCGGATTCCTGCGACCCTCACCAGGCCATCAGTTCACCTTGTGGAAGGCCTTCCAGCGCTGCGTCTTTCATTAAGCAGTCGCTACTCCAAAATTTTTCGGCCCCAACGATTATTTGATTTGCGAGCAGATGTGCCCTGCTCACTGCTAGTTAAGTTTGGCGTTTTCTTCGGGCTGTATTGGTACGCTCAGCTTAAAGTATGTCCTAGAACAAAATATTCGAAAACACACACACTGGTCCGCGTGGTGGATTGATCAGCCTAATAATATTGCCACAAGTAATAACCTAGTTTCGGGTAATTTTGTCAATAGATCAAAAATGAAAGAAAATTAAGTTGGCTTTTTCAAATTAATTCAGCCGATCATCATCAGATACAATAAATGCGCGTTTGAAAATTTGTGAAAAGTTCTTCAATATCAATCATTTATTTTCTAAGAACTAGGTCTAAATATGTTAAACACAATATTATTAAGCACGTTGATGTTAAAGAATGGCGAAGAAATATGGCGCGTTTGAATTTAAGTTCCCTAATAATTTGAATCCTAACACGTTCTTTAAGCACACATTTATTTATTAATTTACCTTTTTCAAAAACATGTAAATTCGCCGCATACATTGTGCACGAAAAAAGTAACCCACACAAAGGCCCATATAACCTTTTGCAAAAAAAAAAATGTCCTACAATGTCTCGATATTGAATAAACATGGTAACATAATGAAATAATAACAATTGACAACCGCCGTCCATAGCGGTGTAAAAGTCAAAAACGTAAAAATAAAAATGAAATTACGTACATTCAGCGTATAATTTTGGATGAGTTTACGAGTTTTTGAGTGTTAATAAAGATAAAGCAATAATTTGACTGTAAAACTAAACGTTTATGATGGATATTGTTTTAAGTACGGTGCGGTTTTTTGTTAAGGGTAAGGCTTGGTGGATTTTGAGTCTTTTATTTAGATCATCCATTTCGATCCGATTTTTTAGTAAACAGCATACGCTTTTATAACAAGCTGCCAAAGGCGGGGACTGAACTTAGCGAGGGAAAGTTCAAAATCCGTATTAAGTGTGTTCTAACTAAAAAAGCGTATTACAAGGTTAAAGACTATGTCGAAGACACGCTTGTTTGGCAATGACTGCTTCTACACATGTGGCCCCCTGGTAACTCATAATATTGTGTAAATGTATCTATTAACTTCTCCACATTTGTTGTATTATATGCTTTATCATTTTTTTTCTGTCACATTGCTTTTGATACTTGCTTGATACTTCTTGCTTCGTCTTCGCCTCCAATTTCTGTTACAATCTTTAAAATTTCAATTCTGATATAACCACTTCCGTTAACGTACCCCTAGCTTAGACAAAATTTTACTCAGACGCTTCATTACGATTGAAAAAGGCGATGTACAAATATTTTTTACCCACATTCTACATCACCCTTAACTAAAGCGCAGTGTTTACGAGCACACGATGGTTTTCAGTAAGCCCGCGATGGTAATCACTTAATTCGCATTTTTTTATGACTCCACATCAAAAACGTTCAGTGTTCACGTGACCTTTGACAAATAGCGGCTCTTTACCCGAAATAAACTGTTATCTGTTCAGCCTGTGCTTTTCAATGGGGTTATTATGCACAGTTTACGAGTTTTTGAGATGTCAACGAGGAGTTAAAGATGGAGGTTATTTTTGAAAAGTTATTACCGGGTTTGTACCTACGTTTTTTGGAGTTTTTGATAAAGTTTGAGTGCAGTGTGTTGCACTTAAAATGGGGTTTTAGTGGTTCGGTGCTTGAAAGTGGTTTGTTTTTGTATGAGAATCAGTATATACACCTCGACATGGCTTATACTGCAACTATACCAAATCGCATTAACATTTTTGCAGGTGTAAAAGAATGTGAAAGATTTTTTTTTAATTTATCTATATTTATATATACTGAAACCGATTAACTGACTATCGACCCACAGCCGAAACTACAAGAGGACTCAGAGACCCTAAGATCGTGAAATTTTGCACAAGGTTTCTTTTAATTGCTCAGACAAGCACCAAGAGAAGACTTTCCAAAATTCACCCGAGAAACGGGGGTCCAAAATTTGTATGGCGAAACCGATTTCCGCTGGCAGAAACTAGTATAAAATATCACACTAAAATGTGTGTGTGTGTATGTGGTGTGTATATACAACATTATTTTTAATATATGCGAAAACTGAATACAGTTTGTTCAGAATCAGTAACTGAATCGATTCCAATCATTTTTACATCATGTTATATTTTTTCCCAAAAATATTTTAAAAAGGTCACAAGTTGGACATCACCGACACTAAGCACAACATAGGTCACAGCAGGTCATAGTGGGCATTAGGCGCCAGCGCACAGCTGAGTGCGGGAGCAAAACAACCTCAGTCGCTCGGATGGTCCGGTAACCATGTAATTGTGTGGACAACTAAGTTACATAACAAGCTCATAACTTTGTGATTTCTCATGATACAGTTATAAAATTTTGTACATAGATTCTTTACATGAAAATACTAGATACGTGTTTACGAAACATGTGCCTAGTATTTTTGAAATTAAAGAAAGTCAATGAATTAAGAGAAATTAAAGAGTTACAAATATACAACATTAGTTTTAGTATAATATACTATACACTACACCATCACCATACTAATATTTGCATGCCTAATTTAAGGTAGATTGTATCAGGATCACAACTCTTTGCAAACACCTTATTTTATGTACCTATTGTCTAAATAAACGATTATTATTATTATTATTACTACCACTATTACTATATATGTTGTATATTTGTTACTCTTTTACGCTCAAACGGCTGAACGAATATAAAATTTGGCAGACGAGTAGAACATGTTCTGTATCTAATAGAATACTCGTTTTTTTATTCCGAGAGTATATAATCCCTTGAGATAGTTTCCATCCTTCACGCGGGCGAAGCTACTAACAAAAACTAGTATAAAATACGCCCATCGCATCTGAAAGAAAATAAATAAAACATTAATCTGTGGATAACTACTATTAATAAAGTAAATCCGATTACCTAACTCAGTAATTCATTTTAAAGAATTATTGAAATGCTTAGTTGACACTCCGCGTGTCCCAAGGGCTGGCTTTTACCTAGGGCAGAGAATAAGCATTGCCATACAGGGTGGCAATGCTGCCAGCCTTTTGGGTACATTACCAGTCGACAGCGATGCGGAGGAGTTTTTTGAAGCCATCCTTTAGATTACTTTTAGTTAGTTCTTAAGGGTTTTTTATTCAGTGTATATACAAGGTTACTATAGGACCAAACCTGACATCGCGAAAAAAAAATCTGCTGCTCTATACATTTTGACGAGTTATGCGAACATAAATGTAGGGAACAACTGATTTTTTTTTTCGCGATTTCAGATCCCATAGTAAAAGTTGTTCATAATGAGGGGTACAATGTCCCGTCGAAATTTTTAAAGTCAATTTTTTAACACCTTCTATATATATAAATAAATGCCCCTTTTTGTTGTAACTTTAAAATTCAAGAACGGGCTCACCTACCCAAACCAAATGTTTAGGCTTTGTTCGGACTATTTAGTAGATGGTTTATGAGAAATTTGCACAAAATCGGTCGAGCGGTTCTTCATTTATCACATTATTAGGCGGTACGAAGTTCGCTGAGTCAGCTAGTATATTTATATAAAATAAAATAGGTAAGTATTCCCAAGATCAAAAGTATCGTATTTCCTTTGGCTAGGTCACTCAGTAAATTAATTAATTACTAATGAGTGCAACGCAAAATACCTTTACAACGTTACCAGTTTAAGGTCTGTAGACAAAGTAGATCAAAGTCAACATAGTTACAAGAAAAAAAGAACCGGCCAAGTGCGAGTCAGACTCGTGCACAAAGGGTTCATCGAATCAGAAACGTTTATTTCAAATAGACCATTACCATTTGCAGGCAATTTTGAATGATTAAAATTATGGTCAGTCAAAAAAAGTGAAACTAAATTGCACGTTCCTTTTTCATTCATTATTTATTTATACAAAATTATTAACTATATTATCTAAAACTATTATTAATATCGAAAAAATAAATCGTTTGGTATATGAGAGCCCCACGAAAAAAATTGTTTTATTCTGTTTTTACAGTTCGTTGTTATAGCGGGAACAGAAATACATTATTTGTGTGTCAAATTTCAACTGTCTAGCTATCACGCTTTATGAGATACAGCCTGGTAACCGACAAACGGACAGTGGAGTCTTAGTAATAGGGTCCCATTTATAGCCTTTTTATACGGAACCCTAAAAACAAGAGACCGAGAAAAACCATGTACACAATTACCCTACATAGCATCATTAATGAATTATTCACACAGATTTTCTTCACGCCCGTACTTTGTCATTGACAACGCATCGAGTAATTGTTGAACATAAAAAACTCAATTATCCATAGTTAGCAACATCCACTTATAAACAGAGGAGTCATCAATCTGTGTCTTATTTAAATAAATAGCATCATGTTATAAATGTAAATGTGGGCAAACTACTCGTATGTGTCACTTGCGACATTTTTCGCTGACATTTGATATTGTTAGTTAACTAGTGTGTCTTACTTTAGTTTAACTTCAAGTAATTTATTTATTTATTAAAACTTCATGCAACAAAATAGTACAAAGACGGACTTAATGCTTTAGGCATTCTCCACCAGTCAACCTAGTGTGGTAAAGAGAAAATATGGCAGGTGCTTAAAAATACAAAAGAATATTACGAAAATTAGAGTTTAAAAGTATATATATATATATATATATATAAACATATATATATAATTTAATATAATATATACATATATATTTATATAAAGTAAAAGAAAGGGGTTATTGAGACGACTTCACTATTTGTGCAGAAAGTAATCTCGCAACATCCGCTTAAAAGCATATAGACTGGTGGCCGTCCTGATCTAATAATCTTCGGATTCTTCGGAGTAATCTTTCATTGAAGATTTTTTTATAAAGTTATAATAATAATAATAGTTTATTTTTCACTATACACAAAGTATATACAAGAGTTTCATAAAATTGACAATAATTAATGCAACATAAAAAAAAAAATTGTGAGAGCCTGGAGTCCATACTAGGATACCCTGTGTGACGGATCACCAGGCTCTCACCCCAAAATGCCGATGCTTAATTATTTACAATACTAAACAAGTGATTCATAGAACTGATGTACGCACATGAAAAATAAGTCAACACAATATATTTGAAAGTAAAATCATTTACGTTATTTAAAAGAAAACTTAACTAAAAAATAGTCATCATCATCATCATTTCAGCCGAAAGACGTCCACTATTGGACATAGGCTTCTCCCAAGCGACGCCACATTATAAAAAAAGAGGCTATATAAATAAAAGAAAGAAAAATAAATAATTACAATAATTAATAAATGATACGTTAACAAAATAAATTACTGACGAATTTATGGTGGTCTAATAATATAAAAAATATTGCAAAAACAATGTGTTAGAAAAAAAAGTATATATTACAACAAATGTGGAGCAGTTAATAGATACATTTACACAATATTAATAGTTACCTAGGGGCCACATGTGCAGAAGCAGTCATTGCCAAACAAGCGTGTCTTCGAAGATCCATGATCCAGTGATAAATAAATACTGATATACAATAAAAATCATCTGACTGCCTATTAAAAAGAAAACATTAATCAAATCAATAGTTCTAATGACATCCAAACGGGATGTTACCAGGTTCAATATTACCCAACATCCTCCACACCACATTTCCTTATTAAAACTTAATAACGACAAATTACAGACACCTTTCTGTATATTTGAATGTGCCACGCCTAAGCAAAGGTATACGATACATGTTTCAATTACCACTATGCTTATGGATAGAGTATGATATAAATGCGAACCATTGCGCCTTAACAGGCTCGCGTATTAGCCGGGCTTGAAAAAATACGAGTTAGACCGGAGTTGGTAGATTCTGTTTGAGACTCGGAGAATAGTTCTTTTCTTAAAATAAATAAATACAACTGTATAGTTGTTGTATACAGTGACATTGTTGACACTGTGGTATCACAGTGTCTCAAGACGAAAGTCTATGACCAGTGCGTGTTGCCAGTGATGACATATGGCTCTGAAATGTGGTCGCTTACAATGGGCCCCATCAGAAGACTAAAAGTCACCCAAAAGGATTGCCCTTTGGGTGACTTTTATTCTTCTTCTTCTTAGCCCTTTCCATTGGGAAAGGGCTTTGCTCAGAGTTTACTTGCGTGATTGAATCAGGAATGAAGATATCCGCACAAGAACCGAGGTCACCGACATGGCATGAAAAATCGACAAACTTAAGTGGCAGGGCACATTGCTCGCAGAACGGATAGCCGTTGGGACCGAAAGGTTCTGGAATGGCGACCACGTACCGGAAGACGTAGCGTTGGAAGGCCACCTACAAGGTGGACCGGTGACTTGATAATGGTTGCGGGAGTCTGATGGGTGCGAGACGTACAGGACCGTTCGTTGTGGCGACACTTAGGCTCCCCTAAGTGTCGCCACAACGAACGGTCTAGGTCCAGCAGTTGACGTCTTTCGGCTGAAATGATGATGAAACTACATCATTACAGGGTAACGTTATACTAGCTAGTAGTCCACGTGTCCGGTTAGGACTTGGTCCAGGTCAATGGCGCGCAGTGTTGCACGCGCCCCTCCAAGACATGTCAGCAAAACTGACGAGGCCCAGCAGTATCTGATGCCTGCTAAGGCAAAAGCTGTTAACGCTGAAGCACACAATCTGGCTATGCCCTTATCTATATTATGATTACTCACCTTGTTTTCCATAACCAAGTTAATATTCAATATCAAGATCAGACCCAATAGCTTTCTCAGTAAAAAATGACAACAAAAAAGGGTGCCTTACATCATTGATTCTAAAAGAAGCCACTTTCTGCCAGCTGTCATCGCGCCTAGTCATAACTCCGACTGGTTCACGACAGATCGCCATGTAAAGACCGACACTTTCGCGTGACCTACCTTATTTTAAATTAAAAACTTCGCAAAATGTCGACCAATATATCATATTAATAACAAGCTGATATTAAAGGTAGCTAGGCTTTGCCGCTGTCTGTAATATATATGAGGACGGAGGAGTTACCTTTAATTTTGATTAAAATAATAATTAAATTATTATCGATGTAAACTGTTTTGCAACTCAAATTTTTGCTAAACTTGAAAAAAATGAAAACTGATTTTTTTATCACACATTCACACACATTTTTTTTATCGCGTTTGACTATTATCTCACCTGATGGTAAGAGATGATGGGGTCGAAGGTTTTTTTTTTTCAAAGTGAGAAAAAAAAAAGTTATCAGGGGTCACATGTTCAGAAGTAAGTTACCAGGAGGCTACATATGCAGAAGTAATCTAGGAGAAGACATCTAGGGCGTTTCATTGATTAAAACCACATATGTGTTCCCTAAACCTTTTGCATTCTATGACCACGGGTTTTCTTTTCACAAGTCAACCCATGGCCCCAGTAGGCTTTGGCCCAGTTGGGCCCTACGGTTTTTCTGACATGACTTTGAGGTGCGCGTGGAACACTACGCACCGTCGTCAATTTGGGTTCGTTCCGGATGGTTACCCGACGGACGTGGTAGAGATAGAGCAAGCTTGTCTAGAAGTAAACTGTTCACTCTTGACATAAAGACTTTTAGTTTACGTCTATCAGGAAACATAGACTTTGGTAGGACCACACCAATTTAACATCACAAAATTCACTAGCAATTTATTTGTGGAAAAATAAAACCCCACTGAACATCAATCGAAAAAATCCCGCCAAAAACAAAACACAAAGTTATTTTAAAACAGATACAGATTCTTTAGGACAAGCCTCATTCTGCTTTCCGCATGTCTTCGCGTAGGAGTCACTATCAGACTATTTTATTTGACAACCTTTTCCCAAATATAAAAAATGCAAAACATTGTGAAGCTTCGATTATATACCTAATGTATAGTATTACTCACACGCTTACACCTCGTACACCGTTACAATATAAAATATCGAAGTATGTTTATTTATATATTAACATATTGCCCGCAACTTTGTTCGTAAGAATATTCTTATAAAAACTTTAAATCCCTCTAAACCGTCTTAGATTTTGAGGGTTGTTTTATTAAACTAATAATGATAGTCTTTATTATTCATTTAGGTCAAAATTTATGCCAAGTTTCAAGTCCAGAAATAAGAATCCTCCAAACAATCTCTAATACACCCTAAATTTCCTTTGATATGGGGATAATTATAAGAAACAAATAATAACAACCTTTACAAAATAATTATATATATTTTGGTTATGTATTCTTGCCAAGTATCAAGTTAAGTTGACCTACAGAATACACACATCCTCAAAAGTTGAATTCCCTAAAACTCCACCTTAGTGCTCGTCGACGTCACAATAGAAAACCTTGTGCAAATTTTCTCATTCCTAATCGTAGTAGTTTCGGTTGTGCGTTAATATGACAGTACGTCAGTCAGATTCTGCTTTATAACCGACTTCAAAAAGGAGAAGATTCTATGTTCGGCTGAATGTATTTTTTTTTTATGTATGTTCACCGATTTCTCGATCAATTCTGGACCGATTTTGAAATGGTTTAACTATTTCAGTTATTTAAATAAGTACGTCTAATTTGAGACGCGTCAAAAATATATTTAAAATGCCAAATGCAAATAAATAAATAAACTAAAAAAAATGGCTAAATGTAATATATCTATTTTCTATCGCACATTTAACCTATTGAATAGTGTAATTAGAGACACAATATAAAGACAATGAACGAGCGAACGCCGGCGTTCGCTTCGTATTTATGTAGGTATCATTTTATTCTTATTATTTATAATTGTACACTGGATCCTACCCTCTATTGTGATCTCTCTCTATCACTCAATAGTTTCCTGGAAGAAAACTCAACTTTGAGCTAAGCTCGACTTTGCCATGAATTGTGTGAATCCACCTATAAGTTTTTATGAAGTATAGGATAAGCATAAGCATAATCAGTCTTTCAATTTTCCCATTGCTGGGACTTAGGCCTCCTGTCTAGGAGAGGGAATGGGCCGTAATCCACCACGCAAGCCCAGTGCGAATTGGTGAATGTCACATGTCTTCGAATTTTTGGTTCTAGAATATACTGGTTTCCGCACGATGTTTTTCTTCACCGTTTTGAGAGCAGCAGTGATGATATAAATTACACAAAGTAATGCGTCTGGCTGGGTTTGAACCCGCGACTTACAACTCGTAAGTCAGAGCCGTTACCACTCGGCCACTACTGCTCTCACTCGGCTACAGCGGCTTTTATGGAGTACAATAAAGAATTAAAGAAGTCCCAAACGCAGCACTCAATTATTTAACCAATCGTTAAACTCAACGAAAATTCCTCACGAAATAACTTGCATATCAACCATCCATGAACGATGATAGTCATCTTTAAACGTTCGAAAAATTTCCTCCACGTCACTAACTTAATTCTACCGAGTAACTTTTAATTCCAGTGTATGTAACTTAAGGGTCAGTTCACACTGAGACGCAACGCGAGGCGATGTAGCTTGAAGAGGAAAGCGACTTATTAACCTATTTTATAGATGATATGTATATGATTGTATTATTTTGAAACTTTGATGAAAGTCACTGGCCTTCAAAACACAAGTGTGGACACCAGTGAAGTATCTGAGTAGCTCGCCGTCCAACCGTCCAAAACAAGCCCAAGTCATCGATATGGCGTGTCAGAATTTTACTGACTAAAAACCCACTCCGGTTCCTTCGTTGCCTTTCATACAAGGGTCGACTTTTCCTTTCACAAACAAATCGTTGGCCCCAGTAGGCTTCGACCCTGCTAGGCCCCTACGGTTTGCTAACATCTCCTTGAGGCACGCGTGGACCACTACGCGCCGTCGACGGCTAGGGCTCAGTTCGGACGGTTACCGGACGGCTGGAAGGCCGAAGGACCGCCTGTCATTCCTCTTCACTCCGCACCATAGGCTGTACCAGTGTACCATTACGGCTCCGTTGTTTACAATCCGGGTATGGAACCCTCTTTACGTAGCGTACCTCGTTGCATCGCATTACGTTTTAGTGTGAGCTGGCCCTAAGGTTAGACTTAACGAGTCTCATAACTTTGCTAGCCTTCGATTCTTCCGTATGTTTTAAGGGCTTGCTATGCTGAGGTCAAGGTTTCTGTCTTCCGGCAAAGTAACTCAGAGGTTCAAGGAATTTCTGCGTGGAAATGACCTATTTTGGTATTTTGTGAATCGGTTCCGTGTTTGAGAAATTATTGGGTTGTTGAACTAGTTTTTAGTAAAGTTCAACACAATCTGATCTTGTGCCAGACTGCTTTGCGTTATGGCATTGGAAAAATACGTATAACATGTAACTGAAATATTTTTATTACATGGTTTTTTGTACCCTAATTATAAAATTAAATTACAATCATACTAATATTATGATTGTAATTTATAATATATTAAGTACTAGCTGATCCGGTGAACTTCGTACCGCCTAACAATCAATGATTATATCTTTCGATATAGTCAACCGATTGCAATGAAACAAAGCCTAAGATTTTTTTTTTTTTTCTTTGAGAAATTCATCTTATGACATCTCATGCTCTTGGGTGGAGCGAGATATAGTGTCAGACTTTTACTGAGTAAAACCCCACTCTTGTTCCTTCGTTGCCTTTCGTACCGGGGCCGAGTCTTCCTTTCCATCAGACCCTTGGCCCCAGTAGGCTTCGACCCTGCTGGGCCCCTACAGTTGCTGACATCTCCCCGAGGCGTGCGCGAGACAGCACGCGCCGTCGACGACCTAGGCTCGGTCCGGACGGTTACCGGACGGCCGGACGGCGAGCTACCCAATGCTCGCCGTCCGCAAGCCCGCGCCTGCTATGGCCGGAAATCGGGATCGGAATCCCGGCAGCGGCTGGGACGTGAGGACCGTTACTTACCAAACAAAGCCTAAGTAATATATCAAGTTACACACAACTTTAATGTATAAAAATATACATGGATTTCGTACATTT
Source organism: Mythimna vitellina (assembly GCA_949316375.1). Classification (NCBI taxonomy): domain Eukaryota; kingdom Metazoa; phylum Arthropoda; class Insecta; order Lepidoptera; family Noctuidae; genus Mythimna; species Mythimna vitellina. The sequence goes on along the minus strand of OX438701.1, from coordinate 22,070,867 downwards.
TACGTGATGCGCGCACAACTAAAAACCACAGATTTATTATAATATGTACATAGATTTAGTTAAGAAATTAGCTATTCCAATTGTAGGCAAATAATATGGGAATCGATTCACTACGTTGGTAGTGCATCGGTATTGCTATCCACTTTTAAGCATGTACACACAAATACGTTATTGACGCAATCAAAATTTGTCAAGAATTTATCAAAATAGGTAATTTTTAAGTTAAGTAAAAAAGGTAAAAAATAAATAATAAAAACGTTCCGAAATAAATAATTATTATTACGTAATTTAATTCAATGTTATGTATTGTGTTATATATAGGTATTTATTTATTTTATGTATATGCTTAGCTATAGTGTTTGATTGTTAGCAGTACACCGCAGACTACACCTTGTATTATTTTAGTCCTTTCGATTCATCCTAAGGTTTTCAGATAGATATCGCTGTCAGCGATAAGACCGCCGTTGTACCCATAGATTTAAGTTTATGTATAAGTTGTGTTACGTTTTTGGTGTACAATAATGTTATCTAAACCTATTCTATTCTATTTTATTATTATTTATACTACTTTCAGGATATACATTTATTATGTACATGTGTTGTTGCATCTAGGTGTAACGATAAATAAAACTTAAGTTTAAGATCCTGCATCACGTGCCCTGTTACCTGTTCACGTAGCGACCTGATGACAGCATCAGCGGACGGCATTGCCGTGGCCGAATACTGAGCCAGGCAAGGAATTTAACTAGTTTTGCCATCGATACGATGTGAAGAAGAATAAAACTTAAAAAAAGGCTCGAATCAGTCATTCAGATCAAAAAGGAGCACACCTAGCAGCTAATATCAGATTAATTCCACGCATCCAGATCACTGGAGGGCAATAAATCAGCACGTGCCAAATAGAGCACATGCCAAGTACGGCGCTCTGTTACACCAGTGATAGCGTTATGTAATGTTACAGAAAAACTGTCGACACAAATATTACAAGTATATACATATATATTTTTTTCAGGACCGACGTATGGATGGTAAGACTAGATGTTTTTGAGTGAAGAGCGGGTATCGGCTAACTTAATGTGGAATATATTCATTTTTTCATCTACCTATGTGCACAAACATTATAAAACACAATAATGTCTGTTGGATGGTTTCAAAGTCTATAACTATATAGCCGTAATAGACTTTAAAACCATCCGTCATATACGTCAAAGTTACATTACAAAGAAAACTCTACAAAAATGTTTTAAGATCATTAAAACAATGCCTTCATGAAAAAAAAAATATAAATTACCTTTTTTTCCAAATAATAAACAAGATGTATTTATATTTTACATTTTGTATAATTGTTACATTTTTTTTAAATATAGACTAGTGCTTGACTACGATCCCACTTGATGGTACGCAGTGATGCAATCGTTGATGGTGAGGCGCACTAGTTTATGAGGAGCGTATTCACTCAAGCCTTGAAGACACCTACATCGGACGGGAAAACAACTACAGGCAAATTGTTCCAGCCCTTCGATGTACGCGGTATCAACGACGAAGCAAAACGCTCAGTCCAGATCGTGGGCACAAAATAGATAGGTACAGAAGTCAATCTACATACAAAGCACGCTCGAGCACGATATCTCGGCTTAATTCAGCTCAAATCGAGCAAGAGTGCTATCCGTTTGAGACACGCGTTTGTGAACTTTGTTGTGGAAAAAATGGACCAACAAAAAAAAACTTATTCTAACTGTTCAAACAGTGAATTGACGTTTTTTTTAGGCTACCAGTTGTTTCAGAGAGGTAAGTAGATATTTGCTTGTATTTTGATGGTTTGTAACGTAACACAAAACAGGGCCCGCGCCGAGAAAGAGAAGATGATTTTGTGGCCATCTAATATTTTTACAATTCAGATTAGGTAGGCATTTATCACCGCGCCCGGTCGCACTCGGACAGTTTGGCGCCACGTGCCCTAGCGCGATCGCCGAACGAAGGTATGAAAAGTGAAGTACATACATGAGATTAACTTCTGTAAATATCTACTTTGTGCCGTAGAGGTGTTAACAATTTAACTATGAGTAGGTACTCGCCGTACTTCGGGTTCTCCAATGGTAGAAAGATGAATATTAAACGCAGGTGGTGAAACTAGTCCACTTCAGTTAAAATGTCAGACAACTACGTAGTATTAGCTTGACACTGGTATTCAACTGAACCTTACTGAGAGTGTACAGATACATTCATTTTATTTATTAGTGTTGGGTTTTTTTTTTTACTGGGTGGGAAAATCATCTTATGACAAATCGCGCTCTTGGGCGAAGCGGGAGATAGTGTCAGACTTTTACTGACTAAATATCTACTCCTGTTCCTTCGTTGCCTTCGTCCCAGAGCCCCGGGTTTCGCTTTCACACTACCCGTGGATCGTTGTGATGATAGCGAACGGAACTATGGTTCCGAAACGTGGTCGCTCACAGTGGGCCTCATCAGAAGGCTCAAAATCACTCAAAGGGCAATGGAAAGGGCTATGCTCGGAGTTTCCTTGCGTGATCGAATCAGAAATGAAGATATCCGCAGGAGAACCAAGGTTGCCGACATAGCACGAAGAATCGCCAAACTTAAGTGGCAATGGGCAGGGCACATTGCTCGCAGAGCGGATGGCCGTTGGGGCCGAAAGGTTCTGGAGTGGCGACCGCGTACCGGAAGACGCAGTGTTGGAAGGCCCCCTACAAGGTGGACCGATGACCTGGTGAAGGTTGCGGGAACCCGATGGATGCGAGACGCGCAGGACCGTTCTTTGTGGCGACATTTGGGGGAAGCCTATGTCCAGCAGTGGACGTCTATCGGCTGAAATGATGATGATGATGATGATGACTACCCGTGGATTAGTGTTAGGTGTAAGGTAAATAAAAATGTATAACCTATGAAAAATCCTCAGTGCATTTACTGCCACGACCAGAACCCACCAGAAAAAAAGAAACGAAATCCATAAACAAATGATAATCACCCTTCGACACGACTGTTTACACTCCACATTATTAAAAAGCCATTTTTATTGTCTCTGAAGGCACAAGTCATCCTAAATTAAGTAAAATGATCCTTATAGCAAATTAAGTACTATTGGTTATTACAAAAAGATTCTCGTATGACTATATTGACAAGGTCAATTATTTTTCTTGCAGGTTTATAGTGAAAATGTTTCAATTTTAACAATACGTTAAATAAATATATGTAATGAATATTGAGAAGATTTTTTGCACATTTTATTGGAGGATAGTGCGAAAAGAACTGATCAACCCGGATTCTTGTTAATGTTAAATAATGATCCTACGTTTCATTGGGTGCAATACAAAAAAATGTATAATAAATAATCAGTCTTATAATGTTCCTACTGCTGGGACTCAGGTCTCCTCTCTTGAACAGGGAATGGGGTAATACATAACGCGGGCCCAGTGCGGGTTGGTGGATATTACATGTCTTCTTAAGAGTAACCATGGAGTTTCTTGCCGGTTCTTTTCCATAGGAAACGACCAATTCGGAACCGTGCACTAGCTTCTGACGTTTTATATGTGCCCATGTAGGCCTATGTGAAATAAAAAACTTTTGACTTTGAATTTCATTTTGAATTCGAATTTTCGGTTCTAGTACATTCCGGTTTCCTCACGATGTTTTACTTTACCCTTTTGAGAGCAGTAGTGATGAAATAAAATTTATCATCATCATTTCAATCGATAGATATCCCCTGTTGGACAAAGGCTTCCCCTAAGTGTCGCCGCAATAAACGGTCATGTGCATCTTGAAAACGTCGGATTCCCGCAACCTTTATCAGGTCATCGGGCCATCTTGTAGGGGGCTTTCCAACACTGCGTCTTCAGTCAACGTCCATGAAATAAAATTACACAAAGAAATGCGCCTGGGTTTGAATCTGGGACCTACAACTCGTAAGTAGTGGCTGTTACCACTCGGCCACCATTGCTCCAAAAAAATCATCTTTAATGGTAGTCGGTTTTGCTACTGTCAATTAATTGGCGTTCAATAAAGGTACCATAGGCTCTATACAAACTCCAGTCATTGTAACCATAAACTTACGGACGGCGTTAAAAATCGCAGAGAGGTTTCTGCCCACTACAGGTACAGACGTGCAGATAGCGAGCTACCCATTGCTCATCAAATATGATCCAATAGGTCATTCCAAAAAAAATCAATGTGAGGTCTAAGACGCGTTATCGTCAAACGGAACACAGGAACACAGGGGTAAATAAAAAGAAAACTCTAATTAAGATTTTTACTTTGGTATATTTTTATATTCTTAATTTCTATCAAAGCATCGACTTTTGTTACATTTAAAGAATAAATTGGAGTACTTAAATTCCAGAAAAAACTGTTTTAGGACGCGAAAATCCCTTTCAAAATTTTGATCCTATTCACCCCGGCGTTTCTATTCGCCCCATTTGACTGTATATTGCAAGCGCGCCCTAAAGAGATATCAGCAATATTGTCGGGACCAGTTAGAGTCGATGCCTGCCAGGACTGTGGACTGTTCAAAAGAGGCACTTTAGCTCTCTCAAAAAGTGTCTGAACGAACTCTGTGCGTTTTAGTCAGCTAGTCTGACACTTCCTCTCGCTTCACTCAGAGCCGAAGAAGTCATTTGATGATTTCCCGCCTTTTTGCTGACAGCTCTTCGAGGTTCACGTGGTCGATTTGGGTTTTGTCCTTATTGGACAACCGGAGGACGAGCTACCTATTGCTTGCTGTCTATAAACCCATACCTACTTGTGGTGGCTTTTTTTTTCGGGTGGGAAAATCATCTAATGACATCCCCGCTCTTAGGCGGAGCGAGAGATAATTTCAGACTTTTACTGACTAAAAACCCACTCCTGTTCCTACTTTGCCATTTCTCCAGGGACCCGGGGTTCTCTTTCGCATCACCCATGGCCCCAGTAGGCTTCGACTCTGCTGGGCCCCTACGATTACTGACATCTCCTTGAGGCGCGCGTGGAACAGTACGCGCCGTTACCTACTGGGATGGACTGGAATTCACCCTGCTACTCCCTACGCCCGGGATGCGTGCATGCATAGTTGTCAACTTAGTTTCTTAAAAACGATGTTCAATTGTTCTAAACTACAAAGTAACAAAATAACAATTAAATATTAAATTATTATTTATGCAATATAAACCTATTAGCATACCTTTCGAATAGTAGGTACTTCAAACTATGATATGATTATTTTTGATTTTTATTAGTATATTATTTGTTTTTTTTTTTTATTTATTATACTTTTAAGTATTATTATTTTTTAATTATTTTTTACATTTTTGCATTATTCTCTATGTTGTTGTACACTGACAGCCCGAAATCTTTTCCTTTCGTTCAGTCCATTCAAAGGTTGTCTGGTAGAAATTGCCCTGTGCGATAAGACCGCCTATTGTACACTTATTTACATAAATGTTTGTCCTGTATTATGTTAAGGTATGCAATAAAGTTATATAATAATAATAATGCCAGCATGAAGCCAATGGTATAATGATACCCAGCATGTAGTGCGGAGTAATGCCAAAGGAAGCGGTGGTCGTGGTGGTGGAAGTATGTAGGTTGGATAAACCAATTTTCTATCTAAACGATACCAGTGAGCTTTATTGACTTGCAACTCTTTTGTAGTTTACTTGTAGGGTTAGCAAAAAAATGATTTTTCAAATTAATTTTGCAAGTATATTTTTTATTATTGATAGACTCGCGTTTGACCACCTATCTCACCTGAGAGTAAACGATGATGTAGTTGACGATTGAGCACACTTGCCTAGAAGCAAGCTATTCACTCTGGACTTAAAGCCCGGTTGTATAGTTGTAAAAAAGGTAGTAATTATCAGGTAACACAAACTCCGGCAGGCAATTCTACTTCTTAACTGTAGACACAATAAATGTGACAACAAAAAAATTTATACGTATAGGCGGGATGTCCTCCATGTGCCTACTGGTAGTGCAACGTCGTGCGTCTAGTGGTCCAATGATGGAACGAGATTAGCGGAATACAAATTTTACAATTCCGATGCACGCCTCCCGAAATGTAAACGATAGAAAACCGACAGGCTAGCAACTCGGCGTCAATGCTAAAGACTTTGGAGTTATGAATCGACGAGTGCATGATTACCGACAATCTTCTTAGCATATTTGCCCACCATGAGTCTTCTTATATTATACCTGTTTTTCTATAATACAAAAAAATAAATCAAATAATATATTACCCTAAAAACGACTAAAATAATAATTGATTTTGCTGACCGTACTAAAACTTAGTTTCAAGAGCGGTGCGATGCCGAACAATGCTGCAGTATTTACGAGCAGTATGGTCAGCAGCACAACTCGAACGGACGCAGGTTTATTACAGGAACACATTAATAAAAGCTAGTGCATATTCCATCTATAAGAACCATTATTATTCTCTTCGCAAAATATTATTCCCCTCTTTTTGTAATTACTTCTACCGTTGTGAAAAGTATCGTACGGTAACTTACTACGGAGATAAAATAGTACATTTTGATGCAAGGCACCGTCAATGTTTACCGAGTTACCTAGTATAATTATATTAATAATGAAAGACTATCGTCCGTCGTAGGCCTCCTCTAAGTGTCTCCATAACAACCGGTACTATTTGCGATACATCATATCCATCAGATTCCCGAGACTATTATCAGATCATCCGTCCGCCTTGTGTGAGCCCTTACAACGTTGCATCTTCCAGTACATGATTGCCACTCTAGGATCTTTCAGCCACATCGACTATCTGTTCTGTGAAAAAAAGCCTGCCCTCTGCCACTTAAGTAGAGTGTTTCTATGGGCTTCGGGATTAGAATGTTTGTAAAAGGTTGCTGGCCATGGTGCACGGAAGAGAAGTCACAGGATAAAATAAGTATTTTATATTATAAGATTTTTACGACTTCAGGCCCGAAGAGACCAACGGAACCACCCGAACGGAATTACTATGCCTACACTGTCCATCTATCTATCAGTGAGCTGTATCTCATAAAAAAATACGGATATAATAATAAAAAAATAAGTAAAAATATAATATTTTTACTATTTTATACTTTTTGCTATTATATTTTTACTATTTATGTTATGAAACCCTTCATGTGCGAATCTGGCACGCACTTGGTTAATTTTTTTTTACTAGGAATGGTTATTGTCCCGGTTTAGATTCATCAGTGATGATATATCAGAGACAAAAAATAAAAAAAACCCGCAATTTCAATTTATAAACATTTTCATTTAAAACCGAGTTCTTTACGATTAAAATTCACTTGATACCCTCAACTTTTTACATCATTCACATATTCACGTAAAATATACAATATAAATAAAAATGAAGACATCATTAATATTAAACTTAAGTTCAACCCTCAATAATAGCGTGTATACAAGTACACAACAACAATCAATGTCTCGATCATCATAAAGAGCATAATTAATAAGTAAGATTCGAATAATTTATCCCAAAAACGGATCAGGCCACACAAACGGGCGCACGAACGAATATTACGTAAATCTTAAGACATGCTTACTGAAGGACTCGATCGCCTTTTAATTTTTGAACCGTATTAATATTGCAATCAATCATCCATGTTTAAAAAGCAACGATTAATTGTTTAAAGGGAATTCGTTGTGTATTTAAGTAATAAAAATTGTTCGCATTTGTAAGAAATTGTTCAAGAAAGTTGCCGTATTTGTTCGTCATTAATTCATGCTATGATGCTCACAAAATTGGGTTAGTTAAGCTGTAGCGCTCGTATAATGAATGGCCAATGGTACCCATTTGTATTGCGACGAGGGCCTCCTACAAGATGTACCGAGCCTTGACGAGGGTTGCACACTCATGAGGCGACACTTAGAGTAGGAGATGCCTATTGGTTAGAAAGACACTATGTCCTACAATTTTTTTGGTGTAAAGTAAGAAGAAGAATCAAGAAAGCAAGGAAGCTGAAGACCGGTCGCAATGGTTGACTATTGTGGACGCCCTCTGTCCTAGCTAGGTGGCATAGGATCTTAAATTAAGTCAAGTGAGGAAGAGAACATCCTCACGCTCCAACCACTACTGCCGCAGCAGACAACCCGGGCGTCGTCGGAAGTAGTAGGGCGTTCCTCAGCCACCATAGGCGCGGGTTTGCCGACCGTGAACAGTGAGTGGCTTGACGTCCAACCCTGAGCCGATGGCGCGTAGTTTTCTACGCGCACCTCAAATAAACGTCAGCAAAATAGACGGCGACTAGTAGGGCCCAGTAGTAGGGTTATTTAAAGATTTCATACCTCAAAAAAAAGGCCTTAACGACAGAAAAAGAAAAGAAAGAAAACACGTTTATTTGGCACACAGGTACACACAATGATATAACAATTACAATATAGAAACTTAAATACTAAAACTTAAAAAATACATCAACATTGTGTGTCTCACGGCTGCGCGAGATAGGTCCAGTTCAGCATTATGCCAGGCCACTATGTAGCAGTTGCCTGAAGTTCGTTTTCAACTGAACTTTGCTATGAATCTACGGATGCTAATCAGTTTGTTTGATGTGATGTAAATAAATATATGTATACTAGCTGACCCGGCAAACGTTGTTTTGCTATATATATATTTTTTTTTTTATCTAAAATCGAAAAAAAAAAATTAGGGGTTACCCTTAACATTTAGGGGGATAAAAAATAGATGTTGTCCGAGTCTCAGACCTACCCAATATGCACACAAGTATTGATGAGAATCGGGAAAACCGTTTCGGAGGAGTTTAACCACAAACACCGCGACACGAGAATTTTATATATTAGATTATTATTATATCAACAGATTTGTCTTCTAAATAATTCGTAACGAGACATTTTTAATACCAGGTCACCTTCTTTGTCTTGTAGCAACAGTTATTCAGTGCAAAAGGACCAGTTGTCTGAGTTCCGTTCGCACAGTGAGTGGGCAACTGAGCGGTGTACGTGCCGTACAGGGTGCTGTCGTACGTATGATTTGTAACGCTCCCTGTTTGGTACGTGATCACGTGTGTTGGGTGAGCCTATAGTGCTGGGAGAGGCGGAGAGATATAAGGCAAGACATTGATATTGTTAAAGACTTAAGTTTAAATCCGAATAGTAAAATATGGTATGATTTTAATGATAAGAGGGCCTAAAAAAACTGACTTTATTTCAGCAATACAGACTGTAAAAAAGTTCCAAAAACATTTAATAACAATATATGTGGCCCTAGTCTTAAATTCAAACTGACTGACATGTCAACGCACTAGGAGCGTGAAATTTTGCACAAGGCTTCCTTTTGTGACGTGTGCGAGCACTTAAAGTCAAAATCAAAGTCAAAGGATTTTTATTTCATAGGCCTACATGGATACTTATAAGACGTCAGAAGGTAGTGAGAAGACCGGCAAGAAACTCCATGGTTACTCTTTTTAAAAAAATGTTGTTTTTAAAATATTTCCATATTACAGTATAAATAGATATTATGTAAGGACAGTGTAGACTGGTCAATATTGTACTAAAAAGTACAATAAAAATAATCATAATAAACAATGAGTCGTAATAGGAAGTCACCTAAGAATTCGCGAATTCACATTATTAAAAAAAAGAACGCGAACGAAGCCGCGGGCAGAAGCTAGTTACATTAATATTATAAAGGCGAAGGTTAATTTGTATGTATATGTGTGTGTCCTTGTATTGGAAAAGGACAAAGCTTACTTTTATCTCAGGAACATGTTCTCTTGGGTTCATATAAATGCTCTATCTTTGGGTTCATATATCTGCGTCTACGTATCTATTTGTCTTTTTTTTGCTTATTTAAAATTTCATTGATATCTAAAGCTCTGCTGTTGTGTGTGTTAAATCGCTCCGCTCATCACAAAATGATACGGCATTATAAGGGCGGCGGCAGATGTGTTCGCGGGTCGCGTACGTGCGCGTTCGTATCGCGTCGACAGCGTGTGTCGCACGCCTTAGTCGCGTGATATACTACTTGAGTTTATAGATAGTTATTGTTAATACTGAGGAAGCATTATTAAGGTGAGTAACTAAGGTATACATACAATGATGGCAAGGAAAAAATACAAATTAAAGAATTAAAGAAAGAAAGAACGAAAGATAGAAAGAAAGAAGGAAAGAAAGAAAGAAAGAAAGAAAGAAAGAAAGAAAGAAAGAAAGAAAGAAAGAAAGAAAATTAAACATAAAAAAAAAATAAGGAGAAATAAAATTAACAATAACAATATGTCTCACGGCTACGCCAAATATGTTCAAATTAAGTACTGTCAGTTTTAAGGCATAATAGCATACATCTATTAGCATATTCAGCTCATATTTTTTTCACTGTTGGGACTCAGGCTTCCTGTTTAGAACAGGGAAAGGGCCATAATCCAAAACGCGGGCCCAGTGCGGTTTGTTGGATGTCGCATGTCTTCAATTTTTTTTATTCTTGTACATGGCGGTTTCCTCACGATTTTTTCTTCACCGTTTTGAGAGCAATGGTGATGACATTTCAAAGACTTGCATTCATTTATGTTGCCATGACACGAAGAGAAAGCCCTCGATAATTAGGAGACAGATACAGTAATTTTATTAAATTTTATTTTATTTGACTGCGATCGCACGTGATGGTAAGCAGTGATGCAATCGTTGATATTGAGGCGCACTAGTTTATTAAGAGCCTATTCACTCTAGCCTTGAAGACACCTAAATTATAATCGGACGGGAAGACCGCAGCAGTTAAATTGTTCCATTATTTCGATGTACGCGGTGTAAACGACGAGGAAAATGCTATCCTTCACCTTGCGTCATTTATCCTCAATACTGGGTCGTGACCTCGACGAATAACTTTTTTGCGGACTATATTTCGTCATTTTGTCCTATCTTTGGCGATGTGGATGGTGACGCAGACTGTAGTCTCCAGTGTAGCACGGATTTGGTTTGAGCTCTTGACTCCTGCTTTATAGCTTTTCCAGTTACAGTTATAGCCTTAAAATTGTATTTTTTTGTTCTTTGCCCACACTAGAAATATCTCCTGTATCACACATCACACACTTTTAGATCTAATTTTTAATGATATGTTTTTTTTTTAATGCAATTCTTAATTTAATTTATATCAATTCAATTTTTAAATTACATTTAATGTAATTTAATTTTATCATTTGTATGTGATCATAACTTTTTCTCACACCACAATTCTCTTACCTTTTATGTGACAATTTGTCACATAAAAGTGCTATATTTTTTTTTCATTTACTTACAAATTTTCTTTATTTTCATAATTTTAATGCAGTGAATGAGTCGTTGGTGTATCAATGTAACATAAATATATAAATAGATTGTTTTTAAAACTAACACAAGATTAGCTGGGAGAAAACTCATTGTTGAGTTAAGCTCGCCTTAGTACATGAATTGACACACCACTGTATTTAATAATAACTTTTGTGTACAATATAGAAACACGAATTGAGGAAGAATAACTGAGCAACCGATTTAAATTCGTTCTTCGAATATTTTTTTTACGACCGGCGCCGAAACTCACGTTTTAGTGAATTCCGCTAGGACTTGGAATCCCGCAACCCATTGAACCACAAAGATGATAATAAATTATCTTCGTGCGCTCGTAACTTATTTCAACCGATGTTCTTATTTAAAAGCACGTTTTTGGGCTGCGCGAGCGCTTTCTGAGACATGGCGACTCCTGCGCATAAATTTGAAACAATTTTTTTTTTTCAAATTTTAGCGGAATCGGTTTACGTGAAATGAAATGATATTGTATGGTCGTCTTAAAAATCGATGGAGTTGAATTTTGCAGTAGGTACATGCTTAAAAAAACAGCTCATTACCCTTGATAAGAGAGCTTCTTATTAATTAGTGTTATGGTGGTTTTCTATACAGCTGCTAAAAGCATATAATTTTACAGGCCCAGTAAAATCTTGAGACATTCATTTTTTGTTATGTTTAGGCAAAAACTAACCGCATAATTAAAGTAATAATGCAGGCTCATATCATTTATTGAGCATGAAAAAAATAGAATAGAATAAAATATATTCTACACCAAAAAATAAAAAATTTAGAGAGAAATTTAGAGGCCTTAATTTGTTCATCTGTCTGCATAAATTTTATTGATATTTTTTTAATAACGGATCGGCCAAAAACCAACCTGTGTTAGTTTTTGGCAAAAAAATATCAAAAAAATAAAGAAAGAAACATTATTATTATTGATTACAGAATCTAACTTATAAAATAATTATAATTTCCAAAGCTAGTGTTTTTAGTTCACTTTCTTTGTTTTTTTTACACTAGGTAATGTAAAAATAAACATTTTCACCGAAACTAAAGTTTTAGTCAGTAAAAGTCTGACACGCCACCACGTTCTACCTAAGAGCGCGAAATATCCGCGAGGATAATGTCATTAGATGACTTTCCCTCCAAAAAAAAAAAACGCTCTGCTGTTCTGATCGACCAGCGGTGTACGCACAAGTGAGCTCTCTACCCGGACCGCTACCAATTGCTTAAAAGAATTCGGAAATTAATAACCTGCAGGACCGCCTGGGGTTTAAATTTTAATTCCCGAGATATTAGATTTTCACAAAATCATTGTCAGAAGCAAGTTATCTACAAGTATAATCTAATTACCAGTTGAGTAGTTGAAGTAATCTTTTTGTTTTAGAAAAACATTTCCTTGTACGTACATGTTTTTCTTTTTATTATCGCCCTGATCGGGTTCCGGTTGGTGTTAATTAAATTTAGTTTCAAAACATCACGTGTCTTTATCTATTGGCTATTTTTAGTACCTAAATAATAATAAGAAAAAATTTTTAATTCGTCTAATTGATGTATTTATGGAGTACAAAATGAATTATTGATAAGTGGTTACTACAAAACAGGAAAGAGGATAATAAACTAAAAAAAATAGGTAATGTAACTTATTGTTGATTCTTCGAGAACCTACAATAAGTTAAATAAAATACTAAGTGTAGTTTTGAATCTGCAGAAGATTATAATAAAACTCGGAGGAGGACAAGGTAGAACTCACAGTAGAGGTGTTCCCCGCTTGGGCAGAGCAATGCCGTGTCCTCGTGGGGGTAATCGGCGGCGGCGTACTGTGGACAATCGTAGAACAACTGCTGATTAAAAATGGTTTTTGTTAATGTCACTACTGGCATGTTTTTTTTATTTTACTCAATAGTTTAAGAACCAAACTAGACTGTAATATCAAAAAATTATACATATTATATGAAATGATTTTTTTACAACACCACAAACTTTATAGTTTTGACGGACGTTCATGTGTTCACTTCATCAATTTCAAATTGATTTTATTGTTATACGTTACAGGAAAAGGTATAATGTATTATATTTTTCTGAAACCTCGTGTTTTGAAGAAAATGAAACAACTAATATGTATTTAATATTATGTTAAAGTTTCATCATCATCATCATTTCAGCCGAAAGAAGTCCACTGCTGGACATAGGCCTCCCCCAAGCGACGCCACAACGACCGATCCTGTGCGTCTCGCATCCACCGCACTCCCGCGACTCTCACCAGGTCGTCGGTCCACCTTGTGGGAGGCCTTCCAACGCTGCGTTTTGTTAAAGTTTACCTTAAAATAATTGCAAAATAAAATATGGTGAAAAAAAGTTTTTTTAAAGTTCATCGAGACTTTTGACAGTTGCCCACGTTTACCCCTGCTTTACATTTACTGTTGATTTGTAGCCTAGCTATCCATAAACTAAAGGGTTCCAGACAAATACTATAATTTATTATGTACTAGATGACCATGAATTTAGAGAAACCTTTTAGTTTAACACTTTAAATTCATATATATCTTACGATATAGTCAACCGATTTCGATAAAACTAAATCTAAACAATATATCAAATTACACACAATTTTAATATATAAAAGTTATTTGAACTAATTTCGTACATTTTACGTGATGCACGCACAAATAAGATTTTTTACAAATTAATTTTTTCAATTTACAGATTTATTACATTTATAAATATAGAAGGAGAACCAAGGTCACCGACATAGCACGAAGAATCGCCAAACTTAAGTGGCAATGGGCAGGGCACATTGCTCGCAGAACGGATGGCCGTTGGGGCCGAAAGGTTCTGGAATGGCGACCACGTACCGGAAGACGTAGCGTTGGAAGGCCTCCTGCAAGGTGGACCGATGACCTGGTAACGGTTGCGGGAGTACGATGGATGCGAGACGCACAGGACCGTTCATTGTGGCGACACTTGGGGGAGTCCTATGTCCAGCAGTGGACGTCTTTCGGCTGAAATGATGATGATGATGATGATGTGACTCAACATCTGAACAACTTTCGTGTACAGTTTAAACCAAGGGTATTTTAAAAAGACTACAGGAGCTCATTGCGAGTTTTATAATGCGCAAAAGTATATGATAAATGCTAGATAGATAGAGTGTTTAAAACAAAAACAGTTAATTTATTGTAATAGAAAATAATCAAAAAGATGACTGACAGACTACTGTTTTATATTAGTTCGGTTTTTAATTGATAGTAATTTTAACTGACTTCAAAAAATAGGAGGTTCTATGTTCGGCTGAATGTATTTTTTTCATGTATGTTCCCCGATTTCTCGGTCAATTGTGGACCGATTTTGAATTTTTTTCTTGTTTGAAAGGTATACTTCCGTATATTTCCGAGTTATACTTCGGTATACTTCCGAGTTGGTCCCATAGAAATATTGTTCTGATCTGATCATGAACTTTAAAGATATGAAACAGAACTCCTCAAAGAATCACAGCAGAAGCGTCGTAACAAGTAAAATTGCTTTGTTCATACCTGTAGTCGATGACTGACTGAAAGAAGAGGGGGAATGTATCGAACTGATCTGATGATGAAACCTGAAGTTAGGCACTAGAATTCTGTAATAAATTAGTGTAATCTAACCGTGTTTGAGATTATTAGAATTGTCATGAGATGCACTCTGGCTATAAGGTATTTTATTTTGGCTGAGGAGTACTTTTTAGTGGTGATACCATAACTTAAAATGAAAAATAAAAAACTGTTATACAAAAAAAAAAAAAAAAAATACAACCGATTTCAATGTAAAAAAAAAGACCCTGAAAAGTGCAAAATAACTTTAATTTCGGAAGTCAGTGTTAAATAACGAAGAGACAATACATTATAGAAACACTCTTCATTAACCGCGCGTTGGATTGCGTTAGATGAAGCAACAACCTTTTAAACTATGCTCGATGTTGACGATAGGCGAGTAGAAAAGGACTCTCATATCGCACAGATATAAATTAAATTTTCTTATCGTTTGGAACAAAGTCAAAGTCAAAAGTTTTTTATTTCACGTAGGCCTACATGGGCACTTTTAAACGTCTGAAGCTAGTGCAGGGTTCAAATAGGTCGTTTCCTATGGAGAAGAACCGGCAAGAAACTCCATGGTTACTCATTAAAAAACAATTGTTGTTCCTACAATATTTCCATATTACAGCATAAGTAGATATTATGTAAGGACAGTGTAGACTGGTCAATATTGTACTAAAAAGTACAATAGAAATAATCATAATAAAAAGTAACCTAAGAATTCGCGGAATCTACAGTGTTCTCACATTCACATTATAAAAAAGAGGCTATATAATTAAAAGCAAGAAAAATAAATAATTACAATTATTAATTAATGATACGTTAACAAAATAAATAATAATAATAAAAATATTGAAAAAGCAATGTGTTAGAAAAAAAAAAAATTATATATACACTACCCTAAAAACCATTTTTAATTTATGTTTATTGTTTGTTTGAAGGCGGTTATTGATAGTTGTTTTTTTTAAATTACAGGTACATTTACTGGTCCAACGTGGTAGACAGAGGATCAAGTACAATAGAGAAGGCTCGATTTTATGACTCTGAAAGGGAACTCGTATTAGTCGGTAACATGCGCGCTATTTTTCACTTAGTCATTGACCAGCAGACACAAAAAATGTACTGGACAGATGATGTGCAAGTACGCAGACGGTCTGACGTAACACAATTTTCTGTCCATAGTGCAGATTTGAACGGAGATAATAGAACAACATTGTATATAGACACGGAAAAGAACCAACCACGAGCACTGGCTGTATCAAAGAATTCCATCTACTGGGTGCCATCGTTCGACCTTACTAACAACATTTGGCAATTTCCAAAGAACCCAACTGAAGATACAAAACCTACAGCAATTACAGTGTCGGGATGGTACAGTGATAGTATCGCTGCTAACTATAATATTGAAGATCAGATACGGGGTATTCTGGACTATGAACTACTTCAAAATCTGCTACCAAAAACAGTGTGAACAACGAGTAACGACTACACATCTTTCAATGATCCTGCAAATGTAGACCCGTTGATGCGTGATGATTTTTAAAGATATTAGCGGTTTTTTTTTGCAAAAAATACGTTCAAAACATAGATTTAAATATAAAATAAGGCACTGGAACCCAAGTACCTAACCTATTAATAAATTGTTTTTTTTTTTTTATCAAGGCAAATCAGCAACATTAGCTATCTATTTTTTTTTATTTTTTTTTCAAAGTTTTGGACTTAAATTAAAGCTGTTCTTGTTACAGCTATTGGCTATAAAAAAAAAAACCAAAAGAGACTGAAATCTTCCAACTTCCTCAAAAATTCTCTAGTTTATCTTCTTGCTAGTGATGTGCCAACCCGCACTGGGCCCGCGTGGTGGATTACGGCCCATTCCCTCTCCTAGAGAGGAGGCCTGAGTCCCAGCAGTGGGAACATTAAAAGGCTGATTGTGTATGTTATGTAGTGATGTGCTATTTGCCATCAAAATCTTTTCATAACTTTGTGCATTCGCTAGAATTGTGAATCTGATTAATATTCAAAATTATGAATAAAAAAAATATTTTTGCTTAAATGATACCCGAAAAACCTATTAAAAATGTTATCTCACTCTTGTAAGGTAAAATCTGTCTCGTATTGCTCTTTTCGTGAGTTTTAATAGATAAAAAAAAATTAAATTGCATTTTTAATATTAATTTTATGAATTATCCATTGTGGAATATGCGCGTGCACAGATTTTGGCGGTTCATTTTTACTTATGTCTTGTTTATACGAAGCGAAGTTCATACACCGTGCAGTTGTCGTAATTCTGTGACAGTAACAACTATTGTAAAATCGTCCCATATGCTATGAGGAAAATGCACTGCCGTGTCCTCGTGAGGGCGCTCGGTGGCAGCGATCTCTCGCGCCAGTCATTGGTACAGGCCTTGCGGACCAAGGCCTGTACCAAGGACTAGAGCTAGAAGGAGTGGCAGGCCGTTGTTTCCGCGAAGCAGTAATGCTATCAAAGGAGGCGGCCGCTCGCACGAGACAATTGCCCTCACGCCCCAGCCGGGATTCCAATTCCAATCCCTCTCGCTCCGCCCAAGAGCGGAGGATGTCATTAGATAGCTTCCCACCTAAAAAAATGCTATGAGGAAAATAAAGCTGTATTCATTACATAGGTATGCCATTTATTTAAAAAAATATTAGAATAATACAAAGAAAAATCCAGAAGCAACTTCGTTAAATATATGCTGTACGGGTATGAATGACAAATTAAGCATATACAAGAAGAAAAACTAAGAACTCTTATACAAAACCTAATGCAACGATCAAGTGAGATGTAGGTTAGTAATATCTCAACGGCTTTCCATCCAGAGCCTATACAGAAAATCTTATTTTAATAAAAGCTGTATTAGTACAGCATAGCATAGTCGGCCTTATAATTGTCCCACTGTTGGGACTCAGGCCTCCTCTCTAGGAGAGGGAATTAATTATTATTATTTTATTTATAGTTAATTAAAACAGTACATTAATTAACATAGAATTTTAAAAACTTATAAAAAAAAGAAAATACAATTATACATAATGTTGACAGCAAAATTGTCTGGAAGAGATGTAATACGTCTTCGAATTTTTGGTTCTAGGACATGCTAGTTTCCTTACAATTTTTTCCATCACTGTTTTGAGAGCAGTGATGATGAAATAAGTTACACAAAGTAATGCCTGGCTGAGCTTGTACCCGACTCATTAGTCTGGTCACCACTGTTCTTAAAACATAAAATACTGAGGCACATTACATATTACATCATTCGAGTCGGCTACTCATAACATGTATCAATTACTAATTATTAATTAGTACAAATACTTAAAGGATTTATTAGAAAAAGTCTTGTTATTTAAGTGAAGTCAAGTTATTAGCGTTTCTTTATATCGGAAAATTTCACTCAATGTATAAAAATATTGTACAGGCTATTATTTTGTTATGAACGAATAAATGACGATCAAAATTGAAGAACACCGCGCGTAGTATTTTCTAGTAGCAATTGTTATGAACGATTGATTTTATTATGAATTTACCAATTATGACAAATTTTCGTGGTCAATTTTGGGATTTCGTTTTGTTTTACTTTTGGCTACAAAAATATGATCAGTAACGGGTAAGCATAGAGCCCCACTTTTTTTTTTGTACTAATAAAAAACTAAACGATTTGATTTATTTTTTGATTTTTCACAGTTTACAGGTTATAGGCAGAAGGATATAGATTCAATTACTAAAATTACACACAATTAAAACATAAACTTAACTATCGTGCTTAAGTGTAAACAGTCATCATTGCTCAGAAACCAGTTGCAGTACAAGTTGACTTCACTCCCCTGTCCAGAACACCCGCTGTTACATCTAGAAAACGAAATATATGCCAAATTAACATAAGGATAAGATATACCCTTAACCTCGGCGCAAACGGGCCACCGACCATAGCCACCGATGGTCAGCAGCAGCCATTTAAAATACTTTTTCATATATACTGTAAATACGCGCCGCACACTTGTTGCCGGTAGCCACCACTCGTTACAGCGGTATCGGCGACTCGCCACTTGTGGTCGCTACGGGCAACACAAAACGCCGACACCCGCCACTGTCGCATTGCTCAACCCCCCGCGGCGTTAACCATTAGACATTTTACGTATCGCATGCATCACGATGCCATGCCACCATGCGCAAGCAAAGTATTCATGTAAAAAGACAGCCATCATAAGACAGCGCAGCAGAGAGCGGGTTATAAAATGTGGCGGCTTCCTTACACCGGTGACTGTCGCTCGCTTCTGACATTAATACAAATGTGGTGGTAGCGCGGCAGCCACCAGTGGCTGTGGTCGGTGGCCCGTTTGCACCGAGCCTTATGCTCACCAGTGGCGTGAATGGCGGTGTGCCATGGTCAAGGAATATGTCACAGTCTTTCCTTCCTCACAATGTTATGAACTTTTCTTTCATTAAGAAAGAAAAATTAACTTTCGTATGGTTTGCCAGCTATTATTATTTATAAGATTCTATTCTCGTATTACTTACTTTCTGAAAGAGTTATGAGTATACTATTGTGGGAAAGGCAGGTAAAAAAAAAATTGATGGTTTTTTAGTTAGTGATAGCATGACGGAGAACAGGACAGAATAGAAGGAGAAAAGTGTTGCGCCGACACCAAATAAAACGAGACATAGGCAAGAAGATGATGATCACTCGTAAATGGAAATATATCTGAACGGAGGTATCAGCTTAATTAACCCCATCGTTGACAACGGTCGTTATTGAGGTTGAAACAAGCACACATAAATTTTGATCAGATCAAATAAGAAGGTACAGTCGATTCTTTATACGAACCAAAAATATATTTACCTGCATTCAGGACGTCCCTCAACATTGCAACTGTTTCAAAATGTTTGTTCAAACGATTCAGACATTTTGGAATTTCACATCTTTCACCTTCATACTCGTAATCCGCTCTGCATTCACAAACTGCCTTACCTTCCTTACTCAAGGAACAGTTACCATCATTTAAACAGTAACCTTGGCACACGTTAACCTCACATCTTTGTCCAGAAAAACCGGAATTACATCTGAAATTTAAACTTATAATAGAAACATGGTAAAACGAATTGTAGGAAATTAACGAGTGAAGAATGTTATACCTGCATTTAGGTTGTCCCTCAGTGACACTACAATTTCCTTGGAAACAATAGTTCTGGCAAACTGGATATGATGCGCATTTACACTGATATTCCAAACTGATTTTTACATCATTGACGCCATTCTCCATCATATCGCTACTCTTATAGATAATGTCACCCATCCAGTTTTTTAGATTACTTAAATTTTCACAATGTTGAATTCCAAAAAATATTCGTGTAATTGTATAGTTGGTTATCATATCTTGCACTGTAGCGTTTAATATTTGCAAAGGTTTTGACTGCGCATCTGCATATTTCCCTAATTGCCAAACGCCTGGTCTAAACAAACGTGACCAGTAGATAGCATTATCTGCTACACCCAGCGACTGAGGTTGGTCTTCTCCCGTTTCACGATAAATTGTTCTTCTGTTGATTCCATTCAAATCTGCACTTTGAATAGAAAATTGTTTTTGTTCTGTTGGCAGGTGATCATCTCGTAGTGTACCATCAGACCAGTATAGTTCATTTGACAGTGGGTTAACGACCAAGAGTTGTGGCATTTGAAGGTTAGTTTTAATAACGATTTCCCTACCAGAGCCGTCAAGTCTAGACTTTTCTATAACAGATGGTAATGTACGGTTGCGTTGGTCAGTGGCCGTCCAGTAAATGTATCTGTAAATTGTAAACAATTAAGAATTTACACGAAACAAAAAAAAAACAGTTTACAAACTTTAAGTTATGTACCCTTTACAGTTATCCGCGGCAATAGCTCTGGGAGTAAGACCATCTATCTTGATGAAAAGCTGTCCTTGGAAACTCTTCTTATTATCAGAATTTAAAGAAAGCCGGTATATGCTATCGTCTTCAATCCAAAATAATATTTCTTTGGCTGGATCGAAGGCTATATCCAAAATCTTTTCATTGTACTTTCTAGGTACTAATGATTCAGTTATTCTGGTTCTTCTGTCATAGTAAAATATAATGGCGTGAGGGTTGAAATTATTAAGAAAGAACACCCTATCTCTTACTACATCGTAAATAACTTTTTCGATAAAGCCGGTCGTATAGTTTTCTACGTTTAATCCACATTGGGAATCAAATTGTAGTTTTTGATCAGCGGCTGCAGGCAATTCTGAAACATAATGTATTCATAGTAAAATATAGGAAGTCAAACTTTAACAGAATTTTCTCCAGACTGTTATGACTAAAACGTTAGGACCAAATACTTTCTGTCATTATATTCACATTATTTTCTTGCATTTTTTAAATTTCTTTAGAGTCGGGCAACTCTTTCTTCTTACAAATTTTTCTCTATTACTGTATGTCAGTGATCACCCTCCTTTTAAGCGACTTCTTTCATATTATAGCCAGTAAGTCTCGATTCTGGTCATACCCTAGGTTCCTCACTTTAAAAGTTATCGGGCGGGTTCAACGCTTGAACCTGTCGACCTTTTGAAGGTAAATGCACTCCTGCATTCAGTTAGACTAGAAGGCGACCTCAACCCAATTTATAAAAGGTTGATGATACATTTATTTTGAACATAGATAGAACAAGAAAAATAAAAACCATTTTACTAATTAAAATTACATATACACAATAACTCCTACCTAAAATATGGCTTCAAAAAAATTCTCCGCATCGCTGTCGACTAGAAGTGTGATTGCATGCATTTAACACGCATTTGGCCATTACCATAATGCGTTATTGTTGTTTCGGCCCCAAATTAATATCTTTCCTTCGTTCTTTCCACTTATGGTAACACCCTTAACTTTTGTAAAAAATGGAATTAATTATCTTGAACGCATAGCGCAGCACGCGAATATTAATGAGATCGTTCTACGAGCCCTTGTCACCGTCGGCGTTCCGGCTATTTTGGAACCTCATGACCTGGCACGCGACGATCGTAAGAGACCGGACGGTATGTCTTTATTTCCATGAAAGATAGGTAGGCCTTCAGTGTGGGACGATACCTATGTCGACACTCTTGTGCCATTCCATCTTCCCAGCTCGTCGTGCTATGCTGGTGCAGCCGCTGCGGCTGGGGAGAATCATAAACGACGAAAATATAACAACCTCGTCGGCAGTTATATTTTTGAGCCGTTTGGGGTTGAAACTCTTGGGCCGTGGGGTCCGAGTGCTCATGCGCTTTTTAAAGAAATATCCAAACGGCTAGTTGACACTTCGGGCGACCCAATGCCGCCAGTCTTTAGGCCACACGTCCAGTCGACAGTGATGCGGAGGAATTATTTTATTAAAACAAATAAAATATTTCTACAAATTGACCAGTACAGTTGTACTTTACAAAATAGGTACCATCTATTTTCCTGTTTGGAACAAAATACTCAATCATATATTTCTTGATAAGGTCATCCAACTAAATTATTAACATATAATTTTCGATATACTGGCCCATAATATTTGTGTGGAATATTCTGGAAGTAAGAGATAAGCTACGCGATAATGTTCAAACTGAAGTCAATTTGATATTAATTTGGTATTTCAAATAGAAGTTACTTTTCCGATTACCAATGGCTTATTTTAGTATTTACGTGAAAATCATATTTATTTATTTATTAAGTAGATACCTCAACGATTTACTCACTAAAACACACACAAACTAAAAACAAACAGTTTTAGGCATAGTGAATTTGTCACTCACAAAGGTGCATAGTACTGACAAAAAAAAAACTTAATAATTAATTACAACAAGTTTAAATATATACAAGACACAAGTAAGTTATTATCCAAATTCAACGAGTTTTTAAAAAAAAAATTAAATACAGTCGAAAAAAAAATCCAAAGAAATTTAAGTAAATGCCTAAATTAATCGTATTATAAGATTGTCTGTGTGACCCTGAGGTTCCAAGCCCGTTATAAGTAACATTTATAATCTTATATTCATACATATTGTGTTTCTGGCTGATAGACAATTTTGAAATTTGTAAACGTCGACACTGATGCACCTAACATAATCACGGATTTCAGGCTTTCTATAAAATTTTGTAGTACCTCCGGATGGCGAGCAATGGGTGGCTCGCCGTCCGACCGTCCGGTAATCGTCCGGACTGAGCTCAAGTCGTCGACGGCGCGTACTGTTCCACGCGCGCCTCAAGGAGATGTCAGCAAATCGTAGGGACCCAGCAGGATCGAAGCCTACTGGGGCCACGGGTAGTGTGAAAGCGAAACCTGGGGCCCTGGGACGAAGGCAACGAAGGAACAGAAGTGGGTTTTTAGTAAGTAAAAGTCTGACACTATCTCCCGCTTCGCCTAAGAGCGAGATTTGTCATAAGATGATTTTCCAACCAAATAAAAAAAAAAAAAGTACAGTACCTCTATCTTAGAATTTGCGAATTTTGCTAATAAAAGTCTAATTACAAACGCTGCAGGATCGTTTAAAAAGTTACCGTGACCCTGAAACGCAAACGGCAACTGCAGAAACACGGGTGGGTTCACTATGTGTGGAAGAATTAATTTGATAATTTCCCGAACTTTAGTTAACTAGACCTTGATATAACTTTCTACAACCTAAGACGATGAAAAATAACTATATGTTATAATTTGATCATTTTTTGATTGCTCATAAAATGGTCTACGGAATCGAAGGTTCAGGGATCACATGCTTTTGTTAAAGTTTTCGGACACGACGAGAGCTGGAGTGAGCGAGTAAAAGGAGTCACTGTCACGTTTCCAACAGTGGTAACTATTGCCACGGATGATCATTAATTTCCGGAGATTGTTTATATTTTTTGAACTTCTTTTCAAGTTGAGGCTGTTAAAATTCATTACTGTATAGAATACCAAATTATATAAATTTCCGATGAAAATAAGATAGAAACAAGACTCACCACAAGACGAGAGACCCACACACAGTACTACTAGCGCCAGTACACAATGTGGTTTACACATTTCGTGCCCCTTGAAGACAAAGTTATTGAAATAAACTTGAAGCAGATGGTGCGACCGCTCCTGGTGACAGCTCGTAAAATATAAGAGAAAATTAGTATATGAACTTTGTTTTGTTTTTTAGAAACGATGAACAAGTCTAATTGGCAATTAGCACCACCAGGAACATGAGTTGATAAGAAGAAGTCTCTTATCAAGGATAATAACAATAATCATTTTGTTTTCAAGCATTAGAGACCCATAGACAAAATACATAAAGAATAGAATAGAATAAACTTTATTGTACATCAAAAAAGTAACACAACTTATACATAAACTTAAATCTATGGGTACAATATGACGGTCTTATCGCTAACAGCGATATCTATCAGACAACTCTAGGAAATAAGTAAGAACTTAAAATAATACATGGGGTAGTCTGCGGTGAAATTTTCAACAAACAAGAGAAAGATTTTCATTTTAAAATTCATGTTTCAGAAAGACGGTAACAAGCTGCGAGTGGTAAACATTTGGATTTGGACATCGAAACCAACAGGAACACCTGCTGGCTAGATTTATGCAGAAGGAGAGTCTTTACATGACAAATTCCTTCTTCAAAAAACGTGTGCATAAAAGGTAGACCTGGCACTAGAAATGATATTGACTTCATCCGGTCGACGAAGTAACAAATACACCAAAGCAAACAAATATATTACATCAAATATTGAGTCATAAAAATACTTTATGGTAAACAAATATTGTCCATCTTCACAACCTTATCCCAAGAATCATTCATAAGATATATGGAATTTAAGTCTTTATGAGCATCAATATTATTTGCTCAATGATATCAGAAATACAGTATAGATTTAACTTTAATATCGATATTTAATATGGATGTTGTCCGAGTTAATTATATCATTCATGGCAAAGACCAAATCATGAACCGTGTTAATGTTCTCTGGAACCAACACCACATCTAAAATACTTTCATTCGAATTACTCACCACATTCTTCTCATTCAGACAAAAAAAGGGATAAAAAATAAGAGTAATATGGATACAAAAGCAATGTTAAAATTAAAATCTCCTAAAATTAAAATGGACCGCTTTAGATAAATTACAAAACTTAAACCATATGAAACTAGCCGGTTTCAAATTTACGAAGCTGTCATATCACAAGAGGTAACCGCGTTGCGTAGTAGGTACACCCCTAAATGGTGTGCCTCTGTCACCGCAGTCTTCTGGTGCCACTTCCACGTCTTCGACCGATGTGTCAATATGCTACATATACCTAGATTCTTTCATGCCTTGAAAAGAACTATAAGCTCACACTTCATGAGCCTTGAAAAACTTAGACCCGATTGTTTTGACAATTCCCATGAACCCATCGTCATATTTGTCCACCGAGCTACCTAGACACTCGAAACAATAGAGGAGTTCGAGCTGAAACCTCTTGGAGTTTTGGATCTGGATCAGTACTGGACAGAGCGTAGACATCACCAATTGAGGCCTTTCAAGCTTAATATGGACATTCAACAGGCCTCTTACCATGCGGTGAACACTTCTAGCTTTCACTAAGTTGTTCACAGAGATATTATTCAATATTTGCTTCTTCGTCGACAGGATGAAGTCAATCTCATTTCTATTAGCAGGTCCACCTCCTATGCTCACGCTTTTTGAAGAAGGAATTCATCATGTAAAGACTCTCCTTCTGCATAAATCTAATCAGCAGAAGTTCTCAGTGGTTTCGACGTCCAAATCCAAATTATTCCACTCGCAGCTCGTTACAGTCTTTCTGAAACATGAATTTTAAAATAAAAATCTTTCTCTTGTTTGTTGAAAATTTAAAGAAAATAATGTTGTTAGCTTATTTTTGTGTAAGATATCTGAAAAGACGAAAGATTCGAATTTAAGCTGACTTGAGCCGTTTTTAAAACGTGTACTTACATGTAAAAAATTACTCATTATTACAGCGATTATTATTATTACAGCACAACACGACGCCGACTACATTACGTGTTTAATTATAGTTAAATAATTTTTGTTTTTATAATATATATTACTTTATTATTGTTTAAGATTATTTTTAACCGACTTCTTAAAAAGGAGGAGGTTCTCAATTCGGATGTTTGTATTTTTTTTTATGTTTGTTTGCGCATAACTCCGTCGCTTGCCAACCGATTTGAAAAAATACTTTTTTGTTAGAAAGGGTATACTTCCCAAATGGTCCCATACTCACCAAGTCAGGATCTGATGATGGAATCTTGGCGAAATCGAGGGAACTCCTCAAATATTATAGGCAACTGCATAGTGATTTTGGTATTTTCATCGAGAACTTAAGCATTTACAGTCAAAAAGTAACATTTGATGAGGTGAAACTGATGAAGAAGATCAGAAATGGTCAACGGAACTTCATACTCGCATAGATATCACAATGAAGATGGTTAAGCGACTATGATAATACAAATAAATTAATGGTTCTGAATAGTTCTGGTGAAAATGGTATCATCAAATTGATCTGATGATGATGATGGAGTCAGAAGGCACTGGCACTCCGTCATTAATCAATGTAACCTAGCGGTGTTTGGGCTTATTAGAATTGTCATGAAATGCACTTTGGCTATAAGGTACTATCGAACTGATCTGATGATGGAGCCGGAAGGTGGAAGGTAGACACAGGAAATTCATAATAAAACAATGTAACCTAGTAGTGTTTGGATTAATTGGAATTGTCATGAGAAATAGGCACTCTGTTTATAAGTGTATCCCAACTAAAAAGTGTGAAATAAAAAACTTTTTACAAAAAAAGATAACCGACTTCACTAAAAAAAAGATCAAAATAACTTTAATTTCGGAAGTCGGTGTTAAATAAGATACAAATAATACCGAGAAACACCGATTTCCGAAATTAAAGTTATTTTGATCTTTTTTTTAGTGAAGTCGGTTATCTTTTTTTGTAAAAAGTTTTTTATCATTGTGTAATATATTATAATGTGTATGTTTATATTTATGTATTGTGTTTTATATATATATAGAGATTGAATAATTTGTTAGTAGTACACCGCAGACTACCCCATGTATTATTTTAAGTTCTTACGATCTATCCTAAGGTTGTCTGGAAGATATTGCTATTAACGATAAGACCGTCAGTATACCCACAGATTTAAGTTTGTGTATAAGTTGTGTTACGTTTTCGGTGTGCAATAAAGTTTATTCTATTCTATTCTATTTTTTATGTATTTGGTCTATGGGCCTTTGATGCTTGAAAATAAAATGATTATTATTATTATCCTTGATAAGAGACTTCTTTTTATCAACTCATGTTCCTGGTGGTGCTAATTGCCAATTAGAATTATTCATAGTTTCTACAAAAAAAAAAGATCAAATACAAATTTGCTCTTATATTTTACGAGCTGTCACCAGGAGCGGTCGCACCATCTGCTTCTAGTGTATTTCAATAACTTTGTCTTCAAGGGGCACGAAATGTGTACACCACATTGTGTACTGGCGCTAGTAGTACTGTGTGTGGGTCTCTCGTCTTGTGGTGAGTCTTGTTTCTATCTTATTGTCATCGGCAATTTATATAATTTGGTATTCTATACAATACTGAATTTTAACAGCCTACACTTGAAAAGAAGTTCAAAAAATGTAAACAATCTCCGGAAATTAATGATCCTCCGTGGCAATAGTTACCACTGTTGGAAACGTGACAGTGACTCCTTTTACTCGCTCACTCCAGCTCTCGTCGTGCCCGAAAACTTTAACAAAAGCATGTGATTCATGAACCTTCGATTCCATAGACCAGTTTATGAGCAATTAAAAAATGATCAAACCGTAACACATGGTTATTTTTCATCGTCTTAGGTTGTAGAAAGTTATATCAAGGTCTAATTAACTAAAGTTCGGGAAATTATCAAATTAATTCTCCCACACATAGTGAACCCACCCGTGTTTCTGCAGTTGCCTTTTGCGTTTCAGGGTCACGGTAAGTTTTTTAAACGATACTGCAGCGTTTGTAATTTGACTTTTATTAGCAAATCTCGCAAATTCTAAGATAGAGGTACTGTACTTTTTTTATTTTATTTTTATTTGGTTGGAAAATCATCTTGTGACAAGTCGCGCTCTTGGGTGGAGCGCGAGATAGTGTCAGACTTTTACTGGCTAAAACCCACTCCTGTTCCTTCTTTGCCTTCGTCCCAGGGCCCCGGGTTTCGCTTTCACACTACCCGTGGCCCCAGTAGGCTTCGAGCCTGCTGGGCCCCTACGATTTGCTGACATCTCCTTGAGGCGCGCGTGGAACAGTACGCGCTGTCGATGACTTGGGCTCAGTCCGGACAGTTACCAGACGGTCGGACGGCGAGCCACCCATTGCTCGCCGTCCGGAGGTATTGTACGTCACAATTTTATAGAAAGCCCAAAATCGGTGATTATGTTAGGTTCATCAGTGTCGACGTTCACAAATTTCAAAATGGTCAATCAGCCATAAACACAATATGTATGAATATAAGACTATAAATGTAACGTATATCTTTTAACGAGCTTGGAACCTCAGGGTTCCACGGACAATCTTATAATACAACTAATTTAGGTATTTACTTAAATTTCTTTGTATTTTTTATTTTCTTTCGACAGTATTAAATTTTAAAAAAAACTCGTTGGATTTGGATAATAGTTCACTTAATTGTAAAGTTTCTCTCTGTGAGTGACGAATTCACTATGCCTAAAACTGTTTATGTTTTTTGTTTGTGTGTGTTTTAGTGAGTAAATCGTTGAGGTACCTACACAATAAATAAATAAATATGATTTTTACGTAAATACTAAAATAAGCCATTGGTAATTGGAAAAGTAACTTCTATTTGAAATAACAAATTAATATCAAACTGACTTCAGTTTGAACATTATCGCGTAGCTTATCTCTTACCTCAAGAATTTTCTACACAAATATTATGAGCTAGTATATCGAAAATTTAATTGGATGACCTTATCAAGAAATATTTGCAATCATATATTATATGATTGAGTATTTTGTTCCAAACAGGAAAATTAAACGAAGTGTCAACTAGCCGTTTGGATATTTTTTTAAAAAGCGCATGAGCACTCGGACCCCACGGCCCAAGAGTCTCAACCCCAAACGGCTCAAAAATATAACTGCCGACGAGGTTGTTATATTTTCGTCCCTCATGGTTCTCCGCAGCCGCACCAGCATAGCACGACGAGCTGGGAAGATGGAATGGCTCAAGAGTGGCGACACAGGTATCGTCTCACACTGAAGGCCTACCTATCTTTCATGGAAATAAAGACATACCGTCCAGTCACTTACGATCGTCGCGTGCCAGGTCATGAGGTTCCAAATCAGCCGGAACGCCAACGGTGACAAGGGCTCGTAGAACGATCTCATTAATATTCGCGTGCTGCTCTATGCGTTCAGGATAATTTAGTCCATTTTTTCCAAAAGCACCCTTAGGTGCTTCCATAAGTGGGAAGAACGAAGGAAAGATATTAATTTAGGACCGAAACAACAATAACGAATTATGGTAATGGCCGAATGCATGTTAAATGCATGCAAGCACACTTCCAATCGACAGCGATGCGGAAAAAGTTTTTGATGCCATATTTTAGGTAGGAGTTATTGTGTATATGTAATTTTAAATTTTATAAGTTAAGTGTTTTTATTTTTCTTGTTCTATCTATGTTCAAAATAAATGTTTCATCAACCAAAAATTTATGAATTGGGTTGAGGTCGCCTTCTAGTCTAACTGAATGCAGGAGTGCATTTACCCTCAAAAGGTCGACAGTTGTAAACGTCGAATCCGCCCTGGCTGACCACGCAAGTAATGATAACTTTTAGAGTGTGGAACCTAGGGGATGACCATAACCGAGACTTACTGGCAACAATATGAAAGAAGTCGCTTAAAAGGAGGATGACCACTGACATATAGTCATCCAAAAAAAAGTTTGTAGGAAGAAAGAGTTGCCCGACTCTAAAGAAATTTAAAAAATGCAAGAAAATAATGTGAATATAATGACAGAAAGTATTTGGTCCTAACGTTTTAGTCACAACAGTCTGGATAAAATTCTGTTAAAGTTTGACTTCCTATATTTTACTATGAATACATTATGTTTCAGAATTGCCTGCAGCCGCTGATCAAAAACTACAATTTGATTCCCAATGTGGATTAAACGTAGAAAACTATACGACCGGCTTTATCGAAAAAGTTATTTACGATGTAGTAAGCGATAGGGTGTTCTTTCTTAATAATTTCAACCCTCACGCCATTATATTTTACTATGACAGAAGAACCAACATAACTGAATCATTAGTACCTAGAAAGTACAATGAAAAGATTTTGGATATAGCCTTCGATCCAGCCAAAGAAATTTTATTTTGGATTGAAGACGATAGCATATACCGACTTTCTTTAAATTCTGATAATAAGAAGAATTTCCAAGGACAGCTTTTCATCAAGATAGATGGTCTTACTCCCAGAGCTATTGCCGCGGATAACTGTAAAGGGTACATAACTTAAAGTTTGTAAACTGTTTTGTTTATTTCGTGTAAATTCCTAATGGTTTACAATTTACAGATACATTTACTGGACGGCCACTGACCAACGCAACCGTACATTACCGTCTGTTATAGAAAAGGCTAGACTTGACGGCTCTGGTAGGGAAACCGTTATTAAAACTAACCTTCAAATGCCACAACTCTTGGTCGTTAACCCACTGACAAAGGACCTATACTGGTCTGATGGTACACTACGAGATGATCACCTGCCTACAAAACAAAAACAATTTTCTATTCAAAGTGCAGATTTGAATGGACACAACAGAAGAATAATATATCGTGAAACGGGAGAAGACCAACCTCAGTCGCTGGGTGTAGCAGATAATGCTATCTACTGGTCACGTTTGTTTAGACCAGGCGTTTGGCGATTAGAAAAATATCCAAATGCGCAGTCAAAACCTTTGCAAATATTAAACGCTACAGTGCAAGATATGATAACCAACTATACAATTACACAAATATTTTTGGGAATTCAACATTGTGAAAATTTAAGTAATCTTAAAGATTGGATGGGTACCGTTTTCTATACGGGTAGGGATATGATGGAGCATGGTGTCAATGATATAAAAATCAATGCGGAATATCAGTGTAAATGCGCATCATATCCAGTTTGCAAGAACTATTGTTTCCAAGGAAATTGTAGTGTCACTGAGGGACAACCTAAATGCAGGTATAACATTCTTCACTCGTTAATTTCCTACAATTCGTTTTACCATGTTTCTATTATAAGTTTAAATTTCAGATGTAATTCCGGTTTTTCTGGACAAAGATGTGAGGTTAATGTGTGCCAAGGTTACTGTTTAAATGATGGTAACTGTTCCTTGAGTAAGGAAGGTAAGGCAGTTTGTGAATGCAGAGCGGATTATGAAGGTGAAAGATGTGAAATTTCAAAATGTCTGAATCGTTTGAACAAACATTTTCAAACAGTTGGAATGTTGAGGGACATTCTGAATGCAGGTAAATATATTTTTGGTTCGTATAAAAGATCAACTGTACCTACCTTCCTTCCTTATTTGATCTGATTAAAATTTATGTGTGCTTGTCTCAACCTCAATAACGACCATTGTCAACGATAGGGTTAATTAAGCTAATACTTCCGTTCAGATATATTTCCATTTACTAGTGATTATCAGCTTCTAGCCCATGTCTCGTTTTATTTGTGGTCGGCGCAACACCTTCTATTCTGTCCTGTTTTCCGTCATGCTATCACTAACTAAAAAAACATTCGTTGTTTTTTACCTCCCTTTCCCTCATTTGTATACTCATATCTCTTTTAGAAAGTAAGACAAGAATAGAATCTTAAAAATAAGCTGGCAAAGCATACGAAAGTGAACTTTTCTTTCTTAATGAAAGAAAAGTTCATAACAGTGTGAGGAAGGAAAGACTGTGACATATTCCTTGACCATGGCACACCGCCATTCACGCCACCGGTGAGCATAAGGCTCGGTGCAAACGGGCCACCAACCACAGCCACTGGTGGCTGCCGCGCTACCACCACATTTGTATTAGTGACAGAAGCGAGCGACAGTCACCGGTGTAAGGAAGCCGCCACATTTTATAACTCGCTCTCTGCTGCGCTGTCTTATGATGGCTGTCTTTTTACATGAATACTTTGCTTGCGCATGGTGGCATGGCATCGTGACACATGCGATACTTAAAATTTCTAATGGTTAACGCCGCGGGGGGTTGAGCTATGCGACAGTGGCGGGTGTCGGCGATTTGTGTTGCCCGTAGCGACCACAAGTGGCGAGTCGCCGATACCGCTGTAATGAGTGGCGGCTACCGGCTACAAGTGTGTGGCGCGTCTTTACAATATATATGAAAAAGTATTTTAAATGGCTGCTACTGACCACCGGTGGCTATGGTCGGTGGCCCGTTTGCACCGAGGCTAAGCGTATATCTTATCCTTATGTTAATTTGGCATATATTTCGTTTTCTAGATGTAACTCTGGGTGTTCTGGACAGGGGAGTGAAGTCAACTTGTACTGCAACTGGTTTGTGAGTAATGAGGACTATTTACACTTAAGCACGATAGTTAAGTTTATGTTTTCATTGTGTGTAATTTTAGTAATTGTGCTTATATCCTTCTGTTAACCTGTGAACTGTGAAAAATCAAAAAATAAATCAAATCGTTTAGTTTTTTATTAGTACAAAAAAAAAGTGGGGCTCTATGCTTACCCGTTACTGATCATATTTTTGTAGTCAAACGTAAAACAAAACGAAATCTCAAAATTGACCACGATAATTTGTCATAATTGGTAAATTCATAACAAAATCAATCGTTCATAACAATTGCTACTAGAAAATACTACGCGCGGTGTTTTTCAATTTTGATCGACATTTATTCGTTCATAATAAAATAATAGCCTGTACAATATTTTTATACATTGAGTGATATTTTCCGATGCAAAGAAACGCTAATAACTTGACTTCACTTAAATAACAAGACTTTTTCTAATAAATCCTTTAAGTATTTGTATTAATTAATAATTAGTAATTGATAGATGTTATGAGTAGCCGACTCGAATGTTGTAATATGTACTGTGCCTCAATATTTTATGTTTTAAGAACAGTGGTGACCAGACTAATGAGTCGGGTACAAGCTCAGCCAGGCATTACTTTGTGTAACTTATTTCATCATCACTGCTCTCAAAACAGTGATGGAAAAAATTGTGAGGGAACTAGCATGTCCTAGAACCAAAAATTCGAAGACGTATTACATCTCTTCCAGACAATTTTGCTGTCAACATTGTGTATAATTGATTTTTCTTTTTTTTTATAAGTTTTTAAAATTCTATGTTAATTAATGTAAGCAGACATGTACCGTTTGAATTAACTATAAATAAAATAATAATAATAATAATCTTTCAACGCGCACTAGGCCCGCGTGGGGACTACAGCCCGTTTCCTCTCCTAGAGAGGAGACATATGTCCCAGCAATGGGCAAATTAAGGCCGATTATGTTATTATGTTATTATTTTACTTTTTGTAATATAGCAGCTTTTACAGCTTTTTTTTCCGAGTAGTAACGGCCCCGACTTACGAGTTGTAGGTCGCGGGTATAAAATCCAGCCAGGCGTATTACATTGTGTAATTATTTTATCACCACTGATCTTAAAAAGGTGAAGGAAACCACCGTGAGGAAACCGGCACGTCCTAGAACCAAAAATTCGAAGACATGAGACATTCACCAACTCGCACTGGGCCCGCGTGGTGGATCGTAGCCTATTCCCTCTCCTAGAGAGGAGGCCTGAGTCCCAACAGTGGAAATATTATAAGGTCGACTATGCTAATATAGCCTTTATTAAAATAAGATTTTCTGTATAGGCTCTGGATGGAAAGCCGTTGAGATATTACTAACCTACATCTCACTTGATCGTTGCATTAGGTTCTGTTTATGAGTTCTTAGTTTTTCTTATTGTATATGCCTAATTTGTCATTCATGCCCGTACAGCGTGTATTTAACGAAATTGCTTCTGGCTTTTTCTTTGTATTTTTCTATTTTTTTTTTTTAAATAAATGGCATACCTATGTAATGAATACAGTTTTATTGTCCTCATAGCATTTTTTTTAGCTGGGAAAATCATCTTATTACATCCCACGCTCTTGGGCGGTGCGAGAGGGCGTGTCAGACTTTTACTGACTAAAAACCCACGGGATTGGAGTTGGAATCCTGGCTGGGGCGCGAGGGCCATTGTCTCGTGCGTTCCGCCGCCTCCTTTGATAGCATTACTGCTTCGCGGAAGCAACGGCCTGCTCCTCCTCCTCACTGCCTCCTCCCTCCGGGCCATGGCCTGTACCTGGCGCGAGAGATCGCTGCCACCGAGCGCCCTCACGAGGACACGGCGGTGCATTTTCCTCATAGCATATGGGACGATTTTACAATAATTGCTACTGTCACAGAATTACGACGACTGCACAGCGTATGAACTTCGCTTCGTATAAAAAATACATAAGTA
The DNA here is from genome assembly GCA_949316375.1 of Mythimna vitellina. Lineage (NCBI taxonomy): Eukaryota > Metazoa > Arthropoda > Insecta > Lepidoptera > Noctuidae > Mythimna > Mythimna vitellina. Next base: position 22,036,496 of record OX438701.1, on the reverse strand, counting down.
AAAATGAATCACCAAAATCTGTGCATGCGCATGTTATCCAAATTGGATCATTCTTTTTGAGGGTTACGTATCATTACAAATACTCCATTGTCTGCCTGTCACCAAGCTGTATCTCATGAATCGTAATAGCTAGACATTTGAATTTTCACAGATGATGTAATTCTGTTGGCGCTATGACAAAACAGAATAAAGAAAGAAAAAATAAATTCATTGGTCATAACGCATTGCACAAAAACTATGGTTATGTAAATACGAAACCAAACAAAAGAGAAGCAACATAATACAATTGTGTATCTCAGCTCGGCTGCGCCAAAATTTTTGACTGGCCAGTTGGTCTAGTGGTTGGTGGTCCTGACTGCTATGCCGGAGGTCGTGGTTTCGATTCCCGCCCAGGACAAATGTTTGTGTGATGACCACGATCATTTATTCTGTATACCCAGACACAAGTAAGTTATCTATAATTATATGTACCTATTTAGAAATATATAAGTATGTTTATCATTTGTCTAGTACTCATAAAACAATCTCTGCTTAGCTTGGGACTTGACGACGTTGTGTGATAGTTGTAGAATATTATAAAATAGGTCTTTGAAGGTATGCGGAACCGAGTGTAAAGTGCCGCAAACCTCCGTTGAAAAGGAAGGGTCCTCTGACCAGACAGGTATTATGTATAGCCCGAACTTTAATTGTGCGAAGCTCCAGCATGATTGTCAAACAACTAGTACCTGACGCTGGTTTTCAAGTAAAAAAAAAATAAGTGGAGCTCCCACGGGCCACTTCATGTACGAGACTGACTCGCACTTATTTACAGTGTTCTCACATGATAGCGACAAGAAACATGTAACAGAGATATTTGTAATTAGAAAACATGATTGAAAGGAGTGTCCATAGAGTTTCTTTCACATTCTTTTCCATAGAGATCTACGCTTTGGAATTTGCAATTATCATATTTTTTTCTGACTGACTGACTTCTTGACATTTCAAAGGTGCCTGTAAATGGTTTATTTGAATTAAAATGCTATTAATTTTGATTTTTGATTTTGACTTGGCTAGTTTTTTTTTTTGTGTTCGTTATTATTAGGACAAGGTTTGTATATAAGAAAATTTTACGAAAAAAGTTATCTCTACAAAGCCGAGGTGGGGTAGCTGGTTGGAAATAAACAAATTTTACAAATAACTCGAAATACTCATTAATCATTAATAGTTTGCTACTCGTCTGCCATGCTCACCCGCCAAATGCATAGTAAATTTAACTGGCACTGAATTGACGGCGCGGCGGTGGCTCGAGACCGGTTAACTTTTAATCGTAATATACAATTAGATCTACTAAAAGTTTTATTGAAGTTGGCGATATTTATTCTTATTACACATCTAACACTAAACATCTATTTATGATTTATTTCTTTGTACACATTAACATATGCATATTTAAATATTCTTAAATATTTATTTATTTAATTCTTGCCGACTGCCGTTTAAAATATTTTGCATTTTTTTTTTGTTTTTTATTTGAAAGTCGGTTGTATTTTTTGTAAAAAAAAAGTTTCATTTCTCACTTTAAGGATGGAAATCACCAATTAAAATAATCGTGATTATTGCAAATATAACTCAGTTTGAGCTTCTAATCGAGATTACAGCTTCATTTTGCGTTTCACCGCTATGAATTGAATCTAGTTTACGATAAACTCAGTTATAATTCTAAACGCTAATGTTTTCGACGTTTAGCTCGCATAGTTGCGTTTAGCCGCTGTCACTAGTGTCAGTTGTTAATGTCATAATATTAATAAATATTGTATTTCTAAACAATTTTTTATTATTACGATTGGTTGTTATTTCATTAAAAATATATTACTCGTTAAAATATATTTGAAAACCGCAGCAGGTCGCTGAATTCGCTGATATAAATACAAAACGCGAATGCAGCATTTTAGGTCCCTCTCCCATTTTATCTCAAGTTTTGGTAAACGCGATTAAAATAGTGCTAGTGAAATCGATTTGACGTAAGCCTAGATCAACGCCGATCTATAAACTATATTACGCCGAGCAAGTTACAAAAACAAAAGCATTCAGCCGAATTGAGAAGCACCAAGTTCCTTTTGAAGTCGGTAAAAAAAAATTGTTGGTTTTAAACTTTAAATACACGCCTCTAAAGCCGTTATTAGAGTAACAAGAATATGCTCACTGCACAAATGTGGAAAAAACCATAGGATACAGGTAATTATGATAAGCGTCGCTCTTATTATACTGTATTTATTTAAGGAAATCCAGCGTTAGGTTTTATATTCAACAAGCAGTAACCAGGAGAGGACGTATCATCTATATTTTTTTTTTGTTTTTTTCTACTTTACCTTCTTGGGTACAAAATGAGTAGAATGCATAAAGTGGTAGCGTTACTATCGTTGTGCATGGGATTGACGCATTCTTTTTCTTGGGGTGAGTCATAAGTTTTCATCTTTAATTTCTTTTTCAGCTATTGTGATATTTTTTTATTTTTTTTTTAATTCGCCTTTTTTGAACTTTTATACTAACTGGATCTGCCCCCCTAACCAATTTACAACCGTTTCGTTTCGATTCTCTTTTCGTTGGTCACCTCAAGTCGGCCACGCGTCCTAATCCTTTGTTCTGACGACGTGACTGAGCATTGAGACGACGTTACAATAAATGAATCGGAGGCGTGGCCTTCTCGAGGCGATCGATGAAAAGAGTTTTTTTTTTTTAATGATATAAACTAGTGCTCGACTGCGATCCCACCTGATGGTAAGCGGAGATGCAATCATTGATGGTCAGGCGCACTAGTTTATTAAGAGCCTATTCACTCTAGCCTTGAAGACACCTAAATTATAGTTGGACGGGAAGACCGCAGCAGGCAAATTGTTCCAGTCCTTCGATGTACGTGGTATAAACGACGAAGCGAAATGCTTAGTCCGGACCGTTGAAGTTTCAACAACGTAAGGGTGGATACTCGCCGTTCGTCGGGTTGTCCGATGGTAGAAAGGAGATGACGGAATCAAGTCATGCAATTCCCTCGCACACTCTCCAAAATGTAACCTGTACAATACCGATAGGCTGGCTACCCTGCGCCTGTGCTCGAGGCTTTGTAGATTGGACTTAACCAAATCTGGATCCCCGATTAGCCTCTTCGCACGCCTTTCCACAGAGTCCAAAGCTGCTAGATGACATTTTGCAGCACCAGCCCATATGTGACTGCAGTACTCCACACACGATCGGAGCTGTGCTTTGTATAACATTAGAAGCTGTCCCGGTGTGAAATACCGTCGGACCTTTGCAAGAACGCCTAGTTTTCTAGCAGCTACCTTGGCTTTGGGCTCAAAGTCTCAGAATCGAATCGAAACGGTTGTAACTTGGCTGGGGAGGCTGAAGTCCTACCACGTGCTCCTCGAGAGCCGATTACATACACGTCTGTACAACTTGAGTGACCTTGAAAAACTTAATTGTCGTTTTGTACAACACAGGTGAACTAAATTTATTCGGTCGAAAATGTTGGTATCTAAATCTTCGTTTTTTCAAGAAAAATCCAGAAAAAGCTTTTTTTAATTCTTTTTAGGGTTCCGTACCTCAAAAGAAAAAAAACGAAACCTTTATAGGATTACTTTGTTGTCTGTCCATTAGTCTCCCTTTGTTTTGGGAACGCGTAAAGGTATCGAGTTGAAATTAAAACCATATACTCATGTATATTTTGACACTCTCAACTTTAGATTATAATATAATAATATGCACGAGGGGTTAACGGGATCCATTTACGAGCTAAACTGAACTGTTATAGGGATGGAGCTATATAGAGTGTATAGCACCATTCATTAGGTGATTCTGTAAGAACATGATTTTCGAAACCTAGGGAAATCCCAGTAAAGATTTTTTTGCTGTATAACATGGATGGATTGTGTGAAGAGTGATATGAAAGAAAAGGAATTTAGTGATAGCATGACGAGTGACAGGGCAGAGTGGAAGAAAAAAACGTGTTGCGCCGACCCCAAATAACACGGGACAAGGGCAGGAAGATGATGATGATGATGATAACACGCGTTGTTCAAATAATTTGCTTATTCCTCTATGGTGTTATAACAACTTTATTATACTTGATTTCAGTCAAAATACAGCCTGGTGATTAAAATTATGAGTAATTTTTACGGTTTACGTATTAATACAATGTGATTCACGGTTTAAATAAGAATAGGAACGGAAATCATATTGAAAGTAATTTTGTGTGTATTTGAGTAGGGGAGCGCTTTTACTTAGAAGAGACCGCTTCATGGACATGGAATCTAGTTACAATAATTACAGAAAAGGTGGATAAATTATAATAAAGCCAAACACAATAACAACAAAAATGACATCCCCGAAGGATAAGGTAGAAGCGTACCCATGTATACTAATAACAATAATAATAACCCCATCGCCGTATCTCTATGCTTACGTCGTGATCCTGAATAAATTAATAACAATAATAATAATAATAATTTATTTCCAAAACTTCAAAATACATTACATCAATGTGGTTTCAACCCCTGAACTAGGACAACCTGTATGACAGGAGATGAGGTATCTCCGATTACAATGATCCGATATACTGTATAGACTATAGACTGTGCGTCAAAAGAAATAAATTACAGAAAAATAAAAATAAAAAATAATAACAAAATTAAGATAATTGCTAAAAGCTCACAGCAAAGTTTATATTATTAAGGAATAGCGATAGTGTGTGTGTGGGTATTTGTGTCTGTATATGTGTGGGTGTATGTGTATTTGTGTGTGTGTGTGTGTGTGTGGTGAGATGTAGGTATGTTGGTGTGTATGTGTAATAGTCGTGTCAGTCACTAGGTTAGATTACTGATTAGGGTTTCAGTGTCATCGTAGCTAAAATTTTCCAGCCAAAGTAATATTTCCTTTTTTATCTGGAAGTTACTTACATACTTGACTGGTTTATTAACCCTACGTCTGTATCGGTAGCGTTTGCTTTGCCGTAACATGCCTAGTTCGCCACAAAACTGCCCCGCGGTGAGGGAATGAAAACAAACCTTCAAAATTTCGTTGTTCTATCGAACACATTTCAACTCTGTATTTTGCTATATCTACTTACATCTGTATGACGCTACGCAAACGCCGTCCGGTAACCGTCCGGACTGAGTCCAAATCGTCGATGGCGCGTACTGTTCCACGTGCGCCTCAAGGAGATGTCAGCAACTGTAGGGGCTAGCAGGGTCGAAGCCTACTGGGGCCAAGGGTCTGAATGCAAGGAAGACTCGGTCCTGGTACGAAAGGCAACGAAGGAACAAGAGTGGGTTTTTAGTCAGTAAAAATCTGACACTATCTGCCACTCCGCCCAAGAGCGAGATTTGTCATAAGATAATTTTCCAACCGAAAAAAAAAAATATCAAGCACCCCCGCCCTCCGATCCCCGCTCCCCTCCGCTATTAAACTATCGCTTGCTTCGCATAGACTTCGTAATGTTTAGAACGTTCATTTTTTGTATTTTATTTTTGTATGAAAATCTGATGAACTAAAATATGATAAATTTTTAAAAGTCATAAAACAAAAGTTATTATTTATCATGTTAGTAACATAGTCCTGAGAGGTTGCCAGTGTTTTACAAATAACCCTGTATAGGTACATATTTTGTGTCTCGAGGATCAAGGAACCAGTGGGGTCGCTTTCAATTTTTTCAAAACAAAATTCCTTGGAAAACGGTAATTTTTCATAAATTAAATTACTAGTTCAGTATTTGAGTCATTTTGTTGTTTACGCCAAATATTCCTTATTCCATGTTCTTCCATTTCTTATCTCCCTATTTGTATTTCGTTTGGTGTTAATTAACTTTAGGTTCAAAACATCATATAACTTATCTCTTTATTCGGTCTATTTTTGGTACCTGAATAATAATTAAAAATAATTGGCTTGGTCTAATAATATCTGGATTTGAAATTAATTAGTGATTCATACAAAACAGGAAAGAGGACAATAAACTTAAAAAAACAATCAGTATATTGTTAATACTCCGAAAACACTAGAATAAATCAAAATAAAATGTGTTTAATTAAAAAAACAACAGTTCCATTCAAACGATGCAAAAATTTGGGATTAAATATGCTATTGCGCACATATTGTGTAAATACCAGGCTAGTTACTTATTGGGTAAAGCACCACTGTGTCCTCGTGGAGGCGATCAGCGGTGGCAAACTCTCGCATCAGGCTCTGATACCGGCCATGGTCCGGAGCGAGAGAGCATGGAAGACGTTCGCCTCCTTCTGCGAAGAAAAAATGCTAGCGAAATACAAGACCGCACGGAACAGGAAACCTGCGGTCCTAGAACGTCAAGGGTAACTGAAACGGACACAGGTGGGGTTTTAGTCAGTAAAAGTTAGACACGGTCTCCCGCACCACCTTAGAGCAGGATGATGAAGCTATTGGATAATTTACCACAACAGAAAAAAAAAACTAGTCACTTAGAAACCCGCTACAAGACCAGAATTTTACACCTCACTTCCATTCACGTGAACGAAAAATTCATCATCATCATCATTTCAGCCGAAAGACGTCCACTGCTGGACATAGGCCTCCCCCAAGTGTCGCCACAATGAACGGTCCTGTGCGTCTCGCATCCATCGTACTCCCGCAACCGTTACCAGGTCATCGGTCCGCCTTGCACCAGGGCAGGGCACATTGCTCGCAGAACGGATGGCCGTTGGGGCCGAAAGGTTCTGGAATGGCGACCACGTACCGGAAGACGTAGCGTTGGAAGGCCTCCTGCAAGGTGGACCGATGACCTGGTAACGGTTGCGGGAGTACGATGGAACGAAAAATTACAAGCTTTTAATTGCGTATAAAATTTTCTTTTTTTTTCTAGACTTCGTCGTGGGAGCCCGAAATAAGCTCGAATTTTATAATAATGGAGCAGTATCGCATGTGGAAGACTTTGGATCAGACCTTGACATAGAACACTTAGCTTACGACGTCGTACACAACAGGCTGCTGTTGGTTGATGGAAACAGAACTAGTGACACCTTCATTTATAGTTTCACCATTACAACCAAAGAAATACTGCCTCTAGTTAAGAGAAGACTCAAAGGGGTCTATCAGTCCATGAACAATCTGGCTTATGACCCGGTCACGGAAAAACTCTTTTGGACTGAATTGTTTTCAATTTACTGGTTTTCATTGAAACCTGGATTTGTGAACAATGATTATGGAACTGTTTTATTTAAATTCGAACCCTTTTTTCGTTACGCTATTGCCGTAGATAGCTGTAAAGGGTACGTTACTAGTTTATTTAATTAAAAGTATAAAAAATAACAAAAAATTGATGAAGTTTTAGATGAACTCAAGTGCAAAGGTTTCGGAACGAATACTTTTAATTTATTAATATCTGAATTACGCTATAAATCTCCTGTAAAGTTCATACATACATACTCGGCCTTATAATGTAAATGTAAAGTTCAACCAAACTTAAAATACAGAAATAAATTTTATCAAAGTTTGGAACCTTAGAAAAGTATCAAATTAATAGGAAAAATATTAATTGTTGTTTCTTAAATTACAGGTATGTTTACTGGTCCAACGAGATGGACAGAGAATCAAGTACAATAGAGAAGGCTCGATTTGATGGCTCTGAAAGGGAACTTGTATTAGACGGTAACATGCGCCCTATTTATAACTTAGTCATTGACCAGCAGACTCAAAAAATGTACTGGACAGATGATAATATGCTTAAACACAGCCCTTACGAAAATACTCAATTTTCTGTTAATAGTGCTGATTTGAATGGAGAAAATAAAAGAACATTGTATATTGAAACAGAAAAGATCCAACCGCGAGCACTGGCCGTATCAAAGGATTCTGTCTACTGGGTGCCTATGTTTGATGTATCCACCAAAATTTGGCAATTACCAAAGAACCCAACTGAAGATACTAAACCTACGGCAATTACAGTGTCGGGGTGGTTCAGTAATAGTGTTGCTGTTAACTATAATATTGAAGATCAGATCCAGGGTATTCAAGACTGTGATCCACTGCGGAGTCTGCTACCAAAAAGCAGTGTGACCAACGAGTAAAATGTCCTCATCTTTCAACGATTCTTTATGCCATGAATAATTTACAAAATAGGTTAATTTTGAAGATTATAGCTTTTTTCCGCCACTACTTACTTAATACTTCTTCTGCCACTACTTTCTACGTGTTTATTTTAGTTAAGATTTCAATAGAGTAAGCAAAAAGTAAAAAGAGTCTAAGTGTGGAAATCATCTAATGACTTCTCGCGCTCTGGGCAGAGTGGGAGGGCGTGTCAGACTTTTTCTGACTAAAACCACACCTGTGTCCTTCAGCTGCCTTTTATGTTCTAGGACTACGGGTTCATTTTCAGAAACTCTCCGCGGTCCTAGCTAGCGGGCATCGGCCCTGCGGGGCTCCTACGGTTTGCAGACATCTCCTTGATGGAGATGATGTTTGCTGACATTGATGGAGATGGAGATGGATGGAGCGCGTGGATCACTACGCACTGTTGACGACTGGGCTCGGTCCGATCAATTACCGGACTGCCGGATGGCAAACTACCCATTGCTCGACGTCCGCAAGCCCGCGTTTACCGTGGCTGGTAGTCGGGGTCAGAATCTCGGCAACAGGAGCGTGAGGACATTCGTTTCCTCACGCGTTTGGCCTCCTCCTTTGCTAGCATTGCTGCTTCGCAGAAGGAGGCCACCGCCTGCCATTCCTCCTCGCTTCGGACCATAGCCCGAACCAGAGCCCGACGTGACGAGAGTCTATCTGGGTGGTACTGGGCCTGCGTTTACAACAAAAACAACAAAACCATTAAAACAAAAAATAATGCTAAGTGACGAAAGTTTCTGAAACCAAGCGCCTATTAATAAAATAGTCACGAGAAAAAAAGAAAGAAAAACAGTTTATTCACGCGAAATGATGCAATCTTAAAACTAGATAACAACATCAATTGATAGGGAAGATGTGCGTCACACCCGCGCAAAATGGCCGAACGCTCAGCATAAAGCTCACAGCGCTGGAGACCATTGACCATTGAATCTTCTCGTTTTTTATTCACAATCAAAATGTCTTCACCTTAATTGAAACAATAAGAGTAGTGACGGTGAAATAAGGATATTGTTAGATTAGTTCTTAGTTTAAAAAGCTGGATTGTCCTTTAGTTATACTTTATGATAAGGAAAAACAAACACTGTTTAAGCTTAAGATTTATTTTTCTTACACTTACCTGTGTTTGGAGCGTTGTGAGTGGAGCAATCAAGAATATTCCAAACTTGGTCTTATTTTAGTATCTAAATGGATTTTTATGAAGCTTTATCGATTTATTTTATGTTTTTTTTTTAAATAAATGCTTTGCCTGAATAATTAAAAAGTTTGTTTTGAACAACTCATCCCCGATATCCGTACCTACGTCTCTGAGCCAAGTTCCAGCAGTAGTCGTTCAGTATATTGTGTATAAACTAGCCCCAACTGCCTTCTTCTTTGAGTGTTAACTCGATTACTGTAGATATTTTATTACGGCATCGACCAATCAGTATTCTATCGTCGAAGGAAACAAAAAGAGTTGTACGAGCCATCTGAGTCTGCACCAGTTTTAAGGACGAGGCATATGTTAGAAAATAGTGGACAAAAACTCGATTCTACTTATTTAATATGAAATTTACTATCCGAACAGACTGTTGCAATTTAATTACGGCGTCCTGCAGTTCGATGCATTAAAAAATGAAACAATCTTGGTACTTTAAACATCGATTCTTAAGCCTTCAAACACACTTGTTCATAAACTGTTTGAATTCAATGGAATCTCTAATTTCTCTTTAAGGAATGTTGCCTATCATTTCCTTCACAATGATTTGCACAACATACCTGAAAGCTGAGGCCACTTCATCCAGCCAGTGTTAATTAATACAGTGGGTTACAGTAGCGTCTATCATGCGGTTGTTGGAGAGCTTATGTATTTGAAATGATCAACTTCCTTCACTGACTTTGAATTTGAATTAACACAGAGGTATACTGATTGGTTGTGTAATGCACGGTAAACACCTGTTTTCTTTTCTAGATAACCCTTCTTCTCCTTCTTATCTGACTTCAGAAATTCAATTTCTTTGCTCTGCGCACAATAAAAATCTTCGATCTACAAATAATCGTCTTCTACGAGGTCCGACGCACCGCTCTGGGTTTGTCCATTCCTCTTTCTTTGTTCAGGCGATCTCCCTTTGGAATGCGCTCCCTCTGAACATCAGGACGGCAACCAGTCGGTTGTCCTTTAAAGTGAAAGCACAAGTGAAAGTACAAAAACTATGGTTATTTAAACACAAAACCAAACAAAAGAGAAGCAACAAAATACAATTGTGTGTCTCACGGCAGCGCCAAAATTTTTGACTGGCCAGTTGGTCTAGTGGTTAGTAGCCCTGACTGCTATGTCGTCGTCGTCGGTCGTGGGTTCGATTCCCACCCAGGACAAATGTTTGTGTGATGAGCACGATCATTTGTTATGTGTCTGGGTGTAAGTTATCTATTATTATGTATAAATTATCTATAATTATGATCATCATCATTTCATCCGAAAGACGTCCACTGCTGGACATAGGAGACATTTCTAAATACATACATAATTATGTACGTATAAAATTTTTAGAGCTTTAATTGTGCGATGCTCCAGCATGAATGTCAAACAACTAGTACCTGACGCTGGTTTTCAAGTAAAAAAAAATATATATGGAGCTCGCACGGGCCACTTCGTGTACGAGTCTGACTCGCACTTATTTACATTGTTTTCACATGATAGCGACAAGAAACATTTAACAGAGATATTTGTAATTAGAAAACATGATTGAAAGGAGTGTCCATGGAGTTTATTTCACATTATTTTCCATAGAGATCTACGCTTTGGAATTTGCAATTAGCATTTTTTTTTTGACTGACTGACTTCTTGACATTTCAAAAGTGCCTGTCAATGGTTTATTTAAAATAAAATGCTTTTGATTTTGATTTTGACTTGGCTAGTTTTTTTGTGTTCGATATTATCAGGACAAGGTTTGTATATAAGATAACTTTTTTTAGCTATGTAGCTTTTTAGCTTTTTTTAGCTATATTAGCTGGTTCGAGATAAACAAAATAACTCGAAATACTCAGTAATCACTTTTTGTTTTATTATAATATTTTTCCCTGGTTTGCTACTCGTCTGCCGCGCTCAGCCGCCAAATGCATAGTAAATCGTAAACTGGCACTGTATTGACGGCGCGGCGGTGGCTCGAGACCGGTCAACTTTTAACCTTTTGAGTAGCGTAATTAAAGACACAATAGAAAGACAATGACCGAGCGAACGCCGGCGTTCGCTCGGGGGTTTAATGAACTAATCGTAATATACAAAATAGATCTACTAAAAGTTTTATTGAAGTTGGCGATATTTATTCGTATTACACATCTAACACTAAACATCTATTTATGATTTATTTCTCTGTACACATTAATATATACATAATTATTTCAATATTTATTTCTTTAATTCTTGCCGACTGCCGTTTAAATTATTTTGTTTTTTTTTCGTTTTTTTTTTTGAAAGTCGGTTTTATTTTTTGTAAAAAAAAGTTTTTATTTCTCCCTTAAAGGGAGGAAATCACCAATAAAACTAATCGTGATTATTTCAAACATAACTCAGTTTGAGCGTCTAATCGAGATTATACGAGTAGCTTCAATTTCCGTTTCACCGTTATGAATTGAATCTAGTTTACGATAAACTCAGTTATAATTCTAAACGCCAATGTTTTCGACGTTTAAATCCCTCTCCCACTTTATCTCAAGTTTTGGTAAACGCGATTAAAATAGTCCTGGTGAAATCGGTTTAACGTAAGCTTAGATCAACGCCGATCTATAAACTAGATTACGCTGAGCAAGTTACAAAAACAAAAGCATTCAGCCGAATTGAGAAGCACCAAGTTCCTTTTGAAGTCGGTAAAAAAAAATTGTTGATTTTAAACTTTAAATACACGCCACTAAAGTCGTTATTAGAGTAACAAGATTATGCTCACTGCACAAATGTGGAAAAAACCATAGGATACAGCTAATTATGATAAGCGTCGCTCTTATTATAACTGCATTTATTTAAGGAAATCCAGCGTTAGGTTTTATATTCAACAAGCAGTAACCAGGAGAGGACGCATCGTCATTTTTTTTTTGTTTTAACTACTTTACCTTCTTGGGTACAAAATGAGAAGAATGCATGAAGTGGTAGCGTTACTATCGTTGTGCATGGGATTAACGCATTCTTTTTCTTGGGGTGAGTCTTATGTTTTCATCTTTAATTTCTTTATTGGGGTGAGCTATTGTGATATTTTAATTTTTTTTTTAATTCGCCTTTTTTGAACTTTTATAATAACTGGATCTGCCCCATTATCCAAGTTACAACCGTTTCGTTCGATTCTCTTTTCGTTGGTCGCCTCGAGTTGGCGACGCCTCTTATTCCTTTGTTCTGGTGTTAGAATAAATGAATCGGAAGCGTGGCCTTCTCGAGGCGATCGACGAAAAGATAATTGAAACGAAACGGTTGTAACTTGGCTGGGGGGCTGAAGCCCTAACACGTGCTCCTCGAGAGCCGATTGTACTCACGTCTGTACAACTTCAGTGACCTTGAAAAACACTTAATTGTCGTTTTGTACAACACGGGTGAACGAATTTTTTTTTTTTAGGGTTCCGTACCTCAAAAGAAAAAAAAACGAAGCCCTTATAGGATTTCATCTCAGATCAGTCTCCCTTTATTTTGGGAATGCGTAAAGGTATCGAGTTAAAATTAAAACCATATACTATATAGTCTGCGGTTCCTTGAAGCTGTGAAAAAATCAAACTTCTCAGTAAACGAAAAAAAAAGGTACGGCCGTTTATGTCGCAACAAACGTATATTTTGACACTCTTAACAAAATCAAAATTCATAGGGTATTTTCCGTTGACCTAGAATACTGAAATTTGACACGAAGTAAGGTCTCATAGTGTGCTATGAGACCTTGCTTAGTATAGGATAAAATCTGAAAACTGTAAAATTACGTCACAAAAAAAAACTTTTTTTTTGGTTTGGAAAAAATCTTCGTAACTCAATTCGGGAATTGAACTGTTTTCATAAGTAAGTTTGTACGGACTCCTCAGTGCACGAGTCCGACTCGCACTTGCTCGGTTTTTTTTGTGATTTTACGTAAAAACACGCAATTACGTAATAATAATACCCCTATATACGAGGGGTTAACGGGATCCATTTGACTAGCTAAACTGAACCGTTATAGGGATGGAGCTATATAGAGTGTATAGCACCATTCATTAGGTGATTCTGTAAGAACATGATTTTCGAAACCTAGGGAAATCCCAGTAAAGATTTTTTTGTTGTATAACATGGATGGATTGTGTGAAGAGTGATATGAAAGAAAAGGAATTTAGTGATAGCATGACGAGTGACAGGGCAGAGTGGAAGAAAAAAACGTGTTGCGCCGAACCCAAATAACACGGGACAAGAGCAGGAAGATGATGATGATGATGATAACACGCGTTGTTCAAGTAATTTGCTTATTCCTCTATGGTGTTATAACAACTTTATTATACTTGATTTCAGTCAAAATACAGCCTGGTGATTAAAATTATGAGTAATTTTTACGGTTTACGTATTAATACAATGTGATTCACGGTTTAAATAAGAATAGGAACGGAAATCATTTTGAAAGTAATTTTGTGTTTGTATTTGAGTAGGGGAGCGCTTCTACTTAGAAGAGACCACTTCATGGACATGAAATCTAGTTACAATAATTACAGAAAAGGTGGATAAATTATAATAAAGCCAAACACAATAACAACAAAAATGACATCCCCGAAGGATAAGGTAAAAGCGTACCCATGTATACTAATAACAATAATAATAATAACCCCATCGCCGTATCTCTATGCTTACGTCGTGATCCTGAATAAATTAACCCTACGTCTGTATCGGTAGCGTTTGCTTTGCCGTAACATGCCTAGTTCGCCACAAAACTGCCCCGCGGTGAGGGAATGAAAACAAACCTTCAAAATTTCGTTGTTCTATCTAACACATTTTAACTCTGTATTTTGCTATATCTACCTACATCTGTATGACGCTACGCAAACGCCATCCGGTAACCATCCGGACTGAGCCCAAATCGTCGATGGCGCGTACTGTTCCACGTGCGCCTCAAGGAGATGTCAGCAACTGTAGGGGCTAGCAGGGTCGAAGCCTACTGGGGCCTAGGGTCTGAATGAAAGGAAGACTCGGTCCTGGTACGAAAGGCAACAAAGGAACAAGAGTGGGTTTTTAGTCAGTAAAAGTCTGACACTATCTGCTACTCCGCCCAAGAGCGAGATTTTTCATAAGATGATTTTCCCACCGAAAAAAAAAAATCAAGCACCCCCGCCGTCCGATCCCCGCTCCCCTCAGCTATTGGCTTGCTTCGCATAGACTTCGTATTTTTTAGAACGTTCATTTTTTTAATTTTTATTTTAGTATGAATATCTGATGAACTAAAATATGATAAATTTTTAAAAGTCATAGAACAAAATTTGTTATTTATCATGTTAGTAACATAGTCCTGAGAGGTCGCCAGTGTTTTACAATAACCCTGTATAGGTACATATTTTGTATCTCGAGGATCAAGGAACCAGTGGGGTCGCTTTCAATTTTTTCAAAACAAAATTCCTTGGAAAACGGTAATTTTTCATAAATTAAATTACTAGTTCAGTATTTGAGTCATTTTGTTGTTTACGCCAAATATTATATCCTTATTCCATGTTTTTCCATTTCTTATCTCCCTATTTGTATTCCGTTTGGTGTTAATTAACTTTAGGTTCAAAACATCATATAACTTATCTCTTTATTCGGTCTATTTTTGGTACCTGAATAATAATTAAAAATAATTGGCTTGGTCTAATAATATCTGGATTTGAAATTAATGAGTGATTCAGACAAAACAGGAAAGAGGACAATAAACTTAAAAAAACAATCAGTATATTGTTAATACTCCGAAAACACTAGAATAAATCAAAATAAAATATGTTTAATTAAAAAAACAACAGTTCCATTCAAACGATGCAAAAATTTGTGATTAAATATGCTATTGCGCACATATTGTGTAAATACCAGGCGAATTACTTATTGGGTGAAGCACCACTGTGTCCTCGTGGAGGCGATCAGCGGTGGCGAACTCTCACACCAGGCCCTGGTACCAGCCATGGTCCGGAGCGAGAGGGCATGGAAGGCGGTCGCCACCTTCTGCGAAAAAAAAATGCTAGCGAAGTACAAGGCCGCACGGAACAGGAAACCTGCGGTCCTAGAACGTCAAGGGTAACTGAAACGGACACAGGTGGGGTTTTAGTCAGTAAAAGTCTGACATGGTTTCCCGCACCACCTTAGAGCAGGATGATGAAGCTATTGGATTATTTACCACAACAGAAAAAAAAACTAGTCACTTAGAAACCCGCTACAAGACCAGAATTTTGCACCTCACTTCTATTCACGTGAACGAAAAATTACAAGCTTTTAATTGCGTATAAAATTTTCTTTTTTTTTCTAGACATCGTCGTGGGAGCCCGAAATAAGCTCGAATTTTATAATAATGGAGCAGTATCGCATGTGGAAGACTTTGGATCAGACCTTGACATAAGACACGTAGCTTACGATGTCGTACACAACAAGCTTCTGTTGGTTGATGGAAACCTAACTAGGGACACCTTCATTTATAGTTTCAACATTGCAAACAAAGAAATACTGCCTCTAGTTAAGAGAAGACTCAACGAACGATTCCATCAGTCCATGTACAATCTGGCTTATGACCCAGTCACGGAAAAACTCTTTTGGACTGACTTGTTTGCAATTTACTGGTTTTCATTGAAACCTGGATTAGTGAACAATGATTATGGAACTGTTTTATTTAAATTGGATCACTCTATTTCTTACGGTATTGCCGTAGATAGCTGTAAAGGGTACGTTACTAGTGTATTTAGGAATTAAAAAATAACGAGAAATTTATGGATTTTTTAAACGGACTCAGGTGCAAAGGTTTTGGAACGAATACTTATTCATTATATATACATATATTAATATCTGTATTGCGCTATAAATCTCCTGTAAAATTCATACATACATACTTGGCCTTATAATGTAGATGTAAAGTTCAACCAAACTTAAAATACAGAAATAAATTTTATCAAAGTTTAGAACCCTAGAAAATTATCAAATTAATAGGAAAAATATTGATTGTTGTTTCTTAAATTACAGGTATGTTTACTGGTCCAACGTGATGGACAGAGGATCAAGTACAATAGAGAAAGCTCGATTAGATGGTACTGATAGGGAACTTGTATTAGACGATAACATGCGCGCTATTCGTCACTTAGTCATTGACCAGCAGACACAAAAAATGTACTGGACAGATGATATACGAAAACACAGCCCTGACGAAAAAACACAATTTTCTGTCAATAGTGCTGATTTGAACGGAGAAAATAAAAGAACATTGTATATTGATACAGAAAAGAACCAACCGCGAGCACTGGCCGTATCAAAGGATTCTGTTTACTGGGTGCCGTCATTTGACCTATCCAGCAAAATTTGGCAATTACCAAAGAACCCAACTGAAGATACGAAACCTACGGCAATTACAGTGTCGGGGTGGTACAGTGATAGTGTTGCTGCTAACTATAATATTGAAGATCAGATCCAGGGTATTCAAGACTGTGATCCACTGCGGAGTCTGCTACCAAAAAGCAGTGTGACCAACGAGTAAAACGTCCTCATCTTTCAACGATTATTTATGCCATTAATAATTTACAAAATAGGTTAATTTTGAAGATTATAGCTTTTTACCACAAAAAAAAAAATACTTTTTCTGCCATTACTTTCTAGTTGTTTATTTTAGTTAAGATTTCAATAGAGTAAGCAGAAAGTAGTGGCAGTGGGCAGGGCACATTGCTCGCAGAACGGATGGCCGTTGGGGCCGAAAGGTTCTGGAGTGGCGACCAAAAAAAACAAACACTGTTTAAGCTTAAGATTTATTTTTCTTACACTTACCTGTGTTTGGAGCGTTGTGAGTGGAGCAATCAAGAATATTCCAAACTTGGTCTTATTTTAGTATCTAAATGGATTTTTATGAAGCTTTATCGATTTATTTTATGTTTTTTTTTTAAATAAATGCTTTGCCTGAATAATTAAAAAGTTTTTTTGAACAACTCACCCCCGATATCCGTACCTACGTCTCTGAGCCAAGTTCCAGCAGTAGTCGTTCAGTATATTGTGTATAAACTAGCCCCAACTGCCTTCTTCTTTGAGTGTTAACTCGATTACTGTAGATATTTTATTACGGCATCGACCAATCAGTATTCTATCGTCGAAGGAAACAAAAAGAGTTGTACGAGCCATCTGAGTCTGCACCAGTTTTATGAACGAGGTATATGTTAGAAAATAGTGGACAAAAACTCGATTCTACTTATTTAATATGAAATTTACTATCCCAACAGACTGTTGCAATTTAATTACGGCGTTCTGCAGTTTGATGCATTAAAAAGTGAAACGATCTTGATACTTTAAACATCGATTCTTAAGCCTTCAAACACACTTGTTCATAAACTGATTGAATTCAATGGAATCTCTAATTTCTCTTTAAGGAATGTTGCCTATCATTTCCTTCACAATGATTTGCACAACATACCTGAAAGCTGAGGCCAATTCATCCATCCAGTGTTAATTAATACAGTGGGTTACAGTAGCGTCTATCATGCGGTTGTTGGAGAGCTTATGTATTTGAAATGATCAACTTCCTTCTCTGATTTTGAATTTGAATTAACACAGAGGTATACTGGTTGGTTGTGTAATGCACGGTAAATACCTGTTTTCTTTTCTAGATAACCCTTCTTCTTCTTATCTGACTTCAGAAATTCAATGTCTTTGCTCTGCGCACAATAAAAATCTTCGATCTACAAATAATCGCCTTCTACGCTGTCCGACGCACCGCTCTGGGTTTGTCCATTCCTCTGTCTTTGTTCAGGCGATCTCCCTTTGGAATGCGCTCCCTCTGAACATCAGGACGGCAACCAGTCGGTTGTCCTTTAAAGTGAAAGCGCGAGAACACTTTCGCAAGAAGTTGGCAGATTCATCACACTCTTGATTTTTGTATTCGTTTTTCTCTCATTATCATTCTTTATTTGTATGTATGTATCTAAGTATATATTTATTATTGTTCTTATTTCCTCTCTGTCAGTCTTCTATTAAGCTGCAACTGCCATGTTATATCTCTGCACCACCCTTTGCCTTCGTCCCGGAGCCACGGCAACATTTTGTCTTTTCACTAATTCCCATCATTCAACGTCACTTTGACTAGTTAGCTAGCCTTAGATTATTAAACGAAATAATTTATTTCATAAGGAAGTTATTCTATAGCCTATACTCAGTCCTAGACCACACAGCAAGCTCACCTAACACCCCATAAACTAGGCTATTAGCCATAAAAACAGGTATAGGTTTCTTAACTTCAATGGCCCATTAATTGCACTATTTCAACCGTTGGACCTGTATTAATATTTAATGTTGGTCTAACTTAATGTGAGAGCACTGTTATATTTGACTTTAAGCTGAAGATATAGATACCGGCACGGATCTTGAGCGCTAACTTCTACAGTTCTACTTGCGCAAAAGCACGCAGAAGTGAAATATCGGGTCTCTTTAGTGGTATGAAAAGAGATGCGGGGGCGGGGAGTGCAATCCTTGTTCAGTGATCGGCTCGCCGATGTGTACGATGCACAAAGTGATCCCCTCTGTTTCGCCGAGCGCTCAAGATTTGTGCCGCTATCTGTACTATCATTATTTTGCAAAATATGAAAATTGGAATTTCCGTTTCAGGTTACAGCAGTGTCAAAACAATGGTCACTATGGATGATATATTTTTTTTTAAATAAAATTCCAGTTTATTTATTTATTTATTATATACCGTAAAACGGGGTGAATAGAAACGCAGGGGTGAATAGAAACAAAACTGTGGTTTGGTTTTTCACTTTGATACCATATTATTGGCTTCTACAAAACACTACAAAGCATCGACTTTTTAGAATAACAAATCATTAATAAATTGATATAGTTAAATACTGCTAAAAATATTCAAATGTCGTGAAAATACCCTTTGAAGTTTTGTTTCTATTTGCTCCTGAGTTTCTATTCACCCCATTTGACTGTACCTTACTGTACACCTTTACAAATACAAAATGAAACTAAAACTAAAACGCATACATACAATGGGCGGCCATATCGCATTCTGCGATCTCTTCTGGGCAACCTGGAAAGAACAGTAATTGCCTGGACAAGAAATGGGGCTGTCATTGGTGTGACAAAACCAGTATTAAACATATTATATTATAATAGATACACAGATATATATACATATGCTATATAACAGATACATATATATATACATAATTATTGAAAACTACAGATACAAATATAAATGATGACTATCAATATTCACAGCAACAGGTAATGTCTTCTAAAAACAGGCAACGATTGAGCGCGTTTAATTATGTCTGGTAATTTATATCACAGACGTGCAGCCTAGTAGTGACAGCATGACGAGTGACAGGGCAGAATGGAAGAAAAAAACGTGTTGCGCCGACCCCAAATAACACGGGACAAGGGCAGGAAGATGATGAAATGATCATCCTGGACAGTAAATGTTTTATCATAGAAAGTCGTGGTATGGATAAGCAATTTAAGTCGCAAGTTCTCTGATGATCTTAGCAATTTTATATGTGAATTGCAGAGAAACTCAATACGTTTTTTAAGGTAAAGAGGTGTGAAGAGGGAAGAAAGAAAGAAAGAAAAAACGTTTATTCGTACCTCACACATACAGTAGAATTTTAAGTAAGGAAAAAAAAAATATTTTTGATATCTGTGCAAGGCCTTAAATGCGCCTAACTCAGCATATGCTGTGATATTTACAACGATAAATAACGCAGCGCTGGTATTCTGTTAGGGCCCTCGGTGATGCCACGATCACACCCACGGAGGTTAAATAAAACTATGTAGGTATCGAAACAAAATAATAAATACAAACATTGAAGAGAGGATATTATATAGGAGGGATCAAGGAGATGTCAGCAACTGTAGGGGCCCAGCAGGGTCAAAGCCTACTTGGGCCAAGGATCTGATTCTGAAAGGAAGACTCGGCCCCGGTACGAAAAGCAACGAGGGAACAGGACTGGGTTTTTAGTCAGTAAAAGTCTGACACTATCTCCTGCCCCGCCCAAGAGCGGGGGATGTCATAAGATGATTTTCCCACCGGAAAAAAAAATATAGGAGGGAAAGAATATAAGCATTCCAGCGAAGGCGAATTGGCAACCACTTGAGCCTATTTCCTATTTGTATACTTTTATAATAAATAAACATTTTTTATCTAATTTATCTAGTTTTTTTGTAATCCTTCTTTGAAAAGTAAAATGACTTTTGGTCCACCCTGTTTATTATCCGATCAGCACCCCTAGCCAAATTGATAATCTACAGTCGTTAACGCTATCGTATCTTAGCGGGAATGACATCATCTCAACGTTAAGTCACGTGGTCAGAACAAACGAATAGAAAATTCGTAGCCAAGTTCACATCGTTCAAAATGATAGAATGAATTGTTATTGTTTCTACAATGTTCAACGCTACATCCTTTGTATAATATGTATTGTACAACGACATTCTAGAACGAGCGGCCGACTCAGGCGCGTCAACATGACTACCAACTTATCGTTTTCTACAATTGCTGACATCGAGGCGGTACCGATTGGAGAACGAAATTCGACACGAAACGGTTGTAACTTGGCTAGGGGGGCAGCAGGCACAAATGACTTTTCTATGAGCGTTCTCGCAAAACGCAAAGTACAAAATGTATGGTGATGACATTCCCTACGCAGAAATCACGTGACAAGTGGCGTGACAGGTAATGTCATTATCAAACATTTTGTACTTGCGGGAACGCTAATAGAAAAGTTGTTTGCCTAAGGGCGCAGGAATTCAATGTTAACAAAACACGACGATGTCAAGTATTTACTATTAGAGGAACTAGTAGTTGAATGTCCAAGTCAATCAATCACCGATGGCTACATCGCAGGCCAAGGGAATGAAAATGACAAAAATGTCTCTAGCTCCTGATATGAGGCGATCGACATCATTACAATGTGGGCGTTAGGGTTGCAGTCCACGGGTATGCACATAAATGGTGAAGTAATAAGAAACGGTATTATACAAATGAAGCTAGAAAATCAGTCTGTAGTTGAAAATTAAATGGATTTCCAATTGATTGCCTTAAAGTAAAAGTGCGCCCGTGAAATTCAAATTTTCTTAAAAAAAGAATTTGCGTTTTGTCAGTTAGGTCAGTGGTCATGTTATATGTTGCTAGCTAACTCTATTGAATGCCTTATTCATGAACTAGCCATTTAATGGGGTTAAGCGAACTGAAAAGAAATCACCAATACAACATTTATTTATTTAACAATTTATGTACACACAATAATAAAAGAAAAGAAGGAGGAAACAGAAGAGTAGTACAAAGGTGATGCTTATTTCTAAAGAAATCTCTTCCAGCATATTTGCGAAAGGAGGAAATAGAGTGTACACACATTAGATTAGAAGAGATCACATCACACACACACATCAGATTAGAGATGTAGAACATTGATGATTTCCATGGTTATAATTCCGTAAATAGATAGATGTTACGGTCGTCAATTATGTTTTAACCATCAATAACCTAATATTGATATTTTGATATAGGAATATTAAATCCTGAGAAGTTTTTTTTTTATTGATATAAACCAGTGCTTGACTGCGATCCCACCTGATGACAAGCAGTCATGCAATCATTGATGGTGAGGCGCACTAGTTTACTAAGAGTCTATTCACTCTAGCCTTGAAGACGCATAAATTATAGTTAGACGGAAAGAACGCAGCAGACAAATTTTTACAGTCCTTATATGTGCGCGGTATAAACGACGAACCGAAACGCTTAGTCCGGACCGTTGAAATTTCAACAACATAAAGGTGGATACTCGCCGTAAGTTGGGTTGTCCGATGGTAGAAAGGAGATGGCGGAACTAAGTCACACAATTCCCGCGCACACTCTCCGAAATGCAACCTGTAAAATACCGAACGACAATTTTTTTTATTCTTTATAGGTTCGCGCTTGACCGCTGTCTCACCTGATGGTAACCGATGCGGTCGACGATGGAACGCGCTTACCTAGAAGTAACCTATTCACTATTGACTTAAAGATTCCCGGGTTGTAGTCATCAGGAAACACAGATTCCGGCAAGGAATTCCACTCCTTAGCTGTACGCGCAATGAATGTGTTCCCAAAACGTTTTGTGCGTAAATGTGGGATGTCCATGCTGCTGAAGCAGGCTTAAGTGAAGTGTAATGTTCCTTCAATTAAGCGCACTATTTCAATTTAAATTCGCACATACTGTGCAAATAAATAGTTGTACCGTCTCCCCCTACCTTTACAAGCGTACCACTAATCGACACCCATCGTGTGTGGTCTGCTCCAACAAAAACTGTCGTAAGCACGACACGAGCATCGTGTAAACATAAATTAAATTCCTACTGGCTGTTTGTTTAATTTTTTAGACCAGCCATAGAACTTCTTAAGTAGCTGCCGTATTAATATTGATTAGGTCACAGTTTGGGTTACTAGTTAGTAGGGATGTGATGTTTTTTTATGTTGGTTCATGGTAATGGGGCATAATTTCGTGTTTGGAATTTTGAAGTGATTTTGACAATGGTGGGTTGGCTTATGAATGATGGAGCTTTCTTCCAGAAATTGAGGATAAGGAATTTTTGAAAATACTTTGATCTGATTCGTCTCTTGTTTTTTCATTTAAACACAGCCTCGGGCTTTAGTTGTCTAGTATTAATGCTGAACTTGACCTATTATTTGATACAGAGGTAAGGTACCTACACTATCTTTCATTGTTTATTTTTGTATAAGTTGAGTTATTTTTTTGTTTTAGACTACTTTATTTTTTGTTTATTTTCGCTATTATTATTTTATATGAATAAAATTATTATTTTGAGGCTTTTTTTTAAGTTTATTAATTTACTGAATGTATATTGTGGATTAATGTACCTATTCAAATTATGGGTCGTAAAATGAGAAATAGTTAAGAACTAGATCATTGTAATAAAATAAATTAAGATGCTTAATCACATTTACGGATCATAGTATTCTAGTCACTATTAGCATAGTCAGCCTTATAATGTTCCCACCGCTGGGACTCAAGCCTCCTCTCTAGGAGAGGGAATGGGCCTTAATCTACAGAGAGGGTCCAGTGCGGGTTGGTGGATGTCACATGTTTTCGAATTTTTGGTTCTAGGACATGCCAGTTTCCTCACGATGTTTTCCTTCACCGGTTTGAGAGCAGTGGTGATGAAATAAATTACACAAAGTAACGCACCTGACTGGATTTGAACCCGCGACCTACAACTCATAAGTCGGGGCCGTTACCACTCGGCCACCACTGCTCTCACTATATTTAGTGTAATCACTAATAGTTATATATTCGCTATATTTCATGTGAACCAAATAAAAACCTATAAACTAAAACCGCTCTAAAAATAATTCCCACAGCATTTACCCAATAAATAAAAAAAATAATTAAAACCATTGAATAGACGTTTTTCGAAACGTTTCGAACAATCCGTCGGTTTGTCTGTCCGACAGACGGGCGGACATCGAGACATATCCCTAATTAATGATCTAGCAAACGAAGCCGCGCCTGCGCAAGCTGATCGAATGAGCACCCGCGCAAAAACTAGTATAAATACTTACAATAATGTTAGCGCATCCAATGGGATGGTTTGCTCATGTAGAATTTAAAAACTCCATTCGCAATGGCGTTTGGCAGTTTTTTTGTTTTCAATATATTTGTAGGTATTTGTTGGAAGAGTGAGCCCACTTCAGATTTATTCAGGCGGGACATGCTTCCTCGGAGACCCTTCAGCCTGTGAATGCGTTTCCACAGCCAACCTGGAATACTTTAAATAGACTCCACAATCAAGTTGGCAGCAGCAAAGACAATCTTCACAGATCGCTTACCATCAGGTGAGATGGTGGTCAAACGCGAGCCTATGATTGATAAAAAAAAAATCCAATCTTCAGTGTGTGTGCGTGTGTTCAATGTGTGAGTGGCGTATCTCCACAGATAGCGAGTGGCAGAGTTAGTGGGTGGCATTATAAATAAATTCGTTAGTAATTTGTTAACATGAGACGTTATCAAAGTAAAAAATATAAAAAAAAAACAAAGTAACAAAGTATAAATATATTTCATCATTTCATATTTTGTTAACGTCTCATTTATTGATAGTTATAATTATTTATTTTTCTTGTTTTTTTATATAGCCTCTTTTTTATAATGTTAATGTGAGAACACTGTAGACTCCACGATTTCTTAGATTACTTTCTATTACGGCTCACTTTTTATCATGATTATTTTTAATGTACTTTTATTACAATATTGACTGGTCTACACTGTACTAACATAATATCTACTAATACTATAATATGAAAATATTGTAAGACCAACAAGTTTTTTAAAATAGTAACCATGGAGTTTCTTGCCCGTTTTTCTCCATAGAAAACCACCAATTGGAACTATGCACTAGCTTCTGACGTTTTATATGTGCCCATGTAGGCATATGCGAAAAAAAAACATTAGATTTTTTTTATTGCCATGGTCGAAAACCGAGCCAGGCAAAATATTTAGTTAAAAAATAGTACTATTTTTGCCATTATCACGCTAAGAAAAATCAAGTTTGTATGACGAATGAAATTGATATTTAACTTAAATAGGTGAAAACTACACACAACAATGACAAGGTTCGAAATCTTTTTTTTATATTGTTTTCCATTTTTTGACATCGACTTCCTAACTTGAACGTTATAACTGAACTTAAAGATATCGCTAAACAAAATACAAAAAAAAAATGCATTTCAAATCAACCGTCGACTAACATTTAAAAACAAGCTAGTAAACCATCTCGATAGCTGCAAAGCTACACCGCTACGCCATTACAAAGCGCCGACTGGCGGCAAATAGGAGACAAATTAAACAAGTGTCCTTTGTAGAAAGAACTCCAAACCGCAGCAGAATGACGCATGCAAGTCACGACGCGATCTTTATGTCGTCCGCACGATGACAGGCCAGTGGGCCCACTGTGTGTGTTTTTTGTTTTAAAAAACTGTGCCGGTGTTAAATGTTGTCGGTGCAAACAAAGTAATGGGGAATTTTATGAGGTTTGTAATATGATATTGTGGTAGCAGGAAAATAAGAGCGCTTTTGAATGAAGCAAAACGGATTTGTTATCGGTTTTGCGTATCAGCATTTTTTTTAGGTTGGAAATGACTTTTCTCGCTCCAGGGTAAATACGCCCCCCATCAGGTTTTTACTGACTTAAACCACACCTGTGTCCATCAGTTGCAGTCCTGGGCTTCCTTTTCAGAAATTCTTCGTGGTCTTAGCCGGCATCGACCCTGCTGGGTTCCTACGGTGATGCTGACATGTATTTGTAGCGTGGAACAATACGCGCCATCGACAACTTGAACTCGGTCCGGATGGTTACCAGATGGCCGGATGGCGAGCTACCCATAGCTGGTTATTTCCGGCAATAGTAGGTGCGGGCTTGCGGACGGCGAGCATTGGGTAACTTGCCCTCCGACCGTCCGGTAACCGTCCAGACCGAGCCCAAGTCGTCGACGGCGCGTACTGTTTCACGCACCTCAAGGAGATGTCAGCAACTGTAAGGGCCCAGCAGGGTCGAAGCCTACTGGGGCCAAGAGTCTGATTCTGAAAGGAAGACTCGGCCCCGGTACGAAAGGCAACGAAAAAACAGGAGTGGGTTTTTAGTCAGTAAAAGTCTGACACTATCTCCCGCCCCGCCCAAGAACGGGGGATGTCATAAGATGATATCCCACCGAAAACAAAAAAAAACCCATAACTGGTTGATCATAAGCCCACGCTTTTCGTGGCCTATAGTCGGGGTCACGGGAGCTGAAGCGTAAGGATTACCGTTCCCTCACACGTCCGGCCGTCTTTTTCGCTAGCTTGCGTATCAGCATAGGAACTATGAGTAGTAGTGGAACTCTTTTATTTAAATACTAACTAGCTTTTACTTAGTCCCAGGAAATTTTGAAAGGACAACTAAAGGACACAGGCAGTTTTAAGTCAGTAAAAGTCTGAAACTCCTCACTCTACCCTAGTGTGGAAAAGTTAATGATCTCCCACTTAAAAAAAAAAAACTTTTACCAGAGCAGTTATTTATTTATTTAAGGAAAACTATTAAAGCATACAAATTATACATACTTTTTTTTCGGTTGGTAAAATCAGCTAGTGACATCCCCCGCTCTTGGGCGGAGCGGGGATAGAGTCAGACTTTTACTGGCTAAAAACCCACCCTGTTTCTTCTTTGCCATTTTTCCAGGGTCCCGGGGATCTCTTTCGCATCACCCATGGCCCCAGTAGGCTTCAACCCTGCTGGGCCCCTACGATTGCTGACATCTTGAGGCGCGCTTGGCGCGTACGCGCCGTCAACGACTTGGGCCCGGTCAAAGATTCTGTATTTTATACATTTTATAGTGTAGCCTTAATTAAAGGCTACCACGGCATGCATCAGACTCAGAAAGAGTTAATTAACAACTAATGTATCTAACCTAATTAACATTTTGTTCGACGTTAAGCCAACCAATAAAAATATGACAACAAAAACAAAATTTGAATATTTAAACATCTATAAATTCCAAGTATTTTAATAAAAAAAAATAAAAAATTAAAAAAAATGTGTTTATTATCTTAAAACTATACAATTGAAATTGCCGGGGCTTCCCAGAAAGTAATCCGAAGATACTTGTGATGGGATAAACCTCGCTCTTCCTCGATTATTTAGCAATAGTTTCGTTGTGCTAATTAGGTCTAAGTTACACATTTTCTTGTATAAAACTAATAAAATGAAAAATGAAAAAAGAAACATATTCCAAATATTTATTTATTTATAAGAATTTTGTCCCTTTCACTCACATAGTTTTCAAAATAATTACAAGTAGCCAGTGCCTTATACATAAAATCTATTTTTCGCAAAACTTTCTGACTGACACAGTATTATAACTCCGTAGTGCCGTAGAAGTCGAGATAAGGTCACAACCGAACGAAGACGATCAAACGCAAACTTTCTTCAAGACACGGTAGATTCCGCAAAGGCCTACAAGGTTCAGTTAAAAGTAATGCAATTATCTGTGTTGGTACTTAAATAGGCTTTTAAGTAGACAGAAACTAATTTAGACGGATAATTAAAGCTTAGGACACAAGGCATGAACTTTCGCACGAGAAACTCGCTGGCGATGTAAATATACCGTTTATGTACGGCCACGAGAGCAGCGGACGGAGCAGAGAGGTGTTATAGACCAGAACAAGTAATTTTTTTGTTGTTTAAGGTTGGAAGTCATCAATGGCCTTTTCCACTCTGAGGTGAAGCGAGAAACCGTCGTGAGACAGGTTAGTTTTACCCTACTGATAGCTTGTCGTTGCGTCGTTTCTGCTCAGTACGAGAGGAACCGCAGTTTCGGACATTTGATTGTTGCACTCGGCCAAGCGGCCGGTGATGCGAAGCTACCATCCGCGGGATTATGCCTGAACGCCTCTAAGGCCGAAGCCATCCTAGCCGAATCCGGCAAAGTTTATGCTCACTGTGGAGCCCGGAGAGACGGAGGGCTCTAAACAATGTGACTTTACTAGTCACACTTCAACACGTGAGGTGCGACGTCGAAGCCCATTTGGATCGCGGAGATCGATGCTGTCCGTTTAACGCGTGAATCACGGCTCCGAAGGTCCGAATTTACCTTAGTTCGATGTCGGGGCTTCAAATAGTCTGTAGACTTCCGTTCCTGGCGGGGTGTTATGCTCGTTAGAGCAGCATCGTGTTGCGATCTGTTGAGACTCAGCCCTACGCCAGGTGATGGTGACAGATTATTAGTGACTAAAACCCAACTGTATCAATACTCAATTCTTTATTGCTATCCATATGTATACATAGATGGTGTTGAAAATTGTCTAAGATCAATATGGACCGTGTCGGGCACAGCAAAGTTAGGTTATTCTTTGTTTTTTTTTTGCGTTTTAGGAACATGGTATATCTTTCAGAAATTCCCGTGGTCCCTTCTGTTACGGCTAATCAGAGTGCCTAGTGCAAATTTGTTTATCACATTAGGCTCTCTGGTTGGTTAACAGCTTGGAGCAGGCCAATCAGAGTGCTGAACATCGATCGCATTAACGTAAAACTTACATGCACTAATCACTGAGACTTACAATACACCTTGACCCGGAACAACTATCGGTAGGCCCCACAAAACCACCAACTCAAATGGTTAGTTCTAATCATACGTACCACTTTTTTTAATTGGCCATCTTTCAGAAAAGGCCCAAAATTATTAGGAGCTTGAATGATCTCCTATAAAATAAAAAGTCATTAAATATTTTGGCGTGCTTTAAATCAATAAACAGTTTTAAAATTTCAACTATATAACTAATTTATTTATTACAAAAAATGGACCTGTATGCATGACGGTTGACAGGATAGAATGGAAGAAAAAAACGTTTTGCGTCGACCCCAAATAAGATGGGACAAGGGCAGGAAGATGATGATAATAATGATGATAAAATTGGACCTGTTGCATTTAGAAGCAAAAAAAAAATTATAGTAAGTACGAAAACTTAACCTAAAATATGCATGACTTGTTAACATATTTCTTTACGGAATGCCGTCTTTACATTTGATCAAAAAGTCGTAACAATGAAACTATACAGATCTATAGATAAGATAAGAATAAGTTAAATGAAAAACAATGTTAAATACAGCGATCTTATTCAGATGTTAGTATAACGCCAAATATCAAGACACCGACAAAGATCACACGATCATCACGTAAAAATATCAGATGTATATTCAGATGTTTGTTCGTATATTCAGATGTTAGTATACGTAGTAGATAGATCTATAGATAAAATAAGAATAAGTTAAATGAAGCTATATAGATATAGCTTCATTGTTAAGACTTTTTGATCAAACGCAAAGACGGCATCCCGTTAACAAGTCATGAATATAAAGATTTTAACCATCCGAACCGAGCCCGAGTCGTTGTCAGAGCCTAGTGTTCCACGCGCGCCTCAAAGAGATGTCAGCACAACCGTAAGGGCCTAGCAGGGCCGAGGCTTACTGAGGCCATGGGTAGTTCGAAAGGAAACCCCTGAGTCCCAGAGCGCAAGGCAAAGAAGAAACATAGGTGCAGTTTCAGTTAGTAAAAGTCTGATTGCGCTCCACCCCAGAGCGGGAGAGGTTATTGGATGATTTCCAAACTTAAAAAACAGGCCAAATCCGAGTCGTACTCATGCACTGAGGGTTCCATACAAACTTATCAATGAAAAAAAAATACATTCAGCCGAACATAGAACCTCCTTCTTTTTGAAGTCGGTTAAAAACAGTTCAATCCCAGAATTGAGTTACGAAGACCGAGAATTGAAAGAAGAATTGAGACCTCGCTTCATGCCAAATTTCAGGATTCTAGGTCAATGGGAAGTATCCTACGAATTTCGGTTCCCTTGAGAGTGTCGAAATACGCGTTTTCTGCGACATAAACGGCCATATCTTTTATTTTCGTTAATTCAGAAATTTTAGTATTTTCACAGCTTCAAGGAACTGCAGACCTGATTATATGGTTTTAATTTCAACTCGATACCTCCACGCGTCCCCGAGATAAAGGGTCTAGACAGACGGACAACAAAGTGATCCTAAGGTTAGGATAAGGATTCCGTTTTTTTCTTTTGAGGTGCGGAACCCTAAAAAATAATACATATAAAACACCAGCATGTAGCCGCATCTGGTAAGCCTGGAAGCTGACCCCAAGCTAATTATAAAAAGGTAATTATAAAAAGGTGTAGCCGTGTCCTCATGGGGGCAATCAGCGGCGGCGATCTCTCGCGCCGGGCCTTTGTACAGGCCATGGTCCGGAGCGAGGAGGAGTGGCAGGCGGTCGCCTCCTTCTGCGAAGCAGTAATGCTAGCAAAGGAGGCGGCCGATCGCGTGAGGCAGCGGCCCTCACGCCCTAACCGCCGCTGGGACTCCGATCCCGATTACCGGACACCGTAGGCGCGGGCTTGCGGACGGCGAGTAATGGGTGGCTCACCGTCCGGTAACCGTCCGGACCGAGCCCAAGTCGTCGACGGCGCGTATTGTTCCACGCGCGCCTCAAGGAGATGTCAGCAACTGTAGGGGCCCAGCAGGGTCGAAGCCTACTGGGCCAAGGGTCTGATTCTGAAAGGAAGACTCGGCCCTGGTACGAAAGGCAACGAAGGAACAGGAGTGGGTTTTTAGTCAGTAAAAGTCTGACACTATCTCCCGCCCCGCCCAAGATCGGGGTATGTCATAAGATGATTTTCCCACCGGAAAAGAAAAAAAAAATATATAAAAAGGTCAGGGAGACTGATAATAATAACCGAGATAACGTCATCGTGGGGTACCAGAAACCCGCTGTACTAGTGGCTCCACAGTTAAGCTCATTACACTAAAACGTTGCCTAATTAAGATCGGGCCAGTAACTTTATATGGGGTGATGAACCGCAACCATGGGTTAACCATACGCTACATAGTCTAGAGATTTACGTTTATTACCGACATTGCGGACGGGGGGTCGTGTTATTGAGATGGGAAATCGCGTTATTAGTACAAAAAAATATTTTAATAATCATGATTTTGTGATAACAGAATCTTTAGTAAGATTCGTATCGCTAGATTTATTTTGTTGGTCTGTTTGTTGAACAGTCTCGTTCTGATTATTTGCCGTGAAATTTTCATGTTGATATTATGTTTATTTTATTGGTTTAATTAGGCTTGAGGTTTGAAACTACTAATATTATAAAGGCAAAAGGAGGTATATGTGTGTATGTTTGTAACTTCTTCACACTCGAACGGCTGAGTAATTTTAGATGAAATTTAGCGCACGGGTAGGGCATTGAGTGGCATAAAAAATATTTTTTGTCTCGGGAGTATGTTTCCTTAGTATAATTCTCTATTTTGACGCGGGCGAAGCTTCTAGCAACAGCTAGTGTATTTGGCTTTTAACAAAATATAATTATGTAGAATAAAACTTTTTTCTTAGTTGGGAAGTCATCCAATGTCAACTCCCTTGTCGCGTGTCAGACTTTTACTGACTAAAATCTACTCCTGTTCCTTTCTTTGCCTTAGTTCCAGGACCCCGGGGTTCACTTTCGCACAACCCATGGATGTACAGTAAGACTGTAAATCTTACAGTGGAGATTGTGTTACATAATATGTATGCAACAAATATTTCCACTGCGTCTATCTGTCTGTTCGCGATAAACTCAAAATAACTGAACCGATTTTCATATGGTATTCACCAATAGTCAGAAAATCAAGAAATTAAAAGATTTCTAACACCAGTGCGAAGTTGGGTCCGGTTGCTAGTATATACTATATACGAGTACTTACATCTAACCTAACGACATTCATGATTATTACATGTATATAAAAATTAAACATATTTAGGCGTTGTAGTACGGGCTCACTACTTTGATACAAAAAAAAGTATTCCAACAGTCAAAATACGAATTTTAAAATACTATATATATACGATTATCACAATTCCAAATAATTCAAAATTCTTAATATAACAACTCGGATCTATCATTCTAATTTATTAATTCCGATGTTTCAATATTCCGTTTTTAATAATAACAATACCGAGTTTTAGTAAATTGAATAACAAAAAGCCCTATTTAATGAAATTATCATTCAAAACACCAAAAATACGAATACGGATTATTAAATTTTATTTTCATTAAAAACCAACATTTAGGATTTAAAGCTTGTTTTTGTCATAATTTATTTTAATGTTCGGATAAATGTAATGCACAAAAATACATCAAAGATGCATATTTTTCCTTAAATACGATAGTAATTGCTGCTCGTAGGTCAACGCAGTGATACGACTCCACCCAGCATGTGGCCAAAAGTATGATCGATCTTATCAATTAATAATCAATTAACTTTCTTGTCTTTAAACGGTCGAATCCAACACCTTTGGACAGTGAAAAATCCCGATGACACCTTGGACAAAATTTACCTAAAATTAACTTAATATCAAGGATGGAATATAATTGATACACACCTTAAAAAACTTAACCGGTGTGCATCGATATTATGCGCATTTTTATGAGGCGAAAAAATTCTTAAATGAGAATTAATTTAAAATTACAATTTTTGCGGTGTTGCTGTAAGCAAAAAAATTAACGAAATATTTTTGGATTTTAAATAAAATAGTTTAAAGATGAACGGGAAGTGTGTTGGGTAGTTTTTTCTTGTTTTTAGAGGACGTTTGGATTCATACTTACAAGGTTTTAAAGTATCTCATAAAAGTGCCTAAAGTTTTATAAAGCTTTATAAATGATATTTATTTTGAAAATAGGGTTTCAAAAACACTTTTACACGTAAATTTTTTCGTCTTTTTAAACAAGATGAGGCCAGTGTTTCTTAGCCTGACAAAAAACATCGAAACACACTCATGGATCGAAGTCTCTTTTAAAGTCCATGCAGCAAACATGTAATGGTCAAACTCCAAGAGAACCATGTAAAGTACTATCTGAGATGGTCTTTTGAAGAAAGAACCACAAAGATTTTGTAGACCTGTTCAGTCAATGCAAGCATGTGTCAGTATTCGTAAAGCTCAACCCAACGATTAGACGAACAATACCGTAGAAAGGACATTTGGGTAAGCCACATAAAGTACTCAACATAGCCAAATATTATGGTAAAATTATAAAAAAGAAAGCAATAATCCACATTGTCCTCACATTTACAATAATAAAAGAAAAAGTTACAAAAATATAACACTTTACGTAGTAAACATTGGAAATTGTAAAATAAAAATAATTGTCAATATCAAAATATACATTATAATATAAATACAAAATGATATCTTCTTTGTATAGGCAACCAGGACTTCCTTCAAAAACTTTTATCGTCTATTAGCCGACTTGGCAACAGTTGTTTTGTCATATAAATTATTTTGGGCCGCCTTTATTCCCTAAGGGTATATAAAATAGCCTATGACCTTTTCTCAAACCTAGCAATACATAAAATAATTCATAAAAGGCGGTTTAACATTTCGGTATTATCAGGGTTTTATAACAAAGACTGCGGCACGAAATTTCGAAAAGCAATAATTATTCTCCCAAATAGATTATCCTGTTTATGTAGGGTAGGAGGGTTAAAAATAGCCTACGTCCTATTCTTAGATCTATAACATACACCAAAAAAAAAAAACATAAAAATCGGTCAAGCCGAATCGAAGGAGTTCGAATACAAAAACTGTGACACGAGATTTTTATACATTAGATAACACTCTACTTACGATACCGCTCGCGAACGCATTTCCCATCATTCACCATAAAAAAATGATCGCAAAAACGATTAATTTTAATCAGAACATGTTCTCTTATCGTTAACATGTCAACGGCATGGTGTTTTTTTTTGCAAAATTCGATGTAAAAGGCAAGAAGATGAATGGTCTCGTGTGAGCGAAAGTTTGCTTCATATTAATTGATATTTTTTAGTTCATTGTACCGGCCGTATCGTAAAAATACAGTGTCAATAAAGCGGCTATGTTCAAACAGTAGATTTGTGCACAGTGAATAAAATCTTTCCTTTTACAGACAAAATTATTGCTTATGACGTGTCGTTTATGGTGATCACCTTAAAGAGATGAACTGTGCTTTAAACTAATGAGTAACATCAATCATTGATTAAAGGGGCAAGTAATTAGCTACTTAATGTTTGTAGCTGCAACATAGTAACGAAAACTTTTTTGTATCGGAAATCACAAAATGTAAGTGCTGTGGTGTGATGTGTGTGTTATGTGAGTGATGTATGGGTCTGTTATGTGTGTGTCACTGTTTTGGTGTACAATCAAGTTTAAGCTATTCTTTCTAATGACTTCTCATGCTCCGGCTGTAGCAAGAGAGTGATAATTTTTTATTGATTAGAATTCACCCGTTTTCCTTCATTTATCCTAGTCGTTCCAGGATCACGGTGACTGTTTTGGACAGTGCTTTCAGGCTTGTCAGTATTTCCTGATAGTTAAAACCTAGGGTTTTTTTAAATCAAGAGACTGATGGATTACTTCTTCGACCACGTCATCGATTAGCATCAGGTAAGATTAAAGTAAATGATTATGAATTATGAGAAAAAAGATAAAAAATCATATTAGCAAATAAAATATATTATATATACATCTTAACTAATAAATATTATAACTTAATAAATATTTAAACAAATTGAAAATAATATTATGTACAAACTGGTAGAAAAAGAATTCATAGGGCATCAAAAAATTCGTCCACATCGATGTCAATGGGAAAAGTGCCCAGAACGCTGGCAGCATTGCCACGCTGAATGGCAATGCTAATTTGTTGACCGAAGAAAAGCCCAGCCCTTTGGTCACGCGAAGAGTCGACCAGCTGTTTGCTGATATCCCGAACAACTCGATGAGCGCTCGGACCCCATCGCCCCAGCAAATAAATGATTATGAATTAGAATAAATTATGAGATAGTGGTCAAACGTGAGGCTATCCATAATAAAAAAGTTGCCTTTTGCGTTTCAGGGTCGTGGTGAATCTTTCGAACAGTCTTGTAGCCCAGCTACCAAAATCTTAAGATTGAATTTTCACGTATCTTTTTCTATCACAATCTAAAAACGGGTTTTTACTCCACAAGGATACAGACAATCATATTTTTTCCTCGATTCAATAAATTGATAAATACATTCTCAATAACGACCAGTAACTGTTTACGACAAATTTATGAAGATTTAATAAAGTAACTGACATTTACCGTGTAGATAAAGGGTGATAAGATCTGTGAGTTGTGTTTTTATATAGCTCGTCGATGAGTTGAAGATTGAAGATGATTAATTTGCCTTAATGTGCCATCAGTCACTAGTGATGTCCATGAAATCGATTGCATTCATGTTTGCAACTGTTTGTTTGGAAATCAACCTTTTATAATTTTGTCAATCAATCAATTTATTTATTTGCTAGAATATGGTACGTCGTTACAGTAAATTTGTTTCAGCATATCCTGCCATAAAATGGCGTGCAAATTTATTCACAGTCAGTGATGTCAATTAATCTAGCATTCAAATTGTAGATTCTATTGATTTGTGTTCTAATATAATATTTTTTAAATTGCAATAGATTGAAACGTATTTTTTTTTTGAACATTGGTCAGCGGTAAGTCTTGTAAACTATTTGGTAAATGGTTGTAAATTATAATCGACATGCAATATTCAGTATTTATGTCGAGTTCGACTATTTGGCCTGTCAGTGTTCGTTTCAAATAAACTGTAGTTGCTATTAAAACAAATACATATTTTAAAAATATATAAACAAGGGAAAGGAAGAACTTGTAGTTTTTAAAATAGTGGCTCACAGCTATCTAAAAATTGTACGTGTATAATAATTATAGCCATTTTTCTGAAGTGTCCAGCGACAACGTTCACTTGCACAAATATTATAAATAGTAATCATAGAGCCACCTAAACGACTGAACTTTGCCACCCAAAATTAAATAAAAACATTCGTTTGGTTTGACCTATGGCACATTACATTTACTTGTATCTAATTATTTAGTCACACAGAACCTTCCACAATAAATATTATTATTATTATTTAGAATTTTGTCATGTCTGTTTTATGATCGTTGTGCTTGGATTGCTTTAATTATGATCAGTGATTTGACACTTTTTTAAATTAATAACTTTTAAAAGAAAATATCTTTCGCAGATACTAATTGAGATCTTTTTATACTTTACTAGATCAAATTCCTTTTCTTTATTTTATTTCCACATTGAAGTTACTTTGAAAAAACACTTTATCAACTCCGAGAAATATATCACCACTGTTAGCCGCAGTTGACTCAAAACCCTATACAATTCTACAAAGCATAAATAAAATGTAAACAAAAAATCGCACTACCAAATCAGACGACAAAATTAACGAGTCCGATTTTTGGCCTCGATGTTAAAGAAAAACACACTGTGCAGCGATAAAATTTCGGCCATACTTCATTCGTTGTATCGAAAACCAAGAATGTACAGCAAACATATTTATTTAGCTCCAACTTTCTCTTCAGTTTAAAAGGTTGGTATTTTTGGTATATATTTTTGGTCGCATTGTATTTAAATTGCATATGTACCGTAAGTTTAGTGAAATGTCTTCAATAGTTCAAGTCGAGATGTTTTGGGGAAATATCTTTGAGTCAGTGACTTCACTGCGCCTTTTTTGGTGGTATGCAATATTAACTTTCTTTTGCGCCGATTGACATACGACTCTGAAACGTGGTCGTTCAAAATGGGCCTCATCAGGAGTCTTTAAGTCACCTAAAGGGTCATGGAAAGGGCTATGTTCGGAGTTTTCTTGCGTGATCGGATGAAAAATAAAGATATCCGCAGGAGAACCAAGAAAGAATCGCCAAACTTAAGTGGCAGTGGATACATTGCTCTCAGAACAGATTGCCCTCTATGACCCAGTAAAAATCGTGTTACTCGATATCCCTAGATACGACTGGTGTTAGATTTTCTGGTTTCTGACTACCCAAAAATACTGTCAAAGATCTACACATGATAGCTGGATTCAACTGTTTAAGATGGTCACCCATCCGCAGAACGACCTCGGCAAGCGTTGCTTAACCTTAGAGTTGGACTTATGGTTGTTATAACGAAGTCAGGCGCTACTTAGCCAGTTAGCTAACTAACCAAAAAAAACATTATTGTAGTTTTCTGACATTGATGGCCCGTCGACTCAGTTCTAAACGAGAGTGCCTTAGCAGTACTCAAAGAAGTGTCTCGAAGATCTGAGGGATCAATTAATCAGATTTATTGTAACATTATTTTTCTCTATTTTCCCTTTTGGGAAAGGCTATAGTCATTCGATCATATCGCCTAGTCTTTCGTCCATGTTTTCTTGCGTCTGTAGTCTTCCGTAATAGTTGTTTCTTTTTGTTTTACATTAGAATGCGGGTGTAACACATTTTAATGTATTTTGAAGTATTTGCCAGCAAATGTATCGATTCAGCCTTCTCAGCAAACTTCGCTGAGGTAGCTAAAACTACAATAAAATTCTCAGCTCCATTTTACCGAGATCGCGCCTATTTCAATGATTCCACATATTATTCCAGTGGCGCAAACACTCGAGATACAAAACTACACCAATTTCACATCACAATATCCACTAGGAATCAATTTGCGAATAATTAAAACTGCCACTGAACTTCACTCGAAGAAATCCCGCCAAAACTCGAGACGTTGTAATAGTACATCACAAAGCTGCCAAGAAAATAAACAAACACCACAGACTATTAAATCAATCGAAGATAATATAAACGTCGGAGTTGTCACACGTAGATAAATAAAGTTTTATTAGAGTCTATAATAATTAAGATAACTCAGTCACCATAATATAAAGTTAATTAGGTTGTTGCAAAACAATATTGTGGTTTTCTAAATTTTTTGAGAGATTGAACTTCTGAATGAATTCTGAAAGATAGAAAGCTCAGTAGATTCAAGAAACTACCAAGGCTGCGGGATGTTTTGAAATGAGTTAGCCACAATACCGTCAAACGGGGTGAATAGGAACGCAGGGGTGAATAGGAACAAAACTTTGGTTAGGTTTTTCACATTAGTATATATTTATATAATTAATTTCTATCAAAGCATCTATTTTTATTACAATTAATGAATAAATAGGAGTACTTAAATGCTGGGAAAAATTGTCAATTAACGTACGATCCCCTTCAAACTTTTGTTCCTATTCACCCCTGCGATCCTATTTACCCCTGCGTTCCTATTCACCCCTGCGTTCCTATTCATCCCATTTGACAACATTTGAAGAAATACAGTAGAGGTATAATAAGTCACTCCTTTTCACTACACCAAAGCAAGAGAAATTGTTTGACGATTTGAACTTTTTGACAATCGTTTTTTTTCTGACAGAATGTGTTTTTTTTTTATTTTCCTTTACACAGTTTGTGCAATTGACCAGTGTCATGGTTAGGAATTATTTTGTTATTGATACAGAATACTTAAGTCAGTCTAGGAGTGGGTTTTTTGTCAGTAAAAGTCTTACACTATCTCCCGCTCTGCCCAATAGCGGGATTTGTCATAAGATGATTTTCCCACCCCGTCCGGTAACCGTCCGGACCTAGCCCAAGTCGTCGACGGCGCGTATTGTTCCACGCGCGCCTCAGGGAGATGTCAGCAAATAGTAGTAGGCTTCGACCCTACTGGGCCCCAAGGGTAGTGTGAAAACGAAACCCGGGGCCCTGGGACGAAGGCAACGAAGGAACAGGATTAGGTTTTTAGTCAGTAAAAGTCTGAAACTATCTCTCGCTCCGCCCAAGAGCGAGATTTGTCATAAGATGATTTTCCCACCTAAAAAAAAATAATCTTACATTAATATTTCACTGTTAATATAGACATGGCCTGACCATCTCTATAGATTCTAAAGCTCCTATTTTCATATCGCCACGCTCAAGCTTCTTTTCTTAGCTGACTACCCTGAGAAGAAACACCGAAACAAACTCAGGGGTCAAACTCTCTTTTAAAGTTCATACAGTTAATATGTAACAGTCAAATCACATGAGAACAATGCAGATTTGTCTGAGATGATGTTTTGAAGAAAGAACCATACAGATTTGAGTGGACCTCCACTAAAGTTTTTAGAAAGAATTCGTAAAGCTCAACCCAGGACTACTAAGGAGCTCAACGACTTAACGAACAATACCAAGGAAAAGACATTTGGGTAGGCCGCAGAATATACTCAAATTGCCAGACATACGAGTACGTTAAAATTTCTGAAAAGGAAAAAAAAAATTTTTTTCATTCATTCATTCAAGAAGCCATACCTGATGAGTGGTGCAACAGTTCCCTGGTGCCCATCTTTAAAAACAAGGGTGATGTGCTTGAATGCAACAATTATAGAGGAATAAAGCTAATGTCACATACTATGAAAGCCTGGGAGAAAGTTATTGAAAGGAGACTGAGAGAAGAGAGTGAAATTTCACAGAACCAATTCGGTTTTATGCCTGGTCGGGGTACAACGGATGCCATTTTTGCTATACGCCAGCTGTGCGAGAAATACAGAGGTGCGCATAAAAACTTGCACATGGTATTCATCGACCTCGAAAAGGCATACGACCGGGTACCTCGTGAGGTTCTGTGGTGGGCCCTTAAGGAGAAAAGTGTGCCTGGGAAGTATGTGCAGTTGATCCGAGCGATGTACAGTCGATGCAGTACCCAAGTCCGGTCTACAGTGGGCAACACTGGCAGCTTCGATGTGGCTGTCGGCTTACATCAAGGGTCGGCTCTCAGCCCTTACCTCTTTCTGATGATAATGGACGCTTTGACGTCGGACATTCAGGAAGAGGCTCCCTGGTGTATGCTGTTTGCCGATGACATTATGTTGGTTGCCGAGAGTGGCCTAGAGGTCCAGAACAGATTGGAGGTGTGATGGCACAGACTGGAGAGTGTTGGCCTGAAATTGAGTAGAACCAAAACGGAATACTTGTTCTGCGATTTCGGTGGTCTCTCTGGACCTATGCCCTTAGCTCTCGCTGGAACGCCCATACCAATCTGCTCCGACTTTCGGTAACTCGGGTCGCTTATCCAAGGAGATGGCGAGGTAGACCGAGACGTATCACATCGGATCAATAAAGGATGGATGAAATGGCGACAGGTCACTGGAACAATTTGTGACCTACGGATGCCCCTCAAGTTGAAGGGTAAAATCTACAAGTCCGTGATAAGACCTGTCATACTGTATGGATCAGAATGTTGGGCCGTGAAAAAGACGGATGAAAAAAGATTGCATGTAGCGGAGATGAGAATGTTGAGATGGATGTGTGGTGTGACGAGAATGGATAAAGTGAGAAATGAATATATTAGAGGAAGTTTGAAAGTGGCGCCAGTGAGTGAAAAGTTGAAGGGGAATCGTTTGTCTTGGTATGGTCATGTAAAGAGGAGAGATGAAACGCATGTTACTAAAAGAGTTATGAGTATACATGTGGATGGGTGGAGAGGGAGAGGGAAGCCAAAGAAAAGATGGATGGATTGTGTGAACAGTGATATGAAAGAAAAGGAACTTAGTGATAGTATGACGGTTGACAGGATAGAATGGAAGAAAAAAACGTGTTGCGCCGACCCCAAATAAGATGGGACAAGGGCAGGAAGATGATGATTCATTGTCTTTCTATTGTCTCTAATTACGGTACTCAAAAGGTTAATCTCACCTCTCATCATAGTCATGTATCGTCCTTCATTTCTTGTCAAAGCTCCCATAAAACAGTAGCTTTAACAGAATCTTTCAATTTTTGTAAGTCAACGTTAAATAAACTATACAGAACAATATTTGCGTCGCATATCGCGGCTAAGCTCACACACGCGACTTCGGTACAATACTTTCAAAATAAATATTTGTTCGACTCAAACTTGGATAGACGTGGGTTTCTTCGACAATGAGATCTTTATTTGTGCTTTACTTTTGGAAGTGAACGTGATCTTGACAATGTTTTGCCAATGTGTCGGTAAAGAGGAAAAAGGAAAGAGCCATCATCTGGATTCTGAAATGCAAATCTACTATGTGTTTTTTTTAGGTGGGAAAATCATCTAATGACAAATCGCGCTCTTGGGCGGAGCGCGAGATAGTGTTAGACTTTTACTGACTAAAAAGTCTGGTCACTCCTGTTCTTTCTTTGCCCCCGGGTTTCATTTTCACACTACCCACGGCCCCAGTAGGCTTCGACCCTGCTGTACCCCTACGATTTGCTGACATCTCCTTGAGGCGCACGTGAAACAATACGCGTCGTTGACTACCAGGCTAGGTATACGCAGAGCCTCGGGTAAAAGCTAGTAATATATAAACCAACAAGATGGCAACAAATCGATTAACGTTCAAAATTAAAGTTACTAATATATTCTTAAGCAGTTGACATTTCCTAATTGGACCAATCGTTAAAGAGTATCTATATTTTTCTGAGTGTATGTTATAT
This sequence comes from Mythimna vitellina, assembly GCA_949316375.1. Lineage (NCBI taxonomy): Eukaryota > Metazoa > Arthropoda > Insecta > Lepidoptera > Noctuidae > Mythimna > Mythimna vitellina. The sequence goes on along the minus strand of OX438701.1, from coordinate 21,995,317 downwards.
AGTAGTATGTATATGGTTTATTTGTAAATCTTTTCTCATATTTGCCTTTTTTGTTTTTTATTGCACCTACTACTGTTTTTCTCTGCATCACGCGAAGGTTGAAAATACCTTAAGCATTAGGTCCACCTCTGTACTTTTGTGTGCATATTATCTAATAAATAAATAATAACTAATTAAACGTAACCACGTACGCTTATTAGCGGGGCCTTATTAAAGAGAAATCAATTTATTTTACGTTAATAATGGACATGGTAATTAATGGGGTGCTGTGGCTGGCGCGGCGCGGGCGATTTACTTAGATAGCCTAGTTAGCGCAGATGAAGACTGTCTCACACAGTCCTCGGAGAAAAAACGTAGCGCGGCGCGGTGCGGTCAGGCGTCGAAGTGGGTTCAACGGCTAGCTAGACTAAAGTTTTGGTTATTACATTTTAGTTCGAAATATCTCTATCTTATTTTCATTATTCCAATGCTATGTTTGCGAATCTTGTTGTCACATTGCCATAGCGTTTTGGTGTTTTGTCTTATATTAGATTGAAGGGACCCTGTTGTGAGACGTCGAGTTGAGCCGCTTCTTGCGTTTGTTATCTCACAAGTATAGATTATTTAAATCAAAGCGGAAGGATTAATCAAACTTGTTTATTTTACAAGTTAAGTTTGTTACAATAAAAGCACGTAACTACGCAACGAAAAAAACAAAGAAACAGATAAGCAAGGAATTATAGACAATGCAATCCAGCGGGTGATGTAGCGGTTTTGATCGCTAAAAGATAATATTATCTTTGTGGTCTTGATTCCGCACTTAGTCCTTATCGGACCATGTGTGTGGGCCATGGCGGCCTTTACTCCAACCAGCCCACCTCATTCCAGCAACAGTTGAGTCTCTTCATTTTGCTCAGGGCGTCCATCAGTGAATTCGGTGCTCTCAAGGTCCGTGTTCTTATCTCACTGACGGCTGTGTACTTGAGGAGCACATGCGCGACAGTTTCTTCTGACTCCATGCATCCTCTGCTCAAAGGGCTACCTGTGTTATTCATTGTGAAGAAGTGTTTGTTCAGGGTGATGGTCCCTGCCATCAGACGCAGGCTGCCTCTGCCCAGTTGTATTTTTATTAGATAATGTTTGTTCCAGTGTAATTGTATAAATAATTTGTATCAAATTATCGTGGCGACATAGGTATTCTGTCTAAAAGAAAACTCGTCAACAAATCGAGAAGACATTATATAAATTTTGAATGCGATCATGATTTCTCTCATCGAATCGTTGCAGTATTAGACCGGTAGGACTGTAAGTTGCATTATATTTCTCTTTGTCATACGCACACGTGCTCATTTTGTATCATTTTTTTTTAAATTGATGTAAACCAGTGCTTGACTGCGATGCCACCTGATGGTAAGCAGAGATGCAATCTTTGATGGTGAGGCGCACTAGTTTATTAAGAGCCTATTCAGGACCGTTGAAGTTTCAACAACGTAAGGGTGGATACTCACCGTACGTCGGGTTGTCCGATGGTAGAAAGGAGATGGTGGAATCAAGTCATGCAATCCAAGCCTAGAACTAATTCTTTGCAGAATAAAAACACTATTGTTTTTGCATTACGAATTACTGTCATAGATTTTCGCAAAGTATTGCTTTTAAAGTGCTTTTGTAATCTCAAGTGTTAGATTCAAAGATTGAGAGAATTTTATTTCACATAAATTATTTATAGGCACTTTTGAAATATCGAGAAGTCAGTCAGAAAATTATGCTAATTGCCCTTCCAAAGCGTAGATCTTTACGAAGAAGAATGTGCAAGAAACTCCATACATTACCTGCGCGCGTTATTTAACCGCGCGTCTAAACACAAGCACGTGTGAGTTCACCATCATCATCGCGTGCGCTACTAACTGCTCCGAACAGTTACAATTAAATTGGATACTCTTTATAAGGACGCCATTGGATGCCGCCTAGCTCTGCGTTCATTGTTTGTCCTGATAATATCTGTTGGTTACAAATTAATTTAGAAATATAACGATTTCGGCTCGTAAGTTAAAACGTGTTTGATAATTGAATGTTTGTTGAAGTTATGTTAACCATGGAACATATTCCTTTATGTTATCCGATAATCCCCCGTTATTTTGCTAGTTACTAGTTGTTTATGTAACGTTGGTGTAAGGGTGAGCTTGGGTTTTCATAAATAAACGTTGAATGTATTGTGGCCACGTGCTGTGAGGACGGCTTGTGACTTTGTGACCATGCATAGTGGTATATTTTTATGAGTGGCCTTTCGCAGGTCAACCTATGAGGTTATCGTTGGCTTGACCGGAATTGTTTGTGGTGCTCTTAATATATTAGTCTCTAGGTAGTACTTACAAAAACTTACAACTAAGTGACTCACGTTGTACGAAATCAGAAATCAGAAACGTTTATTTCAAATAGACCAATTACAGGCACTTTTGAATTGTCAAAATGTCGGTCAGTCAAAAAAATATAAAAAAGTAAAGCTAAATTGCACGTATGTCTTGAGGGGTATGGAGTTCAGCTAAGGGTGTCGCTCGGATGAGGACAGTAAGGGACAAAATAGATCGAACACAATGACTTTAGAGAGGATGCCGCCGAGGCCGATCCAGGAAGAGGTGGTGAGATGACCTACACACCCGCCGTTAGAGCTGGTTTGAGATAGCTCCTTAAAAGAATGGAAAAAGTTGAAGGAGGCCTTCGGCCAGCAGTAGCAAAGTAGAGGGCTAATAAAAAAAAAAACTGGGCAAGTGCGAGTTGGACTCGCACTCTAAGAGTTCCGCACAAACTTATCTATCTATGTAAAGAATTTAATTCCCGATTGGAGTCTCGAAGTTTTTTTTGTTGCGTAACAACAAAATTGTTGTTTTCATATTTATTCCTATAGCTGTACTATAAGACTTCGCTTTATGCAAAATTTCAGAATTCTGGGACAACGGGAAGTACCCTAGAATTTTGATTTCCTTGAGAGTGTCGAAATATAGTTTTAAACGACCGCATTTTTTTTTTCATTAACTTAGAAGTTTGATTTTTTCACAGCAGGACCACAGACGTGAGTATATGGTTTTAATTTCAACTCACGCGTTTCCGAGATAAAGGATCTTGACAAACAGATGGACAACAAAATCATCTTATAAGGGTTCCGTATTTTCTTTTTGAGGCACTAGTACCTAGATAGGTAGGAACCCTAAAAATTGAAAATTAAATATATAAAAAGAGAAGGTCTGACTCACATACTCATCAACACCTAGCTTAGATACTTGATCCTAGAACTGATTTTTTCACAGGTGTTATTTTCAAGACGTAGACGAGGAATATGAACGAACGTTTTTGAAATTTAACCCTTGAAAGTTTGATGCAAGCGAAGCCGCGAGCATAAGCAAGTCCCTACAGAAATACAGAGATATCTTTTATAGAGAATACCAAGTGTCGTAAATTGCCAATTTCTATAATACAGAAGTACTTTTTAAACTCTATCAATTTAAATTCAAACTAAATCAATTTGTGTATTGGTCATTAATATCGTTTAGTTTGGCTCCTATCTATTCAGACATTCTTTAAGTACGTCACTAAAGACCAGTCATGGCGCGTACAGATAATCTTGCTACTGCTCTCTAGGCCAGCCTTAGATACGTCAACCATCATCTGGCAGTCAATATCTACGTGACTAAAAAGAAACATTGCCTACAAGACATAATTTCGTCCCCCCTCTGAGATATCACACATCATGCGTCCTTTCAGGAAATACAAGGCGTTATTTTAGTACTTATTTATCATTTATTTAACAGTATTACGTGCATATTTACACTTCATTATCAAAATGAAAGACAGGCGTGTTTTATGTGAGCATAAACCCTTTTCGTATCACTTCCAAATCGTTTTAAGACTGTCTTTGTTAAGGCGACGTTATATCTCTGTGGTGATTTGTGAAAGCTTTATAAAACACTGCTTTTAAAATACTTGAATTTGAGGCATAGAAAGGGTTGGTTTAATGAAACAATGTGGTTGGATGACCACTGGATATGAGTAGCCAAAGACAGAGCGATTAAGCCAGAGCTGCAGGATTGTTCGAAAGAATACTAAGGGCAACTAAAGGAACACAGGTTCGTTTTCGTCAGTCAAAGTCTAACGTTCTCTAGCTTTGATCCATCTTTTTATTTTATTTTGGTGGATCGCGTTTTTTATAATGTTTTTCAGAAGTTATTCGTAAATGCTATGTACACCCTTATTGTCACAAATATCAGAACAATGGTAAAGCGCTTTTTTTCTGTACTGTTAAATATCTATTGATGTTACCACATCAACAGATATTTAACAGTACCTACTACCGTAGGTACTCTAAATAAATTTTTGACCTCAAAAGAAAAATAATGGAATCGATAATAGTTTTGCGAAATGTCTTTAAAATAGAAGCGGTTTATTTTAATATAGGCAACCACAATTTTCAAACGGTCCAGTTGGGTAGGTCTAACTCTGAGAAAGAGGTCAATCGTCGGATCCAACTCGGTTGGGCAGCGTTCGGGAAGCTGCGCGGTGTCTTCTTGTCCAATATACCACAGTGTCTCAAAATGAATGTCTATGACCAGTGCGTGTTGCCAGTGATGATATATGGCTTCGAAACGTGGTCGCTTAAAATGGGCCTCATCAGAAGGTTCAAAGTCACTCAAAGGGCAATGGAAAGAGCTATGCTCGGAGTTTCCTTGCATCACATCAGAAATGAAGATATCCGCAGGAGAATTAAGGTTACTGACATAGCCCGAAGAATCGCCAAACTTAAGTGGCAGTGGGCAGAGCACATTGCTCGCAGAACAGATGGTAGATGGGGACGAGAGGTTCTGGAATGGCGACCACGTACCGGAAGACGCAGCGTTGGAAGGCGTCCCACAAGGTGGGCCAATGACCTGATAAGGGTCGAAGGAATCCGATGGTTACGAGACGCACAAGACCGGTCATTATGGTTACACTTGGGGGAGGCCTATGTCCAACAGTGGACGTCTTTCGTCTTTTTCTTGATGATGATGATGAACCACAAGTTTCAGTTAATCATTCACAAGACATCCAGGTTGTTCCGCCATCTCTTCCATCGTCTGCCGCAACCCCACATCGATGAGAATCCGCTTAAAAAAACGCGATCCACCAAAATAAAATAAAAAGATGAATGCTCAAAACAGTCTTGGCTTTAAGTTGATGCAAATTATATCTTGCCCAAAGTTTACTGCTTAAAGTTTACGAGTTTCAAACGGAGTGTTAACATTAAGATAGTGGCTTTAAATGTCGCTTAAAACACTCCTTTTAAATGCAATGTTTGAACGAAATTAATTTAGCATGATGTTTGTATCACAAGGCGTTAACAGTAACACATTAACTTTTTATGTAACTTTAATCTGGGTTTTTGGTGGCTCGAATAGAGGTATGCATTTTACGATTTCGCTTTGACAAATCTTCATCAATGCTAGTTTTTAAGGTATCGGGAATTTCTGGTACGGGAAAAACCGTGTTGCTATGACTCCGCTGTCCGTTTGTTTGTCACCAGGATGTATCTCATGAACCGTGATAGCTAGATAGTTAAAATTTTCAGAATATGAATTTCTGTTACCGTTACAACAATAAATACTAAAAACAGAATGAATTAAATATTTAAGTATTTTTATATTCCTCTTAGAGCAGTGGTGGCCGAGTGGTAACGGCCCTTACGAGTTGTAGGTCGTAGGTTCAAACCCAGCCAGGCGCATTACTTTGTCTAATTTATTTCGTCACCACTGCTCTTAAAACGGTGACGGAAAACATCGTGAGTTTTTTTTATTGATTTCAAACTAGTGCTAGACGGTGACCCCAACTTATGAGTAAGCAGTGATGCAAACAATGATGGTGAAGCGCACTAGTTTATTAAGATTCACTCTAGCTTTAAAGACACCTAAATTATAATCGGACGGCAAGACCGCAGCAGGAACATTGTTCCAGTCCTTCGAAGTACGCGGTATAGACGACGAGACGAAAAGCTTAGTCGGGTTGGGTTGTCCGATGGTACAAAGGAGATAGCAGAATAAAGTTATGCAATTCCCACGCACACACTCCAAAATGCAGACCAGCTTAATATAAGATAACATTTTCGCTTACCAACAATTACAGTTCTGGACAGGTTAACCACTTCGACCGCCTAGTGTCACAATAAAAACCCGAAGCATTCGACCTGAGTGTCAACTTTCTTCTTTGCAGACCATCAGTGAGTACGGCCAAAGATACCGCGCCCACCTATTGATTTATAAGTGCCCGCACGCATGTGAGGTCCTGCGATACGTCTTGAGATATCCGATTTGTGAAGAAAAGAATTAAGAACTACTTTTGGAGACTAGAGGACTTGAGGCGGTTCACCTTTTGTTTTTTGGGTTGAGAGTGTAATGGACTTATTTTTTTTTTCTGTCTATTTATTAAGTTGCACTTGCTATATTATGTTTCTGCACCACGCTAAATTTGAATTGTAGAAAATGCCTAAGGCATTCAATCCATTTTTCTACAGTGTTATTTACTAGTACACAAAGTTTTAGTAAATTTGTAAATTCCAGGCTTCGTTTTTGATAATGATGTTAGGTAAATGTTAATTTGATTCATTAGAATTCAAATATTTAAACTTCTATAAAGTTTCATGAATCATTCAATACATGTAACAGAAGTGTATCAAAAAACCAACCAAGTTGTTTCTACCGAGACTTATCACTGAGAAGTCAACCATTTCATTTTATTGCTCCCATTATTTTTCCAAAGATAACATAAGCAGCTAAATGCCACCACACAGCAAAACCTGAATACATTAAAGTAGCGATAAAAACAGTAAAAATTGAGTTATTTTTACTTATTGACGATAATGGCTAAAGCACGGAAGTTTTATGCTCTTTGAATGAACTTTACACATAATCTAGATGAAAAAACGTATTCATTCATTCATCCTGAGACGGGTTTATCGCAACGTTCCAATCTCGTGTGCCTTATTCATTGAAATAAGACAACAAATCTTGCCCTTTGCGAAGCGATGTTTTAAGAAATATTTTCGTTGTAATCTTTTATGCTGTATTCCAAATTCGAATTTCTGCACATGTACCGATTTCAGTGTATGTGAAGGTAAGTATTCTTATTGTTTTTAAAAGAAAAATAAAAACACTTATCAATTAAAACTAATTATAATATACACTAAAGACAAACTAGCTCCTAGCTAAATATGGCGTCTGAAAATTCCTCCGCATCACTGTCGATTGGAAGTGTGCCTAAAAGACTATCGGCATTGCTACGTTGTATGGCATTGTTGTATAGTTGTATGGTTTGCTCTTGCAGCGGAAGGCAGGGAGACGTTATTTCTCCGAAACTGTTCACGGCAGTAATGGAGGATGTCTTCAAGGTTCTGGAATAGAGAGGGCTAGGCATTAATGTCAATAGTGAGTACATCAGTCACCTTCAGTTTGCCGACGACATAGTAGTGATGGCTGGGACTACGGAGCAGAGGAACTCAGTACAATGCTTGGTGATCTCAGAAGACCTTCCGAAAGAGTGCGACTTAAAATTAACATGGACAAAACCAAAGTCATAGTAGCACCCTCTCCTATCAAGATCGGAGACTCTACACTCGAACTCGTGGACGATTACGTTTATCTGGGACAGATAGTCCAGTTGGGTAGGTCTAAATTCGAGAAAGAGATCAATCGTCGAATCCGACTCGGCTGGGCAGCGTTTGAGAAGCTGCGCGGTATCTTTTCGTCCAATATACCACACACCCAAAGGGCTATGGAAAGGGCTATGCTTGGAGTTTCCTTGCGGGATCGAATCAGAAATGAGGATATCCGCAGGAGAACATAGCACGGAGAATCGTCAAACTTAAGTGGCAATGGGCAGGGCACATTGCTCGCAGAACGGATAGACGTTGCGGCTGAAAGGTTCTGGAATGGCAACCACATACCGGAAGACGTAGCGTTGGAAGGCCTCCTACAAGGTGGACCGATGACCTGGTAAGAGTTGTGGGAATCCAGTGGATGCAAGACGCACAGGGCCGTTCAATGTGGTGACACTTGAGGGAGAACTATGTCCAACAGTGGACGTGACGATGATGATGGCAATACTTCATCTCTGATTGAGGAAAAAGTCAGTCCTTGGGTCGTGCGAAGCGTCAACTAGGCGTTTGGATAATTCTATAAATAGTGTATGAGCACTCAGACCCCACGGCCCAAGAGCTTCAACCCCAAACAGCTTTACAATATGACTGCCAGTAGGTATTGCTAAATATGCTGCGAATTTTTCGAAGGAGTTACCGAAGCTCTCGTAAAAAGGGCAACTAAAGTAAAACTGTGAGTTTTAGTCATTAAAAGTTTGACGCTCCCTCTCGCCCCACCCAAAGCGGGAGAAGTTATGTGTTGATTTCCACCATAAAAATGTATTTTTTAATGTAACTTTATCAAAAACTCCGCGAAACTAGCTGTAACTTTCAGATTTTATTTCTAAAATACTTATTTAGTTTACTGATTATAATTTAGGTGTCTTAAAGGCTAGAGGGAATAAGCTCTTAATAAACTATTGCGCCTCACCATCAACGATTGCATCACTACTTACCAGCAGGTGGGATCGCAGTTCAGCACTAGTTCTTATCTCTTTCCGTATCAAGCATGGATGGAGAGAATGATGAATAAGTTAAATATAAGTAAAAAGTAAAATCAGTAATCAGTTACTAATTAGTACTTCGTTACTTACAAATTATTGTAGAAACTCCGCATAAACGCATTTCCAAAAGCACGCTGTTTAAACTCAAAAAACATCGTCACCTAATTATCTTTAATCACTCTTTCCGGGTACTGCAAACATTAACCGGACAATATCAATAAAGTATTCTGACCAAATCGTTAGTCTTAACAATCTGACCAATCTCCTGTGGACCACATTCTCCTTATAAGGCAGGTACAGAAGATGCGTCGGTATTGGTATGCACTCGAAAGTACTAATTGTGGACCCGCGCCTTTTTTGTTCATCGTTTTTTAGGGCCCGATGTTCCGGATTGCTTTAATAATATGTAGCGGTTTGTCGGTAATAATAGTTATGTTGGTATAAAAAACTGGGTAAGTGCGAGTCGGACTCGCACCCTGAGGGTTCTGTACAAACTTACATAAGTAAACAGTTCTATTCCCGAATAGAGTCTCGAAGATTTTTCCGAATTGCAAAAAAAAATTATTTTAGTAACAACAAATTTACAGTTTACAGACCTGTGCTATATAATCCCTTGCTTTACGCAAAATTTCAGGATTCTGGGTCAACGGGATGTACCCTATGAATTTTGACTTCCTCGAGAGTGTCGAAATACGTTTTTTGAGACATAAACGGCCGTATCTTTATTTTTCGTTAATATAAAAATTTGATTTTTTACAGCTTCAAGAGATCGCCACGCATTCCCGAGATAAAGGGTCTTAAGAGACAGACAGACAGACAAACAGACAGACGGACACAAAGTGATGTTATAAGAGTTCCGTTTTTTCCTTTTGGGGTACGGAACCCTAAAAATGTAATAAGTTGCTAAGTGTCGATGGAAATGATTGAAATTAATAACAATTATACTAGCTGCTGCTTATTAGTTCAAGGGAACATGATTCCAGAACCAAAAGAATCATATGTGCTTGTCCAGGAAATGGTCTATCCATGTATCGAGTTTCATCGAAACCCATACTGTCTGCACCATTACAATAGCTGGTCCGGACGAGTAGGAATGGCAGGTAGCCGTCTCCTTCTGCGAAGCAGTAACGCTGGCCAAGGAGGGAACGAACATTCTCACGCCCCAGCCGCCAAGACCCCGGCCCAGCCTACCTGCTACGGTAGACTTGGGCTTGCGGACGTCGAGTAATGAGTAGCTCGCCGTCCGACAGTCATAATCGACCCGGCCGAGCCCAGTAGTCGACAGCGCGTCGTGATCCACGTGATCCTCAAAGAGATATCAGCAAAACCAGCCCGCCTAGCAGGGCTGATCTCCTCTAGGACCGCAGGGATTTTCTAAAAAGGAAATCCGTAGTCCTAGAACGCAAAGGGCAACTTAAGGACACAGGTGTGGTTTTTAGTCAGTAAAAGTCTGACATGCCATTCCATTCCACCTAGACCGGGATAAGCTATTGGATGATTTCCCACCTTATAAAAAAACCTTAACAATAGCCTTGTGCCTTTAAGTTGTGACGTCATTTTGCTATTTGCGCAACCCATATTTAGCTTGTCAACAGTAAACGTCTTTTGGCTGAAATAATCATGTTCATGATGTGAATATTTCTCTTAACGAAAGAAATTATAGCTGAGAAAGCACTGGTTACCGTTAAAGTAAGCCGGTACAACTCATTCTTGTATGACTTACAACACGTCAAGCTTAAACAGCAAACCAGCAACAAAAATCTATTAATTTGAAAAAAACTTCCCCCATAATTTTTAATGATTTATCGTGCAAATTCAGCTCCCAAAACTGCAGCCATTTACGCGATCGTTCATTAACATGGTCTTTACAAAAAATATGATGGCACATAACAACGCGACTCACGTAAGAGTTTTTGAAGGAAAACCTATTAAATTTTATGAGTCTTTTCCATACTTGCCCTGCTCCAATTTTTTGTGTGGCCGTTTATTTGATGTATAAAGACGCTGGATGTGGCATGAGGTTACAACGAACAAGAATCATTTGAAAGCGAGTGTCAGACTTGTACTGGCTAAAACCCATACGTGTTACCTAATTACCCTTTCGTGGCGCATATCCTACCATTTATAATTTAAGTCTTTTGTTGTTATTTGTTTTTATTTTTAAGGTATGCACCATGTTTGACGTGAATAAACACTTTTTCTTTCTTTATTTTTTCTTTCTTTCTTTCAAAAACTCACCTGTGTCCTTTAGTAGCTCTTTGTGTTACAGGGTCATGGTCTCTTTTTTAAACATAACCGTAGAAGCAACTGCCCGGTAACAATAAGCTTTGTTTAGCAGCGTAAATTTTATACATGTTTCTGTTCTTGAAAATAGGTAAAAAAAAACAAACATTGGATTTACCGATGAGAAATGTCTTACTTAACTTTATACTTAGGTACTCTATATGGGAACAAAATTTTCTCTGAAAAACGTAGGGTTCATAATATATTCCGTCTTCGTTTTTATATTAAGGTATCCTTTTATAAATATTGTAATCTTGGTGTACAATAAAGCGTATATAAATAAACTAGCTTCTGCCAGTAACTTCGCCCGCGTGAAAGTCGGTTTATCTATACAAAATTTGGATCCCCGTTTCATCCCCTTAGGGGGTGAATTGCGGAAAATCCGTTCTTAGCGGATGTTTATACCCTATAAGGAACCTATTCGCCAAATTTTAAGTTTGTAGTTTTTATAGTTTCTGAGATTTCGTGATTAATCAGTGAGTTGTATTTCACTTTTATATAATTATATAGATAAATAAATATTTACTCATGAAATGGGTGGAGAAACCTGGGGATCTTATCTTATCTTATCTTGTTGTGGGGCTGGCCCTGGGCCAGAGCACTTCGACCCTTCTGGATCTTTTGTGCTGTTCCCCTCCTGTCTACTCAAACCCTAGCCCTCCGTGCACCTTCTTCATGAGTCCCAGTATGGCTTTGATGGGGCTGAGCCTGTAGTCCTCTGGTCTTGGATATGGTGGATGGGGATTCTTCAAACTGTTATTTTTACTGCACTTCCAGGAAGTTATAAACTACGCTCTTCCCTGAAATACGGTAGGTGATTCACCCTTCCAGTTGTCTTACATCTTCGTTTCTCACAGGCGGTTTGGACACTGGCGCACAGATCTTGATACTCATAAAATTTTATGTGTTTCAGACAAAAGAGAATTTTGTTAATTAACCGCTCTGCTCGCTCGCTTCGGGGTGCACTTTCTTGTAGTGATAGATAATACTGCTTTTTTATCTACACACGAATCTTAACCGCCTGTAACATGTACTTGCGTACTTTTGGAGAAGAAATGTAATGTATTTTTCGTGTATTTTGGATTCCTTGATGTTGTATTGTGACAATTTGTTGGTGACTTGGGATTTACAGTTATACACTTTAAACCTTTATGTAGTGAGGTAAATAAGCAGACAGCCCGCCTGATGGTCTCCTTTCATATTAATATATTCAGATTTTAAACGCCTAATCACACTATCACATCACACTAATTCGCACTAATATATTTTAATACACTAGCTTCAGCAGTGCGTGTAGCCAGTGATGACATATGGTTCCGAAACGTTGTCGCTCACAATGGGCCTCATCAGAAGGCTCAAAGTCACCCAAAAGGCAATGGAAAGGGCTATGCTCAGAGTTTCCTTGCGTGATCGAATCAGAAATGAAGTTCAGGAGAACCAAGGTTGCCGAAATGGCATTAAGAATCGCCAAACTTAAGTGGTAATGGGCAGGGCATATTGCTCGCAGAACGGATGGCCATTGGGGCCGAAAGGTTATTTAGAGCGATCGCGTACCGGAAGACGCAGTGTCGGAAGGCCCCTTCCAAGGTGGTCATCTTATGACATCCCCCGCTCTTGAACGGAGCGGGAGATAGTGTCAGACTTTTGCTGATTAAAACCTACTAGTTTGTTGCCTTTCGTACCAGGGCAGAGTCTTCCTTTCAGAATCAGACTCTTGGCCCCAGTAGCCTTCGACCCTGCTCGGCCTCTACAGTTGCTGACATCTCCTTGAGGTGAGTGTGGTACGCGCCGTCGACGACTTGGGTTCGGTCCGGACTGTTACCGGACGGTCGGACAGGAAGCTACCCATTTCTTGCCATCGGCAAACTCACGCCTATGGTGGCCGGAAATTGGGATCGAAATCCCGGCGGTGGTTAGGGCGTGAGGACCGTTGCCTGACACAATCGGCTGCCTCCTTTGCTAGCATTACTGCTTCGCAGAAGGAGGCGACCGTCTGCCACTCCTCCTCGCTCCGGACCATGGCCTGCACCAAGGCCCCGGCGTTGCTCTGTCCAGGCGGGGCACACCTCCACCGTGTGCTCCACCGTCCTCCGGCGGCCCACACAATGGTGACATCTGGGCAAGTAGTTAGATCTGGGATTTAATCCCAGGGCTAACCCTTTGGCCCATCCCTTCGAAGAATACTGTTTTTTAGGGCAGGAAAACCATTAAAATCTTCTCCTGCCCTGGGTAGAGCAAGAGGGAGTAAGTATCAGATCTTTACTGAGTAAAACCTTCCCGTTTTCTTTTAATTGTCCTTTGAGTTCCAGGGACTCTTTCGAAAAATCCCGTAAATATATAATACAGGTCTGATATTACGTAATTAACATAGATTAATTATGTCTATCGCCTCTTTTCCCAAAGGAATGAAGATATTTTCTAACGTACATCATCAAACATTTAATGAGTATACAAAAACAGTTAATACAATATATTGTAGGAGACTGGTGCCTAAGCTAGGTTCTAGGCTTGTGTTTCAGGACACCAGGTTCCCACCCCTTAACTTTTATATAACCTAGATTATGTACTAACGCGCTAACGATTAGTAAAATATGAAGACAATAATATGTTTTATTTTAAGTAAAAAGGTAGTGTTAGTATAATATATGCGTAGTGTATATGAGTGTGTGTGAATGTGTGCAGATGTGTGTATGTGTGTTTGTGTGGTTTTAGTTACCTAAGAATGATTAGACTATATTAGTATGCATATGTAATTGTATACTAGTTATATTTTATCATAATCATCATCATTATTGCAGCCGATGGTCATCGTTCCACTTGTGGGAGACCTTCCAACGCTGCGTTTTCTGGTACGCTGTCGCCACTCCAGTACCCTTCGACCCAACAACCATCTGTTCTGCGAGCAAGACAACGTTATGTTTCATGCATATTGCAAAATCTTGCATTACGGAGTATCTAATAAAACATGAAGTTGTATAAATAACAACGTTAAACAAATAATTAAAATTATTAAAACAGGTAGCCGAGCTAGCCAATCCAAGGTGTAGCGACAATCGTGAGGAGTCGTGATTGGCTAATCTTATTAAAGGTCTGTTGTTCATTGATAATTTATTCATGAGAATGCCAGTTCAAATATACAATGGTATTTATATAGTATTTAGTTATGATTTTATGTTGTGTACGTACAAATTATTGCTAGAAGTTACTTGGAGGTTTAGGTTTGTGCGAACTTCTATAAATTAAATTAATGCTAATGGAACTATTTGCATCATGAATAATAATTTCTATAATAATTATTAAAATACGATTTATATATATAAATTTTTTTATTGTTATAAACTAGTGCTTAACTGCTATCCCACCTGATGGTCAGTACTGATGCAATCATTGATGGTGAGGCGCACTAGTTTATTAAGAGCCTATTCACTCTAGCCTTGAAGATGCTTAAATTATAATCGGACAGGAAGACCGCAACAGGCAAGTTGTTCCAGTCCCTCGATATATGGGGTATAAACGATGAGACGAAACGCTTGGTCCGGACTGTGGAGAAAAAAATTTACAAGGTTTCGGCAATGTTACAAGGGATCTTGAAAAACTGCCAATATGTCAGCGAAGACGGTTGTCAAAATGGCAAAATATTTCAAATTCCATACACACCTCAAACTCACTACTGCTACCACCGGCTTCACCCGCGTGATAGTAGTAAATTATCCTAAGGGAACCACTTCCGAAATACACAAAAATCGAGTCTTATCTGGTATTTCAGGATATGCTCTACTTGTATCCGTTCAACTGTTCGAGTGTGAAGAAGTAACAAAGGTAAACTGTAGGGGCCTACAGCAGGGTCGATGCGCGCTAGGGCCCCAGGGAATTTCTGAAAGGAAAAAATAACAGGTGTGGTTTTAGTCTGTAAAAGTCTGACATATCTTTCCGCTTCACTCAAAAATGGGAGAAGTGGATGATTTCCTACGTCGAAAAAAACCCTGTAAATTTAAATACAATATCTAGGTGCAGCTTTTCCTGGAAAATGTTTTTGCTCTCATTAATTTGAAACTAAAAAAACAATAAAACATTTAAGTGACCTGACGATGGCACGATGAACAGTTAAAAATCCAGAGACCGGCAGTCGCAGGAGATGGTGTCAGAAAAACTGTTTTTAATTACTTATCCCTGTTTGGTGTCCATTAGCCAGAACGAGGCGAATGATTTGCAATAAATATTTTATTTACAACTGTACGTGATTCATTGTTGATTGCTTTGATGCTGCCATATTTGATAATATGCTTTTGTTTTAATGAGATCAGTGATTATACACTAAGGCTTCAGCAACATAGATCACATACATACGCTACGGCAGGTTATACAGAAGAACGAGGAGTATAATCTCTGCCTAGCGTTTGTGGACTATGAGAAAGCCTTTGATTCGATCGAGACTTGGGCTGTGCTGCAGTCTCTCCAACGGTGCAAGATTGACTATCGGTACATCGAGGTGCTGAAGTGTTTGGGTCAAGGTCAAGGTGGACCGATGACCTGGTGAAGGTTGCGGGAATCCGATGGATACAAGACGCACAGGACCGTTCTTTGTGGCTACATTTGGGGTAGGGCTATGTCCTGCAGTGGACGTCTATCGGCTGAAATGATGATGATGATGAGTGATTATACAGATGAAACCATGACAAAATCAAAAATTCGAATCACGTGACGTATACTATTCTGCACTGGGCCTGCATAGTGGATTACGGCCTATTCCCTCTCATATATTTAACTTAAGAGTGAATATGTTCTTCTAAGTAAGCGCGTTCCATCGTCGACCACATCGTCGCTTTCCATCAGGTGAGATAGCGGTCAAGCGCGAACATACCAAGAAAAAAAAAATTTGAGGCCTGAGTCCCAGCCATGGAAACATTATAAGGTTGACTATTTTATGAACAGGCAGTTTATAAAATGCTTTGGCATTATAACGTAAATTAAGACAAGTTCTTAATTCTAAATTCTTGATGGAGACATATGGTATTAGTATCTTTTATATCATGAGAAGTGGAAGAAGAGAGCAGTGGTGGCCGAGTGGTAACGGCCCCGACTTACGAGTTGTAAGTCGCGAGTTCAAACCCAGCCAGGCGCAGTACTTTGTGTAATTTATTTCATCACCACTGCTCTCAAAACGATGAAGGAAAAAATCGTGAGGAAACCGGCATGTTCTAGAACCAAAAATTCGAAAACATGTGACATTTACGAATCCGCACTGGGCCCGCGTGGTAGATTACGGCTCATTCCCTCTCCTAGAGAGGAGGCCTGAGTTCCAACAGTGGGAATATTATAAGGCCGACTATGCTATGCTATATCATGAGAAAAGTTTTTCAACGTAAGAATGTAGATAGCTGATGTTACCAGCCAGTTTGCCACAAGCCCACATTCTAAAAAAAACTCAACGTGACTTCCAAAATCATTATATAATATTTAGATTTTGCTGCACCTGTCCACCATGTCATAACACTATCACTATCTCTTTTATTATTATTATTGATACGCACGCACTTGACCACTATATCACCTGATGGAGAGCGACGATGTGGTCAACAATGGAACCCACTTTTTTTTTTTTTAATTGATATAAATCAGTGCTTGACTTCGATCCCACCTGATGGTAAGCGGAGATGCAATCACTGATTGTCAGGCGCACTAGTTTATTAAGAGCCTATTCACTCTAGCCTTAAAGACACCTAAATTATAGTTGGACGGGAAGACGCAGCAGGCAAATTGTTCCGCTTGCCTAGAAGTAACCTATTCAGACCATAGGAAACACAAATTCTGACGAGAAATTCCACATCTTAGCTGTAAACACAATTTAGTGCTCAAACTCACTAAATTGAATGTCGTTCTTATCTAACCACAGATAATCACTAACTTACTGTTACATTCTACTCTACAGAAATAAAATTCCTCACAATTCGTACAAAACCATGCAATCTTCATAAATACTAATAGGTGTACTTTACAATAACAACGACAGGTTACGACCAAAGGTTATCTGCGGTCGAAGATGAGCCTACTTTCACTTGCCAAGCCTTTCTGCTGACCACCTTATTCATCACCTTAACACACGCCAATTCCAGTCTTATTACAATGTCACAAGGTTCATACAACATGCAAATGCTCTTGGTAATTAAATAATCTGTTTTGTGCGATACCTTCGCCAATGAATTTTGAACTTTACGTCCTTGTGTTAAAGGTCTCCAGTTTCGGTTAATCAATTTTAAAATCGGGTTGTTGCACTTTTTAGGAAGTCGAATTAATATATGGAAACAATCTCTTCGTCTTATTAGGGTGTTGCCTGGGGGCACTTTTTATGTTCAACCCGAGTCGTTTAGGGTGTTCAAAAATGGGTGAAAGATAGATGGTGCTTTCCTTTCTATTTGCATTAAGGTTTCCTTTAAGAGATGAGCAGAAACGGGTACGTTGTGTCCTGAAATGGATTTTTTTCCACTAGATGTTGTTAGGATATCACGCTCAATATACTTAGCCTTTTCCCAACTATGTTGGGATCAGCTTCCAGTTTAACCAGATTCGACTGAGCACCATTATTGTACATGGAATGACTACCTGTCTAACCTTCCCAACCCTGTAACTTGGCCAGACTGGGTGTCAGATTTTCCGGATACTGACTTTTTTTTAGTTGGGAAAATCGTCCAATGGCATCTTCCGCCCTTCGGCACTGACTAAAAACCCACTCCTGTCGCTTCATTGCCTTCGTCCCAGGGTGCCAGGTTTCACTTTCACAGTGACCTGTAACGACTTTGAAGTCGAAGATCCGTTCCTCTGACTTGTGCTGGAGTTTTGACCTACTAGTTCTAGTTTTGGCGAAATCTGTCTATATAGTTCATGAATCCCATTATCTCCATCGTGGTCTGCCGCGATCCCGTCTCACTGTCTTAAGGAACCAACTCTGTGCTACTTTGGCCCACAGTTTCTCGAGCATGAGGCAGACTTGTCCTGTCTAGTTCTATTTAAGTTGGGGAGTCTTTTGGGCCACATCAGCTAAACACTCTTATCTTATAATAAACTCCTCTCTATTTTTTTTTCAATAAAGTTAGGATACATTGTAAATTATTAAATTTGGATAAGATTTAGTGTTTTTGAAATGATTCATTCATAATATGTAGTCGATGGGGCCGAAAAGTTCTGGAGTGGCAACTAAGTACTGGAAGACACAGCTTTGGAAGGCCTACGAGGTGGACCGATGACCTGGTAAGGGTTGTGGGAAACTGATAGATGCGAGAAGCACAGAACAGAAGCTTATGTGCAACCGTGACTGAAATGATAATGATGATGATGAAAATTTGTTTTCGGTGTTTGCGATTGTTTGATGAAATTATAAATATGCAGGTTCGACCTTTAGTCCTAATTAAAAGACAGACTGTCTTTTGATTTGTGTAGGTATGTAACATGTAACATAGTAAACACACATTCTGAAAGTAGTATGTTTAGCATCAACTACTGCGACTTGATTTTATCTATTTTTAAAATAGATAATTTTTTATCCTAAAATATTTCTTATTATTTTAAGGATAAAAACATGCCTTTTTATTAACTCTTGATAAATCTTAATTGCGTTTCTAGTGTGTTTGTGTATGCTTGCGTAGATACCAATACCGAAGTACATTTCAGTTCTTAAATTATGATTGTTACCCTTACGAGTAAATTATGACTGTCGCCCTAAAATTTTATACCCCTAACGTAAATTCATGACATTTCATTGAGAATATGTTGCAAAAATTATCTAAATAAAAAACACCGTAAAATGGTACTCAGAGCTTGAATTTCAAATCAAAACATCTTTGACGCAATTGGTCACACATATATACTTATTTTCTCACATAAAAACATACCATAAAAAATCTAATGATTTATTTATTACCCTATCAGACAATTAATTACATCCATTTTCAAATACCAAGAATATCAAAGTGAAAAGTGGAAAATATATCAACATCAGTGCGATGGTTACACTTTTAAATTACCCTTGCATATGTAATGATTACTCGAAAATGCACCTTATCGACATGATGTAAGGTTGAGAGTTGGGAGAGGAAAGGGTGTGGTATAAATCAACGTAGGTATGCTGACGCTTACAATTTAGTAATTTAACTGTCCACTTGATCTAGTCTCATTATCGATGTGGTGTAAAGTATAGGCGGAAACGAAAGCGATTTTACCAAAAACGCTAAGGCATTACAGTGTTTATTTACTCCAGGCTTAATGAATAACTATAAAATACTAACTTCTGCCAGCGACTTTGCCCACGCCACGGTAAAAAATATACACAACTATTTTTTAATTAGCACAAATATTTAAATGGCTTATTAGAAAAGGTCTTGTTATTATTTAAGTAAAATCTAAATAAGTAATATTCAAAAACAGAAAAGTTATTAGCGTTTGTTTATTTCCCAAAATGTCACTCAATTTATAGAAATGTTTTACAGGCTATTGAATTGTGGACAATATTGGGATTTCGGTTTTACTTTTGACTACACAAATATGATCAGTAACGGATACGGATAGTCCCATTTTTAATACTAATTAAATAATAGGGGTGTTCTCAGTGATAAAGTAGCATTCTACTGGTGAAAAAAAAAATCATTACAGTCCAGTAGTTTTAAAATGTATTCATTATAAATTATGATATTAAATAGGATGAAATAACAGCCTAGCGGAATATTGAAGAAAGAAAGAAAGAATATTTTATTTGGCACACGTACACAACAAACACACACTATGTAGAAATAACATGTGAGCTCTATTATCTATGTATGTGACCATCATTTCTGCTCAATGTTACTTATTTGATTCTTTGCACAATGAAAAAAGTAGAGAAACAGGAGATTAATTATTGCAACCTAGTCTAAATTTGTCTTAGGAAAGTATTAAGCAATTAACAGTAAAGCAACAGCTATTTATGTGGCTATAATTTATTCCTATAGAAGTAGGGAAGAGTTATTAAATAAAATTAACTAAATTGAGAAGAAGAGTAATTGTTCCAACCCAGCCCAGATTTGTCATAAGAAAGCATTAAGATTTTTCTACTGCATTTTAAGATATTAGGTAATTTGTAGACTCCGTCAATTCTTAGATTACTTCCTATTACGACTCAATATTGTACTTTTGAGTACAATATTGACTAGTGTACACTGTCCCTACATAATATTTACTAATCTTCTTCTTCTTCTTTTCGTGTCGATGTACTCTAACTAAATTTTTTCTGACCAGTATTTGGCAACCTCTACGGCTCTGTTATTGGCCTCGTATAGATCCTGAAAACTGCGAATGGTTGTGCAGGATGGACAGCATAGCAAATGACGCATGTCCTGTGCAGCGGCTCCACACTGGCACTGTGTTAGAGATGGGTCGAGGAAGCCCAATTTGGTCAAATTGTTTTTACAGCGACCGAAGAGATTTCCTAATACTATGTAGTAATATGGAAATATTGTATGAACAACATTTTTTTTTAAAATGAGTAACCATGGAGTTTCTTGTCGGTTCTTTTCCATAGGAAACGACCATTTTGGAACCGTGCACTAGCTTCTGACGTTTTATAAGTGCCCATGTAGGCCTATGTGAAACAAAAAAAAAATGATTTAAAAAAAAAAAATAATACGTCCTGATCCCATTCATCCTGAAAATACAGTTCAATACATCAAACTCTATTAAAAAATTAAAGCTTAAGCAATATTTTATAGCGCAGTAATCGATCCGGTAATTTTGAAATCGCTATCGCTCATGAGGTCGCTTGCCTCTCAACACTTGCACCGCCCCTAACATAAATTATTTACTGGAGCAAAGGAGTAAGTGATTAAAATAACGCTAAGGTCATTACCGATCCATATCCCAGAGCATTGATTGTCACAATAATGGCGACAGGTTGTGGGGAAATATCCAGCTGTCCTTATGTATTAACCTCCACGGTAAACATTGTAAAAAGTAGTCAAGGTGTGTCGTATGATAATATTGTATTTGGTAAGGGTGTGGAATCCTGGGTCGAGTCTTACATTATATTTATGTTAATTTGTTTAAATCATTAAACTATTTTCAGAAGCTATATGACTCGGGGTCCTGGAATGCAAGGTAAAGAGGAAACATAGTAGAGGATTTCAGTCTGACACGCCCATGACCACCACTCGGCGAAGTCGTTGGAAATCATCCAACGACTTCGCCGAGTGGCCCCACCTAAAAAAAATCTTCAAAAGCTTTGAAGTCTTCTAAATGCAAGAAAAATGCACAGTTGCGCTTTAGTTTTTTTCAAACAGTTTTTTTTTGTTATGACTATAGTATATTCACACACAAACAAGCCAAAATAATGAATGAATGAAATTCACCCAAAAGACGTCCACTGCTGGATATGGGTATCCCCCAGGTGTCACCAGACAAGACCGGTCCCCTGCTTCTAAAAGGAAGATTCGGCCCTGGTATGAAAGGCAACGAAGGAATAGGCACAAAAACCTACTTTTAGTCAGTAAAAGTCTGACACACCATCTCGTTCCGCCTAAGAGAGGGAGATGTCATTAAATGAATTTACCACCAAAAAAAAAAAATGTGTCTTGCATCCATTGGTATGAAAGGCAACGAAGGAACAGGTTTGGGTTTTTAGTCAGTAAAAGTCTGACACGTCATTTCGCTCCACCTAAGAAAGGTAGATGTCATTAGATGATTTTCCCACCCCAAAAAAAGATGTGTCTTGCATCCATCGGACTCCCATAACTCTCACCAGGTCATCGGTCCACCTTGTGGGAGACCTTTTAACGCTGCACCTATCTTTCAGCCCCATCGACTACTCGCTCTTTACTACCAATTGAGTTTGAACCCGACTAGTGACTCTAAATTATTGTACGAGCGGATATGGTGGGTCCTGGCCATTGAAAGGTGTAAACATTCCATCTTTCACACAGCTCATCCACATAGTAAAAAAATATGGACCAAAATGATCACTCCATAAGACCCATCATAAACCTATACTCATAAATCTGCGCCACCATCTTAATACGCCACCTGCCGTTCTGCCGACACCACAAATTGTATCGTCCATATGAAGAAGCGTCTTCAATCTTGTTGCTCTTACTTTTATGGGTGAACTGTACTGATTTACAAGGATGGCTGGTGGCTAGCGGTTGCCTGTGGTTTTGTCTGGGAATATGCATCGTTATGTTTGATGTGGTAGAATATTTCCAGGCATTTCCTTCCCATCTTTGTTGTTTATGTCAGCGCTAATTAGTTCAGTCTTATTTTGTCATAGGCTGCAGTTTATTTCAAAACTGGGTTAAGATCTTCAAGTATGGCCATCATAACATATAATTTAAGTAACTCAATTTCTCAATTAAAAAATAAAGGAACAATCATTAATTACTCTATTTTTTCTTCTCCTTACTCAATTATAATTTTTGATATTTATTAATATAATATATTGTTTAGTATTGTTTGTATGTATTTTGTGTTATTAAGTCCTTTCTCTTCCTAGTATGATTTCTAATGTTTGGACAATGGGAGTTCTAAATCTGTCTACTTTCGTTCAATCCATTCAATAGTTATCTGTAAGTGATTGCCCTGTGCGATAAGACCGCCCAAAGCACACTTTTTTTTATAAATGTTTGTCCCGTGTTTATTTTATGCAGTGTGCAGATACAATTCCATAAGTAACTCTTTTTATGTGTTTTTGTGGGTAGAAAGTCATGGCTCCTCCCGCTTTGGGTGGAGCAGAGTAAAAGGTCTTCACAAGGTTTTTTTTTTAAAGAAACGAATTAGATAAAGATTAATTGTGTTGCAGGATTGTTCGAAAGATTTACTGCTGTGTTTTTTTTTTTAAGGTGGAAAATCATCCAATGACTTATCTCGCGTTAAGGGTGGAGTGGGAGGAAGTGTTAGAGCTTTACTAACTAAAACTACACATGTATCCTTCAGTTGCCCTTTGCGTTAGAACCACGGGTTTCTTTATCAGAAAATCGTCGCGACTTTTGCAAACATCGGTCATACTGGGCTTCTACAGTTTACTGACATGCCTTTGAAGACTAGCTCTTAATGAAAAAGTAAGTAGACTTCAAAAAAAGGTAGGTAACCACACACCGCGTTCTTCGAAGGACTAGAACAATGCCTACAGATTGCAGTCTTCCCTTGCGATAATAAATTAGGTGTCTTCAAGGTTAGAGTGAATAGGCTCTTCAGCATCAACGATTGCATCACTGCTTACCATTAGGTGCTACTACATCATCATCATTAGCATCATCATTTCAGCCGAAAGACGTCCACTGCTGGACATAGGCCTTCCCCAAGTGCCGCCACAATGAACGGTCCTATGCGTCTCGCATCCATCGGACTCCCGCAACCGTTACCAGATCATTGGTTCACCTTGTAGGACGTCTTCCAACGCTACGTCTTCCGGTACGTGGTCGCCATTCCAGAACCTTTCGGCCCCAACGGACATCCGTTCTGCGAGCAATGTACCCTGCCCATTGCCACTTAAGTTTGGCGATTCTTCGTGCTTTGTCGGTGACCTTGGTTCTCCTGCGCTACTGCTTAGCTACCCAAAATCAATACATTTCGAGTTGCAAACTGACACCTATAACCTTTTTCAGAAACAAACAAACGGACAAAAATTAGTTCTTAACATTTATCTAGGGGTCTCCCGCAGACATTTTGAATTAACAGCTTGAGGCGATTCAATTCGAATGAGATGTACTATTAATTCTAGTGCTCATTAGGTTTCACGCTTTAGCCGACACCAGTGTGGTCAGTAGGGAGGCTAAGTGATCCTCATTTCGTAGGATAAGATTTTTATTCGTGTAGGTATCTTGAATGCGGGAATGCGGTGGATGCGAGACTCACAGGTACGGATGTTGTGGCGACGCTTGGGGGAAGCCTATGTCCAACAGTGGACGTCTTTCGGCTGAAATGATGATGATAAGGTATCTTGAAATGTGATGGCTTTCTAAAAAGACGAGAGCAAACTAATACCACTTTTTGTGTTCTAATTTTGGTACATGCTAATATTATTGTAGAAGCAAAGTAAGTTGCTTTGATTATTGAATTTATATTTAACAAGCTCACAGTATTTGGGCAGAATAATAAAACTACAACAAGAAAAAACAGAACACAAGAAGAACAGAAGGTTTCATTAAAATATTAAGCCATTTTTATTTTTCATTTATTTTTTTTTGCTTTAAACGTAGCCCCATACTAGGATCTACTCCTGTACCTACCGATAGTGCGTTCAAAAACATGTACACTCACATACACAAGACACGCAGACCCGAAACAACTATCTGTAGGCCTAACAATATCTGTTACGTGCGAGAATCGAACCAATGACACACAGTGCAGCTGCAGCCAGGATTCTGGAGTCTGATCTCAGTCCAATGTCAACTTTGCACAGAGGATAAAAAACCGAGGTTTAAGCAACAATGTCAATTGGGCACCAGAGACCTGGATTTGCGGCCACCGTCGGCGATGCTCGCTGTCCAGTAACCACCCAGACCGAGCTCAAGTCTTCGACTGCGTGAAGTGTTCCACGAGATGTCAGCAAAGTCATAGGGGGATAGTCACAGTAGGTCCAAAACCTACTGGAGCTATGGGTTTGCTTCTCTTCTCTTGGTTCTTCGGGAAAACCTGGAGTCCTGGAACGCAAGGCAAAGAAAAAACACAGTGGATTTTAGTCAAAAATTGAAAGGCCCTCTCGCTCCGCCTTAGAGCGGGAGAAGTCAATGCATGATTTCCCACCTTAAAAAAAAGCAACAAAGTCGAACTGTATCAGAATTTCCCCCGTATAACATGGTCCCTCCACTTTTAGCTAGACACTCACTATGGTGTTATTAATTGCTATAGCCAACGCTATGGGGATTGATGGTTATCTACCAACACCTTCACGGTACGTTTTATGGGATCCTATAGTTTTAAAACGAGAAATTTTATTTAATTCACCTATAATAACCAATATGGTGCTAATGTGGGAAATATGGTCAGGAAACGTTTTCAAGGTTGATATTCTTTGGTTCGGACTCGTTGATGGGCAAAGCTGAAATGTATTGTAATAGGGGAGACGCAAATGAAAAGCTACTGGTTCAATTAAACTGTTATTATATTGTATTAAGCACTTTCTAATACATCTATCTTCTAATATATAAAATTCTCGTGTCGCGGTGTTTGTGGTTAAACTCCTCCGAAACGGCTTTCCCGATTCTCATGAAATTTTGTGTGCATATTGGGTAGGTCTGAGAATTGGACAACATCTATTTTTTATCCCCCTAAATGTTAAGGGTAATCCACCCCAATTTTTTTTTTCAATTTTAAATAAAAAAAAATCATATACACAGCAAAACAACATTTGCCGTTTCAGCTAGTTAAATATATAAAATTACGTCTAGATTTTTATTGACATCCCCCCAACTTTACTGTTTTTTCATCAATCATTCCTAAACTTTTTAAAATATAAACTTTTAAAGTATATCTTGCTAGTTTGCAAGTTAATAGTATCAATGTGACCTCCATGGTCATCTCAGTATACAATCTCATCTAGCATTATGTGGAACGTCCTGGTAAAAAGACAAAATCGCTTGTCTTCTCTAAAAGTAATGAAAATACGATTTACAATGATTTTAATATTTTTAAGATTTTGAATCTCACAAAGAAAAAAAAACGGAACCCTTATAGGATCACTTTGTCGTCCGTCCGTCTGTCTGTCAAGACCCTTTATCTCGGGAACACGTAGAGGTATCGAGTTGAAATTAAAATCATATAAAAAAAAATCATAAGGTACTTCCCGTTTGCATAGGATTCTGAAATTTGGCTTAAAGCAAGGTCTCATAGCACAGGTTCAGGAATCAATATGAAAAAAGTAAATTAGTTGACACGTCACAAAATAAAACTTTTTTTGCGATTCGGAAAAATCCTTTTACAAAGGTAAGATTATACGAAACCCTCAGTGTGCGAGTCCGTCGCGCACTTACCCAGTTTTTGTTTTATTTTAAATCTATTTAATAAAATACACATTTTTATTTAAGGTATTTTATTAGGTGTATAATAAAAGACCATATATTAGATATTTTACTTTTTATGTGACAAAATATGCTTTCGTTACACTTTTGTACGGATTGGACTGTTGATAGAAAATAATAAAGATCCTTTTGCAAAAGTTACAAACGCTGTGATGAGCAATAAGAAGTGCACACTTGAGTACACAATCCCATAATAAGTAAGAATTCATAACGAAAAGAGCACGTAAAATTTTATGAACGCTCGAAATTCTTTTCGATACGCTCGAAAAGACTTATCATGAAAAAGCTGCCGAATATTTCTCTCAGTTCTAAATGAAATGAATAAATTTTTTGAACAAAATAATAATTATATTCCTGTGATGTAATTATTTTGCCATTTTCCCGGAACAAATATTTTTATCAGCTACAGATAGTTGTAGAACACATAGCACTCCTTCCACAAATTCAGCTCGACGTCCGTATGACACCACAGGGACCCAGCAGAATACCAGCGTCAGGTATATTTGCCTGACACAAGCTGAGTTGGGCTCCCATTTGATGCAGCCTTGAAGCACACCGCACTACGCTATTCATTTCTTATTTTGTTTGTCTCACAAAGCGAATACCGGGTCGGAGTACTTTGATTATACCCCTCGCACTTGAGGGGGGGAGGGTATTATTATTACATAATTGAACGTTTTGACGAAATAGAACAAAAAAACTGGATTTTTCTAGGAAAAACAAAGATATAGAAACCAAAATTTTCGGCCAAATTAATTTTAAACAAACGTGTGTACAGTACGATAATTAATAGCGTTTTTGAAGTTGTACAGATATATGTACAATCGGCGCTCGAGGGGGTATGTGAGTTAAAATGTATGTGAACGCACCCACATGGAAAGAATGAATCCTGTCATTCCTTCTGTGGGGTTTTTTTTATTGGGTGGGAAAATCATCTTACAACAAATCCCGCTCTTGGGCGAAGCGGCAGATAGTGTCAGACTTTTACTAACTAAAAATCCACTCCTGTTCCTTCTTTGCCTTCGTCCCAGGGCCCCGGCTTTCATACTACCCGTGGTCCTTCTATGGCGTAAAGCTTTATTTAAAAATAAAATAAACACGTAAGTGTTAATCGACATTGTTCGATATATTACATCTACGTATGTAGTTCTAAAGAGAACTAATTTCAAAATAATGCTAACAAATTATTGTCACAAAGTTCAATACACTTTAAAAAAAAAACGAATGTGAAGTTTAAATAATATATCATGCTTTTTGCGAGAATTCTTTCATTAACTACAATACTATAACAATATATGTCTATATTTATCATATTCACAACCAAATACAAATAAAACCAATGGCATAAAATGTTCAAGTACAAGTTCATTTCTAGCTCTCGCATTTATACGAACATTACTCAAGTATTTGTATCACAATAGCGGAGAGCAAACTCCGATAATCCACAAGTTCATGTGAAATTCCATACCCTAAATACATATAAACTTGTAGAGTGTACAGCGCGAAACTATGCGCTTGCGCAACGTCACTTCTCGGCAGCCATTCAGTCGTCACTCAACATTCAGCTTAGGTTTTGATAGTCGTGCAGGTATTGAGATGAAAAAATTGTACATTTTGATACAAATAGAGAAAGTTTTTCATATTTACTGAGGTGGAATTCACCCGAGCTACAGGTGAGGGTGTAATGGAGCCGAGTGCTTTTTTTTATTTTCGGTAGGAAAATCATCCAATGACATCCCCCGCTCTTGGGCGGAGTGGGAGATAGTGTCAGACTTTTACCTACAAAAAACTCACTTCTGTTCCTTCGTTGCCTTTCATACCAGGGCCGAATCTTCCTTTCAGAATCAGACCCTTGGCCCCATTAGGCTTCGACCCTGTTGGGCCCCTACAGTTGCTGACATCTCCCGGCGACAACTTGGGTTCGATCCGGACGGTTACCGGACGATAAGAGCGGGTTTACGGACAAGTGTATTGAAAATTCACTATTATTTGATAAATTATCATCAAATTTATAAAGTCCCAGTGCTACAGTAAAAATCATCTCAAAAAGTGGGGATCTGACTTTGATATCAAAGTTCTTTTTCTTTAGCTTTAGTATCAGCTTTGAAGCTTTTACGAATGAAATAGTATGTATGAATAATAATTTTAGATATGAAAGATATTTATAATAGTTTTCTTATTATAAAATAGTAGGGATTTTAAAATCCAAAATTTAAATTAAGATTCAACAACAATTAAATTGCAAATCTCAAGGCATCGGGACGTTCTAATAGATCTAAATTTTAATTAATAGCTATCTTACTAAAAAAAAAATGAAAGTAATAGTAATATAATGCGCTGCTTACCATTAAATTAAAACCAAACCATCGAAGCCAAACCTCTCACATCTCGGCGACTACGCAGCCTATCCAACGGGCGGTCGATAGCTATCTTCAATGGGCTATGTCCCGCAAAACGTACGCACCGTCCCATTCGGTGGAGATCGGTATGTCCCGGGGAGGCGGAAGACGGCCGTGCAGGGTTGCTAGACTGGTTAGAGATGGTCTGTCAGGTGCCTGGTCAAGACTTCTCTGATTTTGTCTCAGGTAGTTTGAGAAGATGGGTATTTTGAGTTTTTTTGCAGTTTGAGGTATCATGTCGAGCAATAATAATCCTCCCGACCGAATTCCGATCACAGTGGCCAATCTCAACATAGATTAGCCAAGTGCACAGGAAATATTATATTGTACAAGTATGTGCGCAAACACTGGTGGATTCTCTATTCTTTCAATCTCATAGTTCGATGGGATAGCAATCAGACACGACGGTATGTAGAACCGGCTTCTAAACTCCGGGTGACTACAGAGTAATGATTTCCTCGAATATTTCACAAAACTTGTTCCCGGAAATATGTGTTTTTATAACCCTTAAAAGTTTTTGAAAAAATTTGTTGTCATTCAGAATCTTGGTTAAATTTGCAAAGCTTCTATTTTTATGTTTATTTAGACTATTTTAATTTTTTTTTAATATAATGAAGTGTCAAAGTTCATGCAAAATAGCAGATTTTCAGAGGTCTTTACTGGATTAGTTTTACACAAATTTACAAATTTATTTCAATAGAAGCCTGAATTATAGCCACAAGATACCGTTTTTCCAAGATATCTAATGAAAAATGCGTAATAACGTCATAATCGCGTAAGAGCGGTTATATGAAAAACAGAGAAAATGTATATCGAATTGCATCCCCTTAATAGAAAAATCCAATAGCACTTTTTGCTTGACCCAGAACTCCGCTCAGCAATCTCTTGTGACCACGAAACCAACGTGGAAGTCTAGCAATATAAACTTATTGGCCATGTACCTAAAGTTAATATCTAGGAATTTTGGAAAGAAATAGACCACTTTTGTTAATTCGTAAATTTTCTTTCAAAATATTCGTCATCATTAACTTTAAAATTGAAAAACTTCCACTGCACAACATAGGCTTCCACTAGAGGTTGCTTATGGGCTGCTGCAGTAGAAGCCTGTAGCCCTTCCAAAATTGTATATTCCAGGACGCGGCCATCACTCCAGAACATTTTGGCTCCATTAACTGTGTTTAAGTCTGCGTTGGAAGGCCTCCCACAAGAAGGACCGATAACCTGGTGAGGGTCGCGGGAATCTGATGGATACGAGACGAACAGGACCGGTCATTGTGGCGACATTTGGGGGAGGTCTATGTCCAAAAGTGGACGTTTTTCGGATGAAATGATGATGATGATGAACTGTATGAAGGGAGTCAAGGAGTTAACAGTTTGTGAGGTTAGTTACTTTTCCATTCAGAAAACAGAGTTAATTATTGAAGTGTACCAGTTCACACTCCATAAAAGCAGCATTTTATAAGATGGTTATACGGCTACCCAGCATATCACACTATAATAATATAAAGCCAAAAGCTTGTGTTTGTATGTTTGTTAATTTTTCACGTTTGAACAGCTACACAGATTTCGATGAAACTTGGTACACGGGGAGAGTTCCGTACCTCAAAAGGAAAATACGGAACCAACCCCCCCCCCCTATAGGATTACGGCCCTGGGACGAAGGCAACGAAGGAACGGGAGTGGGTTTTTAGTCAGTAAAAGTCTGACACTATCTTCCGTTCCGCCCAAGAGCGGGATTTGTCATAAGATGATTTTCCAACCCAATGAAAAAAAAAACCTATAGGATCACTTTGTTGTCCGTCCGTTTGTCTGTCTCTCTGTCAAGACCATTTATTTCGAGAACGCGTGGAGGTATCGAGTTTAATTAAAACCATATACTCAAGTCTGCGGTCCCTTGAAACTGTGAAAAAATCAAACTTTTAAGTTAACGAAAAAAAAGATGCGACTGTTTATGTTGCAAAAAATGTGTATTTCGACACTCTCAATGGAATCAAAATTCATAGGGTACTTCCCGTTGACCTAGAATCTTGAAATTTGGCATGAAGCAAGGTCTCGTAGCTCAAGAATAGGAAAAATCTGAGACCTGTAAATCTGAAGTTACGTCAAAAAAAAATTTTTTTTCGCCATTCGGATTATGATCTGTTTTATTTGGTAAGTTTGTACGGAGTCCTCAGTACGCGAGTCCGACTCGCACTTGCCCAGTTTTTTTACTATGATGTGGGTGAAATCTCTAGCAACAGCTTCATATTTTCTACGGAAAGCCTTTTTTAACCCTGGATCAGTGCCAACCCTGTTCAAGAGTGACATGTTTATATTTTAGCTGATTGTATTAAAGGCCATGTCTGGATGTTATCGCGCTGTGATGTAACTGGAAATTTGCGGTGCGCTTTGAATGCTCTAGGGTTTTAGAAGGTGTAGTATTTTGGGATGCGATACGAGGATTTTCAATACCTACAGTAATTTTGGTTGAAACCATTATAATTGATCTTCGAATGCCCTAGATTGAGTGCGAATCTGAGTATAACAAATCGCTATTCAAAGAAACCTTTACAAACCTGTACATCGGAATTGCATGACCTAATTCCGCCTAGCCCGTTCCATCATCAGATCACCAAGCGTACGGCAATGCGCCACCAGTACATGGTGGAAATCCCACCTACACGCACAAAACGTTTTGGGAACACATTCATTGTGCGTACAGCTAAGGAGTGGAATTCCTTGCCGTAATCTGTGTTTCCTGATGGCTACAACCAGGGAATATTTAAGTCAAGAGTGAATAGGTTACTTCTAGGTCAGCGCGTTCCATCGTCGACCGCATCGTCGCTTTCCATCAGGTGAGATAGCGGTCAAGCGCGAATCTATCAAGAATTAAAAAAAAAGTGATGTTTATGTTTTAAAAAACTGAACCATCCTTAAATACTATAAAAAAAATACTCCCCACTGTGTCTGTCTGTCTATATCTGAACGCGAGTAACTACCAAACGGATTTTGATGCAATTTCCATCAATAGGCAGCATGATTCATGACAAAGGTATAAAAGTATAAAACATACGTATTATAGTAGAGAAAAACCGAGAATTTTAAAGATTTGTAACACAAGAACAAAATTGCGGTGAGTCACTACTTATAAATAAAAACTATGTTAAGGCAGATGCTAAGTAAGCCATGACATAATAAGCTGCTACAGATTATAAATGGCGATAACTTTATAAAACTAAAATCAATGAAAAACCAGTCAGATTTACATTACCCCAATTGTAAAGTCCATCGTAAAGCTTCACGTCAGCTCACTTTACGAAACAGTCACCTAATAAACAGTGTTTACAACACAAAATACAATTCACAACATTATCCTCCAATACCCAATAAAGACAACACAAAACCAATGAAATAAAACAAGGAAATAGACTTACAAAAAATAAAAACTCCAATCGCAACATAAAGTTCGTCTTAAATTTTAAACCAATGACATTTTACACCGGTCGTTTTCACCAAACAACACGATGTTCACGCCAAAAACAAACAGAATTATATATTAAACAGTCAATAACAATAAGTATACGAGAGATGTGGCTCTGAATTGTTTTATAATAAAATACGTAAAATTGGGAGCTGAAAGTTGTAAAAAAATTACGAATGTGGCTGTAAAAATGTTGATTACAGATTATATTTACTCATGGGTGCTGTGTGTTCTTTTGAGGCATGCAAGGAATGAATATAAGGATAGGATGAATGAATTTGTACAGTGAATTGTATAGTGAATTAAAAAAATATCAGCCTTTATATAACGTTACCATTTTTTTTTTGTTTTTATTCTTGATATGTTCGACGAGTGACAGGGCAGAGTGGAAGAAAAAAACGTGTTGCGCCGACCCCAAATAACACGGGACAAGGGCAGGAAGATGATGATGATTCTTGATAGGTTCACGATTGACCGCTACCTCACCTGATAGAAAGCGACGATGTGGTCGACAATGGAACGCACTTACCTAGAAGTAACCTATCCTTTTTTTATTATTGGCAAGGAATTCCACACCTTAGCTGTACGCACAATGAATGTATTCCCAAAACGTTTTGTGCGTATAGGTAGGATGTCCACCATGTACCGGTGGCGCATTGCCGTACGCCTGGTGGCCCATTTGGTGGAATACAGGGCTCGTCTATGTGGTTTCATCGTCATCATCACTTTAAGCGAAAGACGTCCACTGCTGAACATAGGCGCCTCCCAAATATCGCTATAATGACCGTTTCTATAGCATAGTCGGCCTTAAAATGTTCCCACTGTTGGGACTCAGGCCTCCTCTCTAGGAGAGGGAACGGGCCGTAATCCACCACGCGGGCCCAGTGCGGGTTGGTGGATGTCACATGTCTTCAAATTTTTGATTCTAGGACATGCAGGTTTCCTCACGATGTTTTCCTTCACCGTTTTGAGAGCTGTGGTGATGAAATAAATTACACAAAGTAATGCGCCTGGCTGGGTTTGAACCCGCGACCTACAACTTGTAAGTCGGGGCCGTTACCACTCGGCCACCACTGCTCATCATCGTTTCTATGCGTCTCACAAATACTTTCCCGCGACCTACACCAGGTCGTTGGTCCAACTTGTGGGAGGTCTTCCAACGCTGCTTCTTCCGGTAGTCGCCACTCCAGAATCTTTCGACCTCTTTGACCATCTGTTCTGCGAGCTATATAACCTGTCCACTGCCAACGGTGATTGTTCGGACTAAAACCGCAAATTTGGCTCTTGCGATTTTTTTCATTTCTGATCCGTACACGCAAGAAAACTCTAAGCACAGTCTCTGTGACTTACGTGTTCTATTATCTGAATGTTATGAAATAGTTATCAAATTCGAATTGAAATCTTATTTTCTGAAAATAATATTACCAAAATTTGTCGTACTAAAACTATTGCAGAATTAATACACTACTTTTCCTTTATGTGGGAAATCAACAAATGACTTCTCCCTTTCCAGGGTGTGGCGAGTAGGTAGAATAAAATCCACATATTTTCCAACATTTGCGTTCTAGAGTTGTACCTGATAGATGCGCAAAGGAAACTGGATTTGGTCACTCTAAATGTCTCATTTATATAAACCGCCTACAGTGAATTTTAACAACGGTACGTGTTTCTTCTGCTGTATGGAAAATGTAGCACGGAAATTAAACAGAATTTTGTGACATTTTTTACTTTTTTTTATTTTTGTTATTTTATTATTTCGCACACATCTGACGCTAAACACCTGTTTATTATTCGTCATATATCACACCGCACATTAACATTTATATATATATATTTATTTACCGTACACATTATACTTATACATCAGACATATAATATGCTAATAAGTAAATAACTGCCGTTCACTCTCAATCAGGTTCAGTTGAAAACCAGCGTCAGGCAACTACCACTGATTGCCATGTAGTTGTCTGGCATTTTTTGCTGAACTGGACCTATTTGGCGCAGCCGTGAGACACGCATTATGTCAGTGTTTTTTTTTTTTCTTAGTTGTCTTAATTTTTGTCTTTACAGTGTGTGTATCCATGCGTGCCAAATAAAATATTTTTCTTTCTTTCTTTCTTTCTCTTCTCTTTCAAATGTTCCCGCGGTTCTATAACCTACTAATAAATTCTTGATCAATGAAGAAAAGAAAATATAGGTCTCATATATTACCTAATATCTAAAGACTAAAGTTGAACCAAGTTCAGTCAACTAAAATAATTTGTGTGAACAACAGTTTAAATCAGGAACGAATAGCAATTAATAACATTGTTAATTATCTAAGTATATATTTATTATTGTACTCGTATTTCTAATCTAGTTTACCATTATGTTGCACCTACCATGTTATATTTCTACACCACCCTAAAGTCGACTGGTAGAAAATGCCTAGGGCATTAAGTCCGCCTTTGCACTGTGTTTATTACTAGTGCATAAAGTTTAATAAATAAATAAATTAGCTGCTACTCAAAAATTCCAGTTGAAACTAAACAACGACAATCAAGTAATATATTTACTACCAATTCATGTTATCCATAATTATGTTGCTCAATTTTTAACTGTCAGTAATAACATATTATTTTAAAGAGAACAACAATACGAACGATTACAATAAATCCGACTATACACCCATTTAATCAATATAAAATTACAAAAGTTAAACAATGCAATTATCATTTAACACTTAAATGTAACGCATAATTTTGTTAAATTTTTCGCTTAAAACAAACTCTTACACTATTAGCGTCAGATGACTTCTTGTATATTATAAAGATGTGTAATCTCGAACTACGACATTGAAAATTAAAAGACAGAAGGTTCACTAAATTCCTGCCAGGATTTTTCGAAAGAGTTACTGAGGCCCTAGAACGCAATAAATGAAGAAACAAGAGTGGGTTTAAGTTATTAAAATTTTGGAATTCTTTCTTGTACTGTCTGTAATGATTACTGTACCCATTATTATTAATGGGTACTGCATCGACTGTACATCGCTCGGATCAACTGCACATACTTCCCAGGCACACCTTTCTCCTTAAGGGCCCACCACAGAACCTCACGAGGTACCCGGTCGTATGCCTTTTCGAGGTCAATGAATACCATGTGCAAGTTTTTATGCGCACCTCTATATTTCTCGCACAGCTGGCGTATAGCAAAAATGGCATCCGTTGTACCCCGACCAGGCATAAAACCGAATTGGGTCTGTGAAATTTCACTCTCTTCTCTCAGCCTCCTTTCAATAACTTTCTCCCAGGCTTTCATAGTATGTGACATTAGCTTTATTCCTTTAGTCCAGAACAGATTGGAGGTGTGGTGGCACAGACTGGAGAGTGTTGGCCTGAAATTGAGTAGAACCAAAACGGAATACTTGTTCTGCGATTTCGGCGGTCTCTCCAATCCAGTGCCTTTAGCTCTAGCTGGAACGCCCATACCGATCTGCTCTGACTTTCGGTACCTCGGTTCACTCATCCAAGGGAATGGTGAGGTAGACCGGGACGTAACACACCGGATCAACGCAGGATGGATGAAATGGAGACAGGTCACGGGAACAACTTGTGACCCACGGATGCCCCTCAAGTTGAAGGGTAAAATCTACAAGTCCGTGATAAGGCCTGTCATATTGTATGGATCAGAATGTTGGGCTGTGAAAAAGACGGATGAAAAAAGATTGCATGTAGCGGAGATGAGAATGTTAAGATGGATGTGTGGTGTGACGAGAATGGATAAAGTGAGAAATGAATATATTAGGGGAAGTTTGAAAGTTGCGCCAGTGACTGAAAAGTTGAAAGGGAATCGTTTGTCTTGGTATGGTCATGTGAAGAGGAGGGATGAAACGCATGTTACTAAAAGAGTTATGAGTTTACATGTGGATGGATGGAGAGGAAGAGGGAGACCAAAGAAAAGATGGATGGATTGTGTGAAGAGTGATATGAAAGAAAAGGATGTTAGTGATAGCATGACGAGTAACAGGGCAGAGTGGAAGAAAAAAACGTGTTGCGCCGACCCCAAATAACACGGGATAAGGGCAAGAAGATGATGACTGTCTGTAATGATTACCCACCTTTTTACCGGCCCATCTAGTTTAAAATGACGAAAAAAAAATTGGACGTGTAAAAGTGTTTTTTAAACCTACTTACAAAATAAATATCCTTTATCATTTATCATAGAGATGATAATGATTATTACCTTGGAAGATTGGACAGATGGAGTCTTATTTGTCGGTAGAAGGATCTCCAACTTAAGATAGGCGGATGACATGACCTTATTCGCAACTAATGCTCGTCATGAAGTAATTTCTGCATAAGATGAATGCTACAAGCCGTGAATTTGGATTGAAAATAAATCGCACAAAAATCAAAGTGATGGTTGTCGACCGCGTCAATAACAACTTGCCAGGTATCACACACATAGGGGTTGCGAGGTCATCCAATCTTATATTTATGAGGCGTTAATATCCAACGAAGGTGGGTGCATAGATGAAATCTAGCGGCGCATGGCGATCACTAGGTCTGCTATGGATATAGTGAAAAAGATGTTAGGTAATAGGAACATTACCAAGAACATAAAAACCAGACCCGTTTATGCTCTAATATTCCCTATTTTTTTCTATGCATCGAAGACATGGACTCTTCCTAAATCCGAGAAGAAGAAAGTTGACGCGTTGAAGATGTGGTGCTGGCACTTATGAGTATCGTGGACAGAGTTTCGTACGAATAATTCCATATTAAAAGAACTCGGCATCAGACAGTGCCTATCATCCACAGTGCAGTCGCGCATTTTGACGTTCTTCGACTATGTGTCGTCGTGGAAATGACAGGAAAAAAAAAACACAGGTTGCGTCCTACACCAGAGGCCCACGCACCTTCCACGGCACCAACGTCATACCATCTGGTCTCTTCCCATCGTCTAGTACCAAGCCATTAGGTTCTATTAAAGTAGGTACGCCAGCGGAGTATATCATTGATGCTAGCGGGCCGTTCCATGCGGCCTGCGTTCCTATAGCAGGAGGTAGAGCAGTACAAGGTGCACCTAAGCGTAAACAGGTTGCTAGCCGAAACGATGCGTCATCCATCATAGTGCCCATGGTGGATGACGGGACTGCCTGAAGCCATAGCCATTCCCCCTCAGTCAGCAGACGCTCATGCTTAGAGAAATACTAAATTGTTAATTACCTATATCTTACCCTAATATTAAAAGGTACTGCATTTTATATAGCATAATCAGCCTTTTAATGTTCCCACAGCTAGGACTCAGGCCTCCTCTCTAGGAGAGGGAATGGGACGTAATCCACCAGGCGAACCCAGTGCGGGTTGGTGAATGTCACATGTTTTCGAATTTTTGGTTCTAAGACATGCCGGTTTCCTCACGATGTTTTCCTTCACCGTTTTGAGAGCAGTGGTGATGAAATAAATTACACAAAAGTAATGCGCCTGGTTGGGTTTGAACCCGCAACCACCCGTTACCCGGCCACCACTGCTTTAATATAATAATAATGTGTGTTAGTTGTGGAATATTATTATTATTATCAGAAGTAATAATAATATTCCACAAAGTAGAACTTCTGAAAATTAATATTCCGAATTCAAATCAAAAGAATCAGTAATGAGTGTTCGATGTTAAAGTCGATTTAAATCATGTTTCGATTATCGTTAAAACAAGAATCCTTGATGAGTCAGTAGCATTTAAAGGGTTAACTTTAAATTGGATTGCTCCTTTTTGGATTTTCGGGAAGTGCCTGTGATTTGTGGGTTAGTAAATTATTGTTTTTTACACCTGTACAACATGCAATTATATCGTGGTTAATTTTTTATTTTTGTTGCTGTTTTTAGTAATGTTGGTAGTTTCCTTTCATGTAGGTTTATGAAGCGGGAAATTTTACTTGCGTCATCAGAAAAGGATTTTTATCAGTCAATGAAATCTGTTTTTGTTCAACTTGAATACTTCTTAAAGGCCTATAATAAGCTTTTTTAAAAGCCTATCTACATAATATAATAATTTTGTGAATAAACAAACCATATTCTTTTTTATTTTATTTATCACTCTCGCACAAGTTTATTATTAATTAATAGCATCATTACGTGTCATTATGATGGAAAGTTAATATTTAAATACTTAAGCTCAATCAATAACCGGTCTCCAACAAAAGCTGGTAAAAAACTTTAACTTGCTAAAATTCCAAACATTAGTTCAAAAAGAAAAAACGAATTGATGGGATCAAGCAAAGTTATTGATATTGTACCCATCAAAATATACTCTTCATAACCACTCGTATCAAGATCATTTATATTTAAATCGCTAAAATTTAAATTCGCTCGATTCCCTGCATATTTTATCACGAAACATTCAAAATGAATTCTGTACACGATATTTTTTTAAATTATCTCATTTTGGTGTGAAACTCAATTTCGTATATGTCAATTGAATCGATTATAAAATCGATACTAAATGTTCTCGATTTACATTATCTTACGATTTTTAATTGTGTCCGTACATCTCAAATCGCAGTGGGTATGACGTTTATTTTGTTTCTTTTAAAATTGAGTTGGTTTTTATGTGGTTATTTGTTGCGAATTTTAAATTTAATTTTAAATTGTTTGTTTAAATTAATTTTGTATGCAATTGGTTTGCTGTTTTGAAGATATTCTTTGTTATTTATAAAGACAATAAGCGCATAAAGAGTAAATTATTTTTTTATTGGGTTAAAAAAATTGAAATCCCAATAATAAAACGATATACCTGAATCAAACTGGAGGAGGCCTTTGCCCAAAGGAAGAGGGACCTTAATCAAATAAAAAAAAAAAAAGTTAAATAACGAATGTGAAATTATAATTAAAGAATGTACATAAAGGCTTTTTTATTTTTATTAGTTTAAAGAATATCTATGTGACAAAATGTTCCGACATAATTATTGTATACCATAATAATAAATCGAAAACTAAATCCCCATAAAATAATCTTCTTCACCAAATTAGTATTCTTAACGATCAAACCACCATTAATAGGTCCAATTCTCAATACAAAAACACTTAAGTATAAACTGCAAAATAAACAAAGTACCAACTATCCACAAATAGAAACAAATCATTGTGCCCACATTATCTCTTACCATTCATGCCGCACCAAAGGAAACCAGAAAACAATGTTCATTAAACGAATACCAAAGTAAGAGTCCGTTCAAATAATTGCTGCCTACATTTAGACGCGCATATCCAATTCAATAGGAACAATTTGTCGGTCCACCCTTTAGTAGTCTGCTTTAGAAATTCAGACATTTCCAAAGCTCCGAGCGGAGAGTTCTGATACCTCGTTAGTTATCTTGCGTTGCCACTAAATAATTGTAGCAGTACAACTCTAGAATAAAGCTACACAGAAAATTTAACTCAATCTCGAAGAGTATAAAGTTGGAATTCGAGTGGGAGATAAAGACGACGAAGAGTTTGCTTTTAATAAAATTTCTAACTTAGCAGTTGGCGTTAGAATTCAAAATGAATCGAGCAGCAAGATTTTTTATAAAACAGATCCTATACACAATATTGAAACTTAAATTAATGATAGTAAAGTTCTAAATGAAATAGGTTAAGAAATAGAGGTTGATTTTGATACTCAGCACGGTACGGAAGCTAGAGTAATTTAACTGTCTACAGACTTTATTTACTAGTATTGAGTGATATATTTACAGACAAATGTGATGTTTCAAACAGAGGTTTTGTTGTGAAAGATATTTTCTGAACTATTTTCGCGTTAAATACAGACAGGTGCCTTGTAGGTTGATTTATCCCTCCATTTAGATCCTTGACAACAACAAATACAACAGTAAATGGTATTATAGAAACATTCATCAGTAGTTTTTTATATCCTACATTATCTAAAGCAAAATACTAATGATTATAAAGAAATGTTGAAACATCTTAATTAATTATTTATGTTAGGCATTAAGTCCGCCGCTGTACGTTTGTGCATAAAGGATTAAATAAATAATAATGAAATCTTGCATAAATTAACAAACGTATATTGTCTTTTAAAATGTGTCTTCTTGATCTATGCTCCATATTTATATCTTCCTTGAATAAGCAACTTAAATTGTTATGTTAAGATTTTTTTGTAAATTGGGTATGATTAACAGTCAGAAAAATGATTTGAGTCACCAAGATGACCATTTGATGATCGGCCGTCATAGTTTACTGATTGATGTCAATCAATCAAGTAGCTCAAATTTTGATGCAACTATGGGAAAGGTAAATATAATTTCCCGCTATTTCATACTTTCAATTTGGGTCTTACTGTACCAATTCATATCAAATGATCTGAACACGTCTTTAATCGATTCAGAAAACATGAAAAACCAATTTCCTATATTTGGTAATCTAATATTAAAACTAAATTGAGAAGACCATTTTACCATTCTCACGTATATTTTTTATAAATTTGGACTATTTTATAAATAACTAACTAGAAAATAGAGCTATAGTTAATAGTCAATAAAAACATCATTGAAGAAAAAATACAAGCAAATGAAAACGAATCGATTGACTGAAAGAAAAATAGATTTTGAAAAAAGAACTGTAGATTAAACTGGAACAAATTAAATGCAAAGTATATTAATTTAACATTAACGCAATTAGAGTATCCATTAGAAGTATACCAGCACACTATAAATGAGCAGCTAATGGTGTCGAGGTGGTGACGATGGTGATAATTTTAAACTGGAGTCATTTAGACTCCTACAACTCTACACGTAGATGCCGTCAGCTTTTTTAACAAGCAAGAAGCCGGTACCAATGAACGAACGAATCGGTACATTACAAACAAAGAAAGACCGGTCAAGTGCGAGTCGGACTCACGCATCGAGGGTTTCTTAAAAACAAATACATATTACCTCAATACTACATATTTATGGTTTTTATCCTTATCATTGATTTTATCCTTTATTTACGTTATAAGACCTTGCTTCATGCTAAATCTCAGGATTCTAGATCAACAGAAAGTAGGTATCCTATCGTTTTCTATTTTAGAGATTTTTTGGTGAGTGTCCAAATTTTCGCCTAGACAGAGCAAAAATCGTTTTATCTTTAGATTGTGTATACTTAGAAGTTTGATTTTCTTCACTGCTCCAAGGGCTAGCAGATTTGAGTAGGTATTTGATATTAATTTCAGCTAAACATCTCCACGTATTCCTTAGAAAAAAGATATAGACAGACGGTCAGACGGACAACAAAGTAATCCTCGTAAAAATTATAAGAGTTTAATTTTTACGAGGATTTCGTTTTTGCCAATTTTGGTATGGAACCCTAAAAATGGCTCACGTCCAACAAAAATAAGACTTTAAATCATATTACTAGAAACTTTGATAGTAATAAATTGTAATCAATACTACAGACGTTAATGACACCAATTAAATAATCGTAAAAAAACGATACTTATCTGTTATATCCAAAGGTAATTTATTACTCGATTGCATGTTCTAGTACCGAGTTATTTATCGAATCCATATTAGCTTCTCAATGAGCACACAAATACATATATACCCGAAGGGAAATTCAAGATCATTTTTAATGATATTTTGAAAGTCAACGTCAGATTAAAAGGAATTATTGGTGTGTATTTAATGAGATTATTTATCGGATTATTTAAATTAGATACTAGTTAGTTTAACTCGGATAATAGTGTCGCAATTTGAAATTATGATCGAGTTGGTATACAAGCAATATTTTTTTTCGAACCCGTTATTGGAAATGTATGGAAGTCGATATATAAGACCACCACTATTTTTGTCGTCTGTCGCATTTATTGCTTAGATAGATATCACCTGGATCGATTAAATTTGAAAATATTACTGCATCCATATTTAATTAGTTTCAATTTATTATAAAGCATTATATCCTTTGATAATGGGTAGCTCGCCGTTTAGTCGTCCGGTGACCGTCCGTACCAAGCTCGAGTCATCGACAGCGCGTAGTGTTCCACACGCGCCTCAAAGAAATGTCCACAAAACCGTAGGGGCCCAGCATGGTCGAAGCTTACTAGGGCCATGGGTTGTGCGGAAAAGAATCCTGGGGCCCTGCAACGAAGGTAACAAAAGAACATTGGAGTGAGTTTTAATATGTAAAGATCTGACATACCCTTCCACTTCCATCTAGAGAAGAAAAAGTCATTGGATGATTTCTTAAGTCCTATGGTTTCTTTAATAAAGTTTCACTTCGTTCTAATGTTACAAAATAACACGAAACACACGTTTCTAAAGAGCCTATAAACAGTCTAGACAGCACTTTCTACTGATAATATTAACGTCAAACAATTAACACTAAAAACATTAAAGGTTTTAATAAGCACAGCATTCTCTTAGCAAGCTTTCCTTAACATTATTACAAGTTTCTTGAATTTCAAAGAAGACGTGAGATATGAAATAAATGGACAGATATCGTCCGAGGATCTCATCGTAATGGGTCACTATATCTTTTTAATTGGAAACCTTTTTTGCCTGGACACATATCTTGTGGGGAAGCGTGGTGAGAAAAACACATGCCTTTATGTATACCATTCATCTTGGAGAGTGGGGTGTGGGCTAAGGAAAAAGCTCTGGGTGGTATGTAGTTTGAGGCGATTGTAAATAGAGAAAAGGGGCTCGATGGCGATCATAACTTAAACAATATTGTAGCAGAAATGATACTGATTTATTCGAAGCACTTAAAGTCCCTGATAGCAATGATTAAAAAATAAGAAAATCAGAGGATAATGCAAAAATTGAATTTTTTCAACAGTTTAGTTGCTTCATTCATTTATAGAAAGAAGTATATTTTTAGTTTGATTAATTTTCATGAACATCAAAACAAAGCGTGTTTAGAAAAGTATTAATGAATATTAGTGAAATTCTGATAAAAAAGCTGATAACTTCGTGTACAAGATTATCATATTAATAATGATCATGAACAATATGAATTTAGCTTTAGTTTTTTTTTTTTGACTAACCGACATTTTGACAGTTCAAAGTATAAATGGTCTATTTTATTTCGAATAGACCATTTATACTTTGAACTGTCAAAATGTCGGTTATTCAAAAAAAAAAACTACGTTTCTGATTTCCTGAACTTACATTTTTTTTTAATGATATAAACCAGTGCTTGACTGCGACATTACATATTTTTTTTTTTTTTTTTTTTTAATTGATATAAACCAGTGCTTGACTGCGATCCCACCTGATGGTATTTCACTGTTAACATAGACATGGCCGGACCATCTCTATAGATTCTAAAGCTCCTATTTTCATATCGCCACGCTCAAGCGTCTAACATGCTCCGCCCCCATCTAAAGCAGCGTAAGATATTAGTAAGTTCCAAGTGTCGATATAACCGTTTCTATACAAAATGGTGTGAGATTCCTAGGCGGTCGTTCAATATAAACTATCGCGATTCGTTCAGCTATTTGTAAGCCTCCCAGCCACCATATAGATGGTCGCATGCGACTTTAACTTGTTCTTTATCAACCTGTTTTTATAATGTTTCCTTTTGTTTATGTTTCCGTTGAAGTTTTTGTTGCTAATTGGCGTATTAACGCTGTATTGTGTTTAATTGATTATGATGAACTATTATGTTGTTAGGTTGACGCTTGCTTCTGTCTTGTTTGAAGTTTGAATTAACTTCTTTTGCGT
This sequence comes from Mythimna vitellina, assembly GCA_949316375.1. NCBI lineage: Eukaryota > Metazoa > Arthropoda > Insecta > Lepidoptera > Noctuidae > Mythimna > Mythimna vitellina. The sequence continues at coordinate 21,951,829 of OX438701.1, read as the reverse complement.
CTTACCTTTTATAGTTTGTTTGATATGTTCTATCTTGTTCTTTTAAGTGTTATCTATCATCTACTGATTCACGCTAAGCGGCAACTGCATTCATTTCAAAATCGTTATATAAGATTATGTTTTCGTCATCTTCAAAAACCACCTCAGAAGTTTTATTTATTTTTTGCAGAAATTTCATTAGTGTCACCTCCAATGTCATTTGCATTGAGACAAAGTTAATAATTAAATAATGACTTCTATTAAATCTTGCATTTTAATTTCCACTATTTAGTTGTACAGCTAAACCTAGTGTGCAAATCAAATTCAATTAAACATAATTTATAGTCAGAGTGCATCTTATTTTTGACTGGCCTGTTGATCTAGTGGTCACTAACCACTAGATCAACAGGTCCACTGTCCCGACTGCTATGCCGGAGGTCGTGGGTTCGATTCCCAATCAGGACAAATTTTTGTGTGATAAGCACGATCATTTGTTCTGTGTCTGGGTGTAATTTATCTATAGATATATACATTTATTTAAAAATATATAAGTATGTTTATCAGTTGTCTAGTACCCATAACACAAGCTCTGCTTAGCTTGGGACTAGACTGCGTTGTGTGATAGTTTTGGAATATTATATTATTATGTCAATACCAAAAAGCTAAAACACGGCTAGAATATAAGTTTTTCATTACAGAGTTTCCATGCCTACTTTATTATTTATCATCAGATCAGTGAGAATACCACTTTTATCAGACCCTAGTTTTTGGCCTTTTGTTTCACTTGCTTAACTGTCTTAATCGAGATGTATGTGTGTGTGTTTGTGAAGTTTCGCTGGTCCACTGTGTTTTCTGCATCAGCTGACACCTTAGTTTATAGATGACGGAATTTTGAGGTACTTAACAAAAATAGAAAGTATATATTTTTTTATACTACCGAATTGAAGACCTGCTCCTTTTTTGTAGTCGGTTAAATATAGTTCATTGTACTGAAAAGCTTGAACTAATGTTGATGTTAATTTTTTTAATATAAATTCAAAGCCTAAGAAAATATTTATTTATTTAATACTTCGTGCACATAAAGGTACAGAGGCGGACTTAATGCCTTAGCATTTTCTACCAGTCAATCTTTGGGTGATGCAGAGAAGAATAGTGCAATAAAAGAGAGAGAAAAAAAAGGTTAATATAAAAAGATATACAAATGAATCACAGATACAATACAATAAATATAATAATGAAATACTTTATCATCTAAATCGCGATCGTCCACCAATCCAATGATACAATATTTTACTCCACTTCAATGGCATAACTTTAATCAAAAACCAAAGCGATATCAGACCCGGTTTTATATAGGTTCCAATTAAAAGGGAATAAACTGGCACCTCCCATGTTGATATCAAATAATATTCAATAAGCAAAGCCGTGAGAGATCCATTTGTATTTGTTCCTACCGCCGCTGCAAATGTTGCAGAGAACAAATATGGCATAGAAGGGACATTATTTTTAAACAGCGTTTTCTAACATATTAAAACTGTGTCTATTACAGATATGAAAGATTATAGTTTAAAGTAAAATAACATCATAGAGCTGGCTAGACCTTGCATTTGGATGAATATCAAGGTCAATATAATATTTTTTTTAATTTTGTTGGCTAAAGCCTTTCTTCAGCTTTTTTTGTTTTTTTTTATTTTCAGTTTTTTCTTCTCAGTTTTCGTGAAATTTAGGGACCTGGGTCTCTAATTTTTTATAAAGCTGAAGAAAGAGTTTCGCCAAAAAGATTGAAAATAATGATATTGACCCATTTGTCAATACGGGGACTGAATCAAAGATGGCAATATTAATGTATTTGGAGATTAATACATTATTAATTTAACTTACTTTAACATCCTTTTTTTTTTAGTATTTCCTGAAGGTTTTGGCTGCGCAAAAAATTAAAATAGTAAAACTATTACCAAAGCAAATTTTTCAATGACTATTGTGTCACTTAATAGCCCATAGTCTAGTACTTTATGGTAATTGAAAATCATAGTAACTCGTTAATCTCAGCGTGCCATCTTTGGACAAGAAAGGATCCATTTCTTAAGGAGAAATGTTAATTATGGTGAAGAAAATTAGTAAACCAATTTGATCCTGGCTGAAATACTTTAATATTTACTTTAATTTTTTTTTTAATTTTCCAAAAGTTGACTAGCTTTTTAGCAATCAGACCAGATTACCTCCTAGAAACAAAAAAAAACAAAAAACAAACTTTACCTCTGGTTTTTTCGTCGCCTCCTGACAAATTCTGTATATTTATTTATTTATCTATTACATATAATAAAACAGTAAAATTCTTTTGTGATGGTATTAATTGGCGCAAAAACTACTGAACCGATCCTGTTCAAATTTTGCATACATAATCCTTATAGGTCAGGGCAACTGATAGGTTATAAACTATCACGCTATTTGCTACGGGGGGTGAGCAATAATCCAAAATGTAGTTATTGAACGAAATTTGCCGCGAGTTCAATCCCCAGCTACATGTTAAAATTTTTGTCATTATTTTGTCTTATTTTTTTGTATTAAAATAACTTTTACCATTTTTTCAAAATAAAATTGACATATCTATTCGATATCTTCTAAATATTTTGTAAAAACTAATCAAAACACATATTAAAATCAAAGCGACGAGTAAAATCACGTACACATATTATTACATTATTCCATTTAGCTGCAAATTTAACTTCTAAAACGAAAATCATCACGCTATCATCGTTAGGGAGCCAACCAGTCAATTATGACGTTTATATAAGAACGTCTATTTTATGCTTTACTCATCGAAGACTGCAGCACAGTGGCTTCGTAACTAGACTTTCATGTAATGTGAAGGTGGTTCAAATCCCATACGGCTCTTTTAGGAGAAATGTTTGTTCTATTTTGTCATCGTGAATAAGATATTTTTATATATTTTTGCATGCTTACAATTTTTTTTTTATAAATCTACGTATGTAATATATTTGTAGAAATTTTTAGTCAAGTGCGTATTATTAATTTTAGAAATCGATGTAGATAACTTTTATACATTTAAATTGTGTGGAACTTGATAATTATTTTACTTAGGCTTTGTTTCATCGCAATGAAACAAAGCATATGAAAGACAAACGGTATGAAATCAAAGTTTTCGAGAAGTAAAATATGACACCATAAGCAATTCAGATACTCGCAACGCCATCTAAAGACTCAAAGTAGAAATAGTGATGACAATGACGGTTGAACTTCATATTAAATTTGATAGATGGCATTGTGTATTTTACGTAATTTTCTGAGTGGCAGAAGAATAGCCATCGCCCACGTTTACAGTTATGGTTAAACTGGTGTAAGACAGAGGCATTTTTAACAATCCTACTGCTTATTTTTATTATTTTTTTCCCATTATTGTAGCAAGCTAATTGACCGTGATTATTCAAGGGATACCATCCAAAGACGATAAAAGTAAATACCTATATGTATTTAATTATTCACTTTAAAATAACACGGCCACATTTTCGGAAGGGGTTACAGGGTACCTGGCGTTGGATGGTCCCCAGGTGGACCGATGACCTGGTGAGGGTCGCGGGAATCCGATGGATGAGTGACTCACTGGACCGGTCATTATAGCGACACTTGGTGAGGTTTATGTCCAGCAGTGGACGTCTTTCGGCTGAAATAATAATGATGATGATGGCACCTTTTTTCTTTTTTTAAGGGTGGAAATCATACAATGACTTCTCCCGCTCTGGTTGGAACGGGAGGAAGTGTCAATCTTTTACTGACTAAAACTACACCTGTGTCTATCACTACGCGCTGTTGAGGATTGGGCTCGATCCGGGCAACTACAGGACGGCTAGCTACCCATTGCTCGACGTCCGGAAGCCCGCGTCTACCGTGATTGGTAGTCGGGGTCGGAATCTCGGCTCGGCGTGAGGCCGTTCGTTCCCTAACGCGTGCGGCCTCCGCCTTCGCTAGCATTAAGGCTTTGCAGAAGGAGGCGAATGCCTGCCATTACTCCTCGCTCAGCTCGCTCGCTCGCTCGCTCCTGGATCAGAGCCCGGCGCGAGAGGTCACTGACGCCGATTACCTCCACGAGGACACGGCGGTGCTCCGCCCTTGCAGGGCACATCTCCACTGTGTCCTCCGGCATGATGGCACCTTGCGGATTAATAATGGTGTGTTTTATTATTTACAGGCACTGCTTCATATAAAACGCGATCGAATGTGTTTTTCTGATCACAGTTCGACAACGTATAATGTATCTCAGATTCCTTGCAGCCTTACGTCGATATCTGGACGTTACCTCTTTGCAATGAGTGGTGACCAACACTGGAACAACCCTCTAAGGGAGGCCAGTCTCAGGGATAACACTTATCGGCTGCTACATTTGTTAACCGTAATTTCATTGTTTTATAGATAAGCTCAGGACTGTTGTGGGTGTTTCGAACGGTTTCTGTTCTGGGTTCGGTTGAAAGTACCCTGATATTACCATTTTGTGAATCGCCTGGAGGACTCGGTGTAGCATGCGGTGGAGGTCTATCCATCTTGAGTGAACTGCCGTGTCCTCATAGAGGCAATCGGTGTCAGTAATTTCTCGGTTTGGCCATCAATATGCGAGTTCGATTGAACGGGGATACACGCGCACAAGATTTCGCCGTATTTCATTCATAAGTTGGAGACTCCTCATAAGGTAGTTCCCACTATGGAAAAAACATTTGTCTTATATACGGGGATATCAATTAAATACACACCAAAGTATCCTAGGTAAATGAACAAGTAATTCTTACGCTTAAAATGATCAAACTGCAATAATCAATGCAAGCATGCTCTCGCAAATTCTTCATAAGTACTGTTGTGGAAGAAGATAGTTGATGATTTATTTATTTATTTATTTAATCCTTTATGCACAAATGTACAGCAGCAGACTTAATGCCTGCCGGATGATGATGGTAGTTTTTGGATTCACTTAAGGCTTTTCACTATCAGTGCACGTTATCCAGCTGAAAGTCGGTGTCCCGATTATGCTCCTTCGTTTACCTCTATCAAAGCTGTCTAACTGCTTAAACTCTTCAGTGAAAAGTTATTGAGGCGAAAATTGTTATGGGAGATAACTCTTTCGATCAATCTTGCAGCCCTAGCAGACATCGGCCCTAGAGGGCCCTATCCATTTGCTGAAATCTCTTTGAGTCGCGCGTAGAATACTACGCGCCGTCGATTCAGGACTGCTTTGACCAGACGGCCGGACAGCACCACCGCAATCCCGTGTTTGCAATGGCTGGGAATTGCCTTGCGGCTTTCAACACCCGGAGCGTCCCTTGCAGCGACCGCTGAGGAGTCAGGATTTCCTATCCCTCATAGTTTCAGCTACCTTCTTTGATCGTAGTGCTTCACTGAAGGAGGCTACTGGTTGTCATTTTCTCCACCAATCGCCCCCATAAGGACAAGGCGGCGCCGGCGCTCCGACCAAGCGGGACTGACTTCCACCGTATGCTCCATCATATTCTCCAGGCGATTCGCACAATGGTGAGACCCGAGTGTTTCTTCCCGCTGAATTCGACACAGATACCTTCCGAAACACCCACAACCGGTGAGTCCTGCACAAAAAGAGGATGCCGTGACGCCTCTGTAGACACTTCTCAAAGACAGGCATTACCGCAGCGATTTGATTGTGGCGTGCTCACTGTGGCGAGGGGTTAAAATCATACAATGTTGTTTTACCAGAACATAAACCAGAAACATACATATGTCCATGCATACATATGCCTTTTCCCTTGGGGTAGGCAGAAATGACAACTGCTACGAACCATACATGCTCTTTCTATTCAGTGACGGTAATACATCTGGATCTGGACGAGTACATAACATGTTTCCTGAAGGTAATTTGCGTTTTTAACCGACTTCTAAAAAAGGAGGAGGTTCTCAATTCGGATATTTTTACCTTTAACCGTTTTATGTTAAAGTACAATAAATTATTGCGATGCTTTCGGAATGAATTGCAAGCACAGAGCGATTGTACAGTTTTACGAACTTAACGCGGACGAAGTCGCGGGCAACAGCTAGTTCATTTATTAAAACTTCATGCAATATAAAGGTACAAAGGCGGACTTAATGCCTTAGGCATTCTCTACCTGTCAACTATACTATTTCGTTTAACAATTTTGATACATTTGTATTTATTTAAACATTATATGCTTATCTAATGACGTTGCACGAGACATAACAGCGGCTGTTTTGCAAGATTCTTTCTCGTACTAGATAAGTGATAAACATACTTCATCATCATCATCATCATTTCAGCCGAAAGACGTCCACTGCTGGACATAGGCCTCCCCCAAGTGTCGCCACAATGAACGGTCCTGTGCGTCTCGCATCCATCGTACTCCCGCAACCGTTACCAGGTCATCGGTCCACTTTGCAGGAGGCCTTCCAACGCTACGTCTTCCGAAAGTACGTAAACATACTTGTATAGTTCTAAATACACACCATACATAGAATAAAATTAACTTTATTGTGCACCATAACACTAACTTAAATATTATAGATAAATATTACATATTATTATCTATATATATAAAAGGGAAAACTGAATGACTGACATATCAACGCAACGCCGAAACTACTGGGACTAGAAACGTGAAATTTTGCACAAGGTTTCCTTTTATGATGTAAGTGAGCACTAAGAGAGGATTGTCCAAAATTCACCCCCTAAGGGGATGAAACGGGGGTCCAAAGTTGGTATCGCGAAAACTAAATATTCGCGGGCGAAGCCGTCAACAGAAGTTAGTTATAGATAAATTACGCAGAACAAATGATCGTGCTCATCACATTTGTCTTGGGTGAGGATCGAACCAAAATCCATCAGTAAAGCAGTGAGGGCTACTAACCACTAGACCAGCAGGCCAGTAATTTTATTTCTTTTTAAAAATAACTATATTTTCTTAGAGAAAAAAAATCTGTCACCAGCATTTAGAGAACTTTCCCGAAGGTGGAATTACAAAGTTCTACGCGTTACATGATTTATACATGATGAAGATAATTTAGCTAGTAAACTTGATTATTAAACCTATTTGCACGTCTGTGTATTTGTTCAAAAGACTGCGTATTACTACTGTGCTTGGGAATCAAATATCCAGCGGGGCTAATAAATTTGCAGAGAGCATTCGCTTTTGCTATTAGCTGTAGGAAATATCTGTTGTTTGCCAATTACTCAGTAGGTAGTCGAATAAATATAAAGATTCCGAGAAAATTGAATATTATTTGAGTAGCCGACCACCCACGCCAATATCATCATCATTTCAGCCAAAAGACTGTCCACTGCTAGAAATAGCCCTCTCCCAAGTGTCTCCACAGTCGAACGGTTTTGTGTGTCCCGCATCTATCCGATTCCCGCAACCCTCACCAGGTCATCGGTCCACCTTATGGGAAGCTTTCCAACGCTGCCTTTTCCTGGCACTACAAAACCTTTTGGGCCCCATAAGCATCTGTCATGCAAATGTCTGTATAGTTAAAAATCTCTGTGTAGAAAAAAAGCCCATAGCTTGTTTTCGTGGTGGGAAAACACCCAATTACTTCTCCCGCTCTAAGGTGGTGCAAGAGGCATGTTAGACTAAAATCCACCTGCGTCCTTCAGTTGACCTTTGTGTTCCAGGACTACAGTAATCCTTTTAAAAACTGTTACTCCCCTGTTGTAACTACGACCTGCAGGATTGGTAGAAATAATTACCATGGGCTCCTGGAACGAAAAGGGTAACTTTGAGTCAGTAAAAGTCAATAGTCAATTCTTTATTGCATTCCACAATGTAGACTTATGTGGTAAACATTTTCCAAAAGAAACAATCGTGGACTCTGTCGGGCACAGCCAAAGAAGGATATATAAGCGGAGATGAGGACTTATTTTAAGCATCTTATAATTTAACTTAATTTAAATTCATATTTATAAAATAATTAATTAATAAGAATAATAATTTGTAATTATAAAATATGTCTATTTATAATTCTCATTAAGACTAAGCAAAAGCATGCTTACAACAGACCTTTTCAACATACATTCTATTCCATTTTTTAGTGAAAAATCATCAGACAACTCCTCCTACTCCAGATGGAGCGAGAGAGAGTGGAAGTGTCAGATTTTACTGACTAAAACCAAGTACCTTCAGTTGTCGTTTGCGTAGAAAAATAAACAAACGAGTACACAAATTCAACTAAAAGAACCTTTACTTTACTTACAACTCATCTGGACATTAAAAAACACCTCATCAATATTACTAGAGCCCCATGTAGGAAGGCTAGCTTAACTTACAAGAGCACCAACATACGATCATAAATTGAAATCTGATATTGACATAAATAAGGGGGATTCCATACGTGACGACGGAGGACGTCGCATGTGTGATGTTATCGTCGCAGCTATCCGAGCCCTTATTTATTAACGTTGATATTAATTGCAAATATGTTTACGATAGTTTTATGTACAGTTGGTGGAAGAGATAGGTATGCAGGAAGCTGCTTTAACTGTTTTTTTAGTATGGTAAGTGTGTAATTTGTTTGTCTATTGTTAAAAAAAAATGGGTTATTGTTCAGGAAAAAAAATACACTTTTACATCAAATACTTCACTGATCTCCACACTAGGATTCCCTGTGCCGTGGAGACCAGTCTCCTTCATCATGGTTCAAGAAGAAATGAAAATAAAAATAAAATAAAAACAAGAATACAATATAACCGATTATGTTGAACATAGGGTATGTTAATATAATAAATCAAAATTTATAAGAGGTGTACATGGCATCTAGCAGAAAGTGTAAAAAAGTAAGTTGTATGGTGTTGGTGTGTGCATTTGTGTGTGTGTGGTTGTGTGGGTGTGTGTGAGTGAGGTGTGTCGGTGCATGTGTGTTCGCGTGTTATGTCTTTAGATATTTTTAGATATTTTATATAGACTTTGGATATTTTTGTCGTTACTGACAGAATGTCACTATGATTGTGTAGACTTCCAGATTACCTATGAAGGAACGTTATGCGTTTCATTTCACCCTTGTGTCGATTCTACCATTTATCTAACTTGCCCGACACTACTGCCAACTACTTATATTAGAAAATAATAAAATTAGTTATCTTAAAGCAATATCAGCGACGAAAACCAGTTCACTGCGAAGATGTAATCCTTTTTTTCTACCATCAAATCTCCTACTCTGGGTGGACCAAGAAAGACAGTTAGACAAAAACCCGCCAGTGTTCCTTCAATTGCATTTAGCATTCCTGGACCGCGGTGACTGTTTCAAATAATTCCACTTCTCGGGCACAATTTTGAAGTCCTCTAATCCTTATCTGCATGCAATCTCTTTCATCGACTGTACTACATGTAAATTAGTTCCAAACATATTATGTTGGTGTTGAATATGGATGTTATCAAGGTCTAGGTTTAAGGTTGATTTGTTTATGTTGTTACGTGTGTACGAATGTGGATGAAGTTTAACTGTGGATATTGGTCATCGTGTTAACACAGTTTTATTTATTTTGGTCGAATAGAACGGCTTAAACTTTTTCTTATGTGTCGTTAGTGCGATCTATTTACTATGAATTACAAATAAAATAACAATAAAAAAATAGGTTTTTTTAAAATAAAAGAATTCAAAACTAATTGAAGGTTTATCACCATAATTTAGTTATCATAGTTTTTATTAAAGTCTTTAAATTTATTTTCTTGACAAAAATTTGAATTAGGAGGTATAATCTGGTATGCGCATCCTTTTATTCAAATCGTATATACACCATGGACTTCGTGAAATAAAAAGTTAAATAAAATAAATATATATTTTAATAATCTTAAAAAAAATGACATCTTGTTTTTTAAACCTCTATTTTTTTCAATATTTTTTTTTAATTGATATAAACCAGTGCTTGAGTGCCACCTGATGGTAAGCGTAGATGCAATCATTGATGGTAAGTTGCACTAGTTTATTAAGAGCCTATTCACTCTAGCCTTGAAGACACCTAAATTATAGTTGGACGGGAAGACCGCAGCACGCAAATTATTCCAATCCTTTGATGTACGCGGTATAAACGACAAAGCGAGACGCTTAGTCCGGACCGTTGAAGTTTCAACAACGTAAGGGTGGATACTCGCCGTTCGTCGGGTGGTCCGATCGTAGAAAGAAGATGGCGGAATGAAGTCATTTATTTGTTTATTTTTCAAGTCCCTTTTCAGTTTTAATCAGCGTTCTTTTATGTTTCGTTTCGTAAATAAATTGTATACGAAATTACTATGATAAAACCGCCTAGTTCCCAACGTAGACTAACATTCCTAGACTGTTTCGTGCTCATAGCATATAAACATTTGTCATTGTTGCTAACAATGGTCTTAAGTTAAACAGGGACATGGTTTGAGCCGCATCTGCGTATAAAATAATTTGAATGAACGGGCTGAGATTGTGGTGAAATATGGCTGAGAAATTGTCAAGGTATAATAGTGCTAAGAAAATAATTAATATTTAATTCAGTAACGAATTCTTCTTCTTCTTCGAATCGATGGTTTTCTCTTTTCTCAAAGTTTTGGGCCCAGTAGGTTTCTACGTATATAGTGGCATTAGTGGCGTGTAGGTCCTCCAAAGTTCAGATTTTAAGATACTTTGGGCACTCCAATAAGTATGGAATTTCAAACCGTCTTTAAAAATTTATTAAGTCATTACTGACTTCTGATAGCGACTTAGATCCACCTTGTAGAAGGCCTTCCAACGTTGTGTTTTCCGGTACACGCGGTCGTCACTCTAGAACATTTCAGCCCCATCGACCATCCGTTCTATGAGCAATGTGCCCTGCCCACTGCCACTTTAGCGACCTGGTCAGAGTCGCGGGAATGCGGTGGATGCGAGACGCACAGAATCGGTCGTTGTGAAGACGCTTGGGTCTTTCGGCTGAAATGATGGCGACTTTGTCCGCGTGAAACTAGTAAATGATCCCTAGTAAACATACTCATAAATTATCCTACATATTATTCGAAAACATTTACTACCCATATGCAAAATTTCATCCAAATCTGTTTAAGCGTTTGAGCGTGAAAGAGCGTCAAACATACACACGCTTAAATACAAACTTTTACCTTTATAATATTAGGGTGATGTATGATTTGATATCCCAATATTACAATTGAGGAAAACGATTTCATCTATTTATGAGTCCCAGCAGTGGTAACATTATAAACTAGTGCTTGACTGCGATCCCATCCGATGGTAAGAAATGATGCAAACGTTGATGGTGAGGCGCACTAGTTTATTAAGAGCCTATTCACTGTAGCCTTGAAGACATCTAAATTATATTCCTACGGGAACACCGCAGCTGGCAAGTTGTTCCAGTCCCTCGATGTACACGGTATTCGGCACGAAGTGAAACGCTTGGTCCGGAGTTCCGGACCGTAGAGGTTTCAACAACGTAAGGGTGGATGCTCGCAGTTCGTCGGGTGGTCCGATGGTAGAAATGAGATGGTGGAATCAAATCATACAATTCCCGCGCACACTCTCCAAAACGCATCCTGAATTTATTTATTATTACTGTTATTTGACCTCTGACACAATTTAACTACATTTAGACAAAAAACTTCCGACAACCATGAAAACTGCCAACTTAACCAGTTAACCCAATAAATATCCGTCAAAAATATAATTGCGTATAAAAAAGAGAATTTCCCTTTTAAAAGTTTTAATCAAAACATTGGGTCGGCACCAAAAGGGGATAATTGTAGGCAAATTGGTAGATGGTTTAACGAGTCGGGAGAGGACATTTTTTATTGTGAAACTTCCTTATGGCCGTCTATCACACCGAATGATAACATTGTGGTAGTGTGATTTTTTTTTATTGGGTGGGAAAATCATTATATGACAAATCCCGCTCTTGGGCGGAGCGAGAGATAGTGTCAGACTTTTACTGACTAAAAACCCACTCCTGTTCTTTCATTGCCTTCGTCCCAGGGCCCCGGGTTTCGCTTTCACACTACCTGTGGCCCCAGTAGGCTTCGACCCTGCTGGGCCCCTACGATTTGCTGACATCTCCTTGAGGCGCGCGTGGAACAGTACGCGCCGTCGGCGATTTAGGCTCGGTCCGGTTACCGAACGGTCGGACGGCGAGCCACCCATTGCTCGCCGTCCGCGTGGTAATGTGTGGTGGAGTTGGCTGGATTAGCTTAGTGGCTGAGTAAAAACTGGCTTTTGCATTGCACGGACACCACAATAAAATGGTCCTGTACAATATTAGAACAGTTAATAATCATCATCATCTTCCTGCCCTTATCCCGTATTATTTGGGGTCGGCGCAACACGTTTTTTTCTTCCACTCTGCCCTGTTACTCGTCATGCTATCACTAACTTCCTTTTCTTTCATATCATTCATAGAACAGTTAATAATACTCGGTTTAATTAAGGCGAGATTACAATACGGAAAATGATTGCAGTAAACATGATCAGAATCGTTTTTTAGTGAAGGCCGCACACTTAAAATCATCTAATATTATTTGCTTAATTCACAGACATAAATTATATTAAGATTATTATTTATTTTTATTGTTGATATTTATAAGTTTTTGTCATTTTTTCTCGTGCTAATTTCATAGATACAGATGTTTTTGAGTTTTCTTTTTGACATGTTTAATTTTGACATTGTTTATTTTTGTTAAGTTGACTTCATAATATTTGCATGCCATAGATGTGGCAAACATCTCTGAACTATTTATTTTTTCAATGTCATCCTATATGCACTTTTTTGTTATTGTATGTGTACACATGTCTGAGCAAATAAATATCTTATCTTATCTAGTGTGGGTCGCGAGAATCTGACGGATGCGAGACCGTTAATTGTGGTGACACTTGGGGAAGACCTATATGCAACAGTGGGCGGGCATCTTTCAGTTGAAATGATGATATTTTTTAACACAAATAGTGATCAAATTCAATTTAACCTTTCAAATACCGTAATTAGAGACAATAGAAAAACAATGAGAGAACGAACGCCGGCGTTCGCTTGGGGGTTTAATGAATCAAATGTTACGCGTCTGTGTGAACGGCAGCCATTTATAATTCTCGCCTTCACATTTTTGTAGGTGTCAAAGTATTCAAAATATTTCGATTCTCATTACGGTATCATCATTTTGCTGCTTATTATCTTATTTAACGATAATAAGGTTATTATGTATTCTGGACACGCAGATTTTCAACGAACAAAACATGCTACGTTGAGAGTCATTAGTGTTTTGCTTGCTGAAATTAATATATGGTTTTAATTGTAATAATTTTATTTATATTGATAGAAAAGAAAGAAAGAAAGAAGAAAGAAAGAAATTATATGATAAAGATATGATATATGACATCTATTAATTTAGTTGTTCTCTGTCTTGAGTGAGGCACACTTTACTATTTTGTGGCGGTATTTTCTATGAAGAGGGGTTGGAGAGACGTCACGGTGTTCTCACTTTCCGCATAACGCAGGTCCTCAGCGGACATGGTAAGTTCAGAAGGTTGCTTCATCTGATTCTTGCGGAAGAAACACCCGGATGTCACCATTATGCAGACCAAGTGTGCCCCGCTTGGGCGGAGCACCGCCGTGTCCTTATGGGGCCGATCGGCGGCGACCTCTCGCGCTGGGACGTGATAAACGCCATGGTTCGGAGCGAGGGTAAATGAGCGCCGGGACCCCGATTTCCAGGCCCTCTTGCTCTGCCCAAGAGCGCGAGAAGTCATTAGATGGTTTCTCACCTTAAAAAAACTTCTGACAGACTAGCTGACAGACAAACGGGTGGACGAACAGCGAAGGCTTAAAAATATAATAATAATAATAATTACCTCTTTAAGATCTATGTTTAATTTTAAACCATTTAAATCAGGCAACATTTATGTAGCCATATGTAATCTCTGAAACAGTGTGTAATGCAATCAATAATATTATACTCCTATCTCAAATGGAAATACAAAAATCGAACAGTTTTTCAATCACGGACTCATAAATTAACAAACACTCAACCTTTAAAAAACCAAAGACATCGATTTTCACTAAATTATAACACACAAAAAGGCTACAACGAAATTACACCAGCAGTGCGTTCTCGGTAATCCAAACTTATAATACTGGCCACATTTGCAATTGAGTCTGTTACCGGAACGTAATGCGTGTAATGAAGGATTGCACGTCCAAAATTGTATGTTAAAATAATAAATTTCCCATGAAGTACCAGGTCTGGTACGATTATGACACTTAATTGAAAAATTCGGTTATCAGGATCTGTTTTAAGTGCTTTCGTAGAAAATCCGCGCGCTCGCAGGGTTGACGTTTCGAGTTTTTTTATTTTTTTTGAAGCGTTGGATGTACGGTGTTTCAGTCTACTTGTGTGTGCCAGTGTCATTGTTTATTTCGATAGTTCTAAATTTAATTTGACAGCACGATTGGCGCAGTAGTTGAGCGATTGGCTGCTGTGCCACGTATCGCGGGTTCGATTCCCACTCGGAGCAAATATTTGTACGGCCTACAGATAAGTGTTCCGTGTCTGAGTATATTTTGTGTGTGAGCTTACAGGTTTGTGAACACACCTTGGATACAGGAGTTATTTCTAGTGTGAGGCAAAGTTAAAAAAAAAAGAACAAACGTCTTTGATAGATATTAAGTATCACACAAATATGTTATTTTTAATATCTGTCAAAATTCAAAGGAATTTTCAGTCTGAATTATGTTTCATTTTTTTGCACATTTTTTTTGCGGAATACTGTATTTTTAGTTTAGATTTTTTTTTATTCTTGATAGGTTCGCGCTTGACCGCTATCTTACCTGGTGGATATTTAACTATGCGGTCTTTAAGACAAGAGTGAATAGGTTACCATCATTACTTACCACAGTTAAGATAGTGGTCCAATGAGAGTATATCAAAAATAATAATACTATGATTTTTTACACGACTAGTACTGCCCAAGAAAAGGAGTGTTATGTTTTTAGGGTTCATGTCAGTTTCTTTTTATGACTAACAAGAATTTTAATTTTATGAAATTGTAACACTAATAAATTAAATAATTAATCTTTTACAAAAATTCATAACCTAAAAATATTATGACACTCCTGTTCATAAATACATAACATGTATAAATGTTTATTTAAATCCAGTCATCAATCTGCCAATAAATTCACAAAATGGCCACGGGCCAGCCCTATCAAGTAACCATCCTGTCTAAGTAATGGCTCTCGAATACCCCCTTTTAGTGGTCAGTGTAAACAAGAAAATTGATTTTGAAAGAACCTACGTGAGTTAATACAACCTTACAGCTTCACGGAAACATTTATTTCAGTTAAGACCGTAGGCTGTATGAGTTGATTCCTTGGGACAGCGGGGTTGCAATTAAAAAAAATACGCCTTGAAATACCGCCATGTTTTTCGAAAATGAATGTTGAAATTCGAGGTTTAAAATTCGAAGAAATTCTGTGTTGATAGTAAAATTGGTATAGTGAAGATTTTATAAACGCGTAAAGTGATATCAATGTAGGATGTCAAACAAGTTTTTTTAGACTCGCGCTTGACCATTATCGCACAAGTTGCTAAGCGATGATGTGGTTGACGATGGAGTACACTTGGTTAGAAGTAATTTGTACACTATTGACTTAAAAACCACATATTGTCGCTATCAGGAAACATACTCCGGCAAGGAATTTCACTCCTTAGCTGTACACAAAATAGTGTTCTCAAAAAGTTTTGTCCGTATGGGATGATTCAATATTATTTTGTATTTAGTGCAACTAATCTTTGTTAGTGTTGGAAGTCTCTCTAAAAGATGGACCGATGACCTGTTGAAGGTTGCGGGAATCCGATGGATGCAAGACGCACAGGACCGTTTATTGTAGTGACATTTGAGGGAGGCCTATGTCCAGCAGTGGACATCTATCGGCTGAAATGATGAATCTTTGTTATTTTAGAGTTCACTTCCGTGGCCTTTCTCGCTAAAATCATGAATTTTAAAAGTTAGAAGGCATGGTTGGCGTGATGGTTAAGCGATTGGTTGCTGCGTTGCGTGATTTTAGCAAGGATTCGATTTTCGCAAGGAACGAATATTTATATGGCTCACTGATTTAATTCTTTCGGGTCCGGATATCTACATTAATTAATTAAAGCCCAAGCGAACGCTGGCGTTCGCTCGATCATTGTCTTTCTATTTTGTCTCTAATTACGTTACTCAAAAGCTATTATAAAGTTTTTTTTTTATGTTTTTTGTCTGGAAGTACTGGTCCGATTGCTAAAATTTTTTCAACGATTTAAAGCTGCTTTATTCTTAAGTGACATGGGCTACATTTTATGTATGCGGGCAAACCCGCGGGCAAAAGCTAGTCTTGTATGTGAGAGTTCAAAAGTCTGTAATCGCACCCACGATACAGGAATACCTAAGTAATTCCTAATATGGGAAACGTTAAAAGAAACATAAATGTTGTAGTTTTCGATCATTATGAAAACTTAGAAATCTGACCTACAAACAAACAATTTAATAAAATAATTATTGATTAGTTTTAGAAGCTGAACTGGTCAAAAAATCGAAACAATTTGACTGGTATTTTATGTACGGGTATTTTTTTGAAGGTAAGGTTGCACAATAACAAAAACATATCGATACCTATCAGTAATATAAATGAGGTCGATATTTTAATCGGAACCAATTTGACAGGTCACTTTGTAAGTCGATTTTAGGGCTCACCGTTTTACATGTTCCGATTGCGATACTGGAATATACATTGTTATAATATTTTAAGATAATAAATTAAATTTGTTACATGACATATCTTTTAGGCTCTTCAAAGAATGTCCTACGATGATACAGTGAATTCACTGATTGTGCTAAAGTGTTTTTTTTTTTTACCTAGCTTATTAAGTATTTAGTTAATTAGGGCACGCTACAATTAAGGCGGTCAGTTTCCTCTTTGAGGCATGGTTAAAAAGACCTCATGGCGTTCTCACCTTCCGCATGACGCAGGTTCTCATCGAACATGGTAAGTTCGGGAAGTTCCTGCACCGGATTCGTGCGGAAGACACGCCCGGGTGTCGCCACTGTGTGGACCACGTGGAGGATTTTTAGTTAGTAAAAATCTGACACTATCTCACGCTCCGCCCAAGAGCGGGATTTGTCATAAGATGATTTTCCAACCAAATAAAAAAATCTTGTTAATTAAAAAACTATAACATACGATTTAATAATATTATAATAGTATATAAGATAACTTGTCTACATTACAGATTTTTTACACGTTTGTATTGTACTATAGAATCCTATTGATTATTTGATTATTTGACTGAGCAGTGGTGGCCGAGTGGTAACGGCCCCGACTTACGAGTTAGAGGTCGCGGGTTCAAACCCAGCCAGGCGCATTACTTTGTGTAATTTATTTCATCACCACTGCTCTCAAAACGGTGAAGGAAAACATCGTGAGGAAACCGGCATGTCCTAGAACCAAAAATTCGAAGACATGTGACATTCACCAATCCGCACTGGGCCCGCGTGGTGAATTACGGCCCATTCCCTCTCCTAGAGAGGAGGCCTGAGTCCCAACAGTGGGAACATTAAAAAAAAAAAAAAAAGGCTGATGATGATGATGATGATGATGATTTGATTTTAGCTTTTCTCAACTGAAACACAGGATTTCCTAGTTCAGGCACGTAAGACTCAGAATTAAGATTTATATTTAAGACTGTATTACTTTATCCTGTAAAAAAATTGAATATACCTATATTATTCTTATTATTATTTTCTATCGCTATGAAAATTTTGATTAATGGAAAATTGTTCTTATGATTTACTAGATTCTGCCAGTAGTTTCACCCGCGTAGTGGATAATATATAACTTTTTAACTTTGTTAGTCAGTGATAAAGTAGCATTACATCAGTGAAATACATTAGGCATTAAGTCCGCCTTTGTATCTTTGTGTTGCATGAAGTTTTTAATAATAAATAAATAAATACTTTTTAAAAACCCCTGACTTTGTTTCAGTGTTTCTTCTCACGGTAGTCAGCTAAAAAACACTGACCTCATCTAGTTTAACTGACGACAAAATTGAGGCGTAAAAGAAAGAAAGAAAAAGAGTTTATTTTCGATAAACATGGCATCCAAATTTAATTATTAATATATAAAACAAATCTATAAAAAAGAGTGAAGTTATGCGACACATCCATGCAAAAAAGAGTTTTTAATTCATTAAACCCAAGCGATCGTCGGCGTTCGCTCTCTCATTGTCTTTCTATTATGTCTCTAATTACAGTATTCGAAAAGTTAATACCAATTTGCAAAATAAAAATCATTTATCATTTAAAATCGATCGATTTTTGAGTTTATTCATTACAAACAAGAATATAAATCTCTCCTCTTTATAATATTAAAAACAGATTAGCATAGCATATTCGCCCTTATAATGTTTCTACTGTTGGGACTCAGGCCTCCTCTCTAGAAGAGGGAATGGGTCGTGATCCACAACGCGGGCCCAGTGCGGGTTGTGAATGTCACATGTCTTCGAATTTTTGGTTCTAGGACAGCACAGCCAGCCTCACGATGTTTTCATTCACCAAAAAACAAAAACAGATTACCTAATTCTAATTAAAGACTTCAGTTGGCATTTTTGTTCTGCGGCTTTTGTAAAACCCAAGTAATATTATTACTCGCGAAATTATGCTGTGTAATGCATGCACAGGACGTACAAATTAAGATTATGACGGAAAATGACAACCACTGAACCAAACTAGTGACCCACTAAAGAAAACCTTTATCTTACTCTCTTCATAATATCGAATCTCCTAATCAGAACCACCCGATCTCACACAACGAACGATTAATCTATAAAACTGAATAAATCGCGTTTAATCGCACGGTATGCATCGCAACGCCTCGTATTAACGCAAGGGACCACCGGCAGTGTTACCAGCGAACAAAATATAAATGTATTAAAATGACAAATGAAAAATCGCTGCGCAATTATTGGCTGTTAGATTTTTTTTTTTAAATTGCGAGCAGTTGGTGTTCCATTTTTGATTTTGAGTGGGCGATGCAAATTTGTTTTCCAGCACCGTTAGATTTGTCTGAGGATCAATGAGGTCATAATAGGTCATTAAAAGTATTTATATTGTTGACGGTTAGACAACATATCACATCCACCGTAGGCGCGGGTTTATGGACGGCGAGTCATTGGTAGCTCGCCGTCCAGCCGTGACTTTTAGTCAGTAAACGTCTAAAGCAGATCTGTGCTGTTGACTGTTCAAGAGTTATTTTATCTGGAGCTAATCCTGGAGGTCGATTCAGGTCATGCTTATCATTAAAATATATTGTCATCGAAATTGAAACAACATGTAAATATTCAACTAGATAGGATAAAATAAAGTGGTTCTAATTCAGTTTACACGATTCGGCCCAATCAAACTTACCAAAAGCTTGACCAAAAAAAATCAATTTTAAGCAGATTGAAGGAGAGAAACTTCCCAGTCTAACCTAATATTAATCTTAGCCAAACAATGGACACTGAGTGGACTCATTAAAAGTACAGCTACAAATCAAGGGTGTTGGATGTCCAATAATTTCTTTGAAACGTATGGCTGTAAAGACCAATTATAACGAAAACAATCATATCATTAAGGGACTCTGGGGCTCCATAAAATTGTTGGCCTCAACAATTGGAATATTGGGCAGATGTTGGAAGAGATGGATGTGGTAGGTGAAGACATAAGAATGAGGCACTATTTGGGACCATGCTTCTAGATTTTTTACTGTTTTAGCATTTGTTTAATGACACCCATCTTGTGGCAATTTTTTTTTTTCTGGTAAATTTTCAAAAGACACTACACATCATAATTATTAAACGCAACTGACGTTTGCGATTGGCAATCAAAAATTGAATTTAACTAACCATAGCATAAAAGAATCAATCAATCCATATTTTCGATTAATTTTGTTCTAGAAACCTCCTTGTATTGTTTGTGCTCAATGCTTGATTTCAACATCTTGTTCTATCTATGGATGGCATTGTCGTTTCTAGTGTGGAACAGATTTGATCTAACTATCGTAACGAGCTCCTGCGTAAGTATTTTTCCCCCATCTACTTTTACCGGCAGCAATAGCAGATTATCGCCATCTTGATCCGGCAAAGTGATCAAAATATTTAAAGTTTTTGATTTTTCGTTGGACAAAATCGATCAAACAAATAAAACTATTTTCCTTGTAACATTACTTATATCTATCTGTAATAGAAATTATCCAATTCACTCAATACCTCGTGCTTTCTACTTTTAACCAACACGATGTCTTATTAGACTGGTCTCTCCATTTTACCTCACTCTCCTTAACAAAAAAAAAACGGGCTTTGAGAACACATCCATTATGCGTCCAGCTAAGGAGTGGGATTCTTTGTTGGATTCTGTGTTTCCTGATAGATATATAACCTAGAAATCTTTAAATCAAGAGTAAATAGGTTACTTCAAGGCAAGGGTGCTCAATCTTCGGCCACATCATCGCTTACCATCAGGTGAGATACTGGTTAAACGCGAACCTACGCATAATAAAAATTAAAACCAAAACAAAATACCACCTCCATTCAGCACACTAACCTTCTCAACTCCACAACACCTTAATGGACAATTATGCATTGTGTGTTTAGATGCGGTCCACTGCTAGATTTAGACTGATAGGCTGGTCTCGTTACCTTTCAGAGTTACTAGCCCCCATACATACATACCTGCACGCATGCAAATGCGTCCACCAACGGATTTATGCGGCAGGTGATCAGAGATTACTTCTAAATATACGATTCCTGTGACGATTGATGGCTCTCAAGGACAATGATTTAATTAATTTTGATTATTACTGTTAGTTATGGACTCATTGCTTGATTGACGGACCTTTGAGCGCTGGTCGAGTCATCTCTTCTCATTCAATTTACTATTTTATCATAGTTTCCTTGTGAGGACCTCCTTTTGAAGGAACTTGTTGCGATTGTTCCGCTTTTGACAAAAAGCGATAAACAGTCTTCATTTTTGTATTTATTATTACTTATAAATCAACTTTAATTTATATATGGGGACCAAAAATTCAGGTGAAATAGAACAGCGGTATAATTTTATATTATTTTATATGGTATATAATAAGGTATTTTCAATACACTTACTAGAAAACCCGCTTTTATCCCACCGCTTTTAGTCACGCAATTGACGGTTTTGCGCACTAATGCGGAAAAGTGCCCGTGATTGCCCCCGCACACGTTTGTGACGTAACTACCAATTCACAGTGAATTGGTAGTTACGTCACAAAAAAGAAATTGTAATTCGGAAAAATCTTCGTAATTAAATTCGGAAATTGAACTGTGCGCGAGTCCGACTTGCACTTGCTTGTTTTTTTTTAGGTGTTAAATCATCCAATGACTTTTCCTGTTCACCGTAGATTATATTTTTATGGTTAAGAAACTTGCATGACCTACATAGAACCAAAAATTTCGCAGATATATGGTGGATTTCCGCCCATTCTCTCTCCTGTAGAGAAGACCCGAGTCTCAGGAATGGGAACATAATAAAGCTGGTTATGTTACATAATACTTGCTGTTGTTGCTAGCCTGTCGGTTTTCAATCAATTATATTTCGTGGAGTGTGCGCTAGAATAGCACAATTTAATTCCACCAAGTCCGTTCCATCACCGGACCACTAGACGAACGGCGTTGCGCCACCGGTACATGGTGGACATCCCACCCATACGTACAAAGCGTTTTGGGAACACATTATACGTACAGCTAAGGAGTGGAATTCCCCACCGGAGTGTCTGTGTTTTCTGATGGCTACAACGTAGGGGTCTTTAAGTCAAGAGTAAATAGGTTACTTCTAGGCAAGCGTGCTCCATCATCGGCCACATTATCGTTTACCATCAGGTAAGATATTGGTCAAACACGAGCCTATCAAAAAAAAAAACAACTTATAGGACTTCGGTCTACGTGACCGTCTAGCTGATTTACATTTTTTGATTACAATTGACTTGATGTTTTAATGTCACATATAATCTAGAACTAGGAACAATATTAAGACTACTGTTTGTAATTTATAAATGTAACGTAGTTAGTTAAATTTTAATGATCAATTTATACTGATGATTTATTTATTATTTTTGTATTATATGTGTTACGTAATGATGTGGGTTTACACCCATATCATTACATAACACAACACAACTCACCTGAATAAGAATGATTATTATTATTAATGAAACGTAAATTAGATAATCCTGTAAATTATCGGCTATTTCGATCACAAATCAACCAAGTAGCCACACCACCTACACAAACACAACAAAATCCAAAACATGTCACTCTAAAACGGGACTACACGAAACTACCAATCCGACCAATACATATTCAATTTAAGCGATTTTAACAATCGATCGTGACCTAGCAAGATCTCGATATCTCACTGTATTTATGAATAAATCGGCAGTAGAACGGATCATAGCTCATAAACGGAGTCTGTGAGGACTAGATAAATATCTGGGAATTTTACTGTTTCACGTTTTGTTGTTTCTCACGGTTGGATGCAGTTGACATTGCGGATGGGAGGTGGCGCTTGGTACGTAATGTATTAACTATAATAATAATATTCCACAACTGTGACACAACGCCGTCTAGTCCCAAGCTAAGCAGAGCTTGTGTACTGTACTAGACAACTGATAAACATACATAAATATTTCTAAATATTATACATACATATTATAGATAAATTACACCCAGACAAAGAACAAATGATCGTGCTCATCACACAAGCATTCGTCCTGGGTGGGAATCGAACCCTCGACCTCCAGCATAGCAGGCAGGACCTTTAACCACTAGACCAACAGGCCAGTCAAAACTGCCAGCTAGTTTGATGGGTCCTCGAAGCAATGTACTCCTCCACCACGATAACGTATCCTCACATTCCGCTAAGTAACAGAATCCCATTTGAAGGCTTCAAATGTGGAACTGATGACGCATCCACCTTACAGCCCGGACATCGCACCCTGCGACTTCTATTTGTTTCCACAAATTAAAGACAAACTTAGGAGTAGATAGGATAGGATGGAAGAAAAACATGATGTGCTGGCCTCAAGTAACATGGGACAAGGGCAGGAAGCTACTGTTTTTTTTTCAAGTTTAGAACTCATCAAATGACTCTCGCTCTAGTGCGGAGCGCGAGGCGTGTTAAACTACACCTATGTTTCTTCTTGGCCTAGCTTTCTAGGACCCTGGGGTTCCCTTTCGGAAGTCAGCCTATGGCCCTAGTAACCTTCGGCCCTGCTGGGCCCCTACAGTTTTAACTCCGGCTCGGTCTGGATGGTTACTGAACGACCAGACGGTGAGCTAGGTATCCTCTGTCATTGTCTCGTCGTCTGCAACCCCACGCCTACAGTGGCTGGAAATCGGGGTCGCGGTCTCGGCTCCTTGGGGCGTAAGGACGTCCGGTCACTCATACGTGTGGCCGCCTCCTTCATTAGTATTACTGCTTCGCAAAAAGAGGCACCTGCCATTCTTTCTTTTTTGCTCCCGACCCCGGTGCGAGAGGTTGCCGTGGTCGATCGCCCCTACAAGAAGGAAGATGTTGATACAATTTCCTTTTCCGGGTTTCAAACTCTATCTCTGACATTCCACTATATCAACTACTGCATTAATAACACGATAAAATATATATTTTATTTATTTTTAAGCTCTGAATAACAATTTACAACTTTTAAAGCTCAGCCTTGCCGGCAGATCTAGATAACTTAAAAATATTGGTGCAAAAAACGTGTCAATAACTATAAACCATCATTGCAGTCGTTTACTTCACATTTAGATGCTCATTATGCTTGTCAACGAGCATATTATGCTGGTCTGACCTCTACAGACAATCACTTTGTACAATCACTGGGTAATACACAAAATACATAAATTCTTGTTAAAAAAGAAAAGAGGAGATTGATCTGACAGTCATCAATTCTTTTTTAGGGTTCCGTACCTAAGTTGACAAAAATAGAACCCTTATGATCACTTAATCTGTTGTCCTTGGAGGAACGCGTAGATGAATGACGCTAAAATTAATATCAAATACAAATTAATATAAATATATAATTAATAGTCCACTACTCCAAGCAGTAGTAAAAAATCTAACTTCTTAGTCAACACAATCTAAAGATAAAGCCGTTTATGATCCGAGCAGGCGCATATTTTGACACTTGCTATAAAATCAAAACCAATAAGATACTTCCTGTTGATCTAGAATCCTAAATTTTAGCAAGAAGAATAGTCATAGTACAAGTATATAAAAAATACTAAACTTAAAGCTTCCAGAATCGGTTCGGGAATTGAATTTTCACATAATATTAATACATAGTTAAGTTTGTACGGAACCTTCGGAGCGCGAGTACGACTCGCCCTTAATTGACTTTTTTAAGGATATACGTATGTGCGTTCATTTTGGGAACATAAAAACTTATGGTCTTCCTATTTAGTTTTAAAAATTGTTTTCCGCTATGGCCTGGAGTTTAAAAAAAAAATAGATACTTTTGGCAGAGCAGTGGTGGCCTGCTGGTAACAGTCCCGAGTCACAAGCTATATAATTTTGATGTCTGAGATTGTTCTCAATTTGTTGTTGTTTGTTTTTTGTTCCAATTTTTTTTTTAAATTTAATTTTTTTGTTTGTGTGGCGCATATCCTGCCACTTATAATATAAGTCGTTGTTGTTATTTGTTTTTTTTTTAAAGTATGCGCCATGTTTGACGTGAATAAACTCTTTTTCTTTATTTTCTTTCTTTTTTTCAACTTATTTTTGTGTTTTAATTGAGCTTATGTGTATCGTCAGTTCATTTTTTTTTTTGTTGCATCATCTAATTTTTTATCTGTCTACCAAAAAAATAATAATAAAAAATAAATCAACAGAAGATTCAAAACGTCCAATATATAAAGTAACACCACTTATCTTTATAATTCCCTCCTAATCCCATAAAACCATATCCAAATGTCGATAAATTTTCTATTTTTTAATCGCCTAGAGGTGGCGAAGCAAGGTCCGTACTTCTTCCCTTCGTATAAGGTAAGGTAGCTTCACTTGGAACTTTAATGATCCCATTAGTACTGGAAAAGGCAATTATTACCTCAGAAACAATTAGCGTACAGAAGAGAAGCTCAGGCTACTGACTTGAGTGCATTCTAGTTAAGGCGACGGAGGGAAAAAATGCGGACGAGCTAATTGATCGATGCATATAGTTGTGGTTATTAGGAATTAATAGGGCTAATGTTGATCGTTTGTTTGTTTGATAAGCAGGGAATTTTATTTATGAAATAACAATATAATAATGTTTATAAGAAACTTTAATATTAACTATGTAGGAACAGACACGCCTCAAAGAGATGTCAACAAAACCGTAAGGGACCAGCAGGGCTGAAGCCTACTGGAACCATGGGTTTACTTCCAAAAGACAAAAGGCAACGAAGGAGCATATGTGTGGTTTTAGCCAGTAAAAGTCTGACACGCTCCAGATGATACCTCCACAGTAGTGTTGGCCTGGTCGGTCTGTCTGCAATGGAACCACCACTTAAACCCAACTCCTCTAAATTGGCTACACTGAGCACCGTACCGGAACACGGCTAGGCCGCTTGGCGGTACGTCTTTGCACAGTGGGTGGTCGCAAGCGTGGAACACGACCCGCCGAGAACGGCTTGAGCTCGGTCCGGACGGTTACCGGACGGTCGGACAGTGAACCATCCATTGCTCGCCGTCCGCAAGCCCGCGCCTATGGTGGCCGGAAATCGGGATCGGAATTTCGGGATTAATGCCGGGGTCGGTACTCTCGGTAACACTGTTCTTGCTGCAAATAAACGACCTACTTAAACCCGGTACCTTTGGGCATGCAGACGATAGCACTGAGAGATACGTGACCGATGTATGTACTAGTGGTTCACATGATCATCTTTCTGAGAGGCTATGGTGGAACGCTTAAACTTGTCCTGGAAGGCAGCATGCGATTGGGGCGATGCCAATCTGGTCAAGTTCAGAAAAGACAAGTAGCAACTTGTCTTTTTTCCGGCAAACGGAACCAATGCCACCTGGCTACATCATTCCGGGGTGTAACCGTAGCGATAACCGACCAACTTGAGTTTCTTGGGTTAGACCGTAACGTTGTCGTCCTTCGATTTCAGCTCTTACATCGAGGCAAAAGCTCAACAGGCTACCGAAAAATCAGTCTGGGTTTTCTGATAGCTACAACATAGAAGTCTTTAAGTTAAGAGTGAATAGGTCACTTTTCGTCTTCTTCTTCGCCAAACTTAAGTGACAATGGGCAGGGCACATTGCTCGCAGAACGGATTCTGGAATGGCGACCACGTACCGGAAGACGTAGCGTTAGAAGGCCTCCTATAAGATGGACCGATGACCTGGTAATGGTTGCGGGAGTCCGATGGATGCGAGACGCACAGGACCGTTCATTGTGGTGGCACTGGGGGAGGCCTATGTCCAGCAGTGGACGTCTTTTGGCTGAAATGATGATGATGATGAGGTCACTTCTAGGCAAGCGTGCTCCGTTGTCGGCCAAATAATCGCTTACCATCAGTTGAGAAAGTGGCCAAACGCGAGCCTATCAATAATAATAAAAAAAAGACAATTGGTTGTTACCGCGAAAATAGCCAGCACTGGGTTGCGATAGTCGCTGTCACCATTCCACCATGAGATCGCGCCTGAACTCTGTCCACCATGCTGCGACTTGAGGTGTTCACATATAAGACGACACGATTATCTGTCCTCAAGACAAAGTGGGAACGCGGCCTAAGAGTTACACAATCATCATTGTCACATAATAATTGGGAAAATAAAATCCAAGTTCTATCCACAGGAGATTTCCGTGATATGTTTGGCCTCAATTTATCTTATTTCATATAGGTACTTTTGGGGGCTCGTTTGGAATCCACGGGATCCCACATTTATATTTATCCCAATAACTTAAACATAATTATGTGAAAAACAAAATAAACTCAGGCGTAATACTGCACTTTGCTACTATCCAGAAACGTGGCCAAAAAACTGGCAACATTACCACGTTGAATGGCAGTGAAAGTTTTTTTTAGCAAAAAATGAGCCTCTTTTCTGGTTACAGAAACTATCAAACAGTAGGCCATTTGTTTGGTACAGGAATCGATTTGTTTGGATATCATCATCATCTTCCTGCCCTTGTCCCGTTTTATTTGGGGTCGGCGCATTACGTTTTTTCTTTCATTCTGCCCTATCACTCGTCAAGCTATCACTAACGTCCTTTTCTTTCATTTCATAAAATTTGTTAGGATATATTAGAGGGTAATTAATTTTATTTAACCTTAATCGTAGCTAAGTCTAAAACGAACTGAATTTTGGAAGACTCCAGCTTCCTAATCTTTCAGCTGAGAAAATTGTGGCGAAGTACGATGTTTGGAAACATAATTATTTTGTAATAATATTAGTAGATTTTTTAGAAGATTTTACCGAGGTCATACGCAGTGGTTAAGAGGCACTGGTCTATAATTCTAGAGTGATCCCATCAGTAATTGTGTAGCAATATCTATGTCGTAACATCAAAACTAAATTACAACGTCCTGCATCGCGATATCAGAAATCTTTGTACCGTTGAAACATATATCAATTATCGAGCAGTTGCCCTGACCAGTCACAACACTCGTCTGGTCTGTAGATCCGACCTTTTCAACAGAGGTTTGTGGGACTTTACACTCGGTTTAGCATAAACTTTAACGTCGTAAACCACGTCGGAGTTCTCTTTCTTTTAAGCTTTGAAGCTCTATAATTTCGTTTTTTTGCGGAAATTTTAAACATTCGTTTAAATTTTTTGAAAAAAGGCCGTGCATATTTCTTATTTTAACCTAGTAACAACTTGTTTGAAAACGAATAGTCAAAGAAACAGCGAACTCAATTCTTCATGCAAATCTTCCAGCTAAAAAACAAACAAGCAGAGCCAGGTAAAACACTTTGCCAATCGATTTGAAATGCAGATTCAATGAGTATTCACAGAAGAGATCAGTTTCATGTTTTTTACTATCAATTGAGTGCTAAAAGATATTTAGCAACTCTACATATTGAGCAATGCCTGCATTTACTAACTGATTAATTCGTTAAGTAATTATATACTGGATTGAGATACCTAAAGAGGAAAGTCAGGGTATAATCTTAGTGCGATCGCTGGTTGAACCAACGTTCTACTAGTTGGAACATGGTTGGAGCTAATAACAGCCAGTCTTTTGTTGGATATGGACTTCAGAGATAAACTCGTAAAGGAAAATTGCTTTTATGAGTACGGCAGATGGTCTGGTGATTGTGTGGTTTCTTGTTATTTGAAGGCAGGTGAACGATTCTGCATTTTCCTTTTTTTTCACAATCGTGTTCTAAGACTTTAATGTTTATTTTTTTACCTACATTGAACTAAAAGTAGTAACTGTAGCTATATTCCATTACGATCATTGAGAACTGGGAAGACAATCACACTAATTTTAGCATGTGTTTATTACTCCTTCAAGGCTTGATGAATTTTGATGGCATTTGGTGTTAGGGCACGGTCGGCTACCTTCGTCACTCTTCGGGCTGCTGTGCGGGCGATAGCACGCGTATGTTCCCTTTAGATAATTGGGTAGAAGCTATTAAGAAATAAAAACCTTAATCAATAATATTTGGATACAACTTGGCACACAGGAAGACCAGGACCTGAATTTCATCCCAGTACATCATCATCCCAGCACAAAGAATACTAACTATTTCATCCTGGTAATTCCGAATCACGGCCCGGACTTACGAGTTGTACTCAAAACTATGAAGGAAAACATCGTGAGGAAACCGACTTGCCTTAGAAATGTTATACCCAGCAATCCGCACTGTGTCTGCGTGGTGGGTATTACGGCCAATCCCTATCCTAATGAGGAGGCCTGAGTCCCAGTAGTGGGGATATTTTAAAGCTGATTATGCTTTATGCTCTGAGATATTTTTTTGGCTCTAACATGTACGATGGCGCAGGCAGATACTAAAACTGATAATTTACTCTAAAGTTCTTAGTACACCTCACCCTTAACCACTCGATCAGCATAAGTACACAGAATTGTATTGGTCGATAGCATCTCAGATCGACGCCCTTCCCACTACCTCGATACAGGTAGGATACAGGCTAGAAGATTGACATGAAATGGGGCAAAAGAGTCACTTTGCCTGCAAGTGATTGACACTACGTGTTAATGGTGCCAAGGATTGTTCTAAACGGTTTGTTTACCCCCTTTTCGGGAGCTGGGGAGAAATTTATATTGTTGCTTGTAACTTTGTTGCCTATTAATGTCTTGCTGTTTTGGGGATCTTTTTAAATTGGTTGCTGTTGATTGATGGGATTTGGCAGTATGTAATCTGCAACTACAACCGATTTAACGAATAAACTGTCTTGGTACATTTATTTTTTTAAGGTGGGAAATTATCCAATGACTTCTCGGGCTCGGTCCAGATGTTTACTGGATGGCCGGGCAGCGAGCTACATAATGCTTGTCGTCCGCAAGCCCACGCTTACGGTGGTTAGAAGTCGAGGTCGGGGTCCCAGCGGCTAAGGTGTGAGAACGTGCGATCCCTCACGCGTAGAGTAACCGTTGAGTTGGAGAAGTAAGCGACCGTCGCCCATTCCGATAGATATTTTATTGAAACCACGTCTCTGTCCCACCAGAAAATTCAAAGGCAAACAAATTCAAAATAATGCTTTCTACACATCTAAGTAATTAAAATAACACCTACACAAAAACCATGGCTCTTTTTATTGATTCCAATGACCCTATACATCACTTCAAAAGTAAATCACCAGCCGACAACCAGACGAATGCGAGAAGCGTTAACTAGATATATATTAAAGGTTTCTTTTCTTAATGAATTGTCGTCATCACGTTAACCCATAAAACGCCCACAGTAACCTCTGATGGGGTACTAAATCACCCCGCTCACCTTTTAAGCTTAATGAGACAAAAGCATTATTCATATGATGCGATTTTTTTTTCATCGTACAAAATAACTTACACTGAATGAGCATTATCGGGCACTCTTATAGCCACAAAAGACTATAAATACAAACTTCGACAACTTCCTTTTTACGCATGGTTTATGAGACTTTAAACCTTAGTGTTCTAAAAATAAGGTTGTTTTCGAGTGTAAGAGTAAGTCGGTGTTAAAAAAAAGTAGGAGACATTACTCCATTGTTGCTCCAACTAAATTATTGTCCAGTTTACATTCGATCCGTTACGTTAATCGAATTCGATTTTTAAATTTCCAGATTTCGATTTTTAAGGACGCCTTGTTGATCGCCAGTTCTCTTTTTTTTTCTTCGCTTTTGTCTGATTTTTCGCAAATTAACTGGGTGATTTAACCTTATTGGGTGGACTACAAAAAATAATGATTATCGCGAAATAATAGGGTTGTTTTTAAGTTAGTTGGTGGGTGTATTGTTTATGGGAGGTCCTTTTACTATAATTCACGGTGGTATTTATGATTTTATGTCCAGTAGCCAAACTTGATCGCTAATCTCTTTTCTTTTCACTTCCGAATCTTAATCAAAACAGTTCGTATGAATGATTGTTTGTATGTTGGACTGGTGTCCACAACTTCACATCCAAAGCGCGTAGTTTGAGAGAGTGTGTGTGTGTGTGTGAGACTTTTTTCCAGAGTGAAACAAGTAATGTCATTTCATGACAAAAAGTGCCTATAAATGATTTACTTAAAATAAATGCTTTGATTGATTGATTCGATCCATCCCTGATCTTCAAGGAAGGCCACTAGCGCCCTGGTGTCATTGAACTTTTAGCAGAGGGAGTCTATTCTGAATATGAAGAATTTACTTTCTTTCTGCTTTTAAATTCGCAGTTACTACTTACATATTATACTTCTATTGATGAATGGGGATTACAGGACATGAATTGAGATATAGACTTATTTAATTTATAATTTCACTGAATCTTGAAAAATTTAATCATAATAAAATAAAATACAATAATTCCAAGGTTTTGGCTGGACCTTAGTATTTTATAAAAGAATCGTTTTATCAGGAAGGTGAATCTAATCGAATATTCTAAAGCATACATATTCTATGAAATCAAATACCTATATCTAAATGTAGACGAAAATTAGGTACCTACGGCTCTGCTGACCTCTCTTTGAGCCCCACGTGGTTCACGTGACGTCCTCAACGGCTCAGTTCTTATCAAACGACCATACGGCAAGCTTTCCATAGCTCTTCTCCCATAAGCCTACATCTACGGAACGATAATTAGCTGAGTCTGTATTGTCTATAACCTATTTAAGTCAAGAGCAAATAGGTTACTTCTAGGCAAGCATGCTCCATCGTTGACCACATCATTGCTTAATATCAGGTCAGACAGTGATCAAGCGCGAATAATCAATAACAATAAAATAAGATCTCACTGACCACTATTTTTTTTTCACACAACGATCACACAACGCTATCTAGTCCCAAGCTAAGCAGAGCTTGTGATATGAGTACTAGACAACTGATAAACATACTTAAACATTTCTAAATACATACATATTATAGATAAATTACACCCAGACACAGAACAAATGATTGTGCTCATCACACAAACATTTGTCCTGGGTGGGAATCTAAGCCACGACCTCCGGCATCAGGGCCACTAACCACTAGATCAACCGGCCAGTCTAATAAAAACATAAAATAACTAGCTTCTACCCGCGGCTTCACTCGCGTGAATGTAGGTTTCTCCATACAAACTTTGGACCTCCACTTCATCCCTTTAGAAAGTGAATTTTAGAAAATCCTTTCTTAGTGCTCGCCTACGTCATAAAAGGAAACCTTGTGCAAAATTTCACGCTCCTATTCATAGTAGTTTCGGCTGTGCGTTGATATGTCAGTCTGTTTCGCGTTATATATATATATATATATATATATATATCGATAAATAAATCAGTGTTCATTCAAAAAAATAAATCCTTAAAACCGAACTAAAAATGTCGAACCAGAAATGAACCCACTGAACTACAACGGTACTTATAGTACCCAAGACTGTTAAGTGTGAAACTGTGTCGTCGTATAGTTCAAGTTAAGTGGTGCGGAAACATTAGTGTACTGATGTAAGGAAACGAGTGTGTTCCGTGACCTTACATAAGGTGACTTGAGAATTAACATGTTACTTTTATGTTACTCGGTACGGTCTAGTGCTTCGGAAATTGATTTATAGATTTTTTTTTTAGTTGGGAAAATCATCTATTTTATTTTTTATTTTATTTTTTATTGGGTGGCTTACAGCTAACAATACAAAATATCATTATCATCTTCCTGCCCTTTTTTTTTCCGGGTGGGAAAATCATCTGATGACATCTCCGCTCTTGGGCGGATTGGAGGATAGTATCAGACTTCTACTGACTAAAAACCCACTCCGTTCCTTCTCTCCCATTTTATTTCCAGGGCCCCGGGGATCTGTTTCGCATCACCCATGGCCCCAGTAGGCTTCGACCCTGCTGGGCCCCTACGGTTGCTGACATTTCTTTGAGGCACGCGTGGAACAGTACGCGCCGTCAACGACTTGGGCTCGGTCCGGACGGTTACCGGACGGTCGGACGGCGGGCTACCCATTGCTCGCCGACCGATTTGGGTGGCTTACTAACTTTAGCTAACAATACAAAATATATAATGATAAAATAGATCACGATGAGCCATTTACAAGCCTCCACATATAATATAAGAATATTGTTGAAAGTTACAGTAAAAAAAAAGAAGCGCTTGATTTTTAAGTTGTTGGTGGGCTAAGGGTTGTTGGGGAGGGTTGTTATATGTTCGAAAAAATACGCAATACGCATACACCATAGCATAATCAGCCTTTTAATGTTCCCACTGCAGGGACTCAGGCCTCCGCTATCGAGGAGAGGGAATGGGCCGTAATCCGCCACACGGGCCCAGTGAGTATTGGTGGATGTCACATGACTTCAAATTTTTGGTTCTAGGACATGCCGGTTTCCTCACACGATGTTTTTCTTAACCATTTTGAGAGCAGTGGTGATGAAATAAATTGCACAAAGTAATGCGCCTGGCTGGGTTTGAATCTGCGACCTACAACTCGTAAGTCGGGGCCGTTACTACTCGGCCACCATTGCATTCGCCATAATGATTTTCAAATAGTACATCTTACATTAAATTATCATACATGTGGAGAAAGTTTATCATTGCGACCGAGGCAGAATCCACACGAGTTGTAGGCGAGGGCGTTATGGAGTCCAGTGCTGCAGTCCACGTGTATCAAACGACCTTTTTCAATATGTAAATAAATAAACGGGGGTTAACGCGCGATATTCAATAGTACACTTACGAAGAAATAAATAAACGGGGATTAACGCGCGCCTCGTGGTGGTTGCAGCGAGCCTAGCCTGATACAATAAATGTAATAAATTGTTACGGGGGCGAGCGCGCGCACTTTTTTGCACTTGTGCGAAAAACAGTAAATTTGCGGGCCCAAAAGCGGGTTTTCAATTAAGTGTATTGAATGAGAATTGCTGCCCCAATAATCTGAAAGAACAATATTTTTTGACAGTGTTTCTCCCAGCTCTCTTTTTGGGGTATAAATCATCCTATTGTCTTCTATCGCTTTGAGTAGTGCAAGACAGAGTCATCATCTTCCTGTCCATGTCGCGTGTTATTTGGGGTCGGCGCAACACGTTTTTTTTCCATTCTGTTCCATCACTAACTTCCTTTTCTTTCATATCACTCTTCACACAATCCATCCATCTTTTCTTTGGCCTTCCCCTCTCTTTCTATCCATCTACATCTCTGTATGTTCATAACTCTTTTAGTAACATGCGTTTCATCCCTCCTCTTTACATGACCATACCGAGACAAGCAATTCCTCTTCAACTTTTACTGACTAAAACCCACAGCGTTTCACTTGCCTTTTGCGTTCCAAAACCACAGTAACTCTTCTGGAAAATCTCACAATCCTGATTTCATTGTCTTTTGTTCACACTCCTAAAAAGTAAATCAATATAACAGACCACAAAAACTGATGTCAAGTGACGTTTATTTTTTTAAATTTAAAAATTAGCTCGAATGCCTTCAATGAGGTACAAAATTTAATTTGGCTCTTTTAAACCAATTAATTGATGTCCCAATTAATCGGCTTAAAAATTTTAAAATATCGAAACCTGTCGAATAAATGTCTCCGAAGACAGGGAACAACATAATTACGAATAACGTACAGAAAAAAAAGAAACATGGAATATAAGAAATGAATCGCTGTCACCGCGGATGACCAATCAGATGCGTTTATTTTGCAATAAAACAAACTCAAATTTATCTCTACTAACAAAACTGTTTAACGAATTTAAACTTTATTTTCTTTGACATAAAGAATATTCAGTTAGATTTTTGGTTTTTCGAATTGTCAAATAAAATTGTCACAGCATGTTCTACGTTCAAAAGGACCGCCATAATTTCTTTTGTTCCAATTTCAAAATTTCACGTCTGGTTTTATCAGAAACATGTGAACTGGAATGTCGCTTTTTATTTGCATAAATTAATTTTGTCTTTTGAATATGGAAATCATAATTATTAATATTAACTGTAAGTACATACTATTTTTAATAAAAATGCATAAAAAATTTAACTTTTTTTTAAATTCAATACTTTTCAATTAATTTACGCTTATTTTGATTCTTTGCTTATATTCTCCTATTTTCTTTTTCCAAACAAATAATTAAAAAAAGTTTTGGAAGTATTTTAATTGCTTTATTTGAGATAGAGCAATACCATTTCTTTCATTTAATTAAACTAGTTAAGACTTTATAATTCCGGTATTAACAAAATAACATGGCTACATAATAGACTACGATTTCTCAAACATGTAGTTTCGTTACTCTCATTCTAACATCATAACTGGCACTTTCAAAACTGCGTATCTTTATAACAGTAAAAAAATAAATCAAACCTCGGATTCCCGCCATAAATTCGGAGCTATGTTGACAGCTGTCATTATTGGCGGCATACAACGAAAATTTCACTTAAAAAATTCATAATTTTAATACGATTCAGAAACGTGACTTTAGCACCTCACGTACAACATTTATAGGGTGTTTCGATAAAGACATTATTGATTTTTAATATGGAATCAATGAGAGTTTAATAAAAAAAAGTTTTTTTTTCTGTTATACCTACGTATTGCCAAATATCAACTCATTGAATAATAAATGATGATTAGTCAGTAAAGTAATTGTTTATCAAAAAATTATAATTAACACTTTTATGTCTCGGATTTTTTCGTTTGTCCGCGATAAACACAAAAACTATTGAACAGATTTTCATTTGGTTTTCACCAATAGACAGAGTGGTTCATAAGAACGGTTGAGATGTATATGATATGCATATAATAGTAAGGAAAAGTCGAGGAGATCAAAGATTTCTAACACACTCGCGAAACTGGGGTAGTTCGCTAGTTACGTGGGTGGTCTGAAAAATATACGATCTCAATGTGAAGATAGCAGAACTCGTCAATAAAAGCTAGTAAATGTAGTTATAATAATAACAATATCATTTATTTTCTTGAACTATGGTGGTAAGTACAGAACTTAAAATACAATATTGTTTCTTCATATTTCGCCTCATATTCAGCATATATTTTTTTTATAAATGGGCATGACTCAATTACATCTAAAAATTCCATTAATAATAGGTATGTTATATAATTAAAAAATTACAATAAACCAAATATTTTTTTTTTTAACAAATTAAACATGTGCAGTTGTGCATCTTTTGATAGATACTCTCCAAAGTTTCAGTCATTTTGGACGCGTAGTTGTTATTTGACAGTCATTTGAGTGAGTCGATATGAGATGTAGAAAAAGAAAATATATTTTCTCACAAAGGCAACGCGCCTTCTGCTTGCCACTACTTGATTATCAGCCTAACTCACCAGATACCACTAGCAATTGTGCTCAGAAGATAGAGATTTTCGTCAAATGCTGAGGCAAACTTCGTGAAAAATTATTTTGCAGAGGAAAACACTAATTACTATTTAAACGGATCAAAGCGGGCATCGCTGAAAGATATGTACAAGGAGACAATGTAAAAAAAGAAAAATAAATTGTAAGAAAAAATGCCTTGTATCTTTTTGTGACTTAGAATCCTGAAATATGGCATCAAGGCAGGTCTTACAGCACAAGTATAGGAAAAAACCTGGAAACTGTAAATATGTAGTTACGTCACAAAAAAAAAACCTTCTTCGTTTCAGTTACGAAGATTTCTTCGGATCTTTTCGGGAATTGAACTGTTTCCATAGGTAAGTTTGTACGGAAGCCTCAGTCCAACTCGCATTTGCCCGTTTTTTTTTTTTAATTTATAATTCCGAGAAGAAACACTGAATCAAATTAAGACTTAATAAATAACTAGAACAGAAAACAGATTTTGATCTCCATTCTATACCAGAATATCAATTAGTTTCATTTCATACCACTTTCGGTTTTATTGCTACTTTATTTTTTATTCTGATTTGATAACCAAATAAAAATTTATGATAGGCATAACCGTGTCATTTTAACTATGACAGAATTTTTAGATTAAACTAAATGATATCACTTATTAAGAAAGATCGTAGGCGTAAGTAACTTTATGATTATGATGACAAGTGTTTTAATTATAAAGTGGATATTTTAAACTTAAGCCAACATTTACGAGGCCCTCACGCCCCAACCAATTTCCGGCAACCGTAGGCGCGGGCTTGCGGACGGCGAGCAATGGGTAGGACCGAGCCCAATTCGCCGACGGCGCGTAGTGTGCCACGCGCGCCTCACGAAGATGTCAGCAACGGTAGTGGCCTAGCAGGGTCGAAGGCTACTGGGGCCATGGGTGATGCGAAAGAGAACCCCAGGACCCTGGAATGAGAGCAAAGATGGAACAGGGGTGGTTTTTAGTCAGTATGTTATATCTGTGTCAAATATTTTTATTTTTTATTATTCTGTAGAACCTCTAGAGAAAAACCTCAACCTGTACATTTATAACCCGCCGGATGCCAAAGCGTGGGTACCTAATTGAAACTAAAGGGGCGTCCAGACCCACCAATACAGTTAATGAGCGCGATATGCAACGGGTCTGTTAAAATAACACGTCATCATTGTACAGCGATACAGATTCGGCTGTAATGTTGGGGAAACAGTAGTGGTTGCCTGATAGGCTCTGTTTTGGGCCAGGAAGCAAATATGTTATTTAAAAAACGTGTGAATTCAAGTTGCACTGCCATTTCAACAAAAACCATGGGATATTCTGACATGGAAATCGTGGTCCTTGAACACAAAAGGCAACTGAAGGACACAAGTCAGCGGCGACCTCTCACGCCGGGCCCTGGTACAAACCATGGACTGTAACGAGGCGGAATGAGACAGATGCACGCCTGAGGTAACGAACATCCTCACGGTCCAGTCGCTAAGACCCCAACCCTGATTACCGACCACCGGAAGCGTAGGTTTGCGGACAACGAGCAATAAGTAGCTTGCCGTCCGGCCGTCCAGTAACCGTCCGGACAGCGCACGCCTCAAAGAGATGTCAATAAACCGCAGAAGCCTAGCAGGACCGATGACTACTAGGGCCATGGAGATGCCCCTCCATGGAGGCCTATGACCAGTGCGTATTGCCAGTGATGACATATGGTTCCGAAACGTGGTCGCTTACAATGGGCCTCATCAGAAGGCTCAAAGTCATCCAAAGAGCAATGGAAAGGGCTATGCTCAGCAAACTTAAGTGGAAATGGGCAGGGCACATTGCTCGTAGAACAGATGGCCGTTGGGGCCGAAAGGTTCTGGAGTGGCGACCGCGTACCGGAAGACGCAGCGTTCAAAGGCTAATAAGGTGGACCGATGACCTGGTGAAGATTGCGAGAATGCGATGGATAGGAGACGCACAGAACCATTCATTGTGCAGGCCTATGTTCAGCAGTGGACGTCTATCGACTGAAGTTACGGTGATGATGATGATGATAAAAAAAAACAAAATATTACTTACTTTAAATTGGTTCTGTAGAAAGGTGCCCAAATTAAGAAACATAATAAAGAAAAAGCTTCTTAAAAAAAGAAAAACAATTCATAAAGCACAAACACAAAACGAGACAAAACAAAAGCCCAAAGTGGAGCGAATCAACCCGATTGCCGCGTAGGACGGTCATCAAGGCTCATTAAGGTTAATATCAAATTTTGAATGAATATCGATTTAAATGTATCGATGAAAGTATCGCATCGATACGATTATGTCCTTAAGGCCACGGTTATGTAAGAATATTACTTAATGATGCATTTAAAATGTAATAAATTATTGCAAGCACGATTTTGGGCGCTTGGGCACGCTTTCTGAAATTGCAATTTTGTTCCGTTTGATGTCAACGTGGAGGCCTCATGGTATGTAATATAGATATAAAAAAATACTTATAATTTTAATATAGTAAAAAACGTAATAATCATCTTGATTTCTAAAACAGCTTTGAGGTGTATAAACAAAAAAAAAAGACTCAAATTTTTAATTTATAATAAATATTATATAACTAATTATTTTCATAGCAATAAACATATTTATTATATAACTAATAAATATATATATAATAAATATATTACAACATATTTATTATATAAATATATAATAAATATGTTGTAATAATATTTTTGTTCATCCAGGTCTGCAGGATTCTTCGAAAGAGTTACCACGGCCCTCGTTAAAAGTAAGTGAAGAAGTATGGAGTGGTGGTGGTGAGTGGTGGTGTGGTGTGAGTATAGTGTGGTTTTAGTCAGTTAAAGTTTGACACACTCTCTCTGTTCGCTCAGAGCGGTAGAAGTTTAGATTATAATTTCTCAAGAGAAAAAAACATTTTCTGTAAATCCCTTTATTCCTTTATTTTTTACTTTATTTATTAGATATTATTAATATACGAAAACGACTGTCTAATTGACCTTCATAACCCAGTAACCGAGACGTACAGTTTTATGTGAAAAAAATAAAAACTTGGAAAAGTGACGTATACACCCCTATTTTTTATTTAGTACAAAAATAAATGTGGCTCTGAGCGTACCCATTACTGATCATATTTTGCTAGCCAAAAGTAAAAACACGAAATATAAATCCCAAAATCCTCCACGAAAATTTGTCATATTTGGTAAATTCATTACAATATTGCTGCTAGAAAATACTAACCGCAGTGTTTTTCGATTTTGATCGTCATTTATTCATTCAAATCCTGTACAATTATTTCCATAAATTGAATTTCATTTTGGGATATAAACAAACGCTAATAACTTTGCTGTTTATCAATTTTATTTATTGAGACTTTATTTAAATAATAAAAAGACCTTTTCTAATAAGCCCTTTAAGTACTTGTACTAATTAAAATTAGTGGTGCTTAGTTTGACGTGAGTTTTTAGGTACCGAGAGCTTTCTGTATCAATTGGACTCCATAAATATTATTTAATTCATATGTGTATTTATTTCGGTATCTCAGGATCCTAGGACCGTCCGGACCGAGCCCGTCGTCGACGGCACTTAGTGTTCCACGCGCGCCTCAGGGAGATGTCAACAAATCGTAGAGGCTCAGCAGGGTCGACGCCTACTGGGGCCATGGGTTGTGCAAAAGTGAACACCGGAACCCCGGAATGAAGGCAAAGAAGGAACAGGAGTAAGTTTTAGTCCGTGAAAGTCTGACACGTCCTCCCGCTTAGCCCACGGGCGAGCGATGTCATTAGATGATTTCTCACCTCAAAAAAGAATCATGGTTTTTTTTTATTATTTTTTTATTCTTGATAGATTCGCGCTTGACCGCTATCTCACCTGATGGAAAGCGAAGATGCGGTCGACGATGGAACGCTCTTACCTAAACAAGAAGAACAAGAATTCTCCCGGGAGATTACATCCGTGGGTTCGCTACTACTCAACAGTTCGCCACAAAATTGCCCTGCAGATTGTATATATCTAAGTCTGCCCCCCCCCCCCCCCTAGATATGTTATGGTAAAGCAAACTCAGCGGTACAAACCTACGGTTTATTAGAGCACGCACGACGTCAACGTAGAAATACGGCGAAGGGGTAATTTTTTTTTAAATTGATATAAACCAGTGCTTGACTGCCATCCCACCTGATGGTAAGCAGAGATACAATGAGAGGCGCGCTAGTTTATTAAGAGCCTATTTATTCTAGCCTTGAAGACACCTAAATCATAGTTGGACGGGAAGACCGCAGCAGGCAAATTGTTCCAGTCCTTCGCTGCACGCGGTATAATTCATATTATTGTTATAAAGTTTCTGGTTCTATACATGAAAAGACCCTCTAAGGCACAAAACATTTTATTTCCGCCGATATCTTTTTACATGTTTACAACCTACATTTCACACTCGCCGCCCGTTCGTAAGAGTACAAAATTACCTGCTTTATTTTACAACTTATATAAAACTGTATCAATTAAACAAAATACTCGCCAATTACACAGAAAGTCGAGCATTCACGATTTATTTGAGTACTCCATTTCTAATTTAGTAAAATGCTAAAAGATTACAAACTTTACTTTAGTCGCACAAAGTTCAAAATTCATTGCACATTAGAATTTTTTATGACCTTTTAAAACTTTCTTGTTGTTCTGAAATGAACTATAAAATTTGGTGTTTAGTGTCGATTTTCGATTGAGTATTAATTACGGGTATTTCTATTGTTTAAGTTGAAGATAGAAGTACTTCTTATGTATATTTATGTTTATGGTTGAAATTAAACTCAACTAGTTATTAGTGGTGTAAAGTGCGTGTAATCTTATCTGTGAAGACAGTTCGGTTTACGATGGTGATGCTGGAATAGTTTGATTATGTTCTGTGATAGGTTTAAAGGCAAGGTTGTATAGTTTAATCGTTTCTAATGTGACTCCATTTTTTTATTTGTATTTTTAAATGCTTTAAAGCCTTTAATAGAACTAGTGTGTGTAATTGAATACGATTTAGCAGTGGTAAAAATATGGTTTATCATCATCATCATCATTTCAGACGAAAGACGTCTACTGTTGAACTGTGCATCTTGCATCCAGTCTTGGATTCCCGCAACCCTTACCAGGTCATCGGTTTACTTTGTAGGAGGCCTTCCAACACTGCGTCTTCCGGTACCCGGTCGCCACTCTAGAACCTTTTGGCCTCAACGGCCATCCGCTCTGCGAGCAATGTGCCCTGCCCATTGCCACTTAAGTTTGACGATTCTTCGTGCTATGTCGGCAACCTTGATTCTCTTGCGGATATCTTCATTCCTGATTCGATCACGCAAGGAAACTCCGAGTAAAAAATATGGTTATCATAGATAAATTCATAATGTTAAGAATAGGAACCATTTTTTTTTTTTCAATATAATACAATCAATACCCCAATCAGGTTAAAATATAGAGGGCTATTTGAAATACCAATGTATACACTTTTATAATTATCTACCCAGGCACATAAAAAAACTTAGCATTAATAAATTAAAATCTTTATTTTTCCGGACAACCCGGCGACGTACGGCGAGTATCCCTTACGTTGTTGAAACCTAACCTCTACGATCCAGATCTCGTCGTTTATACCGCTTACATTGAAGGACTGGAACAATTTTCCTGCTGCAGTCTTCCCGTTCTATTATAATTTGGGTGTCTTTAAGGTTAGAGTGAATAGGCCCCTCATAAACTAGTGCGCCTCACTACTATCAACGATTGCATCACTTCTTGCCATCAATAATTTTTTTTTTTTTTTACTTAAAATATCATAGCGGTTGGTTAGAATAACGATTTCACACAAATAACATTTGAAATTTAAAAATTGCACAACTGGGGGATCGAAAATCATGTACTGGATCCGTGGTATTCGTTTGTGCGTCGGTGTCAAAGACACCGTGAATGTATATTTATAATATATTTTTTTTAAATTTCTTCAGTATTGACTTAAAACAAAACATAGTGTTTTCCATTACATATATTATTATAGTTTATATCGGACAATCTTCCACTTAACCAAACTTAACATTTTAATTGGTCTCATTAACATAATACAACAAATTTCTCCAGCAATTAACATTTAATTAATGACGTCACAAGCATTTACAGATGTTAACGGGATATCCGTTAATATGTACAACTAGTGATCTGCCCCTGATTTCTTCAAATAGAATTTAACTAAACCCTTTGATTTTTCCACCATAATGTAAGATTATAATGAGCTTTATACATAAACTATCCAGATTAACGTATTTCTCAAACTCTACTTTAGCCTGACAACCTGTCAAAAGAGTGATGGCAGATTCTCAGATGTTGAAATTCCCAAACAATTTTAGTTTAAAGTCGGTGATATTACGTAAATTTTGTCAATAATACCTCTTTATGAGTTTTAAAAATCAATAAATGCATTTTTGAACGAACGACAAGAGGTCATGTTATAATTTCATGCATGTCATAATGTTTTTTTTTTTCTATATATCTTTAGGCTATCTGAAGACAAACAATAACTTTTATTTTTATGTTTATTATCTAAAGATTTATTATCAATACATAATGCAAAGGATATTATGTTACTTGGCCAAAATTTATGTAGTGGCAACATTAAAAGTTCAATTTAGTCAAAAGCTATGAAGTCAAACCAGCAAAAAAAAGAACTATACCATGATTATTTTTTATCATTATTTTTAATTCAGGTTCCAAATTATGACGATTTTTTTGTACATAACGTCCTATTCCAGTATATGATCTACCTTCAATCCAAGTTTTATCGAAATCCTTTCGACCATTAAGACTTGAAAGTTTACAAACAAACAAACAAACAGAGT
This sequence comes from Mythimna vitellina, assembly GCA_949316375.1. Lineage (NCBI taxonomy): Eukaryota > Metazoa > Arthropoda > Insecta > Lepidoptera > Noctuidae > Mythimna > Mythimna vitellina. Next base: position 21,909,019 of record OX438701.1, on the reverse strand, counting down.
TACTATCGCATTTACAATATTAGTTTGTGTTTTCGTGATAGATACAAAATATACATGTCATATTTTTTTGATCCATATAACTGAACACTTTCTAAGTAGTGAAGTAATTGACAGATCTAAACATTTTTTTATGGTGACTGTCTTAATTAAGTAAATTTATAAGTCCGATTTGATTATGGAATATATTTTCTAAATTAGTTAATTAGGTACACGGCTTCTCGTCTTTTAACCATCTAAAAGGTTTTTGTTTTGCGTTCATTTCTTGCGTCACTGATACTCGTGTATGTACTTGCTTATATCTGTTTCAAGAAAAATACAATCTTTAAAAATACAAGTTGTTGTTTTTAACAAACAACAATAATTTATTTGACTTCGAAGTATTATATTATTTTTATTTGAATTCTGTTATTTATTTATTTGCATTTTTATTTTATGAACTGTGAATCTGATTTTGTCTTATTTGTTTAACTGAAACTAACTTTGTACTATTTATTGAACTAAATCTGGCATTGTGTTATTATTATTAATTTTAAAATTGCAAATGAAATGAAATCTAATGTAACATAGGTAATTTAATTTTATTCAGCTATGGGTAATCTAAGCAGGAAATAAATAAATTTATTATTACAATTATGAACAGATTAACTAAAACGCAAAAAAATATTTCAAATAACATATTAATCTTTAACCTTTGAACTGCCTACGTCGGATACACCAACACTCTCGCGTTTATTCCGCCAGGGTCGCACATCGACAATCAAGTACTGGAGATGGATCTCGTCAGCTCTTCTGTCACCTATAGGTATTGATAAACTAAACGAGATGGAGTATCTAGTCGCAAACACATGACCCTGGCGAATAGAACGCGAAAACACTCGTTGGGCTAATCCAACGTACTTATGTCGTATTAGCATTGAGATAAATCCTTCAACCAAGGATTTATCTTACTTTTTTTAAATTTTGTTTTTATTTGATATAAACTACTGTTTGACTACGATCTCACGTGGTGGTAAGCAGTGATGTAATTGTAAATGGTGGTGCACTAGTTTATTAAGACCGATATTCACTCTAGCCTTAAAGACGCCCAAATTATAATCGGATGGGAAGACCGCAGCAGGCAAATTGTTCCAATTCATCGATTTACGCGGTATAAACGACGAGGCAAAATTCTTAGTCCAGACCGTAAAGGTTTTAACAACATAAGGGAGGATATTCGCCGTACGTCGGGTTGTCCGATGGTAGAAATGAGATGGCGGAATCAAGTCATGCAATTCCGGCGCACACTTTCCTAAATGCAACTTTGTATGGATCTTATCATGATTGTGTGCATTAAACATTCAACGTAATCTACTTTCAAACTACACCACATAAGAGACACATAATTCATCGTGCGCTCATAAATAAATCAAACGGAGACCGGTGAAAACTAGTAAAAACTGGTAACGGTCACTTAGAACTACTTTTTTCTGGTAGCACGCGACTAAATGCAATAATTATAACGTTTTAACTAGCTTTTATTACTAATTATGACACTCTTGTAATAGCATGTAATTGTAAGGGTAAATACCGATTACAATTGGATGGCGTAATGTAATATTGAATCATCGACAGTTTAATGAAAAATGAGAATAAACCTTAAAATTTTCTGTCTCAAATTTTTAATAAATTTGGAAGCTGATCCCCGTTTTATTTTAGGTTATATTTGATATTTACGGATTTCACCTTCTTTCGACTGGTTTTGATATTGCACTATCATGATAATACATAATTATGTTTTGTCTTTATTTCATAAAACGGCAGCTAAAATCATAATAAAAACTTAAGGTATTTAATAGATACGGCAATTTCAGCTACATTTTATATAATTCTATTGCGTAGAAACGAAAAAACAAAAAAAAAAGTGTGCGTTTTGTTTTTACCAAAACTGAGGACTGAAAAATTCACATTTAATCATGATCGAGTAGCGTAATAAATAAGTTTTCTTAAAAGGTATATCATCTTGGTGTTCAAATTTCTTTGGAATAATAGCCCATTTTTGACCTCTCCTCTACATGCCTAAATTGGTAAAACATAATGAACTACGCATGCACATAACATCCAGAAATGTTTTTTTTTTATAATATATATTTCATCGCTGATTAAATGTCACTTTGTGACATACAATCGTCCTACAATAATCATCATCATCATCATCATTTCAGCCGATAGACGTCCACTGCTGGACATAGGCGTCCCCCAAATGTCGCCATAAAGAACGGTCCTGCGCGTCTCGCATTCATCGGATTCCCGCAACCTTCACCAGGTCATCGGTCCACCTTGTAGGGGGCCTTCCAACACTGCGTCTTCCGGTACGCGGTCGCCACTCCAGAACCTTTCGGCCCCAACGGCCATCCGTTCTGCGAGCAATGTGCCCTGCCCATTGCCACTTAAGTTTGGCGATTCTTCGTGCTATGTCGGCAACCTTGGTTCTCCTGCGGATATCTTCATTTCTGATTCGATCACGCAAGGAAACTCCGAGCATAGCCCTTTCCATTGCCCTTTGGGTGACTTTGAGCCTCCTGATGAGGCCCACTGTGAGCGACCACGTTTCGGAACCATACGTCATCACTGGCAACACGCACTGGTCATAGACTTTCGTCTTGAGACACTGTGGTATATTGGATGAGAAGATACCGCGCAGCTTCCCGAACGCTGCCCAGCCGAGTTGGATTCGACGGTTGACCTCTTTCTCGAAATTAGATCTACCCAACTGGATTGTCTGTCCCAGGTAAACGTAATCGTCTACAACTTCGAGTGCAGAGTCTCCGATCTTGATCGGAGTGGGTGCTACATGGATGTTTATCATGACTTTAGTTTTGTCCATGTTCATTTTGAGACCCACTCTTTCGGAAGCTCTACTGAGGTCATTTAGCATTGTGCTGAGCTCTTCCGCGGTCTCAGCCATGACTACTATGTCGTCGGCAAACCGAAGATGAGTGATGTACTCGCCATTGACATTAATGCCTAATCCACTCCAGTCCAGAACCTTGAAGACATCCTCCATTGCGGCCGTGAACAGTCTCGGAGAAATAACGTCTCCCTGCCTCACACCCCGCTGCAGGAGGACAGGTTTCGAGGTCTGGTCCTGTAGTCTGACTGACATAGTGGCGTTTTTGTACAAACTCTTCAGCACCTCGATGTACCGATAGTCAATCTGGCACCGTTGGAGAGACTGCAGCACAGCCCAAGTCTCGATCGAATCAAAGGCTTTCTCATAGTCCACAAACGCTAGGCACAGAGGCAGATTATACTCCTCGGTCTTCTGTATAACCTGCCGTAGCGTATGTATGTGGTCTATGGTGCTGAAGCCTTTTCGGAATCCGGCTTGTTCGGGAGGCTGGAAGTCGTCGAACCTGCGTGCGAGACGGTTCGTGATGACTCTGGAAAACAGCTTGTAGACGTGGCTCAGAAGTGAGATGGGCCTATAATTCTTGAGCAGGGCCTTGTCGCCCTTCTTAAAGAAGAGTACCACCACACCTCTGCTCCACGCCTGTGGCGTTTTTCCCTCGAATATGACGGAATCAAACAGCTTCTGAAGGGCCTTAAGGATCGGTTTTCCACCCGCCTTCAAGAGTTCGGCCGTAATTCCGTCATCACCTGGTGCCTTGTTGTTATTAAGCTGCTTCAGAGCCATCCTAATCTCGCACAGGCTGACGTCCGGGATATCTTCGGTATAGTGTCGGGTCAATCTAGCTCTTGGGTCGTTTGCTAGATTCGCAGTGGGTTTTGTGATTGACGTGTACAACTGTCCATAAAAAGCCTCGATCGCTCCCAAAAGCTCCGATTTGGCGGATATGACTCTGCCATCGTCGGTCTTCAGTTTCGTGAGCTGGCTCTGCCCAATAGACAGATCTCTTGCGAACACCTTAGAGCCCTTATTTCGCTCAATCGCGTCTTTAATTTTTCCGGTATTAAAGTGACGGAGATCGCGTTTCAAGGACTTAGAGATCTGTTTATTGAGCTGCCGATATGTGCACGCATCGTCTGAAGACTGCAGAATCATCTCACGCCTCTCCTTCATAAGCTGGAGAGTTCGATCTGTGAGCCTCTTGCTCTTACTTGTACGAGTCTTATAGAATTTAGACCCGACCGTATGGACAGTTTCCACGAACCCGTCGTTGTATTCATCCACAGAGCTTCCTAGGCATTCGAAGCGATTTTGAAGTTCGAGCTGAAAGCTCTCGGAGTTTTGGATCTGGATATGTGCAGGACGGAGCGTAGACCTCATCAGTCGTGACCTTTCAAGCTTGACATTGATATTCAATGAGCCCCTTACCAGGCGGTGATCACTTCCGGTTTTCACGCCATTGATCACAGAGACATCATTGAATATTTGCTTCTTTGTGGACATGATGAAGTCAATCTCATTTTTAGTTGCACCATCAGGGCTTTGCCAGGTCCACTTCCTATGCTCACGCTTTCTGAAGAAGGAATTCATCATGTAGAGGCCCTCCTTCTCCATAAAACTGGCCAGTAGGTGTCCCCGGTGGTTCCTACGTCCAGACCCAAATTGCCCCACTCGCAGCTCGTCACCGTCGCGTTTGCCCAGTTTCGCGTTAAAGTCCCCCATAACCACGGTGAAGTGAGACTTATAACCATGAATGGCCCTGGATACATCCTCATACATGGTCTCTGCTTCGTCGTCGGGGTGTGTCGAGGTCGGAGCGTATACCTGTATGACCTTCAGCGAATATCTTGATGATATTCTGAGTATAAGGTACGCCACCCTGGTCGACACACTCTCGATCTTCACCACATTGTTAACAAGGGACCTGTGGACGATAAACCCGACACCTCCTTGGGACTGCTGGTCTCCTTCCCGAAAATAGAGCAGGTTACCAGATTTTAGGATTATCGTGTCCTCCCCCTGTCTTCGGACTTCGGATAATCCCACAATACTCCATCGTAACCTGCTCAACTCCTCTTCAAGTTCGGCGATCTTCTCATCGGACCGGAGTGTACGCACGTTGTACGTCGCCAGGTCCAGTCGTCGACGGTTGATCGATCCCACCCGGAGATTCTTAGCACCCCAGACCCCAGGGCTGCGCCCACGCCCGTCCACGCTAGCACAACCGCTGGAGTCGCCGGGCACTTGGGGCCTGTTTTTTATTGCATTATGCATTTAGGGGGGTTTGGACCATAACCCGCCACGCTGGTCCAGTGCGTGTTGGCGGGTCGCCATAGCCTCGTTTGTTTGTCAGCAGGGTGCACCACGTGCAGGTGAGGTTGGCTTGGATCCCGATAGGTGTTGTTTGGGACCCCGTATACACCCCCACACCTACAATAATAACAGGTAATATTTTGATTCTGTCGCTTGATTCATTGTTCCATAACGCCGTCCAAATATGCAGTAAATGCGGTAAGATTTCGCTGTTTTTGCCGAGAAATATCTCTGATAAATTGTGACAAATTGTTTGTCTTGAGAAGTAATTACTAATTATGCTGGTGAGGAATAATTTTGCGTAATGAGCTTTCTAATTGGATTAAGTTGTTGTTTATTCAACACGTGCTGGTTTGTGGTGAAGCACGTGCATGTAGCGGTAAACAGGAAAGGAAAAGTGTTTCCTTTGTTTTGATGCCAACCCAGTTATGCTGCTGCCAGCATAACTACCACTAGCTTCCCCCAGCTGTTTCATTCGTCTATGTCACTGAGTGTTTTTTTTTTCTTTTTTTTTTTCGTGTGGGTAAATCATCTAATGACATCCTCGCTCTTGGGTGGAGCGGGGGATAGTGTCAGACTTTTACTGACTAAACCACTCCTGTTCCTTCTCTGCCATTTTATTTCCAGGGCCCCGGGGATCTCTTTCGCATCACCCATGGCCCCAGTAGGCTTCGACCCTGCTGGGCCCCTACAGTTGCTGACATCTCCTTGAGGCGCACGTGGAACAATACGCGCCGTCGACGACTTGGGACCGGACGATCGGACGGCGAGTCACCCATTGCTCGTCGTCCGCAAGCCCGCGCCTACGGTGGCCGGAAATCGGGATCGGAATCCCGGCGGCGATTGGGGCGTGAGGACCTTTGCCTCACGCGATCCGCCGCCTCCTATGCTAGCATTACTGCTTCGCAGAAGGAGGCGACCGCCTGCCACTCCTCGCTCTGGACCATGGCCTGAACCAAGGCCCAGTGCGAGAGATCGCCACCGCCGATTGCCACCACGAGGACACGGCGTTGCTCTGTCCAAGCGGGGCACACCTCCACCGTATGCTCCACCGTGTCCTCCGGGCGGTCCACACAATGGTGGCACCCGGGCGTTTCTTCGCACGAATCCGGTGCAGGAACCTCCCGAACTTACCATGTCCGGTGAGGACCTGCGTCATGCGGAAGGTAAGGACGCCGTGAGGTCTTTCCAGCCACTCCTCAAAGAGGGGTCTTATCGCCATAATTATGGCGTGCCCAGCACTGGGTTGCGACAGTCGCTGTTGCCATTCCACCATGAGATCCCGCCGGAAGTCTTTCCGCCATACCGCGACTTGGCGCGGCAGATGTCACTCAGTGTTAAAGTAGAATAATATTGGAGAAAGAATTTTTAAAATCAATGGTTTTTATTTACTTCTATTACTTCATACAACACAAAGGCGGACTTAATGCCTTAGGCCTTTTTGCCTGTTTTTGAGTTTATTCATTATATAAAAAAAAAATACAAACATACAAATCTTTCCGCTTTATAATATTTATTAGTATAGAAATATAGATTATTAAATCATCATCATCATCATTTAAGCCGAAAGACGTCCACTGTTGGACATAGGCCTCCCCCAAATGTCGCCACAATGACCGGTCCTGTGCGTCTCGCATCCATCGGATTCCCGCGACCCACACCAGGTCATCGGTCCACTTTGTGGGAGGCCTTCCAACGCTGCGTCTTCCGGTACGTGGTCGCCATTCCAGAACCTTTCGTCCCCATCGACCATCTGTTCTGCGAGCAATGTGCCCTGCCCACGGTCACTTAAGTTTGGCGATTATTAAATCTATACGAAAACATTATAGAATAAAATTCGCTTTAGTGCAGTTACTCACATGTCTACCATTAACTTGAACGCGATTCATCCAACACGGTAGCCATCTCAACTCAATTGTACCACTATTATATAGAAGACATGCGATCAAAAACATCCACTTCCTGCTTGTCTGTTTGTCTGTCTGTCTATACAACTGCACTAGAAAATTAAATTCGATCATCTCAAGAATAAAAGTGGCAGTTATATCCATCTTTAGCATTGTCTAGGAGCTCGGCTTCTAACTGAAAATGAAACATAACTTATCTTCCTAATAAATCACAAGATTTACAGTGAAGACTAACATCGTCATATTTATTAAAACATTCATTTTAAACTAGATTTTGCTAGTGGCTTTGTCTGCGTTAAGAAATATATTACAAGAATGTACTACATTTGACATCCTTGCAAATTTTATCCATTTCAGGTGGTTTATAGGGTTCCGTACCTTAAAAGGAAAAACGGAACCCTTATAGGATCACTTTGTTGTTTATCTGTCTGTCTGTCAATACCCTTTATCTCGAGAATGCGTGGAGGTATCGAGTTGAAATTAAAACCATATACTCAGTACAGCAGTCCCTTGAAGCTGTAAAAAAACAAACTTCTAAGTTAACGAAATAAAAAGATACGGCCATTTATGTCGCAATAAACGTATATTTTAACACTCTCAAGGGAATCAAAATTGATAGGGTACCTACTTCCCGTTGACCCAGAATCTTGAAATTTGGATAAAGCAAGGTCTTATAGTATATGTAAGAAATAAATCTGAAAACAGTAAATTTGTAGTCACGCCACAAAAAAAAAAAACTTCTTTGCGGATCGAGAAAACTCCTTTGGGGAATTGAACTGTTTACATAAGTAAGTTTGTACGGAACCCTCAGTGCACGAGTCTGACTTGCACTTGTCCAGTTTTTTTTTTTTTAAATGGTTAGTATGAAGTTTCTTCCTGGTTCTTCTCCTTAGGAAACGACCAATTGGAACCGTGAATGTTTCTGTCTAGCTAGCTAAACAGAAATATTTTGATTTTGAAATGAATTTGTTGCCAGGAATGACAAATTTTATCCACTTCATCATCAACAATAATGTCCTATTTCTGTCTTCTATTAAACACCTAGGATAAAGAAGATTAGAGAGAGAGATAGAAGAGAGAGTTGAAAGAAGAATAGAAGAAAGAGATTTAAGCTAGTGTATAAATTGTGTCACTTTTATTTTGTGTACAATAAAGTTTATTATATTTTATTCTATTCTATTTACACATACAGATAGTCACATTTATTATAAGTATCTACACAGTAAGATTCAATTAAAGTCTGGTCTATGATGGATCACCGACTGAGCATTAAATATCACCGGCTTCCGTAATGCTCTATATAATGATTGATGATACACGAACACGATTTGATGATGAATGATTATAAAATTATCATTTGAGATTAGATGCTCTAATTATGAGAGTAGATTTTGGATCCATGGGCTTTTTTTTCGGGTGGGAAAATCATCTAATGACATCCCCCGCTCTTGAGCGGAGCGGAGGATAGTGTCAGATTTTTACTGACTAAAAACCCAGTCCCGTTCCTTCTTTGTCATTTTTCCTGGGCCCCGGGATCTCTTTCGCATCACCCATGGCCCCAGTAGGCTTCGACCCTGCTGGGCCCCTACGGTTGCTGACATCTCCTTGAGGCGCGCGTGGTACAGCACGCGCCGTCGACGACCTGGGTGGATCCATGGGCTGAGGGATCGTTAGAAAAAGACACTGCGCGGCCCTGAAATGTAAAGGAAAACAGAAGGAATACGGGTGGGATTTACTCAGTGAAAATCTACCGTGTACTCGGGCTTGTGGATTACGAGCAACGCGTATCTAGCCGTCCGCTCGTAAGGACTGAACCCGAGTTGTTGATGGCTTGTAGTGTTACACACGCGCTTGAAAGAGATGTCGTAAACCGGAGGGGCCCAGCAGGTTCAAAAGGCAGGGCCTGTTAGGGAATTTCATAATCCTAGAGCGCAAAACCCGCCACCGTGCACCACCGCGGCCGCCTGCACGCTCTAGGGTGATTTCCCACCACAAAGCACATTTAAATAACGTGTAGAAAGTACTTATACGTAGCTATCCCTCAAAATTATTAATATATTTTCTGTTATATAATATTATTTTATTAGAAACAGTAATATGTGACTGTTTCCTAATTTATTCCTGTTTTGTACTACAAAATCCCTCCTATATCCCTTTTTATCCACAAAAAAACGAATTGTGCACTAAAGTATGCTGTTGTGGGTGGTTTAAAGAAAATAACCTCGAAGGGGATGGCGGGGTCTATGTTCGTTTGCTCCACTCGCTCACTAGACTCCTCCATCCCCTTCTAACCTATCCCACTTCCCTTATTGTAATTGTAAAATTTATATTAATATTTGGTATAGAAATAGGTTTTTTTAGTGAAGAATAAGATTTTTGTTTTTGTTTACGTAAACGGTGAGAAGAAACATTGAAACAAATCCAGAGACCCAGAGAAAGTCAGACATTATCTCGGTACGACCGATCATGTGCAGATTAGTGTCTGAGAAAGTCTCATCTGGAACTATTTATAACGAGGATTCGTTAAATAGAAAATCAACTGGAAAGATTCCTACTAGTACCACACTAATAATATTAAAAAGGTGACAGTTTTAACAGGGTGTCTTTGATATCGACGAATACCTACAATGGAACCAGCACATGTCTGGACCCCACAGTGGGTTTTTTTTTTACGCGCCGTCGACGACTTGTCCTCGGTCGGACGGTTACCGGATGGTCGGACGGCGGGCTACCCATTGCTCGCCGTCTGCAAGCCCGCGCCTTCGGTGGCAGGAAATCGGGATCGGAATCCCGGCGGTGGTTGGGGCGTGAGATCCGTTGCCTCATACGATCGGCCGCCTCCTTTGCAAGCATTACTGCTTCGTAGAAGGAGGCGACCGCCTGCCACTCCTCCTCGCTCCGGACCATGGCCTTATACCAAGGCCCGGCGCGAGAGATTGCCACCGCCAATCGCCCCTACGAGGACATGGCGTTGCTCTGCCCAATCGGGGTAAAACTCCACCGTGCGGAATTTTTCATCGGTTTCTTCCTAATTAAAAAAAATAATAATCTTCAAGTTTTTTAATTTAAACTGTATAAAATCGTTGTTGTTATAATAACAATTTTATACAGTTTAAATGTAAAGACAAGTCTCCCAATAAGAACACGCTCTATTTAAAAGTTAATAATTATATTTTTTCTTATTACACCGTCATTAGTAGGATTGGAGCTACCGTCAATTAAAAACAAATCAAACCACGGATATGACTCTATTTTCTTTTTTATCTTTCAAATGAAGCATAAGGAATTATAGATTGGTTTGTATGTTTGTGTTATCATCAAAAACAGCAAAGGTTTTTACTAAACCAGATCACTCAAAGGTTGAATGAGAGACAATCATCATCATCATCATCATTTCAGCCGAAAGACGTCCACTGCTGGACATAGGCCTCCCCAAAGTATCGCCACAAAGAACGGTCCTGTGCGTCTCGCAGACATCGGACTCCCGCAACCGTTACCAAGTCATCGGTCTACCTTGTAGGTGGTCTTCCAACGCTACGTCTTCCGGTACGTGGTCGCCATTCGAGAACCTTTCGGCCCCAACGGTCATCCGTTCTGCGAGCAATGTGCCCTGCCCATTGCCACTTAAGTTTGGCGATTCTTCGTGCCATGATAGAGAATGCCTTATTGCATTACGTCTACCTATGTACCACTACTGCAATGTACAAAAAAAAACAATCTGACCGAATGGGGTTTCCTCGACCCATCTCTAACACAGTGCCAGTGTGGAGCCGCTGCTCCCACGCAGATCAGAAGAATATATTTGATGATATTATATCGAATGTAGAGCAGTGATGGCGCAGCGGTAACACTCCCGACTTACAAGTTGTAGGTCACGAGTTCAAACTGAGTCAAATAATTTAGTTTGTGTAATTTATTTCATCACCACTGCTATCAAAACTTTGTGAGATAAGGGTATGGGTGATGGAAACCGGCATGTCCTAAAGAAAAATTCGAAGACATGAGACATCCATCAACCAGCACTGGGCCAGTGCGGTGGAGTACGGCCCATTCCTTCTCCTAAAGAGGACGCCTGAGTCCCAGCAGTGGGAACATTAAAAGGCTGATTATGCTATTATGCTACTGATAACTTACTAGCTTTTGCTCGTGTCTTTGTCCATGTTAATTTCAGATAATGCAGACACGAAGTCGAATCCAGATAAAAAGTAGCCTATGTCCTTTTGTTAAAATTTTGATATAAACTAGAGCTTGATTTTCTTGGGTTTCAAGCTTACTTCGTACCAAATTTCATCAAAATCGGTACAGTTATTTAACAATGAAAGCATAACAGACAGACAGTTTAGATTAGGTTTAAGAAAAACTGTATTTACTGAATTATAGTATAACTTGAATAAATTTTATTATTTTATTTTTCTTTCAGTTACTTTCACATTTATAATATAAATAGTATGAATTAAACAATGGAAATGGGCAGGGTACATTACACGCAGAACAGATGGTCAATAGGGACGAAAGATTCTAGAGTGGCGACCACCAGTGGCATACCGGAAGACGCAGCGTTGGAAGGCCTCCCACAAGGTGGACCGATAACCTGGTGAGTGTCGCGGGAATCCGATGGATGCGAAACGCACAGGACCGGTCTTTATGGCGACACTTGGGGAGGCCATGTCCAACAGTGGACGACTTTCGACTTAAATTATGATAATGAATTGCTTAGATTTATTGTCTACAAAATACTAAGATATATTTTAATAGACACTTATATAAAGTGTATTTATTATTAAATAATTAAGTTTTAACTTTTCTACAATTACTTCACTGTTCTAATGAATGAGCGATTTGTTGTGCTATTGCCAAATCTGTTTTTATTTCTGTACTTGGAACCGTGTACTGAAAAGTTGAAAGGGAATTGTTTGGCTTGGTATGGTCATGTGAAGAGGAGGGATGAAACGCATGTTACTAAAAGAGTTATGAGTTTACATGTGGAGGGATGGAGAGGAAGAGGGAGACCAAAGAAAAGATGGATGGATTGTGTGAAGAGTGATATGAAAGAAAAGGAAGTTAGTGATAGCATGACGAGTAACAGTGCAGAGTGGAAGAAAAAAACGTGTTGCGCCGACCCCAAATAATACGGGATAAGGGCAGGAAGATGATGACTTGGAACCGTGTACATTTCAATTTTTTTTATTTTTTTATTTATTTATTTGGTTAGCCAACAACTGCTTACACAATACATTTACATTTTACTAAAACGAAACAGACATCCACTAGTGTAGCAATCAATTATAGGTTAACACCACATGCATTATATACGGTTTTACAAAATTGTGTAATTAATATTATGCTGAAAACAAATATAAAATTGGTAACAATAACTATGTATAGCAAAGCAAAATAAAGTAGATTTCTTTATAATTTTGTATGCTTTACGTGTAAAAAGTAAGTAACTACCCTTTGGCACTTAGTGATATTGTAGCATTTTACCAGCGTAATAATTTTCGTATTCAGATAAGTTCTTTGAGAAATTAAAAAAAACCTTCCAATTTCATGCATTATTAACAATACAGGTATATTTCACATAACTGCTGATCAATTCGAAGGTCATCAAAACGATACGTAAACAAAATAATTACTTAAAAAAATAATCATTAAAAATAATGGCCTCATCACATTATTTATACACAATAAAGCTCTCAGATACTAGGTCATTATCACAATATTACAGTCTTTCCGTAGCTCTGTTGATATAATCTCCCCTTGCTTTATAAGGCCGGGTTCAAACGGTACAAATTAGATATGGGTCAGTTCTAGTCAGCGGAGCGGTCTGATCCAGACTTTAACCTTTGAACGATGCGAAAGGATGTTGGATGGAACGCGAAACTAAGAAACGATGGTGATATGTCGTCTTAACATAATTTCACTACTTCTTTTCTTGTGTTTCATATGATTTTTTTTCTAAAGCCGAGCGAGTAATGGGTAGCTCGCCGTTCGACTGTCCGAAAAGGTCTATCCCCGGGCGAAGGTGCGTTGGATTTCACGTGCCCTTCCAAAAAATGTCAGCAAAATTGAGGACCAGCTACGCACGATGCCTGCAAGGGCTATGAATTGTTTGAAGAAGTAACCGTGGCCCTAGAATATTGTAGGGACACTGTAGGTTTTAGTCGCTAAAAGTTTGCCTCTTCCTGTCGCTCCACCCTGAGCGTAAGAAGTCATTTTATGACTACAAGTGGCAGTGGGCTGGGTACACTGCTTGCAAGGCAGATGGTCTATGGAGCGGAAAGGTTATGGAGTGGCGACCGGGTACCGTAAAAAACATAGCGCTGGAATGCGTTATACAAGATGGACCTTATGAGGGTCAACAAAATCCGATGGTTGTGGGACGCACAGGACTGATCGTTGGAGTGACACTTGGCAAGGCATTTTGTACTAGTTCTGGGAACTTTTAAAAATTAACAAGCCATAATTATTATTATTAATTAAGGCTTGTTAATCATTGTTGTGCATGGATCAATGGATCCTATCCTCTATTTCTCAGATCCTTGAATCAGCCGTGAGAAATAGCGCGTTCGTGGTCCGACCCATCCAGTTTAGTGAATCAGGCGATATCGCTCAAACGCTTATGATCGCCGATCTGCCGATCGCTGATTTATTCTCAATCGACGCGAATGTCTCACGAATCCCGTGATTCTAAGGCACGACATTGTTTTTCGAGATTTAGTGCATTTTCTTGCAGTTTGTTGTGAAGTTTTGACCATCTTGGGTCATGGGAGCATTGCATATCAATGATAAGAACTTTTTTTTTATTATTCTTGTTAGGTTCGCGCTTGACCGCTATCTCACCTGATGGAAAGTGACGATGCGGTCGACGATGGAACGCGCTTACCTAGAAGTAACCTGTTCACTCTTGACTTAAAGATTCCCGGGTTGTAGCTATCAGGAAACACAGATTCCGGCAAGGAATTCCACTCCTTAGCTGTATGCACAATGAATGTGTTCCCAAAACGTTTTGTGCGTATAGGTGGGATGTCCACCATGTACCGGTGGTGCGTTGCCGTACGCCTGGTGGTCCGATAATGGAACGGGCTAGGCGGAATTAGGCTATGCAATTCCGACGCACACTCCCCGAAACGCAACCGGTAGAAAACCGACAGGCTTAGCAACACGGCGTCGATGCTCAAGACTTTGGAGCATTTCCACGCAAATAAATGATTCTTATTATTAACATGAGACTACATTTTTTTTATAAAAACTATCTTGAACTACCAAATGACTGGAATATGTAGAAATGAGATACAAAAATCTTTGTCGTATTGTAGGATAAAATGCGTAATATACATGGATATTTACTGTTAATTTATTTATCAAGAGGTATGACGTATGGTTTGGTCATTCATTCTTTAGATTCAGTCTTCCAAAATAGGACGAAGGCATTCATTCATTTTTATTTATTTATTGTACATCTCATATGAACACAGGACAAGTATTAATAAAAAAAAGTGTGCAATAATGGCTGGATTGAACGGAATTATAGATTTAGGGCTGTCATTATACAATGATATAGATAATATAAAATACCTACGTATATATAATAACAAATAATAAACTAATAAATAAATCAGAAAAAAATTGAGATAGCAGCATATTATGTTTGTATTATATATAAGTATATTATCAATTACCTTATTTGAGCTTTCGACTGTTAGTTCCTATAATGCAAATCTTATAAATTATAATAATAATAATAATATTCCACAACCATCACACAACGCCATCTAGTCTCAAGCTAAGCAGAGCTTGTGTTATGAGTACTAGACAACTGATTAACATAATTATATATTTCTAAATAAATACATATTATAGATAAATTACACCCAGACACAGAACAAATGATCGTGCTCATCCCACAAACATTTATCCTGGGTGGGTTATAGTTGGACAATCTCAGTCTGAGGTACAATGTTATTGTGTGGAAACTCAGGCTGTATTCAACTTTCAGTACTTGTACCCTCGCCATATAATTTAGCTCCAATAATTCCACCCATGTCGAGAAATCTTTCACAAATTAAAATGGTAACTACATCCTAGCAATAACCATTCAGAACGCATTAATACCCTTTTTCAGCCAAACCCAATTTCAAAATGAAGCAATAAACTTAAGTGCAACACTTGAAAAGTTAACTTAATTTGTATAATGTGCCCTACGAAACGATACGGGACAATTATTAGTAACAATATCTTCGTTTACGAAAACCTATAAGGGTTTGCAAGTGATTATTTGGCCGAGTATAATGTCCTCTTAAATGTTACGGCTCCAGTTAACATTTATGACACTTAATTTTGTCGGATAATATGCGATACATCGGTAGCGTAATAATAAAACCGTGTAACGATACGCTTGGGGTGTTGGTGTGTGGTTTTGATAGAAGCGGCGAGCGGGGCGAGTTGGAGAGTAATGGCTGCAATAGTTTAAAAACTGTCTTGTGAGATAAGAAAGGTGAAAGAAAATTTTTGTAGCTATTGACTTGCACCGCCGGGATTCCAATCCCGATTTCTGGCCACCGTAGGCGCGGGCTTGCGGACGGCGAACAATGGGTAGCTCGCCGTCCGATCGTCCAGTAACCGTCCGGACCGAGCCTTTTTTCTTTTAAAGTTGCCCCCCACAAGTAATAATTCCTGTATCGTGGGTGCATTCACAAACATGTACACAAGACGCCCAGACCCAGAACACCTATGTGTAGGCCATACAAATATTTATTCCCTTGCGGGAATCGAACGCGCGACCCGCAGAGCAGCAGCTAATCGCTCAACTACTATACCAATCGCACATAAAAATTTTGAAGAATCATTCCAAAGTTATTTTATTTATATACTCGTATCTCTTCTATTACGCGTCACTCTGCATGACGTGGGTCCGAATCGAACTTCGACTGCCACACGGATCATATACCTACAGATATTTGTTCCGATTTTGGGTGTCTTGTGTGTGACGATACAGAATTAATTCCTAGCGTGGGATGATGTTTTTTTTTTTTTAAAGTTATTATATTTATATGTTACTGTCTGGTCTAGGTATTCATGAGATTTTTGTCTTTAAAACAGGCCTTGCGACCAACCTCCTCATTAAAACGCTACATCTTCCAAATTAAGTCACACGCCACACGAAAAATATAAAATTTTATGCTCTGCTCCGCGATCGGACGGGCCGTGCGAGTGCATTGTAAGTGTTATTGCTTAATTTCACTATCGTATCAATCTCGGGTATCGTGTAAAGACCTCTTTATGTGGAGCGAATATGGGAAAACGTTTGTAAGGTAATGAGGTGGTCCAATGTATTTTTAACTTGTAATGTTTTTGCTGACTCGGTATTTTTTAGGGTTCTGTACCTCTAAAGGAAATAACGGAACCCTTATAGAATCACTTTGTTGTCTGTCCGTCTGTCTGCCTGTCTGTCAATACCCTTTATCTCAGACCGTATACTCAAGTCTGCGGTCCCTTGAATCTGTGAAAAAATCAAAATTCTAAGTTAACGGAAAAAAAGATACAGCCGTTTATGTCGCAAAAATCGTATATTACGATACTCAAGGGAATCAAAATTCATAGGGTTGACCTAGAATCCTAAAATTTGGATAAATAAAGTCTCATAGCATAAGTATAGGAAAAAAACTGAAAATTGTAAATTTTTGGTTACGTAACAAAAAAAAAACTTCGGAAAAATGTTCGAGGCCTCATTCAAGAATTGAACTTTACGATTTACATAGATATGTTTGTACAGAACTCTCAGTACGCGAGTTGAACTCGCACTTGCCCGGTTTTTTTATTAGGTTTTATTAGATACGACTTAAAGTCTGGATTTTGTTTTTCACTCCTGTATCGTGGGTGATTTCATAAACATTTAACTTCATATACACAAGACATCCAGACCTGGAACAACTTCCTAGAGGCTCTACCATTATTTGTACCGTGCGGAAATCGAACCTGTGACACGCAGCGCCTCAGTCAATAGCTCAAACACTGCAACCATCGCGTCTAAGAGTTGGATTTAGAATTGTCAATAGGACAGATTTAGGTATAAATGTTCTGCACCGGATTCGTGCGGAAGAAACGTCCGGGTGCCACCATTGTGTGAACCACCCGGAGGACACGGTGGAGCATACGGTGTGTGCCGCCTGGGCAAAGCACCGCCGTGTCCTCGTGGGGGTATCGGTGGCAGCGATCTCTCGCACGGGGCCTTGGTACAGGCCATGGTCTGAACTGAGGAGGAGTGGCAGGCGGTCACCTCTTTCTGCGAAGCAGTAATGCTAGCAAAATAGGCGGCCGCACGCGCGAAGCAATAGCCCTCACGCCCCAAGTGCCGCGATTCCGATGTCGATTTCCAGCCACCGTAGGCGCGTGTTCGCGAACGGCGAACAATGGCTAGCTCGCCGTCAGACTGTCTGGTAACAGTCCGAACCGAGCCCAAGTCGTTGACGGCGCGTAGCGTTCCACACGCGCCTCAAGAAGATGTCAGCCTTTTGACCCTGCTGGGGCCATATCTATAATATGTATTTCATCATCATCATCATCATCTTGTATGTTTTTCGGTTGTCTAGTAAGTACTCATAACACAAGCTCTGCTTAGTTTGCAACTAGATGGCGTTTTGTGATAGTAGTGGAATATTGTAATAATCATTATTATAAAGGCCAAGTTTGTGAGTGTGTAGGTGTGTTTGTTACTTTGAACGGCTGGACGGATTTAGATGAAATTCTACACACGGGTAAATTATATCCTAGAATAGCACATATAATTTTCTTTAACCCAAGAGTACGTTCCCTTGGGATAATTTTCTTATTTCAAGATTACTAAGCCGCTAACAGGGATTATTAAGAAATAATATTTTTACCTAGTCACAATACATTTAATTTTGATTTCGTAAATCCTGAAATTTATAAACAAAGTATATTTACTTATGAGTGAACTATTTTCTTATATTTCTTAGTCTCTCTTCAAATTTCCTGTCATATGAATCTTTCTCCTAGTCGAAAACAGTGAGTATTTTTTTCGTAATCCCAGCATCCGCCCCTGTGGCCTAATGGATAAGGCATCGGCCTCCTAAGCCGGGGATTGTGGGTTCGAGTCCCACCAGGGGTACGATGAAATTTTTGTTGATGTATTTTTTACTTTATTGCCAAAGTATAAACCGAAAATTATTTTAGAGTTATTTTGTATTGAAATCAGTGGTGTTTTTGTTAATAATAGGTATTTACTATATAGATTTTGAAATGTTATATCTTTGGATTGTCTTGGAATTATAAGTTCAAATAAACTTTATATTAAAGGTAAGTACATTATTCTTTTTTTGGAATTAGCTATTTATTGGTTTCTTTTTGTTTTGTATTCTTTAATATCGCTGTATTTATAACCAATTTGAATGAAATTTAAGAAAACTCGCATTATTTTCACACATTTCAAAGCAAACAGTTTTAAAAAACGACAATTTCATAGGTAAACACCTATTATCAAGTATTGCCACCTCACGTTGTGCTTACCTAAGGTCCTATTGGCACAATAATGTTATTTTTCTTTTAAAAAGTTGTTTCAAAGGATTTACTCACGTATCCGTAAGTAAGTTCACAAACATGTACACTCCCAAACGCAAAACACTCAGACCCAATTGCCGGCCACCATAGGCGCTCGCTTGCGGACGGCGAGCAATGGGCAGCCCGCCGTCCGACCGTCTGGTAACCGTCCGGACCGAGCCCAAGTCGTCGACGGCGCGTATTGTTCCACACGCGCCTCAGGGAGATGTCAGCAAATCGTAGGGGCCCAAGTCGGAGCCTACTGGGGCCATGGGTAGTGTGAAAACGAAACCCGGAGCCCTGGGACGAAGGCAACGAAGGAACAGGAGTGGGTTTTTAGTCAGTTAAAGTCTGACACTATCTCCCGCTCCGCCCAAGAGCGGGATTTGTCATAAGACGATTTTCCCATCCAATAAAAATAAAAATAGACCTAATTGTCAATTGGCCATTTCATGATGTAGCCGCGGTTAGGTTAGGTTCAATATTATTTGTTCCATGGAGAATAGAGCCCGCGACACATTAGCGCAGCACCCAATCGCACTAATAATGTGAAACAGTTCCAAATTATTAAAAAAAAATCTATGTTTTGCCAATAAACTTGCAACTCTACGTCTAAAGCGTGTAGTTTGCGTACGGATGGGACAGAAGTGTCATTTAATCCACCCCAGCTCCTCAAGCCATTTCTTTTTTTTTTTTATTCTTGATACGTTCGTGCTTGACCGCTATCTCACCTGATGAAAAACGACGATGCGGTCGACGATGGAACGCACTTACCTAGAAATAACCTATTCACTCTTGACATAAAAATTCCCGGGTTGTAGCCATCAGGGAATACAGATTCCGGCAAGGAATTCCACTCCTTAGCTGTACGCACAATGAATGTGTTCCCAAAACGTTTCGTGCGTATAGGTGGGATGTCCACCATTTACCGGATGTATGTAATATCTATTAATATATGATAAAAGCAAAAATGAAAATACGGTTAAAACAATTTTTTTTTTAAAGTAATCATGGAGTTTCTTTGCAGTTTCTTCTCCATAGGGAACGACCAATTGAAACCGTGCACTAGCTTCTAACTTTTTTTAAGGGACTACGCCTATGAGAAATAAAATAAATAAATTAATAAACGTAATTTGTTTCTTTCCTAATAATAATTATTTATCATCATCATCATTATCATTTCAGCCGAAAGACGTCCACTGTTAGACATAGGCCTCTTCCAAATGTTGCCACAATGACCAGTCCTGTGTGTCTCGCATCCATCGGATATTTTATATACCTAACTGTGTATTATCATAGAATTTATTTTCAGTTAAGTTTCTGTAGCTGGCGTAATGGACATTTCCAGAATGCTTCCTGTATTACCATGGGGTGCTTACCCATTACACAATGCCATATAAGACCCCCTAAGACATTTCAATATTCGAGGCCGACAACCCATCTGGCTGCTGGCAATCACAACCACAAACACTAAATTAAAAATTCGTTTATAAACAAAATTTATCATTCGATTTCATATCGTAAATCGTACCGAATCGAATCGGTACCAAAAACGATTCGATTCAATCGAGACATGATTGTGATATGTTATTGTTCGTGTACATAATTTTCGGTGTCATATTCATTGTAATAATTCTAGTGAATATTTTGGCGATGGTTGGGTAGCCTCCTTTATAAATATTTTTTCAGGAAAGGGCGTTACGCAATGCTTGCTTGATTTGGTCTTCTTTGTTAAGGAAGGCCTCGAAAATATTGACATTTAATTTAATTCTCTCTGGTTTTGTAGATGCCGTAGTCTTGTCGTAGAATTGGCCATTTCATGATGTGGCCGAGGTTAGGTTAGGTCAATTCAATTTCCGGGGATCATGGATGACGTATCAGCTCCCACGATCCCCGGTACAAGTGTGGGAGGGAACACTGGGGTGGTTTTTAGTCAGTAAGAGTCAGACAGACCCCTACGCCTGCCCCAGGCAAAGGACATCCATGAGGATTTTCAACCCTGGCAAAAAATAAATTTCGTTAGGTGGCCGATCATAAATTTAATGAAAAATCCGACAGTTGTATTAAATATACGATTCAACGAATTGACAACGACTTGTGTGGTGGCCAATGTACTTCCTTATAATTACAATAGGTAGGTATATGAAAGATCGTTTCACTTTAATCTCATTAAATACTAGTCGAACTAAACATCAACTATTAGAACAAAGGTGAATGATATCGTATATATTATCTACGTAAGTTTCAGTTTATTAGCTTAACCATCAAACACCTTCTCCCACTCTCTCTTGCTTGTCTCTTCGGATTGGAGCGAGTAGGAGTGTCTGACTTTTACTGACTACCACACACACAAATACACACACACCGACATACTCGTCGGGGTGATAATGACCGTTTTCTTGACGTCCTCTTCTCGTACACTCAGTTGTTGATATGCACGGTTGAGGTCGATCGTGGAGTATATTTATTTATTTATTTAAACTTCATGCAACATAAAGTACAAAGGCGGACTTAATGCCTTAGGCATTCTCTAACAGTCAACCAGTAGTATATTGTTTTCCCAGATAGGTGATGGGTGAAATCTTTAATGCATGGTACGGGGTATCGGTCTGGTATGGTGATAATATTCGAAGTAACATACTAAGGGTACATATATAGGGTTTCAAGGCCACAGTGACACTTTCAAACAACACAGCACTGTATCAGGCAACTGTACCATTTGTAATAGACCGTGCCTCAACGGTTACGAGTATAGGCGTAAATATATACATAAATGTAACTTTAGACCTTGGTATGGCATACAAAACTAAATCACAGCCTACTTCCGTTACATATACGGGTTCCGTACATATTTATTAGGCCACCAAGCCCTTAAAGTATCAACATTAACATATTTTGTCACGTTTTATTGGCACTTCACGCTAGTTTTACCTTACGAGGTAAACGGAACTGCTGGGGCTGTCAACGTATATAAACTGGAAAATAAATCAGTGTTACCTGCTGGCAAAATGTTTATTTTATCAGTAATTGCAACACTATCATGAAATAAATACTGCACAAATTAAATCGGTACATTTTTTGTGCAAGTAACAAATCGAAATGTTTTTTAACCAACTTCGAAAAAAAGGAGGAGGTTATCAATTCGTTTGTATATGTTTTTTTTTATGTTTGTTACTTCATACTCACATAGATATCAATGTCTCATATAATATCAATCAATAAATGTTTCTTAATAGCATAGCATAGCATAGTCGGCCTTATAATGTTCCCACTACTGGGACTCAGGCCTCCTCTCTAGGAGAGGGAATGGGCCGTAATCCACCACGCGGGCCCAGTGCGGGTTGGTGAATGTCACATGTCTTCGAATTTTTGGTTCTAGAACATGCCGGTTTCCTCACGATGTTTTCCTTCACCGTTTTGAGAGCAGTGGTGATGAAATAAATTACACAAAGTAATGCGCCAGGCTGGGTTTGAACCCGTGACCTACAACTCGTAAGTCGGGGCCGATACCACTCGGCCACCACTGCTCTCTGCTCTGTTTCTTAATAGTTATGTTGAAAATAGTATCATCGAAGTGACCTGATGATGATGATGTAGGCGGAACTCTGTAATTAATCAATGTATCTTAGATGTGTTTGTGCTTATTAGAATTGTCACTTTTGCTATAAGGTACTGTAGAAACTGATCTGATGATGGAGCCGAAAGGTGGAAGGTAGACACAGGAACTTCATAATAAAACAATTTAACCTAGCAGTGTTTGGGTTAATTGGAATTGTCATGAGAAATAGGCACTCTGGTTATAATTATATATATAAGTGTATCGCAACTGAAAAGTGTGAAATAAAAAACATTTTACAAAAAAAAAAACCGACTTCACTAAAAAAAACACACATCAGTATTTACTTTTTTGGTAAAAAGTTTTTTTTACTATAGAATTATTATTAAAATCTAAAAAAAAGTTCATGTTTGGGAGCTTTTGGTGGACTTTTGTTTAATGGAGTCAAGTGGGTGTTTTAATTATTTGCAAATAGAATTCTGGTGGATACTGTGATGTAAAATAAGTAAGTATAGTTTGAAGTTTTGTATCTCAAGTGTCTACACAACAAATGGACATTATGTGGAATTATAAAAACAAGCGAGATATTGACCTTCCCGAAAAACAATAAAATGTGTCAGTACCATAATGGAATAGAAAGTGACTTAATTGTTTTTAAACTTCACACTAGTATAAATAATGTTTTTTTTTTAAATATCCATTAAATTTTAATACTACTAAACCCAAAATTGATAAAATGTACAATAAGTACGCTAATTTTTTGAGAATATCATAGACATACGTACATAAGTCAAACACAAAATCTCCTTTTTAGGAGTCGGTTAAAAAGGTCAGAATTTTTATAAAAGAGAACTATAACTTTTATCTAAAATATGTGATTTGATGATTTTGTTAACTTCTGTACGGCAAATCGCATATCATAACACTAAACTTCTCCACCACTTCCACACACACACCCACATACACTACACTCACACTTACACACACTCATTCGCACACACACACACACACACACACACACACTTCACTACACTTACACTTCTCCACTACTTAAAGTGTCGTCGTCTCACTCCATCAAGCAACATAACTATTTGTATCATCTTTAACAATACAGTTTTTAGTAAACATTACCACCTGTTATTTAATATCCCAGTAGACCTCCTTTACAACCTCTACATTGGCAGGCCTTTCTTCAAAATTAGGTATACCTAGTTAGTGCTTGGAAATGCAAGCCCCTAATAAGATGACAAACTGATATCTTTTATTACTATATGAGCATAAAAACACTGACACCTCAATTGTATATAATAGGCAATTGACACTCATTAATATATGTGAAAAACTTGGACTGCAGTAATAGTCTGCAAATTATAAAGCCATAAGAAAAATGGATGCGGCATCTTAATTTTTATTAAATCTTCTGCCAAACTGTAGCACAGTTTATCAAGTGTTTTCTCATAGATAATCTTTTTGATTAACTTAATTACTAGGTAAACACATCGTCGCAGGAATAACAAGGTGCGTACTTATATCATAACTATACACATTAACGTGCACACTATCCTTCCACAGTTCATTATAATAATATCTGTATCTAAATAACAGGAAGAGTTCAAGGCTAAAGTAATAACTTCAATATGAGTTGGTCTCTAACCCAGCTCAAGTCGTCGACGGCGCGTAGTGTTCCACGCACGCCTCAAGGAGATGTGCCACAGCAGAGTTTCGACTCTGCTAGGCTTCGGCCAACTGGGGCCATGGGTTTGTGCGAAAGAGAACCCCGGGACATTGGAACAAAAGCGAAGAAGGGCGAGAGAAATCACTGGATGATTTCCCACCTGTCATTATCATCCCTGCGTCGCTGCCATTCGGATGTGACTCAGCCCAAGGTTAAACAACGGTTGCCAATGTTAATATGTAGATAGGTGGCCATCTTTACATACTGTGATTTCTCCGTGCTTCAGAAAGCATGTAAGGGCTTTATTATTGGTTGTCATTTATAGATCTGCCCGATTTACTTACTGGCAAAGCCTAAATTAGAAAAATATTTCTAGTAGATAATATTGTTTATTGTACTTTTTTGTACAAAGCCCCACTTTTTTTTTTGTTTTTAAGACAAAGTGTCAGGATGTTAAAAAAGTGCCAATAGAAGATAAAAAGTGCGCAAGTGGGAGTCGGACTCGTGCTCTGAGGGTTCCGCACAAACTCACCTATAAAAATAGTTCTATTCCTACGGGAATTCTAAAATCTTTGAGAGATACGTCTCTCAAAGATTTTTCCGAATCATGTATTTTTTTTTTTACGTTACAACAAAATTACTGTTTTCAGATTTATTCCTATACCTATGCTATAAGACCTTGCTTTATGCCAAATTTCAAGATACTAGTTCAACCGGAAAGTACCCTATGAATTTTGATTCCATTGAGAGTGTCGAAATATACGTTTTTTGCGACACAAACGGCCGTCTTTTTTTTGTTAACTTAGAAGTAGTTGATTTTAATTCCAATTCGATACCGCCACGCTTTCCCGAGATAAAAGGTCTTGACAGACAGACACACGAAAAACAAAGTGATCCTATAAGGGTTCCGTTTTTTTCCTTTTAAGGTACGGCACCCTAAAAATTAGTAATGCATAAAAATAATAAGGTATTAAAGAATACAACAGTTTATTTTTATTTTTTTGCTTAAAAATTCCAGAGGCTCTGCCACGAGCTCTTAACGCGACCCATTTGACGACCTAAACTGAACTGTTAAAAGGATGAATATACCTTCATCCCTTTAACCTACCTACCCTTATCCTTCCTCCCCTATAATAGTGTTCAGCCCCCCTAGTCAAGTTGCAACCGTTTCGTTTCTCTTTTCGTTGATCGCCTCGAGTCGGCCACGCTTTCTATTCCTTTGTTCTCACCACGTGACGAGGCGATCGACGAAGAGAGAATAAAAACGAAACGATTGTAACTTGGCTAGGGGGGCTGGTGTAAACCTCCATCTCTCTTTCTCACTCGCATGAAAAATATTTTAACACATTATGGACCTTCACACTTTCGTAACTCCTCATCTAATTCTAAGTAAAGTTTTTATAAGTAAATTCTCTAGTAAAAATGTCGGTTTCTGAGGAAGGTGAGAGATGGCCTCTAAACTAATAAGTGTCGGGTAATTACGAGGAAATACCCGCCTTATAGCGACAGATATAGGGCGCAACACTTCACAACTATTAAGGGGTAGAGAGTTTGAATGATTTGAAAATATAAAGATTTTTGGAGGTAGGCGGAACAGGGAGTAAAGTCCCGCAAACCTCCGTTGAAAAGGAAGGATCCTCCGACCAGACGGGATGTTATGTCTGGTAGGCAACTGCCCGATAGATGATTTCGGGCTGTTCTATATGTTCTAATCGCGCGGAGAACTATGATTGCGCGATGCAGGATTAGTTCTTATGTGATACCATAGATGTCGCTACAGATTGATTAATTATCATTGTCAGTTGAGAAATGAATAATAATAATATTTCACAACTACCACATAATGCCGTCTAGTCTCAAGCTAAGCAGAGCTTGTGTTACGAGTACTAGACAGCTGATAAACATACATATATATTTCTAAATACATACATACAAATAATTATTAATTTTTTCAATGTACAATAATTATGTTTTACACGATTATTTCAAAAACACTGGCAATGCCGCCAGCCTTTTGGGTACACTTCCAATCGACAGCGATGCGGAGGAGTTATATAACGCCATAATTAAGTTACTCGTAACAGTAGCCTTTACTGTATATATGTATAGTTTTAATTAGTTAAGTGTTTTGGAAGTAATCATACATATTATAGATAAATTACACCCAGACAGAACAAATGATCGTACTCATCACACAAACATTTGTCCTGAGTGGGAATCGAAACCACGACCTCCGGCATAGCAGTCAGAGCCACTAACCACTAGACCAACAGGCCAGTCAAATTTAGTTGAGAGATTATGATTCATTACAACTTCTTGAAATCGGTTTGGTCCAATTTTTGTTAACCTTTCATAGCGTGCTGTACTCTACAACAAAGTTGTATTACTCTGTACCTGAAGTATAATTTTGGCTAAAACTTACTAGC
This sequence comes from Mythimna vitellina, assembly GCA_949316375.1. NCBI lineage: Eukaryota > Metazoa > Arthropoda > Insecta > Lepidoptera > Noctuidae > Mythimna > Mythimna vitellina. The sequence goes on along the minus strand of OX438701.1, from coordinate 21,882,699 downwards.
CAATAAGAATACAGAACACTGTGCTTACAGTGTTTTATTGGTTAAGCTTGTTCAAAGTTAAAGGGCTAAAGTAACACGTCTTCATGGTATCTTGTTTCGTCTACTCTTGAATTATTATTAAAAATAAATTGAATATAGCATATTTTACTGAGGCCTTTTATTTACTATGCAATTTTACAATTGAATATTAATCTATTCGATCCCTATGAACAAAAATAGATATATATTAAATCATTAAACTAACAAACTTCAATTTAGATAATTGTTTCCTATACATGTTAAAGTAACTTGATAAATTCTTTTATTCATCAACTTCACCTTAACTTCAAGAATTTATCACGTGAATAAAGTAAAGGTGAGAATTGTCTCAAACCTACTTAGTTCTCTACGTGATCCAAGTAAATTGATCATTCCACACATCTGGGGAAATAAATGGGACACAATAAAAAATATTGATTGCATTTTGATCTCGATATGGTAATATTTTTCTTGATTCGGCAAGCTTTCGCTTTTTGTCTGAAGTTTAGGGTAAATTGTAGAAAGGAAAAATGTCTGCTGTTTGCTCTATAAGGCATGATATTTTTAGTATGTTAGTACCTTAGATTCATATGTACTTTTTAAGTTTCACTAGGATAGTACTGACACTCCGTGCCTCTGAGCACGTACAACCGTGGGTCCCGGTTGTCATTGCAAGGCTAATGTAGTTCTACAAGTTTAGTTGCCATACAAAATGTTTGGAGGCCGACGCGCTCAGACCGGCGTACATGGCCCACGTGTGTGCAATGTTCTACATTCACCACGGTCTAGTTAGTTAGTCTGGGTTTTAGTTAGTAGAAGTCTGGCACTCTATCTTGGTCCATCCTCACCAGGAGGATTTGATAATTTTCTACCTCGAAAAAAAAAATATATTGTTTATTTATTATATCCTGTACCAGCTACTGCCAGCAGCTTCGCCCGTGATATAGTAGAACATTATCCTAAGAGTGTTTTTAATATCGTGCGCATTTCATCACGCATGCGGGATTGCTCCGCAGACGTAGCCCCGCAAACGTCCTTTTCATACAAGCATTTATTGTAGTGCGTGGAAAAGCATGCGGGATGCGGGATATCGGCCAGAAGCCCCGTATACGAACCAATTCCGCACGCGTGATGAAATCCGCATGGTATTAAAAACACTGGAAACACAGTCCCGATACAAAAAATATCTTTTGTGCTAATCCAGGACATTTTCAACCCCTGAAACCCGTTCATCGTGAAGAAGAAGCAAACCTACACACACTATTAGTGTGATAGCACACTTCATAAAATCACAAGACAAACATTTATTAAAGCATAACCAGCATTTTAATGTTCCCACTGTAGGAACTCAGGCCTCCTCTCTAGGAGAGAGAATGAGCCGTAATCCACCACGCGGGCCCAGTGCGGATTGGTGAATGTCACATGTCTTCGAATTTTTGGTTCTAGGACATGCCGGTTTCCTCAAGATGTTTTCCTTCACCGTTTTGAGAGCAATGGTGATGAAATAAATTACACAAAGTAATGCGCCTGGCTGGGTTTGAACCCGCGACCTACAAGTTGTAAGTTGGGGCCGTTACCACTCGGCCACCACTGCTCTAACATTATTAACTAATTTACGAAAAGATGTGTAAAATGGATGGTTATATCACACAGGGAAACCTCTTACAGACTTACTATATTATAATAATTTATTAATAACGAGACAACTGTTGGTCCACAATATTTGTTAGTAGCTCTTATTTCTATACTATTATTCGGTATATAATGTTACTATATCTGGAACTGTAGTCATTACTTCGTCGCAAATACTCCACATATTTATTTCTTTATTTATTTATTTAACACTTCATGCACATAAAGGTACAGAGGCGGACTTAATGCCTTAGGCATTTTCTACCAGTCAACCTTTGAAATACTCCACATATTTCAATAATAATAATCTACATCATATCCCAGTCGATACCTTACGAAGGCAGCAACAAAATACAGGTCTCCACGAGACGCCATATTATAAAGAGATCAAGAGCGTCGTAATTAAATCAGTTAGGAAGCGTGACTGTGCACTCTGCGGTGCCTTTGGTACAGTTTTTGTGGCGTCTTTTAGACATCCAATCATTATTGGGTTATTGAGATGTAGTTGTAGGTAGGTGTAGCTGAGATTGAACGAGTTATACATTGTAGATTTGTTTGGATTATAAGTTAGAGTTCATTCCGCTCGTGTTACAACAGAAATGAAAATATCCGCAGGAGAACATAGCTCAAAGAATTAGGCGTGGGCAAAGTGTGTCATATTTGCGATTGGAACATTTGGATCTGAACCACTGAAATGTTCCAAAACAGTGATATGTATCATTTGGAACATTTCGAATATTGGCTTAAACGGAACATCTGAAACATCGGCTCACAAGATACAAACGGAACATTTGGAACATCGGCTCAAAAGATACAAACGGAACATTTGAAACATCGGCTCACAAACGGAGCTTTTGGAACATCGGCTCAAAAGATACAAACGGAACATTTGAGGACAACGGCTCAAAAGATACAAATACAGACACTGACTGTTATGAATCGTGATATATGAATAGTCAGTTCATTAAAATATTTACGTTTTAATTTTAAAAAATACTGCAGGTCACTTAAAGTAAAGAGTGTTTCAGTGTTCCAAATGATACATTTAGAACATTACTGCTGTTCCAATCTTTCGGAACACTAAAATGTTTCGGAACAGTGAGTCGGTTCAGAAAAGAGTTACACACGCCTACGAAGAATCGCCAAACTTAAGTGGCAGTGGGCAGGGTATTTGCTCGCAGTACAGATGGTCGATGGGGCTGAAATGTTCTGGGGTGATGACTGTGTACTGGATGGAGCAACCTTGGAAGTTCTTAAGGTTATAAGGCTTTATAGGGCTCCATACCCAATAGGTAAAACGGGGTCCTATTACTAAGACTCCACTGTCCGTTTGTCTGTCTGTCCGTCTGTCACAAGGCTATATTTCATGAACCGTGATAGTTAGACAAGTGAAATTTTTACAGATGATGTATTTCTAGTGCCGCTTTAACAACAAATACTAAAAAAAGAACATAATAAATATTTAAGAGTATGGGAGCCTCCATACAACAAACGTATTTTTTTGACGTTTTTTGCTCGGGACGGTTCGGAATCCTTCATGCGCGAGTCTGACTCGCACTTGGCTGGTTTATTTTTAAGATGTAAAAACTGTAAAAACTGTAAATATGTGAATCGTCTATAAAAATAAAAAAACACGTTTGGACTATTTACTTAAAATAAAAATGATTAATTTCGAAGCTTACACGACCATACCCACGTCAAAGCAATATAGTTGATTAGAGAGAAGCTTCAGGTATCCAATAAATAATAATATTAGAGCAATCTAGTTTATTTCTCGAAGACTGATCTAATAATGTCAAAGGCCAGATTGGAGCGTAATAACCGGTAATCAATTATTATCGTTATATAATTTGTTAGTGTTGTTTAGTATATCTATGGGGTTGTCTGTCTGTAGTTCTGTATTATATTATTATACAAGGAAAAGTAATAGATCCTGACATATTATAAAACAAAATGTCCCCCACCGTGTCTGTCTGTATGAACGCGATAACCTAAAAACTACTGAACGGATTTTCAAGCAGATTTCCACTAAAAGATAGATTCATTCATGATAAAGGTTTACGTGTATAATGCATGTGTATTATACTCGTTATAGAGAAAATCCGTGCGAATCTGTGATACATAAATATGACTAAAAAAGTACATTATTTATATTATAATTTCTTCCACAGTAGATTGTAGTGTAGACGCCATCTCAACGCTCAGTCACGTGGTCAGAACAAAGGAATAGGAGGCGTGGCCGTTTCGAGGCGATCAACGAAAAAAGAATCTAAACGAAACGGTTGTAGCCAAGTGCTAGGGGGGAAGGAAAGGTTTATGATGGTTTTTGATTTTAGATAGAAAAACCAATGAGAAATCGTTTATTTGACGCATAAACAGAAAGACGCTGAAAGTGACTTTATTGCATACTATCTAATAAAGAAGAAGAACAATTTCTCCCCAAGCATCGACCGTAACATAACATAGTATTCAACAAAATGTGCATCAAACAAAAATAAATGATTACATTCTCATGGGAACGCGCATTATACTCGAGTAAATGCAAAAAGCTGTGCAAATTGAATCAACCGACATTAATATTAACGACAGATACAGTTCGTGGGGTGAGCAGACAGCCTGGTTCTGTAATCAATCAAATGTAGGTGTGTGTAAGGTGTAATGAAAGGACTGCAGTTTAGGACAGAAACCAGACGGCTCCACTGATGTGACTTTTTGTAAAAACACAAGGTTGTTACGCGATTTGGATCGCGTAAAGCGTGAGGGCTATGCTCGGACTTTCCTTGCGTGATTGCATAAAGAATGAATATATCCGCAGGAGAACCAAGGTTGCCGACATAGCCCGAAGAATCGCCAAACTAAAGTGGCAGTGGGCAGGGCACATTGCTCGTAGAACGGATGGTCGATGGGGCCGAAAGGTTCTAGAGTGGCGACCGCACACCGGAAAACGCAGCGTTGGAAGGCCTCCCACAAGGTGGACCGACGGCCTGGTGAGAGTCTTCGGAGTGCGGTGGATGCGAGACGCACAGGACCGGTCATTGTGGCGACATTTGGGGGAGACCTATGTCCAACAGTGGACGTCTTTCGGCTGAAATGATGATGAAGATGAAAGCGTGAAAAACCATGTCGCACCTACTCCTATTAAGATCAGAGACTCTATAGTCAAAGTTGTAGATGACTAAGTTTATCTGGGATAGATGGTTTGCAGCGTTTGGAAAGCTGCGCGGTATTTTTCTCGTTCGACATACCTCAGTGTCTCAAGACGACAGTCTATGCCCAGCGCGTGTTGCCAGTGATGACATATGGCTGGTTGACGTGGTTGCTCACAATTGGTATCGTCAGAAGGCTGAAAATCGACACACTCACGCATGTGTTCGGGACGCGTCACGTCTCCATGTTGTAAATTTTGCTAAACTAAAACTCCGACATAGTTAGCAAAAACAAAAATGCTATAATACCAAAAAAAATAAAAATAATTGCTACTGTAATAACTTATCCACAGCGGTGTAAAAAAGCATATCAAAGTAATATCGTACCAATTTAATTAATTTAGCATCGTGAGATTAGTCCCACAGCGTTCAAGGTACCAACATAATACCATAATTTATATCTAAAAAAATCTATAACATTACCCATCAACGCTTGCATAACTGTCCTCAAACTAATTTTCCCACATCGCAACTAAACGATTCGGACTAATCCAACATTGAATGATAGAACTCAATACACTAATACCATTCACTTCAAACGTCTTCAATGTATATTAAGATTAATGCATTTCCTCGCCCCTAAGTGTGGCAATGAAATTAACTTAGCATTTAAATTGGCGCATTCACACAAGATTGATTAAGAAACGTCAAACTATTTTATTTAGAACTGTTTTTTTTTTTGTGTGTAAAGCAAGATAATTTAACCGTTTTGGAACCTTAGACTGTTTAGATGCCGTGATTTATTTGGGAACTTTTGGTAAAACTGGTTTCAGAAAAATAATGCTAATGTCAAATTACCGGACCAACTTATATGTGTCCAACTGTAGGGGCCCACCAGGGTCCGATTCTGAAAGGAAGACTCGGCCCCGGTACGAAAGATAACGAAGGAACAGGAGTGGGTTTTTAGTCAGTAAATGTCTGACACTATCTCCCGCCCCGCCCAAGAGCGGGGTATGTCATAAGATGATTTACATAACGGAAAAAAAAGTTATATGTGTCTTTTCTCCCCATTTTGACTTAAACTTGAAGTTGATCTTTGAATAAAATCCAAAAGTTCAAAATCTAAATCTAATTTTCAAAGTATTGAGCATCGATGCCGAGTTGTTATTCGTTTGGTTTTTTACCGGTTGCATTTCGAAAAGTATGCTTTGGAATTGCATAATTTAATTCTGCCAAGCCCGTTTCATCATCGGACCACCAGACGTATGACGGTGCGCCACCGGTACATGGTGAAGAGCCTACCAATAATAAAAAACCGGGCAAGTGCGATTCGGACTCGCGCACTGAAGGTTCCGTGAACTTACGTATGAAAAGAGTTTTTTTTTTTTTTTTTATTGGGTGGGAAAATCATCCTAATGACATCCCCGCTCTTGGGCGGAACAGGAGATAGTGTCAGACTCTTACTGACTAAAAACCCACTCCTGTTCCTTCGTTGCCTTCGTCCCAGGGCCCCGGGTTCCGCTTTCACACTATCCGTGGCCCCAGTAGGCTTCGGCCCTGCTGGGCCCCTACGATTTGCTGACATCTCCTTGAGGCGCGCGTGGAACAAAACGCGCCGTCGACGACTTGGGCTCGGTCCGGACGGTTACCGGACGGTCAGACGGCGAGCCACCCATTGCTCGGCGTCTGCAAGCCCGCGCCTACGGTGGCCGGAAATCGGGATCGGAATCCCGGCGGCGGTTGGAGCGTAAGGACCGTTGCCTCACGCGATCGGCCGCCTCCTTAGCTAGCATTACTGCTTCGCAGAAGGAGGCGACCGCTTGCCACTCCTCCTCGCTCCGGAGCATGGCCTGAACCAAGGCCCGGCGCGAGAGATCGCCGCCGCCGATTGCCCCCACGAGGACACGGCGTTGCTCTGCCCAAGCGGGGCACACCTCCACCGTGTGCTCTACCGTGTCCTCCGGGTGGGCCACACAGTGGCGACACCCGGGCGTCGTTTCCGCACGAATCCGGTGCAGGAACCTCCCGAACTTACCTTGTCCGGTGAGAACCTGCGTCATGCGGAATGTGAGGACGCCGTGAGGTCTTTCCAACCACGCCTCAAAGAGGGGACTTACCGCCATTATTGTGGCGTGCCCAACGTATGAAAAGAGTTCAATTCCCGAATTGAGTTCCGAAGATTTTTCCGCTCCACCCATCCACATGTATACTCATAACTCTTTTAGTAACATGTGTTTCATCTCTCCTCTTTACATAACCATACCAAGACAAACGATTCCCCTTCGAATTTTCAGTCACTGGCGCCACTTTTAAACTTCCTCTAATATATTTATTTCTCGATGAATGAATGATTCGATGATTTCCCATAACAAAAAAAAAACTCTTGTTCTTTCAGTTGCCCTTTGCGTTCCATGCCCGCGGTGTCTCCTTCGAAAAATTTTGCAGCTCTTAGCTCATGACAGTTTATGAACGTTCATGTTTCTACTAGCTTCAGATTTTTGATATCAGTCGACCAGCTATTTAACCTTTCCACATAATTTTTAGATTTACCAAAGCCCTCTTGAATAACCCTCACAAATACAGTTTTCTCTTGCTTACAAATCGACCCAACTGTTCCTCAACTCGAAGACTGATGCGCAAACATTATGCTTTTTAAAACAAGTGCGTTACTTAATTCTTAACATTTACAAGTACCTACGCCCTTTAACAGGGATAGTGCACCTTTACTGATCATGCCATAAAAATAAGAACACAATAAATATAACAGGTAGTAGAGTGGTAGGTATATAACAGGGTTTAGGTTTATTATTAGGTATCATGTGCCATCAGTCATCGGTCATTGTGGCGACTTTTGGGGGAGGCCTATGTCCAACAGTGTATGTCTTTCGGCTGAAATGATGACCATCATGTGCCATCAAATAAATTTTAACATAGTAATGTAATCTATTGTACTGAAAATGTCCTTAGAAAGTAAAATATCTATTTTCAAAGACATATTTTGGGGAAGCATATTAGAATGGCATACAATGTCATTCCTTCTCTTAGTAATTTTGGCGTTGTAGATAAGCATAGTGTGCTGTTTTAATAACAAAGTCAGCACGCTACAGGATTTATATAGCTGGTTTATGGGGTAGAGAAAAGGGAGGAAATTGGCTACTTTTAACATTTCTCTCTGGGCTTTTTCAAAGGGCATTAGGTGAGTTTTAAGTGCTCCACCCCAAGAAGTAATACAGTATTAGATTATTTGACTACTGCTGATATATACCTAGATACTAAAAATTGCTATGCTAGAAGCTAAAAATGTTATTTGGAATTAAAAAATACTAATTTTACTAGCAGCGTCGCCCTCGTGAAAGTCCTTAGATAACATCCTAATGGTATATGCTATCGATTAAAAAATTATATGTCCCAATTTCGGACAATGACGTACCCGTGTGCCAAGTTTAATCCAAATCCGTTCAGCCGTTTAGACGTTTTTTTTTTTAGTTGTTAGATATCATCCAATGACATCCCCTGCTCTTGAGCGGTGTGGGAGGGCGACTAAAACCCACTCCTGTTCCTTCTTTGCCTTGGTCCCAGGGCCCTGAGTTTCACTTTAAACGTAACAAATAGGAAAGGCAGTGATATTTTTACATTTAATCACACTAATATTATAAATGCGTAATTTTTTTGTGTGTAATAACTTCGTATTGACTTGAAATTAAAAAAAAAAAATGTATACAAGGCATTTTATTCCATTTTCAAAAATATTTATTGGTTTGTTTTTTTTTTGGGTTTTGTATTTTCTGCTATCTCGGTTTACTTCACGCAAGTTAGCTGAAAAAATAAGGATAAAGTTACAATAATTCGCATAAAAGTGCATTATAAATTTATTTTTAAAAATCACAATCGATCGTTACACCTGCAAAAAAATAATAATTCAAAGATCAAAGTGTACAGATTTATGATACCTTCGGTGATTTTGTACTTAATGCCGAATATATTTTTATTGTGTACGACTGGCACGCGTACCACAGGTTGGCCATCCCTGCCCTATAACATTTTGTAGCGTGGTTAATATCGCTCATATATCATACGGATGGATACCACACAATATTTTACATGCTCGTTATGTTTTCGGGTGCAATAACCGTTATGGTTGGAAATTATGTTAAAAATTGCGGTCGAGTTTGATATGTTTTTGTAGGAGTTGGTTCAGTACGTCTTCGAGAAAGATATGAGTTTACTTTTGAATGTAAATCTTGTCTTTTTTCAAGTAAAACCTCCTTTTTTTTGTCAAAACAAAGAGATCATTATAAAATTAAGTGTCTCCCCCGTTTTTTTTTTCGCTGCGAAAATCATCTTATGACATTCCCCGCTCTTGGGCGGGGCGGGAGATACTGTCAGACTTTTACTGACTAAAAACCCACTCCTGTTCCTTCGTTGCCTTTCGTACCGGGGCCGAGTCTTCCTTTGAGAATCAGACCCTTGACCCCAATAGGCTTCGACCCTGTTGGGCCCGTACAGTTGCTGACATCTCCTTGGGGAGATCTTGTGTCTCCCCCGTTTTCAACTATTTTGGAGTACAAGCTATGCCAGTTGGACTGTTAATATGTTCTTTCATCGTCTGAACTTTTTGAAAGTGGGAAAACACACTAGAAAAATCCAAATCCATTATAATGTCTCTCAAATGTAGCAGGCATAGAGGCAAATGTGACATCCACCAATTCACACTAGGCCAGCGTGGTGAAAAAGGGCCCATTCCTACTCATAAAGAGGAGGGCTCAGGCCTCGTCTAGGCCCAGTAGGCAACATATTATAGTTGTAAACAGTTACCACAAAAAAAAAAAAAAAATAATTTGGCTTTTTTCTACTTAGGTAGGTAGAAACACTTTTCAATAAAAAAGCTGTAGCCCTCGAGTAAAGTCGTATCTTTCGCTTCATGGTCGTCTATATAACAGCAGTTATATCTGTTGTAATTATATGAAACGCATGTTACTATAAGAATTATAAGTATACATGTAGATGGATAGAAAGGTAGAGAGAAGCCAAAGAAAATAGATGGATTGTGTGAGGAGTGAAATGAAATAAAGGGAGTTAGTGATGGCATGACGGGTAACAGGACGGAATGGAAGAAAAAAAAATAGGTTGTGCCGACCCCAAATAACACGAGACTGGGTGCGGGACCTGGACGGCTCGGTGACCCTAATTTCGTCGGCCGCCGCCGGTACCCCGACCCTCGAGGCCGTCACGAGGGGACGGGGTTGCGTGGCAGCACGGTTCGGGGACATTGCAGTGGTAGGCGTCTACCTGTCCCCGAGCAGATCTCTCGGCGATCTTCACATCTCCCTAATGGAGCTGAAAGCCGTCGTCGCTGGGTTTGGTTCCCTCCCCGTGGTCGTTTGCGGGGACTTCAATGCCAAGAACTTGGCTTGGGGTTCCCGGCTCACGAACCAGCGGGGTCGGATGGTGGAGGACTGGGCTCTGGAGACAGGCCTGGTCGTCCTAAACCGGGGTTCTGTCCCCACGTGTGTGCGGATGCGGGGTGACTCAGTGGTGGACATCTCGTTCGCCAGCCCCGCTCTGTCGCCGCGTGTCGTCGACTGGCGCGTTATGGAGGGGGTGGAGACGTTTTCGGACCACCGGTACATCCGGTTCGACGTCTCCGCCCAAACCTCGATTGCGCCGGTCCGACGGAACCCTTGTGGTCCGCGGTGGGCGCTGAGGCAGATGGACCGGGAGCTCCTCCTGGAAGCCGCGACGGTACAGGCCTGGGTGCAAGCACCGGACAGGCCTGTCGACATAGACGTCGAGGCAGAGTGGTTCCGGGAGGCCATGTCGCAAATTTGCGACGCGGCAATGCCCCGAGTCCCTCCAGGACGTGCTCAGCGCCAGGTATACTGGTGGTCGCCGGAGATTGCGGCACTGCGCAACGCGTGCAATGCCGCGCGACGCCGGTATGCCAGATACCGCAGGCGCCGCATCCGTCCACCGGATGCGGAGGCCAGAGAGGCGGAGCTGTACGAGGGGTACAGAGCGGCAAAGCGCACCCTCCGAGCGGAGATAAGGCGGGCCAAACTTGAGGCCCGCAACGTGTGGCTGGGGACTCTGAATGGGGACCCATGGGGACGCCCGTACAAGTTGGTACGGGACAAACTCCGCCCCTGGGCCCCCCCACTGACGCAGAGTCTCCGGCCCCAGCTCGTGGAGGGTGTGGTGAGCACTCTGTTCCCCACGCGAGGGGAACACTCTCCCCCGCCCATGGCTCCGCCACCAGCGGTGTCCGACGCGGACCACGATGGCGACGACGACGACAACGTTCCAGAGGTGACCGAGGTAGAGATGAGAGTGGCGGTACGAAGGCTGAGTGCCAAAAATACCGCCCCAGGACCCGACGGCTTGCCTGGGAAGGCATGGGTCCTGGCCATGGAGGCTCTCGGGCCTCGACTAAGAGGGCTCTTCAGCGCATGCATGGAGAGGGGCCAGTTCCCACTTCGCTGGAAGACGGGGAAACTGGTCCTCATCGCGAAGCCGGGGCGCCCCGCGGACTCTCCGTCCGCGTACCGGCCCATTGTGCTGCTCGACGAGGTGGGCAAGCTCTTTGAAAGAGTAATTGCAGACCGCCTCGTCGCACACCTAACACGGGTGGGGCCGGATCTGGCGGACGGCCAGTTCGGCTTTCGCAGGAGGCGCTCCACGGTGGACGCCATCATGTGCGTGCGAGCTCTCACGACGGGGGATGCAGTGGCCCAGGGCAGGTGTGTCGTGGCGGTGTCTCTGGACATCGCCAACGCCTTCAACTCCCTGCCTTGGAGTAGCATTGGGAGGGCACTCCGGTATCACCGGATGCCCGACTACCTCTGTCGTGTGGTCGAGGCGTACCTGTCAGACAGGTACATAACCTACCCCGGTCACCAGGGGGTGTGGGAACGTCGAGAGATGTCGTGCGGTGTTCCGCAGGGATCGGTACTAGGGCCGCCCTTGTGGAACATCGGATACGATTACGTGCTGCGCGGCGACCTCCCTGACGGGGTCAGCGTGGTCTGCTACGCAGACGACACGCTGGTCCTGGCGCAGGGAGAGTCGTACCAGGCGGCGGTCGAACTAGCGACACGCGGGGTCGCGACGGTCGTTGGCAGGATCCAGGAGCTGGGACTCGAGGTGGCATTGCACAAGTCCGAGGCCATGTGCTTTCACGGCCCTCGGAACGCGCCACCACCGGGTTCCCAGCTAACGGTGGGAGGAGTCCACATCGGCGTCGGGTCAACGATGAAGTACCTGGGACTCGTTCTCGACAGCCGATGGGATTTCGACGAGCATTTCCGACGTCTGGCTCCCAAACTAAATCGGACTGGGGCTGCTCTCTCGCGGCTCCTGCCCAACCTTGGGGGTCCAGACGCCTCCTGCCGGAGGCTCTACGCGGGGATCGTTCGGTCCATGGCCCTTTATGGCGCGCCGGTGTGGGCGCCGGGGCTGCGGAAGCAGCCGGCGGCCCGGCTGAACGCGTGCCAGAGGGTCATGGCCATACGGATGGTGCGAGGATACCGGACGATTTCCCGCGAAGCGGCGTGCCTTCTTGCTTGCCAGCGACCATGGGAACTGGAGGCAACAGTCCTTGCACTCATGCACGAACGGCGCATGGAGATGCAACGCCGGGGCGAAACTCCGCTGCCGCAACAAGTCGCGGCATGGCGGACAGAGTTCCGGCGAGTTCTCATGGAGAAATGGCGACAGCGACTGTCGCGACCCCGTGCTGGGCACGCCACAATTATGGCGGTAAGTCCCCTCTTTGAGGCGTGGTTGGAAAGACCTCACGGCGTCCTCACATTCCGCATGACGCAGGTCCTCACCGGACACGGTAAGTTCGGGAGGTTCCTGCACCGGATTCGTGCGGAAACGACGCCCGGGTGTCGCCACTGTGTGGCCCACCCGGAGGACACGGTGGAGCACACGGTGGAGGTGTGCCCCGCTTGGGCAGAGCAACGCCGTGACCTCGTGGGGGCAATCGGCGGCGGTGATCTCTCGCGCCGGGCCTTGGTTCAGGCCATGCTCCGGAGCGAGGAGGAGTGGCAGGCGGTCGCCTCCTTCTGCGAAGCAGTAATGCTAGCTAAGGAGGCGGCCGATCGCGTGAGGCAACGGTCCTTACGCTCCAACCGCCGCCGGGATTCCGATCCCGATTTCCGGCCACCGTAGGCGCGGGCTTGTAGACGGCGAGCAATGGGTGGCTCGCCGTCTGACCGTCCGGTAACCGTCCGGACCGAGCCCAAGTCGTCGACGGCGCGCATTGTTCCACGCGCGCCTCAAGGAGATGTCAGCAAATCGTAGGGGCCCAGCAGGGTCGAAGCCTACTGGGGCCACGGGTAGTGTGAAAGCGGAACCCGGGGCCCTGGGACGAAGGCAACGAAGGAACAGGAGTGGGTTTTTAGTCAGTAAGAGTCTGACACTATCTCCCGCTCCGCCCAAGAGCGGGGATGTCATTAGGATGATTTTCCCACCCAATAAAAAAAAAATAAAAAAAAAAAAAAAAAAAAAAACCCCAAATAACACAGGACAAAGGCAGGAAGAAAATAATCTGTTCTAATTATAGTCAGCATTAAGAAACTTCAACTCAAATGATCTCTAAACAAAAAAAAAGCTTGCATATATCAAAACCTCAGTGACCTTTACCTGCGGGCTCCTAAAACCTGCCTCACTGATGATGTGAACAATCAAGGCTAATGCCGTTCCTGTACCTCGTATCATGCATCTTGCGAATTATTTTATGCCCTCATCCTCATATTAAATATTAGCAAGGTTTGAGCAATTATGATTTCAGTGATTATTTGGACGAAGTACTCCCGTGGATTTATGAGCAGTGGTGACCAAGTGGTAACGGCCGCGACTTGTAGGTCGCGGGTTCAAACCCAGCCAGGTGCATTACTTTGTGTAATTTATTTTATCACAACTGCTCTCAAAACGGTGAAGGAAAACATCGTGAGGAAACCGGCATGTCCTAGAACCGAAAATTCGAAGACATGTGACATCCACCAACCCGCACTGGGCCCGCGTGGTGGATTTAGGCCCATACCCTCTCCTAGAGAGGAGGCCTGAGTCCCAACAGTGGGAACATTATAAGGCCGACTATGCTATGCTATGCTAAAAGTAACTCGGTTCGTTTGTTACGCTTTTACGGTTAAACTACTGAACCGATTTTGATGTAATTTAATACCCATGGAGTAAGTTTAAAATTTAAGGACCTAGGCTACTTTTTCCGCATAATTTAAAAAATATACATCCATATCCATATGACAAGAAATATTAGTATAACTTAAGACTACAATTTTTATAACTAACACTATAAATATATTAAGATTATTATATAAAACTTATTATAAAAATTAATAAATTGTAGATCAGTTTATTGATTTGTAATCGATTATGTGGCTACTGTTTTATTTATGTGAATTTTGATGCTATGGTAGCACGAAATCAATAACAATGATTGTATTATAACGTCAAATAACTAAACGTACTACTTTCAGGATGAGCGTTTATTTACAAATTGTATATAATAATATTATCCACTAGCTTTTGCCCGGGATTTCGTCCGCGTAGAAGTCGAAAATGGTTTTATTAGATTTTTTAAGATACGAAAATATGAAATATTATTTATTATCTTCGTCGTGTGTGAAAGTCCATTGAATTGTATGGCGAGCGATATTGTATCTTAAGATAAAGTATTATAGTATCTTAGCCGTGTGCAGCGCCCCTTAGTGAACTCCACTGCGAGTGAAGTAACCTACGACAAACTTATTATTTGCGGTTGATACAGTAATCTAGGGTAAAGTCTAGGGATCGAACCGCAAAATTAAGTTTGTTTTTTATTGTATATACTTTTCCGGGATAAAAAGTACCCAAGTGTGGTGCCCAGGATTTTAAAGAATAATTATACCAAGTTTCATCGTAATCGAACCGGTAGTTTTTGCGTGATGCCTGAACAAACAGACAGACATGCAGACAAAAAAATTTTAAATCACATTTTGGGTTCGGTGTCGGTCTAGTAACACCCCCTGCCATTTATTTTTTTGATATTTTCAATGTACAGAATTTTCACTTCTACAGATTTATTATAAGTATAGATAACTTTCAACTCATACACACAAAAAACGAAAACCCCATCTAACCAAACGTGCCATTACAAATATTTTCACCTATTCTTTCGATGTGGGTCACAGAAAATATCTCAAAAACGTTTCTCAGACAATTCTGCTGGTGCAAAACCCGCATAAACTGGCGACCAGCAGTCAGGAGGTCAAATGCATAACTCTCGCCACCTCGAGCTTTGCGCATGTAAATAAGGGCATATTTCAAACGTACTAGCACTGAGCGCAGTGTTGGGTTGCTTCTCCAAACTGTTAAGGGTGGTATCGATTTACGCGAGCTTTTTTTTCGCGAATATTGATTGTGTTTTTGTAGTTTTTGTATTGATACTCGTTTAAAGGTGATGCGTATTTAAAACGAGGTTTAAATAGGTACCTAGGCCTTTCAGTACGTTTTTTTTTACTATTGATTAGCCCGCATTTTACCACTATCTCACCTAACAGAAAAAAAAAACAAAAATGTCAAATAAAAATATTTTAAGTGCCCTTACTTATAAAACGTCAGAAACTAGTCCACGGTTCCTAATTCGTCGTTTCCTGTTGATAAGAACCGGCAAGAAACCCCATGGTTTTTTAAAATTCTTTTAAAATAATGGGTTGATTTTACAAAATTTCTCTATTACAGTATTAATAGATATTATGTAATAGACAGACGCACCCTACGACGTTGTCCGTATGGTGTCCTGACGTAAAGAATAACACCATCCCATCTCTTCCCGTGGGTGTCGTAAGAGGCGACTAAGGGACGTACCAGAGAATGGGCAGCAGCATCCTCTGTGCATTACAAAAACCAAACTGCGATCGCCAACCCGTCTGCCAAGCGTGGCGATTATGGCAAACCCCCCCCAAAATGAAACACAAAATTAAAAAATGGCCCCTAGTGCCCGGCAGCCCGTCTACCCTTGACTAAGGTAGCGGTCAAGGCCACGACGAGGCAAGGGGTGCGAAGAATCTCCGGATGACGTAGCGTTGGAAGGCCTCCTGCAAGGTGGACCAATGACCTGGTAACGGTTGCGGGAGTACGATGGATGCGAGACGCACAGGACCGTTCATTGTGGCGACACTTGGGGGAGGCCTATGTCCAGCAGTGGACGTCTTTCGGCTGAAATGATGATGATGATGATGAATAGACAGACGGTAGAAAAGCAAAGTGATCCTATAAGGGTTCTGTTATTTCTTATTGATGTATGGAACCCTAAAAAGTAAGAAAAAAAATTACAACTACCAATAAATGAAAGGTTAAAATTGCAACGAATTTAAGGTGGTTGAGGTCTAAATAATCTAAAAAATATTGCAAAAGCAATGTATTAAAAAAAATAATTATATATTAAAACAAAGATGAAGCAGTTAATAGGCACAATATTAATGAGTTACCCAGGAGGCCACATGTGCAGAAGTAGTCATTGCCAACCAAACAAGCGTGTCTTCGACATAGTCTTTAACCTTGTAATACGCTTTTTTGGTTAGGACACGCTTAATATGAATTTTGAACTTTCCCTCGCCAAGTTCAGTTACAGGCGGTAACTGCAGGTAGAAAGCGACAATATGATCGACAATGGAGCACGCTTCCTAGAAGCAACCTTTTTCTTTTTTTTAAGTCGAGAAAATATCTCATGACTTCTCTCACTCTATGGTGGAGTGAGAAGGCGTATCAGGCTTTTACTGACTAAGACCACACATATTTTCCTTCAGTAGCCTGTTGCATACTAGGACCACGAATATCTCTTTCCCTTTGAGGTCACCACCGCCGATCGCCTCCACTTCGACATGGTGCTCCACCCAAGTGAGGTACACCTCCATCGTATGCTCCACCGTGTCCTCCGAGCGATCCACTCTTTGGTGATACCCGGACTTGTCTTCTGCCTGAATTACTATGTCTGATGAGGATAATATAATAATAACGACTTTTCGACAAACACCATCGCCGCTGAAGGAACGTTTAAAGCTTTAATATTTAATTATTAGTTACAGTAGTATATTGCTGGCTATAGGTTCTTCAATCTCACTCCAATCATATCGATTATAATCAGTAAATCTGATCCTGCTGCTATTAGCCACCTAGCGAAGACCTTCGCCCCATCTAGCCTAAGAGCATCTCACCTTAGAAACATTTGCTGATTCTTAATCTCCAGTCAAGAACACAAATAAAAAAGGATACTTCAACATGCTCGCGTAAATCAACCCGCATTCTTACAATCACCATACACGTTAGACAGGAATGTGTGAATGCGATTCATAAATAAATCGATCCGAACAACGTCAGGGCTTCCGTGCGCTTATTGATATGGTAATCGAGTAGTTAATGTGTGGTATTGTACGTAGTTACTGGGGGAGATGGTGGGTGTCGTTAAATGTGGGTGTTGATTAAAAATATTCAGAGCTACGTGCTAATTACTGTAAGTTTGCATTTGACAAAGCTGCAGGCTAGACAAATAATAATGATAAATTTTTAATTCGAGCAAAAGTCATATGTAACAATCATACCACTCAAACCAGAAGCGAACACTCGCGCCATTTCGGTTAAACACCGACGTCCGCATAGATTATTAAATATTGATCGTTCAATTTACAGGATATTTATCCAAGAACGTATGTAAGAAGTTCTTCATAAAGTAGTCTGTAAATATCGAAAATAAGCAACCTTTCCGTTATTCCTTGTATGTGAACTACGAAGTGTTAGTAAATAAAATTATACCCCGGCACATGTAAAACTACAGAAATTAACTATGTATGGACAGTCCACTCGGTCAGCAATCAACCTCAGGACCCTGTTGGGGTTAGCCATGACTCGTGCACCAGTGATACCGCACGCTTACGGATTGTAGCATAAAAACAGTCTAGATGCGCAGCCGCAAAAATACCTGATGCACTGTAACGCCATGGCAGCCACATCAGTTTTCTGAAGGCGTAATTAAACTGAACACAAAGGGCTCCGGTGATCTCTCGCGCCGATCCTTGGTACAGGCCATGGTCCGGAGCAAGGAGTGGCAGGCGGTCGCCTCCTTCTGTGAAGCAGTAATGCTAGCAACGGAGGAGGCCGCACGCGTGAGGCAAAGATCTTCACGCCCCAGCTGCGGCCGGCATTCCGATCCCGATTTCTGGATCGGGATCGGAATGGATAGCTCGCCGTCTGACAATCCGGTAACCGTCCGGACCAAGCCCAAGTCGTCGACGGCGCGTACTGTTCCACGCGCGCCTCATGAAGATGTCAGCAAACCGTAGGGGCCCTAGCAGGGTCTAAGCCTACTGGGGCCAAGGGTCTGATTCTAAAAGGAAGACTCGGCTCTGGTACGAAAGGCAACGAAGGAACAGGAGTGGGTTTTTAGTCCGTAAAAGTCTGACACTATCTCGCACTCCGCCCAAGAGCGGGGGATGTCATTAGATGATTATTTCACCCAAAAAGAAATTCTCCTACAAGCTACACAAAGTTAACATTAACTGCAAAGAAATCACCTGACAAAGAATGTCATTGCTATACAATAGTACTTAGCGTTTGGCGAGAACGTTAACAGAAAAATCATTTATCTTAGCCCACTAGTAGTTTTTTTACGAGCCATTCTGTTGTACCTGAATGTGGAAGCAAAAATATAATACTGGTCAATATTACAGCCCATTCCCTCTCCTAGAGAGGAGGCCTCAGTCCTAGCAGTGAAAAACATTATAAAGCTTATGCTTATGCTTAATCATGGACGGCATGGTCTAGTAAAATTCTAAGTACACAAACAGTATCTAAAATTCATGAAAAACAGGAACTTCTACATAAAGAAATATCTATCAGCGATAGCGATTGAAGTAAAGAGAAAATTACGCTACCGAATAGATGGGAGATAGGGCCGAATGGGTCTGAAGTGGCGACCGCGTATGTGAAAGACGCAGTGTTAGTAGGCCTCCCACAAGGTGGATCGATGACCTGGTGAAGGTTGCAGCAATCCGATGTTAGTTACATGCACAGGCCTACGCCCAGTACTGGACGATGTTTGGCTGAAATGATGGTGAATAATTATTATCATGACCAAAATGTCACTGGACAATCGCAAACATTTTGGCCTTTCGACAAACACCATCGCCGCTGATGGAACGTTCAAAGCTTAATGTTACTTTTTATTGGCTTTTTCATTTCCCTAGAATTTGAAATGAATCTAATAACATCAACTATTGCTGGAAGTTCACAACGGTATTGACTTACTCCACCTGGCTTTACAGAGTTAGACTATATTACGTAAGAAGCTCAAATTGACCTCAATATATTCGGATATAATTTCAATACAAATCTCCAAATAAAAATTCGTAAAAAAATATAATCCACAAGCAGAGTGAACTAAAAACAGATTTACATACAAAAAAGTCACTAACTTTGTAGGACTAGTAGTCAAGCTTCGAAACATTCTCACAGTTACCCGCTACACTAATGTAGTTTACGATCGACCTACAATCGACTCGTTCATTTGAACGCATTCGATTGTCGATATAAATCGAATCGATGCGCTCCGCACTAGCCCTCTTTACGTCAAATAAATATAGAGCTTTAGTTCCAAATAACGACACAGGTATGTCAATGGCGCTAATATAGTTATGTTCATTTGTGTAATACGTATGCGTAAAGAGATTTTGATTGTAATGCAATATTCTAAATGCAATGTTCGTTCGATTAGCTATAACTGTTCTGATCCGAGATTGCTATGGTTATATCTATGATGTTGGTATTTTCTGTATTTAATTAGAGAAAAACATTAGCAGCCTTATAATATTTCCTCTGCTGGGACTCAGGCCTTCTCTTTAGGAGAGGGGCCCCACTAGAATAACAGACCAGTCATTGCTAGGCTAGGCACCACATAAGGTTACCACATACAGAGCAGGCACGAGCGGGAATTTCTACGCAAGCCACCTTGATCAAGGCTTGCCTAATTTAGTGAAATAATTTAGTGTGACTTATAAATTTTAATTGTAAGTCCAGGCCTACTGGAATCATGGGTTCGCTTCTGAAAGAGAAAGCCAGAGTCCTGGAATGCTTGGCAGAGAATTAACATAGGACTGGGTTTTAATCAGCAAAAGTCTAAAACTCCCACCCTAAAGTGGAGCGGAGAAATCATTGGATAAATTTTAACCTTACAAAAAAATGTTCACAAGTGATTTTTTTCGCGATGTCAGTGATTATCGTCGTCATCATCATCATCATTTCAGCTGAAAGACATCCACTGTTGGCCATAGAACGACCATTCCTAGCGGCGACACTTGGGGGAGGCCCCAAGTGTCGCCGCAAGGAATGATCGTGGGCGTCTCCGGATATCAATGGTGTCAAGAACAAACTTAGAAAATTTTGCAAAGAATTGAAAAGATCATTACATTGGTCCGTATCAGAATCTATAATATCGTGCATGAGATGCAAAGCCTTAACCAACGTGACAACTAAAAATTCAATCTTTTCAAACTAGAAAAAATAGCAAATCATTCTTTCACTTCTCTACAATTTGAACGTTATTCATGAATAGTCCACATACCATAGTCGGGCAGAGTCAGTCCATCGACATTTCTAACATCCATCACTATGAATGACACTATGAAACATCTTTAAATGCTCTGGAACTAATGATTTAAAGCGTCAACCACCAATAAAAGGAATCTAGCTCTAATAAAAATTCCAATTTATTACTCTGGCAATATTTTTTTTATACGCTGAACATAGGTACGGTTAATTTATTAAAAAACGGGGCAAGTATGAGTCGGACTCACGCAGTGAGGGTTCCGTACAAACTGACATAAGTTAATAGTTCAATTCCCGAATCAAGTCTAGATTCATTTTTTCGCTTCTAAATTTTTTAGTAATTTACAGTACACTATATTTGTGCTATGAGACCTTCATCATCATCATCCTCATTTCAGCTGAAAGACGTCCACTGTTAAACATAGGCCTCCCCCAAGCGTCACCACAACGACCGATCCTATGCATCTCGCATCCACCGCATTCCCGCGACTCTCACCAGGTCGTTGGTTCACCTTGTGAAAGGCCTTCCAATGCTGCGTTTTCCGGTGTGCGGTCGCCAATTTAGAACCTTTCGGCCCCATCCACCATCCGTTCTACGAGCGATGTGCCCTGCCCACTGCCACTGCTTGAAAGTCTTTGATCAGTGCGTGTTGCCAGTGATGACATTGGCTCCGAAACGTGTTCGCTTACAATGGGCCTCATCAGAAGGCTTACAGTCGCCCAAAGGGAAATGGAAAGGGCTGTGCTCGGAGTTTCTTTGCGAGATCGCATTAATAATGAAGATATCCGCAGGAGAACCAAGGTCGCTGACATAGCCTGAATAATCGCCAAACTGTGAGACCAAAGCCGCTGCAGCAAAGAGATTCATGCCAAATTTCAGGATTCTAAGTCAACGAGAAGTACCTTTTAGGATTTGATTTCCTAGCGAGTATCAAAATGTATGACTAAACGGAGCATAAGCGGCCATATCCTTAGATATGCTTAGGATAAGAGACTTGATAATTTAATATTAATTTCACTTTCATACCTTCACGCATTCCTGAGAAAAAGGGTCTTGACAGACAGGCTTGTTTTTATCGACTTCGATACGGAACCCTAAAAATCATTGACTTGTCAGTATTTTTCACATCGGTAAACTGACAAGCTGGCTTGACACACGACGACAAATGACTGACGAAACAGGTGGATACTGACTGATGTTTATCTGGAAGATCGGTATCCTATCCCACGTGCATTAGAATTTCAGATAAGGCCATGTTTAATAATGTATTGACCCGGGATGTATGATGTGTAGACGGCATGACAATAGTTATGCAATGATATGCATCCTTTTAACTTGTAGATTTAATTTATTAAAGGTAGGTAGGTACGAAAGCAGTGGTAGTATAGTGGTCCCCGGGAATGCATAGAGCATCTATAGGACATATATAAGTGGATTTTAGCAAGTAAGTCTGACACGCCCTCTCGCACTGGGCAAGTATGGTAGGCTAGGACTCATTTCCTCTTCTAAAGAAGAAGCCTGAGTCTTCATCCATCGTTAGGTTGTAGTCAAGCGCAAGCTAAAGGGAAGACGATGTAGTTCGTTTGCGTAGAAGCAACCTATTTACTCTTGAATTAAAGATCTCTAAGTTGTAGCCATAAGGATACACAGATTCCGGCAGGAAATATAAACTTGAGGTCCCGGCAGACGTTATCCTGACCGAATGTTGACATTTAGATAGAAAAAAATAATTAAGAATCTGATTGCAAAGTCCTCTACGGAGTCTAATTATATTTTAAAACCATCCAGAGATCCATTCAAATGAACACACAAAATTACATCCAAATCGGTCAAACTGCTTAGGAGGAGTTAGGTGACCAATACACGTACACAAGAATGATATGTATAAAGATAATAAACAGATAGAAAGTAAAACCGCAGAGAATTGGAACAGGAAGCCAAGAATAAAATCATAAAAACAATCTTTTTCCCGTATCTTCACCACAGTTTACGACATCCAGTGTACATCACTCACAACAATTTCACCACTAACTTTATTGTTTCTTCATACAAATAAAAAATGTCTTACATACGTGACTTTAAGAAGGTATTCCATGAACTATAAACAAAAGGTAGCCTAGTACATGATGGTACCTATGCGTCATAAGGAAAATGGTGGTGCGGAGATAGGCATCAGGATTTTTGGGTTGTGGTTGTACGTGTCAGGGTATGAAGTTTCTACGCTATGTTTCATTACATGCAAGGTCATGCAAGGTCTTTAACACATATTGGTTATATATACGGTATTTCAATCTGTTGATCTGTTACAGAGCTACGATCTCGACACCACTCAAAAAGGCGAGGAGGAGTGGCAGGCGTCCGCCTCCTTCTGCGAAGCAGTAATACTAGCAAAGGAGATGGCCGATCGCGTGAGGCAACGGTCCTTACGCCCTGACCGCCGCCGGGATTCGGATCTCGATTTCCAGCCACCGTAGGCGCGGGCTTGCGGACTTTGAGCTATAGGTGGCTCGCCGTCCGACCGTCCGGTAACCGTCCGGACCGAGCCCAAGTCGTCGACGCGCGTACTGTTCCACGCGCGCCTCAAGGAGATGTCAGCAAATCGTAGGGGCCCAGCAGGGTCGAAGCCAACTGGGGCCAAGGGTAGTCTGAAAGCGACATCCAGGGCCCTGAGACGACGGCAAAGAAGGAACAGAAGTGGGATTTTATTCAGTAAAAGTTTGACACTTTCTCGCGCTCTCCGCCCAAGAGCGGAATTTGTCATAAGATGATTTTCCCACCCAATAAAAAAAAACCACTCAAACACCAAGCGAACGCCGGCCATCCACGTAGATAATTATAAAATATTAAGCGTTTTATTTATAAGGTATTTATCCAAGAACGTAAATAAGTTCTTCATAAAGTAGTCTTTAAATATCGAAAATAAGCAAACCTTCCGTTATTCCCTATTATATATACCTGCCGCTTTTTGTAGATTGAAAAGTAAAAGAGATATCAGTGAAACTGAATGGAGCTGCGAGAAAGCTCGAAAGAATTACCGTGGCCTTAAAACAGTTCCTCGCTTCAGTTGCCCTAAGATCAGAAATCATTCAAGGACTTATCCCGCTTTAAGGTGAAATGGAGCGTGGAACCCAATACAGAAATACGCTTGTACGATATGACTATATACAGAAAGCACAGTTAATAGAAATCTCTATTCCTAGACAGCACGTTTCGCCGAAAACTTTGTTGTTAGAAAACATTGTTTGTAGACATATCGGTACATAGGAAGCACTGTTGACAGAAATCTCTGTTCATAGATAGCACTTCTTGCCGTAAACTTTTTCATGTCCAGCGCCATTCTGTCAAATATATACTATACATGGTTCAATAGGAACAGAAAATGGCACAAATAAATTTCTACCTTTAGTGTTTGCATTATTATCGCATAAGACAGAAACATGTTATACAATTTTATTAGAATTATTAAAAAGATATGGCGCTAATACATTTCAGACTAATTTGTCTCCTGAGAACATTTTAACTGATTTTGAAATAGCTGCTATCAATGCCGTAAAACAGCAATTTCCAGAATGTATACAAAGACTATGTTTATTCCATCTTACGCAGAGCATTTGGCGGCATGTACAGATCAAGGGTTTAGCAAAGAAGTATGGGAATGATTTTTCATTTGCGCATAAAATTAGGCATTTATTTGCTTTGGCATTCCTAGATCCCAACGAGATACCTGAAGCTTTTCAACTTGTTAAAGATAAAGTATTACCAGAGGAAGCCGCAGGAGTAGCGAAGTGGTTCGATAAATATTATGTCTCTGGGACGTATGTAAGAAATAATGCCAATAGTACAAAATTAACAATAAATAGAAAGCCACTATTTCCACCTGCTATGTGGTCAGTGTTTGATCGCACATATGACATTCCCAAGACACAAAACGTCTTGGAATCTTGGCATGAACGCTGGACTACACTTCTTAACCGTAAGAAATGGAATGTGTTTAAAACTATAAAAGAATTTTCAAAAGAGGTAAAATACACAGAATGTGAAATTGAGCGCATCAGGGCGTCAGAGCCCATGCCAAAGCGTCGTCGATCTCCACAAATTCAATACGAAAACAGAATGCAAAAGCACTTGTCTCAAAGAAGTGAGATGGACTTATTAGCCTTTTTAGGTGGATTAGCTCATATTTTGCACATGAAAAAATAATAATATTGAAGTTTAGTGTATAAACAATATTTTTTTAGTTATATCGAGTACTTTTTTGTTTCTATTATAAAGCTAATGAGTTTGTTTTGTTTTGAAAACAAAACAAACTCTTTAGCTTTCATCTATTGCTTTCATTTTGCTTCATTTTTGATTAAAATGGCATTTTTGTATGAAATAAACGTGTTTTTTTTTATGGATAGAGAGGCAGAAAAGCGAAATTTAGTAATATAATAAATATTAATAGTTTTTTCTCCAGAGGCGCTTTCTGTGAACCAAGGTATCTGGAAACAGTGGTTTCTATGAAAAAGTTTACGTCAAGAAGTGCTATCTATGAACAGAGATTTCTGTCAACAGTGCTTCCTATGTACCGAGATGTCTAAAAACAATGTTTTCTAACAACAAAGTTTTCGGCGAAACGTGCTGTCTAGGAAAAGAGATTTCTATTAACTGTGCTTTCTGTATATAGTCATATCGTACAAGCGTATTTCTGTATTGGGTTTCACGCTCGGTGAAATGAAACGGCGTGTCATACTTTTACTGGTTAAAACCTAGCTATGTCTTTCACTTGCCTTTTGCATTACATGCCTAACTTACAAGGCAGACACGAATTTCCCACTCAATATCTCTCATTCTGATGTTGACCTATTTTTTGCTTGATTGACTAGATTATAAACTCACAATAAAAAGAAAATCGATCTAACCACGACTACTCTAACGCAGACGCCTCATTCTTCCAATCCCAGTGGTCTTATTATCATAGTTTCTATATCAAATTACAGATATTAAAGCTATCTAGTTATTACACAGACGTCTAAGTAAACAGCTCATTAGTGCGTCCTGCGCGCGCGCACGTTGGCTATTATACTGGCGGTGACTAGATGACTAGTCGTGATGGTATTTTGTTGTAAGGGTTGGCAGTAAATCTATATCTATACTTATAACACTGATAAACAGTAAATTTGTTAAACGAAATCAAGTCATATTTTCAAAAACTGCTACCTACCCGCATATAAACCCTATACTTAGTTTTGTTCAATCACCTTCAGTTTTCATAAAATATCGACTTACTCGATTACGCGAATTTTGCTTACCGACGTGTGTTTCCGAATAAATTAACGAAAAAATATTGAAATTAAAAACAGTTTTTTTTTAGATTAGTGTTATACATCATACTAAGATGCCGAGAGTGTGTATAAACCATCCTGATAACTTCTGTTATATTTGCGGTCAACTTACGGTTAAAAGTCAACGTCGTAGTTTGACACCATTAGTTAAAAACTGTTATTTTAATTATTTTGGTTTTCCGGCGCGTAATTTGGACAAAACCTGGATTCCTAGTGTTTGCTGTGCACAGTGTTTCACTTTGTTAACATCATGGGCTAAAGGATCTCGTCATATGCCGTTCGCAGTTCCAATGATATGGGCCGAACCGAAAGACCATGTATCAGATTGTTATTTCTGCCAAACTTCTATAAAAGGTATTAATCACAAATCTAGGCATTCTGTGAACTATCCAAATCTACAATCTGCTCAAAGACCTATCTCACACAGTGATGATTTACCTGTTCCTCAGCCTCCAGTAAACATGGATGACGTGACCGAAGAAAATGTATCCGAGAGTTCAGACTCCGATCCGACTTGTGAGCCCAGTACTTCAAACAGAGAACCTCATTTTATAACTCAAAACGATCTCAATGACTTGGTACGTGATTTGGATCTCAGTAAAAGACAGGCAGAACAGTTGGCGTCCCGACTTCGTGTTTTCGAAATATTGTTCGTAATTTTCTTGGAAACCACAGGGCTAAAAACTATGAAGAGTTAGTCAACAACCTCTTAGCGGCTTACAAGGACATGGGATGCAATATGTCGCTCAAAATTCACTTTTTACACTCGCATTTGGATTTTTTTCCTCAAAATTTGGGAGCAGTTAGCGACGAACACTGTGAGCGGTTCCATCAGGACATATCCAACATGGAAAAAAGGTACCAAGGCAAGTGGAGTCCGAACATGTTAGCTGACTATTGCTGGACACTCAAAAGGGATGTACCTGACGCTAAATATTTCCGAAAATCCTAAATAAACATAAATATAAATTATTTTTTCATCATTTGAAACATTTTTTTTAACGTTTTTACTTAAAAAAAGATTAATTGCTGTTGCAAAAAAACTGAGGGTGATCGAAATTTTCTAAAAATGCAGATTAGTTACAGACTAGTTGTAGATACAAAATAACCCATTCAATTACATTTAACTTTCATTAAGGTCATTTTTGTCTATCAGTGTAATAAATCTGTAGAACTGAAAATTCTGTACATTGAAAATATTAAAAAAATAAATGGCAGGGGGTGTTACTAGACCGACACCGAACCCAAAAATGTGATTTAATTTTTTTTTGTCTATCTGTCTGTCTGTCTGTTTGTTCAAGCATCACGTAAAAACTACCGGTTCGATTACGATGAAACTTTGTATTATTATTCTTTAATATCCTGGGCACCATACTGGGTACTTTTTATCCCGGAAAATTATATACAATAAAAAACAAACTTAATTTTGCGGTGGGGGTGGGGTGGTTTACCCGATTACTGTACCAACCGTAAATAATAAGTTTATCGTAGGTTACGTCACCCACAGTGGAGTTCACTATGAGGCGCTGCACACGGCTAAGATACTATAATATTTTATCTTAAGATACAATATCGCTCGCCACACAATACAATGGACTATCACACACGACGAAGATAATAAATAATATTCCATATTTTCGTATCTCAAAAAACCTAATAAAAACATTTTCGACTTCTACGCGGACGAAGTCGCGGGCAAAAGCTAGTAATTAATAAAAGTTTATTTCGGATCTTTCCGTCCATAGGTAACACTTACAACATTTCTACAACAATATTAAAAACAACACACAACAGAAATACCAGATGTTAGTAACACAAAAAACTTAACAACTACGAGTATGTTAGTAGACAGAATTTATGCTCCTGGCATCGAGTTGGCTTAAGGACCAGATAATAGGAAAATCCAGCTTATTGGCAATGACAGTCAGGTGGCCGATGGTACTCGCTCGAACCCTGCGTAACAAAGATGCTGCTCGCTTGCGCCTGACCGCAGCGAAGCTGTCAGTCTGGGCATCCGTGAACATCCCTGAGGCACTACAGAAACGAGGCAGCCGCAACAGCCACCTGAATGAATTGTTGTACTGGACGCAAAGAGCATTAATGGCAGTAAAGAGGAAACATTTTTTTATATATATATTACTAACTGGCTCTGGAGGAAACGGACTCGACTTACGAGTTGTGTGCCGCTGGTTCAAACCTAGGCAGCTGCTTAAGCATAAGCATAATTAGCCT
This sequence comes from Mythimna vitellina, assembly GCA_949316375.1. NCBI lineage: Eukaryota > Metazoa > Arthropoda > Insecta > Lepidoptera > Noctuidae > Mythimna > Mythimna vitellina. The sequence continues at coordinate 21,854,746 of OX438701.1, read as the reverse complement.
TATAATATTCGTATTGCCGGATAAGTTCCTCTCTAAGAGAGGGTCATAATCCACCATGCGGGCATCCCATCATTTCCCAATAAGCACTGTGTTGGGGAATGTCACATTTCTTCGAATTTTTAATTCTAGACATGGTACAGGTTTCCTCACGATGTTTTCCTTCATGGTTTTGAGAGTGGTGATGAAATAAATTACATAAAGTAATGCACCCACGTGCTCGAACCCGCGACTAACTCGTAAGCTAGAGCCACCAATGCCACCACTGCTCCAGCAAGTACTTTAGTTGGTGTAATTTATTTTTATGTTTTTAAAATATGACACTGAAACATGGTCGCTTACAATGGGCCTCATCAGAAGGCTTACAATCATCCAAAGGGCAATGGAAAGGGCTATGATCAAGCAAAAGAAAAAAGAATTTCCTTGCGTAATTGCATCAGGAATGAAGATACCCGCAGGAGAACTAAAGTCGCCAACATAGCCCAAAGAATCGCCAAACTAAATTGGCAATGGGAAGGGCACATTGCTCGTAGAACGGATGCTTGATGGGGCCGACAGGTTCTAGAGTGGCGACCGCGCACCGGAAAACGCAGCGTTGGAAGGGCTTCCACAAGTTGGACTAACGACCTGGTGAGAGTCGCGGGAATGCGGTGGATGCGAGATACACAGGATCGGTCGTTGTGGAGACGCTTGGGGGAGGCCTATGTCCAACATTGGACGTCTTTTGGCTGAAATGATGGTGATGTCAGCAAAACCATAGAGTCCCAGTAGGACTGATACTCGCCAGGGCTGCAGGAATGTTTGAAAGAGTTACTGTGACCTTGGAATGCAAAGGGCAACTGAAGGGTACATGTTGGTTTTAGTCAGTAACTGTTAAAGTCTGACGTGTCCCCTCGTTCACCATAGAGTGAGAGAAGCCATTTAATGATTTCCGGCCTCAATAAAAAAAAACCTTAATCTGTATACATAAAATAAAAAAGTAACTTTTTTTTTAATTTGATATAAACTAGTGCTTGACTGCGATCCCACCTGAGGGTACGCAGTAATGCAATCGTTGATGGTGAGGCACACTAGTTTATTAAGAGCCTATTCACTCTAGCCTTGAAGACACCCATATTATGATCGGATGGGAAGACCTCAGCAGGCAAATTGTTCCAGTCCTTCGATGTACGCGGTATAAACGACGAGGCGAACCACTTAGTCCGGACCGTAGAGGTTTCAACAACGTAAGTGTGGATACTTGCCGTACGTCGGGCTGACCGATGGTAGAAATGAGATGGCGGTATCAAGTCATGCAATTCCCGCGCACACTCTCCAAAATGCAAGCTGTAAAACACCGAAAGGCTGGCTACAATACGCCTGACTGACTTACATATTAACCCACAGCTGAAACTACTGAGACTAGGAGCGTCAAATTTGGCACAGGTTTTCCTTTTATGACGTAGGCGAGCTCCAAGAGAGGATTTTCCTAAATTTACCTCCCGATGAGACGAAACGGGGTCCAAAGTATGTACGAAGAAACCTTTCATGCATCATCTTCCTGCCCTTGTCCCGTGTTATTTGGGGTCGGCGCAACACGTTATTTTCTTCCACTCTTCCCTGTTACTCGTCATGCTTTCACTAACTTCCTTTTCTTTCATATCACTCTTCACACAATCCATCCATCTTTTCTTTGGTCTCCCTCTCCCTCTCCATCCATCCACATCGTGATACGCAGTGTAGTTTATTAATCGGCTAATTGCTCAATCACTCATCGGTATGGGCGTTCCAGCTAGAGCTAAAGGCACTGGATGGGAGAGACCGCCGAAATCGCAGAACAAGTATTCCGTTTTGGTTCTACTCAATTTCAGGACAACACTCTCCAGTCTGTGCCACCACACCTCCAATCTGTTCTGGACCTCTAGGCCACTCTCGGCAATCAACACAATATCATCGGCAAACAACATACACTAGGGAGCCTTTTCCTGAATGTCCAACGTCAGAGCATCAGAGGAAGAGGTAAGGGCTGAGAGCCGACCCTTGATGTAAGCCGAAAGCCACATTGAAGCTACCAGTGTTGCCCAGATAAAAGCTAGTAAATCATATAAATCAAATGTTTTATTTATTTATTTAGGCAACTGACACTCCTAGACACGAAGATAACAAGGAGACCACCCCCCGTAGATTCTTATAGCCTGTCAGTAATTCATGGCACTCAATATAAATTCTACGTCACAGCTGTAGTTCACGTTAAACGTTACAGGGGGCGCTAGTTGCCATTCTTTGAATGTATTACTGTTCAGTGTTCACATTTTAATTGTAAACCTGTTGTATTGTTTAATGGGAGGAACATCTTTGTTATCAACAGCTGTTCGGCGGATGTTTTTTTTTAGGTGAATAATCATCCGATGAATTCTCCCGCTATGGGGTGGAGGCCGTATCAGACTTGTACGGAGTAAAATCGACTCCTATACATGTTTCTTGTTTGCCTTGCGATCAAGGACCCAGGGTTTTTTTTCAGAAGCCATACTTTTTTCGGCCTTGCTGGGACCCTACGGTTTTGCTGACATCTTCTTGAAGCGCTCGTGAAACACTACGCGCCATCGACGACTCGGGCTCGGTCCAGATGATTATCGGACGGCTGAACGGCGAGCTAGTTATTGCTCGCCGTCCGCAAGCCCACGCTTACGGTGGCCGGAAATGAATTCATACTAATATTATAAATAAAACTAAACGCTACCTATTTTTTAGGCTTCCGTACTTCAAAAAGAAAAAACGGAACCCTTATAGGATCACTTTGTTATCCATCTGTCTGTCTATCTCTATGACAAGACCTTTTATTTCGGGAACGCGCGGATGTATCGAGTTGAAATTAAAACCATATACTGAAATCTGCCGTCCCTTAAAGCTATTAAAATTCCTAACTTCTAAGTTAACGAAAAAAGAAGATACGGCCTTTTATGTCGCAAAAATCGTATATTTCGAAACTCTCAAAGGAATCAAAATTCATAGGGTGCTTTCCGTTAACCTAGAATCCTGAAATTTGGCATAAAGCAAGGTCTTATAGCAAAGGTATATGAGTAAATCTGAAAATTTGAAATTTGAAATGATTATTATTTTTTTCGAATTATTTAAAATTTGTTATTACCTACGTCACAAAAAAAAATTGCCTAACTCAATTCGGGAATTGTACTGTTTTCATAGATAAATTCGTACGAAACCCTCAGTGCGCGTATTCGACCCGCACTTGCCTGGTTTTTGTTATAAGTAACAAAACAAACAATTTAACAAAACACAAAGGCTTAGTCAGTATAAGTCTGACAATTCTTCTCGCTCAACTTAGAGTGAAAGAATATATTTGACGAATTCCCACTACAAAAAATACTGTGACATGTTTTTCAACCTACATTTCTGTCAACCATCATCTCAATCATATTCTCAATATTTACTAGCCCGAGAAAATCTCCAGTGTAGATCTATGGGGATGCAGCGTTAAAACCCCGAACGACGAGATGAAACGCCGCAAATGGAACTGGATCGGCCACACGCTCCGAGATGCTGAACCTGTACCAAGGCAAGCCCGAGACTGGAATCCTCAGGAAAACGTAAATATGGTCGCCCTAAGCAGACTTAGCGACGAATGTCAGGGCCTGTGTTTTTAAAAGTTGACTCTAGTGGTAAGTTAGTGTAACTGTTGGCAACACTGGACGTACCTCCTCTCTAGTAGTCTCGTCAGAGCAAAACAGTCTGCGACGTCGTAGACAAGTCTGTCTAAGACAGTCTTGTCTCAAGTGTGCGCAGGCCCTCACAGTAATGCTGCGCACATGTGTGACACACACGCCTCAATCTGGGTGCGTTGGTCTCCATACATTTTATATGGAAACTAGACTTGTAGAGCTACACTTGATCCACGCCACGCGACGTCATTCTACGTACAAATCAGGCGTGTTACACGTGTGCATTGATCTAGTGTAGTTCTAGCTTCAGTCAGGCACCAATAATCAAGAACATATATAAAAACTCCAAGTTAAACTTTCTAATAATGCTAACCCTACACCACACATTAGTATCGATACAGATTAATACTTTTTGCTCTTTTCCGCGTAATTATAATTACTGATAAAGATGTACAACATACTTATTGTATGATATCACTTACATTCATCAGAGGAAGAAATACACTGCCACAAAAAATATGGAACAAAAAGTATGGAATGTACAAGTTACACTGTTCCAAGGATTTCTTGCATGGAATCTATGTTTACCTTACTACGGGCAAGAATCTGTAGAATGGTCAATATGCTATAAGATCTGAGATTTTTCATGGTAGCAGACTATAGGGGAAGCCCATATTCAGTAATCTTTGTAAAGGTTTTGTATGGAGTACTGCTTTCATCATTGGGATGGATCTGCTAGATAATTATTTATTTATTATATTCTTTATTGTACACCAATATATATATAAAAGGACACTAAACTAAAACACATACGTACATACAATGGGCGGCCTTATCGCAATCCGCGATCTCGATAATTAGCATGATGCGCGTGAGTCAATTGGAAGCGAGACAAGAGGATCATGAAGACTTTTCCAAGTGTACGTCATCTTGACTCTTTCTTGACTGGCCTGTTGGTCTACTGGTTAGTGGCCCTGACTGCTAAGCTTGAGGTCGTGGATTTGATTCCCACCCAGGACAAATGTTTGGGTATTGAGCACGATCATTTGTTCTGTGTCTGGGTGTAATTTATCTATTTATATATGAATATGTCCATCAGTTGTCTAGTACTCATAACACAAGCTCTGCTTAGCTTGGGATTAGACGGCGTTGTGTGATAGTTGTGAAATATATATATTTTATTTTATCTTTTCACAGATATTTGACGTCGATTGATTGTCACTTCTGGTGACCTGGCTGGATCGTTTATCGCTCAAAAAATTGCCATTCGAAGTGGCAATGTGCACAATACCATCATATCCAGATGACAGCGATTTGGAGGTTAAACTCAACGCCTAAGTATGTTTGTTTGTGCGGGTTTGTGGATGACGAACAATGGGTAGCTCGTCGTCTGGCCGTCTAGTAATGACAGAGTCCGAGTCACCGACTATTTAAATTCTTTGTTTCCTAATACAATTTTTTTATACTTGTATACTAATTTATTTTTGTTCACGAGTAAAAGGCTACTTTAACACTGAGTGACCTATTCATATATTTTCTATATTCACGCAGGCAACGCCGCTGGCAGAAGCTACTGTTTTAATATACTTTCAAATTACAGTAGGACTGTGGGAAGGTTGAATGACAAAAAATAAAACAAGTTACCATTAACCCAGCTTATCCGCCAACTGGAGCGGCGTGAACATCGACATAGCGACGAAATGAACCCGTCAATTCGAAAAAACAATTATTTCGACTAATTACGAAATTTCTCTTGCGATTAAACGACTATGTGCGCCCGACTTTATTTCTGCGTGACGCGAGTTGCAGTTTTGTTGTTATAGGGTTCTGCCAATGAGATATATATATTAATTTACTAGCTGCTGCCGTGACTTTGCACGCGTTAAAGTAGAAATTTGCCTCAAGTGAACGTACATGGTCTACTCATGTAACGTAAAAAAACAGTTTTATTGAAATCCGTTCAGCCGTTCAAGCTTGAAGAAGTAGCAAACATACATACAGACACTTGCAGTCTTTTGTCTTTATAATATTAGTGTGATTCAAAATACGAGAGCACGTTGTTGATATTTCATTGGATTATGTTACTGTGTTACATTCCAGCAGTTTATTGTCTCCTTTAGAGATTCTAGTTAGTTAGATTTATGTGATTTATATTGTGCTAATGTTTATCATTATCAGCATCATTTCAGTCGAAAGACGTCCACTGTTGGACATAGGCCTCCCCCAAATATCGCCACAATGAACGGTCCTGTGCGTCTCACATCCATAGGATTCCCGCAACCCTTATCAGGTCATCGGTCCACCTTATAGGAGGCCTTCCAACGCCAACTCTTCCGGTATGTGGTCGCCATTCCAGAACCCTTCGGCCCCAACGGCTATCCGTTCTGCGAGCAATGTGCCCTGCCCATTGCCACTTAAGTTTGGCAGAAGGTAATTAGGTAATTAAATTCAACTACGATTTTTAAGTTAAAAGTACCTCAAAGATGTTTTACATTTTCCAGAATAAATTAAGTGTTCTAGAATTTATACTAGTACTGCTATATGCAGCAGTATGAGTACCTAAATGTACTAATGTAATGTGTAATGCTGAGTTAGGCGCCTTTTTAGTCTCGCACAGATTTTGATGTTATTTTTCCAGACTGTGTTATTTTTTGATGTTATTTCTACTGTATGTGTGAGAGTTGAATAAACTTTTTTTTAGTTATTATAAACTAGTGCTTGACTGCGATCCCATTTGATGGTAAATAGTGATGCAATCGCTGATGGTGAGGTACACTAGTTTCTTAAGAGCTTGAAGACACCTGAATTATAATCGGAAGGAAAGATCGCAGCAGGCAAGTTGTTCCAGTCCCTCAATGTTCGCGGTGTAAACGACGAAGCGAAACGCTTGGTCCGGACTGTAGAGGTTACAACAACGTAAGGGTGGATACACGCCGTTCGTCGGGTTGTCCGATGGTAGAAATGAGATGGTAGAATCAATTCATGCAATTCCCGCGCACACTCTCCAAAATGCATCCTGTATTTTTTTCTATCGTAGCAAAAGCATTTAAGAACATAATTGAAATCATTTCAAGTTGCTTTGTAAAAATGTCAATAACGCAAAAGACATCATTAACAGCCATCGTAAATATTAAAAGTAGTTATATTTTTATATCAAAAAGGTTTTTTATACATAAAATTCTTCACGGATCTCCAAACGATTCCAGTGCAAAAATTGTAACATTGCGCCCATTATCCATAATTCGAGTGTTATACTTCATAATAAACTCATTAAAATTTGCTAATTGTTAAAAAAAAATCAGAGCACTGTCATGTGCTCTGTGTTCACTAGACTTTCGATAATTTAATATGATCGAAAGCATTTCTACAAAAAACGGAAATAAATACTTTTAGAAATATGATAATTCCCGAAATCTGGTCGTCCCAGTTTTAGGGCATAATTATGGCGGTAAGTAGAGTAAAGAGGGGTTTTTGAGGAGTGACTGGAAAGGCAACACGGCGTCCTTACCTTCCGCATGACGCAGGTCTTCACCGGACATGGTAAGTTCGGGAGGTTCCTGCACCGAATTCGTGCGGAAGAAACGTTCGGTTGTCACCACTGTGTGGATCGCCCGGAGGACGTGGAGGAGCATATGGCAGAGGTGTGCCCCGCCTGGGCAGAGCACCGCCGTGCCGTCGTGAGGGTTATCGGCGGCAGAGATCTCTCGCGCCGGGTCTTGGTACAGGCCATGGTCCGGAGCGAGGAGGAGTGGCAGGCGGTCGGTTCGAAGGAACAAGAAGTGGGTTTTTAGTCTTAGTTTAGTGTTTTTCAACACACTTAGTCGGAAAACAATCATAAACATAATATTGTTTAATGATAAATTATTGTGACAAATAGTTTGCGGATTCTTATCGGAGCGACAAGGGCGATTTTCGTGAGCTTGCCTAGAGATCCATCAATTTGGAGACTGCTTACTAATCTGATATTATCTACACTAATAATTATAAAGAGGTAAAGTTTGTTTTTTTGTTTGTAGGAGGTAATCTCTGAAAGTAGTCCGATTGCTAAATATTTTTCATCGATAGAAAGATGCGTCATTCCTGAGTGACATAGGCTATATTTTATGAACGCGGGCGAAGCCATGGGCAAAAGCTAGTAATATATATTACTAACTTGTGCCAGTGACTGCACTCACGTGAAAATAGAACTACCAACCTTTGCAACCTCTGCTTTACAATTTCAGCATTCTAGGCCTAAGTGTTTGGACTGGGCGTTGATGAGTCTGTGAGTTAGTCAGGTATGCCTTTTGTATACTTATCTATACAGATAAAGACTTGGGGACTAGCCAGACTATTTTCCGCCCTAGTTCAAAATACATTTCATTGCGAGGTTTAAAAATGGTGAGGTAGAAGCTAGATTTCGAATAAGTGTTTTTAATTATTTATTTATAAATTAAATATATATAAAAAAATATCTAAAAACAATATTTTTTTTATCTATAAATGTATGTATGTAGAATTATTATGAATATGTTTATAAGTTGTCTAGTACTCATAACACAAGCTCTCCTTAGCTTGGGACTAGACAGTGTTGTGCGATAGTTGTTGAATATTATTATTATTATAATTTACTAAATAAAAACTTCAGGAAAGTTTACTAATAAAAATAGCGTTTTCTTGAACGTCAATTCCAAATAAATCAGATTTATTATTGCAATTTCGTAACCACCTTCAATCCACGTCAATGCTTCAACACCTTAATTCCGAATTTCCCTTCCAACTTTCAGTTTTACTAAAAAGGTTTTATATTTATGGGTTCAGTTTAAAAAAAAGAATAAAGGGCGATCCCATTGGCCCGATAGACTCGAAACTCTCGTTTTAATGTCCGCTCGTCATTTTTAATGGGACCACACCTTAATACAGTTTATGTAATAAAATGCTCCGCAAAAACTGATTGATTGCTGTGCTGTTATGTAATTTTGGTGTGAAATTTATTTTTAAGTGCCATTCAAATTTTTATGTTTATTATTATTTGTTTTTTGCTACATTAAAGCAAAGATCTTAAACTCAAGTTCTTAAAAAAAATATTTTCGTAAGCATCAAAATTCATACCTAATTTTAGTTGTTTTAGTAAAAAAGTTGATTCGAAAATGAAAATTTACTGAGTATTCGTGTATTTGACGAGAGATAATATTTGAAAATCGTCGAAAATACAGTGGAATCTATCTATTAAAAGTACCTGCGGTTCTTTTGGATGCTCATTAAATTAATTAGAAGCCACATAAGAATCACACCAAACTAATACTATGAGGACGAAAGCTTGTATGTATGTATGCATGTATGTCGTTATATATTTAAACTTTCGTTTTACCTTTTTAATATTAATTTTAAATAATTTTGGTTTTATTTATTATGATTTTAATTTTGGTTTTGGATTTATTTATCATGGTTTTAATTTTGATTTTAATTGAATTCTGATTTTAAATGTGATTTTAATTTTAAATCTTATTTTGTATAAATGTAATTTTTTGTGTTCTGATAGTAAAATATACTGTGTCTGATATATTTTTTAATAAATGTTTTATAAGCCCAATATATTTTTTGTACAAATACCTACTTGATCTCTCCGACTGGCACTTTTGGATCTGGACCTTTACGATACCTAAGTGGAGCACTTACTATTTGATGAATGACATCCCTCAACATTTCCTGTATTATATTTATCATTTAAAAAACCAACGTTCTCGGATCAATATTTCAAGTTTCTAATCGCAACAACAATTTACGACCATCATAAGACGCTAATATAATGTTAATAGCCTCAGAAGTCATTCCATTTTTTTTTCAAATATAATACATACATATTTATATATTATATGTACCTACCATTCATCTATCAATGTAGAAATATGTAAATTATCTCAAACTAGCTTCTGTTAGCGGATTTGCCCACGTGAAAGAAAAAAAATATTCACATACTCCCGGGATAATAGGCAAGTATCCTATGTGCTATTCCAGGACATTTTTTAAATGATATAAACTAGTGCTTGACTGCGATCTCACTTGAAGGTAAGCAGTGATGCAATCGTTGATGGTGAAGCGCACTAGTTTATTAAGAGCCTATTCTCTCTAGCCTTGAAGACACCTAAATTATAATCCGACGGGAAGACCGCAGTAGGGAAATTGTTTCTGTCCGCCGATGTACGCAGTATAAACGATGTGGTGAAACGCTTAGTCCGGACCCTAAAGGTGATGGCAATGTAAGGATGGAATCTCACCGTAGGTCGGGTTGTCTGATAGTAGAAAGATGATATCGGAATCAAGACATTTTTATACAATATCACCCTAGCCTTTTCCCGATTAACTTGGGGTCGGCTTCCAGTCTACAGAGACTGCTTATCAGACCTCAACAACCCAGTTACTGGGAACACGATATTCCTTTGATAGACTGATGGTCCCACTTTCTAGGATCTAAACATTTGTAATGACTGTCAAAAATTTACGAATGACAACCTGGATTAGGGACTTTACCTACTATCCGAGGCACGGGGTGTATTTAAAGTACACATGAATGATAAATTGGCACTTGGCCGGTTTCGAACCAGCAACTTCATGTATGAGAAGCGGGTGCTTAACCATTGGGCCATCACGACGAATTTAATCCAGATCAGTTAAGCTGTTTAAGCGTGAAGGAGTAACAAACATACATACAAACTAACTTTTATTATAGTAGTGTGGAATGTCAAAACAGAATTTAGAGCCTATAAATGTGGATAACCAATCGTTGACAGTTAATTGACAGGCGTTGAGATTCCATTAATTTTCTTAAGTAGAATTGTGTTAATTAAGTCGGCAAGTTAATTTTATTGGTAACTACCAGTCACTCGAATGAAAACTATAATGCTACCAGCTGCTTTGCTCGCGTGAAAGTAAAAAAAAACCAAGGGTACATATTCAGGATAAAAAGTATTATATGTGCTATACCTGCCCCCCTAGCCAAGTTACAACCGTTTCGTTTCGATTCTCTTTTTAACCGACTTCAAAAAAAGGAGGAAAACTATTCGGTTGTATTTTTTTCTATCGTCATTTTGTTTTATGTTTGTTACCTCAGAACTCGTCATTTTTGGACCGATTTGTAAATATATTTTTTTCTCCTTAAAGGATATGCATCCAGATTAGTCCCATTTTTTTCAAAATCTAGTTCTGACGATGGGAAGCATGTGGAATCGAGGGAACTCTTCAAATATTATAGGCGACCATATAGTGATTTTGGTATTTTCATTGAGTCAAAAAGTAACATTTGATGAAATAAAACTGATGAAATTATGACGTTGAACCAGAAATCGTCAACGGAACTTCTCACATAGATATCACAATGAAGATAGTTAAGCGACTATGACAATACAAATAAATGAATGGTTCTAGATAGTTACGTTGAAAATGGTATCATAGAAGTGATCTGATGATGATGTTGGAGCAGGAAGGTAGGCACTGGAACTCCGTAATTAATCAATGTAACCTAGCCGTGTTTGGGCTTATTAGGATTGTCATGACATGTACTTTGGCTATAAGGTACTATCGAACTGATCTGATGATGTAGGCGGAAGGTGGAAGGCAGACACCAGAACTTCATAATAAAACAATGTAACCTAGCAGTGTTTGGGTTAATTGGAATTGTCATGAGAAATAGGCACTCTGTTTATAAGTGTATCGCAACTAAAAAGTGTGAATTAAAAACTTTTTACCAAAAAACATAACCGATTTCAATAAAAAAAAACACTAATAGGATAAAAATAACTTTAATTTTGGAAGTTGGTGTTAAAAAAGGATTGGATGGAGAAACACCGACTTCCGAAATTAAGTTATTTTGATCCTTTAAGTGTTTTTTTTTAGTGAAGTCGGTTATATTTTTTTTTGTTAATCGCTTCGAGACGGCCACGCCTCCTGTTCCTTTGTTCTGACCACGTGACTGAGCGTTGAGATGACGTCAGCGTTCGGGAAGCTGCGCGGTATATTCTCGTCCAACCTACCACAATGACTCAAGATGAAAGTCTATGACCAGTGCGTGTTGCCAGTGATGACATATGACACTGAAACATGGCCGCATAAAATGGGCCTCATCAGAAGGCTTACAGTCACCCAAAGGGCAATGAATAGGGCTATGCTCGGAATTTCCTTGTGTGATCGCATAAAGAATGAAGATATCCGCAGGAGAACCAAGGTCACCGACATAGCCCGAAGAATCACAAAACTTAAGTGGCAGTAGGTAGGGTACATTGTTCGTAAAACAATGGTCGATGGGGCCGAAAGGTTCTAGAGTAGCGACCGCGCACCGGAACACGCAGCGTGGGAGACTTTCCATCTCCCACAAGGTGAACCGACGACCTAGTGAGAGTCGCGGGAATGCGGTGTATGCGAGACGCACAGGATCAGTCGTTGTGGCCACGCTTGGGGGAGGTCTATGTCCAACAGTGGACGTCTTTTGGCTGAAATGATGATGATGATAATGAATCGCTTAGTCGATAATTTCGTTGAAAATACCGGGTATAAAGCAATGAATCTGGTTAAAGTAATTGGGCACATTGCTCTTGTAACAAATCCGGTAAACAGAACATAAAATAAGGCAAACCTGAAGATATTGAACGACAATCCACGAATTCATAGACCGTAGTATGTAGATGACAAACACACTTGACTTTTCGCCAAAGTAGTGAACAGAAGTTTCAGTCACAGCAAAAATGAAAACACTGATAAATGCATTGCAATTTGATTTCTATTATATTAACGTCCGACATGATATAAAACAAAAAACAAAGAAAAACAAAAAAATATCAAAGTATCTATTTCAATTAAACTAACAAGCACTTAAAAGTATTTGTTATTTTCCATTTTTTCTATACGCCAGCTGTGCGAGAAATACAGAGGTACGCATAAAAACTTGCACATGGTATTCATTGACCTCGAAAAGGCATACGACCGGGTACCTCGTGAGGTTCTGTGGCGGGCCCTTAAGGAGAAAAGTGTGCCTGGGAAAAGGATGTGCAGTTGATCCGAGCGATGTACAGTCGATGCAGTACCCAAGTCCGGTCTACAGTGGACAACACTGGCAGCTTCAGGACACAGGTGTAGTTTTAGTCAGTAAAAGTTTGACACGCTAAAACTACGCTCCACCCTAAAGCGAGAGAAGTTATCGGATAATTTTCCATCTCAATAATGGTGGCAAATTTGGTACTAGGACGGCTCATAATAGATTGACAAATAGGTTAGAGATCTACGCTTTGGAATGTGCAATTAGCATCATTTTTTCTGACTGACTGACTTCTTGACGTTTCAAAAGTGCCTGTAAATGGTTTATTTAAAACAAAATGCTTTGAATCTTGAATCTTGTTATAATTTATAGAGATGTGAAGTACCTATTAATTACACGCCAACGGCATAAGTTAGTTTTCAAAAGTTTTATGGACCTTCTGTAACATTTGTATAGTGGTACTTGCTATAATCGCCTTATACAAAGCTTGCAAAATGCGATCACTGGGCGTGTAAACTGTATTTAGTGTTCACTATAATTTGATAGTTTGTTTAAGCATTGTTGATATACCTGGCTTTCTAAGCTTGAAGGATTAGGTTGAAGGAGAGGTGTAGCGGTAGTATTGTGAACTGATGACGATGATGAAGTTGCAAGAAAGGTGAGTATCTTCATAGTCAGAGTCGGCCATATATTGTTCCCACTGTTGGGACCCAGGCCTCCTCTCTAGGAGAGGGAATAGGCCATAATCCACCACGCGTGCCCAGTGCGGGTTGGTGAATGTCACATGTCTTCGAATTTTTGGTTCTAGGACATGCCGGTTTCCTCACGATGTTTTTTTCACCGTTTTGAGAGCACTGGTGATGAAAATAAATTACACAAAGTAATGCGCCTGGCTGGGTTTGAAACCGCGACCTACAACTCGTAAGTCGGGGCCGTTACCACTTGGCCACCACACTGCTCTGAGCATCTTAAGTAAAGATATTTATAATAATAAATAAATGTGTAGGTGGGTTGTGGGTGGGTAAGTATGGTGGTAGTTTTTTTTTAGGTTGGAAAACCATGTAATGACATCCTTCGCACTTGAACGTAGCGAGAGGACATGTCAGACTTTTACTGACTTAAATCCCACTCCTGTTCCTTTTTTGCCATTGTTTCAGGGCCCCGGGGATCTCTTTCGCATCACCCATGACCCTAGTAGGCTTCGACCCTGCTAGGCCCGACGCGACAGAATGCTACTGCCGATCGCCCTCACGACGACACGGTGGTGCTCTGCCCAGGTGGGGCACACCTCTACCATATGCTCCACCGTGTCCTCCAGGCGGTGAACACAATGGTGACATCCGGGCGTTTCTTCCGCACGAATCCGGTGCAAGAACATCCTGAACTTACCATGTCCGGTGAGGACCTGTGTCATGCGGAAGGTAAGGACGCCGTGTTGTCTTTCCAGCTACCCCTCAAAGAGGGGACTTATCGCCATAATTATGGCGTGTCCAGTACTAGGTTGCGACAATCACTGTCGCCATTCCACCACGAGATGCTGCTGGAACTCTGTCCGCCATGTTGCGACTTGGCACGGCAGTAGAATTTCGGCCCGGCGTTGCATCTCCACGCGTAGATCGTGCATAGTGATGTGGTTGTGGATAGTGGGTATTATATGGATTAAGTAATACCTGAAATAAACGATAAACACAGAATAATTAATATTTGAGTTTCTTATAAAAAGGGCCTAAATAAGAAAATGTTGGATATAAAATATCTATACCTAAGAGTTCACGGCCGCTCGAGGGGCCCCGCTGGATTGAAACACGTTGTACATCACTCACCTTCGGTTTGCCGACGACAAAGTAGTCATGGCTGAGAATACAGAAAAGCTTAGCACAATGCTCGATGACCTCAGTAGAGCTTCCGAAAGAGTGGGTCTTAAAATGAACATGGACCAAACCAAAGTCATGATACAACCATGTAAGATGAACCATGTGAGACTCTACACTCGAAATTGTGGACACCTTTTAGCTGAAATGATAATGATGATACCTAAAAAGTTATTTACTAGGACACGGTGGAAGTGAACGCCGCTTGGGCGGAGCACCGCCGTATCCTCGTGGAGGCGATCAGCGGCGGCAAGCTCTCACGCTGGGGAAAACACCCAAATACTCCGAAATATTTTATTCCGAATTTCGATGTTTTGATATTCAAAGTTTGAATTTCATAATACCTAAGAATTATAATATCTATTATAATTATCACGTTTATTTTAGTAAAAGTCATCATATATGTTGCGGACCACCCCTACTTGGTTATGTCCCGAGGAAGTTTCCTCGTTTGACGATGCCTTGAAGGTGGTGGTGGAGTCTGTTCTCAATGTCTCCCTAGATGGGCCCCAGTGGAGGCAGGCAGCTCTACCTATCCGTTGTGGTGGTCTCGGGGTGCGGTGCGCACGGGATGTGGGTCTGCCGGCTTTCTTGGCGTCTGCGCATGGGGTTGCCAACCTAGTCACTGTATTACTCAATACTAATGGTGACGGGGGAAGCATGCCCTTTGCGTCAGATGCTGTCTCAGCTTGGTTGACCCTCAACTCGGGTGCGACAATCCCCGAATCAGAACATGTTCAGCGGGCGTGGGATGACATTGGGGTGAAGCTGCTTCAAGAGCAATTGTTAGAGGGTGCATTGGGAGTCGATAAGGCCAGACTACGAGCAGTGTCGCAACCCGAGTCCGGGGCGTGGTTACAGGCGATTCCTTCGCCTCATTTGGGCACTCTACTCGACAATGACTCTTTGCGTGTGGCGGTGGCTCTCCGCCTAGGCTGTAAGGTGTGCGAGCCTCATATATGCACCTGCGGTTCTTTGGTGGAGGCCGATGGCCATCACGCACTGAGCTGTCGGCGCTGCACAGGGAGGTTCCCGCGTCACCACGCCTTGAACGACATTGTCCGGAGAGCCCTTATATCGGCAAACATCCCCTGCGTGCTTGAGCCTCCAGGTCTTAGCAGGTCTGACGGTAAGAGGCCGGATGGGCTGACTCTGGTGCCGTGGAAGAACGGGAAGTGCCTGATCTGGGACGCAACTTGCGTCAGCACTGTCGCCGCCAGTCACCTGAGTCGCACCATGCACACTGCTTCTGCCGCCGCTGAAGACGCCTGCTTTAAAAAAAGGCTGAAGTACGCTTCCTTGGTGCAGCTTTACCATTTTGTGCCTGTTGCTGTGGAGACTCTGGGCAGTTGGAGTACGGAGGCAAAGCGTTTTGTGGGGGATTTAGGCCGTAGGCTCGGGGAGGCAACGGGTGACTCCCGGTCCGGGTCGTTCTTGGTGCAAAGGATGGCCATCGCTATCCAGCGAGGTAATGCGGCCAGTATTATGGGCACTTTTGCACCGGGAACGATCAGGGGCGGGTTGTATATTGACGTGTGACGTTTTAGACATATGTTGCGCTATTTATTATGTTAGTAAAAGTCATAATTAAATACGATTTTTTTGTTTTCCAATGTTCATAATTTCAAAGAATCAAGTGTTCGATAGTTCGAAAAACGATATTTCGATATTCAGTACTTCGTATAAACTGCTTAAATCGGCATTCTAATTCTGATTTCATTTAGTATAATCTATATATATATATAAATCAATGGCACGTTTCATTATAATTTTATAACTCAAGAACGGGCTCACCTATCCAAACCAAATATTTAGGCTTTGTTCGGACTATTTAGCAGATAGTTTATGTGAAGTTTGCACAAAATCGGTCCAGTGGTTCTTCATTTATCACCTTATTAGATGGTACAAAGTTCGCCGAGTCAGCTAGTATTTTTATAAAAGAAACGGCCTTCTGAACAGCATTCTCCCTGCTAACGAAGCAAAATTAATCAATAACAAAAAATCTAAAAGCTAAAATATGGCGTCAAAAAACTCCTCCGCATCGCTGTCGACTGGAAGTGTGCCCAAAAGGCTGGCGGCATTGCCACGTTGTATGGCAATGCTTAATCTCTGACCGAGGTAAAAGCCAGCCCTTGGGTCACGCGAAGTGTCTACTAAGCGTTTGGATAGTTCTTTGAACAGCTTATGAGCACTCGGGCCCACGGCCCATGAGTTTCTATATGTTAAGTGTTTTATGTATTGATAGATTCCATATTAAAATAAATGATTATTATCAATAACAAACCTGTAATTTTATTGCTTTGTTCTTTTGTTTTATGGGGTAAGAAATTATAATTCGTCAGACTTTGAAAACCCACCCTGTTCCTCTAATTACCTTTGGCATTTTCCAGGGCCGTGATTTCACTTTATAACAATCACAACAACAACAATTTTGACTGGCCTGTACAGTTGGTCTATTGATCAACGGCCCTGACTGCTACGCTAGAGGTCGTGGGTTCGATTCCCACCCAAGACAAATTTTAGTGTGATGAGTTAAGAATGAGATAAGTACGTTTATAAGGTTTCTAGTGTTAATACCACAAGCTCTGCTTAGTATTAGACTAGATGGCGTTGTAAAAAGTGAAAAAAAAACCGTTAGTTTTATTGCTCTCCTCATCTTCTTCATCCTTTCAGCCGAAAGACGTCCACTGTTGGACATAGGCCTCCCCCAAGCATCGCCACAAACAACCGGTCCTGTGCGTCTCGCATCCATTGGATTCTCACAGCGGTCATCGGTCCACCATGTGGGAGGCCTTCCAACGCTGCATTCGTCATCTGTTCTGAGAGCAATGTGCTCTGCCTACTGCTACTTGTAGTTTGGTGATACTTCGGGCTATGTCGGTTATCTTGGTTCTCCTGTAGAAATTTTATTGCTTAACTGTGAGGCAAAGGTATGATGGCCATAAATTGTTTTTGACTCAAGAATAACTAAACTATCAGCCTTTCATTTCCTGTTGACTAATTAAGGCATTGTTCAGACCAAACGTATAGTCGGCCGCTAACTGTGAGCGAGCGTCACGCAGTTTATCGCTTTTCCATACAATTTTATCAACATCTCGTTCACGCCGAACCAACTATACGCTATTACGTAGTGCATTGTCGCAGGCTCTCGGTGGCCGATTATTGTATTATTATTGTACTTTTGTAATAATAATAATAATTTATTAAAAAGACAACATTTGGTCCACAATATCTGTTTATAATTCTTATATCTACGTTAGTTCATCATTAAATATAAATAATAATATACAAAAACAATAAAATAAAATAGACTAATATATATTTTTATAATTTTATTTTTTTTATGTACAATGTGTATTAAACGATTATTTCAAAAACATTTAACTAATTAAAACTATATATATAGTACAGGGTACTCCTATCTAAAATATGGCGTCATAAAACTCATCCGCATCGCTGTCGACTGGAAGTGTGCCCAAAAGGCTGGCAGCATTACCACGTTGTATGGAAATGCTTAATCTCTGACCAAGGGAAAAGCCAGCCCTTAGGTCACGCGAAGTGTCAACTAAGTGTAAACGTAACTAATAAAATAATCAATAAATTAAAATGTCAAAATTACAATGTCAGTGAAACTTAAAATGCTTAAATCAAAACAATAAAATAAATTAAAATGGTCAATAAATTAAAATATCATTCCGATAAAAATAATTAATTAATAGTAATTTAAATGTCTATTGAATATAAAGGCTAATAAAATAGAGTTTAGCAAAATAAATACGAGTACTAACATATATAACAATTTTTTGTTCACACAAGCAACGCATTCTACGCTATAGCGTAATTTCAGTTAGGTGAAAACGCAAACTCCACGTTCATATTGGAGCTGATAGTGAGCTTACTCACAGTCGGCGGCGGACAATACGTTTAGTGTGAACGATGCCTACGTTTACTTAAGATACAAAAAGATATCTTATTAATTAGTATGTCTCAGGATGTTGAGCAGTATCCTGCATTATATCATTAGCAACAAAAAAGCATATTATGGCCAATTTCCGATGTTAACGGTAATATATTATATTGTAACAGACGGTTTATGAGACAGATGATCTAATCAAAAGGCGCCTATTCTCTCGTTTTGGCTTATTTGGGTCAAAAATGTCAGAACTTCATTTTGAAAAATTAGTTTCAAAATGAAGTTCTGTTATTTTATTGATGCTCACAAACATGTGAACTCACATTCACAAGACACCCAGACCTAGAACAACTATCTGTAGGCCATACAAATATTTGTTCCGTGAGGGAATCGAACCTGCAACAAGCAGCGCGGCAGCCAATCGCTCAACCACCGTACCATCAAATTGATTCATTCAAAAAAAAATCTTCAAAAAAAAAATACCTTTAAAATACCAACCATTCATCAACGTTTAGCCTAACAATGGACCGTGGATATGGAGCGAAACCAAAATAAAAATAAACACCAACAAATCGTTACAAATTACACCGGCTCCTAATCGGGCTCCTCAATAAATCGATTAATTTATTCACATCACTAATCTCATTAGTATAAGTAAGGCTTCGCACACACAAGCGAAGTCATAAGTCATTTTTAATTTGCGTGACATTGTTATATTAAAAATAAGTATTTATTGCAGACTATAATGGATCCATATTATAGTATTCGTAAAAACTTAAAAAATTAATGTTAGTTTCCTTAAAAATAACCAAACTTAAGTGGCACTGGGTAGGGCACATGACTCGCAGAACAGATGACTGAAAGGTTCTGGAATGGCAACCGCATGCCTGAAGACGCAGCGTTGGATAGATAAATTTATTTATTTTACTCCAAAACTACAAAATACATTAGGAACTTAATATTAATAAGGTGTCACAATGGGCGGTCATATAGCTAAAAGCGATTTTTTACAGATAACCTTTGGATGGATTTAATAGAGAAGGAGAAAAAAGACGCAGCGTTGGAAGGCCTCCCACAAGGTTTACCGATGACCTAGTGAGGGTCGCGGGAATCCGATGGATGGAGGACGAATCCTGTGTGTCTTGTCGTCGTTCATTGTAGCGATACTTGGGGGAGGCCTATGTCCAATAATGAAGGTTTTTCGGGTTAAATGATGATGATAATGATGATCCCTAAAAATATAATTATTATAATTTAATATCTGGAATCTAACGTAGCACTATCCACGCAGTATGTAGTACATACTGGTACGTAGGCGTATAATCTGACGTTCAATCCAGTGACGCAGTATTGGGTAACCTCACGTTCCGCACAGCACGCTCAGGATGCCGTGGGAACCCCAGTGACGCAGCTTTGGGTAACATGACGTTCCGCACAACACGCTCAGGATGCCGTCGTTTCAGGATTGAAGCAGATCGCTTCCGGATGATTTTATGAAAGTCATCAATCCTTGCCTTGGCAAATAACGCCGACACGCTACAAAATTGCAGCAACCTCGCCAGTGTCCTGAACGCGTGCCTCGCGTCCTGAGGCCCTACCATGAGCTCTTAATGCAATCTATTTGATGACATAAACTAACCTGATGGAGCTATACATATAGCGTGTATATCCATCCCTCCCCATCCCTTTTTCTCTCTCGCATACTTGAGATTTTAAAACGTCTTGCTAAAGCCCTAATAAAATTAATACTGCTAAAGTTTTCCCGAAAAACTCAAGTCACACTTCTTGCCTGTAGGTCATACTTAGTATTTTTTGAGTATCCCTTCATTCTTTTCAAACCAGATAGCTTCTACTTCGTGCCAGGTAAAGCTATGGTTGCTAGAAACTATAAAGATCTCTAGCCATTTTTATCAGGACATGGTTGTTTAATAACAATATAGCAATCGTTGTGTTTTATTTATTTGTTTCAATTTGGTACAGTTATAGTACATAATTTTCTAGTACCAGAATAATATTGCTGCCTTGAAAATTTAATACAAATCAAGTAGTATAATCGAATTATTACAAAAAAACAAAATTGAATAAGTCAAATATACTATGATTAAAAATACTAGAATGGTTACTCCATTATAGTATTTTATATTATACAAATAAGCTGAATACATAAAAAAATAATTAAGTAAATACAATATAATCTTAATTTTAGTTCTCATAAAAACAATATATACATTAAAAGCAAAAACTACTAGCTAAAATATAGCGTCATAAAACTCCTCCGCATCGCTGTCTACTGGAAGTGTACCCAAAAGGCATTGCCACGTTGTATGGCAATGCTTAATCTCTGACCGAGGTAAAAGCCAGCCCTTGAGTCACGCGAAGTGTCTATTAAGTAAATTGAAAACATTGCAAATAAATTGAGTCAAGCACAACAAGAAAACAATAAAAATAGGTCAATTAAATTATATAGAAAATAAAAAGAAGATTTACTTAATTTATCATTGATCATTTATCTAAGTAATCTTTGCTTTCAAAAAAAGGTTACTCCAAAAAATGGGGCAAAGTAACTCAGTGTACACTTCAGCTTATACCAACGTGTCGATCTAAAGCCGATTATAAGGGATTGATTTACAACCGTCCGTCCTTAATAATCACTGTTTTGGTACAGTTTTATTATTAAACCATTTGACTTTGGGTCAAGTTATCATTTTCATAAAATACGGGTTTATATTATAAATCATAATCGTTTTAGTAACACTTGTATTTGACTATGGGTTTGCCTTGTTAGTAACTAATTTATTTGAAAACTTCTGTAAACCACAGTCTATTCGTGAATATGATATGAGTAATTTGTATTACTTAAAATAGCCAACGAAAACCAAAAACGTAAAAACAAATATCAGTTCAGGTCAGATTCCAATTTCTTTTTTGGGGTCATGTCTCTTTGGAGGTAAGCGGAACAGAGTGTAAAGTCCCGCAAACCTCCGTAGAAAAGGGAGGATCCTCCGGCCAGACGGGTGTTATGTCTGGTGGGCAACTGTCCGACGGATGATTTCGGGCTGTTCTATGTGTTCTAATCGCGTGGAGAACTTTGATTGCGCGATGCAGGATTAGTTCTTATGTGAGGCCATAGATGTCGCTACACCTAAAAAAGAAAAACGGAACCCTTATACGATCACTTTGTTGTCCGTCTGTCTGTTAGTCTGTCTATCAAGACCGAGAACGCGTGGAGGTATCGAGCTGAAATTAAACACCATAAACTCAGGTCTACGGTCCGTTGAAGCTGTGAAAAATCAAACTTCAGAGTTAACGAAGAAAAAAAGATATGGCCGTATATGTTGCAAAAAACATATATTTCGACACTCACAAGGGAATTAAAATTTATAGGATACTTCCCGTTGACCTAGAATCCTGAAATTTAGCATAAAGCAGGGTCTTATAAAGTATAAGAAAAAAATTGAAAACTGTAAATTTGTAGTCACGTCAAAATTTTTCCGATACGGTAAAATCTTCGTAACTCAATTTGGGAATTGAACGGTTTTCATTAGTAAGTTTATACGGAACCCTCGGTACGCAAGTCCGACTCCCTCTTGCTCCACCCTAAAGCGGGAGAAGTAATCACAATATTCCACAAGTATCACACAGCGCCGTCTAGTCTCAAGCTAAGCTGAGGTTGTGTTATGGGTACTAGTCAACTAATAAACATACTTTTATATCTCTAAATACATACATATTACAGGTAAATTACACCCCGGCACAGAACAAATTTAATGATCGTGCTCATCAATCAAACATTTGTCCTGGGTGGAAATTAAACCCACGACCTCCGGCATAGCAGTAAGGGCCACTAACCACTAGACCAACAAGCCAATCAGAAGTCATTAGCTGATTTTGCACCTCAAAAAAAAAAACAATCTTCCCGTACTTTTAATGGCCATCAACATTTATTAATATTATCAACAAATTTAAATTCTTCAAAATGTTACCCGAACATTACAAGCCAACACCCAACCAAGATAAGAAAAAATAAATTCATCTCCAAAAAGGTTCTGTTAAAAATAAAAATAAGAGAACACAGATGCCCTTATTATTAGTAGATATAAAGAATCGAGTAGGTCCCATTCTGTCGGCAATAAAATACCAATGTCTCAATTTTTGGACCTCATTCCAAATGATTTATTATACCAGTAACATGATGTATATAAAAGTGCCAACAATTGCCAATACCGCCAACGCTTTGGTCAATAGTATTGGCCAAGGTTTGCCAAGCTTATATGCTTTGGAACCAAATTAAGGCATCCTTTTGTGTTGAGGCTATTGGGTCATAAAATGGTTTGCTATGGATTTTTATGATTCTTAAATATGGAGTTGTTAGCTAATAGATTTTTTTTATCTAACTAGGTTGCAATATAATAATAATATTCCACAACTACCACACAACGCCATCTAGTCCTTAACTAAGCAGAACTTGTGGTTTGAGTGCCTAAATAACTGATAAACATACTTATATATTACTAAATACATACATATTATTATAGATAAAGTATACCCAGACACAGAACAAATGATCGTGCTAATCACACAAACATTTGTCCTGGGTGGGAATCGAACCCACGACTTCTAGCACAGAAGTCAGTGTCACTGACCACAAGACCAACAGGCCTGCCAATATATCTGGAACAAGCAGTAATGTAAAATGTGAACGTAAATTAGAACATCGATTACACGTCAAGTTTTTTTTAATTGATATAAACTAGTGCTTGACTATTGGCAGTTTAAACGACGGCGCGTAGTGTCCCACATGCGCCTCAAAGAGATGTCAGCAAAGGGTCTTGCAGGGACGAAGCCTACTGGGGCCACGGGTTTGCTTCTGAATAGGAAACCCACGGCCCTAGGACGCAAAGGACAGCTGAATGGCACAGGTGTGGTTTTAGTGAGTAAAAGTCTGACACGCCTTTCCACCGCCTTAGAGAAGGATAAGTGATTAGATGACTTCCAACCTCAAAAAAAAACCTTGCCATTACATAAAGACGCTTTACCCAAAAGCTAAACTATGTCAACTCATTATCAAAAAAATACCAAAACCCAAAAAAAAAAACCGTACACCCAAAAAACAAAAGAAAGACCGATCATAATTTTTCCGGCAACATTTTTCGCCTCCCAATTATTTGTAGCGTCGGAACAGATAAGTCGCGGCCGTTCTTAAGTGCGCGTACGCATCGGACATCGTAAATATGATCGTGATCAGCTGCATTATGTTAAGGACGGAACGAGAGCAGCCTTGCCCTTAAAGGATGATACGTGGGTGGATATGGACAGAAATTGTTGGAAACTGCGAGCAATTTTTGTGGAGATGTTTTGTTGTTTTATGTTATGTAGTATAAAGGTTTTTTGTTTGAGGAAGGGAAAGTTTGGTTTTTAAATGTTAAGGCCTAAGGTTTTATTAAAAAAAAAGGCCTCATCGATATATAAATTTGGGATACAATGTATACGTGTGGTTAGGTGTTTCGCAACTTCCGGTTGCGAATATAATCCACTGGTGATCCACAAGAGTTAAAATATGGTCCGCAAAAGGTTTAAGATATCTGCAGAAGAACTATGGTTACCGACATAGCCCAAAAAATCACTAAACTTAAGTGGCAGTAGGCAGGGCATAATGCTCGTAAAACAGATGGGCGTTAGGGCTGAAGGCTCTGAAGTGGCGATCGCGTACCGGAAGACGCAGCGTTAGAATGCCTCCCACAATGTGGACCAATGACCAGGTGAGGGTCGTGGGAATTCAATTTATGCGAGACGCACAGGACCGTTCATTGTGCCTACACTTAGGAGAAGGTCTGTGTCCAACAGTGGTATCTTATAGCCAGAGAGGATTTCTTGCAAATTCTAATATAATAATCCCAAACACGGCTAGGATACATTGATTTATTACAGAATTTCGGTGCCAACCTTTAAATTCATCATCAGATCAATGCAAGGAATCCCCTCCCCTGCTTCCTTCAACAGTCATCGGCTACACGTTTAAACAAACCAATTTTACTTGTTACGATCAGATCACTCCTCTGATATGAGGAGTTCCATTCCATATATATCTTCGAAGTCCATCATGAGATCATATATGATACCAACTCGAGAATATAAACTTTCATACTTTCATAGAGATCAAAGATAAAAAAAATACAGCCGAACATATAACCTCCTCCTTATTGAAGTCGGTTAAAAAATAACAACGAATCTTTCCCGTATGTTTAAGAAACCTTTGCGATAAGAATTATCGCAATCGCAATCTGCCTCCCTACATTTTGACAAGTTTTTGACATTTGTTGGGGACGAGTCAAAATTGCAACGTGAATTGAATAATTTTCAAATACGACAATAAACTAGTTTTCTGAAAAATAATTCTACATTATTATGCCATAAATTTCTTATCCAGCACAACGAATCTTAGTCGCTACACTTACGAAACTCGACCCAATATTTTAGAATAAAGAAAAACGAAGAGAGCATTCAACTTTATAACTGAATGGACAAATAAATTCAGTTAAGTCGAACCTCATACGAGATAATAACGCGTCTTGTTTAAATTGTGGAAACAACAATATATTGGAGGGGCAATTGTACTTTTTAATGTTAAGTCAGTAGCACACGCGAGGTCATTTGTGGAAATAGATTTTTCATTTTTTTTTCCAATAACTTCTCTAGGACGGAAGGCGTGCCAGACTTTTACTGACTATACTATACTACCCACTCCTGTGTTCCTTTTTGCCTTGCGTTCCAGGAAGCGAACCCGTGGCCCCAGTAGGCTTCGACCCTGCGAGGCCACTACGGTTTTGCTGACATTTCTTTAAGGCGCGTGTGGACACTACGCACCGTCGCCGTACTTCAAACTATCCCTGACACATAACTTGTGTTTCTGTTAGAGATCTCACAGTTGGCGTGGTGAATGAGTGATTGGCTAATGTGCTGCGTGTTGCTGGTTCGTTTCCGGCACAGAACTAATATTTGTATGGCCTATAGTATTGTTCCGGGTCTGCGAGTCTCAAGTATTGTGAACTCACCCACGATGTCCCCAGCCACCGGGATCCCGATTTCCAGCCACCGTAGGTGCTGGCTTGCGGACGGCGAGCAATGAGTAGCTCGCCATCCGACCGTCCGGTAACCGTCTGGTAACCGTCCGGACCGTGCCCAAGTCATCGACGGCGCGCAGTGTTGCACGCGCGCCTCAAGGAGATGTCAGCAAAACCGTAGGGGCCCAGCAGGGTCGAAGCTTAATAAAGCCATGGGTGATGCGAAATAGAACCCAAGGAAGGGCCCTAGAACGAAGGCAAAGAAGGAACAGGGGTGGGTTTTTAGTCAGTAAAAGATTGACACGCCCTCGCGCTCTGCCCAAGAGCGAGAGATGTCATTGGATGATATCCCACCTAAAAAAAAAGCTCTGACAACTAAACTGTTCCCTGATGCCTATTTTGTTAAGTTTTAGGAGTTTATTGATTTCATAGTGCCAGTCTTTTTTTTTAATGATATAAACAAGCTTGACTTGCGATCCCACCTAATGGTAAACAGTGATGAATAAACTAGTGGATATAGATCCACTCTAACCTTGAAGATACCATAAATCATAGTTGAACGGGAATTGTTCTAGTCCTTCGATGTACGCTGTATAAATGACGAGGTTGAACTCTTAGTCCAGATTGAAGAGGTGTTAACAATGAAAGGGTGGACACTTGCCGTATGTCGGGTTGTCCGATGGTAGAAAAGTGATGGCGGGATTAAGTCATGCAATAAAAAATGTAGTAAATGCAGTCGAGATATCTAGACCACCCGTCATTATTTAATTTCATCGATATTACTTCTGTGGTAAAAGACATCCTAAAAACCATAACCTCAATGAAGATGCTACCGACCGTGTACACCCACCTCGAAAATTAAAACAAAAATGGTTTTTATTCGAATCTCTCGATACCGCCCGACCTTTATAATGATTTATTCAGTCAAGTGACATTACGTAGCCAATAAATAATATTTTAATTCTTCTTTTGTACTTTTAAATAAGGTCTCAAAATATGCGTGATATAGTCCCGAGGGTCACAGTTTAATTTCGTGAGATTCTTTATAATATCCGTGATCGAAAATCGAGACAATATATGAAGTGATGTTATATCATGATATTTTTGACACTATAATTATTGTATTCGGTAGTGTAATTTACAGGTGTCGATGAAGTTCATTAATTAAATGTTAATTGTGATTTATTTTGTAATTGTAGTAGTCACGTCTCCTTCATGTACTTACTGCTGAACGTGGTGATGTGTCCGATTTTGTTTTTTTTTGTGTTTTGAATTTTAGTGGAAATCTTGCAATCAAGTGTTTGTTACTTTAAATAAAAGTAGCTACTTACAATTTTGTTTATTAAGTGTTTACTTACATTAGACTTTTTTTAGTGCTTTATGTCATCTTACCATTCGAAAGTCGGCCTCTGATATTTTACACTGTTGGACATAGGCCTCCCCTAAGCGACGCCACAACGATAATCCTGTGCATCTCGCATCCACCGCACTCCCGCGACTCTCACTGGGTCATAGGTCGGTGATGACGATGATGAAGTGAATTAAAGGAAATAATAATAATATGTCTTCCCCTAGCGTTATTTTATCAAACTGTCTTATGCCACTCTCACCAGGTCATCAGCCTACCTTGTACGATCCCATCCAGCTCCAAATCTTTCGGTACGCGGTCCCTACCTTGTGGTTCCCTTGATTTGTTCTGCGATTAAATGTGCCCTGCCCAATTGAGTTTGGCAAGAGCAAAATCTGCTACCTTGGTTTTCCTGTGGATGTATTTATTTCTGATTTGAGCCTTATTGCAAGCAACCTCGTTTCAGCGCCTTACTTGTTTCATCACTGACAACACGGATGAGTAACAAAATCATCTCGAGATACTGCTGTCTAGTGTGTCTTACACACGCACAAGCTTCACCAAAATTTTACCTGCGCAGGCCGATTTATACACGGAACACCGTGTAAAAGTGTATCAGTTTTACCAACCACACGCATCTGCATCTTTTTAGACTAGAAGCAATAATGTCAATATGCATTTAAGCGGAAGTTGCAGCTTTATTTTTATTTTGATCCCTTGTTTTCCTATTAATCTTTTCTGTTTTTTCATGCACCAACCATGTTTTTCTCTTCACTACCCTTAGTTGACTGGTAGAGAATGCCTAAGGCATTAAGTCCGCCTTTGTACCTTTGTGTCGCATGAAGTTTTAATCAATAAATAAATAAATAGAAGCCGACCCTAACATAGATTAAGAAAAAGCTGAAAAGATCAAATGGCCCATTTTATTGTATAGACCAGTTTTTACCAGTGACCTACTAGTCTCCCATTACATTACGAAACATAAATCATTTTAAAGGTACCAACATAAAAATTGTACAGCAAGGTGCGACCACTTATTGGAGCGCTAAAAAGTTAATGTTATTGTTATTTATTATTCGTGTTACCGACATTTATCATTTACAAATTGACGCTTTCTCAAATGTAACGAGTAATGCCGACAAAGTGGCCTGATAAGTATTATTGTTGTATTGTAAAATGGATCCGTAGAGGTGTTTTTGTTGTAGAGACCTTCTATTTTGGAATTGTGGCCCAGTTTAGAGACGCAATTAGAAGGTTTTTTTTTTCCGGTGGGAAAATCATCTAATCATCTTTCTCTTTTCTTTCTTTCTTCTTTTTTTGCCTTCGTCCTAGGGCCCAGGGTTTCACTTTCACACTACCCGTGTCCCCAGTAGGCTTCGACCCTGGTGGGCGCTTACGATTTGCTGACATCTTCCTGAGGCGCGCGTGAAATAATACGCGCCGTCGACGACTTGGGCTCGGTCCGGACAGTTAACGGACGGTCGGACGGTGACCTACCCATTGCTCGCTGTTCGCAAGCCAGCACCTACGATGGCCGGTAATTGGGATAGGAATCCCGGCGGCGCTCCACTTAGAAGGTGAGAAAATATTAGTGTACGGCATCAAAAGATGCTGTGTTTTCTTTTTAACTTTGCCCCACTCCGGGAATAAGAACATATAAACTAATCTAGACCCCAACTATCTGTAGGTCTTATAAATGTTAGTTCCATGTGGGAATTGAATCTGTTACACGCAGCGAAGCAGCCAAGCTTGTGTGCTAGCCTCGTTTGTGTCTCACAGCTGGGCAAAGATCATCCCTTTCACCTTGTAGGCCTCTTCATCTCTCTGGGTGTATTACCCACGCTCATTATTAGCAATTTTTTTTTCCGATATCCGCTTCTTGAGTTATGGAGTGCAGGGTTTGAAAATTTCCACGCCTCAACCGCTGAACTATCATCATCATTTGAACCACAAGTGTCGCCACAACGATAGGTCCTGTGCGTCTCGCATCCATCGGATTCCTGCAATTCTCACCAGGTCATCAGTCCTCCTTGTGTGAAGCATTCCAACGCTGTGTTTTCCGCTGTTGTAACTCCTGAACCTGTTAGCCTCATCGACGATCTGTTCTGCGAGCAATGTGCTATGCCTACTGCCACTTTAGTTTTGCGATGATAAAAGAGAATAATATAAAAGAAGTCATTGTAACTCCATTTCTTAAACGGTAACCGAGCCCTAACTCTCACATGCCGTATATCACACCACGATTGCAACGCCCCCTATAGATACGAATGAAAATACTCCGAGCGATATTTACGAGTGCAACAATATCAACCGTGCTAATTTGTAATAATTGTACCAGAAGTGATAACAAATCAGTATAATGGAGACCACTGGAACTGAGGACTTGCTATATTAAGTTTTCAGAAAGTGGTTTCGTTATTATGAAATTAAAAAAACTTTTAAAATACCTGTCAAACATCCCTCCGATATCGGGAACTGGGTCCAAGCTAGGTGAGAGCTGTTTTCAAAAGTATAATAATTTTGGTCTAAGTGCTGTTCGATTTGTTGGCATGTCTCAACCGTTTTTTTTTATTTAACTTTTTATTACTGATAGACTCACATCTGATGGATGGATTATTGTTGTCGACGATAATAAATGATAAATTATATTTATTTTGCATAAAGGTTTAAAAAAACACTTTCACATGTCATTTTTTTTTTCGTCATTTTAAACTAGATGAGACCGGTGTTACCTAGCTGACTACCGTGAGAAGAAACACCGAAACAAACTCAGGGGTCAAAGTCTCTTTTAAAGTCCATATAGTTAATATGTGATGGTCAAATCACATGAGAACCAGGCAGATTTGTCTGAGATGGTCTTTTGAAGAAAGAACCATACAGATTTGAGTGGACCTGTTCAGTCAGTGCAAGCATTTTTCAGTATTCGCAAAGCTCAACTCAGGACTACTAAGGAGCTCAACGACTTGATGAACAATACATTTGGGTAGGCTGCAGAAAATACTCAAATTGCCAAAAATACTTTAAAATAACTCAAAAGGAAAAAAAAAAGCAATCAATATAGTTCTCACGTTCACAATAATAAACGGAAATATATAGTTTACAAAATGTAATATTTAGTAAAGTAAATATTTACAGGTTTTTTAGTTTATATTTATGTGTCACACTTGACTTATGACCCCCAGGTTGTAACTATCAGGAAAAACTGATGCCGACAAGAAATTCTATTCCTTAGCTTTACGCACAATGATGTAGAATCAACTAAGTAGGAAAAAAATATTGTTTTTCCACAACAATTAAAACATTGTATGGCGTAGGTACTATGATAACATTTTCATGTAAAGTTGTAAAAAAAAATAAAAGGCCCGTTTTGACATCTGTCAAAACGAATACTTAAATATGCAAAAAGAATACTTACAATATTTTGCATCACATTATTTAACGCGCTAAAAAATATAGGTCATCAGCATCTTCCTGCCCTTGTCCCATCTTATTTGGGGTCGGCGCAACACGTTTTTTTCTTCCATTCTATCCTGTCAACCGTCATACTATCACTAACTTCCTTTTCTTTCATATCACTGTTCACACGATCCATCCATCTTTTCTTTGGCCTCCCTCTCCCTCTCCACCCATCCACATGTAAACTCATAACTCTTTTAGTAACATGTGTTTCATCTCTCCTCTTTACATGACCATACCAAGACAAACGATTCCCCTTCAACTTTTCAGTCACTGGCGCCACTTTCAAACTTCCTCTAATATATTCATTTCTTACTTTATCCATTCTCGTCACACCACACATCCATCTCAACATTCTCAATGGCGACAGCGACTGTCGCGACCCCGTGCTGGGCACGCCACAATTATGGCGGTAAGTCCCCTCTTTGAGGCGTGGTTGGAAAGACCTCACGGCGTCCTCACATTCCGCATGACGCAGGTCCTCACCGGACACGGTAAGTTCGGGAGGTTCCTGCACCGGATTCGTGCGGAAACGACGCCCGGGTGTCGCCACTGTGTGGCCCACCCGGAGGACACGGTGGAGCACACGGTGGGGGTGTGCCCCGCTTGGGCAGAGCAACGCCGTGACCTCGTAAGGGGGTAAGTCCCCTCTTTGAGGCGTGGTTGGAAAGACCTCACGGCGTCCTCACATTCCGCATGACGCAGGTCCTCACCGGACACGGTAAGTTCGGGAGGTTCCTGCACCGGATTCGTGCGGAAACGACGCCCGGGTGTCGCCACTGTGTGGCCCACCCGGAGGACACGGTGGAGCACACGGTGGAGGTGTGGCCCGCTTGGGCAGAGCAACGCCGTGACCTCGTAAGGGCAATCGGCGGCGGTGATCTCTCGCGCCGGGCCTTGGTTCAGGCCATGCTCCGGAGCGAGGAGGAGTGGCAGGCGGTCGCCTCCTTCTGCGAAGCAGTAATGCTAGCTAAGGAGGCGGCCGATCGCGTGAGGCAACGGCCCTTACGCTCCAACCGCCGCCTGGATTCCGATCCCGATTTCCGGCCACCGTAGGCGCGGGCTTGCAGACGGCGAGCAATGGGTGGCTCGCCGTCTGACCGTCCGGTAACCGTCCGGACCAAGCCCAAGTCGTCGACGGCACGTTTTGTTCCACGCGCGCCTCAAGGAGATGTCAGCAAATCGTAGGGGCCCAGCAGGGTCGAAGCCTACTGGGGCCACGGGTAGTGTGAAAGCGGAACCCGGGGCCCTGGGACGAAGGCAACGAAGGAACAGGAGTGGGTTTTTAGTCAGTAAGAGTCTGACACTATCTCTCGCTCCGCCCAAGAGCGGGGATGTCATTAGGATGATTTTCCCACCCAATAAAAAAAAAAAAAAAAAAAAAAAAAAAAAAATCTCCGCTACATGCAATCTTTTTTCATGCGTCTTTTTCACAGCCCAACATTCTGATCCATAAAAAATATAGGTATTTTTTTAAATACTTTATGTAATTTATTATTATTTTATTGTTTCTTTCAGTTTTGTTCCAATCTACAAAGCCTCGAGCACAGACGCAGGGTAGCCAGCCTATCGGTACTTTACAGGTTGCGTTTTGGAGAGTGTGCGCGGGAATTGCATGACTTGATTCCGCCGTCTCCTTTCTACCATCGGACAACCCGACGAACGGCGAGTACCCTTACGTTGTTGAAACTTCAATGGCCCGGACTAAGCGTTTCGCTTCGTCGTTTATACCACGTACTTCGAAGGACTGGAACAATTTGCCTGCTGCGGTCTTCCCGTCCAACTATAATTTAGGTGTCTTCAAGGCTATAATGAATAGGCTCTTAATAAACTAGTGTGACTGATTGCATGATCAATGATTGCATCATTGCTTACCATCAGGTGGGATCGCAGTCAAGCACTAGTTTATCATCATCATCTTCCTGCCCTTATCCCGTGTTATTTGGGGTCGGCGCAACACGTTTATATCAATAAGAAAAGTTACATTCTATGATATTTCTCAATTGGTAAAACGGCCTTTTTATTTGTTAACAAGTTTATGTTCTGCAAAGATAATCTCCTTCTATCCTCACTCTTTTCCAGTGGATTCCCTTTTAAGTCCTCAGTTTTAAGAGTCTAACCTACATGCTTACATACATCTTTATCGGTACTTTCGTGGAAGGAGTTAAATCGTGTCAAAATACAGATTACTAGGAATCGACAATCGTACATCTTCACTCGCCGAGTTCCAAGTTATGTGTCAGTTTTTTATTTATTTAGAATGTACTGATTATATTTTTTTTTTTTTTTTTATTGGGTGGGAAAATCATCCTAATGACATCCCCGCTCTTGGGCGGAGCGGGAGATAGTGTCAGACTCTTACTGACTAAAAACCCACTCCTGTTCCTTCGTTGCCTTCGTCCCAGGGCCCCGGGTTCCGCTTTCACACTACCCGTGGCCCCAGTAGGCTTCGACCCTGCTGGGCCCCTACGATTTGCTGACATCTCCTTGAGGCGCGCGTGGAACAATACGCGCCGTCGACGACTTGGGCTCGGTCCGGACGGTTACCGGACGGTCAGACGGCGAGCCACCCATTGCTCGCCGTCTGCAAGCCCGCGCCTACGGTGGCCGGAAATCGGGATCGGAATCCCGGCGGCGGTTGGAGCGTAAGGACCGTTGCCTCACGCGATCGGCCGCCTCCTTAGCTAGCATTACTGCTTCGCAGAGGGAGGCGACCGCCTGCCACTCCTCCTCGCTCCGGAGCATGGCCTGAACCAAGGCCCGGCGCGAGAGATCGCCGCCGCCGATTGCCCCCACGAGGACACAGCGTTGCTCTGCCCAAGCTGGGCACACCTCCACCGTGTGCTCTACCGTGTCCTCCGGGTGGGCCACACAGTGGCGACACCCGGGCGTCGTTTCCGCACGAATCCGGTGCAGGAACCTCCCGAACTTACCGTGTCCGGTGAGGACCTGCGTCATGCGGAATGTGAGGACGCCGTGAGGTCTTTCCAACCACGCCTCAAAGAGGGGACTTACCGCCATTATTGTGGCGTGCCCAATGTACTGATTATATTGCATATTTGCGGTTTTGGCTAAAATTATGATGCTAAACATGCCAGACTAGTTTATGATAAATGATATTTATTTTGTAAGCAGGTTTAAAAAAACACTTTTACACGTCAATTTTTTTTGTTATTTTAAACTAGATGAGGCCGGTATGTTCTCGTTATGTTAGATTTTATTCCAAGGGAACTTAACTTAGTATAAAGTATTCTATGGTCAGGGCATGGTGTAGCCGTGTGTTAATTTTCATCCTATTTAGACAATATATTTCGATTTTTTTTTTTTGGTTGTTTAATAATGTTCCTATAGACTAGTAATAAGAGTGTTTTAATTTATTGTCGTATTGTTGGCGCCACGTTGTATAGAATTATACTGATATAAATCACATAATTCTTTATTTGGCCAGGCCAGATTTATACTTCGTATTCATCTTCCTGCCCTTGTCCCATCTTATTTGGGGTCGGCGCAACACGTTTTTTTCTTCCATTCTATCCTGTCAAAAGTCATACTATCACTAACTTCCTTTTCTTTAATATCACTGTTCACACAATCCATCCATCTTTTCTTTGGCCTCCCTCTCCCTCTCCACCCATCCACATGTAAACTCATAACTCTTTTAGTAACATGTCTTTCATCTCTCCTCTTTACATGACCATACCAAGACAAACGATTCCCCTTCAACTTTTCAGTCACTGGCGCCACTTCGTAGGTTTTCAAAAATTCCCCGAAAACCATATTCAGAATGTTATTAGTGGCTAAAATTCCCATTAATCATACTTACTCCCGAAAAGGACAGTAAATTCGACCACCAATCACCTAAAGACTTCTTAAACTGTAAAAAATTGACGCAAGCAATAAAATTTTAAACGCTTGATCTTGTTGAAAACGATTCCCAGAAACAATTTGTGGTTCAATGCGGTAGACATTAACTGTAGTTCAATGGTAACTCTAGATGAATTATTTTTCATTGTTATTTTTCATATAATAATATGTCGTGGTCAGATCATAGAAATTGGTCACTTCATGATATGGCCAACTAAAACTTGCCATGTCGTTAAACGTTAACATCTGATGATATGTCGATCCTCGTTTGGCTATATCATTGATATAGGATTTTTATGATAATGAAAAGTCTAAAGAAAGTAGGCCAAATGAACCTATATAGAACCTAAGATATTTGCACGCAATGAGAAATGGCAGACATGGTCCTGAGCCACTTATATTTCAAATCTTATCTTGCATGCATGTATGTATTATTTTAATTCAAAAGTCTTCATTCCTGAATAACAAAGAATAAATTGGATTGAGTTAATTTTTTAAGCCAAATGTTTGACACTCTGCAAAATGAGTGCAGGTCAGCTAGTCTACACTAATATTATAAAGAGGTAAAGTTTGTTTTTTTTTTGGTTTCTAGGAGCCTGAAGTCCTGGAGTCTGGATGTACAGGTACGATTGTAAATTTTTTTTTACCGATAGAAAGCTGCTTTATTCTTGATTGACATATATGCTATATTTTATATACGTGGGCCAAACCGTGGGTAAATGCTAGTTTAATATAAGTAGGTGAAAATATGAAGTTTCGAACTCTGTAGGTAATTTTTCTTATTTATTTTTTTACTCTTTTGGACACATCATCATCTGTTTGGCCTTTTACATTGATGTTGTGGCGTTTTGTCTTACCGGACTGGTGATTAGAGTACTCTAAAGCATGGCTAGCTTCTGTCTACTTTTTATTGTCCCAAGAAAACTTCATACTAGGATGAAAAAATACTCAGAATAGAAAAAATAAGTTAGTCATAATTTTGTGTGTGTTCCCTTCCTATTCTCGGTAAGCATGCTCCATCATCATCAGGCATCAGCCCCCCTAGCGAAGTTACGACCATTTCGTTTTGATTCTCTTACGTCGAACTCCTCGAATAGGCCACGCCTTCAATTCCTTTGTACTGACCACGTGACTGAGCGTTGAGATGAAGTCAGAACAAAGAAATCGGAGGCGTGGCCTACTAGAGGTGTTCGACGCTAGAGAATCGAAACGAAACAGTCGTAACTTGGCTGGGAGCAGGTGAGATTGTGGTCAAATGCGATTCTAATAACAAAAAAAAACCTTCAAATGTTCCAAATGTTTTGTCATACGAATCCACAATTCGTTTAATGGTTGAGACACACTTTCGCATTACCTAATGAAATATGGATGAATATTTGTAATTTTTCATCTCATAAGTAACGTTAAGCAAGACATTATACATCATGTCACACCACATATCATACAAACGGACACTGCTTGCCTCTCAAAAATAATAAATAATATTGATAACCTCGCAAATTGTATTTACGAGCGGACCAAAACGTTCGTAATTGAATTTTCAGAAATACCCACAAATTATTGGTGGAGTAATACCATTGAGGTTACTACTGAGAAGTCGGGATGTTGTTTTTGTACCTACGCTTTTTGAGGAGAAATTTGAGAGATCTGTTTGTTTTATAAACACACTAGCTTCAGTCGTGACTTTACCTGCGTGACAGTATAAAATTATCCCAAGATAATACTTTAGGCATGCCATAGTTACGGCGGTAAGCCCCTCTTTGAAAAATGGTTGGAAAAAGGATACGTGTATTTTGACACTCTCAATAGAATCAAAACTCATAGGGTACTTGTCTTAGACCTATAATCCTGCTGTTTGACATGACGGAAGGTCTCATAGCACAAGTAGTTACGTTAAGTCACAAAAAAAAGTGCTATTCGGAAAAATCTTCGTAACTCAATTCGCGAATTGAACTCTTTTCGTCATAGGTAAGTTTGTTCGGAACGCTCAGGGCACAAGTCCGACTCGCACTTGTCCAGTTTTTTAGTTTAAGAATTTCAATATATAAATTATTACTATACAGGTGTATAATAAAGTATGTATAAAAATAATTTTATAAATTGTTACTATTGTATATACTGTCTGACTCTGCGGCGGGGTTCCTTCAGGAATCGGGACTTGATTACAATGAAATGCTTTAAAAACTTTATACTTCTATTATACTTTTCTTCAATAATTCAAAATATGTACATCGCGCCACAATAGTTACGTAAGAACTGAAAAAACTAGACATTTCTTTGTTCTACTCAATTTTTAAACCTATTCTAGAACAACAAAATCCTTACGAGTATATTTTACAAGCCAGTTCTTTGCGATCTCCTTTCGATATCACAATACCTACCCAAAAAATATGTAATCATAAACATTAACCCTCACCAAATTTTAAGTTACCAGTCCTAAAATGCATAGCGACTATATATGTCACGACTGCCTAGCTCCTAGTTGTAAACTACATAATCCAATTAGCAATTCACGGTAGCTCGCAGCTCCGGCAGTGTATAATAAAGTCATAAGCAACACCGGTAGCTGGTAGGGCGCTGCATTAATCACAGATTACTGCGAGCTTAGATGCACTATCTCTTTGTCCTGAACTCCCAGGGAGGGGCAAAGAGTATGGGAGGAGGTTTGGGAGGAGATTTGTGCCTTCTTGTGTATGGTTTCATGAAGGTTGGATTTTGTATTATTGTATTATTTAGGTTAAATCTCATAATTTTGAATTAGATGCCTATTTGAATTTGATTTCGGTAGAGGTTAGATTCAGTAAATATTTAATAATCATCTTCCTGACTTTGTCTTATATTACATCGGCGCAAAACAATTTTCTTTCATTATATTCTGTCAGCAACCACGCTATCACTGACTGCCTTTTCTTTCATACCACTCCTCACACAATCCATCCATCTTTTCTTTGGCCTCCCTTTCAATCTCCATCCATTTACATAAATGTGCATATTTTAGGACCATACCTTTTATCCCTCCTCTTCACAAGATCATACCAAAATAAACGATAAATAATCTGTAAATATTAAATGAAATCCCAGCACAAATATTCGAAGAGTTTGGTTGAGGTTTTTTTATTAAAACGCCCATATTTCGACAGGAGATCCACACATTTTCTAGGAGAGAAAAAGGGGAATCCACTACACCACTAACACACTAGGCCCAGTGCGAATTAGTGAATGTCATGTCTTCGATTTTTTAGTTTTTGAACACGACACACGCACATTCATTGTGCGTACAGCTAAAGAGTGAAATTCCTTGCCGGAATCTGTGTTTCCTGATAGCTACAACCCGGAAATCTTTAAGTCAAGACTGAATAGGTTACTTCTAGGTAAGCGCGTTCGATCGTCGACCGCGTCGTCGCTTTCCATCAGGTAAGATGGCGGTCAAGCGCGAACCTATCAAGAATAATAAAAAAAAAACGTCGTTTTCGTTCACCCTTTGAGAGTAATAGTGCAAAATTGAGTTTTACACCTAATAAAACGCAGGCCAATGGCTCATTACCACTGGCCCGGCAATGCCTGCACTGGCATTACACTGCTAGCTGCAGTTATTCTACTTTTACGCTGACTATAGCTTGTTAAACTCCAGTATAATAGAAAATAAGCCATGAATCGAGCATAAATCCAACCTCTGAGCTATTACTAAAAAAATCCAAATGGAAAACTGCCATATTTTTTTAACTAATCCAGAATACAGACGCTTATGACCAATCACAGTAGCGAGTTAACAATTTACATTATGTTTATTTTGAATAGTGGTGATACTTGAAATCATCTGTTATAATGCAGTAAAAGTCTGTCATAACCTGCAAACGAAATTGCATTCGAATATTTCACAAAACTTGTTACAGGAAATAAGTGTTTTTTTTAAACCCTTAAAAGTTTTTCAGAAAAATTGTCGTCATTCAGAATCTCGATTAGATGTGCAATTGATGTACTTTTTATATTTTTTATCTATGAGTACATTATGGAGGGCCAAAGTTACTAGTAAAATAGCAGATTTTCATAGGTCTTTAGTTTACCACAAATTTATGTTTTGATTTCTATAGTTATTATATAGTAGATAATATCCACACGATAGCTGTGTACCCAAAATATCTAGAGAAAGATGTGTATTAACATCATAATCGCGTAAGAGCGGTTGTATGAAAATGTACCACGAAAAGGACTAAGCAACATGTTCAAACTGTCGCATCTACAAACTATACAAAAAAAATAATCTTTGTCCATTATTACGCTAAATAATATATGAGACGATTTATCTTAACCGAATAAGTAGTTGGTAATATTTTATACTGTGTATTGTGTCGCTAAATGTATGACTTCCGGTCAGCGGCGGCGAACTCAGTCATGAGGCTTATCTTGAGATGAGATATTACTATTGTTATCTCAGCTTTACTGTGGGAATATTTAGAATGCTCTGGAATGGGGATTTGTATCGTGAGGAGTGAAATATGTCGGTTCATCTTTGAATGGGTCACCTCAATTCTTGTGTGGCGGTCTGGTATCTCTTGCTGTATTCATTATTATCGTTTCACATTCAAAACGTTCACTGTTGGACATAGGCTTCCCCCTAAGTGTTAGCACAATGACCGGCCCTGCGCGTCTCGTTTCCATCAGATTCCCGCGACCCCAGGACATCAGTTCAACTTGTTGGAGGCCTGCGTCTTCCGGTTCACGCTCGCTGCTCCAGAACCTTTCGTCCCCATCGACCATCTGTTCTGCGAACTACATGCTCTGTCCACTTTTTTTTTTTAGGTGGGAAAATCATCTAATGACAAATCCCGCTCTTGGGCGGAGCGGGAGATAGTGTTAGACTTTTACTGACTAAAAACCTACTTCTGTTCCTTCTTTGCCTTCATCCTGGGGCCCCGGGCATCGCTTTCACACTACCCGTGGCCCCAGTAGGCTTCGACCCTGCTGGGCCCCTACAGTTGCTGACATCGCCTTGAGGCGCGCATGGAACAATACGCGCCGTCGACGACTTGGGCTCAGTCCGGACGGTTACCGGACGGTCGGACGGCGAGCCAATGCCCTGCCCACTGCCTCTTAAGTTTGACGATTTTTTCCATTTCAAAAACTTCTTTTGTTCATGAACAGAGGTGCAAATAAAATATAGTTAATTAACTGCATCTGAATAGACTAGAAGGCGACGTTAATGAAACTATTCTTTGATTTACTCTTGACAGAGCGGAATTTAAGATTTTTGATTTTTCGTAAACTAAATTAATTGGTGCTATCCTATTTAAACCATGGGGTTACGGGATAGTCCAAGATCATTTGGGTGCTTGGTTTTTAATCATATTGAGTAAATTTTATGTTAAAAAAATACAATAATAACTACAACAGACGATCTTCATATGCTCTACCTTGTGCATTGTAAGTCTGTCTAATTACACGCCCAGCCTTTTCCAATAATGTTGGGGTCGGTTGTCGAATAACCGGCTACAATAGGGGGCGAGTGAACCGTGCCCATATCAGTATGGTCTATCGCAATCCCCAGGATGTTGCTACAGATTCGGAATTCTATGATGGATACCAAAATACTGATAACTTCATACAAAATGAAGTAGAATCATCACAGAATTGATTGGCTGGATCTGTTTTTTCACAATAACTTTGCTTATTTATATGTATGTATCTAAGTATGTATTTATTATTTCACTTTTTTTTCTGTTGGTATTATTATGTTGCACCTGCCATATTATGTTTCTGCACTACCCTAAGGTCGACTGGTAGATAATGCCTAAGCTCCTTTTGATGCCATGATGGAGGACCAATTTTTCG
The DNA here is from genome assembly GCA_949316375.1 of Mythimna vitellina. NCBI lineage: Eukaryota > Metazoa > Arthropoda > Insecta > Lepidoptera > Noctuidae > Mythimna > Mythimna vitellina. The sequence goes on along the minus strand of OX438701.1, from coordinate 21,814,744 downwards.
AAGCCCAGTGATTTTTTATTCTCCTACTTATTTTTTACTAGCTTCTATCAGCGGCTTCGCTTGCATAAAAGTAGAAAGTCATCCTTGGGGCACATCATCGTCATCACCATTTAGCCGAAAGACATCCATTACTAGACATAGGCCTACCCTAAGGGCTATATGTCATCGGAACACCATGGCGGTGCGACCAGTCGCCGCTACCAACAAAATGTATACAGCTCTATAGACAGTTTTTATTATACCCTCATCAGGTCATCAGTCCACCTTGTAGGAGGCCTTCCAACGCAACACACTCTCGAGGAAAAAACCTGTGTGCTATTCTAGAACATTATCTATCCGTGTGCAAAATATCATTTGGATCCATTCAAGGAGCGTCAAGGAGTAGGTAGCTAACATGCATATATATAAACCTATACATTTATTAGTATGAAATGTGATATGAATAGTATAATATTAACTAATCGTATATACTTGGCTAGATTCTACCTGCGGCTTCACCTGCGTGAAAATAGATTACTCCATATAAACTTAGGACCCCCGTTTCATCCCCTTAGGGTATGAATTTTGAAAAATCTTCTCTTAGTGCTTGCCTACGTCATAAAAGAAATCCTTATACAAAATTTTACGCTCCAAAGCCCTGTAGTTTCGGCTATGCGTTGATATGTCAGTTAGTCAGTTTCTCCTTTCATATATATAGATTACTAGCTTCTCCCAGCGGCTTCACCCGCGTAAAAGTAGGCTTCTCCAAACAAACTTTAGACCCCTGTTTCATCCCCTTAGAGGGTGAACTTTAAAAAAAATCCTCTCTTAATGCTCGCCTAGGTAAAAAAAGGAAGCTTTGTTCAAAATTTTACGCTCCTAGTCTTAGTAGTTTAGGCTGTGTGATTACTAACTTTTGCCCGCAGCTTCGCCCGCATACATTAAATATGCAGCATACATAATATAAGCAACTTCGTATCGATGAAAAAAAAAATCGCATTCAGACGAAATAAAAAAAAAACCAACTTTGCCTCTTTATAATATTAGTTCAGGTATGTATTTTAATAATCTATATTTATCTAAAAGTAAAAATCTGATCCAAATGATCTATTTTTCCCTAACTCACTATCGACGCCATGATGCACCGTATTTAATTACTGGTTCCCTGACAGTACCACAACAACTTGTATATCAAATCTAACTGGAATTGAACCAATAATTAACTATGATCTAATTAATAACCATAAGGCTATGATTAGAATCAATGTGAACGTTCTCACGTTTAAGAATTTAATTGTTATGATTAATCTACATTGTGACAGGTAGACTGTTTTGTGAGATATGAACAAGGCTGGCCACGGGAAGAGCAAGATAGTTCATAGCTATTTACTATGCTATATTAAATGGTGCATTCTTTTTTATGATGATTCAAGATTCAAAGATTCAAGATTCAACAATTCAAGATTCAAAGATTCAAGATTCAAAGATTCAAAGATTCAAGATTCAAAGATTCAAGATTCAAACATTCAAGATTCAAAGATTCAAAGATTTAAAGATTCAAAGATTCAAGATTCAAGATTCAAAGATTCAAGATTCAAAGATTCAAGATTCAAACATTCAAGATTCAAACATTCAAGATTCAAACATTCAAGATTCAAGATTCAAAGATTCAAGATTCAAGATTCAAAGATTCAAGATTCAAAGATTCAAGATTCAAAGATTCAAGATTCAAAGATTCAAGATTCAAAGATTCAAAGATTCAAAGATTCAAAGATTCAAAGATTCAAAGATTCAAAGATTCAAAGATTCAAAGATTCAAAGATTCAAAGATTCAAAGATTCAAAGATTCAAAGATTCAAAGATTCAAAGATTCAAAGATTCAAAGATTCAAAGATTCAAAGATTCAAAGATTCAAAGATTCAAAGATTCAAAGATTCAAAGATTCAAAGATTCAAAGATTCAAAGATTCAAAGATTCAAAGATTCAAAGATTCAAAGATTCAAAGATTCAAAGATTCAAAGATTCAAAGATTCAAAGATTCAAAGATTCAAAGATTCAAAGATTCAAAGATTCAAAGATTCAAAGATTCAAAGATTCAAAGATTCAAAGATTCAAAGATTCAAAGATTCAAAGATTCAAAGATTCAAAGATTCAAAGATTCAAAGATTCAAAGATTCAAAGATTCAAAGATTCAAAGATTCAAAGATTCAAAGATTCAAAGATTCAAAGATTCAAAGATTCAAAGATTCAAAGATTCAAAGATTCAAAGATTCAAAGATTCAAAGATTCAAAGATTCAAAGATTCAAAGATTCAAAGATTCAAAGATTCAAAGATTCAAAGATTCAAAGATTCAAAGATTCAAAGATTCAAAGATTCAAAGATTCAAAGATTCAAAGATTCAAAGATTCAAAGATTCAAAGATTCAAAGATTCAAAGATTCAAAGATTCAAAGATTCAAAGATTCAAAGATTCAAAGATTCAAAGATTCAAAGATTCAAAGATTCAAAGATTCAAAGATTCAAAGATTCAAAGATTCAAAGATTCAAAGATTCAAAGATTCAAAGATTCAAAGATTCAAAGATTCAAAGATTCAAAGATTCAAAGATTCAAAGATTCAAGATTCAAAGATTCAAAGATTAAAGTTTCAAAGATTCAAGATTCAAAGATTCAAGATTCAAAGATTCAAGATTCAAAGATTCAAGATTCAAGATTCAAAGATTCAAGATTCAAAGATTCAAGATTCAAAGATTCAAGATTCAAAGATTCAAGATTCAAAGATTCAAGATTCAAAGATTCAAGATTCAAAGATTCAAGATTCAAGACTCAAAGCATTTTATTTCAAATAAAACCAGGCACTTTTGAAATGTCAAAAATTCAGCCGGTCAGAAAAATGATGCTAATTGCACATTCCAAAGCGTAGATCTATATGGAAAAAAATATGCGAAAAATTCCATGGACACTCTTTTCAATCATGTTATGTATTAATCTCTGTTACATGTTTCTTTTCGCTACTATTATATGACAATAATGTAAATAAAGTGAAAATAAAAACTAAATATAACCACTGGCAGCTAAGAGACGACCAGTCTCAACTGACAGCACCCGTTCACGGACATAACGCGAATATTAGCACCACTCAGTTCAACCTCAACGATGAGGAATCATCCAATAACATCTCCCACTCTGGTTCGAGTGAGGATTACCATCAATGTTCTTTCAGTGGCCCTTTTGTGTTCCTGGGTCACGGTGACTTTTTTTGTACAATACCGCAGCCCAAATGGTGCATCCTCGGGGCCCTGGAACGAGGAATGAAGGAACAGGAGTGGGTTTTAGTTATCAAAAGCCTGTTACTCCCTCTCGCTCCGCCCAAGAGCGAGAGAAGTCATTGGACGATTTTGCACCTAAAAAAAAATGGAGCAACCGGTTTATTTCGGTTTATTTTGGTCCTTTTATCCAGTTTTTGGGAAATATTGTAGGGATAGATCACACAAAACCACACAAAACATTTTTTTATAGCTAAATAATATTTTTATATATCTTTATACAAATGTATGCCAGGGGCCAATTCGCAAAGACCTCATTTGATACAATATTAAAAATGAATTATAAATAATGAATATCTAAAATAATTTATTTAAAAATTATATGAAATAATAAATATAATTTGTAACGAAACGTGGTACTAATTGTAATTATTATTAATATAACTTTTTTTTCAGTGTTTAATTATCGGCGGCGACGTCAAAATTGGCTCAAGCCAAAATTTATTTGATAATCCCAGGCTACCGTCCTCTTTTTCAAACCCCTTTTTTATTAGAAAATATAGATTTAGAATTTACTAACAAAATTTTATAAAATTTACAGATCGAAATATGGAAAGTTCCAGTCAGAAAGTTCATAGCAAGTATCGCACCATAACTTGTTGCTCAGAGAATACCGTAAGGAGTTTTTATTAAGTCCACAGAGGCCCAAAACACTATTCATTGCAAATATTTAGTTCAGTGTCAACGCCTCTCAATCAATATCTTTGAACTGACTTTCACCATTAAACCATATTCAGGATTTTACAGTTATTTCATAACGAAACTTACAATGAAAAATGTCTACCATTTTTCTCAACGCACCGTAATTAAGCGAATGCACTGTACGAACATGTGATTAATACAAAACATATAGATAAACAATACTCTATATTCCTGGGCGGTGCACTTCAAATAAATCAAACTGTGTGCGTAGGTGGCCAGCGCAGGCGCAACCCGCAATTACCAATTAACCTCGCGTTATATTAATGTTCGAAATTCAAAATTCAAATTCATTCGATCATACCCCGTCGAACGAGACACAAGTCTAAAATGGTGGCGTGAAATCGGTGTGCCATTTTTTTCGTAGCATTAATTTCTGATTGGTATGGTCGTGTACAAAAGTTCCAATAACGAAAATTTACGTAATAAAACACAAAGTTGATCGAACGATACTTTTTATTAAAATCGTTAATTTTTCAAAATAAAATCTCAGACCTAAAAATAAATTTACACTTCTGAATACACCTTACTACGTATTATAATATTTTCTAAAACGATATCCCTATATTACATTTAGGCTCAATTTCCACGTTATCTAATATAACTAGACATACATTATGGTTTAATAATTCAGGTCTTATATTTCTGTGTATCTAAGGGCATGTTTCCACAAGCTAGAATTCTTGATAAACATCTAATACTGTAAGATAGAAATTTGATAGTGAGTACAGTAATGTGAGTCGTATCGCGATTGTAATTTGCGATTTGACAAGAGCAAACGCTCGCTTACAGCAATATTTATTAATGGTTACAGATTATAAATATATCATAAAATATTTTTTATACGGAAATATTAAACATAACAATGAGCATATTAATTATACCTAGATATTTTTATTATTAAGATAGGATTATAAATAAGTATATTTTGTTTTTTATAATAAAGAGGCCGTCGAAAACTGTTTTTTTTATTAAAAATACTAAAAAAATGTGGAGACTTACTAAAAAAATATTAACGTTTTCTGATAAATATATTTTCCAAAATGTTCAAATATGTTTTACCAAAATTTTTACAATCGCCTAAATTGGTGGGATATGCACATCTTTTTTCTATTTTTATTCTAATATAGATTTAGCACCATAACACTAAGGAGTATTAAAATCAACAACAATCATTGAACTTATAATTATGTATTCTTATTAAATGCAAATTAAAAACTAATTTATTAGGAGTCATGCATTTGTGCCATGTTAAATAATAATAATAATTCTCTGGTTTATCACACTTTATACTATCTTGTATACTACACTAACATTATATTTTCAAAGTAAAACTATAATTAAATACTTTGAATATTTACAAAAATCTACCTATTTCTATTAGAAACACATGCGTTCTATAGGTACTACAATATTAAATATTTTACAAAATAAAAAATATTTATTAATTTATGACATTGTCAACATAAAAAACAGATCAAAATAACAGTTAATTTTACTTTGCAGATAATTTTGGCTTTGATATCGAAGAATTGCAGCAAATTGATATAATAACACTGCAATAACACTGAACGCTGCAGTGTGTGTATCCATGCGTGCCAAATAGTATATTTTTCTCTCTTTCAATACATTCGGATAAATACAAATGTGTATAACAGGTATAGCATAGCATAGTCGGCCTTATAAAGTTCCCACTGCTGGGACTTAGGCCTCCTCTCTGGGAGAGGGAATGGGCCATAATCCACCACGCGGGCCCAGTGCGGGTTGGTGGATGTCACATGCCTTTGAATTTTTAGTTCTAGGACATGCCGGTTTCCTCACGATGTTTTCCTTCACCGTTTTGAGAGCAGTGGTGATGAAATAAATTACACAAAGTAATGCGCCTGGCTGGGTTTTAACCCGCGACTTGCAACTCGTAACAGGTATTCTGCACATTATTATGCAGAGGATATTTTTTTAATAATCTAACGCACTGCAGACGTTCGAGTTCAAAACACTATACTGCCCACTATCTCTATAACTAGGATAGCTGATGTGGCTCATAAGGCTGCCCAACTTAAGTAGGACTGGGCAGAATATGATGGGTAACCAGGAAGGAGATGACGAAACGAACTAGATCGGTTTCCTCAGAACTAGAAAAGGCTAAAACAAAAAGCCTCTGCTATATTGAAATGAAAACAGGTAGAAATAACATGCCTAAACTATATTTTTATTGACAATATATACAGACAATTTGATAATCATTGTTTTAACTCAGCTGCTAAATAAATAATAAGTAATTATGAAATATAAATTTTCTACACTTATTTTCAACAGTACAGAATATTTAGGCCTAGCACTGATATAATAACACATTGACTATTTTATTGTTTGTTTTCTTTTAATATAAGTATTTGAATAATGCTGATAGATTGCTACTTTATTATAATTTATTAAAAAAATGGATACATAATATTTTTTATGTTATTTCGGATTCTTTTAAAATAAACAATATTTTTATTGTATTACCATCAATTTCTATACTTTCCCTGTTATAAATATACATATTTCGTTTTCAAAACGATCGCAATGTTTATATATTATTGTTACTAAATAGTATAATTTCTTTTATTTTATTTCTATTTCTTTTTCGAAACATTATAATCTTTACTTATTCTTTACCACTCTTTAACACTTCTTTAGATCTAATCACTCAAGCTTGATGTAATATTTTCCTGAGCATTCTTTTGACCCTGATTTTCGATGCTCTCTTTCTCCCAATTTATCGTTCCATCCTCTTCTTTGACTTTCTTATTTTGACCCTCTCTTTTCCCAGTGACGTTTCTAGGTTTTCAAACTGCCATGAGGTCACCAAGGTCTAAGGCCAACTGACTTTGCTTAAATTCCTCCACCAACGTTGGGTGTTTTCACAAAATATGTTATTAATGTGCCCTTGCCTTTGACGTAGGTGGGACCACGACACTCGCAAGTGTAGCCTGCGCTCATCAGTACCCTGGAAATTGAAATATTCATTAGCAGGTTGTTTTACTGGACTTTTGTACACTTACAGAAGTTAATCACTTTGTACAAATGAGTTTCACAAAGTACTGAGGTCATGGCAGGTTATGCCCGTATCAAGCGTGTTATGGTTTAAGGAATGGATATTCATCAGCAGATCTCAGTATGGATCATTCATGATAAAAGTATATAAATAAATCGTTTTGAATCTTTCGAGCCCTGTCATCATCACAAGTACTTATTTATTATGGTGATGTACAGTCAGGGGTCAAAAGTGCAGTTCCACCCTACCAATGCTAAAATGTCTAAAATTTCTTTGTAGAAGAGGGTCAATGGTTCATGACTGATTTAATTGGTAGCATAGAATCTAAAGTATTGAATAAACTAGTTGTGGACTATTGAACTTCTATAACAAAGAAATTTCAGACACTTTAGTATTGCTGGTGTGCAACTGCACTTTTGATTCCTGACTGTACAATAAAGAGTTATTTTAACTAAGCAGAATTTTAAAAGTCTCGAAAAAATTTGAATACAATTTATCATATAAGTATACCACACCTACTAGGTACAGTCTTGTCTTTTTTATTAACCCAAAGGTTGACTGGCAAAGAATGAATGCCTTGTTGCATTAAGTCCGCTTTAAGAGGACCCTCTTAAATGTCTCTTTTTCACTTGCCTATCGTCAACATTGTGCATGGTTTAAAAGCTTGTTACTTCATCTAACGCAATTCAACGAGATGTTTGACGAAAAGGCAAGACGAAAAAAGAAATATAACGCCTGAAAACTCTGTTAGCATTCGGTAATTCTGTGATTTACTCGAATATTTTACAAAGCTTGTTTCAGGAAATACGTATTTTTTTTAAACTCTTAAATATTTTTATACTTTTTGACTTTATTAATTTTTGAGTAAATTATAAATGTCAAAATTAATGCAAAATAGCAGATTTTCAGAGGTCTTTACTGAATTAGTTTTACACAAATTTATAAATTAATTTCAATAGAAGCCTAGATGATATCCACAAGATACTGTGTTTCCAAAATATCTAATGAAAAATGTGTAATAACATCATAATTGCGTAAGAGCGGTTGTATGAGAAAAATAGTGAAAATGTATGTCTAGTTGCATTACTGTAAAGTGACTGTAAAGTGTGTGTCAAAAAAAATAAAATAAAAGTAACAGTGTACTAACTTAGCAGTATCCTCGGTGACCTGTATCCTGCCCATGATTCCGGTGGAGTCCATTCTAGAGGCCACGTTAACGGTGTTGCCCCAGATGTCGTATTGAGGCTTCTGAGCACCCACCACGCCTGCTATCACGGGACCATGGTTTAGTCCTGGAAGATTCAATTGTTATGTTTATATCTATTAAAATCAATTTATTTTTGTTTTCTATCTCCGTAACATTAAATCGATCGACAAAAATGATATATTTTTTTAATCAATATAAACTAGTGCTTGACTGCGATCCCACCTGAAGATAAGCAGTGATGCAATCTTTGATGGTGAGGTGTTCTAGTTTATTAAGAGCCTATTCACTCTAGCCTTGAAAACACTTAAATTATAATCGGACGGGAAGACCGAGAGACAAATTGTTCCAGTCCTTTGATGTTGTGCGGATTAATCCTAAATTCGTTTAGCACTATTATGTCAATTCGATAATATAATAAAAGAGTAAAATTTAAAAATGCGCCATCTATGCGTTGTCTCCGTATTTACCAAATCAGAATTTGAACGCTACGTGGAAACACTAGTGCCATCTTTTGCTAACCGAATGAAACGGGAACAAACTCAGGAAAGCTCTCGCCTTTTTAGTTCGAAATGATGATGTCAGCGCTTTTGTGCTTCTTGTATGTTCCTCATAAGTACTTTTATTAATTTTAATGTAAAATAGTACACCACAGAACACAAATACATAATTACACTATCGGACATAGCCAGCAACATGTCTGCTACAGCAATGTCCGATTTAAGGGCAATCAAATCTGCCGGCAATCATCGCCAGAACTGTATTGGAGCTACCCCGCACCGAGGACGCATACCGCTTACGTAGGTAAAAAAAAACACTTGCACTTTAATGAAAAAGCTTATAATAGAAGGCTGAATAAATAATAGATATATTTAAGCTTTTAATTTGCCAAAATATGTTAACAGAGGTCGCTCGATCTGCATTGAAAATTAAACTTTTTGTGATAAAATAATATGTCAATCGTCTTTAGTAATGTTCTTATTCGACTTCAAAAAAGGGGAAGTTTATATTCGGTTCTATGTATTTTTACTAACACTATAACTATATGTGTGTGTGTATATACACTGTATCGTATGTTTGTTTCTCTTTAATGATTCCACAATGGTCCATCATGGACAGAGTGCAGAAATCAAAATAAAATAGAAAGATACAGCTGTACGGATATGAATCAAATTTGGTACACGGGTACATACCCTGTAATAGCACTGTATATTTATGATTTCGAGAATATACCTATTCCTTAGGGACGCTTTGCGGGTGAAGCTGCGGGCAAAAGCTAGTAAATAAACATGCATTGATAATAAATAAGTACATTACCTATCCTAAGTTTGAATCTCTGAAAGGATTCCCTGTTGATCTGGTCCAATATCGTCATCAATGCGATCGCGAACTCCACTAGGATAGCTACAGTATGCTCCTCTTTGCTTGTTGCGTCCTGAAAATGAAAGTGACAATAAATTTTAAGGAATAAATATTGAATTCGGAATGCATGATTCCTAATTTCTTATCTGCAATTTCTGAATTAATAATTTTAAGTTGAGCATTTGACAAACTATATTTTAAAAACTGAAAATTTGATAAACTTTGGTACTAAAGTGGGGGTTGACTCAACGCGTTTTTAGTATGAATATACTGAATTTAGAGGAAATACTTTTACCTTTTACACAAAGCGCACAGACAAATTTGAAGTTCACCTAAAGAAAAATTCCCTCTTCTCCATTCGACTCAGTTCCATTGAAAATTCGCTCATTAAGAGAACAAATAACAAATTATAAAAGTCAATTTAATTGGCCGAGAGGCCGAGTAGCACCTACATATATTTCAATGAATAACTAAACTGGCTAAGGGTCTGCTTCTGAAAGGAAGACTCGGCCCTGGTATGAAAGGCAACGAAGGAACAGGAGTGGATTTTTAGTCAGTAGAAGTCTGACACACCCTCTCGCTCCGCCCAAAGTTGGGGGATGTCACTGTATGATTTTCCCAAGGAAAAAATAAAAAAAAATCCTTAATTTGCCTTTTGACTGGTTCGATGTGGCTCAAGAAAAGAATACCTGGAAGAAGTTGGGAAAGGCCTTTACCCAGCAGTGGGACAGTAATAGGCTATTAAAAAAAAAGTTTCCTATTGCTTTCTAGGACCACGAATTTCTTTTCCAGAAATTCCCCGTAGTCCTATGGTTATGCTGATATCTCTTTCAGGCGCACTACGCGTCGTCGACGACGAAAGCTCAGTTCAGATGGTTATTGGACAACCGGACGGCGAGCTACCCATTGCCCTTCGTCCGCAAGCCGTTTACTAAAAAGCTGGCTGGTAGTACTTACATTTTTTTCCTCCTTTCCCGGTCTCAGACCAGAAGCAATCATGTACGTGCTTCCTATTGTCTTAATTTTCTCTATACAGCTAAACTTTGGCTTTAGGAGTAGCTGTAAAAAAAAAACATTTTCGATGTTTAAAACAAGCTCCGTAACTCAATTCGGGAATTGAACTGTTTTCATAGGTAAGTTTGTAGGGAACCCACAGTGCACGTGTCAGACTCGCACCTACTCGGTTTTTAAGTTTATTTTGTATTAGTGTATGAAAGCATTATGAAGTCAAGGACTCTACTCCATTATTTACTCATATTATTCTCTCAAAATCTACCTAATTTTGACTTTTTATAACTCTAACTATAGTCACAAAATAAGTATAGCGTGGATTTCCTACCTTATCAAAATCACATATAATTTCATTGAGCAATCGCAAACACTCCAAGCCTTGTTTGTTGACATCGTTCTCATCATAAAACTCTTTATAATTCGGTATGGAAGCAAACATCACAGCTATCGTTGAATACCTCTCGTGGTATAATTCTGCCTGAAAAAATAAATACAATTATTAAAAAAAAACCTGGTAGACAATATTATGCAGTAGGTACTAATAAATTATACTGATTGACAATAATACAAAAAAAAAAACAAAACATTTAAAAAAAGTGTAAACTTAAAATCAATTGGTTATAAAATTAACAATAGAAACTAAATAAAAGATAAAATAAAATAAATCACATTACATAGATACATAATATTATATTCCATAAATTTATAAATACGTAGAAGATGTATCGTTCTAGAGTGCTCTTGATTATGGTATGCATAATATTGGATTCAAGTTACAGAATAAACAATTTTAATAAAAAAACATAACGTAGAGACACTATATGTAGTCTTGTCGCTAAAAAGGATAATTTAAAGACAGCTTTTGGTTAAATTCAAAAGACAGAAATAAATAGATAATGGATGCAGGATAAGGAAAATCCTAAAAAAAAACAAAAGTTTAAAAATAAAACACTACGATTTAGTTAATAGACTTACCTCAGACGCAACATTCGTTAAGAAATGTTCTGCTACGTGTGCTGGTAATATATTTTCTAGTAGAATCTGAAATAGATAATATAAAAAATAATTTTGCAAATTAATCTAAATTTGTATCAGTTGACAAAATTGCTATCGGTAGGTAGAAATATGGTAATCAACAACTATTTCATAGTTAGTTATAATATAATGAGACACTGTATTGATATGGTAGATTCTTACCAACAATGAAAACAAAATCGTGAAAACGGTGCTTGAAAAACCAGTACATAAACTCTTTTAAAACAAACAATGACAGTTATGCTAATACACAGACTGTAAGCCTATTTTTGCAAAGAACCTCATACTATAAAATAATTACTCCTGTATCTGTACGTACATTTACCAACATGTAAACTCGCATACTCAAAAGATCCACACCCGGGATCACAATCAGTAGCCTATACAAATATTCGTTCCATGTACCGTAAAACGGGGTGAATAGAAACGCAGGGGCGAACAGAAACAAAACTTTGGTTTGGTTTTGCACTTTGATATCATATTATCGGCTTCTAACAAAGCATCGACTTTTTAGAATAACAATTCATTAATAAATTGACATAGATATAAATGCTGCAAAAAATATTCAAATGTCGTGAAAATACCCCTTTTAAGTTTTGTTTCTATTTACCCCTGAGTTTCTATTCACCCCATTTGACTGTAGGGAATTGATTTTCGCATGGAACGAATATTTTTTGAGTTGCTTAATTACTGCGCCAAATGAGCCGAAAATTTGAATCTTCATGCCCTCGTCCACTTTTATTTTGGGGTCGGCGCAATACGTTTTTTTCTTCCATTCTGCCCTGTCTGTCGTCAAGCTACCACTAAATTCCTTTTCTTTCATATCACTCTTCACACAATTCATCCATCTTTTCTTTGGCGTCCCTCTCCCTCTCCATCCATCCACCTGTATGCTCATAACATGACCATACCAAGACAAACGATCCCCCTTCAACTTTTCAGTCACTGGAGCCACTTTCAAACTTCCTCTAGTATACTCATTTCTCACTTGAAAATATGAATCTTTTTAAACGACAAATTGTCACCATCATTAGATAGCATCTGTCTGTTAGTATTGCTGAAATAGCGCAGTAATAAGGCACACGCTATGTTATTTCAAAGATAATCGTTTTCTATAATTCGTACAGAGTGAACCAAACCCACCTTATTGATCCCTCGCATAGTCTCCACCTCTTCTTGTTCGAACTTAAGCTTGTCTTTCCATAAGAAGTCAGTACGAGAGGTAAACTCGATCTGTCTATCTAGGATGTGCAGTAGAGCTGCTAAGAATACCAGTACAACTCCAGCTTTTGTGGCGTAGGTGAGCATGGTAAATCTGAAATATTGAAAAAAAAATTGAATCATTTTAATACCGCCATCCGATCTTCTTAGTTTGACGTGCTGTGCTGGCGCAGCGGCAGCAGCAGAAACAGTGGCGTAATTATAGGGTGTTAAGGCTGGCAAAATGCCACGGGCTCCTGGCCTGGTGGGGTCGCCGGTCCAAGAGGTTTTGAGTTGAGAAGAACTACAAAACCACAATGATTAAGATTTATTAAACGCATTCATGGATTGTGTGAGAAGTGATATGAAAGGGGTGATCCCTTTCATATCACTTGAAGCGTGACGAGTGACAGGACAGAATGGAAGAAAAAACGTGTTGCGCCGACCCCAAATAAAGCGGGACAAAGACAAGAAGATGATGAAACGCATTCATAAGAAAAGGATCAATTTCCCGTGGTATGTTGCCAGCCTTACCACCTTATAGATACGCCACTGGGAAGCCCACCTTCAGAGACAAAATATAAAAGTTCTCGAATATAGAACTTGCTGATTTATTGATAATAAAGAATATTTTATGTCTGTACTTCAGTGATGGATCCAAATTAAACTATAAAGTTGACGATTTTCCTGGGATGGGTGGGAATCCAACGATTTTGCCACTGGCCTTAGATGGTTACGCCGCTGGGCAGAAATATAACAGACAATTTTTCTTTTTGAGCCGCTTCACTAGCTAGCTTTAACCTAGACCAGAGCTTAGACATTGCCATATAACGAGGTAATGCCATCAGTCTTTTAGGCACAGATCCAATCACCAGCGATGCGAATGAATTACTTGACGCCATATTTTAAGATATTAGTTAATAATTTTTAATTTAAAGTTATATACAGTATATTTAGTTAGGTTTTTTAATACAAGTAATATGTATATTTTAATGTCTGTCTAAGATCTCTCCATAAATATGGATTTGTCTGATTAAGGCAGGATACTTTGAGGGCGATTTAAGAGGGGCAGTTCGACTATTGATGTCCGACGACTCGTTTGCTCGGGGGGATGCCGACACCCTTGCTGCGTTGAAACTTAAGCACCCCGATCCTTCACGTCCTCTCAGTTTTCCACCAGAGCCTGACCGTTCATTTACGGCATTGTCAGTCACAGAGGAGGACGTAGTATCGGCGCTTGGTTCTTTTTATACTGGATCAGCAGCGGGCTTGGACGGGATCCGGCCGGGGCACCTCAAGGAGTTGATTTCGGTGTCGGCGGGGGAAAGTGGAAGGCGCCTTGTGGGGGGTCTGACTGGGCTGGCAAATTTCTTGCTAAGTGGTCAGTTGAACCCATGCGTTTGTCCGTTCCTATACGGGGCATCACTCTTTGCACTGGAAAAAAAAGACGGCGGAGTAAGACCAATTGCAGTCGGTAGTGTCTTTCGCCGTCTTACTGCAAAATTGGCTTGTCGTGCAGTGAAAGAGGATATGTCCCGCTACTTGCAGCCTCATCAGTTGGGTTTTGGCACACGTCTGGGATGTGAAGCTGCCATCCACGCTACGCGAGCATTTGTGATGGATCCGCAGAACGAAGACTCGATACTGCTAAAGCTAGATATTCGCAACGCGTTCAATACTTTGGAAAGAGACGTTCTGTTGAGCGAGGTCAAGGAAAAAATCCCATCTTTATACCCCTTCCTTCATCAGGTTTATAGACTGCCTTCTAATCTTTTCTCCGATAACAGTCTTATTCTTTCAAAAGTGGGAGCCCAACAGGGGGACCCGCTCGGGCCACTCGTTTTCAGTTTGGCCATTCATAAGACGATTGTCGAGGTGAAATCTGGCCTAAATGTGTGGTACCTTGACGATGGCACTATCGGGGGCAGACCGGAAGATGTTTTTCAGGACTTAGAGGCTCTAGTCCCTCACCTCAGAGACCTGGGTCTGGAGTTGAATCCCTCGAAGTGCGAATTTTTCCCCTGTAGTATTGAAGCTCGTACACACTTTTCTCGCTTTAACTCCTTTCTTCCTGGCCTCAGAGAACTTTCATGCTCCGACTTCTATCTCTTAGGATCCCCTATCTTCCTTAGTGCAGTTCCTGAAGCCATTACGTCTCGAACTCGGCTCCTCCTTTCTGCTCACGAGCGTCTTAAAGATCTTTCCGCGCACGTTGCGATTGTCCTATTGCGCATGTGCTTCGCTCTCCCAAAAATCACATATATGTTGCGGACCACCCCTACTTGGTTATGTCCCGAGGAAGTTTCCTCGTTTGACGATGCCTTGAAGGTGGTGGTGGAGTCTGTTCTCAATGTCTCCCTAGATGGGCCCCAGTGGAGGCAGGCAGCTCTACCTATCCGTTGTGGTGGTCTCGGGGTGCGGTGCGCACGGGATGTGGGTCTGCCGGCTTTCTTGGCGTCTGCGCATGGGGTTGCCAACCTAGTCACTGTATTACTCAATACTAATGGTGACGGGGGAAGCATGCCCTTTGCGTCAGATGCTGTCTCAGCTTGGTTGACCCTCAACTCGGGTGCGACAATCCCCGAATCAGAACATGTTCAGCGGGCGTGGGATGACATTGGGGTGAAGCTGCTTCAAGAGCAATTGTTAGAGGGTGCATTGGGAGTCGATAAGGCCAGACTACGAGCAGTGTCGCAACCCGAGTCCGGGGCGTGGTTACAGGCGATTCCTTCGCCTCATTTGGGCACTCTACTCGACAATGACTCTTTGCGTGTGGCGGTGGCTCTCCGCCTAGGCTGTAAGGTGTGCGAGCCTCATATATGCACCTGCGGTTCTTTGGTGGAGGCCGATGGCCATCACGCACTGAGCTGTCGGCGCTGCACAGGGAGGTTCCCGCGTCACCACGCCTTGAACGACATTGTCCGGAGAGCCCTTATATCGGCAAACATCCCCTGCGTGCTTGAGCCTCCAGGTCTTAGCAGGTCTGACGGTAAGAGGCCGGATGGGCTGACTCTGGTGCCGTGGAAGAACGGGAAGTGCCTGATCTGGGACGCAACTTGCGTCAGCACTGTCGCCGCCAGTCACCTGAGTCGCACCATGCACACTGCTTCTGCCGCCGCTGAAGACGCCTGCTTTAAAAAAAGGCTGAAGTACGCTTCCTTGGTGCAGCTTTACCATTTTGTGCCTGTTGCTGTGGAGACTCTGGGTAGTTGGAGTACGGAGGCAAAGCGTTTTGTGGGGGATTTAGGCCGTAGGCTCGGGGAGGCAACGGGTGACTCCCGGTCCGGGTCGTTCTTGGTGCAAAGGATGGCCATCGCTATCCAGCGAGGTAATGCGGCCAGTATTATGGGCACTTTTGCACCGGGAACGATCAGGGGCGGGTTGTATATTGACGTGTGACGTTTTAGACATATGTTTTTGATTTAAGTGTATATATAGTTTTAATTAGTTAAGTGTTTTATGTATTCATTTTTTAAGGCTTAGTTGTATAATTTAAAAATATAAAATATTATATTTTAAGCTAAACTAATATTATAGGATAGTATGAAGGAATATAATAAATTGAAGAAAATTAAACTTACTGCAGTTGAATTTTTGAAGAAGATTCAATTCAGCGATTTATAATGCTAATTTGGTTGTCGTCTTAGACAGAATAAAACATAAAAATAAACTGGTAATAGAAAATCTATCATGTTTAGTAGGTATACTTAAATTTTTTTTTGTATCAGTTGTCGATTATCTTTAGTTTTTTTCCTTGATTCTCTGTCTTTCAAACACAAAAATGATCATAGTTTTACATTCGATTGATACACTGACTTGATATGTCAATTTAATCCAGAAGAATAGAGATGGTTTCTTTCAAAAGGACTTAGGACTAATTTCACCAATAAAACTGCGTTTAAGAGCTATTGGTGTCAATATTTCATGTCAATGCAGCCAGTGCCAGTGCTTTTTGATCGGAGTTTAGATTTGCCGATCGCTTACGAGTAGCATTAGTGAAATTTGCCCTTAAAATTCTGGTCTTACTTACTCATTCTCCGAGTCTTTCTTCTGGTATTCATAGAATAGCTCAGCAGATGCAAACAGCGTGATGTGACACACTAATGTCACCAGCATCAGCACCAGTTTTAGGATGAACCCGACTCGAAGGAACACTGATATTGAAGCCAGGGTTAATACTGAACTGTAGAGGTAACTCTGGAAATATGGAAATAAAAACACCATGAAATATTTTTAGATGTTTTTTAACTTCATCAGTATCATTATAGTCAAAAAACGTCTACTGCTGGACAATGACCTTCCCAAGTATCGCCACAATGACCGGTCCTATGCTTCTTGCCTTCATTGAATTCCTGCAACCCTTACCAGGGGCCCAAGTCTGCTATTTTCATAAATTTATCATTCCAACACGATCCCATTGTCATTTCGCTAAAAGTTTGTAATCTGTTAATTTATAATGATCGATCATTGATCGGTCAATGGTCTCGAGGTAATAGAGTTGTGGTAGAATGACAAACAAGAAACAATTTTTTAGTCAATGATAGACCGTTCTGACACTATTGTAATAGAAGACTTGAGGGCCAGGTCTACCTCGTGGGACGCCTTTCTATGCTGCGTTTTCTGGTACGCGGTTCCTACTCCAGAATCTTTCAGCCTCATCGACCATCTATTTTGCAAGCAATTTGACCTACCGATTCTTTGGGTAATTTTGATATCCTTCTGTATTTTACATAATTTATTGTGTAAACATTCTTTCTAATATTTCCTGTAACTTATATGAGGTTTACGAGAGAGACGCAGCGTTAGAAGCCTCCCACAACGTGGACCGATGACCTGGTGAGGGTCGCAGGAATCCGATGGATGCGAGACGCACAGGATCGGTAATTATGGCGGCATTTGGGGGAGGCCTATGTCCATCAGTGGACGTCTTTCGGCTGAAATGATAATGATATGAGGTTTAAATAGTAGTTTTATCTAGAACTACTATTCAAACCATACTATTATACACTACATTACATTATTATATACTATTTTATTATCTAATAAAAAGTAATATATCTATCTATCTCGACTTTTGTCTTTTGATTAAATTTTGTTTCTTTCTCCCGTTTTCCCTTTTCTACCTTTTCTCTTGTACCACTGCTGACAAACTTCAAGTTAATAGCAGACATTAGGGTTACACACTTGACCATCATAATATTATCCTCATCATCCTCTGTTCCATACGTTCTTGTTAGCATTAACGATTTAATCTAAACTGCTACACTTACAAAAGAACTTACAGGTGCTGATTCGACGTCGTTATGTATATGGAATCCTCCCATGCCGTTGTCGTCTGAGTTGTTGAGCTCAGTCCAGTTAAAGCTGCCATTGCTGCGCAGGTACATCGGGTAGTCTATTATTACGAATGTTTGGAACTGAAAAGCAATATATGGTCATAAGTTTTGTTTCTTTGAGAACAAGGAAATTGAGTTCTTGAAAACTTCCTTCTGGCGGTATGAAAATCACTTTGATATTGTGATTCCTGGGTACTAGGCTCATATGCACGGCTGCTGATCTAGTTAGGCAGCGGGATGTGGGTACAGTTACAGTTATAATGTTTCGAATTGGTTTTATTTTAAACTAGCTGACCCAGTGAACTTCTTACCGACTAACAGTCAATGATTGTAGTTTATCTTTCGATGTTGTCAACCGATTGCCATGAAACAAAACCTGAATAATAAATCAAGTTACACACAATCTTAATCTATAGAAGATATTTATATTAATTTCGTATACTTTACGTGATGCGCGCACAACTAAAAACTTCTGCAGTTTTATTATATGTATATTTAGTTTTTTTAATCTAATGAGAATATAATACTAACATAATTTTGTAAGTGTTACTAACAACAATATGAACCATGTGCTCGATGTAAATAAATAATAATAATAATTACGGTCAGGAGCGTGATGTCAAATTAGAAAAGTATTAGGTAAAGAAAAGAAAAAAAAAAGAAAACAGAAAAGGAAAAAATTATATTAAAAAAAAGAAAATAAAAAATAAATAAAAAAGAAAGTAATAGGTATATGGGATGACAAAAATTAGTAAAAGATAATGATATTTCATATTATAGATATAGGAAACAGTATTTTATCTGTCTTACCAAATTAATAACTGCACATGCACCTATCAGTAACACCGATACTGTAAACATTGTCAGCCTTATAAATCGGTTATTCGCCACCACCTGAAAAGTACACAACAAAAAATTTAAGGATATCAGAGAAGTTTTGTTTTTGCTTACCTATTTAGCAAGCAAAAATGTGGTCCCATTCAAAATATCATCATCATATCAACCTGAAAATCCACTTATTGATATATACTTACCTCTTTGTCTTTCTACTATACATCCTGGTGCAATAATTTCATACCCAGGAAAACATTCCACGAGGACACATCTACTTTTTTATTCATAATTTGAAAAGTATACCAGTGAAAATCATCATTTTTGCTGGTAGGTATATATTCGGAGAACATATCTGCTATTCAAATATTACAAACCTGTCCAGGCTTAGTGCAGTTGTCAGCGTACAAATCATCAGGAACATCAGATATAGGCCGCAGTCCTCGGGTCATCATGCTGCCATCATACCAGGATAGGTACACAAACACCAGAAGAGTGAAAAGTGTGGGGCCGAAAGATGCATACAGAACTACACCTCTGAAACAGAACATTAACGATATATTAATCGTAGGAAATAAAATTAATTTTGAAGACCTTTTAAAAGTCACTGATAATGCTATTAACGTGGACTGTTCAAGGAAAGGTCTAGGGTACATATATAATCACACTGAAATTTAGATGATGGATTAACTTACTTAGGAACAGTCAGTAGCTGTATGAACGCTAATAAAGCGAACAGCGCTGCTGCGCAAGCGACGTTAAACTTGAACTGTGCGTCAGGCTGGTTACGGTACTGACGCTCTTGAGTGCGGCTCTTGAACCAGAGGGTAACGCGATTCATGCCTTCGGAGTTGGTACTGAAAAAAATACAAAATTGGTTTTGAAGACACACTAGACAGGTAATACTGTTCTTTACGTAAATGGTTAAATTTTAGAACTAACGAAGATAATTTATATTAATGAAGAAGATAATAATAACGAACCTGCAATCACAGCAAGTTGTCCTTTGTGGTAAAAGATTTTGTTCTATCATTGCTAGACTCTGTAATGAAGACAAAAATATTACGTAAATAGAAAATCACTGAATCTAAACAAAATGAAATTGCAGGAAAACAACCTAAGAGAAGAAAAAAATAGAAATGACATTAAGAAGAAAGAGAGAAAAACTTACAGAAATTCCAATGTTCTTGGCAAGAGTGGAGTCAGTAATATTAGCAAAAGGCTTATCAGCGCCCCAACACTCTACATATTTAGTCATCTTGCTTGAGGGACGAGATCTTGTTGGTACACCAGGAGTGGCTGGAAAAGTTATAATACTGAATTCAACAAAAATTCAAATGATAATATGAATAGAACACATAGTTAAGACAATTTTCTGTATGGTCCTAAACTAAAATGATCAATCCATTAATAAAGCTTCACGTTTCAACAATTTTACATTTTCCATGCTTAGTATTTAAATGGAAACTTAAGAGAGTCTAACATAAATGACAATACATTAAAACATATGGCATTAACACAAAAAAAAGTTTTTCGTTTGATTTGAACTAAAAATAATTTAGACAGATCTAATATAGCCTGATTTTTAGTGATGGATTTTATGGTACTCGGAAACTTTTGATGACATAAAATAATCTTTATGTTAAAATCATAGTACCGGTTGATAAACTTTAACACATAATGTAAATATGTACAGAAAACAAACTAAAACCTAAAGTTAGAATGGTACTCAAAACTGTTAGCCACGGAGACATAGATTTAAGATCTAAAGACACTAACACAGTGATTCTGTCGACATTGTACTTATCATCCTAAGAAACAAGGGAGCCAATAGTTCAGTGGGGGTCAAAAGGTCAGTGGGTGTCAATGGCTCAGTCGGCGTCAAGGCACCAGTTGGTGTTAATGCTCCAGACGGCGTAAAAGCCCCGGTCGGCATCAAAATTCCAGTTGGCGTTAGTACCCCAGTAGGGGTTAAAGCCCCCGTTGGCGTCATATCTTCAGAAGGCGTTAAAGTCCCAGTTGGGGTTGGTTGATCACTGTGGCTACTAGAATTTTCTGGATAAAAGAGTTGAGGGGTTAATCTTCTGTACCTTGCAGAAAACTTTTAAAAAGTTTTTAATGATTTTTTCTAGCAGTACCTACATGCATGACTTGATGTAGTTATGTTTAATCATTCCTTTACTAAAATTTAAATACTTCCGTTTCGGTTTTTTCGTGTCTTCCTCATTTTTAGGGTTCCGTACCTCAATAAGAAAACACCTTATAGGATCACTTTGTGGTCCGTCCGTCTGTCTGTCTGTCAAGACCCTTTTATCTTTGGAACGTGTGGACGTAACGAGTGAAATTAAAACCTACTACAACTCTTCTCAACTCTGCGGTCCCTTGAAGCTGAGAAAAAATCAGTCTTCACTTGAACTTCAGACTTTAATTTGAAATTCATAGACGAGAATACTTCCCGTTGATCTAGATATCTGAAATTTGGCATGAAGCAATGTCTTATAGCATAAGTACAGGAAAAAATCGGAAAACTGTAAATTAATAGTTACGTCACAAAATAAAACTTTTATTTGTATTCGGAAAAATCTTCGTATCTCAATTAGGGAATCGAACTGTTTTCATAAGTAAATTTGTACGGAACCCTATGTGCGCGGGCCCGACTCGCACTTGCCCGGTATTTTTATTATTTTAACATTGTTTAGTTCTAAATAATTAACATTTTTCAGCTAAAATATTTTTATAAAGGTATCTGCTTTTCATCCTTCATCAATACCAAAGAACTTACCTGTTCCCATAATAGGACTGATAGCTCCAATAATAGATCCGCTGCGACTCTTAGGTTTGACGGTAGTAACTGTTCCATTTCCAAGACCTTCACCAGGACTTGTTGCCTGATTGTTATCGAAAGCTACAACTTTCATTGAGGCTCTTCTACTGAGATCTGAAAAAAAAACATCACTTCTGTGACAATTGTAACAGTGTAAGCAGTGTTGTAATTTAGTATAAGTACCCTTATTTCGCAAATATCTGACATTTAAAATTCTTCATAGAAATAGGTAGAATTTCCTAGTGGGTAAACTCAATAACATTGTGGAGACATCATTTTGTAGTGGCTTTTGCATAATCTGATGATCATAGTCTCAGCAGTCCCATTACCCATATGATATCTAATCAATTTGAACTTACCTCCAGTAGTCCTAAGAGACTCAGTCCTCAAGACTCGGCTTGGGAAAGTCTCCATTTCATTGAAACTGTTCTGTGATGGTGCGGGGCTGATGTTATCTCTTGGCTTGGTTGGTGATATGTCCTGGTATAATGAAGAGACGATGCTTGCTTTCCGGTCGACGGTGCATACTGAAAGGCGGCCGTTTTCTGAAAGTTTCTGAAATGAACAAAAAAGGTCAGTGAGTTTAGATCGACTTGCACATGGCTAGTACGAAGGTGCCTGTTTTGGATGTAGAGGAATCTAAAACCCGGGTGTTGTCATAGTGCTAATAGCCCGGTGGGCACAGTGGAGCTATCGGTGGAAGTCTACCTCACTTGGGCGAAGCAACACCGTGTACTCGTGAAGGTAATCGGCGGTGGAGGCATTACGCTTCTGGCCCTAGATCGGACCACGGGCCGGAACAAGGGGTAATGGAAAGTGGACCACCTTCTGCAAAGCTGTAATGAGATGACTGCAACCGTGAGGAAGGGAATATCTTCATGCCCCAGCCAACGCCACAGGAGATGCCATGCCTTACGTACCTATCACATATGACAATTCTTATTTTTGACGACAGATACCTCTATCGGATTTGCTCATATCACCTGGTATAATATTAATAAGAATGATGATATTAATAAGAATGATGATACTTTTGTCTGGGTCCTACCAGACAAAAGTACAAAGCATTGCCAACACTCTTGGCAAAAGTGGACTAGCAAACCAGAGAAATGAAAATTTACAGTTTTCAGATATTTTCCTTTACTGGTGCTGTGAGATCTTGCTTCATGCCCAATTTCAGGACTCTAGGTCAACGGACAACCCTATGAATTTTGATTTCATCGAACGTGTCGAAATACACGTTTTTTTCCGATATTGCCGTATCTTTTTTTCGTTTGATTTTTTGTGTAAAAATCAAACTCAGAAATTTGATTTTTTTTTATAGTTTCAAAAGACTGCAGATTTGAGTATATGGTTTCAACTCGATTCCTCCACGCGTTCTCGAGATAAAAGGTTTCGTTTTTTTTGGATTTTGCGGTACGGAACCTTAACAATAACTTCTATTAAAAGGTGATACGTGATTGATTACAGAAAGAAATAGGAAGTTAACGACTACTCCTATTAATATAACAATCCTAAACCAATATTTATGGAAAACTAATATGAAGTAAGAACAAATAGATGAACCCGCATCTCTATCACTGAGATATATAAAGTGCTAAAACTAACAAGAGACCTAGAATAACATCAAATAACGGCGGGATAAGAAACTAAAATATTTTTTCCTCAAATTATATACCTATCTATCCAGTTAATTCAATTTTTAACCAACTTCAAAAAGAAGGAGGTTCTATGTTAGACAGAATGTATTTTTTTTTTTTGTTTTTTTTTCGCCGATTCCGATTTTGATTTTTTATTTTATTGAAAGGTTATGCTTCCAAGTTGGTCCCATAGAAATATTGTTATGTTCTGGTGAGGAACTTCGAAGATATGGAATGGAACTCCTCAAAAAGTAAAATGGCTTTTTTTATACGTGTAGTCGATGACTGACTGAAAGAAGGGGGGAGGGAAATATCGAACTGATCTGATGATGAGGTTGGAAGGTCGACACCGAAACTCTATAATAAATCAATGTAACCTAACCGTGTTTGGGATTATAACAATTGTTATGAGATGCGTTTTGGTTATAAGGTAGGTACCATTGAGCTAATCTGATAATGATTATCTGAGGGGTACTTTTTAGTTGTGCTACCATAAATAAAAAGTGTAAAAAAAAAAATTGATACAAAGAAATTACAATTGACTTTAACATAAAAAAATTGAGCAAGTGCGAAATGCTAAAAATCATAAAAATTAGTCAAGCCGAACGAACTTTTTTAAACACTACAAGTTTTGGCTTTGTTGTATTACAACTTGGTGTATGTAGCCAATAATTTTAAATTGATCGTTAGGTTAGGTATTTTTTTTGGCGTGTTTCCTCTGACTTGTTTGGATCGATCTTTTATTTTCATATTTTTATTATTTTACCCACAACTAAGTAAAAACCCATTGAAATTTAAAACAAGAAAATATTTAAAAATCATTGATTTTCAACATTTTTTGATTACACGCCTCATTTCGATATGGCGACACTTGGGGCAGACCCATGTCTAACAATGGACGTCTTTTGGCTTACGATGATGATTTCTCCGATTAAAAACTCTTCAAATTAAACCCAATCATAAAAACAACTGACAAAAACAAAGATGAAAGCAATCGTCAGTCGGACTAAGAAGAGATTACAGTTGCAATCAAGAGTAATCCTTCAATTCAACTTCTGACGTTATCCTCTATCTATCTCAAGTCTGTAAATTTTGCAATTAGTTGCCAAATCTGCGATTGTTTTAAAATTGTCGAGTTAAGGGGATGCAACTCGACATACATTTTCACTGTTTTTCATACAACCGCTCTTACGCGATTATGACGTTATTACACATTTTTCACTAAAAATTTCGGAATCACAATATCTTGTGGATATTATCTAGGCTTCTATTGAAATCAATTTATAAATTTGTATAAAACTAATCCAGTAACGTCCTCTGAAAATTTGCTATTTCGCATGAACTTTGACACTTCATAATTTACTCAAAAATGTAATCAAGATTCTAAATGACGACAGTTTTTTTTATTACTTTTAAGGGTTTAATAAAAAACATGTATTTCTTGGAACAAGTTTTGTAAAATATTCGAGTAAATCACGGAATTAAAGAATGCTAACAGTTTTCAGGCGTTATCTCTCTTTTTTCGCGATGCCTTTTCGTCAAACATCGCGTTGGATTGCGTGAAATGAAGTAACAGCTTTTAAACCACGCTCGATGTTGACGATAGGCGTGTGAAAAAGGACTCTCTTAAGGTTTTTCCTTTGTCGTCTTTTGTATCCGTCTTAATTTTGTCTTTGTCGCAATCTTTGTTACACAATATAACTTGAAAATCATCTACTACTTGGTTTGGATCCCTTGTATCATTCTATCTTATATCATAGTATATGTGTATGTTTGTATACGAATGTGTGTACTCGTATATGTGAATGGGTGTGTATTTTTGTTACCTCTTCACGTCCAAACAACTGAAAGGTTTTTAATAAAATTTGACATCCCATTCATTAGCAGTTTTAAGTCCATATACACCATCAATGCTTGAGACACATTGTTTCCAGTTGGTAGAACTCATATTACAAAATAATGCGAGTTTTCTTAGATTTCATACGAAAATGGTACTGCGATATTACAGAAAATACAAAACACAAACAAACCAATAAATACCTAATTTCAAAAAAAGAATAACGTACCTTTAATATAAAGTACTATTGTCTACATTTCTTCCTATTTCTCCTTTCACAGGTCTGCTGGAAGAAATTTCTTTTAGAAATAAGCAGTACCTTTGTACAATTTTTATCAGAATGTATCTTCTTTCTTTATTTAGTGTGTACATAAATTATAAAATAAATAAATAAAATTTTATTTGAACATATAATTCCAAGTCAATCCAAAGATATAACACTTCAAAGCAACCCGTTTTAAAATGCGGCAATTTCATAGGTAAAGACTTATTATAAAAAGTAGGTAAAATCGCCCAACTTAAGTGGCAGTGAGCAGGGTACATTGCTCACTGAACAGATGGTTGATGGTGCAAAACCATTTTGGAGTGACCGGTCTTTGTTGCGAAGCATGGGGGAACCTATGTCCAGCAGCGGATATAGGTGCGACTAAAATAATGATGAAGAGGAGTAGACTGGCCTCATTCCAACATCTGGCATCTTAGCTGTATGGTCGAGAAATTGCTTCAGTGATTCCTATATTAACTTTGCGTTAGGTACCAGCTGTGATTTGCAGTCCAGTGACTCACGATATTAAACACGCTTGAGTACAATTCATCATGGTCACAATTAAGTTGGTTCAACAGACAAGTTATGCCCATTTAATCAAAGCTCGATGAGGAGACAATTTGGTAAAATATTGATGATGCGTGAATATTTAAAAGCCCTGGACAAAAGATTATTGAAGAAACCCGCGTGGGTTTAGTCAGTAATATTCTTACACTGTCTTGTGAAAGTTATTTGATTATTTTCCACCCTCAGAAATAATAAAAAAGGTTCATATTGATTCGACTCGTATGTTTAGGGTTCCGTGCCTTAAAAGGAAAAAATGAAACCCTTATAAGATTACATTGTATTCCGTCTATCTGTATGTCTCTCTGCCAAGACCCTTTATCTTGAGAACGCGTGGAGGCATCGAGTTCAAATTAAAATCATATACTCAAGTCTGCGGTCCTTTGAAACTGTGAAAAAATCCAACGTCTGAGTTAACGGAAATAAAATATACGGGCGTGTATGTCGCAAAAATCGTATATTTCGACACTGTCAAGGGAATTAAATTCATAGGATATTTCCCGTTGGCTTAGAGTCCTGAAATTTGGCATGAAGCAAGGTCTCATAGTACAAGAATAGAGAAAAATCTGAACACTGTAAATTTTTAGTTGTTCGATGATTTTGGCTGGAATTATAATACGTCACAAATATTATTTTTTTTGCAATTAAAAAAAAAAGTCTTCGTAACTCAATTCCGGAAATTGAACTGTTTTTAACCGACTTCAAAAAAAGGACGTTCGAGGTTCGGTTGAATTTTTTTTTTCCTATGTATGTTTGTCTTCTTCAGTGCGCGAGTCCGATTTACACTTGGGCGGTTTTAAATTTTATCCAATAGCTCCATAATTATGTTTATTTTTTTACATAATTTCTTTCTTTGTATAATATTCCACAACTCCGTCTAGTCCCATGCTAAGCAGAGCTTTTGTTATGGGTACTAGACAACTGATAAACATACTTATATATTTCTAAATACGTACGTATTTAGAAATACATAGATAAATTACACCCAGACACAGAACAAAGGATCGTGCTCATCACACAAAAATTTGTCCTGGGTGGGAATCGAACCCACAAACTCCGGCACAGCAGTCAGGGCCACTAACCACTACACCAACAGGCCAGTTAAAGTTATTTCTTGCGTTTATGTCATTGACAATAATTTTAGTCATTCCAACCCTCAGGCCGAATACCAGTTTTAATTCCACCCTAAATCCAATTGTAACTTGGAAAATTATATTTCAGAGTCTAGCACGTGTCCAGTAATTAAATTTACAACTGAAGTTGACTAGTTTCCGACACTACTGTCCCTAGAAGTAGAAACTTTCAAGTAATTCTTGAAGATAAAGCAATTTTAGTTTAAATCACTTTGTTACGACTCGGCTGTAGGCAAGATTTCATTAGTAAGACGTCATTTTGGTTTTTTCGTTGTAATGTTTTATTCAAGTTTTACTGAACATTGTCACTCACTGAACATCTGAGGGAGGAGACACGATTTATTAAAAAGAGAGAAATATAAAATAACTAACTAAATAACTAACTTATTTTTATTTTATTTTTTCTGTTTGAATTATCTGTTATTTGTTTATTCTGCAAGGCTACCACAGTGTTGTCTTTTTAACCCAAAGGTTAACTGGTAGAGAATGCCTTGTTGCATTAAGTCCGCCTATGTACCACTACTGTACCTACATGAAGTTTAAATAAATAAATAAATAAGAGCTTCTGAGTGGGAAAATCATCTTATGACAAATCGCGCTCTTGGGCGGAGCGGGAGATAGTGACTTTTACTGACCCACTCCTGTTCCTTCTTTGCCTTCGACCCAGGGCTCGCGGTTTCACTTTCACACTAGCCGTGGCCCCAGTAGGCTTCGACCCTGCTGGGCCCCTACGATTTGCTGACATCTCCCCAAGGCGCGCGTGGAACAGTACGCGCCGTCGACGACGAGAAATGGGTGATGGAAATTCCCAAATCATTTTGCCTAACTTGGGAATGATAAATGATATTTATATTGCAAGTAGATTTAAAAACCCAATTTCAAAATGGATGAGGCCAGTCCTTCTTAGTTGACTGAATGATTTGACCAATATCAAAACAAACTCAAAGGTCAAAGCCACCTTTAAAGTCCATAGAGCAAACATGTAATGATCAAATCATATGAGAACCATGCAGATTAGTGTCTGCGATGGTCTTTAGATGAAAGGACACACAGATGTGAGTGGACCTGTCCAGTCAGAACAAGGATTTGTTAGTATTCGTATAATGACTTCTCCCTCTCTAGATCAGAGTGGGAGGACGTATCAAACTTTTACTGCCTAAAACCCACTCATATGTTCCTTCTTTGACTTGCGTTCCAGGACCCTGGGTTTTCTTTTCAGAAACGAACCCATGGCTACAGTACACTCCGACCCTGCTGGGCCCGTGGAACGAACGCTACGCACCGTCGACGACTCAAGCTTGGTTCGGATGGGTACGGGACGAGCTACTCATTGCTCGCCGTCTGCAAGCCCACGCCTACGGTGGCTGGAAATAGGGGTCGGAATCCCGGCGTCAGGGGCGTGAGGAAATCCGATCCCTTACGCGAGAGGCCGCCTCCTTCGCTAGCATTACTATCAATTGTCTTCGAATTTTTGTTTCTAGGACGTGCCTTTCCTCACGACGTTTTCCTTCACCGTTTTGAGAGAAATGGTGAGAAAATAATTACACAAACTAATACGCCTGGCTAGGTTTGAACCCGCGAACTATAACTCGTAAGTCGAGGCCGTTATCAGGCCACCCCCTTTTAAGTAACGACAAAGTCCCGAACAAAATTTTCTTGGCAAATATTTTGTTAGCGTGCTGTGATCAAAAATATACAAAAGTAGATTAACTATACAATTTTGTCTTGGAAATTACTATTAATAGAAGGCTCGTATTAAAGATATTCCGGTGAAGAGATTACGTATATTATATGTTTTGTGTACCTATAGTACCTAAGTTTTATTATTTATTTTAGGTATTAGCTGTTCCTTTTTATAAAAATAAAATAAAAAAGTATGTCAATAATACCTACATACCTCCTTATGTATTAAAAAAAAAAGACGGGTTGCACTCCGGGAGTGCCGGCAGAAGTGAAAACTTGATTATTAACGTTGAGTATGTTTGATATTTTGGAATGGTTAGGGAATAATTTTGCACCAATTGCTTTATCAGTATAAAAGTACTATCATTTATGTGGTAGAATACAATATTCATTTATTGCGCTATCGTACACAAACATGACAATTTCGATATTACACACATAAGTTTAGACTGCGGATTGTTGTGATACCGCAAGTTTAATCATTCATTTAAAAACTAAAGTCTTAACTTCTTGCAGATTCAAGTAAAAATGTCAATTTATTTTTGTAATCCCAGTGATTACAAAAATAAATGAAGTAAATAAATGAATAAAAAGACTTAAAACATAACTTGCGAAATGTGGGTGACTATTCGGTGCACCCCTGCCTGAGCCTTCGGGGATTACAGGATGTTATGTTATCATTGAATCCTGCCTAAAGAATTTGTAATTAAAAGTGTGGAAGTAATCTGTCGCACATAAAAATGTGTGCGATACATCTTTTCACAGGCGCTTAGTAAGCACGTAAGCAGGAACGTCACATTCGATCTTACTACAGAATTAGCTGAGAATTTATCGGTTTCCTATACCAATAACACTCGTGCTTTTTAACTTACTTGTAAATACTTGTAATCAAATTATTTTTAAAGCAGATTTAAATAAACTGAACTTTATTTTACCAAACAACAAACGCCTTAGTGAAAATGTTTAGCAATTTAATACTCGGAAGGTACTTATTGCGATTGAACGATTTCCTTTTTTATTTTATTATCATGATTGTGCTTGCATCTTAAAAGCCTTCACAAGTACTTTTAATAGCTACTAGATACTAAGAAAGCTGCAAACTCAAAGACAACACTGTCTTATTGATTTTAGAATCTCTTGTCATTATGCGTCAATCAATAAAATTGCAAGGAAATACGGAATTTTAGCTACACTAACATACCTACAGGTACGTAACGTTTGTAAATAGCACGTAAATTGCCTTCGTAGTTAGCACGGTGCGAATCCCCCAAAGACCACGGTTCTATCACAATCTTAAGGACGATGAAGATAGCCAGAGGACTAGGTTTCGCGGCGCTGCGCCGGCGCGCGGCGGGTGGCAATTTATTTAATAGATTTGTCAGCTTTATCCCTAAAGCATTAGGTTCAAAGTTGATTGGAAACATTTAAAAATTTCTTGAAATGATTTTAAACCATAAAATGTTGAAGGTTAAGTTCAAAATCGAATGAGAAAATTTGACTGGTGGCCGTCTTACGCTTTTTCGATCAGGTCACGTGTCCTGACGCGAGTTTAAGATTTTATACCCATTACAGAAAAAGTGCTCAACGCCGCTAAAGAAGTTTTCACTTCAAAAATAAACCATCATTATTTACTGTAGTAAAAAAATTAATCAATTCAGGGTTCAATTATGAATTATTATTTTTTTGTGAAACTGGCCATTAGCTTAGATTTTATAAAACTTAGTAATTTATTTCGTCGATGGTAACTTATGTGTTCGCTTAGTGATTCCATCAAAAACTTCCTCGCCCATGTTTTTTGGTAGTTTTATGATAGGTTAAACTAATAAATAACCCTTAGGATGAAGCCTCCGGCTATGAAGCGTTTCTAATAACTTAGTTAATTGATGGAGATAACGTTCCAGGTTAATATTATCTTCAAGCATGATATTGTCTCAAGAGACATTTCAAGTGATTGCTGACAACCCAATAATTTCTATCAACAGATAGTAGTTTTCAGGGTTCCGTACCTCAAAAGGAAAAAAACGGAACCCTTATCATAGGACATATAGGATCATTTTGTTGTCCGTCCGTCTGTCTATCTGTCTGTCAAGACCCTTTATATCGGGAAAGCGTGGAAGTATCGAGTTGAAATTAAAACCACAATCTTAAGTCTGCGGTCCCTTGAATCTGTGAAAAAAACAAACTTGTAAGGTAACGAAAAAAGAACATATGGCCGTTTATGTTGCAAAAAACGTATATTCGGACACTCTCAAGGGAATCAAAATTTATAAGGTACTTCTCGTTGTCCTAGAATCCTGAAATTTGGCATGAAGCAAGGTCACGTGGCATAATTATAGGAAAAAATCTGAAAACTCTAAATTTTCAGTTACGTCAAAACAAAAAAATCTTTTTTGCGATTCGTAAAAATCTTTGAGACTCGATTTAGAAATTGATCCGTTTTCATGGGTAAGTTTGTGCGGAACCCTCAGTGCGTGAGCCCTGATTTTAAGGTTCCATATCCATCATCATCTTCCTGCCCTTGTCCCATCTTATTTGGGGTCGGCGCAACACGTTTTTTTCTTCCATATCCAAGGGGTTGTTTTTTTTTTGGGTGGGAAAATCATCTAATTACATCTCCGCTCTTGGGCGGAGCGGGGGATAGTGTCAGACTTTTACTGACTAAAAACCCACTCCTGTTCCTTCTTTGCCATTTTTCCAGGGCCCCGGGGATCTCTTTCGCAGGCGAGCCACCCATTGCTCGCCGTCTGCATATCCAAAGGGTGAAAACGGGACCCTATTACTAAGACCCATCTGTCTGTTACCAAGCTGTATCTCATGAACCGTGATAGCTAGATAGTTGAAATAAATAACAGAATACAATAATTATTTAAGTGAGGCTCTCATAATTATAGCAAACATGATTTTTTTAAAACTAAACTACAATAATTTGAACTAAAAAAAGTTATAATATAGTGTCCAATGTTACAGACAGACGATTTACATTCAGATTTATAATATTAAAATTATTATCGTAATTTTATTATTATTATAATCTAGGAAAACGTGCAGTTTTTCTTAGCTCTGGGCTAGTTTTTAAGCTACATTAACGGGCCAAGCCAAGTCAATGCAGCGTGTTGTGAGTAAATTTAAGGTGAAGAATGAGTGTTATGTGAAAAAATTTCATTTTCTTATTATAATTATTATTATATTATTATTATTACCGGTATTTATATTTAATATTATTACTGTAATTCTTGAATAGCTGAAAATTCAAAAAACTCCAGGCACTGACAACACAAGTAGCTGAAAATATTTCCAAAGATACAAATGTAAACAGGGTAAAAATAGTCTCTTAATTATAGAACCAACAAAATAAGGGCGTGAAT
Organism: Mythimna vitellina; assembly: GCA_949316375.1. Lineage (NCBI taxonomy): Eukaryota > Metazoa > Arthropoda > Insecta > Lepidoptera > Noctuidae > Mythimna > Mythimna vitellina. Next base: position 21,782,412 of record OX438701.1, on the reverse strand, counting down.
GTTATTACTTGGAAAAACAAACCAAATCCCGTCCACGTGCCTCAAGGTCAACAATTTCATTGGTCAAACCACAGAGCATCAAGACGCCTTAAGTGGACAATTTTAGAAATGACATTGTTAAAACTTGATATAAAAAAAAACTATGCGTACCAACGGGTTTCTGAGATTGTTCTTTAGAGTGGTCTTGATCACGAATGCGGGATTGCCCCGCACGCGTAACCCCGCAAACCATTTCATACAAGTATTTATTGTAATGCGTGGAATGGGCACGCGGGACGCGTTTTTTTGCATTTTGAAATTGTCTGCCTGCGGGGCAATTCCGCATGCGTGATGAAATCCGCACGATATTAAAAACACCTTCAGAGGTATGCGAAACAGTAGTGCTATCACAAGCTCTTAACGCTTTTCATTTTACGCTCTAAACTGAACCGTTAAAGGGATGGAGCTATAAAGGGTGTACAGCTCTTTCTCACTCACACGACTGAAAATTTAATGCGTCACGGTAAGTCCCCAGGGTGTAAAGTCCTTCATTGAATAGGGGGCATCCTCCAAGCAAACGGGTATAGTGTCTGATTCAGGCTGCTGCCCGATAGTGGATTTCAGGTAGTTGTATATTATTTTACAATTGCGAGGAGAACTCTAATACCGTAGTGCAGGACTTTGAATTTTGGTTCCTATTAGTCGACATAGATGTCCCTACATTATGAAAAAAATAGCGCAGCCCTGGAACGCCAAGGACAATTGAAGAAACACAAGGGGGTTTTAGTCAGTAAAAGTCAGATACTTCCCCTTACTCTTTAGAGTAAGAAAAATCTTTTGACAAATACCTGCAAAAAAAATTGAGTTTATCGTTTACTCATTGAAGTTGAAGGCCAGTGACAACTTTGGATAAGTGTAGACTTGGACATGAATATCGTTAATAATGAGGTTTTGGTAGCGGTACAAATATATGCCTAATCATCTACCCATGAACCAAGTTTCATCGAAATCCGTTTAGCCAACGAACACGAAGAAGTAACAAACATATACTCACAAACTTATGCCTTTATATTTTATGTGTGAGGTCTCTAGTTGTGGCTGGCGTGGCATTCCGTGCTCTATGCATTAAACCAACAACCAATAGTATAGCGACCGTTTGCGCAGAATTACTTCGGTTATTAAGTAGGTATCTACGAATAGGGGAAAACCAACGTTTCTTGAGCAATTTTGATTTATTCATGATTCATAAAGGATTTTATGGGACTGATGAACACAAAGTCACTCACTCACAAACAGGTTTAGTTAAATAGTATAAAACTTACTGAGTCATTTTCAGTTTTCAGTCATTAAGTAAGTAAATTAGTTTCTGCTTTCTTAGCCACCACTTGCTTACTGTTTTGAATTGTCCTCTTTTTAATATAGTTATGGCTTTGTTTGTTACGGAGATACACTGACTCCTAAGTTACAGGCCTACATCTAGTTTTGGAGTCAGAGTTACCTACCTATACAACTGTGACCTTGTATAAGCCTATATGTTCATAGTTTTATGATGTAAATGCTGTTTTTTTTTTGTGTGAAATAAATTTATTATTTATTTCATTTTGACACTATTGAGGTTTTTTGGTATTATTCCATACTTACCTATACACCCCTATTTTTTAATTAGTACAAAAAAGATGGGGCTCTATCCGTACCCGTTACTCTCAGATCATATTTTTGAAGTCAAAAATAAAAAAAAAAATGAAATCCCTAAATTGTCCATAAAAATTATCATAATTGATAAATTCATAATAGAATCAATCATTCATAACATTTTCAACTAGAAAATACTACGTGCAGTGTTTTTCCATTGTGATCGTCATTTATTCATGCTTAATCAAATACAATATTTCCCTAAATTAAGTGACCTTCTGGGACATAAACAAACGCTAATAACTTTGCTGTTTATGAATTTTATTATTGAGACTTTACTTAAATAATAACAAGACCTTTTCTAAAAAGCCCTTTGAGTATTTGTACTAATTAATAATTTGTGGTGTATTTAATGTATTTATATTCTAAGCGTAGTACCTAGAGGCATATTTTGTATCTAATGTTATAAGATAATAAAGGCGGCTCATCCCACCGTCTCTGGGAAGTTGGGTAGTCGGGCGTATTTGTATTCGGGCAAGCAAGTCTCCAGGCATCCATAGCCTCGGTGAAGTACGGGACATCAAAAGGAATCAGTGTGGAAGTTAGATTGTTCCTGATTAATTTATCAGCGCTGTGGACGGAAGATATGAATACCGGTAAACTAATACTGGTAATTTTACGGACGCTGAGGTCTCATACGGATGGAAAGAGTCATTTGAGCCCAAGCTCGATCGTCCAAGGTCACATTGAAAATTAATGTAAGATTATGTCAGATAATTTGGTCCATTTTTTCCAAAAGTTTAGGGTGTTTCCATAAGTGGGAAGGACGAAGTAAATAAAGGTATTTAGGGCCGAAATAGTAATGCTAATTTTGTATATTTTTAGTGCACAAAATCGGAAAAGGAATTTTTGAAAATTGAAGACCTAAGGAAACAAAGAGAGCTTTTTTCAATGATTTTGATATCTGGAGCTATTTCGTTAAATTTTGAAAGGATCAGTTGTCTGTCAGTACTGTCAGATAAGAATAATTAAGAAAGAAAGAAAAATATTTTATTTGGCACACGTACACAAATACACACAATGTAGAAACAACATGTAAACACTTAAGATAAAAAAAACACTAACACTGTGTGCGTACACACAAATTCGCATTTCTATACTAAATAAATTATGAAAAACTAAGTAAAATGTGTATTATATTGGCAACTTATGTCTATATAAAATAGCTATATTTTTTTTTATTGATATACGTCAGTGCTTGACTGCGATACCACCTGATGGTAAGCAGTGACGCAATCATTGATGGTGAGGCGCACTTAAAGTTTATTAAGAGCCTATAAAACGAATAATGATTTAAAAAAGTGTTAGGAAACTGGTAGTTTTTTTTTACCTCCATTTTGTCTTCTAGCATAATAAAATAAAGGGCTTGAGTAGTCGGTTTCAAAAGTATTACTCACTAAAAGGTAGGAAATAAAACGAATAAACAGTGTCAAAAAACCCAACCGCATAAAACGTCTAAAAAGTTCGAGACCAGTCACATTAAGCAGTCTGACGCAGTTGATGACGTCAAATCACGCAATGAATTAAAATAAGTTCCACCAACTGCATCAGTTAGTGGGTTGGCGGTTGGTCGTTTTTTGCGGTTGAGTTTTTTATTGACACTGTCGACTTTTTAGGGTTATCTACCTCAAAAGGGAAAAAGCGGTACCCTTATAGGATCACTTTGTTGTTTTTCCGTCTGGCTGTCTGTCTATAACACGGGAACGCGTAGAAGTGTCGAGTTGAAATTAAAACCATATATTTAGGTCTGCGGTCCGTTGAAGCTGTGAAAAAAATCCAACTACGATACGACCGTTTATGTCGCAAAAAACTCATAGGGTCATCAGGAATCAATAAACATAGGGTACTTCCTGTTGACCAACAATCTTGAAATTTCGCATAAAGTAAGGTCTTATTTATAAGCACAGGTATAGGAATAAATCTAAAAACAGGAGAGTGATTTGAAGTTTATTAAATGCATAACTTTGTCATTAATGACTATATCTGTGCATACATTTGATTTCATATTTAGGTTGGGTTTTAGAATCATTAGATAAAAATGTTTTATTATTAATTATTAATAGTTTTTGAGCAAAATTAGCTAAAATAATATACTATGTAACTACACTGCCATTATCAATCGAAAGTAGCACTTTCGATCATTTACTAGGAAAAACACTAACCAAAACATATCGGAGTTGCCAAAATCAATAGTTTATGTCACTTAAAATTCCACGTACACAATCAGAAACAGCATTTTTGATATTTTTAATATGTAGTACGCCGAAAAATATTGAAACTACCAGATCTGATTTATAACCTGGGAAAAATTTTGACAAAAGACCAAAACAATGTCTTTAACGCTATAACTTTTTATTATTATTATTTATTTTTCCAAATTTCTTAATTTATATTACATATTTTTTTTGCAATACAGCGAAAACCTCTCAGAGTTTATCTGTGTGATGGCGAATTGCTCATTTAATATGTACTTATTGTACAATTTAAACAAAACTGCGGTCAGACTGCGGTGGCATGCACCAGTGTGCGGCGAAACCGGCAGTTCCACCTTATTTCCCTCACTCACCACTGCCGCGTATGCATGCGATACTTAACTTTCGTTCATATACGATGGCTTAACTGTGACGTTCCTATATTTAGATTTCAAAATAGCAATAAGCACTGATAATTATCATGTTTTTAGTACATACATTAAAAAATACCTACATGCTAAGCTTAAAAAAGAAATGAAAAACAAAAGGAAATTTTCAGATTCGACAGTTTACCTGGGGTCAGTCGATATGTTAATGTAATATTCACGTCCAATTTCCTATTTACACATATCACACGGAACAATAGTATTGGTTCATACCATACAGTATCCCATTTGTACTGATACTCGGATATTGGCAATATTGGAGACCAATGACATCGCGCTACACTTGATTGAACTATACACACGTTATGTGATTTATTGTGTAACTTTAGTGAGTAGGAGTTGCATTGCTTATTTTATTGTCGCGTGTTCAATTTTCACACGGAACAGATATTTTATGGTCTACAGAAAGTTTTTCACGTCATGGTATCTTTTTTTTCGGTTTGAAAATCATCTTATGTCAAATCTCGCTCTTGGGCGGAGCGGGAGATAGTGTCAGACTTTTGCTGACTAAAAACCCACTGCTGTTCCTTTGTTGCCTTTCGTACCAGGGCCGAGTCTTCCTTTCAGAATCAGACCCTTGGCCCCAGTAGGCTTCGACCCTGCTGGCCCCTACTGTTGCTAACATTTTCTTGAGGCGCCCGTGGAATAGTACGCGCCGTTGGCGATTTGGGCTCGGTCCGGACGGTTACTGAACGGTCGGACAGCAGGCTACCCATTGCTCGCCATCCGCGAGCCCGCGCCTAGTGTGACCGGAAATCGGGATCGGAATCCCAGCGGTGGTTGGAACGTGAGGACCTTTGCCTCACGCGATCGGCCGCCTCCTTTGCTAGCATTACTGCTTTGCAGAAGGAGGCGACCGCATGCCACTCCTCGCTCCGGATTATGGCCTGTACCAAGGCCCGACGCGAGAGATCGCCGCCGCCGATCGCCCCACGAGGACACGGCGTTGCTCTTCCCAAGCGGACGTATCTTGTATGCGAGTTTCGTGTTTATGAACGGACCCACGATCCAGGAATAATTCCTAGAGTTTTTTAGGAGCAAAATTATCGAATACATCATAAAATCACATCTATATCTTTCAGTCGCTCCTTACGTTTCAGGATCACAGGTTTCCTTTGATGCTACAGAAGTAATTCCTAGTGTGGAGCAAGGTTTACTAAAAATAAAAGTTTCATTCTATCAGCGTTAAGGATTCAAAGCCAAAAGTCCAAAATGTTTGGCATTTTCCAAGTGACATATCGCTGGCATTGATAATAATCGTCCATAGTCCATCATTTTTTTTTTTTTTTTTGTAATTGGGTAAATCATCCAATTTATGGGATGATACAAAGGTTTTTAAATTTTTAACATCGGTCCACAATTGACCAAGATATTTTACTATTTATTTACTATATATATATGATTTTTTTTTTTATTGACACTTTTGACGATACAACGTGCCACGTCATACGCCACGTCTTCACGAATAAGGGATTCATAATTTATAAACATCGGTTTTGACATTATCGAAAATATATATTTGATTCATAAACCTTGATATATTCAGTAACATAATAAAAATACGAAATGAAAATACTCTCTATCCAGATCTTCATATTTTATTCATTTTTATTACACTTTGAACGAGAGAGATGCACTTATTCACCAAAGCAATTTATTTTCAATACAAAAATAATAATTAAAAAGATCGTCTTCATTTTATTTTAGTCACTGAACAAAAAGATACTGATTGACAATTCAATGAAACTGCGACTAGTTGCTTTTACGTGATCGAGTCGGAACATGAATAGTTCGTTTGGGATCCAATCATTTTTCAAACTTTTTTGATGAAGTATGAATTTGAACCGTAATTGAAGATATCGAGTGACAGAAATCAATTGGAACGAATTTACGACTGGTTGATTTTTATGAGAAATGCGACAAATTTATTTTTGATTGAACAAAGAAACGATTTCAGATAAAGGAAATTTTTTATACGATAATATCGAAAAAAAAATCCATCAAAAAGACTACTCCTTCGTAGTCAAAAGTCCTTTTGTCTGTTCATTAATTTTTGTGATTTCGCTGATATCAGGAAACTGAAACTGCAGGGTAAAAAGCATAATTATTAATGACCGGCCTGTTGGTCTAGTGGCTAGTGGCCCTGACTGCTATGCCGAAGGTCGTAGGTTCGATTCCCACCCAGGACAAATTTTTGTGTGATGAGCACAATCATTTGTTCTGTGTCTGGCTGTAATTTATCTATAATATGTATGTATTTAGAAATATTTGAATAGCTCTCTCTATTTCATTGCTTTTTTTTGTGTTTCTATCAAGTTTTGATTTCCAGTCTAGCCGGATGCAGCAGCTGAATACAGGTGTTTTTCATCGAGCGACTGCCTATCACACCTGTACAACCCAATTACTGGGCAACATAATTCTACTTGGATAGACTGATGGTCAGACTTTCTGGCATCTGACTACCCATAAACACTGTCAAAGATCTACGAATGACAACCAGAATCACGGGCATTACGTGCTTTCCGAGGCATGGAGTGTCAGTAATGTTCTAGATAAACTTAGAAGAATAAATATGAAGTAAAAATAACATTGGTACTTGCCCGGTTTCGAACCAGCAACCTTATAAGTTTGAAGCGGGTGCCACTAGGCCATCACGAACCATGTCTATCAATAATAATAAAAAACTCTCGGTAAATGAGACAACGTCAATTTAAACCGGGTTTCGACGTCTAACTGGCAAATATTCAATGTTATTGGTATTTTGATATTAGTACTTACTTTTTTGACATATAGGAATATAAGAATTAATATTCTGACATTACGAATAATCCCAATACATTACCTACAGTATTAACTTTGTTATATTTCGTAAATTCTCTTTTATTAATGTACAAAGGTTTATTTTATATTTTAAAATAACTCATCATCTTTCTGCCCTTGTCCCATCTTATTTGGGGTCGGCCCAACACGTTTTTTAATTATATTTTAAAATAAGTACCTAACACTAAATCAATATTTAGAAATAAGATTAATTAATACTGTAGCATAAGCATAATCAGCCTTTTAATGTTCCCACTGCTGGGACTCAGACCTCCTCTCTCTAGGAGAGGGAATGGTCCATAATTCAGCACACGGGCCCAATGCGGGTTGGCAGATGTCACATGTCTTCGAATTTATGGTTCTAAATTGGTTTTCTCACGATTAATATTGTAAATATTTAAAAAAAATCTATATCTACTCAAATTATTATAATAAATTATTCTATGTTCCTTAAGATCCCATTTATTCAGTTTCCACATAATTTCTAAAATATCCGAATATTTATTTGGTGAACACACAGCCTCGTTAAAATGCCAGGCTCGACATCCGACCAAGAAAGATTCAAACTGTCCATCAAATTGAACATATTTTGATAAAGCGGGAATTCTCGGGTATCTGACGGTTTCTTGTTAATATTAACGAATGGAAGGAAGACTCGGCGAGAAAAGAAAATTTGAGGTCTGATTGATATTGGTTTAAGTCAAGTCAAGTCAAGTCACTGTCCATTTTAATATGTAGTATTGTATTTAATCTTAAATTATTAATTTATAATTATGTGTTATTGAAATAATCCTATTATAATAATAAAAATCAATTATTTTCTAAAATGCCAGACAATTTTGCTGTCAACATTATGTGTAATTGTTTTTTCTTTTTTTTATAAGTTTTAAAAATTCTATGTTAATTAATGTATGTGGGTGTACCGTTTTAATTAACTATAAATAAAATAAATAAGTCAAAGTCAAGTCAAAAGTTTTTTATTTCACATAGGCCTACATGGGCACTTATAAAACGTCAGAAGCTAGTGCACGGTTCTAAATTGTTTGAATCACTATTGTTGTGATTATCTACAAAAATATTTTTTTTTTTTTTGGATGACACAATAGGCACAGTGGTTCAGCGACTAGCTGCTGCGCTACGTGTCGCAAGTTCGATTCTCGCACGGAACAAATATTTGTATTGCCTACAGATAGGGGCAATACAAAGGTTGACTGGTAGAGAATGCCTTGTTCTATTAAGTCCGCCTATTTACCACTACTGTACATGAAGTTTTAATAAATAAATAAATAATAAATAAATAAATACAGTGATGTTCCAGGTCTGGGTAGTCTTAATGTTTGTGAACGCAACCCACGATGCAGGAGTAATTCTGAGTGTGGGGAAGTTAAAAAAAATATCCTTACGCACTACAAAATAAAAGTACCCCCCGCCTGTCTGTCTGTACGAACGCGATAATCTGAAAAACTACTGAACATATTCTTATGCGGTTTTCACTAATAAATAGAGTGATTCATGATGAAGGTTTAAAAGTATAATACATGCATGTAGAGAAAAGTCGAGAAGTTCAGATATTTTTAACACCTATTGTAAGCTGGGGCGCGTCGCTAGTATAAAAAAGTGGTTTTTTTTTTTTGTTTATACGCTATCATTTCATCATCACACCCATCATTCATCATGAATGATCATTTGGAATTACCAGTTTTTGACTGGTAATTTCCGAAATGATTGGAAAAAAAAATTGTTGGAATAAATAGACACCCTTTTTTTAAGGTGTCATCCAATGACTTCTACCGCTCTGGGTGGAGCGCGCCACACCTTCTTCAGTTGCCTTTTGCGTTCTAGGACTACGGGTTTCTTTTTCAGAAAATCCCCAAAAGTTAACGACTGAGCTCGGTCCGGTCGATTAGCAGACGGTTGGACGGCGAGCGACCCATTGCTTGTCTACCTCAAGCCCGCGTCTACCGTGGCTAGTAGTCAGGGTCGGAATCTCGGCGGTTGGGGCATAAGGACGTCCGATCCCTCACGCGTGCGGCCTCCTCATTTGCTAGCATTATTCGCTCTTTGAGGAGTGGCTGGACCGACTACACGGCGTCCTCACATTCCGCATGACGCAGGTCCTCACCGGACACGGTAAGTTCGGGAGGTTCCTGCACCGGATTCGTGCGGAAACGACGCCCGGGTGACGCCACTGTGTGGCCCACCCGGAGGACACGGTGGAGCACACGGTGGAGGTGTGCCCCGCTTGGGCAGAGCAACGCCGTGACCTCGTGAGGGCAATCGGCGGCGGTGATCTCTCGCGCCGGGCCTTGGTTCAGGCCATGCTCCGGAGCGAGGAGGAGTGGCAGGCGGTCGCCTCCTTCTGCGAAGCAGTAATGCTAGCTAAGGAGGCGGCCGATCGCGTGAGGCAACGGTCCTTACGCTCCAACCGCCGTCGGGATTCCGATCCCGATTTCCGGCCACCGTAGGCGCGGGCTTGCAGACGGCGAGCAATGGGTGGCTCGCCGTCTGACCGTCCGGTAACCGTCCGGACCGAGCCCAAGTCGTCGACGGCGCGTTTTGTTCCACGCGCGCCTCAAGGAGATGTCAGCAAATCGTAGGGGCCCAGCAGGGTCGAAGCCTACTGGGGCCACGGATAGTGTGAAAGCGGAACCCGGGGCCCTGGGACGAAGGCAACGAAGGAACAGGAGTGGGTTTTTAGTCAGTAAGAGTCTGACACTATCTCCCGCTCCGCCCAAGAGCGGGGATGTCATTAGGATGATTTTCCCAACAAATAAAAAAAAAAAAAAAAAAACCTAACCTAACCCAAGCATCAGTAAACCATCTTGAAAAATATCCAAAAGAAAATCACTCGCATTTAATTTCAAATAACAATCATCGCACTGAAAAGGACCGATTCATCATCTTACATAAAGGCTATTAGCACCTTAGCATTAGACTCAAAAGCATTGTTCAAAGTTATCATTCATCTTGAACAAAGACACCTTTCAGGGATGCTGGAGACGTTTTCAGTCATATGTTTGTGTAGTATGAAAGTTCTATATGGATTAATTCTATCTTTGTATTAACTGCTTACCATGTATTAATTAGGAGATGGAACAAACGACGTGTCACCGTCTTACATGAATGGTACTTAGTAAGTAATTGATGAACATTACTGATGAGTTGAGCCTCACGGAATCCTACAGCCTTATGCTGTATGATTCCTTGAAAAAAACACCGCAGCTCTGGAACTCGAAGAGCAACTAAAGGCACACGTTTGGGTTTTTATCAGTAAAAGTCTGATAATCCATTTTTAACACATTAAGGGCCTGCACACACTTGAGACAAGACTGTCTTAGACAAAATGGTCTACGATATCGCAGACTTGTCTGCGACAAGACTGTTTTGTCTACGTCATGATCAAGACAAAACTGTCTAGCGGCGTACGACCAGTGTTGCCAACTTTGTGGATTTTCCACTTAAACTGGTGGTTTTAACCCCACATTTAATTGCGAAATATTGGTTTTAGTGGCTAGTGGTTTTTTCCAGTGCTTTAGTAAAATTCAATTTCTTAATAAAAATGCGATCCCTCGGGTGTAAATCAGCATCACAGAATCCATAATTATCAAACTGATACCGACGGTGATGGTGCAAACAAAAATGATGCGTCTGAAGACGAAGTAATACGTAGCTGTTATTGAATAATTTGTATGTTGAATTACCTACTAATGTTAATTTACCCACAAATAGTATTTTGATCAACTGATTGTTAATTTTTACCATTTATTATTAAAGGAAACTAATAACCTATATGCTTACATATTTTATTTCATACAACACACATTTTTTTAAGTGGGAAATTTTGCTATTTTTAGTGTGGGATATTTCTGGTGGTTTTAAAAGTTGACTCTAGTGGTAAGTTAGTGTAACGGTTGGCAACACTGGACGTCTCAAAACAGTCTTGTCGCAGAAAAGTCTGCGACGTCGTAGACAATTCTGTCTAAGACAGTTTTGTCTCAAGAAAGCGCAGGCCGTTACTCGAAAACTTACTCCTATCCTTACCGATATAAGGTATGCAATTTGGTATTTATCGCACTGGTGCGGAAAAGTGCATGAGCTCATCCTTACAATTTATTACATTTATCGTATCAGGCTGGACGCTAAGCGACCCCCACGAGTCGCGCGTGAACTCCCGTTTATTTATTCGAAGTCTTTCAATACGAAGATATTGAAAAACGCTGATGGACAACATTCTTCTGTTCACAATGTTCGTTCTTATAAAAAAACAACGACACAAAATAATCGCTAGGTGATCGTATGATCTAGGCGATATACAACCCATTCTATCTAAAGCTTAAGCAGGTAATCTTTCTGTAAAATAAAATGTCTGAAGACAAATGTGAGCGCGGTAACTGCATGTCGAGATATTATCAGTCTTGTCTTGACAACCACTCTGTCGCTTGTCGTATCTAACAAGACGTGGAACAAATCGAATGGCGTTCTTATTCCAAACGCGTTACGATTTTTATTGACATATGTCATTCTCAGAAAATATTTTCCCGATTATGCTGGTCTTGCTTTCAAAGATATTGGTTGAAAATAACGATTCCAATCAAGATTGGTTTCTTGACTTTTTATTTGGGACTGCTTCAATCTTCGGCTTTTTTTTAAATTGATATAAACTAGTGCTTAACTGTGATCCCACCTGCCCTGCGTTCAAAAATGAGGTTAGAATTAACTCCAATGACGTCATCAGGTTAGATACTCTACGCTCGCATTTATGAACGCGAACGTAGTTTAACTGTCAATGCCAAGCAACTGTCATTCCTGCCGCTTACATCAACCTACCCTGCTTGGAGTTAGAGTTAGTTGGGTTAACTCTAGAGTAGCTACTCGAGTTATAAAAGAACGACCCAGCGTTGCAAATCGAAGCATTTTTGAACGGTTAGAGTAATGACCCTACCCTACTATGGTTATTTTTGAACGCAGGGCTGATGGTAAGTAGTGATGCAGTCATTGATGATGAGGCGCACTAGTTTATTTAGGCTTTGAACGTGTGGCCTATTTTTTGCAAGAACCGTGCAGTTTTTGGGATATAAAGAAGCCTATGATTACATTTAGCGATATTGAAAGAATACTTGAAATTGGATCAATACTCCCAGAAATTACTACTGTACGTAATACATTTACTAACCTGTTAAAAAATTTGATATGATCCGAAAAGGTCCAGATAAATAAGCTTAACTTTGAGATAAAGGTCAATCGTCAAATTCGACTCTTCTGGGCAGCGTTGGGGAAGCTGCGCGGTATTTTCTCGTCCAACATACCACAGTGTCTCAAGACGAAGTCTATGACCATTGCCAGTGACGACATATGGCTTTGAAACATGATCGTTCACAATGGAAAGGTACTTAAAGTTTCCTTGCTTAATCAAATCAGAGATGAAGATATCTGCAGGAGAATCAAGTTTACCGATATAGCCCGTAAAATCACCAGATTTAAGTGCCGGTAGGCACGGTACATTTTTTTTTTTTTTTTTTGAAGGTGGGAAATTCATCCAATGATATCCCCCGTTCTTGGGCGGAGCTGGAGATAGAGTCAGACTTTTACTGACTAAAACCCACTCCTGTTCCTTCGTCGCTTGTGAAAGGCCTATGTTTTACAGTGGACGTCTTTCGGCTGAAATGATGATGATGATCCGAAAATAACAAAGCAAAAGATACTATATATCTAGAGATGTGTTTAAAAAAAAGTAATTTATATTCTCATTATCATTTGACAGGCCTGCAGTTGGTCTATTGGCCCTGACTGCTATGCCGGAAGTCGTGGGTTCAATTCCTATCCAGGACAAACGTTTGTGTGATGAGCACAGTTATTTGTTCTGTGTTTGGGTGTAATTTATCTATAATATGTATGTATTTCTAGTAGAAAGAGAAGGAAGTTAGTGATAGTATGACGGTTGACAGGATAGAATGGAAGAAAAAAAGTGTTGCGCCGACCCCAAATAAGATGGGACAAGGGCAGGAAGATGATGATGATGATGATGTATGTATTTCTAGTACTCATAATACAAGCTCTGCTTAGCTTGGGACTAGACGGCGTTGTGTCATAATTGTGGAATATTATTATTATCATCATCAATCTACAGCAGTCCACTGCCAAACATGGGCCAACTGACTCATTAAAAAAAAAAACTCACCCTAGGTGGCACTATAAGATAGGTCTCCACTTTGTGATCAGCCAGGTACCCTTCCCTGGAGGCGCCATCTCCTGGCTCAACGTCAAACCTTTCACCAAGTTGTAGGAGCGTAGCTTTTGTGATGTGTACTCGTCTGAAAACAATTGTTTGATTGATTGATTATACTCTTTATCAACAACTTTTTTTTGTTTTTATAGTTATAAATAAAATTACAGTAAGAACTTAATATTAATTGGTTGTGACAACGGGCGGTCTTATCGCTAAAAGCGATTTTTTACAGGCAACCTTTGGATGGATTTGACAGAGATGGATAAAAAGATACTCAGGTAGTTCGTGTTGTAGTATTTACTTACATCCCCTCGAAGGCCGATTGTGCATACGTCTGTACGACTTGAATGACCTTGAAAAACGCTTAATTGTCGTTTTGTACTCACGTTTGTACGATTTTTTTTAACCAAAAATTTTGGTTTTTATATCTTTGTATTTCCCAGAAAAATCCAGAAAAAGTTTTTTTAAATTTATTTTTTACTTTTTTTGGTGATTTACGTAAAAACGCGCAATTACGTAATAAAAATACTCCCCCGCGCACGAGAGGATATATAATACAACTAATAAAATACATATAATATAAATAATCTATCTATACCTATATATAAAAGAAGAAACTGACAGACTGACATATCAACGCACATCCGAAACTACTGGGATTAGGAGCGTGAAATTTTGCACAAGGTTTCCTTTTATGACATAGTCGAGCGCTATGAGAGGATTTTCCAAAATTCACCTCCTAAAGGGATAAATTGGGGGTCCAAAGTTTGTATGGAAAAAACTACTATTACGCGGGTGAAGCCACTGGCAGAAGCTAGTATTTATTTATGAAAGCAGAGAAATATGTACGTAATGACGTTCAAGAGGAGAAATAGTGATTCTTGACCATATTATTAAATTTTTTAGTCTTTGTGCTGGCTTTGCCGACACGGGCAAAGCATTTCACAGCAGCTCTGATTAAAATGCGAAGGACTTGTCATAAAAATTGGTGGAGTGGCTAGGCATTTAGCCTTCAGTTTTCCGATGACTTAAGATATCTAGTATGTTTGCAAATTTATGAAATAGGTCGATGTGGATCGGGGATCAGGGATCAGGGAGGGGGGGGGGGATCAGGGATCTAGTGGATAGAGGTTTCCAAGGGAATAATATAATTTGAATTTGAAAATCGTTTCGAGTGTTATCATTAACTTACAAATAATATTTATATTTCTGTAATTTATAATTGGTTTCAGTATATTGTCTTTTAATTATCTCACAGAAGGTGTAAAAAGTAGAGTATCCAACACAGGAATAAAACTGTCTTTGTCTTGGACGCTGTCCTCTCTTCACTGTCAGGTTTCTATTTTAACTCCCTCACAGTACTCGGGAGTTAATTACATAGGTCCCTCACTGCGTTCGGGATTAAAACCTAGCAACCTTCGATTCGATCGGAATTTTAAATGCCGTCCACGACTTTAAGACACTGCTTTATCCTTTAGTCACATAATTTACTATTATTTATCAATCTCAAATTCAAGAATTTACATGAACACAAACATTTATTACTGAGCAAAAGGAATTCTTTCATGTTTCTCAGAACCCTTAAAGGTCGCTATCCAATTGTAAGTTTTATAAAGTAGAATATTAACCCAACAGTTATTTGATGTCTACTTTAATTTAATTCAAACTTTTCTGTCAATAAATCTTTCATGTTTGACTTTAGGTTTAAATTGAACTTTTTTGTTTGTTTAATTGCTGGCCTTTTGAGAAGGTCGTGTTATTTTTAATATTTTTTAGACGCTAGTACCTCATATTAGATTTGTATGTTACACTCAAACCTCTTTATCGTTCAAAAATACCTTTGACTTACAAAATTATTCAATATCTTTGATAAATTACGAACGTTTTGATTGTCAATAATTTTAAATAGCCAAAATTTTTTAAATGATAATTTCAATGGTTTCCACCACCGGGATGCGGCGCGTCGGTGCTCTGCCCAAGCGGGGAACACCTCCATCCACCCCACCGTGATTCCAATATCCCTGAATCCTCATTTACTTAAAATAGAGTATATATAACCCATATAATTCAATTGTATCCCGAGCATTAAAATACATTCCATGCTCACTTTTTTATAAACCGCTGAATCCATCTAAGCTTTTACCAGCTCTCAAACAAAAACAAGTCTATTTTTTATTATAAAATGGCAGCACTATCCACTAATTACGCTTTCAGCGGTAATTTCTCCTACGTTTTTCGTAAAGTTTTCAACAAAGTTAACGGATGAACAATAGAGTTAAAAATTGTGTGGGTTTTAGGAGTGGCAAACGAATAATAGTAAGCTTATGTATTGTTTTACTATATTAAAGATCAGGCTTTTCTACACTAATATTATAAAGAGGTAAAGATTTTTTTTTTGTTTTTAAGTTTGTAGGAGGTAATCTCTGGACGTACTGGTCAGATTGCTAAAAATTTTTCACCGATAGAAAGCTGCTTTATTCTTGAGTGACATAGGCTATATTTTATGTACGTGGGCGAAATCGCGGGCAAAAGCTAGTCTTAAATATATAAGAAGAAGAAATAAATGGAAATCAATATCATAAATACTTTTAATTTAGAATCAATGTTTGATGCTGAATTACGATAATTAGAAGTTTCTAACAAAATTCTTATGGGGTTAACACATTATATCCTATCTAACAATTTACAGGGGATGATGAAAATGAGGAATGTAGAAATGATCACAGATAACTACTTCAAAAAAAAATTGGTCAAGTGCGAGTCGTACTTGCGCACTGAGGGTTCCGTACAAAATTACCTACATACGAGTATGTGAATAGTTCAATTCCCGAATGGAATCTCCAAGATTTTTCGAATCGCAAAAAAGTTCTCTTTTTATGACCAAAAAATTTTCTGTTTTCAGATTTATTCCTATATTTATACTATATAATCTTGCTTTATGCCAAATTTCAAGATTCTGGGTCAACGAGAAGTACCCTATGAATTACGATTCCTTGAGAGTGTCGAAATCCACGTTTTTTGCGACATAAACGGCTGTATCTTTTTTTTCGTTAATTTAGAAGAAGATGAATTTTTCACAGCTTTAAGGGACCGCAGATTTTATTGTATAGTTTTAATTTCAAATCGATACCTCCATGCGTTTCCAAGATAAAGGGTATTGACAGACAGACAGACGTACGGACAACAAAGTGATCCTCTAAAAAAATATCATTTTTTCATAGTCAACTCACCCAGCAATACCGCCAGACTCCATATGATTGGCTAGCGTGACGTCATCGCTCCAGACATCGAATTGCCACTTGCGCAGCCCCAGCACGCCACACAGCACGTTACCCGTGTGAATGCCTATGCGCATGTCTACGTTGAAACCGGTGGCTTCACGGACGAATCTAAGAGGAAAGAAAATTTTCAATGAAAAAAAAATTACAATTCAGCTTTGATATCGCAAAATTATTTGTAGGTAATAGGTAATGTGACTGGAAAATTACAGACTCCGTATGATTTTAATAAATCTTTATTGCGTTATAGTTTCTCGTTAAATGACAAAAGCGTTTTATATACGATAAAGAGTTACGCTTCGTCGTTTATACCACATACATCGAAGGATTGGAGCAATTTACCTGCAGCGGTCTTCCAGTCCGATTATATGACTCAGGTATATTCATGGCTAGTGTGAACAAACTAGTGCGATTCACCATCAAAGATTGCATCACTGCTTACCATCAGGTGGGATTACAGTCAAGTAATAGTTTATATCATTCATAAAAAACATCACATTCAAATTCATTAGATTTTAACATATCCGTGTCTTATTTAGAAAAAGTAGTCTACAATTTCTCGAAATATTTTACAATCTTACGGCGTTTGTAATTTTCCGGTTACATTTATAGATTGTAGAATCTATATGATCGAAGCAATCAATTTATGTAAATCATTATAGTTTACATAATTCTCAAGGTTGTTGTCAATTCCACTACTGGGTGCAGGACCTTTTTTAGGAGAGAAATTATCAAAGAACTTCTATCGCTCTGAGTGGGTGAAAAAAAGTGTCTTTTACTGACTAATATCTACCCATGTTCCGTCAGTTGCTCTTTAGGTTTCAGGGCATCAGTGACTTTTGGACAATTTTACTACCCGCCGATATATCACATGATTGATCTGTTATATTTTCCATTACTGTTTTCGCTAGTAAAATGTCACCCATTCCATGTATAACAGTTCATAAGGCTACTCAATCATGCATGAGTGCAGAGACTGTTGCTTCCAAATCCCATGGTGGCAGGCCAGCAAAAAGGCTCACCAATTCGCGGGAAACCATGCATTTCCCCACATCATCAAGATGGCCATGACCCTCTGGCATGCGTTCAGCTTGGCCGCCGGTCGACCCCGTCGAGGAGGTTGCCGTACAGCACGTAGTCGTACACAATATTCCACAACGGCGGTCCTAGTACAGATCCCTGCGGAATACCGCACGACATCTCTCGTCGTTTCCACTCTCTCTGGTGATCGGGATAGATGATGAACCTGTCCGTCAGGTAGGGTCTCGGGTCGGAGCCATGGGTTGTGCGAAATTGAACCCCGGAGCCCGGAGTAAAAGTCGGACACGCCCTCCCGCTCCGCCCAAGGGCGAGAGATGTCATTATATTGGGTAATCATATAATGATATCTCTCGCCCTTGAGCCTAAAAAAAAAAAAGGCTACTTAATAAAATATAATGTTTTAATTCCTCACCGAATAGCATCAATCATCTGCAGGCCCATGTTGACGCAGTTATAGGCATGATTGGGCCTGGATATCGGCAGACCAGATACGCAGTAGTAGCAGTCGCCCAGGATCTTGATGCGCATACACTGGTTCTCCTGTAACAAGAAGACAACGGACATGAGCCGAAGCTTCAAAGTCTTAGACATCAGCGCCGAGTTGCTAGCCTGTCGGTTTTCTATCGGTTGCATTTCAAGGAGTCTACGTCGGATTTGTATAACCTAATTCCACCAAGCCTGTTCCATTATCAGACTACCAGATGTATCGCGATGCACTACCAGTCCATGGTGGACATCCCATGACACGTTTTCACACAAAAAAAGTTTTGGGAACAAAATTGTGTGGTCTTTCCTGATAGCCACAACTTGGGGGTCTTTAAGTCAAGAGTGAATAGGTTATTTCTAGGCAAGTATGCTCCATCGTCGCCCACATCATTGTTTCCCATAAGGTAAGATAGTGGTGGGGGGAAACATAAAATATAAAAAAAACACTTTTAAGTATAAAACTGTAAATATCCACGCCAAATTCACGGAAATACATACTATCTATACCTGAAAAATTTTGATTACCCAGTTACAACTTTAAAAGAACATCCCTTTCGCAGAAAAGTAGAATTAAAATCCCCAAAAACTTTTTCCATTCAAAGAAATGAACTGACTTTGTTCTCATTACCGTTGATAGCACAAAGTACAGACATTTGCACGAAACAAAACAACGTACTTACTTCTCAGTATTATTAGTAAATGAATGTAAAACAAAAAACTTTAAAATAGCATTTTTAAGATGAGTGAACTTTAAGTCCTATTATCTGTTATCTCTTCATTTTTCTTTGTGCTTTTTGACAATTAAAAAACAGACCATTTAACATAAGAATTATTATAACGCTTGTATTCTTGGAAAGGATAGACAGCGGTATACCCACAGCCCCCCTAGCAAAGTTACATTCGTTTCGTTTCCGTCGAATGCCTCGAGTAGGCCAGGCCTCTGATTCCTTTGTTCAGACGTCATCTCAACGCTCAGTCTCGTGGTCGGAACAAAGGAATCGGAAGCGTGTCCTACTCAAGGCGTTCAACGCATACGAAACGATCGTAACTTGGCTAGTCGGGCAGAACAGATAAAAGAGGTCCTCTTTAATCTATTCTGTGGGTGTACCTACCTATTGAACAACTTGATTTTAAAATAATATACCCGTATCTATAATATAAATTTCAAAAATTTTATATGGTATGGGCATACCATGCCCATTATTTTATATATTTATATATATTATTAATTATGTATTGTATATATATAAATAGTACACCTGCGTATCTTTTTCTCTTTCTCTGTCAAATCCATCCAAAAGTTGTCTGTAAAAAACGCTATTAGCGATATGTCCGCCCGTTGTGACACCCTGCTAATTTTAAGTTCCTATTGTATTTTTATTATTGGTGTACAACAAAGAATATATTTATCTATCTATATATAATGTTAGGTACTAGAAAAGTCTTATGATGAAAGTACCAGAGAAACCCGCGAAACTAAAATTTTCAGTATCAAATTGTATCTAGATCAAAATATGATTGAAAATAGGTTTTTCTTATTATTTTATATTTACTTTCTCACTGCTAAACGGGTTATTCCCAGTCCAAGTCGTCGACGGCGCGTATTGTTCCACGCGCGCCTCAAGGAGATGTCAGCAAATCGTAGGGGCCCAGCAGGGTCGAAGCCTACTGGGGCCACGGGTAGTGTGAAAGCGGAACCCGGGGCCCTGAGACGAAGGCAACGAAGGAACAGGAGTGGGTTTTTAGTCAGTAAGAGTCTGACACTATCTCCCGCTCCGCCCAAGAGCGGGGATGTCATTAGGATGATTTTCCCACCCAATAAAAAAAAAAAAAGGTACAATTTATTGTTCCTCATTTCCCACCGAGTCTATGCAAAAAAAAACTTGTTTTAAATGTTCCTACATCAATTCTCAATGGGTCTACGAGATTTGTCCAAAGTACAGTCAGTAAAAACCATCAGGTCGACTTCGTTGGCGTCGTCTATCTTATTTATTTACGCGATTATAATTTTTAAAATCGTTGTACCTTCAATACAACGCACTCAGTTTGTCTAACTATATTGAAAAAAGAGATATAATGATGTATATTGAACGGTTTATCCGCCATTTTCCTTAGCTATCTTGAAGTTTGAGAGCCACAACAGCTCGACATCAATCTCCTTGAGCCACGACAAGCCGTATACAAGAGATAATACTCCTGCCAATGACGTGAAAGATTGTGTGCTAACAGTATCAGCTTACATTGCATTATCTCATGAAGCTTATTGATGCTTGTTTTTTTATATACGACATATTTTTAGGGTTCCAGGATTTACGGTGGACGTGGAACGCAAACGGTAACTGAAAGGTAAATATATATATATTTTTTTTTATTCTGGATAGGTTCGCGCTTGACCGCAATCTCACCTGATGGAAATCGACGATGTGGTCGACGATGGAACGCGCTTACCTATAAGTAACCAATTCACTCTTGACTTAAAGATTCCCGGGTTGTAGTCATCAGGGAACACAGATTCCGGCAAGGAATTCCACTCCTTAGCTGTACGCACAATGAATGTGTTGTGGGATGTCCACCATATTTATGTCAAACATTTTTATGGTTCAAAAGGAAAAAAACGGAACCCTTATAGGATCACTTTGTTGTCCATCCGTCGGGAACGCGTGGAGTTATCGAATTGAAATTAAAACCATATACTCAAGTCTGCAATCCCTTGAAGCTGTAAAAAAATCAGATTTTTGAGATAACGACAAAAAAAAGATACGGCCGTTTATGTCGCAAAAATTTTGTATTTCGACATTCTTAAGGGAATCAAAATTTATAGGGTAGTTCCCGTTGACCTAGAATCCTGAAATTATGAAGAAAGGTCTCATAGCACAAATATGGGGAAAAATCTGAAAAACGTAAATTAGTAGTTTCGTTACAAAAAATAATCGCGATTCGAGAAAATCTTCGTAACTCAATTCAGGAATCAAACTGTTTTCACGTAGGTAAGTTTTTAAGCGAGTCCAACTCGAACTTGCCCTGTTTTTTTTTAATGTCATATTGTAAATTAAAATACAAATACTCAAAGTAAAAATTGTAAAAAAATAAATAAAAAGCACTTAAAAGTTCGTTTTATATAAAACAAGAACAGCGATTCAAATTTAAACCAACTCTAACATTTTCAGTTGGAAAAAGTCATAAATTCGGAATTCTTTGGGTAGTTTAATTGGAAACACAGCTTGTCAACATCTTTTTGCCTATGCCCAATGTTATTTGGGGTTGGTGCAAATGGTTTTTTCTTCAAATCTGTCCTATCACCCGTCTCATTACCACCAACTTCCTTTTCTTTCATATCACTTCTCACACAATCCCTGTCCTTTCATCCACATATTTACTTATAACTGTTTTAGTAACATGCGTAACTTGTTTGATAGAGAAATACTTAAGCGGGATCCACATTAGTCCAACGCACACATGAGCGACGCCTGCCCCCTAGCCAAGTTACAACCGTTTCGTTTCAATTCTCCTTTCCTTGATTATCTAGAGTCGGCCACGCCTCCTATTCCTTTGTTTTGACCACGCGACTGGCGTGGCCTACTCGAGGTGATCGACGAAAAGAGAATCGAAACAAAACGGTTGTAACTTGGCGAGAACTACACTAGACTGACGCACACGTGGACCACGCCTGCACCCCTAGCCAAGTTGATAATCTGCAATCGTTAACGCTAGCGAGATGTATCAAAATGATATCGTCTCAACGTTAAGTCATGTGGTCAGAACAAGCGATTAAAAAATTCGTAGCCAAGTTCACATCATTCAAAAATATAGAATGAATTGTTATCGTTTCTACAATGTTCAACGCTACATCTTTTGTTATTATAGAACGACATTGTAGAACAAGCAGCGTTTTCTACAATTGCTGACACCGAGTCGTTACCATTGGAGAACACTAAGTAGCGGCGCGTTGCGTAGCGTCACGTGGCGTGGGCCGAATGTAGTTCTACTAGACTAGTTGCCGTATAAAATGTATGGAGATTGACGCGCCCAGATCGGTCTACGTGACCCACGTGGGCTGTAGTTCTACATTTATAGGAAAATCGACATCAGAAGCAAATATTTTTACCATCATCCTCTAACAATAAAACAAGCCATTCACATCTCATAAACAACATCTATCTTCAGACTATTACGGGCAATAACTCTTTAACGTCTCATACATCAGCAACCATGCATGCTTTTATCTTACATAATGCATGCAAAACCACACTGCTTACATATGCAAACGGCTAAGTTTTATGAGCTTAGTATACAAATATAGAAGTTTATGTACCTACAAAGGAATACGAGTATAGCTGAAAATTTCTATTTACCGTTACTGAAAGCTGCAGTTAATAGTTATAAACAAGTTTCTTGGTGCAAAGGATGGCCATCGCTATCCAGCGAGGTAATGCGGCCAGTATTGTGGGCACTTTTGCACCGGGAACGATCAGGGGCGGGTTGTATATTGACGTGTGACTTTTTGAAACATTGATAAAATTATTGAGTTATATCAACGAATTATTTAATAATATTATTGTAAATTATTATAAGTGTTAATTATAATTATTGTGATAAAAAAAAAACAAGTTTATGTGCGGGTAATGTTTTCCACTAGTTACGTTTTGAAGTTATAGGAGTAGAATATCTGCAGGCGTGAGCTTATGGACGAAAAGCAATGGATAGCTCGCTGTTCGGCCATTGGGTACCGTCCGAACCGAGCCTGAGTCATCAACGGCGCGTAGTGGTCCACGCGCACCGTCAAGAGAAGTCAGCAAATGCGTAGGGGCCCAGCAGGGTCGAAGCCTACTGAGGCCATGGGTTCCCTTCTAAAAGGAAAACCTTTGGGCTTGGAACGCAAGGCAAAGAAGGAACATAGGCGTGGTTTTAGTCAGTAAAAGTCTGACACCTCCTTCCGGATGATTTCCTGTCAAGTGAACGCCAGTGGTTCACTTTAGAAAAGGCCTCTGCATTTAATTGAACTAAATAGACGATTTAATTTAATTTTAGTGTTTGATATGAATTTAATTTTGATATAATGGAAAGTCCAATTTTATATATTCGCACGTACTGAATTTACATTTTATTTTACATACTCATTTATATCATGTGGAAAATGTTGTTGGTTGTGCATTTATCTCATTTATTGTATTATATTGTTTGCTGTAAAATTGTAATGTACCACCGTTTATTTTCCCAAATAAATTAAATAAAAATAAAATAGTTTATTCCCTTAATGGCTCCAAATGGTTCGTATAAATATAAACATGGATGTATCTAGATACGCTTCTGCGTATCTAGATACACCCATACACACATACCACCACACACACTTACAAAACGTTTACCTTTATGATATTAATAATTTAATTCTGTACAGTTAATCTGTACTTGAAAAGGCAGGGCTGATGATGACCCTTAGTCCCCTTATTTCGGTACCTATGTCATATACAAAATCACGCCCGTATTTCTTGAAAAGTTAGGTAGATGCGGACATTAATACCATTGTTTTAATTTCATTACCTACTAGCTTTGAGAAGGTACTTCTTGTAGAGAAATAAACACTCGTCTAACCCGCATGCAAACCATTCAGAGAAACGTTTAGATGTAGACACAAGGGTTAAAATTTTATACAAACATCAACATAAACAGATTCCTAAACATACGTGTAAGCATAACATGGAACATCACTAAGAGAAATTTACGAAATAATAATAATAATAAATTAAATTGATTTTTACGCTGTCATGCGTAATAGTACACCTGCCCCCCTAGCTAAGTTACAATCGTATCGTTCGCGCCGAACACCTCGAGTACGCCACGCCTCCGATTCCTTTGCTCTGACGTCATCTCAACGCTCAGTCACGTGGTCAGAACAAAGAAATCGGAGGCATGTACAGAAGAATATTATACGTATGAAGATATGGTACTAAAATCAACTTTATTATTTTTTATAACATAACAACATGTCTATCACAACTACAGCTGTAGGTACAACTCATAATTGTTACAGAAATAGTAGTCCAGTAGTAACATTTTGACGAGTTCTACCAACACGTACGGGGCCCGCGCGGTAGATTACGGCCCTTTCCCTCTCCTAGAAAGGAAGCCTCAGTCCCTGCAGTAGGAACATCATAAGGCATTACATATTATGGTGTAGCCATAAGGCGCACTATTTTAACATTACTATTCTTTGCTTTTTTTGGTTTGGAAGTCGGTTAAAAAATTCAAAAAACATTTCCTAAAAAATAAATCAAATTTTAAAAAAAAACCTTTTTTGTAAGTCGGTTAACACAATAAAGATTTCCAACTTCTTACAGAAACTTTATCTCTTTGCTTACAATAAACCAATACAAATAAAATAATCTTTTATATTTGTTCGTAAAACATATTTTGCTCCCGTTCCTCCGTATCTAATAATAAACGAGAAAAATGAAAATTGTTTTCACAAATAGTCTGCACTATGAATATTGTAAAACTCAAAGCGGTTTGTTTTTACGAGTACAATAACCCTTCGCAAACCTGTGAGTAATAGTAGAAAGATACAGTCTCTTATTTGAATCGTTATTTTTGTTTAGTTGTAACTTTTATTGCTGGAAAATCATAATACTCATATATTTTTTCTCACTCTGGGCGGAATGAGAGGAAGTGACAGGTTTTTAACTGACTAAAACCCGCCCGTGTCCCTTGAGTTGCCTTTAGTGTTTCAAGATGGAAAATTATCTAATGACTTCTGTCACTCTAGGGTGAAGCGAGAGGACGTGTCAGACTTTTACTGACTAAAACTACACCTGAGTTCTTC
The DNA here is from genome assembly GCA_949316375.1 of Mythimna vitellina. Lineage (NCBI taxonomy): Eukaryota > Metazoa > Arthropoda > Insecta > Lepidoptera > Noctuidae > Mythimna > Mythimna vitellina. Next base: position 21,757,432 of record OX438701.1, on the reverse strand, counting down.
AGTTACCCTTTGCATTCTAGAACCACGGATATCCTTTTCAGCAATTCCCTATGAACCTAGCGGGCATCGGCCCTGCTGGGGCTTCACGGTAAATAACCTTCTTGGCAATTATATTTATGAGCTGTTTAGGGTTGTGACTGAGTGAAAAACCTGTCTAAACGCCTTGTTGACTCTTCACGTGATCTTGCATCACATGAAGAGGCTGGCTTTTACCCCAATGGACAGACGGTAAAGCATTGCCACACAGTGTAGCAATACTGCCAGTCTGCTAGGCACATTGCCAGACGACAATGTTAATAAAAAAAAAAATCTTATTTCAATTAACCAAAAATTTTTTTTTATTTATTTGAAATGCAAAGGAGTTTTGCGAAGCCATAATTGAGATTATTTTTAGTCAGCTTAGTGTTTTTGTTTTGTTTGTATACAACATTATAAACACACATCCTGAAACTACAATGTTTAAAATCGGCTACCGAGTCGATTTCAGCTGTTTTTAAAATAGGTCATTTTAATCCTAAAATAATAAAGAAATACCCCTTTTGATAAATGCTTAATAAATATTTAATGCGTCACTAAAGTGTTTGTGTGTGAGTAGATTCCAATATTATTTGCCTACAATTAGGATAAATAACTTCTTAAAAAAACACTACCTAAATACATTTATTTAAAGTTTCAGTGCATTGAATTATGATTGAATTTGTAGCTTAATTTTATCATTAAGAATTTCGTATTTTTTTTATCAGTAAATCTAGTTACATATTGCATAATTTACAAGCAGATATAATAATTATCTTGCTAAATAAAAAAACAAAAAAATTCTAATAATAAAAATTACATTCAATCTGCCAGATTATTCTAATCTCAAACTCAGAGGCCTAATTAATATTTATTTGAAATTTCGCTCAACAGTTGGGCAATGGATGATAAAAAACAATTGAGATACGAAAAAGTAGACAAACAAAGTAACATCTACTGATTAAACGAGAGTGCAATTACTGGTTGACAGTATTGATATGCACATAAGTTGTGTTGTTTAATGTAACATTGTGAAATAGATACTGAAGTGTGTCAGGTAGAGGTGAGAGAGGACATTGAGCCTGAATTTCTGTATTATCTTGTTTTTAATGGAAACTGATTATTACATCATAGATCTTCTGAGTACGGCGGGCTGTGCTGGGGCGGCTGCTGCAGATGCAGGAAACCTCCAACGGCGTAAATATAATAACCTCATCGGAGGTTATATATTTGAGCTGTTCGGGGTTGAAACACTGGGGCCATGGGGTCCAAGCGCTCATCGAGTTGTTCGGGATATCAGCAAACAGCTGGTCGACTCTTCGCGTGACCAGAAGGCTGGGCTTTTCTTCGGTCAACGAATCAGCATTGCCATCCAGCGTGACCATCCATTGACATCGATGTGAACGAATTTTTTGATCCCCTATGAGTTCTTTTTCTACCAGTTTGTACATAATATTATTTTCAGTTTGTTTAAATACTTATTAAGTTATAATATTTAATAGTTAAGATGTATATGGAAACTGATTATAATAAACATTTATTTATTTAAATTTCACGAACAGTGGTGGTACATAAAATAGACAGTAGTAGACAGTAGTAGTGGTACATTAGTGGTACGTAGTTGTGGCAGTCAACCTCCCAAAGGTTGACTAAACTTAAAAAAGATAATACAGTGGTAGGTGTGCACAATAAATAAAAATAATAGCTGTTTCAAATAGAATGAAGTATCATTAAATTCAGTTGCTTATAATAATAAAATAATATTCCGCAACTTTCACAGAACGTCGTCTAGTCGCAAGCTAAGCAGTGCGTGTGTTAGTGTGCGTGTGAGTACGTACTAGATAACTGATAAACATACTTATATATTTCTAAGTACATACATATTATAGACTAGCTTTTGCCTACGACTTCATCCGCGTAGAAGTCGAAAATAGTTTTTATTAGGTTTTTTGAGATATGAAATATTATTTATTATCTTCGTCGTATGTGATAGTCCATTGAATTGTATGGCGAGCGATATTGTATCTTAAGATAAAATATTACAGTATCTTAGCCGTGTGCAGTGCCCCTTAGTAAACTCCACTGCAGGTGACGTAACCTACGCCAAACTCTCTATTTGCGGTTGGTACAGTATCGGATCTAGGGATCGAACCGCAAAATTAAGTTTGTTTTTTATTGTATATATTTTTTTGGGATAAAAAGTACCCAGTGTGGTGCCTAGGATACTAAAGAATAATTATACCAAGTTTCATCGTAACAGAATCACATCGTAAGTGAACAAACAGACAGACAAAAAAATTTTTAATCACATTTTTGGGTTACGTCTAGTAACAAACCCTGCCATTTATTTTTTTGATATTTTCAATGTACAGAATTTTCACTTCTACAGATTTATTATAAGTATAGATAAATTACACCCAGACACAACAAATGATCGTGCTCACCACACAAACATTTGCTCTGGGTGGGAATCGAACCCACGACCTCCGGCATAGCAGTCAGGGCCACTGACCACTACTAGACCAACAGGCCAGTCAATGTCAGTCATATTTTGAAATTAGAAACGAATAAATATCAAATCATTAAGTTCTGACACTCCCCCTCGCTTCATCCAGACCAGGAAAAGTTATTTCACGATTACCCGCCCATAAAAAAACGTGATCCTCATGAAATTTTGGTCAAAGGTTCCCAACAAAAAAAGAGTAGTGACCAAAGTAAACACTAAGTTAGAAATTATTTGAGTTTATAACGGATTTTTTGTCATATCGACCCGTTTCAGGATGAATGTCATAAACGACAGTTTGCATTTTATGCAAAAATATTTTCTCTACTGTAATTGAAAAGTATTTATGGTATATTTTAAAAAACATTATAGCTCATTATTCATAATACAACTGGCCCCCTAGCCAAGTTGCAACTGTTTCGTTTCGATTCTCTTTTCGTCGATCGCCTCGAGTAGGCCACGCCTCTGATTTTTTTATTCTAACGTCATCTAAACGCTTAGTCACGTGGTCAGAACAAAGGAATAGGAGGCGTGACTGAGTCGAGGCGATCAAGAGGAAAAGTTATTTCACGATTACCCGCCCATAAAAAAAGCGTGATCCTCATGAAATTTTGTTCAAAGGTTCCCAACAAAAAAAGAGTAATGACCAAAGTAAACACTAAGCTAGAAATTATTTGAGTTTATAACGGATTTTTTTTCATATCGACCCATTTCTGGACGAATGTCGTAAACGTCAGTTTGCATTTCATGCAAAAATATTTTCTCTACCGAAATTGAAAAGCATTTATGGTAACTTTTAAAAAACATTATAGCTCATTATTCATTTAACAACTGCCCCCCTAGCCAACTTACAACCGTTTCGTTTCGATTCTCTTTTCGTCGATCGCCTCTGATTCTTTTATTCTGACGTCATCTCAACGCGCAGTCACGTGGTCAGAACAAAGGAATAGGAGGCGTGGCCGAGTCGAGGCGATCAACGAAAAGAAAATCCAAACGAAACAGTTGTAACTTGGCTAGGGGGGCTGATCTGAATAGTTGCTATTAAGATATTTTCATAAATACTTTTTAATTATAGAAGAGAAGACTGCCCCTCCACTGTACGGCTGGTTTTACTAAAATTTCTGCACAAGCATTTTCTCAGCTATTAACTTAGTATTTTAGTTTTTACATCAACACTACAGAATTCTGTTTACTCTTGTTTTGTTAACCAACTAAATATACACTAGAATCATGTTAGATTTACTTTTGTAACGCAACGTACTCTACAATCAAAATTGAACCAACTGTAATTCAACGTGTTCACGAGACTTTCCAAATACCTACATGCAAACTAGAAATCCAAATTCACATCACGCTGTTCCAGTTTTTCACCGGCTATTCTTCATAACTCGATTTCCTCCGTGCTCCGAAACACAAAAGTCTGACAGACCAACATGCAACACACACTAAAAATGCAGGAGATTGGTTTGCCTGGCCAATATTGGAAGCTAAAAGCCCGAGAGAGACTCCATCTAGTTAGTTCAGTTAAATGGTCTTTAAACGGACTGAGAAAATCCAGTTTTAAAAATCAAAAGAACCGAAATAAGCCAAAACAAAACTAAAAGTTCGGTCGGATACTAATAATAATTCACGAATTTATTACTACTGGATATTGTAATGTTACAGTGTAGTTTTGTTTCTCAAGTGTTTAAACAACTGGACAATATGGTGTAGTTTTTTTTTTTTCAATGTAATTCACAAAACTGATGTACAATCACGCATCTATAAAATAAATCACAACATAATGTATCTGATTGACACCTACTAGATGTGAATCTAACATGCACACGTAAAATAATCCAACATAGGTACTGCGAGTATTTATAAAATCTTACAAATTGATCATTTGAGCAAAAAGGGAGGACAAATTGTTTTTTAAAAATATAAACAAAACTAAAAATATTATAACTATAAGTTTTGAATTTAATTTTTATTGAGGCTACAGAACCAGCAAAGACATTTACATCACCACGAATAGAATTGGCAAAAGAAAGCATGCGGCTTATGGGAGAAGTTTGAAGAAGTTAGTATTGACAACCTCAGCAAAGTTGGCCGAGAAGACAGACTTGATAGATTTGCTGTCAAATACTGTAAAAAAAATAGGATATATTAGGATGGATGTTGATAAGTTACATAATACTACGGCAACAACACAAAATAAAAAAAGAAGCAGAGTACAGAATTTTACAATACAATTCAAAGTCAAAGTCAAAGTTTTTTATTTCACATAGGCCTACATGGGCACTTATAAAACGTCAGAAGCTAGTGCATCAAGCGTACCCGAACCACAAGGATTTCTATCTCAGCAATTGCTGGGCATCAAACACCCAGCGCTGGTTTTCAGCTGGCACCCCACAGTAACGTACAAAATCTAGGATGGATCGATGCATTTCATCACAAGCAAAACAATTTCCCTTTCACCCTCCACCACGTAAAGCCACTGTTGTTAGCACATACAAATAAACGTCCAGTAGCACACAATCTCACATACTACGCCAACCAATTGCATCCTCAAGTCCAAATGAAAGTGTGTTTAAATATTTGTGTACAAAACAAGAAGGAAAGCTTGCCAGGAATCGACAGCGATTGTGTTTCTCTGGCGCACCCTGCCACTCTATAGCGATAAATTGAATTCAGTGTCCCGGTTACAGTGTAGGAAAATGCAGAAGGCTTAGGAAGAATTAGCCTGAGTAAAATTTCAAACGGTGCAGAGAAATGTTTAGCACATCAAGATTTATGAGAATTCAGAGAACTATAATAATAATAATTAAGACGATTAGACTGCATATCACGTGGAAGTGCGGGGGCGGTTTTTTTAAATGCTAAGACCCTGCACAACCGCGAGGTATGCAGTCTCAGGGAATACTTTCTAGAAACCGACGTGGGTATGCACCGAAATGTGGTAGCGCTGAACAAGCGCCTCACTCCGCTCTCCTTAGCTAACGAGAACTGGCGCAAACCTATAGTACTGGATACTAATGACTGCAGGGAAGTATGGCAGAGCAAGGAGCTTCAAGGTCGCTTTTACTGGGCCTTACATGGGCCCGATGTAGACCTATTAGCGTTTGTATCCTGGCTGCGATTCGGTGACCTCTTCGGGGAAACCGAAGGTTTTGTCTGTGGGTTTATGGACGAAATTATGATGACAGCAACTACAGGAAACACATTGTGAAGGACGTTACGATTGATATCCTGCCGGCATGCCACCGGCCCGAGGAATCAATCTGACATATAATTTCTGAGTGTTCTTATCTAGCTAACGGAGACTATTTACATAGACACAACCTCGTAGCCAGGATTATCCACCGGCAACTTGCTCTTAAATACAATCAATATAAATCAATTGTGGAATCAGAAGTACCATACTATGTGCATATATGGTATGTGCCCAACCCAGTTCTCGACAATGGCAATATCTATCATCACTGACAGGATTATTGTTACCAACAAACCTGATACAGTGGTGATAGATCGACAAGAGCGTCGCACATTAATAGTTGATATAGCGGTCCCTCATGACAGATTTGTCTAAGATGGTCTTTTGAAGAAAGAACCATACAGATTAGAGTGAACCTGTTCAGTCAGTGCAAGCATTTGTCAGTATTCGGAAAGCTCAACTTAGGCCTACTAAGGAGCTCAACGACTTGACGAACAATACCAAGGAAAGGACATTTGGGTAGGCCGCAGAAAATACTCAAATTGTCAGACATACGTTAAAATTACTGTTTATTCATTACATGCAAAATACAACTGGTTCTTCTTTTTCTTCATTATTTTTTAATATTAGTATAGATGAAAAAATATGGGCATTATCCTTGCTAATCATAACATCATCAAGCTTATCGTTTAATAAAAATAAATGACAAATTCCTTAGAAAATAATTAAGTATCAAAAATAAAGTTTGAAACTTCTAGAGAGATAAGAATTTTACCTGCAAACTCCTTCATGGTTCATGAATTTTCTCGGCCATTATTACAACTTTACCTTCTCTCCCACTTTAAGGCCCTAACAGTCTTCAGGCTCCTTTATCTCGATATATTACAAATGGTTCACGCCCCAGCGAACTGTTATGAGATTGCTTTAAAATGTCTCAAGTTTTCTTAATGTTCAGGAGTTAATGATTGTCGTGGACCTTGGTAACAATGGTAAAGTAAAATCCATTAGCACTTCATCATCTTCAGATACTAGATCATCATCATCATTTCAGCCTCCCCTAAGTATCGTCACAACGAACGGTCCTGTGCGTCTCATATCCATCGCATTCCCGCGACTCTCCACAGGTCTTCGGTCCACTTTGTGGGAGGCCTTTCAACCTTGCATCTTCAAATATGTGTTTTCAATTTAGAAACATTCGGCGCCACTGATCATTCGTTCTACTAGCAATGTGCCTTGCCACTTAAATTTGGCGATTCTTCAGGTTATGTCGGCGACCTTAGTAATAAGTAAACATATCAATTTTAATAGTTAGATAGTACATTACTGTGCTATAAGATGATAACGAACATTCCACATTCACTGAATCAAGATTTAGCAACTTAAACTGCCTAACATGCTGGTTTTGACATTTCTTTAAATTTAGCTTTATTCTAAACAAATGTCGTGCAATTCGACAAGTTCGATTTAAGTTTAAATCGAGTTAAAACACGCTAAATTGAGATTTAGGGTTAGTTTACACCGAGACGTGACCCGGCGCTGCACGAAGAATGACTCAAATTATAACTTTATTTACTACACGAAAATATACACATTTCATTGTGAGAATTCAGAATACGTTGCACCAAGCAGCGCTGCCGCGAGGCATCTCGATTTGAAATGACTCTTGACTCTTTTAGTCTAGTAATTAAAGTTATATTTGAGCCGCTCTTCGCAACGTCGCGTCGTGTTGAATCTCAGTGTGAACTGATCATTAACTAACATGTGGTTGGTTAACCTAACCTAACATAATCTAGTATGGTTAACAGTTTATAAATTCGATAAAATAAGTATAGTTTTTATAACAGAGGCCTATGCAGGCGAAGACGCTATCAGCAGCTAGTGATAAAATAAATATCACAATAAACATATATTTATAGTTTTTACTATCAGAAACGATATTGACAATATCAATTTTGTTTTCCATAGAAAACGATTCAAGGAAAAGGAACGAGAAATCAAATAAAGTCACGATAGCGACATTCCTAAACAATTGGGTTCTATAAAACAAAAATCTCGCTTTCCCGCAAAAGACAATAACCCTCCGGGTTCTTATCACTATTTCCATTTGCCTTACAAAGGAAATGTCACAAAATTGTCTTACTAAAAAAAACTGGTCAAGCGCGAGCCGGATTCGCACATCAAGGGTTCTTTATAAGCTTACCAATGTAAATGGTTTGATTGCCTAATCGATTCTCAGATTTTTCCAAATCGCAAAAAAATAACTATTTTATGATTTAACTACAAATTTTCAGTTTTTAGACTTTTTCATTTTCTTGTACTATGAGACTTTGCTTCTTGCCAAAAGCCAATGTAAATTATTGGCGTGTTTTACTTTTTTTTTTTCACCGGAAATGAAACATAGGTTAAATTTTATAGGCCAATACTAGGAATCAATAGCAAAAAAAACCAGGTCCTTAAACCGAAACCGAACGAAGATACCTATAGAAGCATTGCTAGTATATTTTTGTCAGGCGTTACCTATTTTCGTTACGATAAAATAGACTAAGTTGGTTATTACTGTTATATTTTTTTCACACTCGCAGTTTTCCATCACTAAATTTAGTAAAAAAAAAAATTATAATAGAATCGAAAAGATACGCGTTATTGTTGCGATAGTGATTAAAAGTATTTAATGCGTACTTACTATAAAAACTGAAACCAAAACTATATTTAACAATGATAAACTTAAAATATCAGACAGAATATTTTTATTTCAGAAAAATAACACCTGATAAAAAAAGCTATAGCAATATACTAAATAGTCTCTAACTTCGTTTGGTTACGGTTGGTGGACCTATTTATTTTTGCTATTGATTTCTCATACAGTCCTTTAAGACATGGCCTAGGTCTCACTTTTGGGGAAAAGAAAATAAATTATATACCAGTAATGTATGGTAAAAGATTCTTTACCCTTTTAGGATTGTACTCTAGATCAACAGGAAATACCCTAAAAGTTTTAATTTTCCTGCGAGTATTAAAATATGAGTGCATAAATAGCCATATCTCTAGATTGCATTGACTTAGAAGTTTGAATATTTCTGTGCTCCAAGGAGTAGCAGACCTGCCCCCCTAACCAAGTTACAACCGTTTCGTTTCGATTCTCTCGGCCACGCCTTCTATTCCTTTATTCTGACCACGTGGCTGAGCTTTGAGATGACGACAGAATAAAGGATACGGAGGCGTGGCCTCCTCGACGCGATAGACGAAAAGAGAATTGAAACGAAACGGTTGTAACTTGTCTAGGGAGGCAGAAAACTAAATTTTATAAGAGTTTTTGCCAACGGAGGTTTCGGAACCCTAAAAAGCAAACTGTACTACATATGTCAGTATACTACATAAAATATCTTGCATTGGCAGCCTGTACGTAAGTGTAGATTGGATCATCTTCAATGTTAGCAAAGCTCTAGAATTCTGACCGTCGCGCGCCGTTTCACGTTTGGCAAATAAAATGTGCTCTCACTAAACTTGTTGTGTCATAGTAATTATGTTTATTGAAATATTCATGGATGAGGTGTAATTTAATATTTTTAGAGACACTTTTTTGCGGGAATGGCTCTAATTTTTTGTCGGCTTTTTTCTAATAAAATAATTGACAATTATAAAAAAGCCGACGTAAAATTCTACCACTGGGGGCCCAGAATTATGTACTGGATCCGTGCTTTTCATTTCTGCGTCGATGTCAAAGACATCCTGTATAGATGGATTTTAGTCAGTTAAAATCTGATGCGCCCTTTCGTTCTACCCTAGAGCAGGAAAAGTTATTTGATGATTTCCACTGAATTTTGATTGAATAGAGTGTACTTTTTCATTTTATTCCTCCAATGTTCTCCATGAACTGGGACGTAATTGATAAACTAATTCACAAACTCCTACACTAATTTCCAGAAATACTATTTTAATAATATAATATTCACACAACTATCACTTAACGCCGTCTAGTCCCAAGCTAAGCAGAGTTTGTGTTATGAGTACTAAACAACTGATAAACATACTTAAATATTTGTAAATACATACATATCATAAATAAATTACACCCAGACGCAGAACAAATGATCGTGCTCATCACTTAAAAATTTGTTCTGGGTGGGAATCGAACCCACGACCTCTGGCATAGCAGTCAGGCTCACTAACCACTAGCCCAACAGATCAGATTTTTTTTTTTATAAAACTAATTATTTTTAAATAGAGGCTCTATCTATCACTAAAAAAATACTTAAGAGACAGCCATGGGACAAAATGTCTCCCAACATGAAGCGCTACGCTGTCAAACTGTCAAACGTTGTCCAAAACAACATGTCTCACGTCATATGAATGCGTTGTAAATTGTTGGGGGACAACTTGCGGCACACTGGGCAAGGTTGCTGCATCACGTTGGTTGAGCGTTACGTGTCATATAGGAAGACATATTCTCTCCTAATATATCAGCCCCCCTAGCCAAGTTACGATCGTATCGTTTGCGTCGAACGCCTCGAGTAGACCACGCCTCCTATTCTTTTGTTCGTGTTCGTGACTGAGCGTTAAGATGACGTCAGAATAATGGAATCGGATGGAGGCGTGCCCTACTCGAGGCGTTCGACGCAAACAAAACGATCGTAATTTGACTAGGGGGGCTGAGGCTCTAAGTTAGTAAATTATGTTAGCAGTTTTAACTTAAAATAGACTCTCATAATTTTTTTGACCATTAATAACATGTGCAATGTTAGAAAGCAAACAAGGTATTGTGTGGATATTCATTGGAAGAGCCAACTTAACATTTTGCATTGAAACACACATATATTTTTTAAATTCTTTATAGGTTCGCGCTTGACCGCTATCTTCCCTGATGGAAAGCGACGATGCGGTCGACGATGGAGCAGGCTTACCTAGAAGTAACCTATTCACTCTTGACTTAAAGATTCCCTGGTTGTAACCATCAGGAAACACAGCTTCTGGCAAGGAATTCCACTCCTTAGCTGTACACACAATGAATATGTTCCCAAAACGTTTTGTGCGTTTAGGTGGGATGTCCACCATGTACCGGTGACGCATTGCCGTACACCAAGAGAGAATGTCCGCAGAAGCTGTGTTTCCTGATAACTAAACTCAGGGAATCTTTAAGTCAAGAGTGAATAGGTTATTTCAAGGCAAGTGTGCTCCATCGTCAACTACATCGTCGTTTTCTGTCAGGTGAGATAGTGCTCAAGCGTGAGCATATCAACAAATAAAGAAACTGGGTAAGTGCGAGTCGGACTTACGCACAAAAGGTTTCATATAAACTTACATATGTTCAATTCCCGAATGGAATCTCGAATATTTTTCCGAATCGCAAAAAAAGTTTTTCTTTTTGTGACGTAACAACAAATTGACTATTTTCAGATTCCTATACCTAGAAAGAAAGAAAGAAAACACGTTTATTTGGCACACAGATACACACAATGAGATAAAAATTACATAGAAACTTAAATACTTTAACTTAAAAATATATCAACATTGTGTGTCTCACGCTACTCGTACTTTGCTCTACCTCTACCTATGCTATAAGACCTTGCTTTATGCCAAATTTCGGGATTCTGGGTCAACGGGAAGTACCATGTGAATTTTGATTCCTTTGAGAGTGTCGAAATACACGTCTTTCGCGACATTAACGACCGTATCTTTTTTTAGTTAACTAAGAAGTTAGATTTTTTCACGTCTTCAAGTGACCGCAGACCTGAGTATATGATTTAAAGTTCAACTCATTAACTCCACGTGTGTCCGAGATAAAGGGGTCTTGACAGACAGACAGACAGGCGGTAGGACAACTAAGTGATCCTATAAGGGTTCCATTTTTTTCCTTTTGGGGAACGGAACCCTAAAAAAACTACACGATATGATCCTACCATCTGAAGGGATGGGAAACAATCGTCATTTGAGCTTTAATTCAGTTTTACTGATCAAACACTTAATCATTAATCATGCTTACAAAAGCCTTCATCAATTCTGAAGCTTCATAAAAGAACTAAACCGTTACAAGGTAGCCAGCCAGAGCCATATCGCCTGCATGTTCTTTATTCATGAAACTTGTTAAATTTCCGACGTGTCAGCTTTGTACTGTGGTCACTACTACTGGGTTTCTCAGAAATAATTCACTATTTTAGATGACTGTATTTTTTTTTTTGTAGGTGGGTAAATCATCCAATAACTTCTCATGCTCTTGGGCGAGAAATTGGGATCGGGATCCCGGAGGCTGGGGCGTGAGGGCCGCTCCCTCACGCGTGCACGTGCGGCCTCCTCCTTTGCTAGCATTACTGCTTCGCAGAAGGAGGCGACCGCCTGGCAGTCGTCTTCATTTCGGACCGTAACCTATACCAAGGCCTTGCGCGAGAGATTGTTGCCCCCACGGGGACACGGCAGTGCTCAGCCCAAGCAGGACACACCTCTACCGTATGCTCCACCGAGTCCTCGATGAATGAATGTATAAAAAAGTTAATTATTTCTGATTGGTGTGCTTGTGTAAGTTTTCCTTTAATTCAGAAACAGTTAATAGATTACTTTCCATTGAGATAATGCCTGGGCTCAGGGAAGGAGAAGAAGAAAAACCTTAGACGTGAAATCAAAAACATTCCTATTCAACTTCTGAAGCGCGTATTCATGAATGGTAGAGATCGCTTCGAAGAGTGCTAGAGCCGTGAAGGACGACCTTAGAATAGTGTTATTGTTAACCGACTTCAAAAAGGAGGTTTGATGTTCGGCTGAATGTATTTTTTTTGTGCAATCTTTTAATGATTAAATTTTATACCTACCTTACTATAGAACTTGCAATTTAAGTTTGGCTGACGGGTATTGCTGTTACCACAACTAAATGCAAAAAAGTGCAAAATAACTTTAATTTCGGAAGTTGGTGTTAAATAACGAAGCGACAACTGTTATAAAAACACCGACTTCCGAAATTAAAGTCATTTTGCACTTCTTAGTGTTTTTTTTTTACATTGCTAAGTTTTAATCCCAAACGCCAGTGAGGGGTTTATATAATTAACTCCCGAGCATGGCGAGGGACAGAATGACTTGCTTTAATGGAACTTTATTGCACATCAATTAGTAGTAACATAACTTATACATAAACTTCAATCTATGAGTACTATAGCGGGCTTATCGCCAGCGATATTCACCAGACAACCTTAGGATGGATCGAAAGGACTAAAATAATACAGGGTGTAGTCTGCGGTGTACTGCTAACAAAATTTTCAAACACTAGATAAGCATATAATTATATAAAATAATTATGTACCTATACAAAGCACTATACATTACTGTAAGTGATGGTTGTATGACATATAAAGGGGCATTATCAAGCAGATGGTGAAAAATTTATTTATTTATTAAAACTTCATGCAACACAAAAGTACAAAGGCGAACTTAATGCCTCAGGCATTCTTTATCAGTCGACCTAGGGTGGTGAAGAGAAAACATGGCACACAACATGGTGCACAAAAATACAAAAGAATATTATGAAAATAAGAGTTCAATATATATATATACATACAGAATAAACATACACACATAATTTAGGAAAAAATATGTTTGTATTTTTTGTATTTTTTTATATTTTTTTTATGCCTCTACAAAAGTGAATAATTTCTGAGACAACCTAGTAGTGCCATGCATGGCGCGATATCGAGCAGTTTCGTTAGAGCGGTGCTGTCGGTTTTGTAACAAGTTATTTATTTTATCTACGCTAACATATATTATTATAAGTTTAATATGAGATATCATTGGTTGTTTTATCAATATTGTTATATTCTGGTAAATTTTTGTTGTGTTCTTGGCTATTGTGTGCGTTTTAATGTAGTTGCTTAGGTATTTGATATATTGTATAATGTTTCGTATGTTAATATTTTGTGTTTTTTAACATAGTGTTACGCCGGTACGCTTTGAAAGGGTATGCAGATGTATACAGTACACCTCCACTCCATATTTAATTTCTATGTTTCGGCGTTATGTATTACATTTTCATTACTCACAATACTACTCAAAAAATCAATAATAATATCATTGATTTAAATCCTGTAAAACAACAAGTGGCTTAAGTTATCTTTTTCAGGTTTGTTGATCTACTCAAAGCGAGTAACAATAAAAAAAAGACTTTTTATTTCTTAGCGTGTGAGAAAAACAGAAAAATTCGATAAAGGACTTTGCTTTTAAACCTTGAGTAACAGTTCAATTTTTCGCCTACTACTAAATTATGTTACATTTTTTTTTTCATAATTAAATGAAATTTGTTTTCATATGTATTTTTTAAAGTTTATTTAAGACATCACTGACACCCCTTGCCTCGAAAACCACGTAAAGCCATTGGACCCCAGATTTAATTCAAGAAGCCTATATTTCGACACTCTCAAGGGAATCAAAATTAATAGGGTACTTCCCTTTGACCCAGAATCCTGAAATTTGGCATAAAGCAAGGTCATATAGTATAAATATAGGAATAAATCTGAAAAGAGAAAATTTATTGGTACGTCACAAAAAAAAATCTTTTTTGCAATTGGAAAAATCTTCGAGACTCCATTCGGGAATTGAACTATTCACATACTCGTATGAAGGTAAGTTTGTACGGAACCCTCAGTGCGTGAGTCCGACTCACACTTACCCAGTTTTGTTAGGAAATATTAATCATCAAATAACTTCTCCTAATTTGAGTGGAGTGAGAAGTTGCGTCAGACTTACTCGTACTTTAGTCAGTAAATCAGACGCAACCTCTCACTCCACTCATCAGTATCACTTTAGTAGCTCTTTGGATACCAAAGTAACGGCAACTTTTTCTAACAATCTTATCAATCAATTACAAGCTTACCTGAGCAATCTGATCAAATCGTCCAAAGAGCTCGTTGAGGGTCTTGACCAGGTCAGAAGCACTGAGACGCTCCGACAGCGGCGTGAAGTTGACAATGTCTGCGTACAGGATACTGACGTTGTTGTGTCTCTGCACGTGCATCTCGTGGAAACGGGTCTGTTTTGATGCATCGGCGCACGCGTCCGCCATTTTGAGCATTATTGAGCGTTTTACCTGTGACAAGAGAAAAATGAGCGTAAGAAGGTGAAAGCTATTGCTGGTCAAGGGTTAACAATCTAGGATTATGCAGAAGATAAAGAGAACAATGGGGTACAGTGGACTATTTAATTCCTTGTTTAAATCAAAAGCGTGTCAACACGCAAAAAAAGTAAATGATGCAGGTTGACCAATCAAAAAGTATTACAAAGTAAGGTTGAGTGTAATATGTATATCAATTGTTTTTATTTTATTTATTTTTTTGATATTGATTAATTTAATGAATTTTAATTTTTAATAAGTTTTTTTATTACCCGTTTTTTTATTTAATTTATTTGTAAAAAAAATTACTTTAATTTTGATTTATTTCAATTTATTTAATTTGATTTTAATTTAAATAATTAAATTGTAATTTAGTGACAGTATCTTGTTAATTTTAATGTATTTAATTGGGTTTCATTTTGGTATTTTTTATTTTTATTTTAAAGAATTGTTTTGCGTTGTAATGTGTTTTTGATTCTGTAAATGGGTAATATTTGACCTGAATAAAAATTATTATTATTTCTCAAATTAGTGTTGGTTAACTTTGCGAGGAAGCTGACATATCTTACTATTTAAAAAAAAGGACATCCATTGTACAGTCATCACAGAAAAATGACATCACACAAAAAACTGTATCGACATCTATTGGGCCACATAACAACCAAAAATTCGAAATCCTGCATCGCACAATTAAGATCCTACTTTTTAACGCAGCTATTTTATGACTGTTGAATAGACATTGAATAAATCGGCATTGTGACGGCTTAATTTTTCACTCTTTAAATATGTTTTAAGCAACAATTACTGAGGTTGGTTTGTAGATGGGTGACCGTCTTGGGTCATGGAGTTCTTTGGAACGGGACCGCAGTCTCAACTTCCACCTATATAAATATGTTTACAAGTTATGAAAGAACAAGCCAAAAAAACTGTATTATTTTATTTGTGGTTCCAAAATCCTACTCAAAAATTTTTTTATTTTTATAGTTGGGACCACGGTCCCGGTCCAAATAACCCTACAACTCAAGATGATGAACCTCGGTAATCGTTGCTTAACCTTGGAAATCGACCCGACTAGCTGTTAGTATTTTAGCCACTAACCACTACATAAAAAAAATTCTAAACAGTGTAAAATAAAGCCATCACAACTGCCTACTTATTCAATGAAATCCCTAAACATTGGTACTTCACGGAAGACTTAACTTTAGTATAATATTCCATAAATAGAACACAGAATTAAGCTTTAAATTGCTATAAAATATTCACGAATAGACAGTGTTCTAATAAATATCCACTTGATTCATAGTTATTTTAGACAATTTACATAAGCATGGAAATTATAATATTTTCTGCTCACGATTTCCCCTTTTAGAAAATTAATATTCAAGTCAGAAGTCGAGCTATGGTAATTACAAGGTGAATCTTAACGTTCCTGCTATTAATTAAACACATTTCAGAGACAAACAGACAAGTAATTTTGGTGTTTTGTTCTCAAACACGATGTTGCTGGTTTGAAATTTGGCGGATCATAATGATACCACAGTCATATTGTGTTTTCATGAGTAACATCAAAAGTTAACCTTATTTATTTGTGTGCTATATATAAATAAGATTAACTCAGGTTAAGTCCGTGGAAATCTGATATGCCCTCGTGCTCTACCCTAGAGCGTGAGAAGTATACGGCGAGTATCCACCCTTACGTTGTTGAAACTTCAACGGTCCGGACTAAGCGTTTCGCTTCGTCGTTTATACCGCGTACATCGAAGGACTGGAACAATTTCCCGTCCAACTATAATTTAGGTGTCTTCAAGGCTAGAGTGAATAGGCTCTTAATAAACTAGTGCGCCTGACCATCAATGATTGCATCTCCGCTTACCATCAGGTGGGATCGCAGTCAAGCACTGGTTTATATCAATAAAAAAAAAGTCATTAGATGATTTCTCGAATCCCAAACAAAAAAAAAATTCTTTGTACCCGTTCTTATACAAGCCAATTGTATTCAAGTTTGCTAGGCACAAAGTTAAATTACAATATAATTATAGCATTCTTGTCCTGGAGAGCACTGGTTGCACAGTGGTAGCGGCCCCGACTTACGAGTTGTAGGTCATAGGTTCTAAACCCAGCCAGGCGCATTACTTTGCGTAATTCATTTCTACACCACTGCTCTCATAACGGTGAAGGAAAACATCGTGAGGAAACCGGCATGTCCTAGAACCAACCAAACCGCCAATCCACTCTCACACTATCCTCTGAGATACAGGTTACCACCTAGTTCAGAGGATAGGGTCTAAACAGTTTGAGGCATATCACAGCCACCACATTATATACTGCAGTACAATAAAAAAAAAAAAAAAATTACTCTGGGCCAGCGTGGTGGATTGTGGCCCAATCGCTTTCCTAGAAAGGAGGCCTGTATCCTTGCAGTGGGAACATTATAAGGCTGATTATGCTATTATTATTCCTGTTCTTAAACTTAGGAACACTCATGACAAAACCAAGCCTTGTGACACGTTCAGTAATCATCAGAGTAATTTTAGCTGTCAACGTCTGAACACAGGCTTTTCTGAAGATCTGCTAAAGATCTTTGAATGCTAGAGACATAAGACCAGTGGATGTGGTGACGCTTGGAAGAGTAAATAATAGTATGCTGAACAAAAATGTCCTTCTGTAAGTGAGAAATGATTAGGTGTTTCCCCTGCTGCGGTCTTCCCGTCCGATTATAATTTAGGTGTCTTCAAGGCTAGAGTGAATCGGCTGTTAATAAACTAGTAAGCTGATGACGCTACCATCAACGATTGCATCGCTGCTGGCCATCAGGTGAGATCACAACCAGGTACTAGTTAATATCATTTAAAATAAATAAAACTGAAATGCCTTAGGCGCAAGCATGACTTTATTAACCGTATAATTTAGATATGGTCCATTCAAATTCGCACTGGTAGATAACCTTAGTAACGCATACATTTGAATTTAGAATTCGAAATATATATTCAAATCTTGGAAACGACAACTTCTATATAAATAAACTAGCTTCTGCCTGCGGTTTTGCCCGTAAAACGTAAAGTAATTTTCTCCATGCAAACTTTGGAACCCCGTTTTACCCCCTTACGGGTGAAGTTTCGGAAAATCCGTTCTTAGTGGATGTCTACACTCTATAGGGAACCTACCTGCCAAATTTAAAATTTGTAGCTGTTATAGTTTCTGAGATTTCGTAATTACCCAGTTATTGGTATTTCGCTTTTATATGTACAAAAATAAAAATAAATAATACACAAGAGCACAATTAAATAAATGATACAGACTCATTGAAATGTATACCTTATTAGGGCTTTTTTAGTCACGGACAAAATTAACTTAAAAGACAAAATCTTAATTAAAAATTCAAGTATACGTAGATTAATTTTAATATTGGCGCGAGGATACAAATGGATGCTTCACTAATATGGAATCTTTATTAATTTTCTTGTTGCCAATGTAAACCACGGAGATTATTACAAAGACCAAAATGTTAAATAAAAATGTATAAATGTTGTTGCTACTGCAGATACATAACACACTAACGTTACTGTGTGGACCGCCCGGAAGGACACGGAGGAGCACACGTTGGAGGTGTGGCCCGCTTGGGCAGAGCAACGCCGTGTCCTCGTGGGAGCGATCGGCGGCGGCGATTTCTAGCGCCGGGCCTTAGTACAGGCCATGGTCCGGAGCGAGGAGAAGTGGCAGGCGGTCGCCTCCTTCGGCGAAGCAGTAATGCTAGCAAAGGAGGCGGCCGATCGCGTTAGGCAACGGCCCTCACGCCCTAACCGCCGCCGGGATTCCGATCTCGATTTCCGGCCACCGTAGGCGCGGGCTTACGGAAGGCGAGCATTGGGTGGCTCGCCGTCCGTCCATCCGGTAACCGTCCAGACCGAGCCCAAGTCGTCGACGACGCGTATTTTTCCACGCGAGCCTCAGGAGATGTCAGCAAATCGTAGAAGCCCAGAAGTACGTTGCCATAGAATACTTTCATATATTTTTATTATAAAGCAGGTATTTCGTATCATTTATCTGTAATATTAAAAAGTGCAGCTAACAATAGTTTATAATTTCATAACAGGATTCCTAACTTATTTAAGTATTTCGGGTACCTCATTTAAGCAAATACCAATCATACATGCACAAATTTAATCTAGTTTAAATTTAACAACGGTAGGTATGGAAATATAAAAGTACTTGTCAGACTTATAGTAAAGATCTTATCTGCGATACATGATTATGACACAGAAACCCATTCGATTATATCCACTTCAGTAATTGGGTCTCCAAATTAGGTTTTTTTGGCTGAATAAATACACAAGGATGTCTGGCGTCCATATTGAATTTCCTAAACTTATTATACTGATACTATAAAAGCGAAAGTTTGTATGTCTGTATGTTTGTGGGTATATGTTTGTTACTCCTTCAAGCTATAACGGCAGATCGGATTGAGATGAACCTTGGTACATGGGTAGACTATGTCTTGGAAAGACATACAATACTTTTTATTTCGGAAACATGTGAAATAATTTTTTACACTGGGTGAAGCTTCGCTCGCGCGAATGCCAAATTAACTAGTCTATACTCAACGATCTCTCGCGCCGGGCCTTGGTACAGGCTATGATCCGGAGCGAGGAGGAGTGGCAGGCGGTCGCCTCCTTCTGCGAAGCAGTAATGCTAGTAAAGGAATAGGCCGCACGTGCAAGCGCGAGGGAGCGACCCTCTCGCCCAAGCTGACGGGATCCCGATCCCGATTTTCGGCCTCCGTAGGCGCGGGCTTGCAGACACCGAGCAATGGATAGCTCACCGTCCGACCGTCTGGTAACCGTCAGGACCGAGCCCAAGTCGTTGATGGCGCATATTGTTCCACGCGCGACTCAAGGAGATGCCAGTAAACCGTAGGAGCCCAGCTGTGTCGAAACCTACTAGGGCCAAGGTTTTGTTTCTGAAGGGAAAACTCAGCTCTGGGATGAAGACAAAGAAGGAAGAGGAGTGGGTTTTTAATGAGAAAAAGTCGGACACGTCCTCCCGCGCCGCCAAAGATCGGGGGATGTCATTAGATGATTTTCCCACATACAAATAAAAAAGAGATATGATATGTAAGTGTGTATAGGTGTATATAGGGGGGTAATCTTCGAAACTACTGAACCAATTTTGAAAATTCTTTCACTGATATAACATCACAATTCCTAAGTGATATAATTTTTATACCATAAGTTTTGCAGGTAAAGCCACTGTCAAAAACTAGTTAGTCCTGTACTTAATACCCTAGTTTCAGACTAGACTAGACGTAGATACAGACAACGAAAAAGACGATTAGTATAGCGTCACTAGAGGTCATTTAAGTTCGAGACCGACTTTTTGTATGACTGACGTAAATTCAACCTCAAATTTCAATGACCTATTTAACAAAAGTGAAATACGTGTATTGCAGTCGGTTGTATTTTTTGTTAAAAGTTTTTTATTAGATGAACTTTTTTCAAAATAAGTAGCAATTTTAATAAATATTTGCAAATTGATTCCTAGTGAATATTGTGTTGTAAAATTAGTGTCATTTTATATCTTGAATGTCTACACTACTGGAATCATTGAAACAGCTCCATTTTAGTGAGCATCTCTCCCTGATACGGAGCTGAGAATTCTATTGTAGTACTGACTACCTCATCGTATATATAAGTTTGCCGAGGAGGCTGACTCGATAAAGCTGCCCAAGATTAAAATGGGTTACATCCTCACTCTAATGGAAAACAAAGTGACTGTAAGAATATCATCATCATCATCATCATTTCAGCCGAAAGACGTCCACTGCTGGACATAGGCCTCCCCCAAGTGCCGCCACAATAAACGGTCCTGTGCGCCTCGCATCCATCGGACTCCCGCAACCGTTACCAGGTCATCGGTCCACCTTGTAGGAGGCCTTCCAACGCTACGTCTTCCGGTACATGGTCGCCATCCAGAACCTTCCGGCTCAACGGCCACCCGTTCTTCGAGCAATGTGCCCTGCCTATTGCAACTTAAGTTTGGCGATTCTTCGTGCTATGTCGTGTAAGAATATATAACGGCTAAATGCAGAAAAAGTGCGAAAAAAAACTAATTTCTATAGTCGGGAAGTATACCTAATAGAGTCGTCTTGGTTTTTATTTTGGCGTTTTAGATAAAGCCGCAGAAATCAAATAAGGCAGGATGCTATTAATCTATGAGGGGAAAGTAATATATGGTACAAAATCACTGATATTTACAAGATATAACAACTGAATCTATAATTTTTTATTTATTTATATAATATAATAAACGATTGATATAATTTTCAAAAATCTAATTTTTATAAGCATAACATATAGACATAAAACTTATTTAGTGTAATATGAAAGAACAAAAGCTTTTTATAAATCATAATGGCTTTTAAATTAACGTAAATCAAATGATTCACTAACATACGAAGGAGATCTTAAAAGGTCATTGTTCTAACCTAACCTTACCCACATGATTATATATTAGATTACCTAAATTTGACATATTTTTTTATAGCAGTAAAGAAATGATAAATGTTTGTATAATTTTTTTTAGTTCATAGATTGTTGGGGTGTTGGCTTGCATACTGTAAGTATAGCAAGCAATGAATAAATAAATAAATAATAAAAAAAAAAATAATGATCGCTTCTTTCGCTCGCCATCGTGTTCTAATGGTTCCTATTCTAACCTGACCTAAACCAGGCGCGATTTTCAACTTAACCAAACCCAAATGATTCACTAAAATTAGAAGGGGATCAAAACTTATAGGGTACTTCCTATTGACCTAGAATCCTGAATTTTGGCAAGAGGCAAGGTCTCATAGTACAATTTAAGGAAAATTCCAAAAACCGCAAAGTTACTTTACATTTAAAAATAATTACTTTTTTGCGATTTAGAAAAATCTTCAAGACTCGAAAACTTTCTATTTATTTAGTTTGCACGAAACCCTCAGTGTGGGAATCCGACTTGGACTTGACCGATTTTTTTTTCTAGAATTTTCTGTTTTTTTATGACATTAACAAAATTCACCTCTGTCGTAATTTATGTAGTCTTGGAGTTCCTGTCAAAATAGTTACAGCAATGACATTACTACGCATTACACTATACATAAAAGGCGTTCATGTACGTACGTCAAGAATAGTAGATTATGTGACTAGGGGATAAAGCACAAAACAAATCATATTTATTAGAGAAATATAAGTAATATTTACAAATTAATCTTAACTATCACTCAACATGTTTTTTCTTCAAAATTCACTAGGTACTCTAAGATTCCATAGTTTCAATTTTCTTTATCGCCCCGCTTTTTCATTACTTTTTTTTTAGAAACTCATCAGTAACCACGGCCACGTTTTTTTTTTTGTTTTTTTATTTTGTTAGTGGCTAGTTTGAATTTTGAATAAACTTGTTTACTGCACGTACATTTTAGTTCACTTAATGTTGACGGTTTTTGACGTTCCAAATTCAAATTTCATTATTTCCTAGGGACTGAATAACTTGCATAAGTGATGGTTGTATGATATATAAAAAGGCATTATCCAGGGGTATCATTTAAGCTATCACCAATTTAATTAGTTTTGTGTTTCTTAAATAATAGGGTTTGTCCTCAAAATAGTAGATCTGTCACCAAAATGTAGTCACCAAACAATGCAAAATCAGTTCCACAATAAATCACCTAAAATCCTGAGATATAAGGTCTAGTACCAAATAAATGTTTTTGTATGTATTATAATAGGTGTGTCCTAATAAGTATTTAAGCAAACTAATTTAAAGAGATCACCAATAAATCATATTATGTTACTAGAAAATTGCATTAAGTTCAAATAAAAAATTAGGGTTGTCATCATCGTTTCAACCAAAAGATTCTGCTACTTAACTAGACTCCCAAGGTTTTAAATTTCCACTGGTAGTATAAATTATATTTAAATAAAATTTTTAGCAGAGTAGTAAATAAAACAATTAAAGTCAAAATAATCAATATTTATTGTTTAAAATAATTACCACTGAACAATCAGCGCTGGTTTAAAATAGCTGGCTTATGGCTAGCAGAATAATAGATAAAACACTTAATTAAAGTTAAAATAATCAATATTTATTCTTAAAAAACAATAATCACTGAATAATCAGCGCTGGTTTGGATTTCGAAGGGCGCCCAATTTGTCTCCGCCCCTTTGATCATTTTTTCATTAAAATTATAAATTGATGTATTAAATTGGTAACGAATACTATTAATTTAATATCTGAACGAAATAAAATGTTACTACTGTATTGGTGACAAAATATCAAATAAAAAGGAGTCGCAGTCAGGGATCGATAATCGATTTATTTGGTGACAGATCTACCATTCTGAGCACAGAGCTATTATTTAAGTAACAAAACTGTTATTATAAGAACGAAGTTTATATTCATGTAATGCAATATAATTTTATTGGTTATCGATCTCTTATTTTACACATATATTAACATTAATTTGATAATTCATACCTGGGAACAATTTTTGTTTATCTGAGAACAAAAATATTTCGTGGCGATAGATCTATTTATTAGGTGATACAACTTGATGACAAATATAAATTTTGGTGATAGAAAATATAGTTCCCATTATCCAGCAGGTGGTGTAAAAATAATATTATATTACCAACCCCTCTTTTGCCTCGGTATATGATGTGATCAAAACATAAAAAAACAAAGCAAGGTATTTTGAACCTTAAGTGTTTTCTCATATGACCCTAAACGGTATCAAGCGACATTTAAGAGATTATGATCTCTTTTCTAAATTAGATAAACAGATTAATTAAATAGGTACGGCTTTAACACGTTAAGTCAAGAGACTATCTCAACAAATAGTAAGCGAAGATAATAGTCGCCGGTGGAGCACGCTTGCCTGGAAGTAACCTATTCACTCACTTAAAAGAAGGAAAGAGAAGCAAACATTTTTTTTGGCGGAACAAGGCGCAAATTTAGATTTTTTTTTATATTTTATGTACATGTGTGAAACCACGGGCAAAAGCTAGTTCTCTATTATGTTCTTTGTGTTATTCATAAGTATTTGTTTTTACAAAATATTTTAGTCTAAATATTTATTATATACGTTCCTCAGCCCAAGAGCAAACACTTGATAACAATATTGAAGTCGAGATTGTAATATTATTAAATATAATAATGTAATTTACGTATCTACTTGAGTTTCGATTTAGGTCTATGAATACCGACTGATAGACTGATTAGCAAATTATTCTCAACTCTCAAGTATACAATATAAGTATGTGTACTCGAGATGCTAGTGTTTGAGACAACGGCCCTAGAGATAGATTATATAAAAAGTTTCAGTTATCTTTTTATATTAAAGCAGTCGGTTAGATCAAATCAATAAGCAGCATTTTTAGAGGTATATCTCTGAAAGTACTGTCCTCCTAGCCAAGTTACGATCGTTTCGTTTGCGTCGAACGCCTCGAGTAGGCCACGGCACCGATTCCTTTGTTCTGACGTCATGTCAACGCTCATTCACGTGGTCAGAACAAAGGAATCGGACGCGTGGCCTACTCGAGGCGTTCGACGCAAACGAAACGATCGTAACTTGGCTAGGGGGGCTGGTCCGATAACGAATTTTTCTTCATATATAGAAAGCTGCTTTATTCTTGAATGACATAGGCTACATTTTAAATACGCAAGCCAAGGTGAGGGCAAAAGATGGTCTATAATTTAAAAAAAAGTTGAAAATTCTATCCTTCATCATTTCGTTGTTGTGGTTTCTTTAAATACTAGAAAGCGTTAACACTTATTACTAAAGTGCAAAACATGACTGAGCTTGCCGGAACACAGGTAGGGTCACACAGAGTCATAAACTCATAGTTCATAGTCATTCCCTGTCATGACATATTGACATGACGTTGGCAAACTCAGGTCAAACAGTCAGGCGGGGATTTTGCCGGTTTTTACAATAACAAAGAAATTTGCAAATTAAAGGAAAATAAATTGATTGTGTTATTCCAACTATTATGGAAGGTTCTTTACCGGTGCTGCAATAGTAAACATATCTCTGTTTTTCGATAATACACTGTAATGGATTCAAATTATATTGCATCATTAAGAAAACCGATCGGTTTTTTTTGGGGTCTGAATCTTCCAATGACTTCTCTCACTCTAATGTGGAGCAAGAGGGCGTTTCAGGCTTTAGCTGACTAAAACCACAGCTGTGTCCTTCAGTTACCCTTTCGAGTTCTAGAACCTAAGCTTTCCTTTTCAAAAAACCCCAGTGGTCCTAGCAGGCATCCTGCTAGTAAAAAATAAGGTAATGTATTGAAAACTTAAAAGTAAAAAATAAGGCGCGGTCCTGCGGGCGGGTGTAGAGGCCAGCAGGATCCAAGCCTACTGGGGCCACGGGTGATGCGAAAGATATCCCCGGGCCCCTGGAACAATGGCGTGGAAGGAACAGGAGTGGGTTTTTAGTCAGTAAAATTCTGCACACGCCCTCTCGCTCCGCCCAAGAACGGGAGATGACATTAGATGATTTTTCTACCCGAAAAAAAGGCATATATCACAAGTACGAGTATAAACACTAAATTCCCAAAAAAATCTATAAACACACTGGAATATAGTAAATAAATTTTATAACGAAATCGTCATGACTAGATAAGTAACTAAACAATTTAATGAACAGTGGTAAATATTTAACAATTATTTTTCCTCATTCCGACGCATTCGCATGTCGGAGCAAAAAACGGAATTCTACACATTACACTTTTATCTAATATCCGACTGTGACGCTGGTCACTACCAAAAATACAAAAAGTCACTAAAGAAATAAAGATAAAAAAATACTGGCTAAGTGCGAGTCGGAATCACGCACAGAGTTCAATTTATTCCCGCAGGAAGACGATGATGATTTGATATCATCGTCATCTTCCTGCCCATGTCCCGTGTTATTTGGGGTCGGCGCAACACGTTTTTTTCTTCCATTCCGCCCTGTCACGCGTCATGCTATCACTAACTTCCTTTTCTTTCACTTCACTCTTCACAGAACCCATCCATCTTTTCAAAAATCATAAAGATAATAAATAATATAGTCTATTTAATTCTTCTCTATATTATTTATTCACACTGCGTCTACATCTCTCATCCAGCTCTATTGTCGCAGGTCTGCTGGAAGAAATTTCGAAATAAGCAAGATCTTAGTACTCTTATCTGTATTTGTTTTTTTCGATTTTAAGTGTTTGTGTGTACATAAATAAATAAATAAAAAAAATTCCGAATCGCAAATAGTTTTTTTTTTTTGACACGTAACTACAAAAAAGATTACAGACTGTTTCCAAAATTTGTGCTATGAGACCTTACTTCATGTCAAATTTGATTCTAGGTCTGCGGAAACTACCCTATAGGTTTTAGCTTCCTAGCGATTGTCAAAATATGCGCCTAAACAGAGTTTAAACGGCCTTATTTTTAGATTGCGTTGACGTAGAACTTTGAGTTTTTCACTGCTTCTTGCAGTAGCAGACTTGAGTATTCTGTATTAATTCCATACTTTAACGCGTTCCTGAGAAAAAGGGTCTTGACAAACGGACAATAAAGTGATCCTATAAAGGTTTCGTTTTTGCCGACTGAGGTTATGGAACCCTAAAAAAAAGAGTACTGATTCATATTGAAATGCACTGTGTAATAGGTACGTTGTTTCTT
Organism: Mythimna vitellina; assembly: GCA_949316375.1. NCBI lineage: Eukaryota > Metazoa > Arthropoda > Insecta > Lepidoptera > Noctuidae > Mythimna > Mythimna vitellina. Next base: position 21,730,936 of record OX438701.1, on the reverse strand, counting down.
CTGAGAAATATAATGACCCAGCAGGGAATCACCATATTGTGGGCGTGGTTCCTCATTACCTCATGACGGAAAAATTACGTCATTTATGTCTGTGTGAACAAGGCAATCACATGAGTTCTTTGAGGTAAAGATATTTATGAAAAAAGGAATAATGTTATGTGCAGGAAAGTGAGTCTTCTTATGCAATGAGATTTTTTTATTTATATTTATTTTTTATTGAGTAATTCAAATGACTTCTGCAGCTCTAGAAAAGTTCATCTTCTAAAACGGTAGAAGTTCATTGTCATATGTTCCTTTATTTGACAATTGCATTTTAAGCATAGAAATATTGTCTATGACTATTAGGTAGCCATGGAAGTTTATGGTTTAAATGACGGTGATGACCGTGATGAATGACGTACTGAGGTTAATGACGCTGAAGGTCTAAGAAAAACGTCACGATGACGTTTGTAGTAAAGGAAACGGTCATGGAAATAACTGTAAATTTATTATTTGCCGGAAATATACTGTATTGCGGCCATGATATGCAAATATTTCCAGCACAGTAGATACTTATGTATGAATACACATCATTTTATTCCCCTAAAGAACTCTCTGCACTACCTATTATATCGACTATTTATCTGCTTTAGTTTCTATGAACATAATATATTGTTCAATTAATGAGTTTTTATCTCGAACGATTAAGATTGTTGTCTAAAATATTACAATGTTATGCAGATTGTCTTTCAGTTTTTTTTTTATTTGATATAAACTAGTGCTTGACTGCGATCCCATCTGATGGTAAGCAGTGATGCAATCGTTGGTGGTGAGGCGCACTAGTTTATTAAGAGCCTATTCACTCTAGCCTTGAAGACGCCCAAATTATAATCGGATGGGAAGACCTCAGCAGGAAAATTGTTCCAGTCCTTCGATGTACGCGGTATAAATGACGAGGAGTTCAGTGAGCTGCTTGGCGTATCTTTTTTTTTTGAGAATTTTAGCAGTTCGCTGAACGTCTAGTCATGTTTACTACAACATGCTACGTAAAATCAAAAATTTCAACGACTTCTTGCTGTGGGCACTCAGGAAAGACGCTAAATCTGTCAAGATAAAGAACCATGAATATGTCAAGTTCGAAGTGCCATGCTCTGCTTTTTTAGGTGGCTTTTAGTACGTACAAGTCTGACGCGCTCTCTCGCTCCGCACAAGGGCGAGAGATGTCATTAGATGATTTCCCACCTAAAAAAGGTAAATATTTATCTCTTTTCTAATATAAACCAAATTGAAGTTACGACTTCCGTACGGCAGAGCAGGCTATGTTTTTCTTAGGAAGACACGTACATGGCGTATTATACCTCGTACCGCAATGAACGTGCTAAATAATCTACATTAAAATTATAAAGAAGTAAAGTGTTTTTTTTATTTTTTGTGTTTGAAATAGACCTATTACAAGCACTTTTGAATCGTCAAAATGTCGGTCAGTTAAAAAAAAAAACAAGTGAAGCTAAATTGTACGTGCCAAAGCGTAGATGCTAGCTCTATGGAGAAGAACGTGCAAGAAACTCCATGGACACTCTTTTAGATCATATTATGAGTTACATAAATCTTGGTTACATATTTCTTGTCGCTTCTAATATTAAAAAAAAAACTAATTAAAAAAATAGAAATTGAATTAAGCCACTGCAGCTAAGAGATGACTAGTCTCAACTGACGGTACCCGCTCACGAGCATGACGCGAGCATCAGCCCCACTCAGCTCAACCATTTTGAAGGGAACTGAATGACCCAATAACACGTGCCAACATCAGCGAGACATTTGAGTGAGCATGACAAACTCTCAACTGCCATGCTCGTAATGTCAAACAAGTTGTAACCTAATAAAAATTGTAGGAGGGAATATCTGGAAGCACTGGTCCGATTGCTAAAATTTTTTTAATCAATAGAAAGCTGCTTTACTCTTAAGTGACATAGGCTATATTTTATGTACGCGGGCAGAGCCGCAGGCTAAAGCTAGCACCATTATACTTATCACATTTATAACCCAAATATCATTCCCCAACCCAGACAAGCATACAAGACCTACAAGCACCCCCTCCGTTGTTTAAGCCTTCAGACAAGCATCGCTTTTCAATCGTAATTAACAAGCCCAATTATTCAATTAAGAATAAAAGTATCTCCAAATAATAAATTTTAATTGCGGCACTCACTAGTCAGGCCGCACTATTATCGATATCAGCATGACGTCACATCACTATAGGTCGCCGAGGCTTGTCCTACTTTCACATCCTTATGGGTTTCAAGTGATAATTGGTATAATATAGTGAATTTAGACCGAAGGACGTGTTTTTACTTGACTTGGAAAATGTATGCGTCATATGAGTTGAATTTGTTTATTGTGAAATCGAAGAAAACTACTGTCCTAGTTTTTTTTCAGGGTTTCGTACCTTGAAAGGATAAAGCGGAAGCCTTATAGGATCACTTTGTTGTCCGTCCATCTGTCGGCCTGTCTGTCTGTCAAGACCCTTTATCTCGGGAACGCGTGAAGGTATCGAGTTGAAATTCAAACCATTTTCTCAAATGGTCCCCTGAAGCTATAAAAATATCAAGCCTGGCTAACTGGGTCCTTTTTTCTCCCATATGTGATGTTTTTAGAGGTTATGCCTTTTTAAATTGCAATTTCATTTTCTATACACACAACCGCCTTCAACATCTCCCTTATCATTTCGAAGTCTGTTCAACACGATTTTTTCTTTCGTTCTTCCCTCTCCACTGTCACGCTATCATTTCTATGCCGTTTCTGTCATGCCATTCTTTACATAATCTGCCCTTCTCGTAGTTGGCTTTCCTCTCCCTCTTTTTATCCTTCGATGTGTATAAGGTATTAAAAAAATAACTTTAAGAATTTCTAGGGGACATTGTACTCCTCATTATGAATAACTTTTACTATGGGACCAAACCTAAATTGCGAAAAAAAAAATCACCTGCTCCATACATTTTGACGAGTTATGCGAACATAAACGTAGGGAACAGCTGATTTTTTTTTTCGCGATTTCAGGTTTGGTTCCATAGTAAAAGTTGTTCATAATGAGGAGTACAATGTCCCCTCGAAATTCTTAAAGTTAATTTTTTAACACCTTATATATTCGTCGGTTATGCAACCACAATGTTTCATTCAAATATAGGTACACTACTACGTAAACTTTTGACGTAGTTGCATGCCCAAAGATGGTCATGATATCATGATAAAATCCGGATATGATCGACACAGATACAAAAATGTCACGACATTGACACTCAAATTATAACACAAGAATATGCTTAAGTAAATGAACCTTGAGGATTTTTGGTGTACTTATGTCATTTGTAGTTCCGAAGATGCTTGACTGCGATCTCACCTGATGATAAGCAGTGATGCAATCGTTGATGGTGAAACGCACTAGTTGATTAAGAGCTTATTATAATTAGAAGAGAAGAACGCAGCAGGCAAATTGTTCCGATCCTTCGATGTACGCGGTATAAATGACGAAGCGAAACGCTTAGTCCGGACTGTAGAGGTTTGTAAAGAATAAATGATATTTTGCAAGTAGGACAGTACCCGACATACAGTCGGGTTGTCCGATGGTAGAAAGTTGATGGTGGAATCAAGTCATGTAATTCCTGCGCTGATCATATAGACAAAATAGAACCGGACATTCTATTTTGTGTGAAAGATCGTCAATGATCTACGTGCGATCAAGCATGTTAGCACAGACACTGTGACGTTTTAAAAACAGTTGACAATCGAATTCGGTTTGCTGACGTTCAAACTTAGAACTAGTGCCAAGAATTTACAATGAACAGCTGTGTAGGCGTCATTGTATTTTTTTTTTTGTGGTGAAAAACATCATCGGTAGCTTTGAATTTAGTTTTAAATTAACTTGCAATATTTCAGGGATTCAAACGAATCGTCATTAGAGTTCTTGTAATGGATAACTAAGACGGGGATTATTTTTCAATAATAACTACAGCTGTTTAAATGTAGGTCATGTCTTGGTACCGTCAGTCAGTAAGGACGGAGCGTTGTCTAACTTATTGTGAATGTTTCCCCCCTCTCCTTGCTCCTTTTATCGTACCCCAGTGTCACATAAAAACTAACATTGATATATGCCAATGATTGGTTGTTTGCCGAAACGATCATGTAGAGGAAAATGACTACAAGGATCTTGACCTTGACCTTCGTTTTATCGCCTACAGAATCTCATCTGATGTTATAATCTTAAGTCAACTGACTCGAATCATAAGTTGCGTAATTTATTAGTATTATCGATTGTTTTTTGTAAGTTGTTTGATTCTCTAATAATACTTAATTTGCTATTTAATCATCATCTTAATCACAATACACACACAATACAAAATAAAAATTTTGTTTCTAAGTTAAGAAAGAAAGAAAACCAGAAATTATTTGAGACTCGAACCACAGAATAAAATTACATCTTCGTCTTGGTTTACTGCAATATCGCCTAGCATTTATTGGGACCTAATAAGTTCTTTAGTTCATAGCTCATCTGAAATGCAAAAATTTACAATTTAGCATAGCATAGCATAGTCGGCCTTATAATGTTCCCACTGCTGGGACACAGGCATCTTCTCTAGGAGGGGGAATAGGCCGTAATCCACCACGCGGGCTCAGTGCGGGTTGGTGGAAGTCACATGTTTTCGAATTTTTGGATCTAGAACATGCCGGTTTCCTCACGATGTTTTCCTTCACCGTTTTGAGAGCAGTGACAATGAAATAAACTACCCAAAATAATGTTCCTGGCTGGGTTTGAAACCACGATCTGCAACTCGTAAGTCAAGGCCGTTGCCACTCGGCCACCACTGCTCTCATTTACATTTACAATTTAATTTCATCTTATTTTTTCTAGTATACAACGCTAAAGGCATTGCATTGTTTTTATTTTATTCTTGTTAGGTTCGCGCTTGACCGCTATCTCACCTGATAGAAAGCGATGATGCGGTCGACGATGGAGCGCGCTTACCTAAAAGTAACCTATTCAATAAAAAAAAAGTGTTAAAAGTGTTTTTGGTATGGCACCGGCTATTTTTAACCACATTCCTAACTCTATAAAAAGGGAACCAGTAACAATTTTCAAAAAAAACTAACTGAACTTCTATTAAACAGATGCTACTACTCCGTATCCGATTTTATAGCTGATAAATTTTAATTGTGTATCAGTGTTATGTGTTGATGATGAACTTACATCAATGTTTGCATGCCAAAATGGTAGAATGTACAAGGATACTTTAATATTATTTTATCACCTTATTGTAAATACCTGCATTCTGAGCAAATAAATCAATATTCTATTCTATTCACTCTTGACTTTAAAGATTCCGGCAAGGAAATCCACTCCTTAGCTGTGTTTTTTTTTTCTTTGTCTTCTTATATCCTCGAACTAACTTCCAGTGCCAATGGCTTCGCTTACGTGAAATCGAAAATAATTATAGCCTATGTCACTTAATGATAAAGTATAAAAAATGCTACTTTACATGTAAAAAAATAATAAGAGAATAATTAATTAAAAAAATAACAAAATAAGTCCAGTAGTTTATCGAGTTTATTTATTACAAACAAAAATACAAATCTTTTATCTTTATAGTATTAGTATTCTCAAATGTAGGCCTGTCACGTCGCCGACCTACTCCTGATAACAGTATCAGGCCATGTGTGAGAGTATTATGTTTTTCTAAGAGAAATTAGTTACGATAACAATACGATAATTTTCCTGTTTATTCTTCCATTTTTGAAGATGTTTTTGAACTCTTTTAAAAGTAAAACTAGCAGGTTTTTTTCGGCATGGTCGTGTGATTTATTTTTAGGGTTCCGAGTACAAAGGAAATGGAACCATTATATTGCTTTTATTTTTATCTGTGTGTCAGAGGTTTTTCTAGGAACCTTTATCGACTTTGTAGGATTCCAGGATCTATGTATTTCAGATCAGTGTGCATCGTGGGAATTTATATTCTAGCAATAATCTCTAAATTCTTTAAATTTTTTAGTAAAGGTACACGAAACTTAGCTTGCATTATCTGAAAGTTCACTCAAGTCACTGTGACCCTGCATTGTTCTCATATGATTTGACTGTTTCATTACTAGTCTGCGCTCTTTCCGTCCAAATTATAATGTTGGTTTCTTCAAAGCTACAGTGAATAGACTCTTAATTAACTTTACGTTTTACCATCAACGATTGCATCATTGCTTAAGGGGTGACTAAACGGTTGCAAACTAACTTCTTCACCAAGGTGACATTACTAGTTTCAATCCATGTAGACAGCAGTTGTAATCCATGACCTTCAACGCCCTTGGTTGGGAGGCGCGTTTTCCCAACCACCGAACGTGTTGGCGCGTGGTTTACATCCATGTAGCCGCAACACAAACCAAACACATAAACCAAGGTGACCTTGGTTGGAACGCTAGTTTACAACTGTCTGGTCACCCCTTTACTATCATTAATATTTGTTAGTAATTATTGCTCTTGATTTACTTAGTGTTAATTTACTATGTATTATTTTTGGATGTTATGAATTAATTAATGTACGACAAAATTCAAACACAATGCAAATTGTTATATGAATAAACTAGCTTCTGCCAGTGGCTTCGCTCGCGTTAAATTAGGTTTCTCTGTACAAACTTTGGACCCCATTTTACCCCCTTAAAAGGTGAATTTCAAAAAATCCCTTCTTAGTGTAGCCTACGTCATAAAAGGAAGTCTTGTGCAAAATTTCACGTTCCTAGTTCCAGTAGTTTCGGCTGTGCGTTGATATATCAGTCAGTCAGTTTCTCCTTTTATATAAATAGATATCATATAAATCAGGTCGGATCGTAGTCAAGCACTAATTTATAAAAATAAAAGTTGTATAAAATTTAAATTATTTTATCTCTCTAAGATTATTTCTATATTTATCATCAAACTTAAAATTACTAAAGTCATCGAAGTGTAGAACAAAGAGTAAGTATTATTTTTAGTACAAATACAGTGGTTATTAGAAAAGGTCTTGTTATTATTTGAGTAAAATCTCAATAAATGATATTCATGAACAACAAAATTATTAGAGTTTGTTTATATCCCAAATTGTCACTCAATTTATGGAAATATTATACAGGCATAGCATTTTCTAGTAGCAACTGTTATGAATAATTGATACAATTATGAATTTACCAATTATGACCAATTTTCGTAGACAATTTTGGGATTTCGTTTTGTTTTTGTATATTTGTATATTGTTTTTCCCTGACAATCTCTATGGATTGTAAAAATGTTACAAGTATTTTTTTTAATATATTTTTTTATTTTTAATTGATGTAGTATAGAGAGACAGTGGTGGTCGAGTGTCAACGCCCACTTACGAATTGTAGGTCGCGGGTTCAAACCCAGCCAGGCGCATTACTTTGTGTAATTTATTTCATCACCACTGCTCTCAAAACGGTGAAGGAAAACATCGTGAGGAAACCGGCATGTCCTAGAACCAAAAATTCGAAGACATGTGACATCCACCAACCCGCACTGGGCCCGCGTGGTGGATTACAGCCCATTCCCTCTCCTAGAGAGGAGGCCTGAGTCCCAGCAGTGGGAACATTATAAAGGCCGACTATGACTATAATTGATATAAACCAGTGCTTGACTGCAATCCCACCTGATGGTAAGCAGAGATGCAATCATTGACAGTGAGGCGCACTAGTTTATTAAGAGCCTATTCACTGTAGCCTTGAAGACACCTAAATTATAGTTGGACGGGAAGACCGCAGCAGACAAATTGTTCTAGTCCTTCTATGTACGCGGTATAAACGACGAAGCGAAACGCTTAGTCCGGACCGTATAATAATAAAAATAATAACCATAAATATAACCATCTGTCGAAGCTGTCGTTGCACGGTTGGATCAAGGGCCTGATACAGAAGGCAGTACTCCTAGATACGACCCGCATTGTGAGGAGGTTCCTGTCTCTGGAGCCCTAACCACTGGTAGCTTGGACCCTGTTCCCGACACCGGCGGACAACTATTTTTTCTATTTTTAAATGTTTTTTTTATTTATATGTTTTTTAAAGAAATATTTTAAAATGTAATAAATATGTAAAAAAAATAAATGAATGGAATAATATAATAATAATAATAAAAACCTTAATCATCATCATCATCATCATCATTTCAGCCGAAAGACGTCCACTGTTGGACATAGGCCTCCCCAAAAAGCCGCCACAATAACCGGTCCTGTGCGTCTCGCATCCATCGAATTCCCGCGACCCTCACCAGGTCATCAGTCCACCTTGTGGGAGGCCTTCCAACGCTGCGTTTTCCGGTACGTGGTCGCCATTCCAGAACCTTTCGTCCCCATCGACCATCTGTTCTGCGAGCAATGTGCCCTGCCCACTGCCACTTAAGTTTGGCGATTCTTCGGGCTATGTCCGTAACCTTGGTTCTCCTGCGGATATCCTCATTTCTGACGCGATCACGCAAGGAAACTCCGAGCATAGCCCTTTCCATTGCCCTTTGAGTAACTTTAAGCCTTCTGAAGCCTTCCTCTCTTAGAGAGGAGGCCTGAGTCCCGACAGTGGGAACATTATAAGGCCGACTATGCTATGTTAAGCCTTCTGATTGAAACCTTAATATTAATATGCTTTTGTTTGTAGTTATAGGCATTTATTTTTACCCAATACAATTGTATCGATAAGATTGTGTGTCAAGTATGTTATTTAGATTACTGTAAGATTGTGTTAGGTCATAGATTATTTTGTTTGTATTGTTATTTTTATTTGAATGAAAAGATAACCTTATTTTGCCGATAGTCGTTCCTGCCTACGCATTTACCAGTTACGATGATTCGTTCTTTCATTGTTTTATTTATAATGTTTATTTTTTTATTATTATTATAGATAAGCTCACGCTTGACCATTTAGATAATTTATGATTATAGAGATAGGTACTGGCTTTTACTTCAACTGCGTGTATATCAATTTTTGCAAACACAAAGTCGAAATCGAAGCCAGATTAAATGTGGCCTGTGGCTTTCCTTGAGGTTCAAGTTTACTCCATACTCTCAATTTCCATAAGTATAGTATAATATAATATAGTGTCTAAGTGGCAGTAGAACACTGACTCCTAAGTCACAGGTTTTCCTAGTTTAGGAGTCAGGGTTTCAGCTTTTGTACGCCTTAACTATTAACCTTAGCTACCGGTGGTTAGGGCTCCAGAGACAGGAACCTCCTCACAATGCGGGTCGTATCTAGGAGTACTGCCTTCTGTATCAGGCCCTTGATCTTAAAGAAGTCTACTGGGATACATTATCCTACATTTAGAAGCGCACAACAAAGAGATGTGACATTGATTAGGCCTTGTGTAAGCACCTGGGGATCATCGGCGTGGTTATTGGCTCAGAATAATAAGTTACTTGTCGTTAATCTTGATGACCTTCTGTTTTTAGGGTTCCGTACTCAAAGGATAAAATAGGACCCTATTACTGAGACTCCACTGGCTGTCCATCTGTCACCAGGCCGTATCTCATGAACCGTGATAGTTAGTTAAAATGTTCACAGATGTTGTATTTCTGTTGTCGCTATAACAAAAAATACTAAAATGTAGAATAAAATAAATATTTAAAGAGGCTACAAGAAACGTGATTTTTGCCGTTTTTTTGCTACGGACGGTGAGGTACTCTTCGTGCGAGAGTCCGGCTTACACTTGGCCGTTTTTTAGGATTTTGTACCTCAAAAAGAAAAAACGGAACCCTTATAGGATCACTTTTTTGTCCGTCTGTCTGTCTGTCAAGACAGATCTCAGGAACGCATGAAGGTATCGAGTTGAAATTAAAATCATATACTTAGATCTTGGGTCCCTTGAAGCTGTGAAGAAATGAAACTTGTAAGTTCACGAAAAAAAAAGATACGGCCTTTTAGTTCAAAAAACGTATATTTCGACACTCTCAAGGGAATCAAAATTCATAGGGTACTTTTCGTTGTCATAGAATCCTGAAATTTGTCATGAAACAAGATCTCATGGCATAAGTATAAAAAAAAATCCGAAAACTGTAAATTTGTTGTTACGACACAAAAAAAATACGATTTACGATTCGGAAAAATCTTCGAGACTCTATTCGGGAATTAAACTATTTACATAGGTAATTTTATACGGAACCCTCAGTGCGCGAGTCCGACTCGCTCTTGCCCAGTTTTTATATACTAAAGAGTATAAAGATAAGCACAAAGAAAGAAAATGGCCGATTATGGAACTGAATGGTGCGCAGTTGGAAAGATTTACTCGTATTTCTTGCAGTAGACTCTTAAACTGATAAAGAGTTAGAGATTATAAAAATCATCTATATTACAAACCCTTAGTAACACATGGGACAAGGGTCCAGGGTTTCCATTCTAAGGGTAAGAAGATCATGATAATGTTGGTTTGTATGAATCAATCTCTGGAAGACGATATAACGATGATGACGTCACGATGATTGCACGAAGGCTGCGTTGATGTTCATAGTCGAGGGTCACCAGTTTGGAGGTTGGTGGAACTGGGTGTTAAGTCCCGCAAACCTACTTGTTGAAAAGGAAGGACCCTTCGACCAGATAGGTGTAAAGTGACGCTTAGCAAAAGCTACAATTTTGCTAAAGCTTTAACTTATGGCAAAAATGCACAGTTCCTGAGAGATAATCTATGAAACAAATGCGCAGAAAGAAGTTTAGGTTAGGTTTAGATTCATCAAAGATTCTAAAGCCATTATTTTTTATTAAATGGCTCGCGTTTGACCTATATCTCACCTGATGATAAACGATAATGTGAATGACGTTGGACACGCTTGATTAGAAGCAACCTACATAGACAGTCTTAACTCAAATGCTTCTAGTTGTAGGTGCCAAGCAATATAGACACCGGGAGAGAATTTCACTCCTGGTCAGAAAAGTTGAAGGGGAATCGTGTCTTGTTATGGTCATGTAAAGAGGTGGGATGAAACGCATGTTGCTAAAAGAGTTATGAGCATACATGTGGATGGATGGAGAAGAAGAGGGAGGCCAAAGAAAAGATAGATGGATTTTGTGAAGAGTGTTATAAAAGAAAGGAAGTTAGTGATAGATAGAGTGATAGATAGAGTGATAGGGCAGAATGGAAGAAAAAAACGTAGTGCGCCGACCCCAAATAAAACGGGACAAGGGCAGGAAGATGATGATGAGCTGTACTGACAATGAATTCGTTCCTAATTTTTTTTTTTGTGAAACGTCGCAAAACGTTTTAGGAATAAATAATCATGATTATCAATATTATTTACTTCAGGCAGCCATCTAGAATTCTTCAGCAATGGGCAGGTCATCATACTCATTGGACACTGAGGCTCTTGTAAATTAAAACCATAATCCGTTCATAAATCGTCCAAAGACGCCATAAGAGGCTACGTGACTGGACGCAAGTCCGAGTCAGGCTGCTAGCCATATACGCAAGATATTAAAGGAAAAAAACAGGCCCTAAATCATGTCATTACATTTCAAATGTAATTATTAAGTCGTGATCTTTCAGTCGGATGCAATGTTTGCATTATTTTGCTTTGAACTCTTTTGATACTGTAAAGGCGACAGAGTGTGTGTTTTTTTACGGTGGGAAATCATTTACTGACTAAAACCACACATGTCTCCTTCAGTTGCCTTTAGTTTTCCCCGCGGAATAAGCTTGCTGACATATCTTTAAGAGCGCGTGGAACACTACGCAATGTCGATGACTTGAACTCGGTCTGGAAGGTCACCGGAGGGCCGGACGGCAAGCTAACCATTGCTCGGGGTCAGTGTCTCAGCGGTTGGAGAATCAAGTTGAGGTTTATATCTCGGGAGTGTGTTCCCTCAGGATAGCCTTTGACTTTCATAATCATACATTAAAATTTTTTGGTTCTTGAATATGGCATTTCGTCAACATCAATATTGCATTATAATTACTAAAATTGTAAACTGTAAATCGAAGTACAAACTATTACAATTTTTTATTCAATTTTAATCTACCAGGAAAACGTAGCATATTTTACTTTCTCATTAATTTTACTCATTAAATTATTTCTGAAAATACCAACACGCAGAAAAATTAAACAAAACGTGGTAGTCATCAAAACTGCGAAGAATCCAATTGTTTGTATAAAACCGTCAACAATAAAAAGGAAAGATAAAAGATAAAGAAAGATAATGACATCCAGGCCAAACAGGTGCAAGTGTGTCAGAATGTGTGTAGCAGTTACTTAACGAAATTCGCCATTTTGGAACTCATTTTTTAACTAAGAAATAAATTATAAACATAAGTAACATCAAATTTGGAATTAAAAGACGTGCTCTACAAAACATTGGAGTACCTTCTATAAGATTGACTTGGTCCGTATTAAATAATATTATTAAAGGGAAAAATTGTATGCGAGTCTGTATGTTTGTAACTACTTCAAGTTGGCTGTAAAAACTACTGCAGAAAAAAAACATAATAATAATGTGATACTCGTAGAACCTAAGATATTTGCACGCCATGAGAAATACATGTCGTGAGCCACTTTTATTTAAGATCTTGCATGCATGTATTTTTTTAATTCTGTATGCATACACATGTTTGAGCAAATAAAATTCTTTATTCTTATTCAGAAATTTGGATGACATTTGGCACATGGGTAAACCATGTCTTAGAATAGCACATAGGATACTTTTGACCTCAAGAGTATGTTCCCTTAAGAAAAAATTATATTATCACGCGTGTGAAGCCGACCACCTAACCAACGTACAGCGAGTGTCCATCCTGTTAATACCTCTACGATCCGGACTGAGCGTTTCGCCTCATCATTTATACTGCGTACATCGAAGGACTAGAACAACTTGCCTGCTGCGGTCTTCCCATCCGATTATAATACAGGCGAATCTATTCACTCTAGCCTTGAGCTAGAGTGAATAGATTCTTAATAAACTAGTGCTTGATAGTGAGCTATCAACGATTGCATCACTGCTTATCATCAAGTGGGATCGCATTCAAGCACTAGTTTACATCATTAAAAATAAACTTGTTGGCAACCGCTATATAATCATAAAATGTAATATTTCTTTGTGTACAAAGGACACTAACTGTTATTATATCTACACTAATATTATTAGGCGTTGACAGGCCTCTCACAAGGTGGATCGATGACCTAGTGAGAGTCGCGGAAGTGCAGTGGATGCGAGACACACAGGATCGGACGTTGTGGCGTCGCTTGGGGGAGGCCTATGCCCAACACTGGACGTCTTTGGCTGGAATGATGATGATGATGAATATTATAAAGAGGTAAAGTTTGTTTTTTTGGTTTTTTATTTGTAGGAGGTAATCTCTGAAAGTACTGATCCGATTGCTAAATTTTTTTCACCGATAAAAAACTGTTTTATTTCTGAATAACATAGGCTATATTTTATTTACGCGTGCGAAACCGCGGGCATAAGCTAGTTCTCTAATATGTTCTTGGAGCGAACACTTGATAACAATATTGAAGTCGAGATTGTGTTATATAAAAATAATAATGTAATTTATGTATCTACTTTAGTTTTGACTTAGGTCTATGAATACCGACTGATAGACTGATTAGAGTATACAATATTGGTGTGTGTAATCGAGATGCTAGTGTTTGAGACAACGACCCCAGAGTTAGGATATAGAAAGAGTCTCAGTTTTATTTTTATATTCAAGCAGTCGGTACCTTTTAAATGAGATCAAATCAATAAGCAGCATTTCTAGAGGTATAATATTTACCAGCCCCCTAACCAAGTTGCAACCGTGTCGTTTCAATTCTCTTTTTGTTGATCGCCTCGAATCAGCCACGCCTCCTATTCCTTTGTTCTGACCACGTGACTGAGCGTTGAGATGACGTCAGAATAAAGAAATCGGAGGCATGGCCTACTCGAGGCGATTAACGAAAAGAGAATCGAAACGAAACGGTTGTAACTCAGCTAGGGGGGCTGGACTCTTGACTTCTGAGGACTTTCCAATCATTACAAAGTAACTGAAAAAACTTTAAGCCAAAGGGGAACAGGCTATTTCTAATCAAGCGTGCTACATTGTCAGCCGAGTGAGATAATGTTCAAACGAATGTCTAAAAATCAATCTAAGAAACAAAAATCCAATAGATTTCTTCAACCGAGCACTTTCAACAATGTGACCTAATCAGTTATCTGAACCAGTTGACTAAACGCCATTTGATTACTGTTCAAGCATAAATGTTCCACTAATTGAGTCGATGATTAAATGACATTAGAATTATTATTCAATTAATTTTCCGTAATGACAAATTAATAGTACATACCTATTAATATAAACTAAACTTCATATCGAAAACAGGATAATTTGATTTATCAACCGTGTCACCATTTGAAAGGGAATCGTTTGTCTTGGTATGGTCATGTGAAGAGGAGGGATGAAACGCATGTTACTAAAAGAGTTATGAGTTTACATGTGGATGGATGGAGAGGGAGAGGAATACCAAAGAAAAGCTGGATGGATTGTGTGAAGAGTGATATGAAAGAAAAGGAAGTTAGTGATAGCATGACGAGTAACAGGGCAGAGTGGAAGAAAAAAACGTGTTGCGCCGACCCCAAATAACACGGGACAAGGGCAGGAAGATGAACCGTGTCACCATTCAGGAACCTAGATAGATTCCTAAATGGCTGATTATGTAAGATGTCTACAACGTGATGAATATCTAAATCACATTAGGCTGATATTTACTTATCTAAGAGATAAGTTGCCTGACCGGGTTTCACTAGTTATTTTAGGTAAGTATAATAAACTGTTACCTTAATACGCTGGGGGTGATAGATAGCTGAAATATGATATTTATTTTGCAAATGCAGTCTTAAAAAATGAATACATAAAACACTTAACTAATTAAAACTATATATACACTTAAATCAAAAACTACTAGCTAAAATATGGCGACAAAAAACTCCTCCGCATCGCTGTCGACTGGAAGTGTACCCAAAAGGCTGGCGGCATTGCCACGTTGTATGGCAATGCTTAATCTCTGACCGAGGTAAAAGCCAGCCCTTGGGTCACGTGAAGTGTCTACTAAGCGTTTGGATAGTTCTTTGAACAGCTTATAGATAGCTTGTTTTTAAAATGCGGAAAGAGACTTATCTATGAAATTATCAACTTTTTGTTTCTAAAACATCGGCAGTACAGGTAAACTAGTATTTTTGACTGGCCTGTTGGTCTTGTGGTTAGTGACCCTGACTGCTATACCGGAGGTCGTGGGTTCGATTTCCACCCAGGACAAATGTTTGTGTGATGAGTACGATCATTTGTTCTGTGTCTGGGTGTAATTTAGCTATAATATGTATGCATTTAGAAATATATAAGTATGTTTATCAGTAGTCTAGTACTCATAACACAAGCTCTGCTTAGCTTGGGGCTAGACGGCGTTGTGTGATAGTTGTGGAATATTATTATTATTATATTATTTTAAGAGGAGATCTTGAATATTCAAACGTAGGATAAATCATTATGGCTCTGAAATGCAAAGCGCAACTGAAGGAACACAGGATGGTTTTGTCAGTAAGAATCTGACCCTCCCTCTCGCCTTACTTAGAGCGGTGTTATTTGCTTAGTTTCTACCTTAAATTGAGCAGTGGTGACCGAGTGATAAAGGCCCCGAATTACGAGTTGTAGATCGCGGGTTCAAACCCAGCCTGGCACATTACTTTATGTAATTTATTTCATCACCAATGTTCTCAAAATGGTGAAGGAAAACATCTTGAGGAAACCGGCATGTCCTAGAACCAAAAAATCGAAGACATGTGACATTCACCAACCCGCACTGGGCTCGCGTGGTGGATTACGGCCTGTTCCCTTTCCTAGAGAGGAGGCCTGAGTCCCAGCAGTGGGAACATTAAAAGGCTGATTATGCTTATTATGCTATGTGCTACCTCACACAAAAGGGTAAATCGTTCTTAGTTTATCTTTATAGGATTGTTGGTACCAGCATCTTATATTTTTTTTTCCTTTGAATCACCCAAAGGTTGACTAGCACGACATGCCTACGGCACTAAGCCTATTTGCACTCTCTGCACTTTTATGTGCTAGAATTTCAAAATATACCAATACTTCAGACCATCAGGTGGGATCGCAGTCAAGCACTGGTTTATATCAATTTAAAAGAAAGAATGTATTTTTTAGTTGATATTATATTTTATTAAAAATATTCTTGAGATGTGAGCAAGGATCAATACACTAAGAGTAAACCAAACTAAAGTTTGGTGCAACGAAGGTGTTTTAGCACATTAATGACTGGGCACGCCACAATTATGGCAGTAAGTCCCCTCTTTGAGGCGTGGTTGGAAAGACCACCGGATTCGTGCGGAAGACACGCCCGGGTGTCGCCACTGTGTGGACCACCCGGAGGACACGGTGGAGCATACTGTGGAGGTGAGCCCTGCTTGGGCAGAGCAACGCCGTGTCTTCGTGGGGGCGATCGGCGGCGGCGATCTCTTGCGCTGGGCCTTGGTACAGGCCATGGTCCGGAGCGAGGAGGAGTGGCAGGTGGTCGCCGGAATGCTAGCGAAGGAGGCGGCTGATCGCGTGAGCCAGCGGTCCTCACGCCCCAAGCCCGCCGGGATTCCAATCCCGATTTCCGGCCACCGTAGGTGCGGGCTCGCGGACGGCGAGCAATGGGTGACTCGCCGTCCGACCGTCCGGTAATCGTCCGGACTGAGCCCAAGTCGTCCACAGCGTGTACTGTTCCACGCACGCTTCAGGGAGATGTCAGCAAATCGTAGGGGCCCAGCAGGCTCGAAGCCTACTGGGGATAGTGTGTAAGTGAAACCCGGGACCCTGGGACGAAGGCAAAGAAGGAACAGGAGCGGGTTTTTAGACAGTAAAAGTCTGTGTCTCTGTCAGACTAGTCATAAGATGATTTTCCCAACCAATAAAAAAAGGCAAATTAATGACTTGACTTCGACTTAATACTTTAGGCATTAAGTCCGCCATTATGCATTTATGTGCATAAAGAATTAAAAAAAAAAACATCGATATTTCAAAGCCTGTTCTTAAGTAGCGAACAAGACCCACAAAGGGTAAACCGGGCTAAGAATTTGTGTGACGATGACGTTTTTAGTACATCTATTGCAGGTTACAGTTGTACCTATAAAAGCGACCGTAGGATCGAGCTAGATAAGATATTCTGTGATAAGAGAGGCCTGGTTTTAGCTGAAAACTGATAAACTGATCGTGCTAATTTTTTTTTGTAATTGTCGATAGGTTTACGTTTGACCACTATCTCACCTGATGGAACAAGCTTGCCTAGAAGTAACCTATTCACTCTTGACTTAAAAACTCCCAGGTTGTAACTCAGGAAACACAGACTCTGACGGGGAATTTCAATCCTTAGCTGTACGCACAATGGATGTGTTCCCAAAATATTATGTGCACGTGGGCAGCAAAAAAAAATCTTGGGAACATATTCATGAAACTTAGCATGAATAATAACCCAACTAAAAAACAAACATTTTCGAGAGAAAGAAAGTATTCAAAATTCACTCCCTAAGGGGATGGACGGCAAGTAAAGGGTGGCTCGCCGTCCGACCGTCCGGTAACCGTCCGGACCGAGCCCAAGTCGTCGACGGCGCGTACCGTGCCACGCGCGCTCATGGAGATGTCAGCAACTGTAGGGGCCCAGCAGGGTCGAAGCCTACTGGGGCCACGGGTAGTGTGAAAGCGAAGCTCAGGGTCCCGGGATGAAGGCAAAGAAGGAACAGGAGTGGGTTTTTAGTCAGTAAAAGTCTGACACTATCTCCCGCTTCGCCCAAGAACGGGATTTGTCATTAGATGATTTTCCCACCTAAAAAAAAAACCTCTAAGGGGATACAAGAGGGCCAAAGTTTCTAAGGAGAAACCTTCATTCACTGATGTCCACAATGTATAGGTTTCGCGGCCAAAATTGTCAGTCATTGCATTAGTATGACAAGAAATTTGCGAAAAACCCATCAGAAAACCCTTAAAGAATTACTTATAATAATAATATTCCAATATCTTAAAATTTGGTTGACGCATCAAGGAAAATAATTATTAATTTAAGTTGGGTAATATTTGCAATTTGCGTCATTACAGTAAAGGTTATAGTAATAAAATCGTCTGAGATGCACTCCGCATGAATTATGCAATGCGATGAATTATGTTATCATAATTTGAGTATCTATATTTCTACTAACTCACCTTCTTCCTACCCTTGTACTATGTTATTTGGGGTCGGCAGACAACGTTTTTTTCTTCCATTCTGTCCTGTCACCAGTCACGCTAGCACTAACTCCTTTTCTTTCATATCACTCACACAATCCATCCATTTTTTCTTTGGCCTCCCTCTCCCTCTCCACCCATCCACATGGATACTCATAACTCTTTTAGTAACATGCATTTTATCCCTCTTCTTCACCTGACCATGGCAAGACAAACGATTCCCTTTCAATTTTTCAGTCCCTGGCAAACAGTTGTTTGAATATTTATAAATTACTGGAGCATAATCATCTCAAGAACCATTCAGAGGATCATAGAATTAAGTTAAGTATATCAGTTGAGCTTATTGAAGTATTTATTATTAAAAAGATGGGTTGTAAGCTGAAAGTGGCTAACGCCATCATGAGTACATTTTCTCATTTTGGGGGTTCGTCATGCTCACTCAAATGTGTCTTTGATGGTGGCACATATTTCATCCAACTCTCCTATCGGAGGTCTGCTGGAAGAAATTTCATTTGAAATCAACAGTACCTTTTTACGAAGCCTACTGGGGCCATGGGTTCGCTTCTCAAAGGAAAACCCGGCCCTGGTATGAAAGGCTACGAAGGAACTAGGAGACGGTTTTAGTCAGTAAAAGTCTGACACGAAAGGGCAGGAGATGTCATTGGATGAATTAAAAAAAATCACGTAATGAAGAAGATGTGGCTAAGAAGCTACACCTTTGAACAGTAGGCCTTAGCGTTCAAGAATTAAAACACTGGATATTTTCAGCATGAAACCTTTTCCCCTGAAATAATACGTGAGTCATCTATTATGGCACTCTTTGAAGGAACCATGATGCCTAATCAACGTAACATTTACATAAAAAATGAGTCACAGATTTCAAAGGAAATGCCTAATTAGCTCGACTAAAATTTAAGAGATAAAATTTATCTAAAATTACAAACAATGACAGACATCTAGGACTACAAGTTATTATAGGTTACGTCATTTTTGGAAATCGGCTACACTCAAGTGTCACCGGCGTGACTGTTCCACTGCTCTTTGCATCAAGAGAACTCCTGTGGCCTTCACCAGTTGGTTGTGGAAGGCTTTCCAACCCTGCATCTTCTAATACATGGTCTTCAAGACTTTTCAGCCTAATTTATGGAACCCGCTGGGGCCAATGCCTGCGAGATTTCGGAAAGTGAGTATGTAGTGTGATAGTGGAGACGAAATGAAAGGCTTCTGGTTAGATTTAAACTATTATTATATTGTATTAAGCACTTTCAAATATATTTTTTTGTAAAAATTACGTCTTCACTTTCGTATGACGTCTCCCTATCTATTGTTTGAACATTTATCAAATCTAAACTTTTTAAAACATAAGCCTTATAAGTATAACATGACAGTTTGCAAGTTAGCAATTATTAGTGGGACCTGCATGGTCGCCACAGTAGCTCACCGTCCGACCACACGGAAAGGACACGCACCTCAATGAGAGGTCACTAGGACCGATGCCTGCAAACAATCTCTTAGCCATACTAAGAAATTATTTAAAACAGTTACCGTGGCCCTGAAACGTAATGGGTAACTGAAGAATCCCAGGTAGGTTTTATCCAGTAAGTCTCACACATCCTCATGCTCCACTCAGAGCAAGAGAAATTATTCATTGTTTTCTAATCCATAAAAAGGGCAATTTACTCTACCGTTTTTGCTACCGCACCAAATTTGGCAATTCTTCAGGTTATGACGAATTCAGGTTACGCCGAAGATAAAATAGATGTTTATTTAATGACGAGATTGATGCTGTATGATTAACGTTATTCGCAGAACCGACTACAGCGAAATTCTGCGGTAAGAAATGCAATAGTTTCACATTCAGGAAGTTGTTATTGGTATTGTAAACAGCTGATAGGGAATGACGCCATGTGTAGCTACGTTTTATAGGTCTTATGATTTATATTTAAATATACGGTTAAGGCTAAGGAAATTAAAATTTAGATAGAATCATATAATAATAAACATAATCGGCCTTATAATGTTCCCACTGCTGGGACTCAGGCCTCTCTAGGAGAGGGAATGGGCCGTAATCCACCACGCGGGCCCAGTGTGGGTTGGTGGATGTCACATGTCTTCGAATTTTTGGTTCTAGGATATGCCGGTTTCCTCACGATGTTTTCCTTCACCGTTTTAAGAGCAGTGGTGATGAAATAAATTACACAAAGTAATGCGCCTGGCTGGGTTTGAACCCACGATCTGCAACTCGTAAGTCGGGGCCGTTACCACTCGGCCACCACTGCTCTTTGTGAATTAGTGTGTGTATATGTTTGTTACTTCTTCACGCTTGAACGGCTGAACGGATTTCAGTGAAATTTGGTACACTAGTAGACAATGTCCTGGAATATCACATAGATCCCCTTTGCCCGGGAGTCTGTTTCCTTGGATATTTTTTTATCTTCAAACTGGCGAAGCCGCTAACAGCAGCTGGTCAATGATAAATAAGAAAATGGTCATGGTAGCTTGAATAATCTTTCGCACAGAAAGTTTTAGCTTGAATAATAATATAATAATAATATTTATGATATTAATAAAAATATATTAATATTCACACAACTATCACACAACGCCGTCTAGTCCCAAGCTAAGCAGAGCTTGTGTTATGGGTACAAGACAACTGATAAACATACTTATATATTTTTAAATTCATACATATATAGGTAAATTACACCCAGGCACAGAACAAATGATCGTGCTCATCACACAAACATTTGTCCTGGGTGGGAATCGAACCCACGACCTCCGGCGTAGCAGTCAGGGCCACTAACCACTAGACCAACAGGCCAGTCAATAATTAATATTAATATTTTTATTCTGTAACGTGTCTCTCATTACTATCAAAATGAGAAAAGGTACAATCAGTAGCAAAGCGTTTGTGTAGAAATAATAATAAAAATGTTTTTTTTTTAAATATTTATTAAGATAAGTTATTTATTTTGCAATATAGATAATTAATCAATTAAATTAATTTGCTAGCTTAAAAATTAAGTTTTAATTACTATTCGTAACTCTACACAACTTTCTTAGGAAATCTCAGAATCCATGAAATCGATCACTTTTTTAAGGTTATTTTTTTTTAATCTTTTTTCTTCTACACTAATATTATAAAGAGGTATTTTTTTTTTGTTTGTAGGAGTTAATCTCTGGTCTGATTATTAAAATTTTTTCACCGATAGAAAACTGCTTTATTCTTGAGTAACATAAACTATATTTTATGTACGCGAGCGAAGCCACGGGCAAAAGCTAGTATGAAATATTATTAATACTTTTTTATTTTAAGTATCACTTCCCTTTTAGGAATAGTTAATTTACCTTTATGCTAATCAGCGTTATGATAACAAAGAAAGATGAGAACAAAGCCAGTTCATTTCTTTTGAAAGAAAAAGTTCTTCAAAAAGTTCTCAGGGTTAAAATTCTACTTTTCTGCGAAACAACCATTCTTTAACACATCAATGCCAGTCTAAATCCAAGACTAAAATGCACAGCCAGAGGTACAGATAAGTAGTTTTATTGCTTTATTGTTATTGAAACAAAAGAGTTTCATTATTCTATTCATGGGTGGCCTGCCATTATTTACTTCAAAAGAAACCGGCGGAAACATTTTTCACTTAAAACTAATAATTGGTAAAACATCACTGGTCAAAACAAAAGATTTTATTGTATCTTCATTCTTTTCATAGATCAAAAGTAGCCACCCGCATTCATTGTATACTTACCTGGTAATACCCAACCCCCATACATATCTACCATTCGTATTCAAATAACATTTGAACTTATGCTTTTAAAATATAACAATAAATGGTTTTCCTAGAAAAAACCATTTAATAGATAAGTACCCTTTTATCTTTCGAATACCATCATTAGAGACACAATAAAAAGACAATGAGAGAGCGAAAACCGGTGTTCGCTTGGGGTTAAATGAATTAAATTCATGAACAAAACGAAAGTAAAACCTAAATTCTTAGAAAACTATTGTTATCTTTTGTCTCGCTGACTGTACCAAACGTTGATAAAGTTTAAAGTGCCACACAGAAAGAATCGTGGGACGAGTTGCAGAATTAAAATTATTATTATTATTTATTTTGTTTCGTTGTCCTGAACGGGCCGTAATTTTTAAAAGAGAAGCAGTTGTCCTGGAACGCAAAAGGCATTTTTTTTTTTAATTTTGTATGGGTTTAGACTTTTCTTGACTACTATCTCACCAGACGGAAAGCGACGACATGGTCGACGATGGAGCACACGAAACTTATTTACTCATGACAACAACACTGAGGAACACAGGATGGCTTTTTATTTTTATTTTCGATAGTTTCGCGCTTGACCGCCATCTCACCTGATGGAAAGCGACGATGCGGTCGCGATGGAACGCGCTTACCTAGAAGTATATAACCTATTCACTCTTGACTTAAAGAAGTTTTAATCCACCAAAGGCTAAATTCGGAAACCAGACCACAATAGATAGTTCAAAGAGATGTCAGAAAACCGTAGGGGCCCAGCAGGGTCGAAGCCTACTGGGGCCAAGGGTCTGCTGCTGAAAGGAAGACTCAGTCCTGGTATGAAAGGCAACGAAGGAACAGGACGTGGGTTTTTAGTCAGTAAAAGCCTGACACTATCTCCCACTCCGCCTAAGAGCGTGGGATGTCATTGGATGACTTTCCCAACGAAAAAAAAAAAGCAATAGATAGACAGTTAAGTTTGCTACTCAACTTGCACTGCCGCCCATTTGGTGAAGAAAAACCTCGTCAAACCGTACAGTTTTTTGTTCACATATACGCCAATGGTTTTGCTTTTCATTCCCCCCCCCCCCCCCCCGTAATCGCCACGCATGGTAAGCGGATGAACAGATGGTCGACGGGGACGAAAGGTTCTGGAACTTCTGGAACGGTGCCCACCGTACTGGAAGACGCAGCGTTGGAGGACCTCCCACAAGGTGGACCGATGACTTAGTTAGGGTCACGGGAATCCGAACAATTGACGTCTTTCGGCTGAAATTCTGCTGATTATGATGACGCAATTGGCAACCCGGTGATCTATGGTGGTGATCAATATTAGTTCTTAACCTTGCCAATATGAAAAATAGTCGTCGTTGGTTAGAACAATAACAAGAAAATTAATTTGAAGACTGCTAAATTGACAATTTAGCAATTAGTGGTGACATTTATTGGCACGTTGACACTTATTACAACTTGAAGAATATTAAGCTCAGCGTCCACCGCGTCGGTATCGGAGCGTACGTAGTGTCGGTATTTACAAAATGCCGATAGGGTGCGTCTACTGCATTCGGATTTTGCATCGGCATTTTCCGATCCAGTGTACGCTGTACCAAATCAATACAAAACATCGAATCCATCCGCTCCGTACGCTCCGATCCTGATGCAGTGAACACTTAGCTTTAGTGTCCTATTAAAAATAAAAAGAGAATTTCTTCCCACTTAGACAACCTGCACAGAATACTTAACAGCTAATTAAAACTTTTTAAGGCTACTTTTAAGGATCCCTTTATGAGGTCAAAGATATTTGAAACAACGGAAGTTGTGCAGACAAGAATATTGATGGGTTGTTCAAGCAAACTTAACGAAAAAAAAAATACGACTTATAATTTTTCCTCATAGCTTTTGAGTTTTTTTTTTCTTATATTTGAACTTGTTTAGCTTCATCATCTCTGTTAAGAGCCGGTTGTAGTCACTGAAAATTTGTATGAACTCCGCCCGGGTCTATGTAGATTGCGCGGCCCCGAAACAGCAGTTTTAGTTTTTAAAAAAAAAAAACAACTATTCAGGATTTTTGTTGTAGCGAGGCTCTTTTAAAAAACAAATTATATTATTTTTTGTAAATTTCATATATTTCCGTGACGTAATCTCGTAGTAATACACGTTTGAAATCGTACGTTAGGGTCAGATTCGCAATTTTTTTTTTATCGAGCCAACTAATTTATATCATGTTTGATTTTTGCCCGACGGTTGGTCATTATAGTCTAAAACTGTTATTCCTTTTTTTGTGTAAGAAATAATCAAATATTTTTATTTATTTATTTATTAAAACTTTATGCACTAGTAAAAAACACTGTACAAAAGCGGACTTAATGCCTAAGGCATTTTCTACCAGTTGACCTTAACTTTAGAGAATGTCAGACTTTTCCACCTCCTTGAGTCGTACTCGTCAATGTTAAGGGTCGTGACCTTCCTGCTTCATCACTTTCATTCGAACGATATTCCTCTATCTGTTTCTGTCCCTGGCGATGGCGGTGTGAAGGGCATTGTAAAGCGTAGAGTCATGAGCGGTACCGATCTAGTCAAACCAACGTATTGGGCTGCGTCCTCGAGGCCTTTTCCTATCCACTTTACCGACTGACCTTTTCAGACTTTTACTGCTGACTAAAACCCACATTATTCCTTCAGTTCCTTTTTTTCGAACAATCCGTAGCGCTAGCAGACGGCCCTATCACTTTTGCTGATATTTAAGTCACGCGTATAACACAACGCGGACTCGGTCCAGATTTGGTCCTTGCCTGACCGTCGGACGGTTCCGCCCATGGTTCGCCGTCCGCAAACCCGTACCTACGGTGGCCGACAGTCATAATGCGACACCAGGTGTGTCTCTGGCAGATGGGGGAAAGCTGTTACCCTCGGGGCACCACTTAAAAAGAAGACAGGATAAGTACCAAGACGTATAAATTGGAGGAGGGCAAAGTTTTTACCCCTGGGCCATCGTTGAAGAAAAAGACTTACGATAAGTACCACGATATACAAAGTCGAAGCAGGTACACAGATAGGCGCTTTGTGTATTTTATTACATCACCGCTGCTCTTGGTGAAGGAAAACATCGAACGGAAACCGACATTTTCTAAAACAATCGAAGACGTACTGTTGTATGACATCCACCAACCCGCAATGGGCCCACGTGGTGGATTACAGCTCATTTCCTCTCCTAGAGAGGAAGCCTGACTTCCAATACTTTTATATCATCGGGTTATTAAAGGGCTAACCATACTCATGTTATGCTTTATGGCTTCTGTTACCGTACTTCTCTTTTAAAATAATAAAGTCTATAAAGATCACCATCTATAAAGGTCCTTCCTCCAAATATTTACAGATAGATCATTTTAAAATATGATCTATCGATGATTTTTTCATCCAATACTTTTATAGTACAATTATCCACGTGAAAGTAAAAAAATGTTCCAAGGGAAATCCTCCTAGAATAAAAAATACCAGTGCGATTCTACTCGTGAACGAAATTTCATCGAAATCCGATCAACCATTCCAGCGTGAAGAAGTAACAAATGTACAAACACCATCACACACACATTCACGAATTTTCGCCTTTATATTATTTGCGTGATTATAATCGGTGTTCCTTTGTTCATACGCCTTTCGATTCAGATTTGGTTTGAGAACTTGAACAAAACTCAAACATTCAACGTCGCTGCCTTCAGTCACGTAGGCCAAGCAATCGTTTAGACCTATAGAATAAATCTAGGTTATAGAGAGAAAGATTTATTTAAGAATCATCATCACTATCATCATTTTAGCCGAAAGACGTCCACTGTTAGACACAAACCTCCCCCAATCGTCATCGCCACAATGACCGGTCCTGTACGTCTTGCATCCATCGGATTCCCGCGACCCTCACCAGGTCATCGGTCCATCTTGTCGGAGGCCTTCCAATGCTGTGTCTTCCGGTACGTGGTCGCAACTCCAGAACCTTGCCATTTAAGTTTGGCGATCATTTAGTCATTTCAAAATGTTAATTTTTAAATACAACAGGACAAGGTGTCGAAAGTTGTGACGATTTTTTTTAAGCGAGAGTATTTTTTTAGGCAAGGCTTGTTTTTACTTGTGAAGGCGGTTCGTGATAAAATTGGTAATAATTCATTATTATGATAACCTAGTCATTCATTTTAGGACACAGCGGTTGGTTGCAGTGTCTTCCAAACGGACACTACAAGAAAGTGTTTTTATAGTC
Organism: Mythimna vitellina; assembly: GCA_949316375.1. Lineage (NCBI taxonomy): Eukaryota > Metazoa > Arthropoda > Insecta > Lepidoptera > Noctuidae > Mythimna > Mythimna vitellina. Next base: position 21,704,718 of record OX438701.1, on the reverse strand, counting down.
AACAAACTATTGTAAGCGCTTTTATCCGCGATAATAGGACATTATACCAAAGGAACATAGGTACTCCCGAGATAAAAAGTATATAATATAATATTTCAGAACATGGTCTACTTTTTTACCAAGTTTAACCCAAATATAATCAATTCAATTCAATTATTAATAGCTTTATCACATGTGTTTTATAAGATCTTAAAAATAGTTAAACAAGTGCACATGGACAATGTCGGGAACAGCAATTTCGTAGAGGTAAGTAGGTAGAAATACAAAGTTAAAATTAGAAAGAAATCAAATAAATTGGCTTACTAATCAAATTAAATAAAAATACTTATGTCAATAACATAGTAGATAAAAATAGTAAATGTCAAAATAAATTCATTAATTGTCAAAATATATTATTTAATTAAATTCATTACAAATGTCGTTAAGCTGTTTTAGCGTGAAGAAGTAACAAATACATTCATAAATTTTAGCCTTCAAAATATTATAGTATGACTTATATTATTTTGACCTGGAGGTCTGAGTCCCAGCAGTGGGAACATTCTATGACTGAATATGCTATATGCTATATATACTATTTTAAACGATCTCGATAATTATCTAGTTGCCAAGCGTAAAGATTAAATAATATTATCATTAAAAACAAGAATTACATAATTTTTCGAATTGATCGTTTAACCTTAGGTATTTAGAAGTGATATCGTTTATAGTGTCTACATCATAACAAACCCATTAATACACAAATATAATTATAATACATATTTAGTTCCAGATGCTTCGGTTATAAGATGAACTATAGAAAATCTCAGTTATTTGCATATTATTATAATTATCAGCTGTTAATTTACAAAACATTTACAAATTCATCATTATTGATATCATTTTGTTTGCTGTCAGTGTTTTGACGGGCGCTTGTTGTTGTTAAGATAATAGAGTCGTAAACATTCTCTTTAATTACGAAGGGCAATTGAAATAAAATAATTTTGCGATGTGGGAAATGAAAATCATTTTGATTTTTTCGATTTATTAAGATCTAGACTGAAATTCAGGTTTACAAAAAGATAAGTAACTTTTTTATACAAAAGCTTGGTTTGATTTGGGTTTAATTGTAAATTTCAGTTTTATTTCTGTTATCTTTAATAGTATAATCAAAGCATAAAAAATCTTAAAATTTGCATGTAAAAAAAAACACTAAATTTTTGCCCTTACTTCACAGAATCACTTACTCTGTTACCATTACTAAATGAACTCCTAACCGATAACATTCAGACCGAAATTCTAAACACCAATAAATCTCCAGTAACAAAGAAAAACCGCAAACAATAAATGAAGCTGAAAATGTATTTTAAAAAAAGCACCAATTAGCGTGAACAGGTAAACAAAGATAAAAATGCCCCCACTCTGTTACACACACACACATGTTAATCATCGCATCGTACGCTACACCGAGTACACTGGACAGCGTCACAAACTCGTGAACGCTCGTCGGAGCCACTCGTGCGCAGGTTTATTCCATACAGGGTGAAACACTCCGATATTTTTTTCCGACTTTTTCTAAGTGATGTTATTGCAAACATTCTGTTTCTAACAGTGCGTGTTATTGATAGTGCTTTGTGTTGAAGTGCTGTGGTTTTTAAGTTACAAAAATGTTTCCTAGGATTCAAGGCTTGGTGAGTAATATTGTAAGTCTTTTTTTACTAACATAAGTATCATCTTTTTCATTTAAATTAATCACAAAATCAGTTTTTTTTAAATTAATTTAAATACATTTTATTCATTGTTTGCTACAAAAACTATGCTCTCATAAATATAAAAAACAACACGTATAGTTCATTCACACTAATGTTAATTACCGACACCATTTTTTTAATAACATGTGTGACGTTCGAGACCCTTAACACGTCCAAACAACTCTACCTTTCTCGGGACGGAACAGGTTTAAATTTCATTGATATGTCTGTCAATATTAACACAAAACTTTAACGAAAGGGTTTTAAAGAAAAAATACTAGTTTTGAACCAAGGTCCAGACAAAAGACGTATGTCAGGCCATGGCCATATGGCGAACGGGATGCACATGCAATCCATATGGTCGATTAAACAAGGCTTAAGTGGCCAGACTGCAAATTGTACTTTTTATGGTAATGGAGAAGATGATATTTTTATTTTTATGCCAATGTACAAGGCACAATGTCTTGGTGGTCTGTCATTTTTTTAAGATAAAAAAGACTAATGTACAACGATAGCAAAGACAATTAGTATTGTATTGATTACAATAGAGAGTACGTATTTAAAAAAAGATTAAAGAAGACTTAAAAAAAAATTCAAGGAAATAACAATTTTCTACGAAAAAAATTTAACGAACAGGTAAATGAAGCTCCAGTTAGTAATTAAGACCTTTGTTTCAAATTTCACCGAAAAATAATGACACTAAGCGCAGTAATGTCTTCGTTGAAACAGTTTTCCGGTCTATTGTTATAGTCAACCTCATTAAAAAGAAAGGATGCACCGAATAAGTAAACTAGAAAGTTAAAACCCAAGTGAGTCATATATATAGATTATCGTATGACCTATTTAATACATCGATCTTGCAAATTAGCGTCTTGGAATGTCGATCACGTTCCGACGATTTCACCTTAATAAACGGTTGAAGGAAGACCACGTGCGGTGAGCACGTAGGTAGATATTTACAATAACACCACACTTACTCTGGATTTACACGATAACTCATGAGGAAATGCGTTCGTTAAGGCATTCGTGATGAGAATCATAACTGTAGTAGTTATGGCAAACAATTTAAATGTAACTGATGTTGAAATATAGAGTAAGGTCAAGTTTGATGCTATAATTATTATGTAAAAGGAAGTATATTATGTTATAGTTGAGTTAAAATTACAGATTAGTACCACTAATAAATAATTTTACTGTAACCACAGTAAAATTATCTAAATCAGAAAGAATTGTTTTGACTGAGGATACAATTCAATTAATAAAATTAAGCACGACGTACTTAAGCTGTAATAAAGTTATTTGAAGTCCCAACACATACGACCTAGAAAGAAACATACCAAGGTAAACTTTAAGACCCGTCGACCTGACATTGGCATTACGAAACATAATTTAAACACTTCCGATTTATATCCGTTGATGATTTCATACAAGAAAATAAAATTATACAATAATCCAACGTGTAGAATAGTTGATGCCTTTGTTTTCATACTTGATCAGAAAATTCCAATACAAATCAAGTTATTGAACGAGATATAGCAACAAATCAAAACAAAGAATCGATATAATCCATTGTACTCGTAGCATTACAATTTTCCTCTACTCTTAATTGGTCGTGAAGTCTTCAAATGTCTATTTTTTGTGCGATAATCTATAGGATTTATCTCATTTAGCCTTGATTACAAGGATTTAAGGATAACGTTTTAGTTTAAAATGATACATCGATAGAAGATAATAACGAAAAATTTCGAACTGCTAAGCTCTGAAAAGGCACAAAAAGCTGTATTTGAAAATCTTTAAGGCTTTTTGCAAGAGTTTTTTGGCCACTATAAAAGTAAATTTCTCGAAATAAAAAATAAGGATTCACGTTATTTGTAGAAATTCTTTAAACCATTTAAGCTTAATTTACCACCATTTTATATAATGTTTCAAAAAGTAATAAATGTTTTTATTTTAATTAAAACAGAAAGTACTATAGAACACCTCAAGTAGAAAAGTGAATTAAATAATACCAATCCTCCGATCATGCATAACATTCACAAATAATTAGAGGATCCCCATACGAAGTTCTAAGGAATCTTTAATAACCCCGGACAATTTAGGAATAGCTCACTTAGTCACAAAGCACTGACTCATTGCTTGAATGACTCAAATATCTTCAAAATATTTAACGACAAAACGTTATTAATCGGATTTCGTCAGAATCAACTTCTCAGTCTTTCACTTTATGTGTAATCAATCTTGAAATTTTAAACTGGTTTAAAAGATAAAGTTACTGTCAATAATTGTTAGACAAAACTGCTAGATCATAGTTAAAAACCATATTCTTCTTGTAATACCTCAACGTTTCCTTTAATTTATAAGATTTGCTGGAACCATTTCAGAATAATGACTGGAATTTAGGATCTCTAGATTAGTATGCATAACTGTTAGATTTTGTCTCAGCATTTCTATCTATATCTACTTTACCGATCTATCTATATCTCGATCTATCTACCGATATAATGTTTTCATGATTATTAATATAGTCTTTCAATTTAAGTTTTTAAAGATCACTTTTGTAACAGCTGTCAATAATTTCTCAAGCCACACAAAAATCTAGATCCACGTCAATACAGTATGTGGGTCACTACTCGGAAAGAAGATATCACAAAGAGATTTTCTCTTTGTGTTTATGATAAAGATGGGTCTTGCTTTTACTAAGCCGTGTGTTGTTCTAACTGATAAAAAGACAAAGAAATTGCTGGAATTACTTTAGTTATACTGATGGAAATAAATATGATAATATTATTGTAGACTAAGGTGAAACAATTTTTACTGCTGGTAAAAAGTATGCACTGGGAGTTAATTTTGTGGTCTAAAGTACCAGATCAATATATTTACTTAACATACATCTTCAAAGGAAATGAATACAAGTAATGTCAAACCCACACATCTGTTTTAAGCATTTGTTTAGTTTCTTTGTTAAATATTTGTGTTGAACTGCAGACCCAATTGAATCTTGATTCAGTTGGGTCCACAGCGCGACATTTCTAGACCACAAAAAAGCAGCTGTTAAACACATTATAAATAAAAAAACAGTTACCATTAAAAACTGCAATGGCAGAAAGATGTTTTGATGGTACAAAGTTTGATCAGAGACTAGTTTGTGTTTGTTTTTGATACGAAATGCGTAGTTGTAGCAAGTTCTTGAAGGTCATCTATAAATTTTGTCATTGGGAAATTACATGAGAGCCTCCTCCTAATTCAACGTCATTAATTGTTTAAAGTCGCATTTACAATATTGATCGATATATCGTGTATTGTATCCAAAAGAAGCCATTTCCTTGTAGGAAATCCATTCGAGTTGATAATTACGTTTCTGAATAATTTAAGTTTAACAGCCATTACAATTCTTTGTTAGAAAAAGTTAATCAGTCGTATAATGTTTTTTTCTGTTTTAATAAAGGAACGCTGCGTGAAGTTAATCTTTGAAATGATAGGGACTTCTACGGAAATATTCTTAATGCTGACTCTATGGCAAACCGTGTGATTTGTTTCTTATTGAGATCTTTCATAGCCATAAGATGTTATTTATTATTCAATATAGAGTAATTGACAATTGAAAATAAAGTGACTTTTTTATAAGAAACTTGTTAAATTGATTCATTGTTTTTCTTAAATTTTAGTAGAGCTATACAGAGTACTTTTATCATCTATGTAACAACTGATGACATAAAAGTTGTTTTTGTAAATCTGAAAGAAGATTATTACTTACTAGCTATTGCCGGGGGCTTTGACTGCGTGAAAGTAAAAACATATCGAAAGGAACATAATCTCAGGATCAAAAGGAACATATTCCCTAATCTAATGTCTTATTGCAAGACATATCTACCCGTGTATCAGACAAGCAAATTTATCTATGTTTTGTATTATCCAGTTCCTACAAACACAGATATTACAAAACAAAATGCAATGTTTTTTTACAATGCCTGCTAAGTACAATAGAAAATAATATTATGATTGTCAATACAGTTCTTATTGCTGACAATAGCACGAACGTTGCAGTTGCAACCTGTCCAACCTTGCTACTTTTTATTTTTAGTCATATTTCTTTTACGACTTTGTTTTGAGATTTTATACTAAATTAAGATTTCTAAATATATTCTAAGCTAAATTGAAAACATCGCCATTATGTGTGATCATGGCAGATAAAAATTATTAATGTTGTGGTTCGTTTTAGACTAAACAGATACAATGAACCTTTTAAAATGTTATTGGAGCCTGTTCAAAATACAGTAATATCTATTTATAAAGATATATATTTATTTTGAAGGTCATATATACCTATGTGACCTCTACCATAGTTTCTTGTAAAATTCATCTGCTTCTGGTATGATTCTAAAAGCCAATTTCAACTTAGTTAAGAAAAGGAACTGGAACAATTTTCTTGCTGCTGTCTTTTCATTCGATTATGATTTAGATGTCTTCAAGGATAGAGTGTATAGGATCTTAATAAACTAGTGCGTCTCACTAATCACCATCAACGATTGCTTCACTGCTTACCATTAGGAGTGATCTCAGTCAGACAATAGTTTATATTATTATCAATTTATATTATTGAATTTCTGCATAAATATAGGTGCAGCAAATATTCTAAAACGAAAATTAGCCAAAGAAATGCAATATAATCTAGTTATTAATCGGCTTACTTATGTATCATACTCAAAGTAAGATCACGTTACATAAGCTGAGTGAACGAAGCCCATGCAATAACAACAGTAAACTTTGCATTACATAAACTGGTTCAGTATTTACGCCATAGTAATTATAATACGAATATGTGCAAATTACAATATAGATGTACGTACATATGTAAGATGATCAAGTGAGAGGGGTATTGCGTTTGATTAAGTTATTGAAGATTTGAATGTAAATGGTGAACGTATGTTTGTATCAAACTGTTGGAGAGTACAATTGCACACTTATATGGTATTTGCAGGAGTTTTAGGGTACCTGTACCTAGATTAAAAGTACTGTCGAAGATGGCCTAGATAAAGGCAGGTAGCAAGATGATTTAGACGCGTACCGTGGGGACTGGAGCTAGGTGGTGCGGGGATGATTGTTTAGAACCACTTGGGGGAGGCTTTTGCAAAGTAGTGGGACAGAACAGGCTAGAAAATAAAATGCTATCTACTGAAGATGGTGTATTGACTTACAATTTTATTGTAGTTGTGTACTCAAATTTTGTCATTTCTCCGAGAAACATTGCTGTACTGAGGTCGATAGAATATAAAATGGAAACTCAGTTCATTGCGAATATTTCTAATTTTATGTATATCAAACGTGACCATATTTCTGTGATAACGATGAGAATTTTTGCAATCACATTCACCTCTTTTCTTTTTTTTTCTTTTTCTCGGCTTGCTTGCCATAATTTTCACTTGTGGATTAAATTTTAGGTATCAAGCCATCATACATTTTTTCCTGCTCTGGATAAAGCGAGAGTAATAAACTTTTACTAATTACGTAGTGAATAGGCATATCTTCCGACAGGAAATCACTTTTTCATTTGCATCATATGATACACAACCTAAGAGCATCTTGTGACGTCAATTCATATAATGTAATATGTACTGAAATAGTCAATAAAATCGATTTGTAAGTAGGAAATAGATACTTGAATATTGATAGTTTGCTATCTTAATGACAGTATCAATACTTATAAGAAAGATGAGAATCTAATAGTCATAGGTACATTGTGGGTTTTGTGGTCAATTCCATAATTACTATGATAGGTTTATTTTATAAAGGTCGTCACATTATTTATCAGAATTCAATATTGGTTATGTCATTGACTGACAATTCTAAAAGAAAACAATATACTTGATAATGTTAGACTGGCCTGTTGGTCTAATGGTTAGTGACCCTGACTGCTATGCCGGAGGTCGTGGTTTCGATTCCTAACCCAGGACAAATGTTTTTGTGATGAACACAATTATTTGTTCTGTATCTGGGCGTAATTTGTATATAATATGTACGTATTAAGGAATATTTAAGTACGTTTATCAGTTGTCTGGTACTCATAACACAAGCTCTGCTTAGCTTGGGACTAGACGAAATTGTGTGATAATTGGGGAATATTATATTATTATTAGAAATATGATTGTAAAAAAGCGGGCAAGTTGGGATTACGAATGAGTCGAGACGAAGCTGAAATTAGGCTCTTTAGCTGTTGGAACTTCACACACGTGATGAAAATAAAAGAATAGTTTAATGTAGGCTTAAAAACATACAAAAATATCTTCTACTGCTGTAAGCCCTTACCTACCATAAAAAATAATAGAATAGAAATCATAAAAATGGAACAAACCATAGTTAAATAATTGAACGATAAACAATAAAAAAAAACTCTAGTCGTGTGAATGCATTCGTGCGTCATGTCTGTCCTTGACAGTACTAGACCCGATAGCGGATAACTCGCCATGCTTTTTTTTTAAATAAAAACGTGTATTGAACTACGCCAGTAGGTATAAAAAATGTGAACCATATTGAAATAATAGAAACAGCAATGTTGAAAGAAGAAAACCATTTTTTAATTTCACGAATTAGTTCCAGAAATCATAAAAGATATCTGATCTTATATGTTGATCTGTCATACAGGTCTCGAACCTAGTTCAGACTCCAGCTCTCACAAAGGTTTTTAGCCTTCAGGCAAAATTTGTAAAATATACTTGTTACACTGTACCTTTATGAGACAAATAAATGATATTTATTATTATTATACACAAGTTGAAAGAGACAAAGGGCTCACTAATGTTCTAGTCAAAAAACGCTAGGCGGTCTTATTCATGGTTCACATAATTATGGATATTTATTCAAATTGAATATATATTCATTTATGACTTTTTCAATACTTACCGTACTTAATGTGATTTTACTAATAAACAATTTTAAAAATGTAACTTACATAAATAAAGAACACAATGTATGACTGGCCTGTTCGTCTAGTGGTTAGCGGCCCTGACAGGTTGTGGGTTTGATACCCACCCAAGACAAATGTTTGTGTGATGAGCACGATCATTTGTTTTGTGTCTGGGTGTAATTTATCTATAATATGTACCTATTTAGAAATATATAAGTATGTTTATCAGTTGTCTAGTACTCATAACATAAGCTCTGCTTAGTTTGGGCCTAAACGGCGTTGTATGATAGTTGTGAAATAAAAAATAAAAGAAAGAAAAAACTGTATAAATTGATCATTCTTGTCACAAAATCAGAACTTCAAAAATGTTATCAATTCATGAAGATGCAAAGCAAAACTTTAAATTAAAACACATAAGTTTCAAAACATTGGGCCGAGAGTATGAATCACATTATTATTTGTATCTCGTCTGTGCCAATCGATTTTTGATTTTATCTATAAAAATCGTTGTTTGAATACAAAATGCGGTTGCTTAACTAGAAAAATTAAGTTTTGTGAAGACTTATTTAGATTAGTTAAGTTTTAAATTACGTTAAACTAGCTTTTGCCAGCGGCTTCGACTGCGTGAAAGACGAAAATTATTTTTAGGGAACATACTCCAGGATAAAAAAGTATCATAATATGTGCCGTTCCAAACCTAAGTTAGCCGTTTCAAATTTAAGTAGCACAGCATAACATAGTCAGCCTTATAATGTTCCCACTGCTGGGACTCAGGCCTCCTCTCTAGGAGAGGGAATGGGCCGTAAACCACCACGCAAGCCCAGTGCGGGTTGGTGGATGTCACATGTCTTCGAATTTTTGGTTCAAGGACATGCCGGTTACCTCACGATGTTTTCCTTCACCGTTTTGAGAGTAGTAGTGATGAAATAAATTACACAAAATAATGCACCTGGCTGGGTTTGAACCCGCGACCTACAACTCGTAAGTCGGGGCCGTTACCACTCGACCAATCCCCACAAAAAAAAAGTAACAAACTCATATGTAACACAAACCTGTGCTTTTGTTTTATTAATTTGATAGTCCATTAAATTTCAATCATTTCAATCATAGCAATAATGTAGTTTCATATAATTGTTTTTTCTTCAAAATTGTTACGTCACATATTACGAAATACAAAAGAATTTTCTTGAATATCGTATTTAACAAATGGTCTCTTAAATGATTGGCGTGGACGTTGGCCTCGATTAGATATCGTTATAGATACTTACAATGCAAATGCATTAGTTATCTTAATCTAAAGTAATTAATCTGTTTATAATTAATTTACTTCCTGGTTGATAAATGATGGTCACGAGTACATAGATGATCTTAATAAAAAATTTACTGACAAATCAAAAATATTATCTACCAATTAGTATATGTTCAAATATTTTTAGTAGGTATTCCATTATTTTTTTGCCTTTGTGTGAAAGGATATTATAAAACTTATGTCTCAAGTTGGCTGGTGGCTGATAGAATTGATATATTCTCATGTTCACTGAGCGAGTTCGCAAAAGTTGCATTACATTTTTTATGTTATAATGAAAATATATAATAATAAATAATTAATTGAATTAAATAATTGTATACTGATAATAAATTGCCTTATATTGTATTTTAATTATATGTTATATTAATTTTTATTTTTTTATTATATTGACTAATTTATTTTATTTTTGAACATGTAATTTATATTTTTGACTACACTATCGCATTGGATTGGTCTGTAATGATAGCTGTATGTATGTCTAACAATTAAAAAAAAGTTCGTTATTGGTTTTTACTTTCTCTATCGGATCCCACAGTGTAACTCTACCTGTACCGGTAACCGATATGTATCGTTTAAAGGAAGTGTAGCAACCACATCCTGACAGGGCTTCAATATCTTCACCGATAACTGCTTTTATTTATTATTTGTAAACAATAATGCTGCCAATAAAATACATTGCTATAATTATGTTCATATTAATCATTTCATAAATTTGACAGTGCAGGCCATATATCGAGCAATTGTGCTGTTTAATTTTTATAAATTAGGTCAAACTATATAGCATAACATAGTCGGCCTTATAATGTTCCCACTGTTGTGACTCAGGCCTCCTCTCTAGGAGAGGGAATGGGCCGTAATCCACCACGCGGGCCCAGTGCGGGTTGGTGAATGTCACATGTCTTCGAATTTTTGGTTCTAGAACATGCCGGTTTCCTCACTATGTTTTCCTTCACCGTTTTCAAACTATATACATACATGATAATTATACAACAATTAAGAATGGTTTGTATGATCATACTTCCAACTGAATATCAAATACAATAAAAATTTTTGTTACATCTTCACAACCAAAATGGTCACTAGCAAAAGTTTTAGTTTTAACTGAAAAATAACATTAATTATCTGTTCTTTTAACTATTTAAAACTTTACAAATATGTCACTGAAAACCTTTGTGATACACAATATTTTTTTTGTAATCTGTACCATTACGAAGAAACAGTTATCGCCTACACTAAACGGCGAGTACGGCGAGTATCCACCCTTACGTTGTTGAAACTTCAACAGTCCGGACTAAGCGTTTCGCTTCGTCGTTTATACCGCGTACATCGAAGGAGTGGAACAATTTGTCTGCTGCGGTCTTCCCGTCCAACTATAATATAGGTGTCTTCAAAGCTAGAGTGAATAGGCTCTTAATAAACTAGTGCGCCTGACCATCAATGATTGCATCTCCGCTTACCATCAGGTGGGATCGCAGTCAAGCACTGGTTTAAATCAATTAAAAAAAAAAACACTCCTACAGTTTTCACAATAGCTATTCATTTAAATTTTACCTCACCCACAACACCAACAGTGAACGTTGTGTAAAATAAACCAATAAAACAAACTCTTGCAATTAAATTGGACAAATCAATTTTATTGTGAATGGACATCGACACGTTTTTAATTAAACTGATCTCTTTTGAATGTGTTCATCATTTTGCTTTTATTCAGTTAATCCAGCCTGAAGTATATTCAGGAAATAGATTGGAAGAGTGACATTGGTTAAAGTGTCTCAATTTAATATACAATGTATTTATTTAATAATATAATGTAATAATATTCCACAACTATCACACAACGCCGTCTAGTCCCAAGCTAAGCAGAGCTTGTGTTATGGGTACTAGAAAACTGATAAACATACATAAATATTTCTAAATACATATATATTACGGATAAATTACACCCAGACTCAGAACAAATGATCGTGCTCATCACACAAACATTTGTCCTGGGTGGGAATCGAACCCACAACCTCCGGCATAGCAGTCAGGGCCACTAACCACTAGACCAACAGGCCAGTCATACAGTGTGTTTTTTATTTATGTATGTTACATTTTTAAAATTGTAAATAATCATTATCATTGTAAATAATGTAATGAATTATTGAGATAAATAAATCTCAAAGTCATTAAAATCTTAATAATCTGAGTCACTACTAAAACATTTTTGCTTAGTAACAAACAATAATTTATAATACTAATGACACCTAAATTATAATCGGATGGGAGGACCGCAGCAGGCAAATTGTGTTGCTTAGTCCGGACCGTAGAGGTGTTAATAACGTAAGGGATGATACTCATCGTACGTCGGTTTATTCGATTTCGCGGGCTATTAGAGTATCCACCGTAGCGTAAATATATATAGATTTGAAATCATTCAAAATCCTTGCTTTGCAATCATAATAGAGTTTTTGATATTAAAGTTTAGGGAATTATAAACTGAAGATTTTGACAAGAAATCACCAATGATAAAAACTGAAAATACAAGTATTTAGTTTATACAAGTTGTATTTTCCGAGTGTGAGTGAGTTTGTTAACGATCTATCAAGATCGTTAACAAATTATATTGACCCGACGTCCTTTACAAAACTTGTACTTAAGACTTATCTCACTATATTAGATATTGTAATAATTTGTGAGGTAAACATGATACGGCCTTATAGTAGGTGTCAGTTTCAAAACAATCTTCTATCTTATTATTTATACATTTTTTATTTCTACACAACGCAAAATAGTAAGTACCCATATAAATAATGACATCACTAAGTATTTTTTGTCACAATAAATAATATTATTTGCCCAAGAGCTCAAAAGGTAAGCAATTATGTAATTTGACGGGAACATTTCAAAATGAACTGAGTCGACCTTGTCTTACCTTTTTAAGATGGCGACTGAGTAAAGAAAACCATTATCTACTTGTATATATATATTTTTTTTTTAACAGTTGTGTCCCAGTGGTAACAGTCCTAATATACAAGTTGTAGGTCGCGTGTTCTAACTCAGCCAGGCGCATTACTTTGTGTAATTTATTTCATCACCACTGCTCTCACAACGGTGAAGGAAAACATCGTGAGGAAACCGACATGACCTAGAACCAAAAATTTGAAGACATGTGACATCCACCAACCCGCACTAGGCCCGCGTGGTGGATTACGGCCCATTCCCTATCCTAGACAGGAGGCCTGAGTCCCAGCAGTAGGAACATTAAAAGGTTGATGAAGCTTATGATTATGTATTTATTTTTAAATAAGGATAGAAAAAACGAATGATCTGTATTTTGGACACTTCCTCATAATAAATGATAATCTACATATCAAAAGAAAATCTGAAACATCTTAGACGAATAAGTATTTTATTTGAAATAATATTTTTTATAAAAGCACTTTATTTTCAAATTCTTTTAGTGATCTAATTATACTAAAATGCGTGAGTAAGCTATTTTATTAAACGATTTAAGGATTCTCATTTATTTCAATGCTTGGTATTAAATTATATTTCGTACCCTAATTATTTATTAGCCGGATAAATGCAAACGAAATAGATCGATTTTTGTATTAACTTAGAAAGTCTGTAAATAAAAAAAATATGTACCTATAATAATAATTAATTAATTAATTCCATGAATTGTTACTTAGTCTTCGTCCTCTCTCCTAACTTTGCTGTGCCCGACAGGGTCCATATTGATCTTAACAATGTTTATACCACCTATATGTACTATGGAATGCAATAAAGTATTGAGTATTGAGTATTGAGTTAATCTGTAATTTTTAAAGACATTAGAAACTCCTTTAATCAGCAAAATTAATCTGTTAAATTACATATGTAAAACCATGTTATTATCTAAACTTTCTTTATCAATCATGATTCCACCCAACTTTCTTCGAAATAGATAAATATCGAACCGGTATCCAAATACTATAGTATTTAATATCGTAGCAGCAAACTCGTTCATCATTTCTCCGCATACATCGATTAAAAAAAAAACTTTTACTGAATAAAATTTTACTGACTAAAATTTTTACTGACTAAAAGTTTAACTGACTAAAACTTTTACTGACTGAAAATCCAAACCGTATTATTTCAGTTACCCTTTGCGTTCCATAACCACGGTGGTTTTTCGTACAATCCATCAAAACTATCAATATATTTATTTACTACTCATCACAAAACAATTAATTGTCATTCGATAAGCCATGAACACATGCATGCACAATTCTGTTTCGTAATACACTTCCTCCTTCGCGTCTTGAATCTAACAGAAGGACCTTGTCACTGGCATTGGGCTCTCAAGATGTAACAGTGTACATAAAAGAACAACAAAGGATCCTTCGACGTATTTACAGTCTATCATTGAGATGTATGCGGAAAATTGGTAATGTTATGTGACGTTTACATTTTGTTTGCAAACTTTATATTTTATTTTGAATCGTCTCTTTGTTTTGATATAACTGTTGTACGTGGGATACTTTGAGGTTCAAACAAAGACGTTCCATGTATATTATATATACATTACGGTATGATCACATACTTACAGATATTCTATGATAATTAAATCGCTCGTTTTGAATTTGATACTGTCATATGAATTATACAATAGCAGGAATATTATTACCGCTTAAAATAGAAAACCAAAAACATAACAGTTTTCCTCTGAAAATAGTTGTAACCGGGGAATTCTCAATGTTCACAACTCTACCTAAAATTCTATCAATAGATACTTTCGAGTACACGTCGAAAAATAAACTGGCTGATAATATTTTTATTTTTCAGGGTTACCGTACCTCAAAAGGTAAAATCGGAATCCTTCTAGGATCACTTTGTTGTCCTTCGCTTGTAGGTATCGAGTTTAAATTAAAACCATATACTTAGATCTGCAGTCCCTTGAAGTTGTGAAAAAATCAAACCTCTGAGTTAACGAAAAAAATGATACAGTATTAAATGTCGCAAAAAACGTATATTTTGACACTCTTGAGGAAATCAAAATGTATAGAGTACTTCCCGTTGACCCAGAATTCTGAAATTTTGCATTAAGCAAGGTCTTATAGCACAGGTATATAGGAATAAATCTGAAAACTGTAAATTTGTTGTTACGTTAAAACATATTTTTTTTGCGATTTGGAAAAATCTTCGAGAATCAATTCGGGAATTGAACTGTTTACATAGGTAAGTTTTTACGGAACCGTGCGCAAATCCGACTCGCCTGGCCTGGTTTTTTTTATTATTATATTTCTTTTTTTTTTTGGAACCTGTAACTTTCACATATTTAATTCAATAACTAACATTTTCTGTCAGTGCACCTCTGTTAGTGACAAAAATCGTTGAGGTGTACCTTCTCAATAAATATATAAATAAATTTTAATAATTAAATTCAACTGACATTTCAACTGATAATTCCCTCTTATATAAAAAGAACTAAACAAAAACCTCGACAGTAAAATCGGGTTGAAGGCAAGTCAAGTCAAAGTGATAGTCGAAAGTAAACCTTGAAGTTAAATAGTTGTTAAGATGAATGGCAAGGCTAATATTAGCCAAAGGTTGTTATATCCTGAAGTATTATTCACTGTTCACGGCAAGAAACCTTTTTTGTTGTACTTGTATTTTGTATTGAACTTGAAACTGGTTTTCATGACCATACTACCGAATGAATACATCTATGAAGAATTAACCGCAGGCGTCGATTGTCCAACGAAAGTTTTCGTGTCCTATCCACCAGAGGCATGGGTAGTCCATTTCGTTTAGCACTTTAATCCCTATAGGTGACGAAAGAGCTCACGAGATGGAGCATTGGTCGTGGATGTGCGACCCTGGTGGAATAAACGCGAGAGTGGTTGGTTGGATATATTCGACGTCGACGGTGGTTTGTTTTACGTTAATGCGACTGACACGTGTATGACGTTCGGTGTTTCGATTGGCCCGCTCTGCCCTCTTAACCAATCAGAGAACCAAACGCAGTAAACATTTTGATCGTGTCAACATAAAAAAAAAACTCGTATTCAGCACACTGCTATTATGCATGCCTGATGCTAACATTCTGAGTAGTTTTAATATGGCTCACTTTAAAAACGCTACTGAAAAATCCGCACTGCATACAAATGTATTCAGTGCGGATTTTTCTTAAAGTTTCAACGGCACTTAAAACTTGAACGAAACTTGTTTAAATGTCTTTCAACACTCATTTGGAACAATGTCTTTTTAATAAAAATATTCCACGCAAAAATTTAACTAAAACTAACTGGAAATATGAGAAATACTGTTATCTTTCTTCACCTAAAAACACAGTTCCAAAACGACTCTCTCACAATCCAGTAACATGTCACATTTGTGGAACATCGCGGAAACGAACCAGACACTAAAATAAAACCCGATAACAACACTATTTCATAACAATTTAATAAAAAGTTTTATGTGACAAATTAATGTTTATCACTTCCCTCAATGTTCCATGCGATAGGGGAAACTGTACAGCAAACCATATCTAACTTAATAGTATATTATGAACTAAGTTCGGTCAGCTACTTTACCCCCGTGAAAGTAGAAAAATTTCTCAAGGGCGGGGTATATACGCGGGTAGACCGCTTCTAATGTCATACAAAACACAGGTCTGATCTTGGTGGAGTATTGTAGTCACATATGTGCTGGTGCCGCAAAATACTATCTGGCTGCTTTGGATTAAGAAAAAAGGCGTACAATGAGACTAATTGGTGATCCAAATTTGGTCAACACAAATCTACAAAGCTTGAACACAGGCGTAGGGTAGCCAGCCTTTTGTTACCTATTTTACAGGATGTACTTTGTGCGCGGGAATTGCATGACTTGATTCGGCCATTACCTTTCTACCATCTGACAACCCGACGTATGGCGAGTTGACTTCAACCCTTACGTTGTTAACAGCTCTACGGTCCAGACAAAGAGTTTCACCTAGTCGATTATACCGCGTACATGAAAGAAATTAAACAATTTCCCCGCTGCAGTCTTCCCGTCCGTTTATAATTTAGGTGTCTTCAAGGCTAGAATGAATAGGCTCATAGTAAACTAGTGCGATTCACTATCAACGATTGCTTCACTGGTTACGAACAGTCGGGATCGTAGTCAAACTTTAGTTTATTTTATTCAAAAAAAAAGATCATGTCTTGGATTAGTACATAGGATACTTTTGATCTAATTTCTAATTCTTAACGCGAGCGAAGCCGCTGTCAGAAATTCAATAAAAGAAGTTCATAAAAACGTTTACTGGAAAGGATAAAACAGTGTCAACGTTGCTTCATGTTTGTATTTGCGTCATTGGTTCGTTAAAACGATTAAACGAGTTTCAACTAAACTTGTTCTTAAAGTTTTGCGTCACAGATAATCTAAGTATTGCAGACTACTTTTGAGTTCTATTTTTTAAAAAAAAAGGCATATCCAATTTTTTTATCTTTAACGTTATTTTGGCTTCCTATTATGAACAACATTTTAGTGTTATCGTAGAAAGTAATATTTTTTAACGTTATGAGAAGCCAACGAGATTAGACGTCTCGGTTTGGCCAACAAGTGATAACAGCAAATTGGTTCGGTAGGTCGCCGTCCGGTCGTCTGGTAACCAACCCAACCGAACCCCAGTCGGTGACAGCGTATACTGTTGCACGCGAGCCTCAAAAAGATGTCAGAAGGAAAGGGGGGGGGGGTTGCTTTAGGGCCGATACCCGGGTCACGGGGATTTTGGAAACCCGTGGTCCTGGAACGCAAAGGGCAACTGAAGGACACAGTTGTGATTTTAGCCAGTAAAAGTTACTAACACGACCTCCAAATCCACTTTATTGAGGGAGAACTCATTAAATAAATTTTTCACCTCAAAAAAAAAAAGACAGTGGTATTCGTAGTTCAGTATATATTTTTTATTAAAAAAAATGTATTATTATTGTAAATTCATTTCAATAGATAGATCTAAATTTTAAACTAGAAACGATTTAACGCTTATTTTGCGATGTTTTAACTGTTTTATCTTCAACAAACGTCTTCATAGTAAAATGCAAGAATTGTACCCGAGAAAATGAATTCCTCCCTAATACAATAACTGTCAGTCCCCACAAGGCAATGGGGTGGCTATTATTAACCACAAAAAAGAATATGCTTAAACAGTAAATATTTACGAGACACCAGTAGCAAATTAATAAGCAAGAAATTAACATACAACATTTTAAATGACAAAGAAATGAAGAGAAATTCCTCAATACTGACTCATGAAGATATTCTACAAGAAACTTTTGTTTATGAACTTATTGCAATACTGTGCCGTCTACTGGGGACAGACAATAACGTGGTAAATTATCAGTCATACGAGTGAGAAATAGGGATGGAGAGGAGCTATCACCCAATAAAGCTTCATCCCTTTAACAGTTCAGATAAGGTCGTAAAATAATAATAAATAATAATAATAATAAATTGTTTAATTTTTGGACAACAAAGCTAAAGCTAAAACTTAAACACTAGGATTAATAATTATAATTTCATCAGATAACAAATTACAACTGGCAACAAAATTAGTGAGTCATGTACTTACTAGGCACTTCAGGCGGACAATGATTCCTCATGAGATGCCTCAGCACGGAGCTCTTGGATTCTCAGCAACGACTTTCAGGATGCTATTGTCACTCCCCCGAATCCGAGTAGAATGCAAGCGATGCCACCTTTTTTCTGATGATCGCATGAAAACCAAAAATGGATCGCGAGGTAGCATAGCTGAACATCATAATATAATGTAAAACTGATATTGTCGGGTTTTGGTGTGATTTTTCTAGTGAATTGATACCTATCGGATTTTGTGATGTAAAATTGGTGTAGCCTTCTACCTCAAATCATAACCGGACAATATGTGAAATCATTAAAGTGCGATCTCGGTAGAATGGAGCAGAAAATTTTGTTGTACTATTAACAACCACGGCGAAGCTTGCCGAGAAAGTAGACTTACTTTCTGCCAAATACTGCAGGTGCTAACAAATTGGATTGTATTATGTATCTAAAACTAAATGCTCTTTGAACTCGACAATGACACTAAATGCACAAACCACGTGACGTCAACTAAAAAAAAACAATAATAGTCTTTAAAGTTTCACTAGAATTTTCGGATCTATAAAGATTGATTCCTTCTTCTTATTTTGCTACTTGCTGTTCTCTTCATGTTTATTTAACTGAATTTCGCTTTGCCTTTGTGTAGTACAAGTCGTTTAGTGTTGTACACTTATTTTGGCAAGGTGCATCTATTGTATGACTTCGGAACACAATCAACAATCACCTCTGTAGGATACTTTTTAATGATTTCCATTCACAAATAGCAGCTTTGGAACACACAATAGTATCGATTGGTACCCCTTTCACATTAAAATACCTTAAAAAAGGTGGATGTCGCTGTCCGTACTAAAAAAAGTACTTAATAAATGTATTCAAAATTGTTTTGTTTCCTATTTTGTAATGATTAATATGAGTCTTTGTCATGATATTAGAAGACATGGAATTCTTTAAAACTAGTTTCAATTAGCTGCGTGTAAGCTCGCAAATGCGAGATTACGAAATTTTAAATAACTATAAAAATAACTTGACGAATTTATCTAAAAATGAGCAACATTAACCCAATAGTTAGTCCGGGAGCTACGTAACATTTAAAATACGTTATTATAGGTAAACTTGCGTGATGACACAGTCATCCGGAGTGACTCATGCGTCGGGCGTTTGTTCCCGAAATAGTCCGTCTGTCTGTGCGTTGCTATATACAGAACTGGGGTTTATTACGATTTTATGACTAATTAGTTTCTTTTTGTGATGCTTACCACGTGGAAAAGATTTATTGATTAGATTTCTGTGATGTTTGAAGAATAAACTATTATGGACATATTAAAAGAGATAAAGCAGAGATTTCAAAAGACCCACCTAAAAATAGGCGTAAGTACCCATTCAGAATAGACTGACCTATTTATGGCACAAAAAAATAGGTACCTGGAGATTTTGATTAGAGTTTTTTTTTTAACAGCACTAAATATAGTGCTGCTACAAAGCCTGAATAATAATTCTTAAAACGAAACCAACACTTAATTAGGGTACAACAGGACAAACCAGTTGTACACTCATAAGCCAAACGACGTAAAACGGATCTGATAAAAAAAAAACCGGCTTCCGTGTCATTGAGGGAATTACAGAAATTATTCAAGTCCGTATTTAACATGAATGTAGGGTATTTAATTAACTATACTGAATTATTTGTTAATTGGACTCAATCAATGAGTGAAATATTGTCATGCTCCATTTCTTAGTATTAACAAAGACGTTAGCACACGAGTATGTACTAAATAAAGTACATTGCAATATTATCTACATAAAAAAAAGAATTATAAGTATTTTTCAAAAAAAAATTTCATTGGTTTTTTAAAAGATTTGTCTCACTCAAGAGGATATTTCTTTGGCCTTGTAATAAAAAATACATTCAATTTCATCTGTCCACTCGAGTCTCCTTCTTTATAGTTCAAGTCAGTGGAAGTTTACGACCGGATATAAATATTTCACAAACACAATCTTACACTCTTGAACTTATTATTGATACCCTATAGAGCAAACGTGAAGATAAGAAATTAAATTAATTAATATAAGGTTAATCTCTTTTTTAAACAGACAAATGATAACATATCATTTGACTACTTGAATGCTCTTGAAAATTTTCTCCGCATCATGTACTATAAAAAGGACATAGATACTAATGTCAGTACTAAGAACACCTAATACAATATTTTTATTCTCTCACAATTATCATAAAAATAGGCAAGCTATGAAATAATGACGCAAATGCACGTCAATGCTCATAAACATTGCATAACGTGCAAGAGGGAAGTTGAGTGCATTGGCAACCTATTGAGTATTATAGCACGCAATAGATTCATGCAAACATCACGCAAATCTCTTTAGATTTTCTTTCACCTTATCGTCAATAATGCATTATTTTCGTAATATTCATACATCATCAATAATACGTAGATGTTTGTGTTATTCTACGTAAATGACCTTTTTAAAGGACATCGGTGATATGGTCAGTGTGTCAATATGTTGTATAGAATATTCTCATCCGTCACGCTCACGACAAAGGGAAGATTTTCTTTGTTATGTTCATTTAAACTGTGTATTTTCACTTTATTTGTAAAGTAGCATCAAATAAACGAGTACTTCTGACAACGTTTGTAAATACATTTTAGGGACAGATTAAAAAAGATGTAGCTGCTATGCTAACGAACACTTATAGGGAAAGCGAAAGTAAGTTTCATTATTAAATTTCGAAAACGGAAAAATACAAAATTTTGGTATGGAAAAGAATATAGGTTACTACTTCTCATCCTGATGGAAAAAGAATAATAACTTTCGACGATCACAAGTTTTAAGACGCTAGATGGCGCAAAGTGTCTTGCGAATCTTAAATATCGTCTAACAATCTGAACAGTTTTTCAAAATCTAACTTAATGAAGTGAAGTCACGGACAAAAGGTAATATTTTAATTATTATAACTCTTAAAACTTACTGAAACCCAACCACGAGCTCTTGACGCGATTCATTTGACGACCCAACTTAACTGGAGCTATACAACACTATTTTTATTATATGCGAAACCTGAATATAGTTTCTTCAGAATCACTTACTGAATCGATTGCAATAATTTTTACACAATATTATATGTTTTCCCAAAAAATATTTAAAAAAGATCACAATTTGGACACCTCCGACACTAAGTACAACACAGGTCACAGCGGGTCATAGCGGGCATTAGGAGCCAGCGCAAAGCTGGGTGTTCAAAAAACCCCTCAGTCACCCGAATGGTCCGGTGACCATGAATTTGTGCGGACCACCAGGTAACATAACAAGCTTATGACTTTGTGATTTTTCATGATACAATTTTGAAATTTCGTACATATATTCTATACATAAAAATACCAGACACGTATTTCGGGTTCCGCATATACAAAAAATAATGTTTTATAGGGTTTATAGCTCCATACCTCTTTCTCGCTCTCATGCTTGACATTATAACACGTCGTATTAAGGCCCCAGATCAACCTACAGATATCTTAAACCTTAGAAGCCCGGTCGAAACGATCTGGAATGGCGACCGCGCACACGAAGCAGCGTTGGAAGGCCTCCCACAAGGTGGATCGTTGACCTGTTGAGAGGCGCGTACGTAGTGATGACACTAAAGGCGAGGACTATGTCCATCAGTGGACGTCTTTAGTCTGAAATGATGACGATGAGAAGCTCGATTCTGTAAATCCTTTTCAAGGATGTCTGCTAGTTCATTCCTTAACTTCTGCATACTAATGCGCAGTACAGTTCCCACGATAAGGACTATGTATATATATAACCAACTTTATCTAAGATAGCATTCAATATTTATACTTGTTATCATGTTTCATGTACTACATTGTCTGCTTCGTCTAACAGACATGTTGTTATCTTATTAACCTACTTTAGCAAGATGGATTATGTGTTTGATAAAGAAAGGGGTCGGATAGCGTGTGTTGATTGTAATCGCGATTTAATCATTTCGATAAAAATATCGAATGACATCTTTTATTGTACTGTTTTGTTTATTAATAGCTGTCGTCCGATGTTTGGCTTTTAATATATCATTATCATAATCATATGATTACAGATTCGGCAGATATCTGCCGAAAGATATAGACTAAGTGTCGCCACAACGACTAGTCCTGTGTGTCTCGCATCCATTGGATTGCCGCAATCCTCCATCAGATCATTGGTTCAACTTATGGAAGGCTTATACCAAAATATATTTTGATTTCCTGACGAATTTTTGAATTTATTTCAAAGGTGCTAAGTAAAAAATAAATTGACTGATCAATGTTTCAAATCCCTATTTATATAATCCACGTAATTTGGAAATATGTTACAATATACAATGTTGCCATATGCATTGGAACTGTTTCTTAAACCTTTGCGAAATATTCAAATGCCATGTTTTCGACGCAATCGTAGGTATATGCAACGTAGTAAGGCGTAAAGCTATGAGTGAGTTGTACCAACTCACTTCAACGATAAACCAGTATCTCATTAGTCGTCAAATGTCTAGTCTAGCGATAAAATGACGTCACAAACAACGATAACATTAACAACGGTTTCGCTCCTGTCGTAGTAAAAAAATAACGCAAAGGAAGAGACCGGTGGTATCTCCCTTCCTTTCCTCTTCCTGTCGGACATAGTGGACATCCCTTTCATACGTACAAAACATTTTGGGAATATATTCATTGTGCGTAGCTAAGGAATGGAATCCCTTCCCGGAGTCTGTGTTTCCTGATAGCTGCAACGTGGGGATCTTTAACTCGACTCAAGAGTGAATAGGTTACTTCCAAGTCAGCGTGGTCCAACGTCGATCACATCATCGCTTTCCATCAGGTGAGAAAGTGGTCAAACGCGAACCTATCAACAGTAAAAAAAAATTCTCCCAGGATGAAAAGTATCCAGAATAGTGTGTTATTCCAAGAGATGTTCAAATTTCGAGTAAATCCGTTCTGCCATTTGAGCGTAAAGGAGTAACAAATATAGGAAGGTACACAGACACACACGTACATACATACAAACTTTTGCTTTTATGATATTAGAGTGATATGACTATACTTGAAGTCCTCTCAACTTTAGTTTGGTCTTCGTCAGAATTATTATTAAGTTCTCTTAATGATTTGATATTTTTCATAGTATTTATTAGTTTATAATTCTAGCATATATATGTATTTTATTATTATAAATAACTTATTTTTTATTTTATTGTTTCTGTTTGAATTATCTGTGATTTGTTTATTGTGCAAGCCTACCACAGTGTTGTCTTTTTAATCCAAAGGTTGACCGGTAGAGAATGCCTTGTTGCATTAAGTCCGCCTATGTAACACTACTGTACATGAAGTTTAAATAAATAAATATGATAATTAAGGAATAAAAAATTAACAGCAGTTTTTATTTTTATTATTCTAACAATGACAATAGAATTTACTTGACCAAAGTTATAACATTTAATATCAATACATAATACAGCATAGTTTACATGGCTAATCTTATCATAAAGCTTGATAACTGATAGCCTAAAATATCCGAGTATAAACATAGTATATGCTAGTTGCATATTGACACACATCTTAGTGATAACGATATGGTTATAGGGGTTAACGACTTTTATCGATAAATTACGTTATATTATCATGTATTTACATTAAGAGATCCTTGTGTAAAGGTAGATGTGAATGTACCTACTTTATGAACTTGTACATAGCTCTGTATATAGACTTAGGTGTGCATAGGAAGATACGTAAGGTCAACATCATCAGCAGAGTTACCGTTAACGCGTTTAAGAGATTGACTGAATTGCTGTATGTCATGGATTCAATGAGGATCAATCACTTTAGCAAATCCGATTTTAATTAAGTACATCGTATGTGTAATAATTTACTGAGCATTTATTTTTTTAAATCATTAAAATTCGTCAAGAAATGTTTGGTGGATTTATTAAGAAAATTCTGAACGGCTACTTGGACACGCGCGCTCTTGCTAGACTGTATTCGAAAACGTCATCTGTCATGATCCGTGCGACGAACGGCTTGATCGTGTTCATTCGCCGGTGGAGACCGATCATGACAGATGACGTCACAGCGAGTCGCTTCATTCTTGTTTCTGGAACTAATACACTAAAATTGTTGACACAACGCCATCTAGTCCCAAATTAAGCAGAGTTTGTGCTGCGAGTCCTAGATAACTGATAAATATACTTCTATATTTCTAAATACATACATATTATAGATAAATTACTCCCAGACACAGAACAAATGATCGTGCTCATCACACAAACATTAGTCATGACCACTGACCACTAGACCAACAGGACTGTCACAAACATGTTTTCTTTTTTGTTTCCATCAACGCGTTAAAAAAAAATTAAGCTATGTAAATATTAAAAATCAGTGGCAATAAATTATTTTATATCAAAAGAACTAATAATAATACATAAATATATGAATTTGAGATTGAGACAGTCCGTCTGTCCGTTGTTGTGTCAGTTTTGTTTTGATTTTTTTTTCGTTTTGAGATGGTCTTATTAATAGAAAAATATTAATAAGCTGGATTGATTTCCCATCTACTATGTTGTAACAGTTCTTGATAAACTAACTGTAAATACTGACATTTAAATCAGTTGTTTACTCCATTTTTTTAAACGCTTTTATGTCATTCAACTCATTGCTTATCGCTCTACTTTGATAGTACGTATTCAGGACCGTTTCCTTATTTTAATAATAATAATAATAATATTTACACAACGAATGGAAGAAAAAAACGTGTTGCGTCGACCCCAAATAAGATGGGACAAGGGCAGGAAGATGAGGAAGATGACAACTATCACACAACGCCGTCTAGTCCCAAACTAAGCAGAGCTTGTGTTATGAGTACTAGACAACTGATAAACATACTTACTTAAATATTTCTAAAAACATACATATGACAGATAAATTACACCCAGACACAGAACAAATGATTGTGCTCATCACACAAACATTTTTTCTGGGTGGGAATCGAACCCATGACCTCCGGCATAGCAGTCAGGGTCACTAACCACTAGACCAACAGGCCAGTCAATTATTTTTATTGTAAGCATAAAATAATATTTACAATGTGTGCAATGCAATCACTTCAGTGATTGTTTTATTTTAGACAAGACTCAGACATTAATATGTCCTTTATGCAGTACAATATAGTTAAATATTGTCTTAGTTAATATATTTTTATTGTTTGTTATTCAGTCGTAAACGACTGTTATTCTAAATGCAACAAAGCATTCTCTATCAGTCTACTTTTGGATCGGAAAAAGAAAACAAAAATACAAAAATATATATACGAGTCACTCTTCTCCAAACGAAAAAAAATATATTTGAATATTTCCGTCAATACAGATTTTTTTATTATAAAATACTGATTTTCTCTACTTTAATTGGACCCTAATATAACAGCAAATAAAAACTAGTGACGCTGTCTATAACTTAAACTATGTGTATGATACAGCTGTTTTGATATCATAATCGTATCAAATCGATTAGGATTCGTTTTTGTTTGATGGAAAAAAAACAGGGCAAGTGCGATTCGGACTCGCGTGCTGAGGGTTCTGTACAAACTTACCTATGGCAACAGTTCAATTACCGATTTGAGTTACGAATATTTTTCCGAATCGCAAAAAAAGTTTTTTTTTTTTTGGTGACGCAACTACAAATTTACAGTTTTCAGATTGTTTCCTATACTTGTGCGATGAGACTTTGCTTCATACCAAATTTCAGGATTCTATGTTTACGGGAATTACCCTATGAATTTTAATTACTTTGAGAGTGTCGAAATATACTTATTGCAACATAAACTGCGGTAACTTTTTTTTTTTGTTAACTCAGAAGTTTGTTTGTTTTAATTTCAACTTGAAACCTCCACGCATTCCCGAAATAAAGGTTCTTGACAGACCGACAGACAGACGGACGGACAACAAAGTGATCCTATAAGGGTTCCGATTTTTCCTTTGGAGGTACAGAACCCAAAAAACAATAAAACCTAGTATTTGACTCGTTTTATATATTTTCCGCGGACTTAGTATCATTGATAGGTTAATTAAAGTCATCGAAATAATATTAAAGAATACTGGTTTAAAAAGGTTCTGCATTAGCCTTTGAAACAGAAAACTACATGACTTTTTATCGTCTAAAATTGACATGGGTAAAAAACCAACGAAGGACCAGTCGTGGTTTTAAAAAACAGACATGATCATAACATCATTATCATCATCATCATTATCATCATCATTTAAGCCGAAAAACGTCCACTACTGGACATAGGCTCCCTCAAATGTCACCAAATATCGCCATAATGAGCGGTCTTGTGCGTCTCGCATCCATAGGATACCCGTGACCCTGACCAGGTCATAGGTCCACCTTGTGGTCTACTCCCAGTCTCTAGTCTAGGCCTTCCAACTCTACGTCTTACAGTACGTGATCGCTACTCCAGAACCTTTCGTCCCCATCGACCATCTGTTCTGCAAGATATGATACGAATACATATACAACAAATATTTTTGTAAAAAATAAAGTAAATTTTCCATCACGTTTATAATATCAATTAGATTTTGAGATGTTTCCCGACCAAGGTGATAAAAAGGCCGTTGAAAGTCGACTATTTTAATAAAAATGATCTTTCGAGAACCTGTGTCATTGCACTCTAGTGACGTCAATAACGTAATAACGGCTTTTTTATTTTTTATCATGAACCTTTTTTGATCAGACAGCCTCCTTTATTTTTATCTGTTTAACATAATTAATTTTAAAGCTACATTTAGACGGCGACAGTTTTAATTTATGCATAGCATAGCATAGTCAGCCTTATAATGTTCCCACTGTTGGGACTCAGGAATCCTCTCTAGGAGAGGAAATGGGCCATAATCCACCACGCGGGCCCAGTGCGGGTTGCGGGTTGCGGTTGGGTTAGTTTTAATTTATGGCAAAGAATAAATTTAGTACAATTAAAGGATAAAACTCGCTAATAGAACAAATAAAGATAATTGTACCGCATAGTTGTTCAGACCGGATTATTAAAGCATGCTCTAGTTAAATGATAACTGAGCTATACTAATCTTAACTCAATATTTAAACAAAAACCAGCTGATAAAATTAATCTTGAACATTCCAAAACTAAATTTAGTAGTTTAGTATTTGAATCAGTATGGTAATCATGTGGATGGGTGGAGAGGGAGAGGAAGGCCAAAGAAAAGATGGATGGATTGTGTGAACAGTGATATGAAAGAAAAGGAAGTTAGTGATAGTTTGACTTTTGACAGGATAGAATGGAAGAAAAAAACGTGTTGCGCCGACCCCAAATAAGATGTGACAAGGGCAGAAAGATGATGATTTGAATCAGTGGTAGACGTTGCTAGTGACAAATCTTTTGGTTTTTGATACTAAAATAAACTATTAAAATTTGCAACAAAAGCGTAAAAAAGATTGTAAACAATACGCTATATTTACAAACTCACATCCAAATTGTTTAATGAAAATCTCAGGAAGCGTCATACTATTGTTTCGAGTTTCCTGAAGTAGGTAACCACGAGATATAAACAACCAAAATAAACTATTCTAAGACGGAAGCAAAAAATACCTTAACAATGTAGCTTGAGATACTTTTACAATCGCTTGTCAGTTCACAACGAATGTGACAATTGGTTAGACGTGAATTAGATTTTTCACGACAAGAAAAATATTAAAAACATTTAACTTCAAGAAAATTATTGTGTTTGTAAAATTAAATAGTTTGTGAAAAATAAAACTATGATATTCTAAATCAAACAATACTATTATATGAAGAAAAAAAAACATTACTCCGGTTTCTGCTGCAGTAAAAACTGCGGGCATTCCCTCCTCTTGGAGGTGAAGTGATATAAGTCAAGATTGTGATTAAAATGCGCAGACACGTATACCACACGACGTGTTCAGATGGAGAGGACGATTGTTTTAACGATGTCACAAACTACAGGCGACTAAGACGAGAATCCAAAATTATTGTTCTTAGCCGATCGGTAAGTTTTATTACCTTTTCAAGTTTACTAATTAAATAAATTCGTCACGTATTGAAATACATTAAGAAACCTCATCGATTTTATAATTCAGTTTTTATTTTTTGTTATCATCGACTGTTTATTTATTCATTTATTCATTTAATCTTTATGCAACATAAATTACGAAGACGGACTTAATGCATTCTTGAGGCATTCTCTATCATAGTCAACCTGTGAAGAGACAATATAGTGGGTGCATAAAAAGAAAATTTTATTTAGAAAACAAAAGTTAAAAAACCATATTCTAAAATTGCTCTTTAATGTTCTTTATCTGATTTAATAAACGATAACTTAAGTTTCAAAAGCAATAAAATTAATATTATATGCGTTGTTTGTAGATTTTTTAATGGATAAAACGTGATTGAAAGGTTCGTGAACTAGAAGCTGATTTTAAAAAATATAAAAAAATATCGTTTTTTTTTTATTCAACCTTATACCTACGTTTTTACAACAATTACATTATGTCATCTATTACACAATCTACAGCTTCTTTTATAACAAGAATCAATATATAAACGGTTATAAAAACTCAATCATCGCTAATTTTAAATGTCCAAAGTAAACAACATGGACAAAAAAAAATAAACGGATGGACATGAAATCAATAAACTCATTGATATATTATTATTAATCTTCCAGTATCTTCGACACTCAATGAAAGTTAGTAAACAAGAATGATGTAATATATAAAAATAAAATGTTCAGATTTGTGATAAGATAAAGCATTAGTAAGCTTAACAAGCTAAAGTAATATAATTACTTTGACATGACCAAAGACAATGAGACACTATAACACTAGGTTGTCAATTATAACATAACGTTAAGATTTTTGTGAGTTACGTTTCTTGATATTTCTTAATGTAACAAGGGTTGCTGATAAAGCAATCATTGCTACCAAGATACCATTGTAAGTTTTTATTTTGTCAAAATTGTATTTATGATATAGAATATGCACTGGCTCCTGTAACATGGTTTATAATTAGCTCGGGAGCCAAGAAATTTCATTTAGATTTCTTAGTAAATAATTTTAAAATTAATTTATTATAAATGATCCAATTTACGGAAAGCACACTTTAGAGAACTATAAAAAAATAAAAATACTACTTGCTATCTTAACCAAAGTGATTATTATTTTTATTCTCTAATTTTGGGTAAACTCGTTTATAGCATTTAGGTATATCTCTTTCCTTTGTGTCATTACGAACCAATTATTTTTTAGTTTTCGTTATAATTAACCTGCTCAAAATGGTTTGATTGTTAAAATTAACTACTTTGTTAATTGTTGTTATTACTACCTTATTAACCTTAACAGAAACTGTAAATTAATCAATTATATTCTAAAATCATTACCCACGGTTTATTTATAAGTTTAAGCCAGTTTAAATTTGTTGTTAACGATATCTTATAATTAGTAGCTGAGTCATGGATCTTCTTCCTTAAATTTAACATTAAAAAGCTTAAAATTTACTACAAAATAATATTGATTATCTTCTCGATCTATAAAGTCGTGTGCCAGACGGAACCGGCTAGTCGGTCAGCTACAACCTGCCTTAAAGTGAATGTACAGCTGACCTTGCATCTGTTACGGCCGCCGGTCGGTTACGATATCGTATTATTTTGTAACGTCATTGTACATGACGGGAAACTTTATGAACTACTTATATTGAAGAGGGAAGACTTAAAAATTGGCGTAACACCTGCTTGGTTAATAACATGTATATTGGTTATTGACTTCGTCAGTGAAATGATTTAGTAAAATATTAGTCGGAGAGGTGGTAAAATAACGGCTTAAAAAATAGCCTAGTGATCCTCAATGATAGTATTATTGCTCAGGATTTGGGTGACTCGTGTATATGAGTTCACATATTTGTGAATATACCCATGATACAGCAGCAACTCAAGGTAAAGATTAAAAAAACAGGCTAGACAAAAGTTTAATGCACGCATGAACTCATTCAATAAATACGAGTAAGTAATCTGACTGATTACAGTGAGAGAAGAAATGTCTAAATAATTTATATGTGCCAACAATTCTTAGCAGTTGGTAAATATTATAGTACTCGTATCTTAAAATTATCTGTTTTTAAGTGAAAATATTTTTAGAGAGTTTATTCTTACAAACAAAACAAGAAATAGGTGAGACGTTAAATATTTTTGTGTAAAGAATTGAGCAAAAACCGACTATTTTTGTAAACAATACTGAAACATCTTTATATATTTTTTATATTTAGAAACGGCAAATAATAAATTAAGAGAATATCCTGGTTTTTTATTACAAAAAGTTGTGAATTTGACATTCGAATTTTAAATGCAACTGTATTGAAAGTGTTCCATCTCTCACTATCCAATCGCTATCAAGATAAAAATACCTTTGAACTAACAACTATTTACAAATATTATTTAACCGTATTTTGGGGGCAGTTTTGTAAAACTAATAATATGACAGTGTTTACTATTCATTTTGATTTAAATTTGTTCCTAGTTACAAATTTATTAACTAAAAAAATAATATTCACCCCTACCTCCTTTACCACCCCCTAAATCGTTGTATAGGGATAGTTTTGAAAACACAAATAATTATAACCTTTTTTGTTTACTTGGGATACTATGTATATATGCTGAGTTTTTTTTTTTTTTAATTGATATAAACCAGTGCTTGACTGCGATCCCACCTGATGGTAAGCAGTGATGCAATCATTGATGGTGAGGCGCACTAGTTTCATGTATATGGGCCCCAAGGAATAAAAAATTGCATACAAATGAATTTCCCTCTTTACACCCTTTTCAAAACCCTCTTCTTAATGCTCACTTATACTATTAAAGGAGGCCTTTTACAAAAAATCACAGTAGTTTCAGTTTCTCCTTTTATATAGCTATACATATAGATAATGAAGTGCATAACCTCAGGTAACTGATACATTACACATGGCTTAAGTAACTCTAAGTAACACTACACGTCTCCAAGGTTTCTATCATGCTCCAATCGCATGGGCTATGTCAATAATATAAACTGGTATATGACATTTAATATTTACTCAAGATAAATGTAATAACTCGATGAATTGTGAGGCAATTAGCACCTGCAAATGATCGGGTAGTTTGAGATATATTTATGTGATTTGGTCTTGGGTTTCGCATGTGTTTTTCAACTGGATGTTAATGGATTTCGATGAAACTTGGTACACGGGAATCGCCAAACTTAGGACGAATGGTCGATGGGGCCGAAAGGTTCTAGAGTGGCGTCCGCGCACCGGGAAACGCAGCGTTGGAAGGCCTCCTACAAGGTGGACCGGTGACCTGGTGAGAGTCGCGGGGATGCGGTAGATGCGAGACGCACAGGACCGTTCGTTGTGGCGACACTTGGGGGGCATTTGTCCAACAGTGGACGTCCTTCGGCTGAAATGATGATGATGATGGTACTGAGGTAGACCATGTTCTGGAATGCACATGAGATTAGCATACTTTTATCCCCGAAGTATGCTCTTTTGGGATATGTTTTGCTATCAAGTGGACGAAGCTGCTGGCAGCATCATGTACTTGTAGTTCAAAATATATTATGTAATATGATAAAAAAAAAATCGTGAAAAATCTTCATAGTACCTAAGATCACTAATAATTGTCAATTATTTTATATTTATTTACTTGTGATATCACACGAAATCTGAAATGATCTTCTTCCTGCCGTTGTCCCGTTTTATTTGGATTCTGTCCTGTCACTCAACGCGCTATCACTGACTCCCTTTTCTTTCATATGATTTCTCACAAAACACATCTATCTTTCTTTAGAATCTGAACAATAATAAGATGTCTGATTTAGAATTCAAACCAAGTACCTCCGTTAAACAGCCATACCCACGACTCTAACACCAAATATAAGTAATTCAACATCTAACATTACATAGAGAAAATTATCATTCATTATCATCAGAACCAAGTATTTAAACACGCAGACCCCACGCTTACACAGAGTGAGAAAGAAGTTTCCAACTGATTCTAAATAGACCAAAAAATCTGTGTGTTCGTGACTTACAAGATTAGAATGATCTGAACAAAATTATTACTTATTTAAATACTATATAATCATCTACATTACGTTTACGAAATCTGACGGAAACCGGTCTGAAGGTGATATTTTTGTTTGGCGAAGGCCGCTTGCTGCTAATTATCACGTGCTGCCAACTTCAAAAAACAAAGTCCTTTTTTGCTTAAAAAAAAAAAAATTGTGTCAAATGGTTATACGTGTTGAATAACTTGTTCTATTTTTTATTAGGTCACATGACATGCTCAGTATTTTTTATCGTCGATGAAGTGTTGTAAACATCGTATTATGTTCATTCCAAAAAATCATTTATTTTAGTCCCGTCAATAAGTAATAATATAACATTAGCCCACATCGTAAAAACTTGTACCCCACATCCTCAATTTCCCATCTACATTAATACCAACACAATACCGTTACTTAGGTATTGTAATACCAGCTAACATAATAAACGCGGACGTGGCAGCATAGGTTTCCTCCAGAAGTACATTAGAACAAAAATTACTCCACAACGTGCAAAAAACTCCGGTTTATTCAATCGTTCTCATTTCATAGAGAGAGATGTTTCAAAAGATAGAATATAAAAAGTACACTTCCAGAGTGAGAAATATGCGAAGACAAGCAAATTTGAGAATCGTTTCTACAAAACTATTTATTTTTGATTAATAAAAATGATGAGTTTTACATTAATAAAGAAAAAAAATCTAATACTATTTATGCACCTTATGGAGTAACCATAAGGTGCAAAAACCACCGGCTTATTCAACCGTCCTCATTTCGTAGTGACAAATGTTTCAAAACATAGTGAAACTACACTTCCAGTGAAAGATAGGCGAAAAAAATATCACTGCTACAAGAATATTTATTGATTAAGACGCAATTATTTATTTCATTATAAAAAAAAAAAACTTTTCAGATTAAGCAAAATAGTGTCGCTTTTTTTAAAGTATTGTTCTAAAAAAAACAATGATGTATATCAAATATGCAGTATTCAAATAAAGTGTCATTGTAGCAATTAAGATCCAAATCTTAATAGAATTTCATAAAAAGAAGAAACGTAATAACTCATTTGTCATTTAAATTGCTAATGAGTTGAGCATAATTAAGTTCTTAAATTATGTTGTCAGTATCCTAAGATATTTATTACAATGCCAATGCTATGCGTGTTTAACTTGTTTGCTAAAGATTGCAGGCGTTATGTCATGTCTACTGTGTGTACCTAATGGATCAGTTTATTGTACTGCACGACTTGCAATTATCGTCTTCTTCAATACTCGTGTAGAAACACAGAGACTGACACATTTTCTAGCAGTTCATATCACGACGCACTGTTACATTTCAGTTTTCATTTTTTTTTGACAGATATTTCTATTAAGACTCTGAATAAAATGTATGTACCTTTTATGTAACTGGACCAAAATAAAATCGAATATTGGAAATGAAAAAAAAAATTGTATTGCAAAATATTTTAGAGTCAAATTATTTAATATCTTGAGAATATTTATTTATAGCATCTCTTCAACTAGTCAGCCATCTTAAACCTCTCCGCGCAACAGTTCAATGACTGCCGTAAATGGCAACCGAACGAGGTTCAATTCCCGATTCGAACAGTAAGGAAACCGTATTGATTCACAACTTAAACTGTGTTAAACCGAAGTGGTTAAAACCTTTTTGTGATGTGTGTCATGGCCGACTGGTTTCAAGTTAAGTTGCCGTTTTAGTAAATGACAACACTTTGTGAGAACTTGGCTTATTGTAAAAATGGTCATGACATAACATCGACTTTTAAAGCTTGGCATAAGTGAACCAATATCACTCGTATGAACTATGACATATTTAGGTCTGACGCGTGACCTCTCGCCATACAATCAGACCTCAATAGGGACCGGTCCTATGCATCTCGCATCCATCGGATTCCCGCGACCCTCACCAAGTTACCGGTCCACCCTGTGGAAGGCCAGAATCTTTTGGCCCCAACGGCTGTCAGTTCTGCGAGCAATGTGCCCTGCCCATTGCCACTTAAGTTTGACGATTCTTCGTGCTATGTCGTTACCTTGGTTCTCCTGCGGATATCCTCATTCCTGATTCGATCACACAAGGAAACTCCGAGCACATCTCTTTCTATAGCCCTTTGGGTGACTTTAGGTCTTCTGATGAGGCCCATCAAGATAATTTTATGACCATTAAAAAATAAATCCTATTTTTTATTTGGTTTAACATAGCGATAAAAGACCTTCTGTTTCAGTTAACACAGTCACTAGTCACCACGCAGGTGCAAAAGCCTCCTACGACAATAATAGTAAAACTGTTTCTACGGAATATTCCGACGACTATTTTGAAAACATGTTTCGCATTGATTGTTAAAGCTAGTGTAATAAGTCGAAACGAATAGGTTTATAGGTTTGATAATGTAATTCATGCATTTGATTGGCCAATTGGTTAAAGACTTAAGTAAATTCAGATGGTTAATGATGATAGTAAATTTTTGACGATTTGTGAAGAGAAGGGTGGATGATAGAGAGATTCTTATGATTAAAGTCAAACAGTTACTAGAAAATGGCATATATGAGGATATAATTTAATTAACGAAAATCATTCAACACACAGACAACATTTATACAAAATCTTCTTTGTAGATAGTTATAAAGATAAGTAAAGTCATCAGATAACGTAATGATATGTCACAGCAATAAGGAAATTAACTAATTAAGAAATGCGTGTTCATAGAAATTATCTTCAATTAGAATCTTGGTGTGCGTAGGTTCGTGCAATTAGCCATGACTGGGGCAATAAAACTTTGCACTGCTCTGATGACTGCAGTTACCAAGCAACCAAACCAAACTGAAGTGCATATAACGAAAATTATCAAATAAATTTAGCACCTCAATTTATACATTTCAATACATCGTACAAATTCATAATTCACTATAAATATTGTTTTAATTCTAACAGGTTTTACAACATACACAAAAAAATAATTTTAACTATAAGTAGTATAATATCATAACATTATTGACAGATTCTCATCATCAGTGCGCTCGTCATCACGCCATCAACACGTTTACTGCGTTAGGCTCTCTGATTGGCTTAGAGCTTGGATCGGGCCAATAAGAGCGCCGAACGTCATGAATGTGTTGATAGTGTTAATCTGTTACAAGCTCGCACTAGACTCTCTGGTTGCTAATCATTTTACAACACTATATAGAAAATTTTGTTAACATTATACTAACGTAATATTTTCTTTTGTCCACAGTTCCACTCGGTGACAGACAAGAGGTCACACAACAATGAGTGTGGGGAGAACAGTCTCACAATAGTCTCGGAGAAGAAGATAGAAGATGATTCCTCAGACTCTTCAAGTGGAGAGAATGTGGAGATTGAAGGTAGGTCAAATTTCTTGATATTATAAACTAAACACGATGGTGTATCGTGAATTCGTAGGACAAACCAAATTGTAGGCACTATTATAGCTTCAGGTGATTTCTTATAATATGGTACTAGCTACTGCCAATAGCTTTGACTGTGTGAAAATGGGTTCCGCTATACAAACTTTGGACCCCCATCTCATTACGCATTATAAAACTCGCGATTAGCTCCTGTAGTCCTCTTATATCGCCTGTTAAATCACCAACCCTTTTATTCCTTTAAGGTCATAAATTTATACTTAAACCTATGTTATACACTGTGACTATACTACATAACTCTCCAAAAAAAGGTGATAACACTATGACGTCAGTTATAGCATTGGAAGTTATTGCAGTGAATCACACCTTTTCTTTTGCCTTGAAGTTGAATGCATGTTCTTGACTTCAAAACGTTCATCGTTTGAGTTATAATATTCTCTGTCTTTAATTTATGGGAAATAAATAACAATACCTTTACATATTATAAAAAAAATCCCTAAACCGCGTTTGTCTGTCTATAGATTCAAAAACCTTGAATGGATCTGAATGCAGTTTTATCCGTTTGTCTGTCACTAGTTAGATGAAATTTTACACCAAATTTTCCAATATACAGAGTGATCCATGAACAAGGTTTTGGTGTTTATTATTATGAATGTTTTAGTAGAGAAAAGTTGAGAATTTCGGTTTTCTAACACCCGAGAAAAGCAAGTTATTTGTTGGCTGATGTATGAGCGTCTTGAGACTTTGAATTTTTATGTAAGTACATGATACAAATACAGATCTGTTTTTAAGTAGAATTCCTTTAGACACTAAACATGGTGAATATGGCGGTATAAAAAGACTGATCAGCACTGGCCGAAAATAAAATAGTGTGGAAGAGGGAGAGAGTGGCTTTTTCTCTGCCATGGGACAACTTAGGCTAGAAAGATTAAGTAAGATTATATTATTCCATATCTTGATTGTGATATGAAAGAAAACGAAGTTAGTGATAGCATGACGAGTGACAGTGCAGAATGGAAGAAAAAAACGTGTTGCACCGACCCCAAATAACACGGGACAAGGGCAGGAAAATGATGATGATCTTGATTGTGAAGGTCAGACAGTATCAGACAGATCAAATAATATACCTATTGCTATTTAACTGCATTAAATTGGAATCCGACTCACTACTTACTTGAGTTTACTAATTAATTAAGAGCTTATCTGAGTGAATTTAACACACGTAGTTAGGTTTGATAGAGTGGCTTAACTATAATTATATGAAAGAGAATCGGTTGAAGTTTAGTTTAGTGATCGTACCTAGTACCTACCTGTACCCAATAATTAAAATTCAAATTTAAAATATTTCAATTCGCATTACGGGCACTTATAAAACGTCAAAACCTTTGTTTTGGTAAAAAAAGTTTTTCTACAAATAATAATATGCCACAACTATTACACAACGCCGTCTAGTCCCAAGCTAAGCAGAGCTTGTGTTATGAGTACTAGACAAATGATAAACAGACAACTGACATATTTCTAAATACATACATATTATAGATAAATTACACCCAGACCAGAACAAATGATCGTGCTCATCACACAAAAATTTGTTCTGGGTGAGAATCGAACCCACGACTTTCGGCATAGCAGTCAGGGCCACCAACTGCTAGACCAACAGGCCAGTTTAATAAATTTGACTTGTTAATGATGAGTTGGTTTTTTATATTTTTTTATTATTATTATTCAAGACCAAAAAACCCAGACATAAACAAACCAGTAAGCAATTTGAACCACAAACCTGACCGCCAACGCCTCAAGGAGATGTCAGCAAATCGTAGGGGCCCAGCAGGGTCGAAGCCTACTGGAGCCACGGGTAGTGTGAAAGCGAAACCCGGGGCCCTGGGACGAAGACAAAGAAGGAACAGGAGTGGGTTTTTAGTCAGTAAAAGTCTGACACTATCTCCCGTTCCGCCCAAGAGCGGGATTTGTCATAAGATGATTTTCCCACCCAATAAAAAAAAACCGCCAAAAAGTATAGTTAATAAATACAGTTCAATACGGTTGTGTAGCGGTAAAAAGTTGCGTGTACGCATTGATTGATCACAGATCTCACAGATATTCGTGCGCCATGCTGTTTTAATCTCTTAACTCGATACATAACGGTTGAATAGTTTTTTCGCGATAGCTTTAGTATGATTTATGTTTTTGTAAATGGGCTTATTCATTGCTGTTTTTTTATGTTTGTGTTACTAGGTCAGCAGGACTAATGGCTAGAGTTTATTATAACCAGTTTTTAAAACAATCCTGAAAAAAACAAAATCAAAGTACCCAGCTTCATTCCGAACATGCCAATAGTCTAGAAATAGTAATACTATGCCTAATTACTGAAGGAATCTGTTAATAAACCGAAAAAAACCAGACATTTTAAATGCCAGTAGGTTTCTAACGCTGCTGTTAATATTGCAAATGCAATAATTCATTTATAAAATTTATTGACTATATATTCAATTTATTCTTTTTTTTTGGGTTCGAGGTTATCTGCTATTTTTTTAAAATAGCTTTTGCCCGCGGCTTCACTCCCGTCAACTGACTACTATTCATATTCTACTCTACCCAACTCTACCCTACTCTACCCTACTCAACCCTAATCTACCCTAATCGCAATCACAAATCGGTTCAGTCATTATTGGATTACAAATAGTGTAACTAGACTAGACTTTATCTTATATATATATAGATTTTAGATTTAACTTCACGTCTTTATAGATGTATAGTATGAAGGTTAACATTGCCAAACTTATCATCATCTTCCTGCCCTTGTCCCATATAACTGGGGGTCGGTGTAACACGTTTTTTTTCTTTCATTCTATCCTATTTAAATTGTCAAACTAAACCTATATATTTTCTAAATATTCGTTTCCAAATATACCACAATATTTGACTTATGTATATCTTATGTACTCTGCCGACACGTGCTCAACGAAATTTTAGATTTTGACTTGCGCAATGAAAAATATAAATTTCCATGAATTCAAAGAAAAACGCCTACTGCACTAAAAGTTGTATAACTTTACGTTATTTTCACCTCAAAACCAGTTATTTGTAACAACCGGTTAAGTCTCGTGTGAGGCCGATTTTGTAATCAAGAAACATGTCACGTTCCTACTGGCCTTCCCTAAAGATTGGTGAAACGATCTTGGGGAATAAAGTCATACAGCTCGTGTCTTGATTTTTAATGTCGAATGCACTTTTGAAACTTTATAAAGGATTTTTATTGTCTTTGTATTAGATTTCTGGCTCTGTCGTATTTTAGACAAGTTCAAATAAAAAGTCTTCTTGGTCAATCAAAAGCGAAAGCTGATACTAAAATTCAGTCTTGTAGCAATTAATTATGACACCAATGATACGATCCCTGTCCCAATATCTATTCCGATATTGATACAAACCTATTTTTTTAAACGTTGCCCTTCTCCTAAGACATATGTGCGTTTATAAATATGCAATCTCATATTCATAAGACACCCAGACCCGGAATAACTTAGACCTATCATCACCA
Organism: Mythimna vitellina; assembly: GCA_949316375.1. Taxonomy (NCBI): domain Eukaryota; kingdom Metazoa; phylum Arthropoda; class Insecta; order Lepidoptera; family Noctuidae; genus Mythimna; species Mythimna vitellina. Next base: position 21,665,118 of record OX438701.1, on the reverse strand, counting down.
TAATTTTAACCAAAAGACGTCCAATGTTAGAAACATAGGCCTTCCCCAAGTGTCGCCACAATGACCGATGCTCTGAGTACCGCATCCATCGGATTCTTGCGACTATCACCAGGTCATCGCTCTACCTGGTGGGATGATTTCCAACGCTGCGTCTTCCAGCGTTGTTTTAACGTTTTGGCGTTGGGTCTTGGCCTCTTTGAGCTGTAAGCCATACAAATTTATGTATGTTATTATTTATAGATATTAATTATTAAAACCCATTCTTATTATTTCAAGATTCTCGCAAATCAGTTATCTATTAATGACCGCTCCATAGATCTTCGAACACAGTCTAAAGTCATGCAAGTAATAACTTGCATGACCTACGTATATTCCGTTACATTAACTGTTTGTCGTCGATTTATCGTGTTAGAACTCAATTAAGGAGAAGTAGATACTATACGCGTGTAATATTCTATTGGCACGATTGTATATAAATTGCTGAAAATAGTTTGTTGACCTGCGGAACTCATATTGATAGTTCACCTCTTTATCTTTTTCTAGACCCAAATACCATTCATAAAAGCTATAATACATCTGTTATAATAATCCTAATTTTTCATCTGACTCATTTCCAAGGCATCTTTATTAACTCACAATGTTTTCCTTATCCTAGATCAGTATCTAGGCCAAGTAAATAAATACGGATATATATCAGTATCTCCAACAACGAAACTGTCGTCTGACCTCCAGAATCCAATTTGGACACCGAATCCAATATATAAGGGGTCAAACAAATGTATACGGTGAAGGAAAACGTCGACAGAATAATCAGACTTACTAGTGGTCAGGATTCATCAAAACTGGGGGAATACAAACTTATGTCATTGTTGCAATGACGCCAAAGAAAAAACAGCTGAACAGTGGGGAGCCAGTAATTTACGAATTGAAGTCGTGGTTGCAAGCCTAAGAAAGCTTTGTGTAATTTATTTCATCACCACTGCTCTCAACACGGTGAAGAAAAACATCGTGAGGAAACCAGCTTGTCCTAGAACCAAAAATTTGAAGTCATCTTGTGACCTCCACCAGTCCGCACGTGAGACCCCTCTCCAAGAGAGGAGGTCTGAGTTCAAGCAGTGGGAACATTAAAAGGCTGATTATGGAGAGTTATCAAATCGTAGCCTTGACCTTCATATAACACAAATTAAACAATAAAGATAATATTGATGTATTTGTAGTAAGCTGTCAAAAATACTTTACAATATCATCATTCATTGTAAGATATTATAATAATAAAATACAAAGAAAAACAATGTTGATTTAATGAAACAACGCGAAATTCTCGATAGAGCTATTTACTCATATATTTTATCAAGAAATCCTTCATAGTATAATAAATTAATAAATGAAATCTTAAAGGCAGTTACACCTCTTGACTTAAATCATCACATGACGAAACAGTTATAACTACATTCACGGTTAAAATTAGCTATTTCAAACCTTACACCTTTCTGATAAGATTACAAATCAGATGCAAATTCAATGCACGTCATCTAACACCGGTTCGTGAATCAAGATGTAGATCCATCCATGTTCCAAGAAAAATAAGTCAGAATACTACGAAAATAAAGTTTTTTAATGTCTCATTGTTGTCTGAATACGTAAAATATTTTTATGTACATTTGCATCAGTAGATACCGTTTTTAGGGCTCCGTACATCAAAAGGAAATATTAGGACCTTATAGGATCACTTTATTGTCACTCCGTTTGTCTGTCTGTCTATCAAGACCCTTTATCTTGGGAACGCGTGCTTTATCGAGTTGAAATAAAAACCATATACTCGAGTCTGCAGTCCCTTGAAGTTGTTAAAAAACCAAACTTGTAAGTTAACAAAAAAAAAGATACGGCTGTTTATGTTGCAAAAAACGTATATTTCGGCACTCTCAAGGGAATCATAATTCATAGGGTATTTCCCGTAATCCTGAAATTTGGCATGAAACAGGGTCTTATAGCATAAGTATAGGAAAAAATCTGAAAATTGTAAACTTATAGTATGGCACGTCACAAAAAAAAACTTTTTTGCGTTTCGTAAAACATCTTTGACACTAGATTCAGAAATTGAGCTGTTTTCATAATAAATTTGTACCGAACCCTCAGTGCGAGAGTTCGACTCGCACTTGCCCGGTTTTTTCCTTATAGGCTGAGATTTGAAATTTATGACGAGTTGTGGAAATAACGAAGAGTATGGCTCATAATTGTGATGTCACTACATAATCTGATCAAGATGAGTAGACCTTTCACAGAATTGAAATAATTTAAAAACCTATGTCAGTATAATTTTGCTTTAAACAAAAGAAAACAATCCTTGCTTCGCAGTTCGTCTATAAGTAAACCTGAATGAACACGGCGATATGACTGACATATTAGCTAACAATAAAAATATTGCATCTGACACCAAAATATTTCAATATATTAATTATTCATCAATATATTATTGACTGGTAGAGAATGCCTTGTTGCATTAAGTCCGCCTATGTACCACATGAAGTTTAAATAAATAAATTTCAAAGTCGTCTTTAATGTTACATAGATCCTGAGAAAACTAATCAGCATAGGTTTTCAATTCAATTTCATTTGTAATTATTATTCGGCCCAATCCTTAAATTTGTAATAACGCACGTAGCTAATTGCATACAATAAAGTTACAAACGTAGAAAAAACATTTCTTTCCTGTTGTCATTATGCAAATACAAAATAACGAATGCTTTTCCCCAAGTTATGATTCTTGCTTACTCATATAACCGCAATATATGACGTTTATGAATGAAAATTAGGTTATTATGAAGCAAAAACTAATTGCAGTAACCATTGCTGACAATACTTGAATTAAATGATGATCAAAGAACATACATAGTGTGATGAAGTGCAATTTAAAGACTTCAAGCATTTAGGTACAGGCTTACAAAACATACTCACTGAGGCTGTGGGACGCAAAGGGCAACTTGAGGTACACTGGTGAATTTTAATAACAGTCTAAGCAGAGCGGGATAATAGATTTAATAATTTTACACATTAAAAAAGGCTTACTGCTAATAGGTACTAGTAATGTATTATATAGTTAAGGTATCAAGATATACTAGGATATGAGAATCAGGAAATTTTAATGTGCTCATTGTGACAATTAAGACTATAGATCCTTATAAGAACGAGATTGTTCTTTTTAACGAACAATTTCATGAAGCGAAGGTTATATTTATATCTTCAACTGATCATAATTACATGCATGATGATCGATAGTAATTATTCTTTGTTATGAAGTTCAATTTTATTAACTGGATTTGACTTCTGATTTCAACAAGTTAAGGTCATAAACTATCAAGACATTGAGAAGTTTTGCAGCAAAAACTGCATTGGTGTTTCAATACCTTTTTTGGCAGACACAAATTTTTGTTATGAAATAACAAAATATTAATCTGTACGAAAATAACTCAATTATTAACTAGCTATGAGTATTTGTAATACAGCTATGTACATATTTATATACAAAAACAAAGTAAACTAATGCGTTAGTGGTCCTAACTGGTATGCCGGAAGTAGTGGGTTCGATTCCCATCCAGGACAAATCATTTGTTCTGTGTCTGGGTGTAATTATTAATGTAATTTATGTATTTAGAAATATATATGTCTGTATATTAGTTGTTTAGTACTCATACCACAAGCTCTGCTTAGTTTGGGACTAGATGACGTTGTGTGAAAGCTGTGGAATATTATTATTATTAGTTTTTACGCAATTTTAGCAAATAATTAATATCCCTTCTATTCAAAAGATGAATTCGGTAAACTTAATTCTTGCTTCCACTGTACATACATTTGTATCATTAGAAGTAAACTTAGTTAATGTTTACGTATCTTTTCTAAACCCAATTGTTTTGTCCGCAAAGCATCAAAACTCAGCAACTTCTCAAACTATTGTACCGTTTCACATAAAATCATCAGTTCATATTTTCCTATTAATTAATTTGACTGTCACCATCCTTTTAACAGCCTTTTGAATAAAATTCACATTCGTAACGAAAGTACCCTTGACATTAATACATAATGTATAGATAAATGACGCCTGGTGAATCCCGTTCATGTAATGACTCAATTTTCAGTCTTGGGAGCAAAAATGACTCATGTGTATGTAGGTAAGCAAGCATTGCCTTATTCGACTATTGCACTAATGGCCCATTCTTTTGAATTTAATATATTCACATGAACCATCCTTTTTAATTGGTATTAAGTATGTTTACTGTACTGTACGATTGAATATTTCATTAATTTATGCTCATAGTATTTATCAAAATAATTACAAGAAAGACTTTATATATTTTTTAAATAATTCAAACCATATTTTATTATCACGAAGGCAAACCAACAATAATAACATAATTATGTTCATGATTAATGTAATCCTAATAACGAATGCAACTCTAAAATCAAAGCTAATAATAATAAAGAATCACGTGAGGCCCAAGACTTGTATTTTTATCATCACTTATAAATTCGCAACACGTTTTTTGGTTATGTCATAATTATGAATATTTTATCAAAGATGGTCATGACCTTTGTTAGCTTCAGTCTTTTTCCACTAAAGTATCAAAACATCGATATAAAATTTTGGCAAACGTTTCTTTAAATTAAATATATTACCAGCAAGCTAAAATTACTATCATTCGAATTCTTCCGACAATTTCTCATGGCACAATTAACCACGTTATCTTGCACCATATTAAACTACAGTTATTGAACGATTTGCAACAGTTTCCAATATTTTTTGTTACCTCAAAAATATTTCTAAGATAGCTGTTAATTTTTTTGTAAGCCAGTCAAATTCCGCTTGGATGGCGCAAAAATTGCGAATAAGCGTTTGACCTAGTAGTGTTCATACATTATGATGTAATTGATAGTTAGCCTTGACTGCTGTGGTATTAAATGATGTAATGGATATGGCTTTTATTACGAAGGGTAATACTAATCTGCTTGGCCTTTTTTGTATCCGATAGTTAAGCTAGATTATTTTTCATCAAATCAGTCAGAAGCTGTTTCAGTGTCGTTAGAAAACTTGGAAGTCCCACAAGTTAAAATATTGAGACCAAACTTTTTGATTTTGGCTGGTGGTTTGTTCACCTGTTCTTTAATATTATTCTTGCTGCGGTTTCACCGCATACATCGCATAACTGAATGAACGAATGATTATAAATGCAAATCAGTTACACATTGCACATTTTTCTTACTTATATAATAAACGTATTATCTGAAAAGATGACAAGTGGAGTCTATCGCAATTTACAACAAATTTTTATGATTCTCCATTTCTTAAATATTTTTTTAACTATCGTGGTTAAACCCGTGCTTATAATTAATACTATAAATGCAAAAATAATACCAATTGTCTGTCTATCTGTTATCTCTTCACGTTATTACGGTTGAAGGAACTTTAATTTAGGTAGATCATGTCCTTTTTTCTCTAATGTATGTTCGTTTGGGATGATTACTGATACTTACGTGGGCAAAACCATTGATAGGAGCTAGTATTTTAATAAAATTAGGATGTAAAAGATTAATTATCAATAAACGCCAACAGTCAAAATGTTGATGTGTGACAGTAAACATAAATTTATAACGCTATATTGTAGTGTTATAAATTTATCTTAACTTTTGACTAAAGGATTCCAACATCATTTAAGTTTACTACATTATGCAGTATTAATAACATTATAAAATTTATAACGTTCAATTGGTTAGATGAACACTTTATTACATAATTACATGTTTATTACTTTATTTATGCACACACATATAAAACTAAGGATCTTTTTGTCTGGCTTTTATACGTCTAATGTTAGACAAGATCGAATATTTAAAATCGTAAAAGGATTTTTTGTTGTTTAATTTTAATTCAAGCGTGCAAAATTATAGCTTAAATGAATATAAAGTAACCTTCATAAACATTGTTAGAAATGACAGCTATATTCTAATGATAAAAATATCAACATCTGTGTTATGCTATGCGTTATATTTAAAGCATATCCCACAGGACTGTTTCTCAAATCTATCTTTGCGTGAGACTAAAACCACCAAAAATAAATGATGCTATAAAAATGATCTTGTTTGATGAAAACATACATTATCTCATTAAGACATCTTCCGTAATGATCTGAAACTTTTAGTTCGTTTATTATCTTTTGTTGTAAGTACAAATTACATCATTGTCGATTCTTCCTTATTAGCGGTGTAACATAACATTATGTCTTAAGTCTTAAATACTACCTCGTGTTACCTTACCTTGTTTGTATTGTACTTTTACGTCACCCGTTATGTTACAGTTGTTCAATTCTGTGTTCAGTTTTGTTATGTCAATATTGTTACTGATTGTATGTACTTCGTTGAGGTGGTCATAAATAACGTTATCAAGAATCTTCTGTATGATTAGAATTCTGGTTATAACTAGATTAATTCTAAGGTGTATTTGAAAGTTACTTATAGATTTACGAAATATAACAATATTTTCATTTATATTTGCTTCCAAAATCTTAATTTGTATCTTCTATATCCAATCATAATACAAAACGATTTTTATATCATTAAAATGATGAGGATGAATGGTGATGGATTTAACCTTGATGAATAATTTCAATTCCAAAATATCTCAGACAGACCTTCAGTGTGTTTCCTAATCGCCTAGATTTTCATCGAGTCTGAGTTAGCGTCCTTTCTCTTTCGCCTGACATAGTTAACTATTGCTTCATTAAAACACTGGTGTAGGGGATAGGTTATAATTTAAAACTACCTGACAACAAATTATAAACATGCATACTCTTATCACTACTAATGATAACACTTTTAATTTTAATTTCAATTAATAAATGATATGATGACATATTTATATTCAAGTATGTGATGGGTATGATGGATTGGTGATCAAAGGACGTCTGTCATTGTCAATATTAAAAAATATTATAACTTTTAAGTTCATATAATAAAAGGATCAGATATTATTACCAACTACGAACGATATGTGTCTGCATATTATAGCAATATTATATCACAGTATGACCTTACGACGTTGATATCATCGGAACGTTATCAACACTGCGCAGATTATGAGCTCATTGACATCAAATGCTGTGAATCATGCCTTAACGAGGTTCTCGGGAACACAATACATTAACAGTAATTGAACAGTCTTTATTAGCTTCTGTACAATGGTCAGTAGTGTTATCTTCAAAACACCATTGAAATCTCTCTATATAGCCACCGAAAGATAATAAACTTGTTTTATTTTTATTCCGATCATGACTCTGTTATTGTTACTTCAGACAATTCCATTATTAAACTTATATACCTATATGCCTAATTTCTACGATTTCCCTTCAATATTATTTGTAGGTACAACCAAAACAGTAATGTTTGTCTCTTTTTAATTTGCGAAGCTGTTTGTACCACTTAAGTTAACTAGCTCTCATCAGTGAAAGAGCAGAGATTTAGCTAATGAAAACAACAAATTTATTTACTTACTAAGAAAGCTTATAAATAGATCGATTGAATTCATTAAAGGTTAGCAGTGATCTATCAGAGTATATGTAATTTTGTAGAAAAACAAAAATACGTTTTAGTTTTGCGGTCAGCAATGTGCAAATTGTTACTCAGCTTAAATTATAATCCACTTTATCTACCAGATATCACATAAAAGCAATACATGTAAAATTATCTTCAAATGTGCTTGCATACACGTAACCATGACATGTACTTACAACAGCAATATTTATTTTCGTCATGGAATCAAATTATATAACGTATCGATAACATGCTATCATCAATGCCAAACGTAATGCAATCAAATTATAGATACAGATACTCCAAATTACCTGCTATAAGTATAAGATGAATCATTGTCTAGACATTACAATAAAGTGATGACTACTTGCGATAAAGTTCGTTACTATAGGTTTAAAGCACTGCTACATTTGTTTTAATTGAAGTATGTACTTACTACACTTAAATATTATCAGGATATCGGGTAATTACAAATACTGGACGATACGCTCTTTAATGACTGTCTGAATTTCAAAAGTTTTAATTGTTAATCTATTTTGTTATGTTGCATAATTGAGTTAATCTATATTATATAAAAGGAGATACTGAGTGACTGACATATCTATACCCTATTGTTTTGCCCTTTTTTTTAAGGGTGGAAATCATCCAATGACTTCTCCCACTATGGGCGGTGCGTGAGAGTGTGTCAGACTTTTACTGACCAAAACCACACCTGCCCTTTGCGTTCTAGGACTACGGGTTTCATGTCCAAAAATTCACCGCGGTCGTAGCTAGCAGGCATCGGCCCTGTTGGGCCCTTACGGTTTGCTGACATCCCTTTGAGGAGCGCATAGACCACTACGTGCTGTTGACGACTGGGTTCGGTCCGTATTGTTTTACCCTAGCACTAGGCGTGTGAAATTTTTCGCAAAGCTTTATTTTTTAACGTAGACGAACACTAAGAGCAGATTTTTCAAAATTCACTCCCAAATGAGGATGAAATGGAGGTCCAAAGTTTATATGGAGAAACCTACTTTCACGCGAAGGCAGCGGTAGAAGCTATAGTCTGTATAAAATTCCACTGCCTCAAACCATCACAAAGTTTCCAAGCTAAAACATTGCACCACACAAGTACTTGCACGCACGCGTGCAACACAAAGCACTAACGTTATATTATATAATCAGATAACTCTATTATTAGGCTTAAATAATAAAGATAGCAGTATAGACAAAAGGAAAATTGTTCTGCATGTTAATCGTTATATAAATAATAATAATGACTGTTCGTTTGTACGGTCGACAAACGGCCAAGTTCAAGTTTGGAAATATTCCAGCAATTGTAGGTATATAACAATATCAAGCATTAATAACCCAATTACTGCATGATTATTGCAATCTTTAATACAAAATTAAACCGAACCATCAACACTATGAATAGCTTTAAGCAATGCTGATATAACACTTCTTATTAATAATTTGATTGCAATTAATGAGGTCACTGATGACAAAATATTAAATGATAAATCTTCTGAGAACTGACACGTCACGTAAGAGACAGTCACGCCCACAAACACTACAACTATGACTGTTTAAAGATTTGAGATTATACCATGAAGTCATCAATGTAAATTATAAACCTTTTCTAGCAAATCCTAAATAAGCAAAGAGAATAATTAAGTAAGCAACAAAATGTAGGTACATTACGATATATAATGAATATAATATGAATAAATAATGCAGTTTAATTCGAAAAACGACTTGAATACGACTACACAACAAATTAAATTTAACGGTCCAATGAGCCCAAATTGTAATAAAAACTTTTAGATATTTTCGTATTTTTACACAACTTTTGAGCTTACTTTACCTTACAGTAAATTAATTAGTAATTTTCTTTTGTTTCAGATAAATCATTACCGATAGTCCAGCAATCGTCATTGGATGCTCCAGAGGAAGGCCATGCAGCTCAATGTACCTGCCCCAATTGTGACGAATTGCTGTCGCGATTCTCAGAATGCAGTATATGCTTGGAGCCTTTACAAGTAAGGAATTTTTATTTAATATTGAGAACACACTGGTCAGACTGTTAATTTTAATCATTTTATCTTCAGAGTAAAGTTCAAGGTGTATACCATCTATGATGTTTTAATTAGTTTCGTTCTAATAAAACTTAATTGAAGGTACAAAAAACGGTCCATATAAAAAAAATTACTCTACCGTATAACTATTGATTACGCTGGGCATCCTCCATTTGTCGGGTTTTATAATAATCCCACATATAATTTTAATCATATGTCGATTATTTTATGTAGAATTTAATGGATATTTGTTTTATAACATCCCCATTAACAAGACTTCAATATTTGTTTGAAAATGAATGGAATTTATTCCTAACTAAGCTATGAACACAAGGAAAACTGCACGGATTTCTGAATCCTTATATCTCAGTTAAAGCGCGTTCATTTAATATTCATCAAAGAGATTATGGGACTAACCGTACTCTGTATGAAAATGAGCTAGAGGCTGTTTATTTTAAGTCTTCTTGCCTGTTGCTGCGGCTCCGTCTTTAAGTAACGATCTAAGTTTAAAATCAAAGACATCATCATTAATATCTGCCCTTAGAATATAATAGAATCAAACTTTACGTAAAACAAAATAGTTACACAACTTTTACATAAATTAAAATAATTTAATTATTTATTTATTTATTTTTAATAATTTTAAATCTATAGATCTAAATTTTGAATCAGTGTTTGACACCTTTGGATGGACTGCAAATACCTAAAATGAAAAAGAGTTGTTTTCCTTTTTGAGTCACGAAAACACCATCAAATATCTCCTCCCGCCCTAGGTGTAACAAAAGAGATTGTCAGATTTTAACTGAATAAAACCCATCTGTGTTCTTTCAGTCACGGTAACTCTTTCAAACAATCTCATGTGGCGTTATTGCCCTTGAACTTTTCATAGACGGTTTAATAAAGTCAAGAGCAATGGGGAAATACCCTTGAACTTCTTCTACCGAGCATGCATGATCTACTAAACAGTGCTCTATTTTGATTCCCATCACTGCTTTTGGTAGATAAGTTAGTTCTAAGTTTCTCTCTAGTCTTGTAGTTTCATGAGGAAAATTCAGCTTCCCAAACTAAAACTTAGTTTACTTGTTAGGAAATTCAGTTACAACTCAAAGTCCGAAATCGAGGCCAGTACATTTCGAATACATGAAACTGCTTTTTGGTCTTAAACAAATGATAGTGGATCAGGAAATTTAATAACACTCTCAGAAAAAAAATACTGGTCTTAAAGTTTTCTTGAGTAGTTTAAAGCCAAAGTATTCCCTTGATAAGGAGATTCCTCATGTTACTATAACAACAAAGGAACTAGAGAGAATCTTAATTACCTTTAATATAAGACCATGTAGGTACACAAGGCTTGTTAGGTGCCGTCTCGCTACGACGAATTAAGGAAATGATTAATATCACAAAAAAGATGGTGACTATTGAGGTAGCGGCATTTTTAGGAGAGGTGACAATAATACAGTTATGAGAAATGTTTGTAATGCTAGTGATGATACTACAAAAGAATGACGTAATAATTTTGAAACTTAATACATTTCTAATAGAAGCAAATTATTAGTATAACGTTTATGTCAGTTAGGTGTGCAAAAGTCGACACAACAATATTTTTATAGTGGAAACAATATTATTTAAAGTTATGTTCAGAAAAAAACTATAAATTAAATTACTTGTTTTATAATTTAACGACTGAAGAACGAGATAAAATGTACTTTTGATTTGATTTTTATATCCTGATACGAACATCTCATAATGTTTATGCATTTACTATATTGTAAATGAATGTCGTAATTCAATTAAACAGAATTGATTGTTATAATACAAAAATACACGTGCAAGGCAAGACAAAGATATTTTAAAAGAATTCTTCAGTGTTTGGAAAACTTCCTTCTTTATTCATCTTATAAGATATATGATAACATTAAACATAACAAATGAAGTCAGTACCAAACAGCAGTGGACTTCATCCATGGACTGTTGACTAGTAATAATATCAAAATTATCAGGAACTGAATATTTTCAATGGTCACCTAAATGTTTTTAGGGCACTTGACAAAGAGGCATTTTATTAGCGGCTAGCTTAAAGATGATGAAGATACACACACAGGACTTAAGACTTAGTGTAATAAAATTAAGCACAGGACCCACCTAGCGTCCATTAAGGCGCTGAAAACCAAAAACTAAGGAGCACCAAAATGACAAATTTGCGCATTGCAGACAACAAAAAGTTTCTGGCTACCAATGAAGCTGAAATGGGTTATCTTCTCAGAAAGATGAAAAGATAGGTTTGGAACTGAATCTAAAAATTAACTGCGCTAAAACCAAATGGGTGCTGATAGACTCCACACAAAAAGCTTAAAACAGGCACACAACATTGAAAACTGTCGAAGATGTTATTTACCTTCGTGCTAATATCAGTAACAAAGAAATCGCAATTCGATCAGATGTTCAGACCAAGTTTGTTCATCTCTGGACACAAAACACGCGAACCGCTTCACAATACCAAATATTGGCACTGATGACGGAACATCGTCTTGGAAATATCTACACGTATCATTAGGAGACGAAGCAATTTGGGTTTTTTTGAAAAACCTTGTTATAATTTCGTTTCGCACAGACCGCATCGCTCACCTAACTGTATTGTGAGGTGATTACTCGACTACCGTGCAACTTCGGTGTTCTAATAGTTCACTATGTATAAGTTAAGTTTCTAGGCACGTTGCCGCCATGTTACACGTACAAGACTTCATTTTCTAACAATTTCTTTGCTATGCAGTAAAAGGTTTATCATACTTTGAAAATTTTAGATGTATATTAGAATTTAATAAGGAGTTGTTTATGAAACATTTTAAATAGATAGAAGCTATAACTTTTAACCATGGGAAAGCTTGTATTGGTAGTTTTTACATAAAGTAACCTACATATTTGTAAAAAATACTACGTTGTGATTAAAAAATCAGACTCAACTTATTATGAGGTACATTATTTTACAAGAAACGTACCCCAATCCAATTCTTAACTAAACACAGACTTTGTGATAGATAGATAAATATTCTTTATTTTACACTTTTTGGCATTGAATCACCATACTTGTACAAAATCAAATGGCGATTCCAGGCTTTAATTTCCAGATTTCTTCACGATAAAAAAAATAAAGAGAGATAAAAAGAAGATTCCAAAGAAAAAAAAGATTTCAATTTTTATGCCCATGATAAATTTAGAAAGTACCTACAAGAAATGAAATATACACATCCATGTTTGTTTGATACATTTGCTTTCATTTTCTAAATTTCATTTGTTTCTTTTTCAGTGCTGCGGCCCCTGCGTGTGTCCCTGGTGTGGAGGTGTCTGGTGTAGTCGGTGTTCCCGCCGCATGTCCAGATGTGCCTGGTGTAGAGGTGCCCTTCGAGCTCCAGCAGCACCTTGCTTGGCGCTACAGCGGCTTATCAACGATCTCACGCTACCGTGTCGGAATTATAGGTAGGTTATTAACATACTATTCTTTTGTGGATTTCTGGTCCAAATTATCAAACGCTTTGTTAGTATAGTCGAAATCGTTAACACTTTTTTTTTTTTTTTGTTTGGTATCAGTTTCAATTAAATTCAATTTAAAAAAAAAATCTAAGTCTAGAGCATCGACGCCGAGTTGCTAGTCTATCGGTTTTCTATCATTTAAATTTCGGGGTGTGTGCACTGGAATTGAAAAATTCAATTCCGCTAAGTCTATTCCATTATCGGACCAATAGACGTACAGCGTTGCGCCACTAGTAGACATCCTACCCATACGTACAAGGCGTTTTGGGTACACATTCATTATACGTACAGCTCAGGAGTAGAATTCCGTGTTTCCTGATAGCTACAACCTAAGAGTCTTTAATGCAAGAATGAATAGATTACTTCTAGGAAAGCATGCTCCTTCGTCGGCCACATCATCGCTCACCAGGTGGAATAGTTGTCAAACGCGAGCTTGTTCATAATAAAACCTTTACTTTTGAAACTATAATACATTGAGACTTTTCAATTTATGACATGCCAGGGATATTTTACCTTAAAACGTAGTGTAAAGCAATTCTGTGGTTTAATATTCTGGTTGTGAATAAAAAGTTTAAATAAATAAATAAACTACCTAATAAAGATCGTAAACTAAAGTCTAGCCTTGTCTAGTCTATATAATTGGATATGATGTGTGTCTAGCCAGAAACATGTTCAATTAGATGGCCGTAGGTATGTAGCTGTACGTAGATAGTATTGAACGGAAGCTCATTACACGATAGATGTCTGTTACCATTTCTTTTTTTATTTATTGCTTACAATATACTTACACATATGTAGTTACAGCCGTAGTCTTGTCTTAATGGGTACACAAATTAAGATAGAACTTAATAAATATAATACAAATAAAGTAACATCATATCACAATAATAACATAAGGAACTTTTAATGTTATCCAGCTGACAATCTTTAGATAAATATATATTAAAGTCATGTTAGTCACACGATTTATAACTCAAGAAATGCTGGACCGATTTTAATGATCTTTACTTAGTTGGATTTGTCTCCTCTCCGAATAGCAGAATAACTAATAAAATATCGAAAAAAAAAATCACGTAAAATATCAAAATACATCGTAATATAGCAACTGTTAAAGACATTGTTCTCAATCATTTCATCATTCTATCAATCCTTCCAAAACTCATTGTGAGTCCGAGAATTCCGATTAAAATTGAATTTAGCTAAAAGGTTTAATGGATACTCATTGACTGTTAAGCGATACGAAGTTCGCCGGGTCAGTTATTCAAACTATAAATAATTTTCTCAGTCACACCTTTTATGGGAACAGATACTATATTATTCAGAAACAAATGACTACACTTTGACGTAGCATTACGTCAGCGTCTAGGAATCTAGGAATACCTTGTATCAGTTATATCTAGGAAGTAACTAATGCGCTAGAGACGACATTATTTCCTGTCATGCAATAATCTGCGAGTATGTCCCGTTCGTTTCAATGACGATAGTTTCAAATGGGAACAGTAAGATCGCACTTAGATATTATATCGTCAAATATTTCGATATCGATATCGAAGTGAAATATCAATTTTGATATACACGTGCCGATTAGTTGTGTTGTAAATTATCAATCACTTGAAACCTTAACTGGTTTTTTTTCCACAATACGAAACTTTGCTTGGCGAAAACCTCTGGAGTATATCTAAATGAAAATCAAACATTCTATATTTAAAAGTCTTAAATGGACAAGTTTTGAAATTTATTCGAAAATAGAGTTTATGAAATATAGGTTAACATTATTACTAGCGAAAATAGATATTAGAAATGAGTATTTTATATTTCTACGGTAGCGATCCAGCTTCATACGGATGTTAGAAATAATTGTTCGATCTAAGAATGGAACCCAGGACCCCACGTTTAGCAATCGTGAGATTGGTCTCGAGGTAGTTAAATGTTTATAAAAGTCAAGATGAAACTTTACAACATTTGACACTTAATAAACCTACAAAGTAAGCACAACAATAAGAAACTGAGTTGATAGTTCGACCTTCAAAGCACAGCAGAAGCTTAATCCATTAAAAATCAAATAAGTACCAATCGATAACTAATCCAATCACTTTCCCACCGAGAATCGTAAACGCCACATAAAAGGAAGGAAATAACCGTAACTAACAAGAACACTTGTTTGTCGAATAAACCTCAACTTTCGGACAATAAACCGCAACTGATAGATTAAATTTACGATTTTACTGCTTAGGGGGTGCACTGACTAGACGATTTTTTTCGGGGTTAAAACGCAAACGTAACTTGGTTGTCGAACAGTAGGTATCCTTGATCGAAGCCACTCAAATAATCGATTGAGTTTTTTTTCTTTTAATTATATATATTTTTATATGTGGTTTATACCGTTAATATAAGTTGGCAAGATATAATAGACAAAAGTGTTTTAATTTGTCCTCATTTTATAAACTTAGAAATGTAGGTATTTTGCCTGTCTAGACAAACTACATTCCTCAAGCATTGAGCAAGGCTAAAGTTTTACGGACATGAATTCCAATAGTAATGCAAAAAAGAACAAAACTTTCGATTTCAAGTAAAACTTGATTTAAAACCTTAAATTACCAATTTTTTTTTTACATCTATGCTTCCGTATTCTATTCCATAGGTCAAATCGTCCATCTTTACAAAATAAAAAGCATACTCTCTCTAGACTCAGCAATAGTAGTGTTGGTGCATCAGAGAAAGGCAATAAATACAGCAATAAAACGCCAAACCTGAAAACAGCCCTTACATGATATTTCTCTATTTTTATTGTGATGTCACACGGTCTTTATGTTTCGCCTTACTTATATCTATTTTATTAGGTTTACGTTTACGACAACACTTATTTTAGTAATACCTGCTTTATTTCTTTTTTTTTACGAAATATGTACCTTTATGTCCAATTTTCCTGCATCGCAGATTATCATTTTTCAACTCGATTAAAATCATACCTAGTTGATTATACTTTCCGAAAGTATTTATGTTAAGCAATATATTCGTGGAAATATAAAATACAATAAATACATAAATGTGTCTTTTCAAACAATCTAAAATATGATTCAACACGATATATTGATTCATTATTTGCTTGTTTATTATTTCATTATTTATTGAGCTTTAATTTAATTGTAATAGATCTACAAACTCACTCGTATATTTGTGTTACAATATTGTTGAAAATTCATTCAAATTTTATTTATAATATTGTCATTCCATCGCAATATTTGAGCTTCTTAGTTTTTTCGCAGAAATTTATGGTCAGGACAATCTCTTGATTTTACTATGAAGTTCATATAAATATGATGAGATATTTCGAGTAAATACCTATCTTTAGCAAAATATAAACATAATTAACAAAATGGTGATATTTAAATAATCGTGTACTACACCAGTATGCATTAATCAGATTACATGCGCGTGATTCAATTAGAGGTAAAAAATACAAGTATCGTGCTGTAGCTAATTAATTTCGTTTTTTGTGCTCTATTTAATAACATGTGCTGTTACGATTTCGAGCAAATTAACATGTTCATTATTGCAGTTTTACTTAATCGGCCAGGTATACGATATTACTGGCAGTACCAAGCACCACTGGAGTTATGAGATACCTATAATTAGAAATGAAAGTAATCATGCCAAGATTACTTATATACCTACATATTTTATTCAACCTTACAAAAAATACAGGTACACATTAAATTTACATAAAAAATGAATAGCAATAAATAGCAACTGCATGATATATTTTTAATAACGTTTAATATGCAAATCTCTATCACGATTATAAAGCCGCAAAGGCAATATTTTTATATTCTTAAACTAATAAACACGTTTCTTTGTCTACAGACGCGGATGCACAGATCTTCTCACAGCTGTCACCAGAGTGAAGCACGAAGAAGAATGCAAATACGACACCATGATCTGCCCCATCACAGCTAATTGCTGCTCAATACCCTTCGAAGAATTGGCATCACATTTACAGCTGAATCACAACATCATAGCGGTCTACTCACAAAAGATCAAAATCTTGATAGAGAACTTCCAAACGAAGCTGAAGAAGACAGCATGCTGCAGAACGAAATACAAGATTATACTGCTACACCAAAAAAGCGCTTTTATCATCAAAGTATGCATATACAACTACCACGTAAGGGTAGAAGTGATGAGAAGGAAGCTCGGTTACATCGCCGATCATAAATCAGAGACGAAAAGAAGCGATTACAGTGCTTTGGTAGAATTCCAAAGCAAAGCGCTTTGCACCAAATCTGCTATTCTCATAGAAAACGAAGCTTATGGGAAGAAAGCTGAAGTACAGTGGAATGATGTAGTCATGAAGTCTGAAACCGATGAGGCTATAACAATTCATGTCAATATCAGTAAATCAGACTCTGATTTGCTAAGAAAAGACTATGTGGAGTCTTGAGTTACGAATGAAATATGAACTGAGGATGTTCTTCAATTTCTAATAGCATCATCTGTCCATGGGCAGACAACGATGCTGAGAAAATCGAGTATGAAACATCGTGGCATATAGTGCTCAACAAAGTGCAGACAATTATAAATAATTCACTATTATCATTCCGATTAGATATGCATTTAAATATAAAAATAGAAACATTTGTATCTGACGATGATATGACTTTTGTGAAGCTTGCTTTAAGTTATGCTGTTAGTGAGATTCGCGAACTCAAGGAAACAATTTAAAAAAATTTAGGTGTTTCCAAAACATGAATATTTTGTTGAAAGAGAGAATAACGTTATGGCTATTATTAGTGTAAGTAATGCTCTTGATAACGTTATGTTTATAGATGAAATAAAAGGAAGAATCGTTCTTTTTTTTGATTGGCCTATTCTAGGTTTTGACAGACTGGTTCACAACTTTAATGTATTCATTATCTTTTTTCTGCCCTTCTCCCATTTTATTTGGGATCGGTGCAACATGTTTTTTCTTCCGTTCTGTCCTTTCAACCGTCTTGCTATCTCTATCTTTTCTTTCATACCACTTCTCACACAATCCATCTTTTTTTTCTTTTCCCTTCTCTCTCTCTCTCTGTATCTGTTTACTTGTATACTTATAACTCTTATGTACACCTTTTAACTAAATATCTTATACCTTCAAAATGATTATGTATAAAAAGGTAATTCACCTCGCTGGACCAGTCTAAATCCTTGAGTTCGCGAATTACCACCAATTGTGACTGATGTAGCCTTAATATTACAATAATTTAGTGTTTAAGAATAAGGATATGAATGTAAGATAAAAATAAATCTTTAGATTTTTTAATATTTGCATTTTTATTTCTCGCTTCCCCTTGTGATTAATAGGTAGCATTTAAATTATGAATTCATGACCTACATATAAAGATTTCTTGAATTATTATCTACCTAATACTGAATGCTGCTGTATCGTTATCAAAATAGAAACTGATAAATACTAACATTAAGTATAATTTTAGTGCAAAACAATTTTTAATGATTTATAATAATTTTTAGTGCAAAAATTATTATAAATCACCACCATTTATATATTCTGCACCACCCTAAGGTCGACTGGTAGAAAATGCCTAAGGCATTAAGTCCGCCTTTGTACAGTGTTAACTACTTGTGCATAAAGGTATAATAAATAAATAAATAAAAATTATCGTAATGTTATCATAAAGGAAATTCATGCACTATTTTTTTTAAACATATTCAAAAGTTTCTACACAAGAGTAGTGTCCACACAAGATTCTACAATACTTCAGTCACATTGCAAGGAAAGATAGTGGCAACCTCGAGAGGCTCATCGTGACCGGTAAAGTGGGTGAGAAAAGGCGTCGTGGACGCAGCCCAATACGTTGATCTGACCAGATCCGCACCGCTCTTGACTCTACGCTATACAATGCTCTTCACGGCGTCAGAAACAGAAACAGGTGGAGGAATATCGTTCGAATGAAAGTGATGAAGCAGGAGGTCACGGACCTCAACATTGAGGAGTACTACGCAAGGAGGAGGAAAAGTATATCGCACTGATATCAATAATTACTAATATAGGCTAAACATAGACTTACAGCAGTATAATGACCTCCAAAAAAGCAATTTAGAATATTATGGCTGATGACCGTGCTAACTTTAATGATCCATTCATTAAAACTCAAGATTTCTGTTTTGCATAACACCTTTCACGTACTTTATTGAAATCCAATCCCAATAATAGCATATAACTAGCATAAACTTCCTTTCAATGTTCCCACTGTTGGGACTCAGACCACCTCTCTAGCCTCCGCATGACGCAGGTCCTCACCGGATATGGTAAGTTCGGGAGGTTGTTGCACTAGATTCGTGCGGAAGAAACGCCCGGTTGTCACCATTGTGTGGACCGCCCGGAGGACACGGTGGAGCATACGGTAAAGGTGTACCCCGTCTGGGCAGAGCACCGCCGTGTCCTTGTGGGGGCGATCGGTGGCAGCGATCTCTCATGCCGGGCCTTGATGCAGGCCATGGTTCGGAGCGAGGAGGAGTGGCAGGCGGTCGCCTTCTTTTGCGAAGCAGTAATGCTAACAAAGGAGGCGGCCGCACGCGCGAGGGAACGGCCCTCATGCGCCAGACGCCGGAATCTCGATCAAGATTTCCAGCCACTGTAGGCGCTGGCTTGCCGACGGCGAGCAATGGGTAGCTTGCCTGGGACTAGGCCTAATCTCTAGGAGAGCGAATGGACCGTAATCCTCCACGCCCATAGGTCCAGAGATCATATGTCATCGAATGTTTGATATTTTCCTTCACCATTTTAAGAGTAGCGGAGATGAAATAAATTACGCGAAGTAAAGCACCTTCCTAACCCACGACCTACTTACTCGTAAGTTGGGCCCATTGCCACTGAGCCAACAGTGCTACATTCAGGTCTTAACCATGCATAGTATCCGAGAAATCATTAACAAAGAAAATGAATGAAGGCTAATGAACTTATGAATACTAATAAAGTAAAGGAGCTACTAAAGCTGCCAGGGTGGAGTGACAACGTGTTTGCTTGCCAAAGTAATGGGTGGCCTCATGAAATTAATATTAGATTAGTCATATAGAACTTAATTAGAAAGCTATTAATGTACTGTGATTTGTTTACCAAGCTTCTTCATGGAATTTTTGGAAAACGTAAGCATAAACTATGCCTAAATCTTTCAAGAAATTATTGGTACTTACTAATTTTGGGATGCGATAAGCTGTTACTATCTTAGATTTGATCCGGAAAATAAAACCGAGACTCAAACGCCACTAAAAAATACCTTATACCGTTCCCGCTATTAGGACACCGACCTCATTGCTGTGAGAGGAAGGGACCATAATTCAATACGCAGGCCTAATCTTCATCAGCATTTCAGGCAAAAGACATGTACTGTTGGACATAAGTCTCTCGCATTCATCAGATTCTAGCAACCTTGTGGGGTGTCAAACACTGCGTTCTTTTTTTTGAGGTGCAAAATCATCTAATGACTTCTCCCGCTCTAGAGCGGTGCGAGAAGGTGTGTCAGACTTTTACTGACTAAAACCACACCCATCATCATATATATTTTCAGAAGTCCTCCTATAGCCCTAGTAGGCATCGGCCCCGCTGGGCCCCTAAGGTTTTGCTGACATCTCTTTACGGCGCGTACTTATGAAATCGTACGCGCAGCCAATGTCTCGCGCTCGATCCGGACAGTTACCGGACGTGGTTCTTCGGGCTATGTCACTAACTTTGGTTCCCCTGCTGATATCTTCATTCCTGATTCGATCACAAAATAAAACTCATAGCCCTTTCCATTGCCCTTTCTTTTGCAGACTTAATGCGGGTTGGCAAATAACACACGTCTGAAATTCTAGCAACAGATGACGATAATCTTTTGTAATAAAAACATACAACTTTCTCTATGTTCTGGACATTTTCTAAACTAATAATAAGTATGTGGAGTAGGCCAGGATATTAACATGGCGGCCTTAATACAGACGGACGGAATAACAGTCACTTGCTTGAAATGCGACACACGGAGTTGTGCGCGAAACCACTGTTAGAGACGACACGAAAACATGTATTCAGTTTATTTATTTACTAGCTTTTGCCAGCTGTTTCGCCCGCCCGAAAGTAATTTTCTCCATACAATCTTTAGACTCCTATTTCATACGTTTCTCACTTACGTCATAAAAGGAAATTTTGTGCAAAATTTCACGTTCCTAGCCACAGTAGTGTCGGCAAATACAAGATAACTTAACAGTGACCATGTATTTGTGCAACCAGGTAACAAAAAAAGCTTATAACTTTTTGATTTTTCATGATATAGTTATGAAATTTTGTACATAGATTCTTTACATAAAAATACTAGACACGTGTTTCAAGTTTCGCATATACTAGAAATAATGATAAAAAATATATTTATTTTGCAAATATGTTTTTTTTTAACAATTTTACATGTAAATTTTTGTCAATTTAAACTAGATGAAGCCGGTATTTCCTAGCTCACTACCTTGAGAAGAAACATCGAAACAAACTCAGGGGTCAAAGTCTCTTTTAAAGTCCATTCAGTAAACATGAAACTCCGAGCATAGCCCTTTCCATTGCCCTTTGGGTGACTTTTTCGATGAGGCCCATTGTAAGCGACCAACTTTTCGGAACCATATGTCATCACGGGTAACACGCACTGGTCATAGACTTTCGTCTTGAGACACAGTGGTATATTGGACGAGAAGATACCGCGCAGCTTGCCGAACGCTGCCCAGCCGAGTCGGATTCGACGATTGATCTCTTTTTCGAAGCTAGACCTACCCAAATGGACCGTCTATCCCAGGTAAACGTAGTCGTCCACAACTTCGAGTGTAGAGTCCCCGATCTTGATAGGAATGGGTGCCGCATGGCTGTTTACCATGACATAATAATACCGTACGATAACGGAAACCAACACAACATAGAATATTTACAAAAGAAAAATGGTCTTCATTCAATTTTTTTTTTACGAAACAACAAAGTTTTTTTTCTTCAAAGAATTAGGAGTCAAGGTTGTACGTTCCGAGTTATTAGAAGAAACATAATTGCTGGGTATAAACAACTGTAAGCGTATTAATGAAGTAATTTGTAGGAAAATCAGTTCCTTTACCTCGTAATTAACCAATTTAATTAACGTATTTTCTGTCTTGTAATTCTTTTGGGAAGGGTTTATACAGAGGCAAACATAAACATAGATGGTAATGTAGCCCACTCCACGGGTATTGTAAAAGTGAAACCTGGGGCCTTGGGACGAAGGCAAAGAAGGAACAGGAGTGGGTTTTTAGTCAGTAAAAGTCTGACACTATCTCTCGCTCCACCCAAGGGCGGAATTTGTCATTAGATGATTTTCTAACCTAAAAAAAAAATGTAGCCCACTAGCTTCAGCCAGCGGCATTGCCCGCATGAAACTAGATTCCTCCGCACAAACTTTAGACACCCGTTTCAACCCTTTAGGGGGTGAATTTTGGAAAATCCTCTCTTAATGATCGCCTTCGTCATAAAAGGAAACCTTGTGCATAATTTCACGCTCCTAGTCTCATTAGCTTTGGATGTGTGTTGACGATACGATTATGTCAGTCAGTCAATTATATCTGTTTAAAGATATAAAAGATGATGACTTCCGCAACTTTTCAGTGATTGTAATGAATTGTGTGCAGTCAAAAATTCTATAGAATAAAACAGAAAACTAAATATAGGCTGCACGACTGTTCGGAAAAGTTACCGTGGCTTCAAACGTAAAAAGAAACCAAAAGTTGTCCTTCTCTAATACTATCTGTGAAAACTTGTAATTGACCTTTTTTCAGTATTTTTTTATTTTTGTAAGTTTTCCGATAGTAATAAAATAAAGAAAGGTTGGGTTTCAGTCAACAAAATTCTGACTTTACCTCTCGCTTTATACAGACAGGAAGGAATTATTTTCAAAAGGGCGAAAAGGTATCCCCAAAGAACTCAGCTAGATTAAGTCATGCTTTAGGGTTTATACACGTCTATTTCCTTTAACTTTCAACTCGATTTATGTTCGATTTTTCCGAGTGAAATTTAATGGCTGTTTTAATTTTATATTTGCAAATTAATTCCTGCTCGATATTGTGATATAAAATTGGTGTAGTTTTAGTAATGTGCAGTCAAACAGGCGCGAGCTAAGCAAAATGGAGCTTTTTTTTTTTTTTTTTTTATTGGTTGGGAAAATCATCCTAATGACATCCCCGCTCTTGGGCGGAGCGGGAGGAGAATTTTGTTGTCATGTTACCTACCTCAGCAAAGTTTGCCGCGAAAACTGACTCATACAGTTGCTAGGTGCCAAATACTTGAAAAACAGAATTTCTTACATCCATATTCTAATGAATGTCACGGACGTAAGATTATGCAATATCAATATTATATATGATATCATAAATAATCTTAGGGGTAAATCCACGGGTAGTGGTGAAAGCGAAGCCCCGGCCCCGGGATGAAGGCAAAGAAGGAACAGGATTGGGTTTTTAGTCAGTAAGTCTGACATTATCTCCCGCTCCCCCCAAGAGCGAGATTTGTCATTAGATGATTTTCCCATCTAAAAAAAGGGAGTAAATAAAAAAATCGTTGTATACGATTATATATTGTTGTATACAATAAAAGACTCCATTTGAGCCAAAACTAGCCCAGTAGTTTCAAAAACATTACAATACTCAAACCACACATATAAATAAACCAAAGTGGCCATTTATTTTCTTTACACTAACATATATATTTCTATTTCTTTAGGGTTCCGTAACCAAAGTGTAAAACGAACCCCTGTTACTAAGAGTTCGCTGTCCGTTCGTCTGTCTGTCTGTCACCTCGCTATCTCATGAACTTTGACAGTTAGAGAGTTGAAATTTTCACAAATGATGAATTTCTTTTGCAGCTATTACAACAAATACTAAGAAACAGAATAAAATAAATATTTAAAGGAGCTTCCATACAACAAACGTGATTTTTTTACTCGTTTTTTGCTATGGACGATACAGAACCCTTCGAGTGCGAGTCCCACTCACCTTTGGCCAGTTTTTTACCAGTTATAGTTCGACCCTTCCTTTTCCATGTCCCTTGGATATCATACTTTTACACTCTCAGGGGGGGCTACAGATTTTAGAAGTACTTTCGTATGTAAGTGGAGGTTTAACAGTCATTTATGATGCTTCTTGGAAGAGATGGAGAAGTGTGTTCTATGATAGACTAGCTTTTGCGAATGGCTTCACCCGCGTGATAGTTGAAGATTTATTTTTTAATTTACATTGTTCAGATAGGGGCCATAGACTTTACATAGTTC
The DNA here is from genome assembly GCA_949316375.1 of Mythimna vitellina. Lineage (NCBI taxonomy): Eukaryota > Metazoa > Arthropoda > Insecta > Lepidoptera > Noctuidae > Mythimna > Mythimna vitellina. Next base: position 21,640,655 of record OX438701.1, on the reverse strand, counting down.
TTGATAACCAGATAATTTCAGACGAGGAAAGAAGCCAGCTTTTTGTCATCCTTTTACATGAATGGGTGCTAAGAACTTTGATGTCACATCTCTTACTTATGTTGTTATAGATGAGTATGTGTAAGTAAGAGGGGCATCGTCTGGCCAAAAGACTGTTTGCGGTAGGAAGAGGGACGTGAAAGATACGCTTTGAGAGCAAACTTTGGTAGTCAGGTCTATTTCTAATGGATTTGTGTGCATGCAGTGTGGCACTGAGAATAAATAGTTGACGTACCCGGAGGACCGGAAATTTATCATATAGCAAGTCTGACGGGAACCTGAAGGGTTTTTTAAGCATCACTTTGATTACGGCTCTTTGTGCTCTTTCTATTTCAATAAATGAGCTTTTCCCTGCTCCTCCCCAGATTGAGATTCCGTATTGAAGTACTGATTGACACAGGCCGAGGTAAATTGTTCGGAGAATTTTAATAGGAGTGCAGTCTCGTAATTTCTTCATGACGTAAATTAGTTTACGAACGCGGCCAGCAAGCAATTGTATGTGGGGTTTAAAAGACAAATTTTCATCGATAGTAATACCTAAATATTTAAGGGAGGGAACGCGGTCTATAGGAGTGCAAGTACAGTTTGTGAGAGGTGGATTGTGATCGTTGCAGCATGTATGGAACTTGAGTGTTAGTTGACAGGGTGGGCTAGAAGCCATGGTTTTGAAAAAAGCAATGAGCTTTGTTTTTTTTACGTTAAGGGTTAGCAGGTTTCTATTAAGAGTTTTAGAGATAGTAAGCAGTCCACTTTCACCAAACTCGTACACTTCTTCCCAAGTTTTGCCGTGAAATAAAATTGCCGTGTCGTCTGCATACGATATTAATTCAGCATTTTGAATGGGTGCGTTAAGTACATCGTTCATGTACAAGACGAAAAGAGTCGGACCGAGAGTGCTGCCCTGAGGAATACCAAAATTTATTGGCAGTAACCCACTACAGTAGCCTCCTACCTTTACTAATTGATGGCGGCAGGATAAGTAGCTTCGAAACCAGTCCAGCGCGTTACCTCGTATTCCTATACTTTCTAGTTTGGCCAAAAGAAGTTCTATTGATATAGTGTCGAAGGCTTTGGCTAAGTCAAGGAAAACTGCCATGACATGATCGCCCTTTTCGACACTGGCAGCTATGGAGTTAGTCAGCAATATAGCTGCATCCTCGGTCGACTTGCCACTTCTAAACCCAAACTGTCTATCGGATAATAGATAGTTGTCTTCCAAAAAATTTACTAGTCGCTTATTTACAACTTTTTCAAGAAGTTTTGATAGAATACACAGAAGAGATATAGGTCTGTAATTCTCAGGTTGTTCTTTAGGACCAAATTTATGAATTGGTCGTACACAGGCAACCTTCCAACAGTCTGGAAAAATACCGCTTTCCAAACTTAAGTTAAAAATATGAGTGAGTGGTTTTAATAAAGTTTTTTTGAGAAGAATAATTAATCTGACACTAATTTCATCCAAACCGGGAGCGCTATCAATTTTAAGTTGATCAATAAGTTTCTCTATTTCGTCTTCGACCGTAGGACGGAAGAAGAAAGAGTTTAGGGGAGTTTCGCGTGGTTTATATTTGCTCGCTAGGGATGCTTGAGTTTCGCATAATCGATTCAGTATGAGGTCAGATAAATTCTTACCGAGGGATGTAAAATAAGCATTACACCTATTAAGTGAGTCAGCAGGGTTCTGGGTGTTAGATAACAACTGGGAAGAGTCATTATTTGCAGTATTTGGGTTATAAATAGATTTCATGGTATCCCATAGTTTTTTAGCGTTGCCTTGGTTTTTTATAATGAGTTGACTGTTGTAGTCACTTTTAAGATTGTGTAACAAGTTGTTGCAAAAATTTTTGTACCTGGTGTACACGAGGCGTCGCATCTCATCGTTTGGGTGTGCTCTTAAGTCAAGATGAAGCTTATCGCGGTGCCTCATGCACCGCATGAGCCCTGGCGTTATCCAGGGTTTAAGATTGTACTTACTACGGCTGATGGTTATTTTACGTGAGTTTTTAGCGACAGAACTAGAGATTGCTTCAATAAGTGAATTAACTGAGGTATTAGTGCAACAACTGCTTAAGACGTTAGACCAATCTTTGCTATTCATCTCTGCGGCAACTGCCTCTTCGTCAATTCTGGTTTTCCACCGTTGCTTAACTTTGGTATGAGTATTTTTTTGTGCTATGGCAGCCATGATTATATCATGATCTGTAATAGATGATTTTCCTACAATGCCTACAGATTTGAAGTTTGACTTAACAAAGATGTGATCGAGACAGTTAGGCCCTCTAGTAGGCTTGGTAATCGCTGGAAGGAGACCGTGCGAAGCCATAAGACTAAGATATTCAGTATGGTTAATGTTTGTGGTGGAATGAATATCAATATTAAGGTCGCCGGCTACTATGATGGTCGGGTATTTTTTTAATTGTGCAAGAACCGTGTCTAAAGATAACATAAAATTGTTTATGTTTGAGAAAGAGGGAGAACGGTATATTCCCAAGATGGCCACATTGTCATCTATTATTGTAAGAAGATTGTCCGCTTCCGCGACTTCTGAATCTAATACAGAAATATTCCTAGAGTTTTTGATATAGGTGACGACACCTCCGTTCTTATTCTGTTGTGTATATGTACGACATGCGGAGTAACCTGGTAGCTGATCTAGTATTGTTATGTCAGTTAACCAACACTCAGTTAATATGACTACGTCGAATTCGGTATCAAGACGCTGGAAAGCTGTGTAAAAATCGTCAAAATTGCGTTGATAACTCCTAATGTTTAGTGAAAGAATTTTTAAATCACTAGTAGTTGATAGTAATTTCCTACAATCTTCTAATTGATTACATGTGTAACACTGTATAGTAACGTTTTTGTCGATATCCTGGAAGATGTCAAGTAAAGCCATTTATGTAGTTATAAGAAAATATATTAATTGAAGTCACTATTAAAGTTGTTATTGTTACTATAAGTGTTACATGAGCAAAAGAGTGTAGGAAATTATAAATGCTTATATGTATGTGTAAGAGAGAATTAATAGTTTTCTTGAAGTAGACAGGAGTGGGAGATTGTGTGTTTGATATAATGGTGTTTGTGTTAATATTATTGTGTTGTTGTGATGATATAAAGGTACACAGTATGTTTATAGATTGCACGGAACATACAAAAAAATATCTATTAATAAAAGGAATATAAAGTAATAATATAGAATTTAAAAATCTAAAAATAATATGAGATCTAAAAGATAAAAGAGATCTAAAGGGATCATAGAATCTAAAGGGATCATAAAATCTAAAAGTACACGATATAAAAATTATAAAAAGTTTACATTGATTGTCGTTGGGCAGGGTTGTCGTTTCCACATTGCAGGGCAGTTGACGTGAGCGCATTCCATCACTCTGGGGTCGCACCCAGGTAACGTTCCAGGTCTTCGTTGTGACGTATGAGGATGGATGGGTTGCCTTCCTGCTTTCGAATGAGAATTGCACCATTTTTAATCCAACAGAACTTATACCCATGTTCTTTTGAAGCAAGTTTGGTTGTACGAAATAACTGCCTATTTCGTTGAGTAAGGCGCTCATTTATATAGATATTCCTTGCTGCACCAGCTATCTCAATGTCAGACGAAGAGAGAGTTCTTCTGACTTTAGCAGCCTTCAAGAATTCATCGCGCTTATAGCGGCGTACAAAACGAACAGCGAGTGTTCGCGGTGGTATTTCAGCTGAATCCTTGGGACGTTGTCGGCGTGGTCCAGCTCTAGTTACAAAATCTAGATCTTGTTCCTCTATTGGCACTCCTATTTTGTGAGCCAAGACGCGCACTATATGAAGCGGGTTTTCATTTTTGAGCTCGTTGATGCCTGATATTTCGAGTTCGTTCCGTAGTGACGATTGCGCTTGATTGTTAAGCTGTTCATGAAGATTAGCGATGGTATTGTTGAGGGAGATTATTTCTTCTTCACGTTTCTCTAGCGTTTTAATTCTTGAGTCATATTCATCGAGACGCGTGTAACATTGTGTGAGGTGTTCGGTCAGGGATGTAATATGGGACTTTATATCTACCACGTCTCCTCGAAGTAATTTTATCTCGGAGCTAAGTGTACGTAAGATCTCCGAGTCCGTAGGTGTAGTGGAGGATGACTCAAGAGACGAAGCAGAGTGGTAAGAATCCGCAGAGCTAGGCGTCGTGACGTCGGCGTCGGTCAACTTCGATACCTCGGATACTGAAGTGCGCGATGGGGTAGCAACTCTTCTTATTGCCTTATTTTGACAGGTTGGGCAGATCCAACTTGACTTCATATCACCTGTTAACTTGGCCTGGTTTCCTGCATTTGCACAAACTATGTGAAACAGAAGGTCGCATTTCACGCATTTTATATTCGACGATCTTAGCGCTTTGTGACAAGATGCACAATTATTGGCCATTGTTATTGTTTATTATTTACGAAATCTAATAAAAAATCGGTGGCACAAAATTCTTGGAAATTGAGCGAGCACACCTGCGTCGGCCGCGGCGAGCTCTTCCAAGAAGCGCGAAAAGGATGAATTATTTTTTTTATTAGAATATGCACTGGACTATAACACTAGTAATTATTTAGATAAAGGTCAATATTATGTGAGATTATTTGTTTTAGTTTGAGAATAAAATATAATTTTGCAAAACGCGTCCACACTTCACAAGACTTACGACGCAACTCTTTCAACATCTTCCTAGCTTCTATACTTACCTGCCAAATTTTAAATTTGTAGGTGGTATTGTTTAGATAAACCATTTACCGCTTTTGAGTTGTCAAGAAGTCGGTCATTCAGAAAAATAATGCTATTTCCACATTTCAAAGCGTAGATCTCTATGGAGAACAATGTGCAAGAAACTTCATGGACATAAAACGAGCGCCAACTGAACAAGAGAGCTGTCGCCCGCCATTATTGCATTGACAGCTTTACTACAGATAATCACAAATACGTTTCGGTGTTGCCAGCACAATTATTAAATGCAATGAATAATCGAATACAAATAAATTAACTTACTTGGTTACAAAAAAAAAAAAGAATAAATAATGTAATTACGTATCAAAACCTAACAATATTATTAGTGTTCATCATTTCAGCCGATAGTCGTCCACTGCTGGACATAGGCCTCCCCCAAATGTCGCCACAAAGAACGGTCCTGTGCGTCATATAATAATAATAATAATAATATATTTATTTGTGAACATAGGGTATGGTTAAAGATGTTATAAAAAAAAATTTAATGTCCCAACAATGACCCGCCAGAAGGCATACAAATATTATCAATATTGTAATGATTTGAATTTGTAATATTTATAAATTGCAAAATGATAATTAAAATACAATAATCATTAAAAATAAAATGTCAACAATTAAAATAAAGTCTAACTAGTCACAGTTTAATTCACAACTAATCGCATGTCACATTCAAATAAAATAAAGTAATAATCAGTCAAAACAGTAAATATTGTCAATATGTAAAATGATAAATTTTAAATCAGTCAAATATTTTTAAAATTTGTCATTAAGAAATTCATTAACGGAATCTTCAGTCTTGCATCCATCGTATTCCCGCAACCTTCACCAGGTCATCGGTCCACCTTGTAGGGGGCCTTCCAACACTGCGTCTTCCGGTATGCGGTATTAGTGGTATTTACAAGTAAATTTATAGCAGTACTAGCTTTTGCCAGCGGCGTTCCCCGTTAGTAAGGTTTCTCCATACAAACTTTGGGTCCCGTTTCCACCTCTTAGGGGGTGATTTTTTTAAAAAAAATCTCTTAATGCTCGACGATATAATAAAAGGAAACGTTCCTCAGGGCCTTGAATTTTGGACTGTGCTTTGATGTGTCAGTCAGTTTCTCCTTTTATATTTGTAGATTATCGCAGTGTGTTCCAAAAACATCGTTGCTTTCAACGCATATTAAGTAATAAACCCTGTTATGAGGTCATTAAAGGGTTAAACAATAAACAATACCCGCATGCAATGTTTTAAAACAAAAAGCTTTTCAACAACGAAGAAAAGCACATACTTTCTAATCTTTAATTTCAAACCTTATAGCCTTAAACACTAAGTGGAAATTCATTTGACTTATACATTAACTTAAAAACTACATAATTAGTCGTGTCAACAAACCGTCCGATAATTCCATACAGTATTCTACTTTGAACTTTTAGTTGTAAGGTTGTAAATCGTCTGTCATCAAATACAGGATGTTTGCAAGTCGTGACAACCACATTTCCACGTGGTGTAAAATGTTGACTCAGTTATTAAATTAAATAAGTGACCAAGTGAACTGGTTTCTGAAGGTTTCAGTCACGACTGTCATACATTACTTACCTCCTTTGATTAACGCTGTGAAACGTAAGGCTTCAGATAGAACTACACTTACCATGACTTTCAAAGTAAGATTGTTTCATTTTTATTTCAGTGTGGGTAAGAGACAAAGCTATACAAGTTGTCTAGCGCCATCTTTTACCCACACTGGAAATAAGAATGAAACAATCTTACTTTAAGCGTCATGGTACAGATCCCGGGCGCGTCAGTCTCCATACATTTTATATGGAAACTAGAATTGTAGAGCAACACTAGATCCACGCCATGCGACGCCACGCGACGTCGTTCTACGTACAAATCAGGTTAGTCCACGTGTGCATCTATTTAATGTAGTTCTAGCTTTACTGTCCACGGACACGTAGCTTCACAGTTTTGTATGTGAGCTTCATGCAGGCGTACACCAAGCGTATAATGACGAATACGCGTCTATGAAGCTACGCGTCCGTGGACAGTAGGCCTAATGGATGCAAAGCTGTACAGGGTTCCGCCATAGGAGACGCCTAGGGCATTAGGAAAGGCCACGCTGACTTCTGAACGAATTCTGTCCCCTTTAAAGGTATGCGGAGCAGGGCGTAAGTAAAGTCCCACATACCTCAGACCAGACTGGGTGTAATATCTGATCTGGGAAACAACCCGATAGTTGATTTCATGCAGGTATGTTTTAATCGCGAAAAGAACTCTAAGGCGTAGATGGCGCTACACCCCTATACCATGACTCTGCTAGGAACGTAACAAGCACGAAAAGAAAAATAACACAGCTGAATATACCCTCTAGAACGTTGGTATCAACAGCGTATCACGCCCACGCATAACACAGATGAATATGCCCACTAGAACGTAGGTATCAACACCGTATCACGTCCGTGCATAACACATATGAATATCCCCACTAGAACGTAGGTATCAACATCGTATCACGCCCACGCATAACACAGATGAATATGCCCTCTAGAACGTAGGTATCAACACCGTATCACGCCCACGCATAACACAGTTGAATATGTTCTCTAGAACGTAGGTATCAACAGCGTATCACGCCCACGCATAACACAGTTGAATATGTTCTCTAGAACGTAGGTATCAACAGCGTATCACGCCTGCGCATAATGGTCATCATAGGTGGTTATAAACCAGACGGTACGGTAGGTGCATGTGTTGAGCGATATGCTGCTGCGCTGCGAGTCGCGGGTTTCATTCTCGCGCGGAACTGATTTTTGTACGGCCTATAGTTAGTTGTTCCGAGTCTGGGTGTATTGTATATTTTGTGAGTTTATATGTTAGCCAAAGCACCCACGATACTTTTAAACTTTGCCCCACACTACAAACTACTCTTATTTCTAGTGTGGGGCCAAAATTTAAAAACAAGTTTATGATGAGGATGCAGACGGCACCTGCTTTGGATTCTCATCATCATCATCATCATTTCAGTCGAAAGACGTCCATTGTTAGATATAGGCCTCCCACAAATGTCGCCACAATGACCGGTCTTGTGCGTCTCGCATCCATCGGATTCCCGCGACCCTCACCAGGTCATCAGTCCACCTTGTGGGAGGCCTTCCAACGCCAAGGCAACGGCCGTCTTCCGGTACGTGGTCGTGCTTGCTTTTGATTCTGCATACATATATTTTGTCGGTGCCGATATGCTACGAGCATGTCACGTGATGGTGTTGCTCGGTAGCTAAACGTCTAATGGGCATGGCCTCTTAGTTATAAAAATAACTTTTTCAACAGCTCATTCACGCCACTTATTTTTATCACGGTTCCCACAATAACCCCATTATTTTACTTTCCTCATTTTTGATATTAACCCATAAACTGTCTTCGCACATCACAATGTCGGGACGTGATCAATAAAGGCTCGGTCAAACAGATGCGTCTAAAGTGGAGTGGAAGCCAGGATGAAACAGCTGGCAGATGTTAGTAATATATGTAAACGAATAAACTGACTGACTGACATATCAACGCACAGGCGAAACTACTGGAGCTTGGAGCGTGAAATTTTGCAAAAGATTTCCATTTATGACGTAGGCGAGCACTAAGAGACTGATTTTCCAAATTCACCCCATAAAGGGATGAAACGGGGGCCAAAGTTTTGTATGGAAAAATCTACTTTAATGCGAGCAAAGCCGCTGGCAAAAGCTAGTATTTTTTATGTTTTGTCACATTTTTTTTAGGTGGGGTAGTCATCCAATGACATCTCCCGCTTTTCGGCGGGACGAAAAGGTGTGTCCGACTTTTACTGACTAAAAAGCCACCCCTGTTTCTTCTTTGCCTTCGTCCCAGGGCCTTGGGTTTTACTTTAACACTACTCATGAATGTTTTGTCACATGGAAGTCACATCTCTTATTTTTGCCGCATCAATTTGAACGATCCTTTACAACGTTGGACTCACACAATCGATAATCGATAGATTTGTATTTCCACACAATTGAGCATCAATGAAGTTCGGTTTCCATCAGATTGTACCTGGCCGGCACCAAGGTGAGTCTTTTTAAGTTGTAATGAGGTTTTTAAAGGTTTTATTGTAATATATAAAAGGGGTTTTGGAAGTCGTTTAGAGGCCTTTGGCTACATTAAGGATTTCATTAAGTTCTTGTATGTCCTATTATCCCCTGTTAAAAGTGTTAAAACAAACACGTAAGTGGTTCACGTAAGCATCACTGGAAAAAGTGATGGGTATTGTAAAATATTTTTTTAATAAATTTTCTTTTAGTAAAGCCTAAATTCAAGTTGTTTTAACAACTGAAAAAAGAAACAAAATCTTTTGTAAATTTTAAAGGATTTTATAATATTACTAGCTGTCCGGACAGCTGGTAATCGGTAATAATAAGTCGGTCCGGACATACGTCGTCCCGTCCAAAAGAAAAAAAATTGAACCCGATTGCAGCGCTACCTTACCATCAGGTGGGATCGCAGTCAAGCTTTAGTTTAAATGAAATAAAAAAATACCTACCGGGTTCAATTTTGTTTTCTAATTTACCAGGGACTCACTTAAATGTACACACAATATTTCGTGACAAACTCACGTACAGAAGAATTATATGTAACAAACATAATTCGTTGTAACATTATTATAGGCGTAAAAGTAGTTCTATGATGAAGTCCTTATTGGTAGTTTTTGCTCCTTGTTTTACCAGCCATATTAATATCATGGGGCATCTTCTGGCACATGGGAATTAGGTATATGCCTGTGGTATTTTTGTATAACATTTTATACTAAACAAAATATAAGACTAAACAGAAATCAATTTCTGAAAACAGCATCAAAATTGGTTATTAAATGAAGCAGCAATTAGCATTCCAAATATTGGTTTGAGGAAGCGTGGGAGCGTGGTAGGAATGTCTTACTATCTCTCTTGAGCACACGTAACCTAATGGAGGTGACGTCACATTTCAGTATGTGCATGCATCCTTATACTGTAATGTGACTGTTTCCCCTTCTACCAGATTCAAAAGTTTGTATTTACGACTTTAGACTGACCAACAGGTCAGTCTAAAGTCGTAAATGTCCAGTGGTCAGTGGCCCTGATTGCTATGGCGGAAGTCGTGGATTCGACTCCCACCCAGAACAAATGTTTGTGTGATGAGCACGATCAATTTTTTTCTGTGTCTGGGTGTAATTTATCTATAATATGTATGTATTTAGAAAGCAGAGAAAAAAGCAGAAAAAAAAAGAAGAAAGCAGAGAAAGAAGCTTTGCTTAGTTCGGGACTAGATGGCGTTGTGTAAAAGTTGTAGAATATATACTCTTTTTTTTATTCTTATTTTGGATAAAATTACTTTTGATACAAACAATAAAAAAAATGAGTCCAGTACCCCATTGTTGTACGTTACAAAACACACAGAAACACTTACCTCCGCAGCAATATACGCAGGTATGACCGAGAGGAGCAGCCTCTCTTGCTGCTCTCTCTCACACTCCAGCTTCACTCTCTGTTCCAGGCAAGTCCTGGTGCCAGCGAAGGTGTTCCTGTGGGCTCTCTCTGTGAGAGCTCGGTAGTAGAGACCGATGCCGCTTGCGGAGATGAGGAGAGATAACTCGCAGATTAACTGTGGAAGAAAAGAGGGGATGAATAGACTGTAAAAGATTTTCTGTAGTGAAGATGAAGTTAATGATGGCCAAGGTCCATCATCATCATCATCTCGAGCACAGGCGCAGGGTAGCTGAAACTTCAACGGTCCGGACTAAGCGTTTCGCTTTGTAGTTTATACCGCGTACATCGAAGGACTGGAACAATTTGCCTGCTGCGGTCTTCCCGTCTAACTATAATTTAGGTTTCTTCAACGCTAGAGTGAATAGGCTCTCAATAAACTAGTGCGCCTCACCATCAATGATTGCTGCTCTGCTTACCATCAGGTGGGATCGCAGTCAAGCACTGGTTTACATCAATTTAAAAAAAAAACATATTACTGGCCTATTATTGTTCTAATGATTAGTGACCCTGACTGCTATGCCGGAGGTCGTGGGTACGATTCCCACCCTGGACAAATGTTTGTGTGATGAGCACGATCATTTGTTATGGATCTGAGTGTCTATAATATGTATGTATTTAGAAATATATATGTATGTTTATCAGTTGTCTAGTACTCATAGCACAAGCTCTGCTTAGTTTGGGACTAGATGGCGTTGTGTGACAGTTGTGAAAAAAAACAACATTTCAGCCAAACGAGGTCTACTGTGGGCCGTAGACCTCCTACGAGTGTCGCTACTGGTCCTGTACGTCTCGGATCCATCGGATTCCCGCGACCCTCACCAGGTCATCGGTCCGCGGTCCGGTACGCGTCGCCACTCCAGAATCTTTCGGCCCCATCGACCATCTATTCAGCGAGCAATGCTTTGCCCATTGCCACTAAAGTTTGCATTTTTTTCCGAGGTGGGTAATCTTCAAATAATTTCTCTCGCTGAGGGTGAAGCAAGAGGGCATTTCAGACTTTTATTTATTAAAACCCACTTTGTATACTTTCAGTAGTCTTTTGCGTTCTAGCCAAAATAACTCTTTCGAATATTCCCGCACCCAAGAAACATACATTAATTGCTAATGTAAAATCATGATTTTCTATCTATAGCGTCACCTAAAGGGCGCACAAAATAACAGTACATTCACATTATTTCACAGTACAAATGTAAGGTTATACCTTAATGTAAGGCAATTCACATTTCATTTATGAGAATAAGTGTAATAATAATCTCTCTTCTCTCTTCTCAATCGTACACTCTTGACAGAGTGGTCGTGGTCATGTCTCGGTCGAGTACTGCACCACTGCCTCTCACGCGATACGATGCCATGCAACTCTGTATTTGGTGGCTTGGGAGTCGATTTGATGAGGTCCGTCCACCGTGTTGGAGAGTGTCCACGAGATCTTTTGTCTTTGACTTTCCCTTGCACCACCAAACGTTCCATTAAGTCCTCGTCACGGGTGATATGCCCAAAGAACTTGAGGATTCGTATGTGCACAGACGGCGATAATCTCTCTTTGATATTGAATTCTTTCAGGATAGAAATATTGGTTTGGTGCGCGTGCCATGGGATTCCAAGCATGCGTCTTCAGCACCACATTTCCAGTGCGTCAATCTTTCGATGGTCTCGTATCCTCAGCGTCCACGTCTCAGCTCCATATAAAAAAAATTGGACCAAGCATTTCGTTAATCGAATCTTTGTATTTCTGATTATTCTGCAGTCTTTCCAAATTTTTGTAAGTTTTTCCACTGAGGATTTCGCCATGGCGCAGCGTCTTCAGATTTTGTCCTAGCAGCCTCCTTCGTTGGTGATCGTCGAGCCTAAGTATTTATGTAGCTCTTGATTACCTCGCATCCCGCTATATCTTTTATGTCTGCTTGGTTGTTGTCAACACGGTCCACAATCATCATTATAGTCTTGTCGCGGTTGATTGCGAGTCTAAAATCTAACGCTGTAGTCTCCAGATGGCCAAGGAGCGTCTCATTTTCGTCTCTCCTTAACTCTAGGAGGGTAGAGTCATCTGCATAACTTAGATTTGATATCTTCCGACCTCCCACAGATATTCCTTTGTCCAAGTCTTCAAGAACAATCCTCATGATGTATTCTGTGTATATTTTAAATAGTAGAGGAGATAATATACCCTATCAGACACCAGCCTGCACATTTCAAAGTCAGTACCGCCAAAGGTTCAGAGTCAGTACCGCCAACTCGGACAGCGGCTGTGCCAGTTTCATACAGCCGTCTAATGAGGTGACTAAGGCGTTGTGGTACACCCATTTCCATCAGGACCTGCCAGTAGTAATAATATTTTACACAATATGAAACTTCTTGCTGACAAGTCGTACATGTAAGCTTGATTTTTCCAATATTTGTGTAAAATTGTTATTTTCTGGTTTTAATTATGCGTATTTTGCTTTTTTAAAGTTTATATTTTACGCGTATAAAAGACTAGTTACGGCACTGCCTTGAGTAAGGCCTACTGTCTAAGGACACGTAGCTTCATAGACGCCTATTCGTCATTATATGCTTCGTGAACGCCTGCTCACAGTTTACATAATTATAAAACTATGAAACTGTCGACGAAGCCAATACGCGTCTATGAAGCTACGCGTCCGTGTCTAGTAAGCCTAATACCACAATGCGGCCGTACCTAATCAGTCACTGTGTCCTACAGACGATGACGCCGTAATTCCGGGGTCTTATGGAGAATATTACGCCTTTGTCACGTCCGAAATGACTTTGTATCCTCCAATTCCATTTGCTTACTTGTACGAGTATATGGTGATCTTTGTTGTCATGCAAACATACTCTGGAACCCTAATTGTATGTCCTTTTATGTAAAAAGCTGTAGTGCTAACATATTGTGTAAAGACCTTTCTATACGCCTTGTTGACACTTCGCCTGACCTAAAGGCTGGCTTTTACCTTGGACAGAGCATATAAGCTAAAAGATTGGAGGCATTGCCATGCTATAAATGGATATCCATACAGCGTGGTAGAGCAGTGGTGGCCGAGTGGTATCAGCTCTGACTTACGAGTTGTCAGATCACGGGTTGACACCCAGCCAGGCGCATTACTTTGTGTAATTTATTTCATCACTACTGCTCTCAAAACGGTAAAGGGAAACATCATGAGGAAACCGGCATGTCCTAGAACCAAAAATTTGAAGACATGTGACATTCACCATCCCGCACTGGGCCCGCGTGGTGGATTACGGCCCATTCCCTCTCCTAGAGAGGAGGCCTGAGACCCAGAAGTGTGAACACTGAAAGGGTGATACTATACTATTATACAGTGTGGCAGTGCCACTAGTCTTTTGGACTCATTGTCAATAATACGTAGGAGGTTTTCGAAACCATAATTATTTTAGATTGTTTGTGCATTTTAATTATATGTATATATTTTTTTATGCTCTTGTTTTTCGTGTAAAATTTTCTTTTTATGCACCTACCATATTGTCTCTTCACCACCCTAGGTTGACTGGTAGAGAATGCCTAAGGCATTAAGTCCGCCTTTGTACTTTATGTTGCATGAAGTTTAATAAATAAATAAATAAATAAATAAAATAAATAAATAAATTGTTTTTAGTTAGTTTTATGTTACAGTCACGAACGTTTCAGTGCCGCATACAAACTGTCAATCATGCTTTCGTAAACTGGAATATTTTTCTTAGAAATGTAAGTCTTTATGTGTAGAAGAAATATTGAAAAATAACATTTTTTTTTTCACAAGTAGACCACACAACGCCGTCTAGTCTCAAGCTAAGCAGAGCTTGTGTTATGAGTACTAGACAACTGACAAACAAACTTATATATTTCTAAATATATACATATATAGATAAATTACACCCAGACACTGAACAAATGATCGTGCTCATCACACAAACATTTGTCCTGGGTGGGAATCGAACCCACGACTACATCAACAGGCCAGTCATTATTACCACAAAGTTATAACACGTATCCATATTGCGTTAATTAACAAGCAGGTTGATGCAAATCACCTTGAAAGTAGAAACAAATACAAAACTGGACAAGTACGAGCCGGATCCTCACAACAAGGCTCTTACATGCTTCTTGCAAGTTTCAAAATATGCGGCATTGCAAATAAAACCAGCCAAGGCCTCCCCTAAATCTTTCTAGACATCTTTCCCTCATATGTAGAACCGTTATAACATACATAACCTTCAATGTTCCCACTGCTGGGACTCAAACCTCCTCTCTAGGAGAGGGAAAAAAACTCACCAGTTTTTTAATAGCCTTATTAATACAACATTCTATGAAAGATAAACAGTTAGACGGACACTGGTGACCTAGTGAAAAGGGTTTTGACCCTGCAAGTGTGGAACCCTAAAAACAAACAAAGAAAACTATAATAAAAGTAAGTAAATGTGGTCGGAAAAACTACAGCACACGCTTTCTCGTTATAAAGTAACTGCAATGGCCTTTTGTCACACGAGGTTCGACCGTAAGTAAATACATTATTATGATTACCTACATAGAGTTTATAAATAACCATAATAAAAATATTCTTTCAGGTTCCATTAAGGTTTATATTGGTTCATAGTCAAAAATTAATAAACAGACTAAAAGGTTGACCAGACGGTTGTAAACTAGCGTTCCAACCAGGGTGACCTTGCTTTGTGTTGCGGCTACATGGATGTAAACCACGCGCCAACACGTTCGATGGTTGGGAAAACGCGCCTCCCAACCAAGGGCTACACGGATTGAAACTAGCAAGTTCTCTTTGGTTGGGACGTGGTTTGCAACCATCTGGTCACCCCTTTATTGTTTTTTTATTGCATTATGATTTATAATTTTAAACTCTATATCAAGGGCAACAAAGTTCAAATTCAAGATCATAAAATCATCTCACTGTTGATTACTTGAATTCCTTTTTCACAAAAATATTGTTAATTTGTATGTGGACCAAACCTATTTAAGTATGAATTGGTATATTATATTTCTTTTCTGTTTGCCTTTCTATCAAGTCGTACTTACCATGTTCTGTTCCAGCATCGATTTAAGGTTGACTTAGAAAATGCCTAACGCATTAAGTTTGTACTAAAGCAATTCATTTCTTACTAATCCATACAATTTGAATTTGTAAAAAAGATACCTATATAATACTCAATTCATTATTGCATTCTACAATGTAACTTAAAAATTTTCTGGGCTTTTTTTATCGAGGTTAAAAAATAATTTAAAATACATTACTCTGAAATTGATATTTGTGTTAAAGGCGATGAATTAACATAATCTCGAATTATTTATTCAATACCTAACTATATGTTGGGGTTCCTTCTGCAAAGCAGTATTGCTAGCAAAGGAGGTGCCAAATCGCGTGAGGCAACGGCCCTCACGCCCCAATCGTCGCCGGGATTCCGATCCCGATTTCCGGCCACCGTAGGCGCGGGCTTGCGGACAGCGAGCAATGGGTGGCTCGCCATCCGACCGAACGGTAACCGTACGGACCGAGCCCAAGTCGTCGACGGCGCGTACTGTTCCATGCGCGCCTCCTTCTTAATTCTTTATTGTACACAAAAACATAACATAAAATATTGAGATACAGACAGTTCACGTACAAAGGCGAGGCGCCTCAGGGAAATGTCAGCAAATCGTAGAGGCCCAGCAGGGTCGAAGCTTACTGGGGCCACGGGTAGTGTGAAAGCGGAACCCGGTGCCCCGGGATGAAGGCAAAGAAGGAACAGGAGTGGATTTTTAGTCATTAAAAGTCTGACACTATCTCCTGCTTCGCCCAAGGGATTTGTCTTTAGATTACTTTCCCACCTAAAAAAACTAGGTGTTAGGGTCGGCTTCCATTTTAACCGGATGCGGCTGGATACTCTTGTTTCACATGGAGCGACTGATAGTCTATCAGACCTCTATAACCCAGATTGCATCTCCGCTTACCATCAAGTGGGACCGCAGTCAAGCACTGGTTTATATCATTTAAAAAAAAAACATTACTTTGTGTAATTTATTTCATCACCACTTAAAATGGTGAAGGAAAACATCGTGAGGAAACCGGCGTGTCCTAAAACCAAAAATTCGAAGACATGTGACATTCACCAACCCGCACTTGGCCCGCGTGGTGGATTACAGCCCATTCCCTCTCCTATAAAGAAGGCCTGAGTCCCAACAGTGGGAACATTATAAGGCCGACTATGCTATGCTATGCTACATAAAATTTAAAACTTTATATAGGTACTTGTTTGGTTTCGAACTCTCATGAATGAGAGGCGGGCACCTTAACCTCCAAGTTATCACGATGTTATTTATTCAAATATATAAATAAATAAATAAATCTCCAAAATACCTACCTAACTTGAAAGGTTACAGTACAACGTTGTAATTCGCACAATATAAAAATTACGTCCTAGTGTGGAAAAGGATTTATATTTCAGCTGTCCACCAAACAGTTGGTATTAGCCTCAGCCGTCCAGACAGTACAGACAGACATTCCCATTTAGCAAGCCCTCAATATTTATCCACCAGGGTTGACACATCATTCTATTGATAAAACGTCAGCCATTTAACGGAAAGGAATGTTGAGGCGAAGATAAAGATAAAAACCGGCCAATTGCGATTCGGAGTCACGCACCGAGGGTTCCATACAAACTTACCGATGAAAACAGTTCAATGTCCAAATTGAGTTCGAAAGATATTTCCGAATCGTCTAACGTACCTAACTACAAATTTACAGTTTTCAGATTTTTTCCTATACTTGTGCTATGAGATCTAGCTTCATGCCAAATTTTAGGATTCTAAGTCAACGGGGAGTACCTTATGAATTGACGTTTCCTTTAAAAGTGTCGAAATACGTTTTTTTGCGACATAAACAGCCGTACCATTTTTTTCGTTAAGTCAGAAGTTTGATTTTTTCACAGCTTCAAGGGACCGCAGATCTGAGTATATGGTTTTAATTTCAACCCGATAACTCTACGCGTTCTCAAGATAAAGAGTTTGTGTGTGCTTTTTAGGTGCTTGACAGACAGACAGACAGACGGACGGACAAAAAATGATCCTATAAGGGTTTCGTTTTTCCTTTTGAGGCACGGAACCCTAAAATTTAAATTATCTTCATCAACAGTGCAGTTTTAGGCTTTAAAGCTTAAGAAAAAAAAGTCTGACGTGAACTTTACCATCAAAGTTCATGATGCCCTTACGACTGCCATAGAGATAGATATATTGTTATTTCTCGTTTGATTTTCTATCAATTTTCATATTGTTTTCACTACTAATATTCTATATTTATTGTAAGAGAACCAAGGTTGCCGACATAGCCCGAAGAATTCTCAAAATTAAGTGACAATCGGCAGGGCACTTTGCTCGCAGAACAGATGGTCGATGGGGCTGAAAGGTTCTGTAGTGGCGACCGTTTACCGGAAAACGCAGCGTTGGAAGGCCTCCCACAAAGACTTATGATCCGGTGACAGTCACGGGAATCCGATGTAGGCGAGACAAACAGGAACTTTCATTGTGGTGACACTTGGTGAAGGCATATATTTGGACACAGACACTGTTGGCAGTGGACGTCTTTTTTAAATAATAATAATAAAAATAAATAAAAAATTATGGACATAAAGTTTTTTACACACATAAATGAAATTCCATGGCTTCTGAGCTAGTTAGGAGCTGGACAGGAGCCAATGTATTCTCCATATTGTTATCACAGTTTTGTCAACAAATTCATACAATGAGAAAAAAATATATTTTTTTTAGTCATAAGATTTTAAAACTACATCATCATCATCATCATTTCAGCCGATAGACGTCCACTGTTGGACATATGCCTTCCCCAAATGTCGCTACAAAGAACGGTCCTGTACGTCTTGCATCCAGCGGATTCCCGCAACCTTCACCAGGTCATCGGTCCACCTTGTAGGGGGCCTTCCAACACTGCGTCTTCCGGTACGCGGTCGCCACTCCAGAACCTTTCGGCCCCAACGACCATCTGTTCTGCGAGCAATGTGCCCTGACCAAACTACGGTCAATGACAAATATCACAATTAAATAATTAATTTAATCAGAATATAAAAATAATAATAATAATGTTAAAATTCACATTTTGGCTGTAATGATGATGATAATGATTGATAAACTGGTTGGATAACAAATACTTTTTTATGAAGTTCTCCAACCCTAGCTTATGCTTATACATAAAGACAAGGGTAAAAGTCAGTTTATTAGACACCAGGTGTCAAGGTTGCCACGTCCATGAAACACATGTTACTAAAAGAGTTATGAGTATACATGTGGATGGGTGGAGAGGGAGGGGGAGGCCAAAGAAAAAAATGGATGGATTGTGTGAACAAATCATCCAATTAGAAAAAATAAATATTTTTTTAATCATAAGATTTTAAAACTACGGTCAATGACAAATATCACAATTAAATAATTCATTAAATGAGAATATAAAAAATAGTAATAATAATAATGTCCAAAATCCACAATTTGGCTGTAATGATAATGATAATTATTGATAAACTGGTTGGATAACAAAATTTTGCATGAAGTTTTCCAAACCTAGCTTATGCATAGACATAAAGACAAGGGTAAAAGTCAGTTTATTAGACACCAGGTGTCAAGGTTGCCAAGTCCATGAAACACATGTTACTAAAAGAGTTATGAGTATACATGTGGATGGGTGGAGAGGGAGAGGGAGGCCAAAGAAAAAAATGAATGGATTGTGTGAACAAATCATCCAATTAGAAAAAAAAAAATTTTTTTAATCATAAGATTTTAAAACTACGGTCAATGACAAATATCACAATTAAATAATTCATTAAACGAGAATATAAATAATAGTAATAATAATAATGTCCAAAATCCACATTTTGGCTGTAATGATGATGATAATTATTGATAAACTGGTTGGATAACAAAATTTTGCATGAAGTTTTCCAACCCTAGCCTAAGCATAGACATAAAGACAAGGGTAAAAGTCAGTTTATTAGACACCAGGTGTCAAGGTTGCCACGTCCATGAGAACAAATAACAAACGTTTATTGACCAGAGACACGGAATTGCGACGTCTTTTTGTTGAGGGCGTCCATTTGTTTTTGTGAAAATATTTAGGAGACTTTTTCACGGTTTTATTAGGTGCTCTTTTTTCTTTGTTTCGGCAAGTTATTGGCGTAACATGGCAGTTTATTTATGGATTTTTTAGTCATTACATTAAATGTTGTTGTACATAAATTAATTTCGCCTCAAGGAGATGTCAGCAACTGTAGGTCGGTCGAAGCCTACTGGGGCCAAGGGTCTGATTCTGAAAGGAAGACTCGGCCCCGGTACGAAAGGCAACGAAGGAACATGAGTGGGTTTTTTAAGTCAGTAAAAGTCTGACACTATCTCCCGCCCCACCCAAGAGCGGGGGATGTCATAAGATGATTTTCCCACCGGAAAAAATAATAATTATAAACGTATAGTTTTAAATTGCAATTGTTACTACAAACTTTAATATTATTGGTTATTATTATATATTGTATTATTTAATATTATTATTATTTAATGATTATCCTCACTTTTAAAATGTCTAATTTTTTTCATAAACTCTAAAAAAGAGGTCACAAAAACCTTGAAAGAGATCTAAGTCACACGTTAATTTTTAATCAATTAAGTATCCTAACGTTTAAAATGTCTCAAGTTTTCTCGTAAACCTTCAAGAGAGAAAGCGGCTTTCTCGAAAATTTTCAAAATCGTTGAACTTTACCTCAGCTACGCCAGAGTATAATAAATCGAAATACTTTATTCGCTTACTTACTTATAAACATAAAACTTTTATTTTATTCTGTCAGC
The DNA here is from genome assembly GCA_949316375.1 of Mythimna vitellina. Classification (NCBI taxonomy): domain Eukaryota; kingdom Metazoa; phylum Arthropoda; class Insecta; order Lepidoptera; family Noctuidae; genus Mythimna; species Mythimna vitellina. The sequence continues at coordinate 21,620,527 of OX438701.1, read as the reverse complement.
AAAGCAATCATACGTAAGTGGTAATTTTGTCTGAATTTCTTGCATATACTATAAAATATTTCGAACTACATTGAAACTAAAAATATGCCTGCAATACAATACAGTTTGCCTGCTGCGGTTCTCCCGTCCAACTATAATTTGGGTGTATTCAAGGCTAGAGTGAATAGACTCTAGCGGTTCCGATCTTCAGTGTTTGTGCGGCGTCTCTCCGCAGACCATGTCCCACCTTCGATCCTGCATCACGTGCCCTGATACCTGTTCACGTAGGGACCTAATGACAGCATCAGCGGACGGCACTGCCGTGGCCGAATACTGGGCCACGCAAGGAATTTAGTTTAGTTTTGTCATCGATACGCTAAGAAGAATAGACTCTTAATGAACTAGTGTGCCTCAGCATCAATGATTGCATCTCTGTTTACCATCAAGTGGGATCGCAGTCAAGCACTGATTTATATCAATAAAAAAAAATGTACTCGCTTATTGAATTAGAATGTAACTCGTAATTTAATACATATAATATGGCTATGAATTATTAATTTAAGTTATGAATGATATCCAAGTGTTGTGATGTGAGAGTTGAGAAAGACTATCCTACCATGATACAGTGTATACTAGCTAGTACGGGGGACAGTATGAATCTTGTTCAAACAACCAAACACCTTTTTCCATGTAGTGTGCAGCAACAATATTACTATGTAAGTTTGGTCGTTATGTTAATTTGTTTTGATTATTAATAAATACATAAAACAAATACATACATACATACTTGGCCTTATAATGTTCCCACCGTTGGGACTCAGGCCTCCTCTCTAGGGGAAGGAATGGGCCGTAATCCATCACGCGGGCCCAATGCGGGTTAGGGGATGTCACATGTCTTCGAATTTTTGATTCTAGGACATGCCGGTTTCCTCACGATGTTGTCCTTCACCGTTTTGAGACCAGTGATGATGAAATAAATTACACAAAGTAATGCGACTGGCTGGAACCGGTTATAAAAAATAACTTAAATAAACTGCTATATTGAGTCATATTCATCAACTAAAATATTTCATTATGTATGAAAATAAACATAATGAGTTGAAAATTAAGAACCTTAAATAACCACGAGAGAATCTGTTACCAAATGATTAAATAATTTCGAACATTAATTACGTTGCAGTCATAAATAAATAAAATTTAAATAAAATAACAACAAACGCCTACAATAATACTGCTAGCAAGTTACAAACAGAGTTATTGCTTATCTCAAAATGTCAGGCGCTTTCGCTTTGGACTATGTAAAAAGAACATTTTGCCTTGAAGCACGCTTCAATGAAATGAATGGCGGGACAAAACAAAAGAAGTATTAACTATTGTCGTTTGCAGTTAGTTTCAGTAATTTGTTTGTTTTACAAAATCCTATACTCTGTTCGCGATAGCATTAGACAGAAGTTAAAAAAGATTGTTTTAGGGTTCACTTTGTAATAAAAGTACAATATAATATGTAGTTTGTTTTTTGTTACAATTAAGATTGATGCTGAATTTATTATAATTAACTTACATACCAACTATCCATCTTCTTAATTTATGAGGCTTTTAATTAAATATACTGCTAAAAACCAAAAAAAGCAGGGGTTGTCAATACCCAGCCAGTCAGTGCCAGTGGAACGTTTTTTCGTTATACTTTATTATAATAATATTAGTTATTTTTATTTGTATGAATGTTAAATTATTATCTTGTTGCCTTTGTATTGTGTACAATTAATATGTTTTGTAAGGAGGAAACTTGTTGATACCTACGTCATTTAAAAAAAAAATGTTTGAAATAAAGTTGTTTATTTCATGTACTAAGTGTTTAGTACCTTACAATAGTAAAATTTATCTAAGTAGGTAATGTTAAAATTTTATATTGAAACCATTATTTATTAAAATTGTTTGCATTATCTTGAAAAATAAATGTTGTGCACACCTGCTTCTATGAACTTCTTTTGTCTAATGCAGAAGTGAATAGAGTATAAATACTTAAATAGGTACCTAGTACCTATAATGATGGTTTAGATACATATAAGGGTAATTCTAACTTTGACTGTACCGATGTAATGTACCTACAATTTCTGACAGATCCAAGTACATTCTCCTTTTCAGAACCAATCTCATGAACCTAGCAGGCATCGGCCCTGCTGGGCCTCTACGGTTTGCTGACACCCCTTTGAGACGTGTGTGGAAAAGTGCGCGCTGTCGACGACTCGGGCTCGACCCATAAAGGACGAGCGGACGGCGAGTTCAATTACATTCTATTCTATACCTTTTGCTCGTCGTCAGCAAGCCCGCGCCTACGGTAGAAGGAACACACACAGGTTTTAATCAGTAAAAGTCTAACACCCGATGCACCCTAGAGTCGGAGAAGTCATTAGACGATTTGTCACCTCTCAAAAAAAGGAGATACGTTGCAGAGCTAACCCCAAAAAATTTAACCGTCCAGACCAAGCCTAAGTCGTCGACGGCGTGTAGTGTTCCACGCGCGCCTCAAGGAGATGTCAGCAAATCGTAGGGGCCCAGCAGGGTCGAAGCCTTCTGGGGCCACGGGTAGTTTGAATGTGAAATTCGGTGCCCCGGAACGAAGACAAATAAGGAATAGGAGTGGGTTTTTAGTCAGTAAAAGTCTGACACTATCTCCCCTTCGCCAAAGAGCGAGATTTGTCATAAGATGATTTTCCCACCCAATAAAAAAAACCCTAGAGTGGGAGAAGTCGACGATTTGTCACCTCTCAAAAAAAGGTGATAACTACGTTGCAGCGCTGACCCTCAAAAAAATTGACAAGGGCAAACAAATGAATACGTCACCTAACAAACTAGCAAAGTTAAGTTAGGAGTAATTAAAACAACTTGAACATATAAATACTTTACAGATACTTGTTAATTCTAGTTATTCTCTTCAAGAACAATATAATATTAACAAAGCAGAGGCATGGATTACGACTAAATCAGATTGCGCTGAAACTTTCAGCGCCTATTCAGTTGGCATCTGATACAACTTGTTATATAACTCTATTTGTGTTGATAATAAACTAGTTTTATAGTAGATTATCAGTGATAAGTACATACATAGTACATAGTCGGCCTTATAATGTTCCCACTGCTGGGACTCAGGCCTCCTCTCTAGGAGAGGGAATGGGCCGTAATCCACCACGCGGGCCCAGTGCGGATTGGTGGATGTCACATGTCTTCGAATTTTTTGTTCTAGGACATGCCGGTGTCCTCACGATGTTTTCCTTCACCGTTTTGAGAGCAGTGGTGATGAAATAAATTACACAAAGTAATATGCCTGGCTGGGTTCGACTCGTAAGTCGGGGCGTTACCACTCGGCCACCACTGCTCAGTGATAAGTTTGCGAGTATTATTGGCTGAGATGTGTCAAATTTGTAGATATATATTTATTTATAAACTAGCTGACCTAGACCAACTTTTGTTTTACCATTATGTATTAATTATTTATTTATTTAATATTCATGCAACATAAAATACAAAGGTGGAGTTAATGCCTTAGGCATTATTATCACAGGAAAAAAGTAGGCTGGCCAAGAACGAGTCGAACTCGCGCCCTGAGGGTTTCGTACAAACTTACCTATGTAAATAGTTCAATTTCGGAATGGAGTCTCGGAAGATTTTTCAGAACCACAAAAAAAAATGGTGACGTAACCACAAATTAACTATTTTCAGATTTATTCCTATATTTGTGTTATAAGCTTATGTAATATAATATATGTAATATAGTTTTATGCCAAATTTCAGGATTCTGGGATAACGGGAAGTACTCTATGAATTTTGATTTCCTCGAGAGTGTCGAAAGTACGTTTTTTGCCACATAACCCAAAGTATCCCTTTTTCTTACAAGTTTGATTTTTTTACAGCTTCAAGAGTTCACAGACCTGAGTATATGGTTTTAATTTCAACTCGATACCTCTGCGCGTTTCCGAGATAAAGGGTCTTGACAGACGGACGGACAACAAAATGATCCTATAAGGGTTCCGTTTTTTCCTTTAGAGGAACGATTCCCTAAAAATGGTGTTGGGGTTAGGAGGGTAAACAGTAACCTACGACCCATTCTTGGACTTACCAAATATACGCAAAAAAAACTACATGAAAATCGGTCAAGCCATTTCGGAGGAGATCGATAACAAACACTGTGACGCGAGATTTTTATACATATATATAATATACATATACAATATTAGAAAATTATAAAATTGAAGAACATGTTTGTATGTAATTTAAACGCGCTATTCTCTGGAACTACTGGTACACATAGAAAAATCTTAATGATGTGTGGCTACACGGACTCCTCACAGAGTCCATACATCTTTTCTCATTTCTTTGGCCACAATCTCCCTCTCCATCCATCCACAAATATACTCAAAACTTTCAAGTATCAAGCATTCCAACCCTCCTTTTTACATGACCGTACCAAGACCAACAATTCCCTTTCAACTTATCTTCAAAAGCACATTACACAATGTTAAGAGTTCTTTGAAAAATATCACCTGAATACACCTTAAAGGGTTCACCAGTTTCACGAAGGTAAAGAGTATCTCCTTAATCCTAGTAATTACGTTTCCTCTCCAATTTTGTGAGGAGCTTTAAACTGATGAGACAACATATACACGTACTTCCAATCCACAGAGTACGGAAAAGTCTCGATATGCTACGGCCTTTTTAGGGTTCCGTCGTCAACTAGGAACCTTTATAGTTTCGCAAAGTCTGTCTGTCTATCCGTCCGTCCGCGAACCAGCTTTTTTCAAACTTAGTACTCGAGTTTTTTGTTGAGGTAGGCTGTCATCAAATTACTTACTTTCTGAGTGGAGCAGTATTGTGATTACACGTAACTAGCTTTTGACAGCTGCTTCACCCGTGTAATAGTAGGTTTATCCATATAAACTTCCAACCCCCGTTTTACCCCCTTAGGGTGGTGTTTCGTAAAATCCGTAAATTCTTAGCGGATGTCTACACCCTATAAGGAACCTACCTGCTAAATTTTAAGTTTGTAGGTGTTATAGTTTCTGAGATTTCGTGATTAATCAGTGACTGGTATTTCGCTTTTATATATGTACTAACTTCTGCCCGCGGCTTCGCTCGCGTAAATGTAGGTTTCTCCATACAAAACTTTTAACTCCCGCTTCATCCCATTAAGGAGTGAATTTTGAAAAATCCTTTCTTAGTGCTCGTCTACGTCATAAAACGAAACCTTGTGCAAAATTTCACGCTCCTAATCCCAGTAGTTTCGGCTGTGCGTTCATATGTCAGTCAGTCAGTTTCCCCTTTTATATATATAGATATGCTATCAGACGTCTCAGTTGCTGTCAGCGGGTGCAGCTCTTCCACGGTCTATGATTCTATCCTATGCCTTATAGTTAAGTGAAATTGACATAAGTAATTAATTATAATGTGTCTCACGTGGATGTCGTAATCCAACCCTTCACGTGACATTTACTATAATAGTATAGTAGATTGATCAATTTATTGTTGTTGTCACATGTTGTCAAGGTGTAATGTGAGGACTTGTTCAATATTTTGATGTAATTACTTACGTAATATCTCTATTGAATGTGTTAGTAAGTAGTATTAAATTTTGCCATTTTAATTTTGTTTTTTTAAGTTTTATTGGTTGCTGTATGTGTAATATTTATTTATTTAAACTTCATGTACTTTGGGTACAATGTACATGAAGTTTGTGTGTGGTGGTGTGGTAAAATTTAATACTACTTACCAACACATTCAATACATAGGCGGTATATAGGCGGACTTAATGCCATAACTTAAGGCATTCTCTACCAGTCAACCATTGGGTTAAAAAAGACAACACTGTAGTAGGTGTGCACAATAAATAAATAACAGATATTTGAAACAGAATATAGTATCGTTAGATTAAGTGGCTTATAATAATAAAATACGGTTATACGTAATATTTTTGTGTTTAAGTCAGTTGTTGGTGTATGTGCAATTTGTTTCTGTATGTGTAATTTTTTTATGTAGGTGTAATTGTATTATGTGTTGAATTCTCGAAATTCGAGAAGAATTGAAGACTCTACTATTCTGCAAAAACGTATTACTATAGGCGTATATAGAGGGCAAACCAAGTGGATAGTACCTACCTCAGGATAATGGGTTACCAAAGGTTGTCTGTACAAAATCGCTTTTAGCGATAAGACCGCCCATTGTGACACGCTATTAATTTTAGATTTCGACTGTAATTTTATTTATTTGTGGTGTACAATACAGAGTATATCTAGCTATAATAATAATAATAAATTAATCATTTATTATCAGGCATCTTGGCCCATAGATACATACCTTAGAGACTAACATATATAGAGTAGATACAATTTATCGTTAGTGAATAAGATCTATCTACCGATTCGAAATTTCTCGTGACCCTAGCGATCATTGAGCCCTGCTAGGCCATTACGGTTTTACTGATATCTCTTAAGAGTGCAGGTGGAACACTTCACGTCGTCGTCACCTCGGGCTCGGTTACCAAACGACTGGTCGGCGAGCTAGATGTGATCGAAGATTGAGCACGCTTGTCTAGAAGTAACCTATTCACCCTTGACTTAAAGACCCTCAATTTTGCTGTTATCCGTCTAGTCTCCTACTTTACACACCTGCTGATAGAACTGCGACTCCTCACCCACGGGCCTGATGCCCAAGGCCAAGCCAACGTACGCCAGCGTCAGGACGGCAGACATGGCCAACGCTATGGGCCGGGCTATCGGCATCATTGTGTGCACCATCTGGAGAAAAAAGAAAGGGATTTTAATTATCAAGATCTCAAAAGTTGATTAAAACAAAATCAAGAAAAAGATTACAAAAAAAATATGTATATAAAATCAGTCATCAGTTCCATCAAAACAATTATATCTAAGGATAGGAGCAACTAGCTCTTGTTTAATTTAAGCAAGATTGTTCCACCTTCGTGGTCTTGCAGACGACGAGCAATGGGTAACTTTCCGTCCGCTCTGCCACAAAAAGATGTCAGCAAACCATTGAGGCTCAATAGGGCCGATGTCTGCTAGGGCCATGGGGAAAAGTATGAAAGGGGTATTCGTTGTCCTAATACGCAAAAGGCAACTGAAGGATACCGACCATAGAGATGATTAGACCTTATAAAAAAGCAAAATTGTTTTCAAGAAGTCAGCCCTTACCAATGCTCAAAATACCTATACCATCTTAGTTTTCAAGAAATCGCCCAGGCAGAGAGTGACCGATAAGGGTGGAGCTACATCTAGCCGCACTGAATCGCACTTTTCTATGCGTCTATCTTTTGCGGTCATTTAGAACCGTTGTTTTCTAAAGAGAGAGAATCGAAAGTGCGATTCGATGCGATTAGGTGGATCTTAGCATAGCATAGCATAGTCGGCCTTATAATGTTCCCACTGTTGGGACTCAGGCCTCCTCTCTAGGAGAGGGAACGGGCCGTAATCCACCACGCGGGCCCAGTGCGGATTGGTGGATGTCACATGTCTTCGAATTTTTGGTTCTAGGACATGCCGGTTTCCTCACGATGTTTTCCTTCACCGTTTTGAGAGCAGATTTGGATTTGGATTTTGGATCTTGGTTTAATATATTCTTTATATATAAATCTATGACAAAGAAAACCAAACTAAATGAACTTCACATTTTTCCATCCAAACTGCAAAAAGCAACAGCTCCCCTAGCCAAGTTACGATCGTTTCATTTGCGTTGAAAACCTCGAGTAGGCCACGCCTTTTCATTCCCATTCCTTTGTTCTGACGTCATCTCAACTCTCAGTCACGTGGTCAGAACAAAGGAATCGAAGGCGTGGGTTACTCGAAGCGTTCGACGCAAACGAAACAATCGTAACTTGGCTAGAGGGGCAGATATTTTAATCTCACCAGTTCATCGCACAAAGCAAATAAACAGACAACATTAAGAGAACTTTTCCTACACTTTTGCTATGAGACCTTACCCAATCGCAATAAAAAGTAAGTGATAATAATTATTATTTATATAGTGACACACAAACACACAAGTTTGAAAGAAAAATAAGAAATATCCAAATATGAAGAAAATAAATAGAAAACACATTAGAAGTGGCCGTGGGTCCTAAACTTGGCACAGCCAGTATCTTAGTAGCCCAGGGTTAATTAACAGTAGGTATAGGCTGATTAATATTTCCATGTGATACAGTACCATATACGAAGAAGGTGCAGGAAAGAATACCATCAGGTGGGATCGCAGTCAATCACTAGTTTATAACAATAAAAAAAATTCAAAAGTATCAGAATACAACCAAAATTTCAAATTTCCGTGGAAGATGGGTAGGCCTTTACTTTAGGACCTGTGTCGACACTCTTGCGCCAACCCATCTTCCTAGCTCTTCATGCTGTGCTGGTGCTGCCAAAACCTCGTCGGCAGTTATATTTTTGAGCTGTTGAAGTTGAAACTCTTGGGCCGTGGGGTCCGAGTGCTCATACGCTTTTCAAAGAATTATCTAAACGCTTAGTTGACACTTCGCGTGACCCAAGGGCTGGCTTTTACCTCGGTCAGAGACAAAGCATTGCCATACAACATGGCAATGCTGCTAGCCTTTAGGGCACACTTCCAGTCGATAGCAATGCAGAGGAGTTTTATGACGCCATATTTTAGCTAGTAGTATTTGCGTTTAGTGTATATATACTTTAAATTTGTTGTTTTTATTGAATTAAATAAAATTAGTTCATACGTAATACAATACAAATTACAATTACCAAAAAAAAAAACTGAATCAAATTAAATTGAAATTATAAACAAGAACTTTAATGTCAATCCATAAATAAAAAAGTACCGTAAACCGTATGATTTAGATTTCGTCGAGAGTGTCTTAACATGAGTCTAAACGAAGCGTAAACGGCTTTTTCTTTTATTTTACGTTAATTTAGAAGTCTGATTTCTTCACTAGTTCAAGGGGTAGTAGACCTCTAAGTATATGAGATTATTTTCAGCTCAATACTTCTACGCGTTTCTAAGCAAAAGGGATCAATATTTTGACAATCCAAAAATGGTTTATTTGAAATATGTGTAAAAAACACATATTTCAAATAAACCATTTTATTTCATTGAAATACTTTATGGGTCCGTTTTTTTTAAATGATAAACTAGTTCTTGTCCGTTTTTGCCGATTGAGGTACGGACCCCTAATAATATAAGAAAGTTTTGATTCATTCCAAACACGTGTGTCCAAAACAGACTTCCTGAACTCTTGCCACAGAAAATTAATTTTAACTTGCCACGTCGTGTCCAGAATATTATATCTATATTGTCCAATTTTACTTAGTTTTTTTTTGGGACATTGCTATCTATAGAGTATCTCAATTTTTGTTTGTTTGTTTTTTCTCAGTTTTGAATAACATAAAACAGGAGTCGGTTCAGCTGGATATTGAACCGAAATCTTACAACTACTTTTGCGCAATATTTTATTTATTTATGAAAAAATTCGGCCACTGATATTGAATGCCAGCTGTATCTGAATCTTTATATTATAATTATGACTATAGTGTCTAAGAGGTAAGCTGACTAGGAGGCTGCAGGCGTGAGAGAACGGACGTCCTCACGCCTGAGCCACTATAGGCGTGGGCTTGCGAACGACGAGGGTAGCTCGCCGTCCGGCCGTTCGTCCTCGAGTCATCGACGTCGCGTAGCGTTTCACGCGCGCCTCAAAGAGATGTCAGCAAAACCGTAGCGGCTCACCAGGGCCGTCGAAGCCTATTAGGGCCATGGGTTGACTTCGAAAAGGGAAACCCGTGGTTTTGGAACACAAAGGGCATCAGAAAGAACACAAATAGGTTTTTACTAGGGCATGATCGGCTGCTGCGCTGAGTGACGCAGGTTCGATTTCCGCGCGTCGGAACTATTATTTGTAGGTCAACAAATATTTTTACATACCGTTCATAATATGACACTCAGATATAAAAGTTTGGGTTTGAAAAATATGTCGGAAAGTATGTGTTTCAATGTTTATTAACGCTCCCACGTTACACGAGTAATTCTTAGTGTAGGGCAAAACCGTGTTGGCCCAGCAGGGTCGAAGCCTACAGGAGCCAAGGGTCTGCTTCTGAAAGTATGACTCGGCCCTGGTATGAAAGGCAACGAAGGAACAGGAGTGGGTTTTTAGTCAGTAAAAGTCTGACACTATCTCTCGCTCCGCCCAAGAGCGAGATTTGTCATTAGATGATTTCCCCAAAAAAAACATGAAAAAAAAAACATGTGTATAGATGGAGAGGGAGAGGGAGGCCAAAGAAAAGATGGATGGATTGTGTGAGAAGTGATATGGAAGAAAAGGGAGTTAGTGATAGCGCGACGACTGACAGGATAGAATGAAAGGAAAACGTGTTGTGTCGACCCCAAATAAAACGGACAAGGGCAAGAAGATGATGATGTAGAATATACTTTCATACCTATGTAAAAAATATTACATTACAAACATATTATTATTATTATTATAGTGGTGGCCGAGTGATAACGGCCCCGACTTACGAGTTGTAGGTCGCGGGTTCAAATCCAGCCAGGCGCATTACTTTGTGTAATTGATTTCATCACCACTACTCTCAAAACGGTGAAGGAAAACATCGTGAGGAAACCGGCATGTCTTAGAACAAAAAATTCGAAGACACGTGACATCCACCAACCCGCACTAGGCCCGCGTGGTGGATTACGGCCCGTTCCCTCTCCTAGAGAGGTGCCCTGAGTCCCAACAGTGGGAACATTATAAGGCCGACTTCAAACAGACACTTAATTTTGATTTATATGTATAGATATGACTACCTACTGATGACGTACTAGATTAACAATTCAAAGTATATAAGCATAAGTAGATGCAATAATTAATACAAAATAGTCACTTAGGCGTGACAACGATATCATTATTAATGACTAGAGAAAAATACTTCCTAGATATAAATTACTTATGCACATAGTAATTAATATAACACAACAATATCAGATGTTAATCTGCTTGACATTCAATAGCTTGTATCAACCGATTCCTATTAGCGAGATATATGACACTATAAATTACTATCAAAGATAGGGATATTTTCAACTGTGCATAAAAATCTTATTCTTCATATTAATGAACATTTTACAATTATTAAGGGATTTGAGGCACCGTGACTCGGGCAGGTTCGGTTAGAAAGGGATGGCGGGGTCTAGTGAGCGAGCGAAGCAATCGAACACAGACCCCGCCATCGCCTTCGATGTTATTTTTTTTTTTTTTAAACCACCCAAAAGTACTTATTTTAGTGCACCATTAATAGTTTTCGCGGATCAAAAGCATATATTGCAGCAGAAAACAGGAATAAATTGAGGAACAGTTAACTACTAGCCTAAAAGAATGACATAAAACTGCATACTTTACTGCTGTATCCAGCTAAGGTAGCCTCTGGTTGCTTTCTAGTGGTAAATAAGAAACTATGGCAATGGATAGTTTTTTTAGTATGTTTTTTTTTAAGTGCTGAAATAATCTAATGACTTCTGCCGCCCTGGGAGGACGTGTCAGACTTTTACTGACTAAAACCATACCTGTGTCCTTCAGTTGCCCTTTGCGATCTAGGGCTACGGATTTCCTACTCAGAAATTCCCCACAGTCCTACCTAACGAGCATCGACCCTGCTAGGCCCTTACGGTTTGCTGACATCTCTTTGAGGAGCGCGTGGATCACTACGCGCTGTTGACGACTAGGCTCGAAGTCCGTAAGCCCGCGTCTACTGTGCTTGGTAATCGGGATCAGAATCTCAGTGGCTGGGACGTGAGAACATTCGTTCTCTCACGCGTGCGGCTTCCTCCTTCTTTAGCATTACTGCTTCGCTGAAGGAGGCCACCGCCTACCATTCCTCCTCGCTTCGGACCGTAGCCCGAACCAGGGCCCGATGCGAGAAATCGCTGCCGCCGATTGCCTCCACGAGGACACGACGGTGCTCCGCCCAAGTCTGGCACACCTCCACCTTGTTCTACGGGCGGTCAACACAATGGTGACACCCGGGCTTTTCTTCCACCTGAATCCGATGTAGGAACCTCCCGAACTTGCCATGTCCGGTGAGGACCTGAGTCATGCAGAAGGTAAGGACGCCCTGTTAACGCTCCAGCCACTCCTTAAAGAGGTGACTTACCGCCATAATTTTGACGTGCCCATTCTTTAGTATGAGAACATTGTGTTTTGAAACCCTGCACCACACTACAAATTGAGGTTGAACTAGAACATATTTTATTTTATTCTAAAAAAATATTCCATCCAATGATTACTGTTGCTGAATTTTAATTAGAAGGCACAAATTGTCTTATTAACATAACCCTCTAATCAAGCAACACAAAGAAATAATCAGCAATCAAATAACAAAATAATGGAATTTTATTTCAATTGCAATAATGTTTGCTATTGAAATAAAATTCTATTTGTTTAACATATTCTCCACATAAACATGTTTTATGAATTAGTTCCATAATCAAAATAGCATAGCGCAGTACGTGTAGGGGGCCACACAGGAAATTGAATTCCGTAGCCTATCTATGCTAAGATTGCATCTGTGATACGACTGAGGTTAAACTATGGAGGCTATATTGATTGTGGTGTAAACAGATGCCGGTTTCCTCACGATGTTCTCCTTCACCGTTTTGAGAGCAGTGGTGATGAAATAAATTACACAAAGTAATGCGCCTGGCTGGGTTTGAACCCGCAACCTACAACTTGTAAATCGGGGCCATTATCACTCGACCACCACTGCTCTCTACCACCACTGCTCAAAACGGTGAAGGAAAACATCGTGAGGAAACCGGCATGTCCTAGAACCAAAAATTCGAAGACATGTGACATCCACCAACCCGCACTGGGCCCGCGTGGTGGATTACGGCCCATTCCCTCTCCTAGAGAGGAGGCCTGAGTCCCAACAGTGGGAACATTATAAGGCCGACATGGTAAACAGATGTTAGTAGGTATGTGTAATGGAGATGGAGTGATATCAAGAACAACAAAACATCACGCTAGTACTCCAGTGGGATTAGGCCTCTCGCGCCGTACCTTGGTACAGTCCGAAGCGAGGAGGAGTGGCAGGCGGTCGCCTCCTTCTGCGAAGTAGTAATGCTAGCAACTGAGGAGGCCGCACGTGCACGCGCGAGGAAGCCACCGTCACGCCCCAGTCGCCGGGATCCCGATCCCGATTTCTGGCCACCGTAGGTGCGGGCTTGCGGACGGCGAGCAATGGGTAGTTCGCCGTCCGACCGTCCGGTAACCGTCCGGATCGAGCCCAAGTCGTCGACGGAGCATACTGTTCCACGCGCGCCTTAAAGAGATGTCAGCAAACGGTAACCCAGCAGAGTCGAAGCCTACTGGGGCCAAGGGTTTCTGAAAGGAGAAATCGGCCTTGGGACGAAGGCAAAGAAGGAACAGGAGTGGGCTTTTAGTCACTAAAAGTTTGACATGCCCTCGCGCTCCGCCCAAGAGATTAGGCGGAGGTGTGCGTACATCCAGAAATTTCAAAGTTATTTTTATTTTCTTATGTAATCAAAACGGACAAGCTTATTGCATACATGAAAGAACCTTATTATTTTCATTATTTTGTACCTATTATCATTATTTCTAACCAGAAAATTGACCCAAGGAGGTGACGCACATGAAATAATAAGAGAATTGAGGATAAATAATAGACTAGAGCTTCCTAGAGATAAAGATAAAATTTGAGAAAAAAATTGAAAGATAAAGAATGTTAGAGAACGTTTTGAAGAGTGCATATAGCATAGTATAATCAGCGTTTTAATGTTCCCACTGCTGGGACTCAGACCTCCTCTCTCTAAGAGAGGGAAAAGAAGTTTGAAGAGTGTCAAGGCCGCAAAAGACGGCATTTGAATAAAGTTATTTTCAAAAAGTAATTTTTCCTTTTCCGCAGTTTCTGATTTTGTAATTTAACGTGTAATAGGTATTTTTTTTATTCATATGCCTACAAAAGTGAAAAAAATATTGACAGGACAAACCAACTACTAATAAAAATCAACTATTCCAACAAATTAATTTATTTTGTCGCTTTCAATTGCTTGGTGAGTAGCATGCCTACTCGACCTGCTTGGCAAATTGAATTAAGAACAACGCGTTCTTTTTTTCTCTAAAGCCGTTGTTAGATAAATTGCACCGGTCAGTGATTGTGGCGGGTGTAGGCGACCCAAGTTGTGGTCGGGTCGGCCGGTCCGCAACAAGCCTTATGTTTTGAATTCATCGGTATATTTTTTCCTATTCGTTTTGTGGTTTATACGGGTTAACTGGTAATTGGAGTTTGAGGTTCTGATGCATCCCTTTGACTGAATTTCTATTAGAAAATAATATGATTATAGGAATGAGGTAATGGTTGAATCGGAGTTCTTGTATACGTATGTAGAAGATATTGTAATTATTACAAATCGTTTTGGTCAGTAATACGTACTGACTAGGTAAGCGCGCTCCATTGTCGACCGCATCGTTGTTTTCCATCAGGTGAGATAGCGGTCAAGCGCGAAGCTATCAAGAATAAATATATATATATATTTATATTATTAAAGATTTGGTTTATTATCATATAATAAAGAACACAAAACAAATTTTAATTATTACACCTATTGATTTAACATCCATGATTACGCTCTATACCTACGTCCATCAAGTATGGCAGATACTGTATTTTCTCACGAATATTTTAGACCAGTATTTAATAATCGTTAACTATCAGGCCATGTTTTCAGTAACGCTAGCTTACAAGGTCAATAATTGAAGTAACATAACAGTTAATAACAAGGTTTGTTGACCTAAACCACAAAATAGATAGGTACAGAAGTCAATCTACATACAAAGCGCGCTCGAGCAACGCACCCATAGACACCGCTCATGGACACGATATCTCGGCACAATTCAGCTCAATGCGAGCTCGAGTGCTATCCGTTTGAGACATGCGTCTGTGAACTTTTTTGTGAAAAAATGGACTAACAAAAAAAACATTATTCTAACTGTTCAGTGGACGGTTGTTTAAATTTAACATTAAACAGTGAATTTACGTTTTTTACGCTATCTGTTGTTTTCGAGAGATAAGTAGATATTTGCTTGTATTTTGATGGTTTTAACGTAACACAAAACAGGCCCGGCGTCGTGAAAGAGAAGATGATTTTGTGGCCATGTTATATTTTTATTACAATTCAGATTAGGTAGGCATTTATCACCGCGCCCGGTCGCACTAGGATAGTTAGGTGCCACGAGCAGACCCTAGCGCGATCGCCGAGTGTAGGTATGAACAGTGAACTACATACATGAGATTGACTTCTGTACCTATCTGTTTTGTGTCTAAACTATGAAATACTTAATTATCTAATTATTGTAGCCTATTATACAGTTGAATCTAAAATTATAAAGTGAAGCGAGCTCAGGATGTGTTTGAGAATCAACACACAAAAAACCTACGCTATCATGTTATGGATATAGGCAGAAAGTACAGAATCCTATCTTTTTTCTTTGCGAGAACTCATCAAATGACCTCTCCCGTTCTGTATGGAGTAAGAGGGAGTGTAAATTTTACTGTCTAAAACCCCATTGATTTCCAGGCTTATGGTAACTCTTTTGAACAATTCTATAAAACTCCACCTCCTTGGATCCTTACATACTCCTTTTGATTGTTAGCGTTTAGTTGTGATTAGTTTATTTATTTATTTATGTACACACAAACACTTAAAAATAAAAAGAACGAAAGCAAATAGAAGAGCACAAAGGTACTGCTTATTTGAAATGAAATTTCTTCCAGCAGACCTGCGACAGGAGAGTTATTACACACTTGGAGCCTCACTATTAGTGATGCAACGGAAGTGTCTTAACAAAAGCGGAAACTGAAAAAGATGCCAAAAGTAAATCTTTGCGAATGCGGAAGTGCAAACAGAAGCAGAAGTGTTATTACTATGAATAAAAGGCACAATATTATTTTTTTTTAAACAACAGAAGGTTTACGTCGTAATCACGTCACGAGGCGCGGTGATGCGCAGAATGAACTGAAAAATATAACAATAAAGAAACTCATTGCGATACGCTTGTGTACCGCCCCCGCTCCCCCCACCCTCACGTCGCTTCCAATATGTCCAGTCGTCCACGTGCCACCCACTCCTGCGCTCCTCGCTGTATTCTTCCGTTTAGAGTTCTGTTACAAATTTTGCGGAACTTCTGCAAAAGTGGAAGTGGAAACAGAGTTCTGTTGCAACACTACTCATAATGACGTGTTAAAATGTAAAGAGTGCAAACGATAAAAAGGGATGAAGCTATACACTCTACATAGCTCCATCCCTCTAATAGTTTAGTTTAGGTCATAAAATGGATCGCATTAAGAGCTCGTGCTGGAGCCTCTTAATCTTTCTAAAGATCATCACCAATACGTAAGCTCTGTGTATGTCGATCTAGTTCACCCCCTTTCAACATTTGTACCTACTAACATTTACTCTGCAAACACTGAGTCAGCCGTATTTATCTTCTCAACCCAACGTTGAAAATTTAAACTAATACAAGCTAACTCGACAAACGTTATTCTGCCATATAAATTATCGAAGAAAAATATTGGGGGTCGGGGTAGGAGAGTAAAAATAGCGTAGCTATAATCTAGGATAATATAGTAAAAATCAAAAATAGTCTAATCTAGGCTAAGACAATACACCAATAAATAATTAAATTAAAAAAAAAACAATAATAATTTAATAATAAAAATATTAAAAAGTTAATATAAATAATTAATTTTAAATTGTATTTTATTCTTTTTTTTAATTTGTAATTTAATTTATTTTATGATTGGTATTGTCTGTATGTTAATGATTTGTAACTAAAATGAGTCTCAGGTACTAGAAAATAAATGAATAATAATATGCTCAGACAAACAGACCTACCAAATGAACATAAAAAATTCATAAAAAATTATGAAGTAGTTTCGTAGGAGTTGGCAAACACTGTGACACGAGATTTTTATATGTTAGAAGATTATAAAAAAGATTTGTATTTTTGGACTTTTGTGTTTTTGTTTGTACCTAATGAATGGGCTCGAAAACTACTGGACTGATTTCAAAAATTCTTTCATCACTACTGGTGAAAAGTGATGAAATAACAATGATGTACGCGGCAATTGCATGACTTGATTCCACCATCTCATTTCTACCATCGGACAACCCGACATACGGGGAGTATCCACCCTTACGTTGTTGAAACCTCTACGGTCCGGACTAAGAGTTTCGCCTCGTCGTTTATACCGCGTACATTGCGAAACTGTAACAATTTGCCTGCTGAGGTTTTCCCATCAGATTATAATTTAAATGTCTTCAAGGTTAGAGTGAGCAGGCTCTTAATAAACTAGTGCGCTTCACCATCAACGATTGCATCACTGCTTACCATCACGTGGGATCGCAGTCAAGCACTAGTTTATATCAAATTACAAAAAAGAGAAGAGAAAAGAAGAAGAAAGAAAGAAGAGATTTTCTATTTACACGCGGACGAAACGGCTAGCAGCAACAAGTCTAGTTATAAAGATTAACCTTCCGTTAGGAAAGCGTGTTTACAAATATAACCT
Source organism: Mythimna vitellina (assembly GCA_949316375.1). NCBI lineage: Eukaryota > Metazoa > Arthropoda > Insecta > Lepidoptera > Noctuidae > Mythimna > Mythimna vitellina. The sequence goes on along the minus strand of OX438701.1, from coordinate 21,602,954 downwards.
ACAACCCAAAAATTATCATAACAAACCTCTTCAACCCCAACTGCTCAAAAGACATAATTGGTACCGGGTTTTAGTATGAAATTCTAAAGAATTACACCTCCAGGTTTTATGAAAACTGGACAAGGAAGGAGTGTTGAAATATGTTAATTTTCCACAATTATGCGCAGCCAGCGACTAGCGGAGGTAAAACTTGGACAGATGTGGAACAAATATTACGTCATTTAGTCAACCACAGAGCTTCGAATAACCTCCACGGCAAATGCTTAAGTTGGTATTGACAAGGCGTTTCATAGACGTCCAGCGTGTTAATGTCATCGTTTTACTCATAGGAAGTAACGGATGATAGTGACAGTTCTAAGAAGAAGAATAGAAATACTTTTATTCGGGACAGATACAGCACAATGGTTACAAACACAAAGTAAAAAAAGAACAAAAGTACAAAGTGCGCCAGGCGTGCCCGCACCGAAAGGGTGACCACCTCAGTATTTGCTGGGCGTCAGACACCCAGCGCTGGTTTCAGTTGGCACCCCGCAGTGACGCACGGACGTGGGTAAACAAAAAAAATATAACCGACTTCACTAAAAAAAGCATTAAAAGGATCAAAATAACTTTAATATCGGAAGTCGGTGTTTCTCGGTATTATTTGTATCTTATTTAACACCGACTTCCGAAATTAAAGTTATTTTGATCCTTTTAATTTTAGTTTTTTTTTTTTTTTTTTATTTATCTCATACATTTTAATACAAAATAATTTAACATATTTTTGGCTCGCCAAACTTTATAGTTTGATGGCGAGAACCGCTCGTTATACAATTACTTAACTTCTATTACATCATGAAAAAGTAAAACTATCAGTGGCTTTGCTGTCTCAGGATGTGTACAATATATCACATAAACTTTATGTACATAAACATACATATATATTTTTTTTAACAATTTTTTTCTTTGATGAATCTCTTTGTCAACAACAGCAAACCCGACGGATTATTCTAATCCGAGACCCATCCCTTATGTGGTAAGCAATGAGTCTCCAACCAAAACACCCGCCGCAGTGAAGTCGGTTATATTTTTTTTTGTAAAAAGTTTTTTATTTCACACTTTTTAGTTGCGATACACTTATAAACAGACATCAAATGTTACTTTTTGACTGTAAATGCTTAAGTTTTCGATGAAAATACTAAAATTACTATATAGTTGCCTATAATATTTGAGGAGTTCCCTCGATTTCGCCAAGATTCCATGATCAGATCCCGACTTGGTGCGTACTTGCGACTATGGGACCATCCGTGAAGTATACCCTTTCCAACAAACAAAGAATTTTTCAAATCGGTTGGCAAGCGACGAAGTTATGCGCGAACAAACATTAAAAAAAAATACAAACATCCGAATTGAGAACCTCCTCCTTTTTTAGAAGTCGGTTAAAAATATATATATAAACTAAATATTGATATTAGAATATATATATATATATTTTAGTTCATTAAATCCCGAGTGAACGCCGGCGTTCGCTCGGTCCTTGTCTTTCTATTGTGTCTCTAATTACGCTACTCAAAATGTATTGTTGCTAAAACTTATCCTTAAAGAGCCTAGTCCAAGATTTGTTTTACGTACACAATCTTTAAACACAATAAGATAAATATGAACTGACTCTCCGATTATCAGGAGATAGAGCCTTAAGACACTGGAGACTTAAAAGACATAGCATCCCCTCTCTTATAGATAGATTGATCAATGTGGGTGGAATCACTTGACTGCAAAGTTTAATTCAAGCTTCTGACCTATAAAACCCGAAATAAAATATCAGCCTAAAGCGTGGCCTATTGTCATTATTTTTTGACATCATCATCATCATTTCAGCCAAAAGACGGCCACTGTTGGACATAGGCCTCTCCCAAGCGTCGCTACAACGACTGATCCTGTGCGTCTCGCATCCACCGCACTCCCGCGACTCTCACCAGGTAGTCGGTCCCCCTTGTGGGAGGCCTTCCAACGCTGCGTTTTTCGGTGCGCGGTCGCCACACTAGAACCTTTCGGCCTCCTCGACCATTCGTTCTACCCACCCAGGGTTTGGTGCCCTGCTCACTGCCACTTTAGTTTGGCGATTCTTCGGGCTATATCGGCGACCTTGGTTCTCCTGTGGATATCTTCATTCTTTATGCTATCACGCAAGGAAACTCCGAGCATGCAGGCATAGCCCTTTGTTTTAAATAGTTTGGAGATATTTAATCCGTCCTACAGAATTTTAAAGCAGTTCAGTGTATGAGCATTCACCACACTTTCCGGAACTATCTGGGAACCTGTTCGATGCTGTTACGTAGAAATCGGTAGGTTACTCGGTTAGGTAGAAATTTGCGAAAGTGTTCTTCCTGGATGTATTTGCCCGTAGCTTGATAGAAGGAGTTGCGGGTCAGAATAGGCTTGCTATAAATTATAATAATAATAACATTTCACAAAGCCATCTAGTCCCAAGCTAAGCAGAGCTTGTGTTATGAGTACTAGACAACTGATAAACATACTTATATACATACATATTTTAGATAAATTACACCCAGACACAGAACAAACGATCATGCTCATCACACAAATATTTGCCCTGGGTGGAATTCGAACCCACGACCTCCGACATAGCAGTCAGGGCCACTAACCTCTAGACCAACAGGCCAGTCAATAGTTTTCATGTCATCTCCAGTAAGGTACTGCCGGTCCGATGCGGCCAGTCTTTGGTCTATGTCGTGAGTTAAGAAAATAAACGTGGTTATGACGGGATTTGTCCTTTTGTTATGCTGCGACATAATTTTGCTTGGTCTGTAGAAATGAGGACAGTTGTACGTCATGGGTTCAAACCTAAGCCAGTGCTAGCATTACCATAATTTCGGCTGAAAGACGTGCATGACATAAGTTTGTGTCGACACAATGAACGGTCCTGTGTGTCTCGCATCCATCGGATCCTAACAAGTGCTATTCTTTATGTTAATTGTTTCATCACCACTTTTCTTAAAAACGAGGAAGGAAAACATCGTGAGGTAACTTTCATGTTCTTGAATCAAATTGAAATTTTTTTAGAGTTTCGTACCCAAAGGGTTAAAAACTTAGTCCTTAGTTAGGGTCCCGCTCTAACTAAGGACTAAGACTCCGCTGTCCGTCTGTCTGTCACTAGGCTGTATCTCATGAACCGTGATAGGTAGACAGTTGAAATTTTCACAGATTATGTATTTCTGTAGCTACTATAATAAGAAATACTAAAATATAAGAAATACAGAATGATATAAATATTTAAGTGGGGCTCTCACACCTCAAACTGTTATTTTTTCTACGTTTTTTCCGTTTCTTGCTACGGATGGTATGGAACTCTTCATGTGTGAGTCTGACTCGCACTTGGCAGTTAATAATTGATAAGCTTACACTTGACCACTATCTCACTTGATGGTAAGCGATGATGCGGTCAAAGGTGGACGCACGCGACAGCATTAGCTTCCCAATTAAGTGTAACTGTTATAAAAGGCACTAATTTTAACGAACCCAAAATTAACTAACATATAAATTACACTCCTTGTTCAATAAATTACACAAGAGCCGTTGACTGTACTCGTCTGCAAGTCTTATCGATTGTTGTACAATCTAAATGGGGACTTCAAATTAATTATGCTTTGTCACGAAAAGTGGGTAGGCTGAAACCAAAGTAAACCTCGGTTTAGAGATTAATGGACCCGCCGAACTTAACGAAATAGGTAATAAGAATATTATTTTAGGTTAGGTTAGGATAATGTTCTAGTTTGTTCCTCAAGTGAGGGATCTGGATTCAGGCTTGTTCAAATATGGCCGTTGTTGAGAACATTTTGCATTTTGTAAAGGTCAGTATATGCTGTGTTTTATTTTATTTTATTTATTTATCCCTTGCTTGCTATACTTACAGTATGCACCAAAGCGTATAGCAAGCCAACAAACCAACAATCTATAAACTAAAAAATCTTATACAATCATTTATCATTTTTTATAATTAGGTACCCTATATATATTTGAGTACGAGGTGTACCTACCTACTATAACTTAATTCAGTTTAAAAAATGAAATAATGTTTTCTTTTTTAATTAGGTGTGTTAAAATATTTATTATTATACATTAAATTACAGTTTATGGTTAAAGTAAGTCTTAATTCTTCGAGCTTACTTCGTTCCTTGCAAGAAAGTAGCACAGCAAGTGGTATTTAGGATGACTAAGCGGAACTTAACTTTAGTAAGTATTTTCTTACTTTTTCTTTAAAAATATTCAAGGTTGTGGGATTGCTATAGGTTAAATATACTTACACAAATTTGTATGATTCAATTTAGATTCTATTCGAATTTATTACATGTGATAATGTAGGTAGCTACGCACTGATATACCTAAAGAGGTGACCAGGCGGTTGCAAACCAACGTCCCAACCAAGGTGACCTCGCTAGTTTCAATCCGTGAAGACAGCAGTTGTAAACCATGACCTTCAGCGCCCCTGGTTGGGAGGCGTTTTCCCAACCACCGAAAGTGTTGGCGCGTGGTTTACATCCATGTTACCGCAGCGTAAACCAAACACACAAACCAAGTGTGGTCAACCCTTTAATTATGCTCCTGACTGAGAGCAATGATGGCCGAGTGGTAACGGCCCCGCCTTACGAGTTGTAGGTCGCGGGTTCAAACCCAACCAGGCGCAAATTACTTTGTGTAATTTATTTCATCACCACTGCTCTCATAACGGTGAAGGAAAACATCGTGAGGAAACCAGCATATCCTAGAACCAAAAATTCGAAGACAATTGACATTCATCAACCCGCACTGGGCCCGCGTGGTGGATTACGGTCCATTCCCACTCCTAGAGAGGAGGCCCGAGGCTGATTATGCTTATTATGCTCAAATATACCTTAATTATAGTCAAAAACATTAAGTATTATTTAAATGAAAATTATATACAAAAGTCTGCTAAATACAACAAAATAAAAAACTACTTACTTTGAGAAAAAAAGTTACATCAATATAAAACCATTAAAAAAATCAACTAAAAAATAAAAAGTATTTTTTCTAACCTCGAGTATTACAATACAGGTAGAATGTTTTGATCATAGTACAAAAAAGAGAAAACTCCATTCAAATTTCGTTCCGGTCGCGTGGGTTACAATAGTAATCCACGAACAATAAATAATAATTTACAGAGCTCCTACAGACCACTACGCGTGACCCACTTTTGTTTTTAATTGTAAAATCATCCAATATCTTCTTCCGATACTTTTACTGACTAAAACTTAGTCCTATTTTTCTTCTTTACCTTGCATTCCAGGACCACGGATTCCCTTTTTGAGAGCGAATCCATGGCCTCAGTAGACTTCGGCCCTGTTGGGCCCCCTACGGTTTTGCAACTATCTCTTTGAGACGCGCGTAGAACACGCGCCGACGACTCGAGCTTGGTTCGGACGATTATCGGACGGTTGGCTGCACTAGTTCAGCATACGTACAAACTTGAACTATTCAACTGCAAGTGCAAGGGCTATGGGTGATGTAAAAGACCCCGGGGCCCTAGAATGAGGGCAAAGAAAGAACAGGAAAGGCCGTCTGGTAACCGTTCGGACCGACCTCGAGTCGTCGACGGCACGTAGTGCGCTTGAAAGAGATGTCAGCAAACCGTTATAGGGGTCCAGCAGGGTCGAAGCCTACTGGAGCCATGGGACAAATACAAAAAAGGAACCGGAGTGGGTTTTAGTCAGTAAAAGTCTTACACGAAGAGAGCAGGAGATGCCATTGGATGATTTCCCACCTTAAAACAAAAAGTGCTTAGGAATTTCAAAAGATTCTCATCTGTAGTTTTGCAGGAATACTAAATTGTGTAACGGTGGATTATTATTGTAATCCACGTTAAGAAGGAATATAATTTTATGTATTATCTGTATACTACATTAAACTCAGATCATCAGTAAACTAATGTTCATCATCTACATTTAGTTGAAGTTGAAAGACGTCTACTGATAGATATGGCCTCCCTAAGTGTCGATACAACAACTGGTCCTGTGCGTTTCGCATCCATTAGATTTCCGTCACCTTCTCCAGGCCATCAGTCCACCTTGTGGGAGGTTTTCCAACGCTACATTTTCCACTACATGGTCGCCACTCCAATAACTTTCGACCCCATCGACCATCTGTTCTTCGAGCAATGTATACCCACTGCCAGTTAAATATGGTGATTCTTCGGGTTATATCGGTAACCTTGGCTCTCCTGTGGATATTTTCATTCCTAATGCAATCAGGCAAGGACACTCTGAGTAAAGCCATTGCTCTTCAGGTAACTTTAAGCTTTCTGATGAGGCCTACTTTCAGAGCCGTGTCATCACTAGCAATACCCACTGTTAGACGAAAAGATACCGCGTAGCGTAGTTTTCTGTGCTGCCCGACTGAGTTTCAGATTTGATGATTTACCTCATTCTCGAAGTTTAGATTGGGAACCTTTAGATTAGGAACAGAACAGTTCAGTTAGACAGTTTGTGCCAGATTAAAGTTATCGTCAGCAATTTCAAGTGTGCCTTTAATCTTAAATCACTTATTTATGTTTGATGTAAAGAAAGAAAGAAATGAAATGAATTTAGTAGACACAATGCAAGGCACATAAACGATATATGTAAACAAGAAACCAAACAAAAGAGAAGCAAAAAATACGACTGCGCCAAAATATGTCCAGTTCAGCAGCGGGCAGTAATGCTTTTAAGGGGTGACAAGACGGTTGCAAACTAGTGTTCCGACCAAGGTGTCCTTGGTTTATGTGTTTGTTTGTGTTGCAGCTACATGGATGTAAACCACGCGCCAACACATTCGGTGGTTGGGAAAACGCGCCTCCCAACCAAGGGCGTTGAAGGTCATGGATTACAACTGCTGTCTACACGGATTGAAACTAGCAAGGTCATCTTGGTTGAGATGTTGGTTTGCAACCATCTGGTCACACATTTACAAACATATTGGTTCGTTACGTCACCAGCAGCTACAATCAACACGTCCGTCTTCATCAAAGGATCGCATGCAACTATCAATTCCCACCACACGTGCACTCAAGTCAAGTATACAAACACTACATTTGTAAATAGTTTTTTAAATACCCATCCAATTAAGAACATACTGTTACTTATAAAACAAAGGGTCGTACGAACTTATTTATGTAAATATGTACCGTAAAACGGGGTGAATAGAAACAAAACTTTTGTTTGGTTTTTCACTTTGAAACACTATTATCGACTTATAACAAAGCATCGATTTTTTATAATAACAATTCATTAATAAATTGATACAATTAAATGCTGAAAAAAATAATTAAATATCGTGGAAATAACCTTTGTAGTTTTGTTTCTATTTACCCCCGAGTTTCTTTTCACCCTATTTGACCGTAGTTCAATTCCCGAATGGATTCTTGAAATTTTTCCGAATTTAAAATATTTTTTTAGTGACGTAAATAAAAATTTTACTGTTTTCAGATTTATTCCTATACCTGTGCTTTAAGACCTTGCTTTAGCAAAATTTCCGGATTCTGGGTCAACGGGAAGTACTCTATGAATTTTGATTCCCTTAAAATTTTATAAATATACGTTTTTGTTACATAAACTGCTGTATCTTCTTTTTCGTTAAGTTAGATGTTTGGTTTTTTTTCACAATTTTAAGACCTGAGTTTATGGTTTTAATTTCAAATCGATACCTCCACGCGTTTCTGAGGTAAAAGGTATTGACAGCCAGATAGACTGACAGACAACAAAGTGATCCTATAAGGGTTCCGCTTTTGAGGTACGGAACCCTAAAAATACACTATCGTTAACTGTCATAACTAGCTTGGGCACGCCACAATTATGGCGGTAAGTCCCCTCTTTGAGGCGTGGTTGGAAAGACCTCACGGCGTCCTCACATTCCGCATGACGCAGGTCCTCACCGGACACGGTAAGTTCGGGAGGTTCCTGCACCGGATTCGTGCGGAAACGACGCCCGGGTGTCGCCACTGTGTGGCCCACCCGGAGGACACGGTGGAGCACACGGTGGAGGTGTGCCCCGCTTGGGCAGAGCAACGCCGTGACCTCGTGAGGGCAATCGGCGGCGGTGATCTCTCGCGCCGGGCCTTGGTTCAGGCCATGCTCCGGAGCGAGGAGGAGTGGCAGGCGGTCGCCTCCTTCTGCGAAGCAGTAATGCTAGCTAAGGAGGCGGCCGATCGCGTGAGGCAACGGTCCTTACGCTCCAACCGCCGCCGGGATTCCGATCCCGATTTCCGGCCACCGTAGGCGCGGGCTTGTAGACGGCGAGCAATGGGTGGCTCGCCGTCTGACCGTCCGGTAACCGTCCGGACCGAGCCCAAGTCGTCGACGGCGCGTTTTGTTCCACGCGCGCCTCAAGGAGATGTCAGCAAATCGTAGGGGCCCAGCAGGGTCGAAGCCTACTGGGGCCACGGGTAGTGTGAAAGCGGAACCCGGGGCCCTGGGACGAAGGCAACGAAGGAACAGGAGTGGGTTTTTAGTCAGTAAGAGTCTGACACTATCTCCCGCTCCGCCCAAGCGCGGGGATGTCATTAGGATGATTTTCCCACCCAATAAAAAAAAAAAAAAAAAAAAAACTGTCATAACTACATTTTATTTAGAAAATTTTTGTTTAAGCTAAGTTACGAGTCTAAAACCGCTAGAAAACGGTTGTTAACAATATAACTAGTGTAAGGATTCGTAGAGTTAACCAACATCAGCGTCACATAATTTTTACAACTAATAACGATCAAAATTAAAACTCAACTTTGCACTATGTGATTGGCCCATCCAACGCTTCCTACCACGGAACCAATTTAAACTTTCAACGTCAAACTATTCCCAAACTAAAGTTGAATCTGTTGTTGTCCTGGTACTTTTATCTCTATTCTATTTAGAACTAGCTGACCCTGCGAACTTCGTACCGCCTAATAGTAAGGATAACGCCATCTACTGGAATGCAGCATAACATAACAGCATAATTCAACATATTCATAACATAACAGCATAACAAAACAGCATAATTCATTTTATAATGACATTTCGATTAGAGACGGCGTGGTATTCGGATATTTTTTTTCCATTTTTTCTCACCGTTTAAACCTTCCCTGGACTATTTCGAATATTTCAAGACCAAAATTACCCAAATCAGACCAGCCATTCTCAGGTTTTAGCGAAACTAACGAACAGCTATTCATTTTTGTATATATATATAGACTAGCTTTTTCCCGCGGCTTCGCTCCCGTCAATTGACTACTCTGTTGTACTCTAACCAATTCTACCCTACCTAGTTGCCTACTCTACCCTACCTACCATACGAAATCTACCCTACGCTAACTACCTGCCCTACGCTACTTACCTACCTACCCTACCTGCCTACTTACCCTACCTACCCTACAACCTTCCCTGTATGCTGGTGGACCAAACAAAAAAGAATAGTTAAATTTGGTTCAACAAACAAAACAAAACAGCCGTTCTTAAGTTATAGCGTAACCAGGAGAATTAGGGGACACTTTATAAATACATATAGGTATAAATAATATTCTAAGTTCATATTTTACATGTTTTTTTTTTATATATGGAATGATTTGTTTATTTTATAACCAAAATGTTCTAGTCTTTACCATTTCAAATTACGAAGTTTCAAGACATTCTACTTTTTAAAAGTATTTGAATTGCACCAAGCTTTTATGTGAGTTCAACCTTTTTTGAACAAAAACAGATTGAGTTTACAAACATAAATTAAAAGTAATAAGGAGTTTTGATATCAAAGCAAATCACCCCTAAAATAACTTTCTAGCTCTTTTTAACTCCGTTAGGGTATGAATTTCAATAAAATTCGTAACTCGTCTTCCATCAATTTTGTTAAAGAATGTTCATACAAAATTTAAAGGAGATTGGACCAAGAAATCACGTTGTGCCATACAAACTTTGCCCCCTTAGGGGTAGAATTTCGAAAAATCTTTTCTTATCGTTTGCTTACGACAAACAAAGAATATACCCTCCAAATTTCAGGTCTATACGATCAGCGTTGATCCGTCAGTCATTCAGGACAAAGCATTATATATATATATATATATATATATAGATAAGAATAAGATAGATTAGAACCGCTTATACATTCCGTACTTTTTCGTGTATTCTACTGCACACGATTGTACTCCCAATTAGTTTTTTTAGGATTTCGTACCCAAAAGGTAAAAACGGCATCATATTACTGACTCCACTGTCCGTCTGTTTGTTATCAGGCTGTATCTCATGAACCATAATGGCTAGACTGTTTTTGAAATTTACACAGATGATGTATTTCTGTTGTCACCATAACAACAAATAAAAATAGAATAAAATAAATATTTAAGCGGGTTCTCATACAACAAACGTGTTTTACTGACTAAAAACCTACTCTTGTTCCTTCGTCGCCTTGCTGGGCCCCTATAGTCGCTAACATCTCCTTCAGGCGTGCGTGGAACAGTACGCGCCGTCGACGACTTGGGATCGGTCCGGATGGCAACGATTATAATGCGGAGCCTTTCATGTGCGAGTCCGACTCGCACTTGGCCAATTTTTTAAATAGTTTTTATCAGAGCTTTTGACGGCGTAAAAGACATACTACTTAAGTAAAAAATATACTAGTATTTATACATACTAACTACTGCTTGAAGTGTCCAAGTGGAAAATTGCCCCAAAGGAACACACACATGATTGACATGATTTATCCGTGTACCAAATTTCATCTAAATCCCTTCAGCAGTTTCAGCGTGAAAGAGTAACAAACATACAAATAAACACTGACAAATTTTCGCCTTTATATGATGGGCTGGTTACTGGTGTAACGGCGTGGTACAAAGCATCGGCTCCGTAATTCTTTGGATTTTATCACCAAAAATAACGTAAATATTCCCTGCTCAACGACAAAGTAAATTTATCGTCGACATTTATTTCAGGATCATCCCAACTCCATCAGCATGAAATCTGTGAGAAAAACGAAAATACCACAAAAAGTACCGGAGGGATTACATTGGATCCGCTCTTTGGGTTTTGAATGCGTAAGCTGACATATTTGGATATTTAGTAAATAAAGACTAAATTCAATGTCTGGCGGAAAAAACTATCACACAGGACTTTAAAATACTCTTGGTATAAGAGCGGTCGTGGCCGAGTGGTAACAACCCCGACTTACGACTTGTAGGTCGCGGGTTCAAACCCAGCCAGGCGCATTACTTTGTGTAATTTATTTCTTCACCACTGCTTTCAAAACGGAGAAAGAAAACATCGTGAGGAAACAAAAATTCCTAACCAAAAATGTCCTAGAACCAAAAATTCAAAGACATGTGACATTTACAAACCCGCATTGGGCCCGCGTGATCGATTACGGCCCATTCCTTCTCCTAGAGAGGAGGCCACTCAGGCCTCTTCTCTAGAACTTAACTCTTACCGGAGAAATTGGCCCGCAATGGCAGAAGACAGAAGGCAGATAAAAAGGCAGATTGATGTAAAACAGTGAAAAGATTGTAGCAAGTATTTCGTACTCTAACCGGTTGGCGGTAATAATAATAAATAAATAAGTAATAAAATGCATTATTTGTATTTTAGCCAATTTTACATTCTATAAATACTTCTGCCAAGTGCATAGCAGTTTGGTAGCAGACGTAGCTCCTGTGTTATTAAATAATTTTATTGCAAACATTGTCTTTACAAACAAATATTATATTCAATTCAATTCAGTTCAATTCAGTTCGATTCAGTTCGATTCAGTTCGATTCAGTTCGATTCAGTTCGATTCAGTTCGATTCAGTTCGATTCAGTTCGATTCAGTTCGATTCAGTTCGATTCAGTTCGATTCAGTTCGATTCAGTTCGATTCAGTTCGATTCAGTTCGATTCAGTTCGATTCAGTTCGATTCAGTTCGATTCAGTTCGATTCAGTTCGATTCAGTTCGATTCAGTTCGATTCAGTTCGATTCAGTTCGATTCAGTTCGATTCAGTTCGATTCAGTTCGATTCAGTTCGATTCAGTTCGATTCAGTTCGATTCAGTTCGATTCAGTTCGATTCAGTTCGATTCAGTTCGATTCAGTTCGATTCAGTTCGATTCAGTTCGATTCAGTTCGATTCAGTTCGATTCAGTTCGATTCAGTTCGATTCAGTTCGATTCAGTTCGATTCAGTTCGATTCAGTTCGATTCAGTTCGATTCAGTTCGATTCAGTTCGATTCAGTTCGATTCAGTTCGATTCAGTTCGATTCAGTTCGATTCAGTTCGATTCAGTTCGATTCAGTTCGATTCAGTTCGATTCAGTTCGATTCAGTTCGATTCAGTTCGATTCAGTTCGATTCAGTTCGATTCAGTTCAATTCAGTTCAATTCAATGCAATTCAATACAATTCAATCCAATTGAATTTAAATTTTATTTACATTACAAAATATTAAAATATACATTAGGAATACAAGGGTCCGTCTTACAAAATGGGACGGAAAGCCTGGACATCGCTTTGTGTACTTTATTCTCAAAATGCGTATCTTTGTTTTTCAAGTGTTATATTAATCATCATAAATGGACACTTAGTCAAGTAAATAGTCCTCTTAATAGATTTTGAAGACGACAATCTCCACGCTGTCTATCTAATGTGCGAGATATCATAGTGCACGAATTTGAATACCGATTCTTGTAATATCGTAGTATACTTATATTATAACAAACTCATAATCGGAAATACCTAAAGAAAAAATTGCCGATACCAGTTGATTAGTGAACTAAATGAATATAAATGAACGGATTTAGATGAAGGAGGGATAAAAGACAAACACGATCAGGAATATAAATTAAGAAATGAAACTCTCTTATTTGTGTTGGATAGGTACTCCAAAATTGTTCGGAAAACTCGATAGCTTTCTAATGAATATTCAGGGAGAGAAATTCTTTTTTTTTTTTAATTGATATAAACCAGTGTTTGACTGCGATCCCACCTGATGGTAAGCGGAGATGCAATCATTGATGGTCAGGCGCACTAGTTTATTAAGAGCCTATTCACTCTAGCCTTGAAGACACCTAATTTATAGTTGGACGGGAAGACCGCAGCAGGCAAATTGTTCCAGTCCTTCGATGTACGCAGTATAAACGACGTAGCGAAACGCTTAGTCCGGACCGTTGAAGTTTCAACAACGTAACGGTGGATACTGGCCCTTCGTCGGGTTGTCCGATGATAGAAAGGAGATGGCGGAATCAAGTCATGCGATTCCCGCGCACTCTCTCCAAAATGTAACCTGTGTAATTCTCTCAGAAAATAAGCTTTTTTTATACAGGATTACACTATTCCTGGGTAAAAACCGGAATCAATAGTGGTATTCACCAATGCAATATCGACTCAGAGTAGCTTGAAAAACGTTTGAACTGTCCTAGATTACGCAAAAAGAAAAAACAAAAAAAAAGAATAGAACAGAACGGAACGGAACAGAACAGAACGGAACGGAATGGAATGGAACGAAATGGAATGGAACAGAACAAACTTTATTGTACATAAAAATAGTAACATTATTTTACACAAAATTAAAACTGTGGATACAATAGCGGTCATATCGTTAACAACAATATCTACCAGACAATCTTAGGATGGACTATAAAAACTTTAAAATAAAAAAGGAGACTATCCAGCCTGCGGTGTACTGCTATCAACTTAATCGAACAGAATAATAGCCAAAACTATATATTATACCTTTTAAAAAGGCAATACATAAGCTTCATCATCATCATCATCATTTCAGCCGAAAGACGTCCACTGCTGGACATAGGCCAAGTGAACAAGCACAATGAACGGTCCTGTGCATCTCGCATCCATCGGACTCCCGCAACCGTTACCAGGTCATCAGTCCACCTTGTAGGAGGCCTTCCAACGCTACGTCTTCCGGTACTGTACGTGTTCATAAGATTATAAATGTATATATATATATATATATCTACTTATACACGTAATTATATATTAAGTACACAATTTCATAGAATGAAGCTAAAGAAAGGTAAAATAAAGCTGGTTTAGTGATGGAAGAAAACGAAAGAATAAGAAAAACATAATTTGCTTCAGGTTAAAAAGAGCGAATCTCTAAAGTCGGTAAGAGGCTTCTTACACGTGGCGCCGTCCGCAAATTATGCAGGTTTTAATTTCCTAAGATAAATAACAACCAGGAGTAATGTTCTAGATAATACCTTTTTTCTAGGAAAGATATCGCTGTTATTTTTTATGGCTGCATCTGCACGCTAGTATTCAGTCCGACATTTAGTCGGAATAATTAGATTTCCTTACGATTTCACAGAAAGGGAATTGTAGGTAACCTTTTCTTTATCAGAATCACGATTTTCTATGAAGTTCCAATTGGTTTTGTTTTGCTTAACGAAGCTGCATCATCATCATCATCTTCCTGCCCTTGTCCCATCTTATTTGGGGTCGGCGCAACACGTTTCTTTCTTCCATTCTATCCTTTCAACCGTCATACTATCACTAACTTCCTTTCTTTTCATATCACTGTTCACACAATACATCCATCATTTCATTGGCCTCCCTCTCCCTCTCCACCCATCCACATGTATACTCATAACTCTTTTAGTAACATGCGCTTAACGGAGCTGCAATATCTTTAAAATAAATATTTGCTACAGACTCTCATATCGTAAATTTCCCGACTGCTACAACTAGTCGTAGCATGGCGGATGGAATTCTGGCAAGATCTCATGGTGACATGGCGACAGCGACTGTTGCGAACCAGTGGTGGGCACGCCACAATCATGATGGTAAGCCCCCTCTCTGAAGAGTGTCTGGAGAGACGACACGGCTCACCTTCCACACGATGCAGGTCCTCACTGGACATGGTATGTTTGGGAGGTTCCTGCATCGGATTTATGCGGAAGGAACGCCCGGGTCTCACCATTGTGTGAACCGCCCGGAAAATACGATGGAGGTGTGCCCCGCTTATGTGGAGCACCGCCGTGTCCTAGTTAGTGGAGGCGATCAGCAGAAGCAACTCTCGCACCGGGCCCTGATTCAGGCCATGGTCCGGAGCGAGCAGGAATGGCAGGTGGTCGCCTTCTTCTGCAAAGCAGTAATGGTAGCGAAGGAGATAACCACACGTGTCAGAGAACGGAAATCGTCGACTACCAGCCACAGTAGACACGAACTTGTAGACGACGAGCAATAGATGGCTCGCTGTTCGACCGTCCGTAATGTTCCGGACGGTGCCCAAGTCGTCGACAGCGCGTATTGTTCCATGCGTTCCTCAAAAAGATGTCAACAAACGTAGGGGCCCTTAAGGGCCGATGCCGATTAGGGCTACGGGGATTTTCTGAAAAACAAACTCTTGATCCTAGAACGCAAAGGGCTACTGAAGGATACAGCTGTGTTTTTTGTCAGTACAGTCAGTAAGTAAAATTCTGACACGCCCTCGCACTCCACCAGAGTGGGAGAAATCAATGAATGATTTTCCATCTTAAAAAAGATCTACATAATAAATGTAAGATTATTAAAAGCTTGTTCGCTCTACAGTACTAGAGTAGCCAAGTAAATATCAGTACATTCTCCAAGCTAAGTATAAACTAAAAACTTGTTTTCAAATTTCTAAAATTCTACCATAAAAGCCCTTAAATAAATAATCCTCTTATGCCTGGTTAAACGAGCCATATAGCAGGTAATGTCATAAAAAATGTAACAAACACTCCCGAGGGCTCAGTTTAAAGAGGCTGTACACTTGTACAGTCAACAGCATAAATGTGGGACAATCACACGAAATTCAAAAAACCTGCGCTGGGTGTCTGAAACCCCGCAAATGCTGAGGTGGGCTGACCCTTTCGGTACGAGCACACTTAAGGTATTCTGTACTTATTTTCTTTTTTACTTAGTGTTTGTTTGTAACCGTTGTGCTGTTTCTTTCCAGAAAAATAAAGCATTTCTATTCTATTCCATTCTAAAAGCGATTTTCTTCTAAAATATTGATAGGTAATTGTGAAATTCCATGATCACAACCAATTTTGACCAATCTACAGTGTCCTTACATAATATTTACTTATGTTGTAATATGGAAATATTTTAACAACAATTTTTTTTTAAAAGACTAACCATGGAGTTTCTTGCCGGTTCTTCTCCATAGGAAACGACCAATTTGGAACCGTGCACTAGCTTCTGGTGTTTTTATAAGTGCCCTATGTGACATAAAAAACTTTGACTTTGAATTCACAATGAATTTTGAGTTGATATCTTCGTTTACAGGTCACCGGTGAAATTCCGTTCGTTGTGTTTGCCACTTGATCGCTTCAACCGTAAACTGTCCTAAACACAGATTCCGTGCACCAGTCAGTTGGCTGTGATCGACATCCTTTGGACGTGCACTACTGAAAGCTTGTCTGTGTTCTTAATTACGAAGTTACAGTACCTATCTTCCGGCTCCATCATAGTCATCAGGTCACTTCGATGACGACGACGACAATTTCAACATAACTATTCAGAACCATTTATTTATTTGTACTGTCATAGTCGTTTTACTACGAGTATCTTTGTCGTGATATCTATGTGACTATGAAGTTCCGTTGGCCATTTCTGGTGTTTTCATCAGTTCCACTTCATCAAATTTTACTTTTTGACTGTAAAAACCAAAAGAAAAATGAAAAGATGAAAATACCAAAATCATTATATGGTTGCCAAAAATATTTGAAGAGTTCCCACATTTCCTCAAGGGTCCCATCATCACAACTGGATTTTAAAAAAAAACCCCAATCTGGAAGCATATCCTTTAAGAAAGAAAAAAAAAATTGCAAATCGGATCAGGTAACAAACATAAAAAAATAATTATTAAAAAAATACAACCGAATTGATAACCTGCTCCTTTTTTGAAGTCGGTTAAGAGGGTTTTGCTCGGACTTTCGGTGCGTAATCGAATCAGTTATGAAGATATCCGCAGGAGAACCAAGGTTGCCGACATAGCACGAAGAATCGGCAAATTTAAGTGCAATGGGATGGGCACATTGCTCGCAGAAGTGATGACCGTTGGGGCCGAAAGGTTCTGGAATGGCGAACACGTACCGGAAGACATAGCGTTGGAAGGCCTCGTACAAGGTGGACCGATGACCTGGTAAGGGTATCGGGAATCCGATGGATGCAACATGCACAGGACCGTTCATTGTGGTGACACTTGGGGGAGGCCTATGTCCAACAGTAGACGTCTTCCGGTTGAAATGACGATGATGACCGCATACTGGAATATGCAGCGTTTTAAGTTCTCCCACAAAGTGGAACAATTACTTGGTGAAGGTCGCAGGAATTCCTCAAACTGTCCGTTAAGTTTTTAGTGTTAAATTCAGAAACTATATAGTATTGCAACTATAGAGAAGAGGTCTAGCCTGAGTCCCAGCAGTGGGAACATTGCAAAGCTGATTAATATTATGGTATGTAGGTACTTAACTCGTTCTATAGTTTACCTTTTTTTTATTCTTGATAGGTTCGCGCTTGACCGCTATCTCACCTAATGGAAAGCGACGATACGGTCGACAATGAAGCGCGCTTACCTAGAAGTAACCTATTCAAGACAAGACTTAAAGATTCCCGGGTTGTAGCCATCAGGAAACACAAATTCTGGCAAGGAATTCCACTCCTTAGCTGTACGCACAATGAATGTATTCCCAAAACCTTTTATTGATGGTGACTCCACTACACATCGACAAAACTTGGAGCTCAAAATCATCATTTCGTTTATTTATTTATTTAATCTTTTATGCACAAACGTACAGCGGCGGAC
The DNA here is from genome assembly GCA_949316375.1 of Mythimna vitellina. Lineage (NCBI taxonomy): Eukaryota > Metazoa > Arthropoda > Insecta > Lepidoptera > Noctuidae > Mythimna > Mythimna vitellina. The sequence goes on along the minus strand of OX438701.1, from coordinate 21,585,187 downwards.
TTAATGCCTTAGGCATTTTCTACCAGTCAACCTTAGGGTGATGCAGAGATAAATAGTGATAGGTGCAATAAAAGAGAGAGAAAAGGCGAATAGGTACAAGAATACTAATAAACCATAAATATCATATAATTATACAATACATACACAAATTAATAAACTAACTACATATATATCTACACTAATAAAGTCAAACAATTGGTTCAAATCGACAATTTGAAAACATTTACGCTGTGATGACACTACTGCCAACTTCTTACGAATTAGCTCGTGAACTTTGGTTCGTTCTATAGTATAAACAAAAAAATGCGATCAAACATAGCATACATGCATATACAACTATTATATACTAATAATAAATAATTAATTTTATTAATTAAAATATATAATAATAAAAAAGTAAAATAATAATATAATATTATATAATAATAATAATATTATTATTTTTTAATATATAATAATTTTTTAATTATTATTTTTTATTTTTTTATTTTTTATTAATTTTATTTTTATTATTATTATTTTTTTATTATTTTTTTTTTTAATTATTAATTTTATTATTTGCTATGTATAGTATATATGCTATGCATTGCATAGCTATTAAACGTGAATTCCTTTTGAGTTTAGCATCTGGCTAAACACACCAAATAACAAAGTTTCAAAGCCCGCCTGTACTGAAGCTTTTGGAGTCAGGTATAGTTGATGTTACTTTGAAACTAGTTTTATTGCTATGGCCATTTAAGTAAATATTTTAGGAGAGAATGTCGTTGAGTTCATTTCCGTGATCCTCTAGACACATTTTATTAGATAAGTTACTAGTTTTGAGGGGCCTGTGTCTATATCACCTTATCGTATCATCATCATCATTTCAGCCGAAAGATGTCCACTGTTGGACATAGGCCTGCCCCAAATGTCGCCACAATTACTGGTCCTGTGCGTCTCGCATCCATCGGATTCCCGCGACCCTCACCAGGTCATTAGTCAACCTTGTGGGAGGCCTTCCAACGCTGCGTCTTCCGGTACGTGGTCGCCATTCCAGAACCTTTCGTCTCCATCGACCATCTGTTCTGCGAGCAATGTGCCCTGCCCACTGCCACTTAAGTTTGGCGATTCTTCGGGCTATATTTATTAATTATTTTTATTATTCGTATAAAATAAATAATAAAAAGCATATATTTCAGGCAACTAATAGTACCCATACAACAATCACAAAACAGAACACACACAAATAAGCAAATACATTTACACTATCGGACATATAATGCAATGTCCGATATAAGGGCAATCAATTCTGCCAGCAATCATCGCCAGAACTATATTGGAGCTGCCCCGCACCCTGCGCACCAAGGACGCGCACCGCTTGCGCATGGTGGTGAGACTTGCACTTGCACTTGTATAACACACCGTTTTACAAGTTGGCGTGCTGGTTTGAAAAACTTCGCCGTTATATAATCCGGCTACCTCACATACGAGACGGCTGCGACATTTACACCACCAGTATCGAACCTTTATTGGCAATCGTGCTATCAAACATAAAATAATGTCATAAAGAGTTGATAACGTGCCGCTCAAGAATTTTAACTTGGCGATTTACTGGATAAAAAAGTTGTATATTTATTTATTTAAACTTCATGTACAGTGGTGGTACATAGACGGACTTAATGCCACAAGGCTTTCTTTACCAGTCAACCATTGGGTTAGAAAAGACAACACTGTGGTAGGTGTGCAAAATAAATAAATAACAGATATTTGAAATAGAATTTAGTATCGTTAAATTAAGTGACTTATAATAATAAAATAAGTATATATGCTAATATAATAAACTAATAAATACCAACTTTTTCTTTGAAATGATTAATCATCCAATGACTTCTTCTGATGGTGCCGTGTCAGTGAAGATACAGAGAAGTCACGTGCAGATACAGATTTTTTTAGGTGGTCATCCAGTGTCTTATTCCGATCTAGGGTGGAACGGAGGGTGAGTCAGACTTTGACTGACTAAAGTAACACCTGTACGTACTTTATTTTTTATTTTTTTTTATTCTTGATAGGTTCGCGCTTGACCGCTATCTCACCTGATGGAAAGCGACGGTGTGGTCGACGATGGAGCGCGCTTGCCTAGAAGTAACCTATTCACTCTTAACTTAAAGATTCCCGGGTTGTAGCCATCAGGAAACACAGATTCCGGCAAGGAATTCCACTCCTTAGCTGTAAGCACAATGAATGTGTTCCCAAATGTGTCCTTCGGTTGCGATCTTGATCCATGGGTTTTCTTTTTAGAAATTCCCCACCAGTCCTGCTGGGCCACTATGGTTTGCAGACATCTCTTTAAGGAGCACGTGGAATAATACGCGTTGTCGATGATTTGGACTTGATCCGGACGGTTGCCAGACGACTGGATGCCCATTGTTCGTCATCCGCAAGCCCTCGCCTAGTTACTTATTAGCTGAACTCTTTATTTCTAACCCGAAATTCGTACTGCAATCGATCGTTGCGAAGCTGGAGCGGGTTATAATTTTTTCTCATTTAAAGCTTTTTCTATTGTGAAAACCGCATCAAAATCCCTTGCTTGAAGGAATTAGCTGATAAACAGAAGCGAGGAAGAATGGCAGGCGGTGGCCTCCTTCTGCGAAGCAGTAATACTAGCGAAGGAGGAGGCCACACGCGTGAAGGAACGAATGTCCTGACGCCCCAGCCGCCGAGATTCTGACCCCGACTATCAGCCATAGTAGACGCGGGCTTACGGACGTCTAGCAATGGGTAATTTGCTGTTCGGCCGTCCGGTAATTGATCGGACCGAGCCCATTAATCAAAAGCGCGTAGTGATCCACGCGCTCCGCAAGGAGATGTCAGCAAACCGTAGGGGCCCAGCAGGGCCGATGCCCGCTAGCTAGGACCGCGGAGAATTTCTGAAAGCGAAACCTGCAGTCCTAAACCGCAAAGGGCAACTGAAGGACACAGGTGTGGTTTTAGTCAGTAAAAGTCTGACACTCCCTTCCACTCCACCCAGAGCGCGATAAATCATTAAAGGATTTCGACTTAATTTTTTTTTTTAAATCTGATAAACAGAAAGACGTGAAGAGCGACTTCGTTTATATACTAAGGAAAGATACTTAATCAAATATAGTTTACTCACCAAAATAAGAGCGAAGAGTGGCAACGGCGCATGATGAGTAGCCATAAGCGTACCAGCGCCAAGACTGATGGTGACAAGCAATGAGCCAGCCAGTGCCAACGCTTCCCATTCTGGCGCCGCTGGTAACAGCGCCAGGCACAACACTATTGACAGCACGAAGGTGATGACCGATAATGAAGCGATTGGTTTCGTTTGGAGGGACAGATCCTGGAACAAGAGAAGGAACGTTTTATTTTCAGGCTTTTGAAAACATTACAGTACTTGTAAAGAGCACCTCGTGAAGATATTTTTCGTAGAGAGGAGGACTGATTCCTAGCAGTGCAGTGGGAACAATAATATAATAATAATATTCCACAACTATCACACAACTACGTCTAGTCACAAGCTAAGCCGAGCTTGTGTTATGAGTACTAGACAACTGATAAACATACTTATATATTTCTTAATACATACATATTATAGATAAATTACACCCAACCACATAACAAATGATGTGAATGTGCTCATCACACTGTTTGTCCTGGCTGGGAATCGAACCCAAGATCTCCAGCATAGCAGTTAGGGCCACTAACCACTAGACCAACAGGCCAGTCAAATATTATAAGGCTAATCAGCCTAAGTAACAACTTATAAAGAGTTATGAGTATACATTTGGATGGAGAGGAAAAGGGAGGCTAAAGAAAAGATGGATGGATTGTATGAGGAATGATATGAAAGAAAAAGGAGTTATACTTAAAAAAGATAGCTTGATCTCTGCGACAGCTGTGAGTAAAATCACTCCTATGAAGTTCTAAATTTAGTAGTGCAGACAGAAAGTATTTGTCAATGTTATACTTTATGTACATGCCGACCTAATTAGTGATGGGCGATGAATCATCGTGACCACAGACTATAAACTATCGATATTTTATATAAAACTTAATTCAAAGTTAACCTATCATTTAATTTTATTGTATAATTTAATAAAATAACATTGTTTACATATGTACGTACTTGATTTAAAATAATATTGAGTAAATAAAATCCCATTTCTCACCTACTTATGTGACATTCCTTCCGACAACTTTGGGTAACAAGAAACCATCTTGTTAGATATGACCCTCCATTCTCCTCAGGCCGAGTGCCAACACCTTGTATACGCTACGTGTTTTCTCATTATTTTGGTTTTTTCTCTATTGTTGTTAATTTGTTGAGTTTTGTTATTATTATTTACAAGATTGTTCTAGCGATTTAGAAATTGATTAAGAAATGGTTTTGGGGTATATTCCTTTAAAAGAATATAAAATATTTTGTATTAAAAGATTCGTTTAATTTAGTAACGTTTGTAATTAAATTAAACCCAATTATATGTTACATTAGCACATATAATTGGGTTCGATAGATAGATGTTCGGTTGGGTCGATAAAAGTAAGAAACGTCGATAATTACTATCGTCATTTTTTTATATCCATTATATAACAACCTTATGAATGTCAATTTGACATATGTCGCAGAGATCAAGCTATCTTTTTTATAGTGTAGTGGTAGCGTGATGGGTGATAGGACCTGATGGAAGAAAAAAAAATGTTGCCCCGGCCCCAAATAAAACAGGATAAGGGCAGGAGGCTGATGATAAACGCCATACTGTACCTACCAATAGTGTCAATCAAAAGTATTCTTGCTTCGAATCTGTTATTGTTTGTGGCAGTGAAATCTGCATTCATCATAAAATGTATACCGAATTAGGTACATTTGAGAATTAAAAAGAAAATAAGATATATCACATAAAAATCCTAATTATTTAAGGGGATGCAACTCGACATACATTTTCACAATTTTTCAAACAACAGTTCTGACGCGATTATGACGTTATTACACATTTTCCGTTAGATATTTTGGAAAGACAGTATCTTGTGGATATTACCTAGGCTTCTATTGAAATCAATTTATTAATTTGTGTAAAACTAATCCAGCAAAGGTTTCTGAAAATTTTCTATTTTGCATGAATTTTGACACTTCATAATTTACTCAAAAATTAAAAAAAGTCAAAAAAGTATAACAATAGATGCTTTGCAAATTCAAACAAGATACTAAATTACGACATTTTTTATGGGTTTTTTTTAACTTGTTCTAGGAAATACGAGATTTTTTTAAAATCACGTATTTCCTAGAACAAGTTTTGTAAAATATTCGAGTAAATCACGGAACCGAATGCTAACGATTACCGAATACTACAAGAGTTTTCAGGCGTTTTCTCTCTTTTTTCGCGTTGCCTTTTCATCAAACATCGCGTTTGATTGCGGTAGATGAAGTAACAAGCTTTTAAACCATGCTCGATGTTGACAACAGGAGAGTGAAAATGAGGGTCCTTTTTCCTAAAAATAAACCTATCTACCTAATAATGTCTGATGTTATGCGTTTGTGTGTGTGTATTTTATTATCTGTGTGTTATGTTTGGTAATGTTTTGTACCTAAACGCCCATGTTATATTAATTTGCATATTGCTAACCCATTCCTATCAAATAAATTACCAAATAACATTTTCTTAATATCGTCGGTATTTCATTATTACTTTTTTTCAATAATAGATGATGTGAGATGGCTATGAGATAGCCAGAGGGCACGAAAAAAGACGAATACTTTCTTGTCTAAATTGAATGAGAAGATAATAATATAACTGATATGAAAGAGCATATATGTATCGCATTTTTAGGGTTCCGTACCCCAGTGGGTAAAAACGGAACCTTTAACACATAATATATAATAGATGCGGAGTTGGTTAATTATTTTAACTATTACTATTACTATTATTACTATATACTATTACTATTATTATTATTACTATATTATATAACTATTACTATTATTACTATATACTATTGATGTCGCTTGCTGCGTTTTCATCGTTTCACATTTTCGATTTCATCGAATTTTTCAATTGCCTACATCCACCGTAAATATCACTTTTAATAGTACCCTTACACGTATGGCAAGGCTTTATAATGAAAGGTCCAACTTGATGGATTACCCTATCGATATCTTCTCCATGAGTTTCGCTTCATACAGACGCTGCCTTTATAAGCAGTGCGAATAATGTTATGTCTTTATATTCTGGTGTGTTTTGTCTTTGTAGTGTTCTGGATTTAGGTATTTAGGACACACTTTTTTGTTCTGTTTGTCTCTAATATTAATTTAGTCAATGTCATGCATACCTGTTATTTGCATGGTTACTGATATGCCAATTTTAGATGTAAGTTTATTTGAATTGTAAGTGACTGTGCTGTTGGTGTGCTTATTATAAATAAATAAATAAGATGTTAAAAAATTAACTTTAAGAATTCCGAGGGGACATTGTACTCCTCATTATGAACAACTTTTACTATGGGATCAAAACTAAATCGAGAAAAAAAAAATCAGCTTTTCCCTACCTGTGATGTTTGCTTTTGTTGATTTTTTTTCCGCTAGTTCAGGTTTGGTCCCATAACAAAAGTTGTTCATAATGAGGAGTACAGTGTCCCCTCGAAATTCTTAAAGTTAATTTTTTAACAACTTACTTGTAATGGTTTTTGTATATGTAATGGTTTCTTGTTATTGGTTAGTTTATTCAGTAATTTTAAGTATATAGTATGTAATCCTTGCTGGCCGATCAACGTCTCACCATCGACGATGGCTGGTGCTGAAAATCAGCGCTGTGGCTCTGTCTTACACGAGCCCCAGCATTTTGCTGAGCGCTGGCCGTTTTGCGCGGATGTGACGCATGTCCTACCACCTATAATATAAGTCCCCCTAGAAGAGGCCTCCTACAAGGTGGACCGATGACCTGGTAAAGGTTGCGGAAGTACGATGGATGCGAGACGCACAGGACCGTTCATTGTGGCGGCACTTGGGGAGGCCTATGTCCAGCAGTGGACGTCTTTCGGCTCAAATGATGATGATGATGATGATAATATAAGTCGTTGTTATTATTTGTTTTTATTTTTAAGGTATGCGCCATGTTTGACGTCTCGTCCACGTAAACTCTTTTTCTTTCTAACACCTTTTGTCTCAGAAACTCGCGAAGGTATTAAGCTAAAACTAATTTTAAATACTTAGGTCTACCTAAATTAATAGAAAGTTAATGCAATGTAAAGATTAACTCGTTTAAACTCCGTATATAGTTTTTTTTTTGTGTGGTAAAATCATCTAATGACGTCCGCCGCTCTTGGGCGGCGCGGGAGGGCGTGTCAGACTTTTATTGACTAAAAACTCATTCCTATTCCTTCTTTGCCATAGTTCCAGGGCCCCGGGGATCTCTTTCGCATCACCCATGGCCCCAGTAGGCTTCGACCCTGCTGAGCCCCTACGGTTCCTCATATCTCCTTGAGATACGCGTGTAACACTACACGCCATCGACGACTTGGCTCGGTCCGGACGGTTACCGGACGGTCGGACGGCGAGCTAACCATTGCTCGCCGTCCGCAAGCTCACACCTACGGTGGCCGAAAATCTGGATCGGATTCCGGCTGGGGCGCGAGAGCCATTGCCTCGCGCGTGCGGCCGCCTCCTTTGCTAGCATTACTGCTTCGCAGAAAGAGGCGATCACCTGACACTCCGTTTATGGTGCATACATAATAATTTAACATTCGCATGGAAATCAAATCCTCAACTTTTTGTCAAAAAGCAAGTACAAGTAAAGGAAAAAGCCTAAGCACCGTTTTGGAGTTACATAACAAAATAATTAATTGTTGCGATTCGAAAAAAAATTCGAGACTTGGTTCAGGAACCGAACTATTTACATTTATGTCACTTAGTAAGGTTCCCTCGATGAGTGAATGCCACTCGCACTAGATAATAATAAGCATAACCAGCCTTTTAATGTTCCCACTGCTGGGACTCAGGCCTCCTCTCTAGGAGAGGGAATGGGCCGTCAACCCACGAGGGCCCAGTGCGGGTTGGCGAATGTCACATGTCTTCAAATTTTTAGTTCTTAGACATGTCTGTTTCCTCACGATGTTTTCCTTCACCGCTTTGAGAGCAGTGGTGATAAAATAAATTACAAAAAGTCTAATCCTATATGCTATACCCTGGTATAAACTATGTTCTGCATAGTCTATCAAATCCATTCATCCTATACATACAAACTTTTGCCACACACATAGATACATTTCATCATCATCGTCATCATTTCAGCCGTTAGACGTCCACTGCTGGACATAGGCCTCCCCAAATGTCGCCACAAAGAAAGGTCCTGTGCGTCTCGCATCCATCGGATTCCCGCAACCTTCACCAGGTCATCGGTCCACCTTGTAGGGGTCCGCGGTCGCCACTCCATAACCTTTCGGCCCCAACGGCCATCCGTTCTGCAAGCAATGTGCCCTGCCCATTGCCACCTAAGTTTGGCGATTCTTCGTGCTATGTCGGCAACCTTGGTTCTCCTGCGGATATCTTCATTTCTGATTCGATCAGGCAAGGAAACTCTGAGCATAGCCCTTTCCATTGCCCTTTGGGTGATTTTGAGCCTTCTGATGAGGTCGAGGCTTTGGGTGACTTTGATACATTTGTGTTCATAATATTAGTGTGATAGATAATACAGCATCTTTCAATCTTATACTGAAGCTAATCCACACCATCGGTATACGTCAATGTACGTCACCATTTCTTGTTCACATAACAAATTGTTATAGTCGTTATGGTCGCCGTTAAATTTTGAATTTTTAGGTTCACATTGCATTGGGCACGCCATAATTATAGCGGTAAGTCCCGTCTTTGAGGAGTAGATGGAAAGGTAACACGGCGTCCTTACCTTCCGCATGACGCAGGTCTTCACCGGACTTGGTAAGTTCGGGAGGTTCCTGCACCGGATTCATGCGGAAGAAACGCCCAGGTGGTACCATTGCGTGGACCGCCCGGAGGACACGGTGGAGCAGAAGGTGGAGGTGTGTCCCGCTTGGGAAGAGCAACGCCGTGTCCTCGTGGGGCGATCGGCGGCGGCGATCTCTCGCGCCGGGCCTTGGTACAGGCCATGGTCCGGAGCGAGGAAGAGTAGCAGGCGGTCGCCTCCTTCTGCGAAGCGGTAATGCTAGCATAGGAGGCGGCCGATCGCGTGAGGCCACGGTCCTTACGCCTCAACCGCCGCCGGGATTCCGATCCCCATTTCCGGCTACCATAGGCGCGGGCTTGCGATCGGCGAGCAATGGGAAACTAGACTCGAAGACTCGGCCCTGGTACGAAAGGCAACAAAGTTACAGGAGTGGGTTTTAGTCAGTAAAAGTTTGACACTATCTTTCGCTCCGCCCAAGAGCGGGGCATGTCATAGGATGATTTTCCCATCGAAAAAAAAACTACACATCGACAAAACTTGGAACTAAAAATCATTATTTCGTTCAATTTTATAAACAAAAAAATGCGAACAATTGCATAGCTATTAAACGTGAATTGCTTTTGAATTTAGCAGCTGGCTAAACATACCAAAATTAAAACATAAAAAATATAAGATGATTTTCGCACCAAAAAAAAAATAGCTTCATATTGCATTTGCAATCCTTCTTACCTTCTTGTCTATTTAGCCAAGAAAGTACGCTGACACCTGTGATATAGGAAATCTGTTAGGTTTGGATATCAAAAGCCTCGAGATTTATGCACGTACTAACATTTAGTCACACACAATTAGGATTATTTATGATTTAAAAAAAATATGACGATTAAATACCGTAGTACAAATACACGTAATTGCTTCAGTTCAGAGTTTAGCAAATTGAAAAAAATTAAATACAATTATTTTAATTTTTATGAGCTTTATTATTTCAAAAGCAATAATTATAATCAGAACAATACATATTTTTGGTTTCAGATGGACTTAAATCTATATCTACACCCGATCTCTTTTGGACAACCTCAAACAGGTTATATACCTGATAAAAAAACCATCTCATCAAGAAAAAACAAACGTCAGGTCAACTTATTTCAAATAAAAGACAATATTCTCTTCTTACATTTTTGTAACATGTTGTAATTTTTAAAAAATTATAAAATGAATAAAAAAATCATGAATAATTTGAAAAAGAAAATTGTTAAATTGAAGTCTTCTCATAGCATGTCTGAGGCTAGGAAAAATACTCGGAAAAGGTGTAAAATGTGCAAAAGAGATGCCATCTTTGATCCAAGTACCGCAATTTGCTATCAGGGCGATCAGCTTGAAGTACATAAGAAGAAAGGTGTCTATGTAGAGAAAAAAGCGACAAAGAGGCCCATCAAATATAAAGAACGAAGCCCAGACGCTAAGAAACCAAAAATTCGTACTCGTAAGTGTCTAATTCGTAGTAGTCCTCAAAAGTATTTTTTATTGTTTCTGCGGTTCAGCAATTGTAACCTAGAGGTAAATAGATTTAAACCTTGAATCCAAATAGTCATTAAATTCATTCACCACTACTTTCAATACGATGGAGCAAAACATCGCTAGGAAAAGGGATATCTGGCATGTCCTGAAACCATTATAACCGACAACGCTTTAGGCGTGTGTGGTGATTGAAATGATAGTACTACTAGTTTTTTTAGCAGCTTGGCTCCCGGTGCCCATCCCGCAAAACCATGCATTTATCAGAGATAAGAAGCCAACGACAAATATGCGTAAAATTTATTATAGTAGTTTTTTTTTTATCGGGGGGGAAAATCATCTTATGACATCCCTCGCTCTTGGGCGGAACGGGAGATAGTGTCAGACTTTTACTGACTAAAAACCCACTCCTGCTCCTTCGTTGCCTTCGTCCTAGGGCCCCGGGTTTCGCTTTCACACTAACCGTGGCCCCAGTAGGCTTCGACCCTGCTGGCCCCCTACGATTTTGATCTCCTTGAGGTGCGCGTGGAACAGTACGCGCCGTCGACGACTTGGGCTCGGTCCGGACGGTTACCGGACGGTCGGACGGCGAGCCACCCATTGCTCGCCGTCTGCAAGCCCGCGCCTACGGTGGCCGGAAATCGGGATTATAGTAGTTTAGAAAACACAGGAAACGGTTTCAAAATCTAATTTACTGATCTTACTAATAAAATATGGGTTTGTTTATTTAGTAACTTTTGCACTTGGTACTCAAAAACTATTTCTAGATTATTAGACCGATTCTTAGCCTAATCTACCCATCTTTTGATCTTCTTCTTCTTTAATAAATACTCCCTCGTAATATACATCATAATATTACGATCATTTGCAATTTTTTCAGTGCCACCGACTAAACTAGTCTCCTGCCCTCCTCATCCCATCCCAGCTGAAAATAATTTCTTGATACCCGAGACGCCCGTTAGATCAAAATCTATCATTATAATCCAGTATGCGAACGACTCTGACATTATCAGGAAAACTGATCAATCGAAGAAAAAGCTAAAAAATGATAGATACGTAATTGATACCTGTGAAGAATGGATCACAACATCAAATATTATTAAAAGGAAACGCAGGTACAGTTCTAAAAATGGTGATAATCATGGTGATAGGGAATTAGAATCGAATGTCTTACAACCCACTAAAGACTTTACACAAAACAATGAAAAATACGAATCATCAACGAAGACGGCAGTAGCTCCAGAAATGGATTATACAAACATATTCTGTATGAAGTATATGTCAAACGGTGCTAATGGTAAGTATTATGATGTGGGAAAAAAAAGAAGTAATCAACTACTAACTACAAGTGCACACTCTTCTAATGTTGCTCTTGAATTACTAGATAGAAAATTTAACATGCACGATGAGACAAGCTTACAAACATTTGACAAATCGAGGAAGCTTTCGTCGAAGCAATATTGTACGACGATGCCATACGAAAAAGAAAAGTATACAAATAGACAGTTGATGGAGATGGTTAGTGGACAGTTGGTGGAATACATCCAAGAGAAGTCTAAAAAGGTTTACAAGGAAGCAAAAATTAAGCCAAAAAGTAAATCTGATCCGTCAGTCAAAAAGAACAAAAAATCGAGTAAAACCAGTAAGCCAAGTAAGAAAAAAAGTAAAAATGTTATTAATAAAGAAAAAAAAAAGCCAGTTCAGAAGATCTGCGAAAAACCCAAGCGACGAGGTGGGATTTCACCACCAAAATTTGAAAATAAGAAATATATCAATTATTATTACCCCAAATCATATATTGTTATCCCAAAAGAAAAGGGTACGAGTAAGTCCAAAAGGAAAGCGAGTTGCTCTAGCATTCTTACGGAGATTCCAAGAACACCAGTCACTGCCGTTGAATATTATGATATTTTAACAGACTACAGTGACAACAGGCCAAGTACCACTTCAATACAAAGTAAATTTTAATGTTATTTGTAGGAGAGAATAATTTGTAAAAAAATATGGTAAAACTCATTTATTCTTTTTATTTAATTTTGGGAATTAGTTATTTCTTGTTGGTAGGAGGGTCTTATGACTATGGCAAAAATAATAGGTAATGATATTTTGCGATTATGACTCGAAAAATTGGCTTTAACCTCGTAAAGCCCAACTTAAATTTGGATCGATATATGTACATTACGACCCAATGTACTAAGAATAGTTGCAAGTAGTTGCGGCCCAGAACTTTGGTGTAGTCAAAAAGTGTTTAAATGTTTTTGTCTGAATTCTTCTGAGCAGTATTTCCTATACCTAAAGTTGACTATCTTACATGTCATAATTTTAGGTCGCTGTGCTGTAATTTTATGATTTTGAAAAGTATCTTGGGCCGGAATGTCTAAATATTTTTGTCATTAAATTAGGTGGGCCTTATGAGGTTAAGAATAGGTTTCTTTTATGCCAATTTTTCGAATTTAGAGATTTGTGGAACAACACGGTGTAAACTGTCACTAAGCTATTGAAAAGGGAGGGATTCTCCGATCTCCGACCGTGCCTGTTCATTTTGATCTGTTGTATATCGTTAAAAATCGTGTAAAACCAATTAGTTATAAAATTAATACGTTTTACCTATGTACAATTGTGTTGCAAAGTTGAATAAAGAAATAAATGATATAATGAAGCTAAACGGTTTGTTTGTTTGAGTGCCCTAACTTCGGGAACTACTGCTTCGAATTGAAAAAATTTGTTAATGTGTTTTTCTCGGGTTTTTTTTTTATTGGGTGGGAAAATCATCTTATGACAATTCTCGCTCTCGGGCAGAGCGGGAGATAGTGTCAGACTTTTACTGACTTAAAAACCCACTCCTGTTCCTTCTTTGCCATTTTTTCCAGGGCCCCGGGGATGTCTTTCGCATCACCCATGGCCCCAGTAGGCTTCGACCCTACTGGGCCCCTAAGGTTGCTGATCGCGCGCGTTGCTGATGGCGCGCGCGGAACACTACGCGCCTTCGACGACTTGGGCCCAGTCCGGACGGTTACCGAACGATCGGAAGGCGAGCCACCCATGGCTCGCCGTCCGCAAGCCCGCGCCTAAGGTGGCCGGAAATCGGGATCGGAATCCCGGTGGCGATTGGGGCGTGAGGACCTTTGCCTCACGCGATGGGCCGCCTCCTTTGATAGCATTACTGCTTCGCAGAAGGAGGCGACCGCCTGCCACTCCTCCTCGCTACGGACCATGGCCTGTACCAAGGCCCGGCGCGAGGGATCACTACCGCCGATCGCCCCCACGAGAAACGGGCGGTGCTCTGCCCAGGCGGGGCACACCTCTACCGTATGTTCCACCGTGTCCTCCGGGCGGTCCACACAATGGTGGCACCCGGGCTTTTCTTCCGCACGAATCTGGTGCAGGAACCTCCCAAACTTACCATGTTCGGTGAGGACCTGCGTCTTTCCAGCGGTGAGGACGCCGTGAGGTCTTTCCAGCCACTCCTCAAAGAGGGAACTTATCGCTATAATTATGCCATGCCCAACACTGGGTTGCGACAGTCGCTATCACCATTCCACCATAAGATCCCGCCGGAAGTCTTTCCGCCATGCCACGACTTGGCGCGACAGCGGAGTTTCGCCCCGGCGTTGCATCTCCATGCGCAGATCGTGCATGCGTACAAGGGCTGTTGCCTCCAAATTCCACGGTGGTTGGCTGGCAAGGAGGTTCGCTGCTTCGCGGGAAATTGTGTGGACAGCTTGGCCGCCGGTCGCTTTCGTAGCGACGGCTACCATACTAGCGCCCCATAAAGGGCCATGGACCGAACGATTCCTGCATAGAGCCTCCGGGAGGAGGCGTCTGGAAATCTGTTAGTGTTGGATAACCCATTTATTGAGGAAGGAGGATTAATATGGTTACTATAATTCATTACTATAATTAATTAATAGTGAATTCCTAAAGTAGAAATGTTACTATTGATCATGCAGTTAACTATATTGGACGCATTTTGACAAATCGGTTTCGTTTCTTTTTTGTTTAATTTTTTTTTTTAAGTGATATAATCTATCCAGTGCTTGACTGCGATCCCACCTGATGGTAAGCGGAGATGCAATCATTGATGGTCAGGCGCACTAGTTTATTAAGAGCCAGTTATTCACTCTAGCCTTGAAGACACCTAAATTATAGTTGGACGGGAAGACCGCAGCAGGCAAATTGTTCTAGTCCTTCGATGTACGCGGTATAAACGATGAAGCGAAACGCTTAGTCCAGACCGATGAAGTTTCAACAACGTAAGGGTGGATACTCGCTGTTCGTCGGGTTGTCCGATGGTAGAAAGGAGATGGCGGAATCAAATCATGCAATTCCCGCGCACACTTCTCTTTTATTTTTAAATCTTTATTTAACTTAGAGTAGAAATAAAGTACTATTATACATGTTCTTTTATAATCTATTGTAGGATTCCTAAAATTAAATAAAAATGCAACAATATCCAACCAATAGAAGTAGAGCAGAGACGTGGGTGAAACCGCAGGGTACAGCCAGTATATAATTTATAAATAAATAAAAAGCATTTATTTCAGGCAACTAATAGCACCCATACAACAAACAGAACACACACATAAGTAAATACATATTACACTTTCGGCCATAGCTAGCAACATGCCTGCTACCGCAATGTCCAATATAAGGGCAATCGAATCTGCCAGCAATCATCGCCAGAACTGTATTGGTGCTGCCCCGCACCCTGCGCACCGCGGATGCGCACCGCATGCACATGGTGGTGTAAAAACAGTCTGTGCGCGCTTCGGTAAACATGCCCAAGGCGCTACAGAAGCGGGGCAGCCCAACACCGCTCTGAACGCGTTATTGTATTGTCTATCAATGTCAAATATTTTTTTGCAAACTTTCTTTTTTGCTCCCTTTTTTATTAGACTAAAAAAACAACTTTAATTATTATGTATGTTGCAGTCAAAACGCTTAACCTGTCAAAAGCACTATCGACTAGCAAAATCAGTCAAAAGTACTTTTGACTGTACAGGTTGGTCAAAAGTGGTTTTGACTGAAAATTATTGGTTATTAGTAGTACTTTTGACCACAAATTTGCAGTTAAAAGTACTTTTGACTGACGCTCTTCGTCAAAAGTAGTTTTAACTGCAATAAAGCATCAGTCAAAAGCACTAATAACTCGTTCGATGTCAATAAAAAAAAAAAAAATTATTAAATGTGAAATCGTTTATTCGCGTCTTCCACATCATTGCAAAAACGTTCTTTCTTTTCGTAGTCACTCATTTTTGTACTAATATCAGCACATTTTCCACTAATAATGAATAATATAAAAGTTTATATGTGCGTTTGGCGTTATTTTTATAGACCACCTTAACTTTTCACCTTAACAGTTTTGACTGATACGACCAGTCAAAACCACTTTTGACGGAATCAATTAGTCAAAACTACTTATAACTAGCTCATTTTATGTTATTTTAATCAAAAGTATTATTGACTAAAGCATATGGTCGAAAGTACTTTTGATTGATTTTGCTAGTCAATAGTACTTTTGACTGGTTAAGAGTTTTGACTGCAATATATACACTAAATAAAACAAAGTCCTTAAAAACGTACTAAAAGTAATCTAAAGTATAGCGTCGAAAAATGCCTCTGTATTACTGTCTACTGGTAATGTACCCAAAAGACTGGCGGTATTGCCACGCTGTATGGCAATGCTTATCCTTTGTCCAAGGTAAAAGCCAGCCTTTAGGTGATGCGAATTGTCAACAAGGAGTTTCGAAAGTTCTTTTTACAATTGGCGAGCACTCGAACCCCATGATCCGAGAGTTTCAACCCCAAATGGCGCGTAGGCGCGGGCTTGCGGAAGGCGAGCAATGGGTGGCTCGCCGTCCGACCGTCCGGTAACCGTTCGGACCGAGCCCAAGTCGTCGACGGCGCGTACTGTTCCACGCGCGCCTCAAGGAGATGTCAGCAAATCGTAGGGGCCCAGGAGGGTAGAAGCCTACTGGGGCCACGGGTAGTGTGAAAGCGAAACCCGGGGCCCTGGGACGAAGGGAACGAAGGAATAGGAGTGGATTTTTAGTCAGTAAAAGTCTGACACTATCTCCCGTTCCGCCCAAGAGCGAGGGATGTCATAAGATGATTTTCCCACCCAATAAAAAAAAATACCCCAAATGGCGCTATAATAAAACTACCAACAAGGTTATTATATTTCCGCCGCTTGAGGTTATCTTCATTCTTATTTCCAATTTTCATTTTTTCAAAAGTATTTTCTGAAATTTTATATCTTAGTTTTGTTATAAATTAATAATAATAATAATATTCCACAACTCTCACACAACGCCATCTAGTCCCAAGCTAAGCAGAGCTTGTGCTATGAGTACCAGACAACTAATAAACATACTTATATATTTCTAAATACATACATATTATAGATAAATTACACTCAGACACAGAACAAATGATCGTGCTCATCGCACAAACATTTGTCCTGGGTGGGAATCGAACCCACGACCGGCATAGCAGTCAAGGCCACTAACCACTAGACCAACAAAAAAATTAAGGCCAGTCAAAAAAATTATTGTGTTCTTTTTTTGACAATCAGTTTCCGACATCCAAGCCGAAAATAGCGCTAAATAATGAACTGACAATAGGCCGGGGAAACCACTTCCGACGACGAATTTCATGAAAAGGTTTTTAAGCTAGATTAAAGTAATCTGAAGAACCCACGGTTCATTGTTCACCTTCAAAAAAAATCGATTCACTTTAAGACATACAACATTGTTTTTAGGGTTCCGTACCTTAAAAGGAAAACGGAACCCTTATAGGATCACTTTGTTGCCCGTCCGTCTGCCTGTCTGTCTCTCTGTCTGTCTGTCAAGAACCTTTATCTCGGGAACGCGTGGACGTATCGAGTTGAACTTAAAATCATATACTTAAATCTGCGGTCCTTTGAATGTGAGTTAACGGAAAAAAGGTATGGCCGTTTATGTCGCAAAAAACGTATATTTCTACACTCAAGGCAACTAAAATTCTAGAGTACTTCCCGTTGACCCAGAATCCTGAAATTTTGCATAAAGCAAGGTCGCATAACACAAATATAGGAATAAATCTGAAAACAGAAAATTTGTGGTCGTACGTCACAATATTTTTTTTTTTGTACTTTGCAAAAACTTCGCGACTCCAGGAATACTCTCTACATACTCTTTACATAGGAAAGTTTGTACGGAACCCTTATAGCGCGAGTCCGACTCGTGCTTGCCCAGTTTTTTTTTCTTATTTCTGGCAGTGGCCATTTTCGCGAATTATTCCAAGGGAATATTTCTGGAATAAAAAAAAGTTTTAGAGGTATGCGAAACTGAATGTTTAGTCTCATATGCCTTGAGCACGCCATAATTATGGCAACAAGTACCCTCTTTGAGGAGTGACTAGAGAGACTTCACGGCGTCCTCACCTTCCGCATGAAGCAGGTCCTTACCGCACATGGAAAGTTCGGGAGGTTCCTGCAACGGATTCGTGCGGAAGAAACGCCTCCAATTCCTTTGTTCTGACGTTATCTCAACGCTCAGTCACGTGGTCAGAAGAAAGGAATCGGAGGCGTGGCCTACTCGAAGCGTTCGACGCAAGAAAATCGAAACGAAACGGTCGTAACTTGGCTAGGGGGCAGCTGTTAAAACGCGAAGAGATAAACAGCAAAACAGACAGTCACTTTTGGATTAATAATATAAAATCACTAGCTGATACCAGCGGCTTCGCGTGAGTGTCGAAAATTATCCCGAGAGTAAATGTATTAAAGTACCTACATGACATACTCTTACAAATACACATAGACACACATACATGCAAAAAAATATCGCCTGTATAATCATTAGTTAGTAGTAGAGTAGTTTAGTATGATGTGACTATAAGCACAATTTTTTTTCATTGTTTAGAATAGGGTTATTACTATTATATCATCATCATCATCATCTTCCTACCCTTGTCCCATCTTATTTGGAGTCGGCGCATCACGTTTTTTTCTTCCATTCTATCCTGTCAACCGACATGCTATCACTAACTTCCTTTTCTTTCATATCACTGTTCACATAATCCATCCATCTTTTCTTTGGCCTCCAAACCAATCTCAAATCTTTTTTTTTCTTTCTCTTTTCTTTGGTGTGTGGTAGGTGGAGAGGGAGAGCCCTCTCCACCTATCCACATACCATATTATATCCATACACTCATAACTCTTTTAGTAACATGCGTTTCATCTCTCCTCTTTAAATGACCATACCAAGACAAACGATTCCCCTTCAACTTTTCAGTCACTGGCGTCACTTTCAAACGTCCTATAATATACTCATTTCTCACTTTATCCATTCTCGTCACATCACTCATCCATCTTAACATTCTCATTTCCGCTACATGCAATCCTTTTTCATCAGTTTTTTTCATAGCCCAACATTCTGATCCATATAGTATAGCAGGTCTTATCACGGACTTGTAGATTTTACCCTTCAACTATTATATATAATATATTATTATAGGGTGTTTTATTAGGGTTAACCAACAATTATGCCTTCAGATGCCTTTTTCCGTCCGGAGAAACGGGTTCAAATCCGGGATTACTTCGTGTACGTGCACCGCAAGGCGTTGAAATAAAAACAAACGTTTAATTACTTTTTTTTTATAAAAAGAACATGGCCACCATTTGTAATCCTGAATGTTTTCAAATCACGCAACATTTTTAACATTCTACGCTTTTATATTATTTTTTTCCCATTGTGTTTAAAAAATACTCATATATTATGAAGAGTGACTGAGCTTGGCAGGTGTCAGGACTTAATCCATGTAGGTTAGCGATGTAAATGACAGATTTGGTAAATGGGACATGTTTTTTCGATAGAATGTGTACTTAAATCATTTTTAGGACTCTTGTTGAATTGGTGATCTTTTCATCAAAAGCCGCACATCTTTCGCAAAGCGTTACTTTGAAAATGTGTGATTCCTTCTACCAAAGCTGTGCGAGATGCTTGCGCGATACGATAATGCTCTATTACTTATTACTTTACAAAAAGAGAAAATATAAATCAAGAACTCAAACTTCTAAGTTAACGGAAAAAAGATACGGACGTTTATGTCGCAAAAAACCTACATTTCAACCCTCTCAAAGGAATTGAAAATTCACAGGGTACTTCCCGTTGACCTAGAATCCTGAAATTTGGTATGAAGCAAGGTCTTATAGCTCAAGTATATGGAATAAATCTGAAAACTTTGTAGTTACGTCACAAAACAATAACTTTTTCGGAAAAATCTTCGCAACTCAATTCGGGAATTGAACTGTTTTCATAGGTAAGTTTGTAAAATCTATTCAGTAGTTTCTGACCGACAGACGGCTTTGTGGGACTTGGTTTTATAAAGATACATTAGGGGACAATTTGTCCCCTAACATGACACGCAACGCTCAATCTACATGACGCTGCATGTTGTCCAATAACTTGTCGCTGCATCTTGTCCCACAACATTTTACAGCGCATTCGCGGGACGCGCGACTTGTTGGATAATTTAACAGCGTTGCGCGTCGTGTAGGGGACGTTTTGTCCTCTAATGTATCTGAGAGTTAGTATGTAAGGATGGATAACTATTTGTATAGGTAGACGGTAGGTAATTCCCTCAAGGAATAACTGTTTATATTTAAATGTTTGCATTCTTGACTAGATATTACATAATAAAAACTGGGCAAGTGCGAGTCGGACTCGCGCCTTGAGGGTTCCGTACAAACTTGCTTTCAATTCCCAAGTGGAGTCCCGAAGATTTTTCCGAATTGCAAAAAATATTTTTTTAGTGACATCAAATTTACAGTTTTCATTTTTATTCCTATACCTGTGCTATAAGACCTTGCTTTATGCAAATTTTCAGGATTCTGGATAAACGGGAAGTACCCTATAAATTTTGTTTTCCTCGAGAGTGTCGAAATATACGTTTTTGGAGACATAAATGACCGTATCTTTTTTTTGTTAACTTAGAAATTTGATTTTTTTTTACAGCTTCAACAGACCACAAACTTGAGTATATGGTTTTAATTTCAACTCAATAGCTCCACGCGTTCCCGAGATAAAGGGTCTAGGCAGACAGACAGACAGACAGACGGATGGACAACAAAGTGATCCTATAAGGGTTCCGTTTTTTTCTTTTGAGGTACGGAACCCTAAAAATATAGGCTTATTTTTAAGGTCGTATACATGGATATGAAAGTAATGTTGGAAATGTCAAGTTTTTCATTAGTAGAATACTTTCAGATTTATTGCTGAACCGTATTGTGCTACGCGTGCTAAGTTACTTCGCTATGTATCCTCCGTAAGTATTGTTAAATGTTGAAAAGGTCACGTTTATTAATATTGCCGAATAAGTGAACGGTTACTAACTTTCGAAACGAACTCCTAGATTATTAGTATTCCTGACTTTTATTTAGGTGAGAAATCATCCAATGTCACGCTCTTTCGCTCCACTTTAGAGCGCGAGAGAGTGTCAGACTTTTACTGACTAAAATCCATTCCTGTGTTTCCTCTTTGCTTTGCGTTCTAGGAAGTGAACCCATGGCCCCAGTAGACTTCAATCATGCTGGGTACCAACGGTTTTACTGATATATCTTTGACACATGCCCGAAACACTACGCGCCGTCGACGACTCGCTTTGCCCGAACGGCGAGCTACCCATTGCACGCAAGCCCACGCCTTCGGTGGCTGGAAATCGGGGTCAGGAAGGATCCCGGTGGCTGGGGCGTGAGGAAGTCCGCTCCCTCACGCGTGCGGCCGCCTCATTTGCTAGCATTACTGCTTCGCAGATAGAGGCAACCGCTTGCCATTCCTCCTCGCTCCGGACCATGAACTGGCCATGACCAAAGCTCGACGCGAGAGATCGTTACCGCCGATCACCCCCACGAGGACACGGCGGTGCTCCGTCCAAATGGGGCACACCTCTTGCCTCCACTGTATGCTCCACCATGTCCTCTGGGCGGTCCACACAATGATAGCAGCCAGGCGTTTCTTCCACATGAATCCGGTGCAGGAACCTTCCAAACTTACCATAACTGGTGAGGACCTGCGTCTTGCAGAAAGTGAGGGCACCGTGACGTCTTTCCAGCCACTCTTCAAAAACGGGACTAACGCCATAATTATGGCACGCTCAGTACTAGGTTGCGACAATCACTGCCACTGTTTCACCTACTCATGGTGAAATGGCGACAGCGTACGTAGTCCTAAGATGAGCTACATGAATACTGACAAATGCTTGTACTGACTGAACATGTCTCAAATATGTGTGGTTCTTTTCTCAAAAAACCATTTCAGACACTAACCTGCATGGTTCTCATAATATCATTTGACTATTTTACATGACGTGACTTTTGAGTTAGTTTCAGCGTTTCTTCTCAAGGCTGACCTTCAGCTTTAGTTAGGAAACACCGGCCTCATCCATGGTTAAATTGTGTTTTTTTTTTTGTTATGTAAATGTTTGTCTTGTAATAAGTTACGGTGTGCAATAAAGAAATAAATTTAAAAAAAGAAGTGTAAAAATATTTTTTTAAAACCGATTTGCAAAAAAATATGATTTATCATTTATTACTGTCTTCTAACATAAATTGACAACAGTTGACTGGGCAAATGTCAGCAAAACCGTAGCGGCCCAGCAGGACGAAAGCCTACTGGGGCCATAAGTTCACTTTCGAAAAGAAAACCCAGGGTAATAGAACGCAAGGCAATGAAGGAACATAGGAGTCAGTAAAAGTCTGACACCATGACACCTGCTCCGCACTAGAGCGGGAGAAGTCATAGGAAGATTAAAACCTAAAAAAAAACAACCAAGGGCAATATTATTGTGATTAAGTAAAATATTACATCTTTATAGTCACCTCTATAGTGTCAGTCGAAACGCTACGCGCGTCTACACCATCTTTGCTACGAAGCCTACAAGAGAGAGGCTGCTACGAGCGTAGACGCACGGCCTACGAGTTAGCTTGCTACGAGAGAAAGTATGACGGCTAATCAATATATTCATTCGAGTTGCCACGTTCTTGTGAAAACTCAGAAGAACGTTTTAATCCCCTGCTGTATATTAACCACACCAATATTATTAGTGTTTACCCAGTGGTTAAAATTCGACAGGTATTTTTTTTTTAATAGCTTTCTAGTGACCTTCTCTATCTTTCTTCTTCTTCCAAGCATGCAATATACTTAAAAACGAGTATAATGTTGAAAATTTTATTATGCAATGGATACAGTAAATTTCGAATAAGTGGATTAATATTAAAAATAAATAATAATTATTATTATTTATTTGTCGGCGTAAGATGCCGATCACCATCGAAGTTCTATCCTGTTTTGTGGGTGATGACTGAGTAACGAGCAATAAACAAACTATTCCAGATTACACAACTGATTTATTATAATGCAAGCTTTAGGTATTCATTTCACACGACGAGCCGTGAGGCAGTCCCCAGGACTAGACGTTGTTCGCACGCAGAGGAAAGAGCCCCGCACCTCTGCGGTCGGCACCTTTATCAGCACGGTTCATGCAAACGTCAGCCCAAATTCTGTCAAAGTCACATGTGTCACTATTCACCTAGCTCGTTCATTCGTTCTCAAGCATCCGTATTATTGACTTCACCGACATATTTCTTTCTAATACATATCCACTTATTAGTGAAGAAATCAATTTACGGGTTAGTAAATTATAGTAGGAAAACACCAATGTACAACTGCGTATCTTTTCTCCTTTTCTGTCTAATCTTGTTGTTGTCTGTAAAAAATCGCTTTTAGCGATAAAAACACCCATTGCTTCATCACTAACTTCCAAACTCCAGGCTGTAGCTACTAAGTAATTCCTAATGGAAAAACCCAATAACACTTTTTGTCCGACCCGGGAATCGCAGCCAGGACCCCATGCTCAGTAATCGCGCACGCGAACACGAGACTAACGAGGTAGTTAAACAACATAACACTCAGACACACAACAGATTATGTCAACAAAACAACACTATGGCTCAGCAATAAAGACCTAATCTTCCAGAAGGCTGTTAGTAATGAAGTCCCATTGTCTAGCCTAAATAAATTACAAAGGTACCCATTGCATTGTCCTGAACTTTCAGCCGAAAAACAAAAATGAACGAAAATACCAGGAAAACAGAACAAAAAAAGAACGAAATGAAACTTATTTGTCAATTACCATTTTCTTAGGATTGTCCCATCCCTTGCAATTAGTAGACTAATCAAATGCAGACACGACCACACGGCTTTAGGGGCAATAAACCTACTGTCATTCGAGTTTATGCCTAATTTCCTTCAACATAAGGGCTACGAACCTTTTATTGTCATGGGATTAGTAGTTAATTGTTTGTTCGTTTAAGGATTTTTTCCTTTTCGTGGTTTTGTTACTCATTGGTTTATTTTTATGCTTGGCAACATTTTAGGGTTCCGTACGTCTAAAGGAAAAAACAGTCTGTCAAGACCCTTTAACTCAAGAAAGCGTGGAGGTATCAACTTAAAATTAAAGTTGTATACTCAGGTCAGCGGTTCTTTGAAGCTGTAAAAAAATCAAAGTACTTAAGTTAACGAAAAAAAATGTACGCCCCGTTTATGTCGCAAAAAAGGTAGACAGAAT
Source organism: Mythimna vitellina (assembly GCA_949316375.1). Lineage (NCBI taxonomy): Eukaryota > Metazoa > Arthropoda > Insecta > Lepidoptera > Noctuidae > Mythimna > Mythimna vitellina. Next base: position 21,561,158 of record OX438701.1, on the reverse strand, counting down.
CCTGAAATTGGCATAAAGCGAGGTCTTATAGCACAGACATAGGAATAAATCTGAAAACAGTAAATTTGTGGTTACGTCATAAAAAAAAATCGATTCGGAAAAATCTTTGAGACTCCATTCGGGAATTAACTATTTACACTGCGAGTTGGACTCGCGCACTGAGTGTTCCGTACACTCAGTGCGCCAGTCCGACTCGCCCATGCCCAGTTTTATTTTTTTCCACGGAAAAGGCGGTAGGTGTAATTCTTATTTGCGTTCTTTTTAGTTATGGTACCTAAGATACAGGGATTAAAGAAATGCATTAGATGAGAAAACGCAATTCATTTTTAATGTAATTAAAAATGCTTAGATTGAACTAAAATAAATGGGACCTATTGCATCAGACTGCTTTATTTGAAACTTTTTAGTTTTGTCTTGCAGTTGGGCAAAAAAATTGAAAGTATTAATTTCCTTTTTTATCTTTCATTTTTGTAATATTCTTGAATTATTTTTAATACTCCACATGATTTCACAAAAAAAAAGAGAAGTTACTATGACCAATTTTAAGTAGTTAAAGATGCTAAACGGTCATTATGAAAATAGGTGAAAAACTTAATAATACTTTTCAAATACCTATTCTATTTTATTTTGTTTAAATATCGTAATATTAGGTAGGATATAATATGAAATTGCCATTTTATAAAACCGGTTGCTTTGAAGTGTTATATCTTTGGATTGACTTGAAATTATAAGTTCTAATAAACTTTAAACACTAACTTAACTTTTAACTTTTTAACTTTTTTTTTTAGGTTACGGGAATCCGATGAATGCGAGACGCACAGGACCGTTCTTTGTGGCAACATTTAGGGGGTATGTCCAGCAGTGGAAGTCTATCGTATGAAATGATGATGATGATGATGATGATGAATAAACTTTATATTATAGGTACGTTATTCTTTTTTCGAAATTAGGCATTTATTGGTTTCTTTGTGTTTTGTATTTTCTGTAATATCGCAGTAATCAAATTAGTATCGTAGTATCGCAGAAAACGATTGACGTAAGAATTAACAAAATTAGTCCTCATATTTGGTTTCTAGAGAGCCACAAAAGAAGAAACATACACAGATTGATAAATAATGGCGTCTGATTGCCGCCATATTGATTTATCATTATACTGACATGCCTTTAATAACACTCACACGACTAAATCAAATCAATTGACGTAAGAATAAAAAAAATCGGTCCTCAATTTTGGTCTCTAGAGCCCCAGAATGTAAGAAAAACATACACAGATTGATAAATAATGGCATCTGATTGCCGCCATATTGATTTATCATTATACTGACACGCCTTTCATAACACTCACACGACTAAATCTAATCGATTGACGTAAAAGTTAACAAAATCAGCTCTCATATTTGGTCTCTAGAGCGCCGCAAAGGAAGAAACATACACAGATTGATAAATAATGGCATCTGATTGCCGCCATATTGATTTATCATTATACTGCCATACGTTTAATAATTCTCACACGACTAAATCAAATCGATTGACGTAAGAATCAACAAATTTGACCCTCATATTTGGTCTCTAGAGCGCCACAAAGGAACAAACATACATAGACTGATAAACACATAACCCTCCCTTGCAATTCGCTGTCGGATAAAAATAGATTAAAAAATTATTGCTAAGTCAAGGCAACTGACGAATTTATCATTATCTATGAAATTTTAATAGGTACCGTAAAACGGGGTGAATAGAAACAAAACTTTAATGGGGACTGTCATGTTACTGAAAAATTGTTTGCAGTACAGTGGACCCCCGGTAATCCGGCCCCTGTCTAATCCGGCACCCCCTGTAATCCGACATGGTCTATAATTTATTATTGAATATTTTTTTGATAATATTCGCTAATGCATGATTTTTTGATTATTTTAGTATGTACATTTGTTTGTACACAATTATTACCTAATGTAAAGTTATTGCATATTTTTTGTAAGTTCTATAGCATTAATGACGTTAATTTTACAATAAAACGTAAGCTCTCTATTGTGTTGTTTAATTTAATAAATTTGACATACATAATGAAGTATGATTTGTACTTCAGAGTAAATATATATAATATAAATAATCTTATCATTAGATCTGTAATTTGTCGGATTACAAGGTACTCTTTTGTAAAAAATTCCGGACTATAGGGGGTCTTAGGCATTACTCTATAATCCGACAAATTCAATAGTTCGACACTGCCCTGCAAAATGTTTGTCGGACTACCGGGGGTCCACTGTATTTGAATACTCAAAATTATAGAAATGGTATATCAAAACATATTACTTTATTGAAACTAAAAATACGAAAGTAAAAATCTTAATCAATGTTTTATTTCCATTCACCCCTGCGCTTCTATTCACCCCGTTTGACTGTACATAAGTTCTAATCCCTAAAACAATCCGATCAGCTTTTCAGCTCCACTGACTTTCACACAACCACAAACAATTCCATCCTTGCGTTACCTAACAATCCGGTTATTACCGGCTCAACCAGAGTGAACTGGTTCACACAGGTGTAAACCAGATGCAAAGCCCGCAATTTAGCTTCAGGAACGCGTCCTCAGCGTAATTGCTAATTACTAAAAGTGCTTTTTATTAAAGTAAACAGTTTGTGACACATATGTGCATGGGGAATACGAATGCAATTGTTTTATTTTTTGCAATATTATTAATTGATTACTTGATGCGAAGTAAACAATTATGCTGATTGTTAAAATGTCTCTTGGGTGTGTATCACAACGTTCAATTATTTGTAGTGCTTCTTGTTTATATAGTATTAACCTGTAGGTTTAGGCTGTAGGTTTTGATTTGGCCTTATATACTTTAAAAAAATTTTTTTTTTTAATTATTGATTCGCTCGCGCTTGACCACTATCCCACTTGATGGTGTGATCAACAATGGAGCATGCTTGCGTAAAAGTAACTTATTCACTCTTGATTCAAAAACAAGCTATCAGGAAAAACAAGCTTATCATTGTAAAAAAATATGATAGTGTTGACTGAGGACACGGTGGAGCACACGATGGAGGTGTGCCCAGCTTGGGCAAAGCAACGCCGTGTCCTCCGGGGGGGCGATCGATGGCGGCGATCTCTCGCGCCGGGCCTTGGTACAAGCCATGGTCCGGAGCGTGGAGTGGCAGGCGGTTGCAGCAGGACGAAGCCTACTGGGGCCATGGGTAGTATGAAAACGAAACCCAGGGCCCTGGGACGAAGGCAACGAAGGGACAGGAGTGGGTTTTTAGTCAGTAAAAGTCTGACACTATCTCGCGCTCCGCCCAAGAGCGTAATTTGTCATAAGATGATTTTCACACCTAAAAAAAAACTAGGGTTGACTGGATTATTTACCATTTGCACTTTCAGTCGCGTCCCAGGCCAATACCGACAAACGTCCGATTGATAAAATGTTCAATTTTACGATTACCTAAATACAGTAATATAAAAAGGGAAAGTATGTATGTGTCTGTATGAATGTTTGTTACTCCTTGACGATCAAATGGTTGAACATATTTGGATAAAATTTGGGACACAGGTAGGCCATGTCTTAAAATACCATATAGTACCGGGGAATATGTATTTTTGGGATAATTTTATACTTTCACGCGGGAAAAGCCAAGCAAGCCAAAGTCAAATTTTTCAAGTTATGTTAACCTAGATTCAAATACATCAACTAGCGCCAGTGCCTTTGCCCGCTTGATAGTAGAAAATTATCCTAGAGGCAGTAGCGAAGCTAGGCGTTGGCGAAGTGGGCCCTCGTCTACAGCCTCGCACACAAGGAGGCCTCGCAAAAGCGAGGGCTCCTTAAGAAGAGTTTTTTTTTATAATTGATATTCTCGTGTTTGACCACTATTTCACCTGATGGTAAGTGACGATGTGGTCGAACAGTGGGTTGCGACAGTCGCTGTCTCATTTTCGAATTTATGAAAGAATAAGGCCTCGCTGATGTGCCTTCGCCCACGTCCAAATTAGTCGACGCTACGCCTCTGCCCAGAGGAACATACTCCCGGAATAAAATGTATATAAATGTGTGTACTATTCTAGAACATGGTCTACTCGGGTGCCAGGTTTCAATGAAATCCGTTCAGCTTTTCAAGCGCGAAGAAGTAACAAACGCACTCACACACTCAAATAATATCGTCATTATAATATTACTGTGATTTCTATCAAAAAATAAAATTGAAAGCTACAAGAAACTACCTATTACATTACCAAAAAAATAAATAACTCATTTTTCTACATCTAACTGCATGTCCAGCAATATGAGCCCTTATTATTGTAGCAGTTAAGACGATTTCCGCAGATCAAAAGACTGACATATGTCTAATCGTACCTACCTTAGGAATCCTGAAAGTCACAATTTCTTAGTGGTCAGAATTAATACCCAAGGGATCTAATATCAAACATATAAAATATAGTGTACAGAATGCCAACGTTTACCTGGGGTCAACAGCTGGGTGGATTTCATAAATAAGAAATAGGTCTGTCGTTTAATAGTCAATGATATGAGGAAATACCTTTTTTTTCCTGATAATACGTACCTTTTTTTTCCTTGGATTTTTTTTCCTTTTCCTTGTTTTGTGGTTAAATATATACGAAATTGTTTCTGTTACGTCTTTCTTTTGTGTAAAGTTTAGTGAGCTTAGTTGTCGAGAAGTACTTTAAATTAAATTATGTACCTATATTATGAGTATACACGTCTCTTTGTTTAGAATTTATGAGTAAAGAGTCAGAGGGTCATGGTCATCCGGATGGTTCGGGGATACCACACGATATCACGCGAAGCGGCGAGCCTCCTTGCCGGCCAGCCACCATGGGATCCGGAGACAACAGTCCTTGCACGCATGCACGATTTGCGCGTGGAGATGCAACGACGCGGCGGAATTCCGCTGCCGCGACAAATCGCGGAATGGTGGATAGAGTTCCGGCGGGATCTCATAGTGACAGCGACTGTCGCAACCCTGTGCTGGACACGTCATATTCGAGTCGGTAAGTCACCTATTAAGTATATACATATATACTACTAATAGTCACAGTCATAGTAGTTTATTGGTAAGGGATGCGATTGTATGAAAACGTATCTCGGGTTGGACGGTCTTAACAGTATTTAATTGAACGTAAATAAGTGAGTTGTGTAACCCAGGAACAGCCCACGTACTTAAAATATTAAATATAAGAGACATTACCATAAATGTTTGAGTCCAACGTAATTATCTTTCTCCCTTTGATTGGGAAAAATTGGAAACAATATGTTGTTTGAAAAACAAATTATTGTGTTTCGAGGTATGTTTCCGGACATTTTGTTTTATGCTTTAATAAATTATTATAGAAACTTCCTAGGTATTTATTCACTAATATTAATTTTGTAACTTATCTTTTATACATACCGTTACAATTACCGAGCGACCATCCATATTCTAAATTCTATTGAAGGATTTTTTCTCCACTCCACGTGTGGTTTTATTCTTTATAGGTTCGCGCTTGACCGCTATCTCACCTGATGGTAAGCGACGATGCTGTCGACGATGGAGCGCGCTTACCTAAAAGTAACCTATTCACTCTTGACTTAAAGATTCCTGGGATGTAGCCATCAGGAAACACAGATTCCGGCAATGAATCTCGTTCCCAAAACGTTTTGTGCGTATAGGTGGGATGTCCACAATGCACCGGTGGCGCATTGCCGTACGTCTGGTGGTCCGATGATGGAACGGGCTAGGCGGAATTAGGTTATGCAATTCCGACACACACGCGCACGCATTTTTACGACGCATTTTAGATTTGAATCTTTAAATTAATCCACTTACTTTTACTGATTAAAAAACCCACATGTGTTCTTTCAGTTGCCCTTTGCATTCCAGGGCATCTTGGTATGCAATAAAATATATATAAATAAATAAATAGTAATAAATATCAATTATGACGAAGATCGAACTAAAGTTGAGAGGACTTCAAGTAGTAGTTCCGAATTTTACGCTTGAACGAAAATTGACTTTCAGCTTTTTTGATGTCAAGGGGAAGTTTAAATATTATTATTTAATATTTATCAAGAGTATTTTTTTTTGTTTTGGTGTTTTTTTTATCAGACTTATCACGACGAAACTTTATATAATTAGAGGCCTTAGAAAATCGCTTGAGGCGAGATTCTGTTAATAAACTTGATGAGGTTTTTACCTGGAGGCGTAATAAGGTAAGTACTTCAATTAAATATTCTGGTTGCCTCGGTTATAAATAAATCTTGAGTCGTATTTTAGAGAGGAAGGGTTTTAAAGGTTCCTGGTTTATTTACAATTAAACTAACTATTAACATCATTATGATCCAATCCTCTTTTTTTTTGTAGGATGGAAAATCATCCTATGACGTCCCCTGCTCTTGGGCGGAGCGAGAGGGCGTGTCAGACTTTTACTGATTAAAAAACCCACTCCTGTTCCTTCGTTGCCTTTCATACCAGGGCAGAGTCTTCCTTTCAGAAGTAGACCCTTGGCCCCAGTAGGCTTCAACCCTGCTGGGCCCCACGGTTTGCTGACAACTCCTTGAGGCGCGCGTAAAACAGTACGCGCCATCAAAGACTTGGGCTCGGTCCGGACGGGTACCGGATTGTCGGACGACGACCTACCCAATGCTCGCCGTCCGCAATCCCGTGCCTACTTGGTCAGATGGTTGATGACGAATTTCGATTGACATTACTATAGCGTAAACCAGGCCTATATACTACCTCAGTCGGTGATGTGCCCCACTAGCAAAATTAAGACACGCAGTTTACATCGCCGTCATACTTATAAACTAACCAGATCGGCTCAAATAAGCACCAAATTTTAAATAGGTCTTGTCGTGTCGTGGGTTGTGTGGGATTTTAATCAATTTTTTTATTTTGTTTTGTTCGCAATAAAATGTAAAAAAGGGAAAACCCCTACTGAAAAATTCGTAAATTCAAAATTGGTAATTTGGTACAAGATTCGCCTCATAAAGTTTGGAAGTACTAATTTTGCGGGGGTGGAGCCACAGGTAGCAGATAAAATAAATACTTGTAAAAACTTTGAAAAATTACATAACGTCATAAGAAAACGTTTTTAAAGAAAAAACACAACATGTCAGCACTATATTTACGTTCACACAGATTATAACAAATAATTTCTCGGCACAAATCCCGTCAGTCAGACGGGATTGTCACACAAATGTGACAGTAATCCGTCATAAGTCGACCACTGACAACTCCGCGACCACTCAGCTAAATGGCGGCTCTGTACAAAATTGGGTGCTTAGTTTTATTTATTAGATGTACTTACTGTATCTACTAACTGGCTGAAGGAAAATTGTTAGATTGTTGGTAGGCTGTTTGATATTTTTTATAATAAAATTCCACAACTTTCACACAACACCATCTAGTCCCAAACTAAGCAGAGCTTGTGCTATGAGTACTAAACAACTAATAAACGTACTTATATATTTTTAAACACATACATATTATACATAAATTACACCCAAACAGTGTGTGTCAGAGCAGTGGTGGCAGAGTGGTAACGGCCCCGACTTACGAGTTGTATGTAGCGGGTTTAAACCCAATCGGGCGAATTACTTTGTGTAATTTATTTCATCACCACTGCTCTCAAAACGGTCAATGAAACCGGAAACCGGCATGTCCAAGAACCAAAAATTCGAAGACATGTGATATTCTCCAACTCGCACTGGGCCCGCGCAGTGGATTATGGCCCATTCCCTCTCCTAAAGAGGAGGCCTGAGTCCCAGCAGTGAGAAAATTAAAAGGCTGATTATACTATGCTTTATTACATACATAATACAGAAAAATTACAACCAGACACAGAACAAACGATCGTGCTCATCACACAAACATTTGTTCTGGGAGGGAATCGAACCGATGACCTCCGGCATAGCAGTTAAAGCCTCTAACCAATAGACCAACAGGCAGGTCTGATTGCCGCCATAGATGGCGTAGTCAAGTCATATTCTTCTCTTCCTTGCCCAAAGCCGATCTCAAGACAATTCAGCATCTCCACTAAATGCTTATTTCTATTACCCTTATTCTATTGACTGGTCTTCACCGTTCCTACATAATATCTATTAATACTGTAATACGGAAATATTATAGTATAAACCACTTTTTTTAAAAGACTAACCATGGAGTTTCTTGCCGGTTCTTCTCCATAGGAAACGACCTGTTTGGAACAGTGCACTAGCTTCTGACGTTTTATAAGTGCCCATGTAAGCTTAATAATAAAAATATTTGGTTTTTTTAAAGTATCGATTTTATAATATTAGTGTAATTGTTTGTTTCGAAAACCTTAGCTGATATATCATTATCTTCCCTTCTATATTTAAGAGAATTATTTTAAGATATAAACGGCGATTCTCTTGCTTTACATTCCTATTTTTTGTGTATGAATTACCCTTCCTGGAAGCCTTTACTTTGCTTTTTGATTTATGAAGCAACTCTGACCCTTCCCTACTATACCACATTTCCATAATACCTTATCTTTACATACCACACTTCATCACACAGCGTATTCATTAAATAAAGTGAAGTACACAACACACAACCAAGGCTAAGAGTGTACGTATACGTGCAAAACCCTAATGGATCGCACGCTCAGGTCTAATCTCTTGACCTCCAATCGAGTTAGTGGCCGACTGGCACAGTTAATGCAATTCTGTGCATACATTAAGGTAGTGGACACTTTAATGAAGTAGGTAAGTACGTCAACCATAGCACTTCTTAGGTAGGTGCAAGTAGTGCTATGGTTGATTGGTAATCGTATTGCAGGATCTATGTTTGAGGAGTAGCTTGAGCAATTAAGGTACAGCTAAAGGCTTGTGACTTAGAGATCAATGAAGAGGCTAGGAGAGGCTACGTTGAGAGGCTAATAGAGAGAATAGGCATAATAATTTGGTGATCACATAACAGTGTAAGTTATATATCGTGTCCATTTTTTTCATTAGTTTATTGCCTACATATAAATAGGGTTCGCGATACAAACTATGAAAATTTCATCCCTATAGGGGGTTTTTTTTTTTTTTTTTTTTTTTTATTGGGTGGGAAAATCATCCTAATGACATCCCCGCTCTTGGGCGGAGCGGGAGATAGTGTCAGACTCTTACTGACTAAAAACCCACTCCTGTTCCTTCGTTGCCTTCGTCCCAGGGCCCCGGGTTCCGCTTTCACACTACCCGTGGCCCCAGTAGGCTTCGACCCTGCTGGGCCCCTACGATTTGCTGACATCTCCTTGAGGCGCGCGTGGAACAAAACGCGCCGTCGACGACTTGGGCTCGGTCCGGACGGTTACCGGACGGTCAGACGGCGAGCCACCCATTGCTCGCCGTCTACAAGCCCGCGCCTACGGTGGCCGGAAATCGGGATCGGAATCCCGGCGGCGGTTGGAGCGTAAGGACCGTTGCCTCACGCGATCGGCCGCCTCCTTAGCTAGCATTACTGCTTCGCAGAAGGAGGCGACCGCCTGCCACTCCTCCTCGCTCCGGAGCATGGCCTGAACCAAGGCCCGGCGCGAGAGATCACCGCCGCCGATTGCCCTCACGAGGTCACGGCGTTGCTCTGCCCAAGCGGGGCACACCTCCACCGTGTGCTCCACCGTGTCCTCCGGGTGGGCCACACAGTGGCGACACCCGGGCGTCGTTTCCGCACGAATCCGGTGCAGGAACCTCCCGAACTTACCGTGTCCGGTGAGGACCTGCGTCATGCGGAATGTGAGGACGCCGTGAGGTCTTTCCAACCACGCCTCAAAGAGGGGACTTACCGCCATAATTGTGGCGTGCCCAATCCCTATAGGGGGTAAATTTTGAAAGATCCAGTTGAAACGGGTCCAAAGTTTGTATGGGTAAACCTATTCAGGGGCGACAGCTTTTAGAAAACATCATGGGTGCTCATGCTTATTTGATGACTCGAATGGCGAAGTGTGAGAAGAGAAATGCACACTGATCGATCGACAAATAAATAAATGTCCTACTGCGTAATGCGTACTTATAATGCGTAATAATAATAAATTGAGACAACATCACATACATTGTCCTGGTCCCAAACTAAGGTTTTCCCTTGTGCTATAGAAACCAGAAACAACGAAGGTACCACAAACATCCCAACACAAATATCTGTTACATCAACAAACATTTGTGTTGTTGCAGGAATCGAACCCGCGACCCTTGCGTCTCAACCGGCGCTCTAAACCACTGCGCTAAACAGGTCGTCGAATAATAAAAACACACATCCCATCATCCAGAAGACGATTACTAATCTGTTTTTTGATGTCTATTCTTAGGGGAGCTCACCACCCGTTGTAAATTTCTCATGGGTGCTCGAGTCGGCGCCCCTGAACCAATTATCACGTCGACGAAGCCGCTGGTAAAAGTCTGTATATATTATATAAAAGACAAAGTCTTCACTCTCTGACTGACTCATTAACATCCAGCCAAACTCTTGAACCTAGAAAGCTGAAATTTGGCGTAGAGGTTCCTTTTATGATTTATATAAAGAATAAGATAGAATTTTCCGAAATTCACCCCCCGAAAACGGGATGAAACGGGGATCCGAAATTTGTGTGGGTAAACCTATTATCCTACCTATGAGGATATCCGCAGGCGAACCAAGGTTACGGACATAGCCCGAAGAATCGCCAAACTTAAGTGGCAGTGGGCAGGGCACATAGCTCGCAGTACAGATGGTCGATGGGGACGAAAGGTTCTGGAATGACGACCACGTACCGGAAGACGTAGCGTTGGAAGGCCTCCCACAAGGTGGACCGATGACCTGGTGAGGGTCGCGGGAATCTGATGGATGCGAGACGCACAGGACCGGTCATTGTGGCGAAATTTGGGGGAGGCCTATGTCCAACGGTGGACGTCTTTCGGCTGAAATGATGATGATGATGAAACCTATTATCACGCGGGCGTTAGTGATGGCAGAAGTTAATTTACCTTGCACAACGAAGTACAAGGTAACACATAGTGTATGACTTGCCAACACAAACATTTCTTTGTAGGGTGTAAAAAATGCAATATTTCATTTGAATAATGTTTTCTATTCATAGTTTCTCTTCTACCATTTTGAGACGTGGTGGTAACTTGGCTTTAGTGAGTGTAGGAGTAATGAAATTCGCGGAAACGTTTGAAAGAGTGCCCGTGGCCTTAGAACGTAAAGGGTATCTAAAGTTCACAGGTGGGTTTTAGTCAGTAAATGTCTGACACGCCCTCTCGTACTACTCTTGAGCGGGAGACTTCATTGGATTAATTTTCACAAAAAAAATAAAACTAAATTTAAACGAAATTCCCTCTAAGGGCGGAATTCACCAATAAAACTAATCGCGTTTTAACGTTTGGCTCGCATAATCGCGTTTAGCCGCTGTCACTAGTATCACTTGTCTGTATTTTTATTTTGTTATATTTTTGCGAGTGACACTAGTGACAGCGGCTAAATGCGATTATGCGAGCCAAACGTTAAAACGCGATTAGTTTTATTGGTGAGTTCCGCCCTTAGAGGGAATTTCGTTTAAATTTAGTTTTATTTTTCTTTAAAACGCGATTAGTTTTATTGGTGAATTCCGCCCTTAATCCTCTTACGAATTACTGGATAGTTTCAGTTCTACAGCAAAAGTAATTTATAACGACATGCATAATCAGTAACTGGGGCTTACCTAAATATCCAGATTTTTTTTTGAGTAGAAACATCATCAAATATTACTCTAAATTTTCCCGCACTGTCGTGCGTATCAGACTTTTGCAGTCTAAAACCCGTGTTCCGTCAGTTGCCTTTTGCGTTCGAGGGCCACGGTAACTTTCTAACATTGCCTACAGCCCTAGTACTTCCAAATCCTAATTTTTACTTTCGATCAAAGAATTAACCTAACCAAAGATGTAAATAATCCAAAAAGCTTTTTAATCCACCCTAAGCTCAGAACCCTCAAATTGAAAAGCTCTTTGGAGCTATTCATTTAGTAGACAGGGAATGAAAGAGTAAACCACAAAAGTTCGGTATCTCTGGATTATTTTATTCTTTGAAACGGAATAGTGAATGTTCATGGTTTTGTTTCATTCATTGAAAAGTAACAAAGATTTAGAATTTAATGTAGTTTATAGACTGTAGATTACGCTAGGCACCATCACTCTCTGGGGATCATGGATGGCGTATCAGCTCCCACGATCCCCGGTCCAAGTGTGGAAGGGAACACCGGGGTGGTTTTTAGTCAGTAAGAGTCTGACAGACCCCTTCGCCTGCCCCGGGCGAAGGACATCCATGAGGATTTTCCACCCCGGCAAAAAAAAAGCCACCATCACTCTAAGGGTATTTTTAATATCGTGCGGATTTCATCACGCATGGGGGATTGCCCCACATGTGTATGTCATTGGGTCATTCAGCTCCCTTCAAAATGGTTGAGCTGAGTGGGGCTGATGCACGCGTCATGCTCGTGAACGGGTGCCGTCAGATGAGACTGGTCATCTCTTAGCTGCCAGTGGCTTAATTCAATTTCTATTTTTCTTAATTAGTTTTTTTTGGAATTATTATTACTTATCTACATTGAGCTCACATAGTAGAAGCGACAAGAAATATGTAACCAAGATTTATGTAATTCATAATATGATTTAAAAGAGTGTCCATGGAGTTTCTTGCATGTTTTTCTCCATAGAGATCTACGCCTTGGAACCTGCAATTTAGCTTCACTTTTTTATTTTTGACTGACCGACATTTTGACAATTCAAAAGTGCCTATAATTGGTCTATTTGAAATAAACGTTTCTGATTACTGTACAAAATTAAAAAATGCAAAAAAAAATCGCATCCCGTGTGCGTATTCCACGCATTACAATAAATACTTATATGAAATAGACATTTGCGGGGGCTACCGTAAGATATCATAAACACCCTAATATTATAAAAGGCGAATGTTTGTGTTATTTCTTCACGCTCGAAAAGCTAAACGGATTTGTATGAAATTTCGCGCATGGATAGACCATATCCTGGAATAGCGGCCTGGAGTCGCCTGCGATTACAGCATCCCGCCCGCCTTATATATGGTCCAAACGGGGTTTTGATGTGGAGAGGTGGTTGCCTCCTAACCCATTTATTTGAGGTAGGATGTCATTAAATACTCTTCTTGCTCTGGGTGGAGAGAGAAGGAGTGTCAGACCTTTGTTGACTAAAATTCACCTGAATCATTCAGTTGCTTCAAAAATTCCCGTGGTAAAAACTAAAATCTTAGTCTACAAACAGCTTTAAACAAGACAACACGACACTAAGTAAACATCGTACTTACTAAACAAAACTCCCTAAAGCATACCTTAGGGGAGTAAATATGCTTTTATTACCTAATTCCTCTCACTAAAGGAAGACATCTTCCAAGAACAACGGAACGCCGGCACCGGATTTACGTAAACAATGTATGGAAACAAGCTTACATAACAATAACTTATGAAGCCTTGAGCAGCGGCGTAGGGTAGCCAGCCTTTCGATGTTTTACAGGTTGAGTGTGTGCGGGAATTGCATGACTTGATTCCGCCATCTTCTTTCTACCATCGAACGACCTGACGTACGGCGGGTATCACTTTACGTTGTTGAAACCTCTATTGCCCGGACTAAGCGTAACTCCGACTTCCAGCAACTGTAGGCATACAGTAGCTGGAAGTCGGGTTCCCTGGCGCTTTGTATCGTTTGTACGTAAGGATGTCTGTTGCCTTACGCATGCGGCCACTTCCTTCACTAGTATTACTGCTTTGCAGAAAGAGACGACCGCCGCCCATTCCTCGTCTCTCTAGGCCATAGCCTATAATAGGAACCGGATACCTACTAGGGCTGCGGGATTGTTTGAAAAAGTTATTTTGGCCAAAAAGCAACCGAAGGAACAGAGGCGGGTTTGAGCCAGTAATTTCGCGTAATCGCGTTTAACCGCTGTCACTAGTATCACTTGTCTGTATTTTTATTTTGTTGTATTTTTGCGAGTGACACTAGTGACAGCGGCTGCATGCGATTATGCGAGCCAAACGTTAAAACGCGATTAGTTTTATTGGTGAGTTCCGCCCTTAGAGGGAATTTCGTTTAAATTTAGTTTTATTTTTCTTTAAAACGCGATTAGTTTTATTGGTGAATTCCGCCCTTAATCCTCTTACGAATTACTGGATAGTTTCAGTTCTACAGCATACAAATTCATAAAAAGTAATTTATAACGACATGCATAATCAGTAACTGGGGCTTACCTAAATATCCAGATATTTTTTTTTTGAGTAGAAACATCATCAAATATTACTCTAAATTTTCCCGCACTGTCGTGCGTATCAGACTTTTGCTGTCTAAAACCCGTGTTCCGTCAGTTGCCTTTTACGTTCGAGGGCCACGGTAACTTTCTAACATTGCCTACAGCCCTAGTACTTCCAAATCCTAATTTTCACTTTCGATCAAAGAATTAACCTAACCAAAGATGTAAATAATCCAAAAAGCTTTTTAATCCTTCCTAAGCTCAGAACCCATAAAACCTCAAATTGAAAAGCTCTTTGGAGCTATTCATTTAGTAGACAGGGAATGAAAGAGTAAACCACAAAAGTTCGGTATCTCTGGATTATTTTATTCTTCGAAACGGAATAGTGAATGTTCATGGTTTCGTTTCATTCATTCTAAAGCAACAAAGATTTAGAATTTAATATAGTTTATAGACTGTAGGTTACGCTAGGCACCATCACTCTCTGGGGATCATGGATGGCGTATCAGCTCCCACGATCCCCGGTCCAAGTGTGGGAGGGAACACCGGGATGGTTTTTAGTCAGTAAGAGTCTGACAGACCCCTTCGCCTGCCCCGGGCGAAGGACATCCATGAGGATTTTCCACCCCAAAAAAAAAAGCCACCATCACTCTAAGGGTATTTTTAATATCGTGCGGATTTCATCACGCATGGGGGTTGTCCCGCATGTGTATGTTATTGGGTCATTCAGCTCCCTTCAAAATGGTTGGGCTGAGTGGGGCTGATGCACGCGTCATGCTCGTGAACGGGTACCGCAGGTTGAGACTGGTCATCTCTTAGCTGCCCGTGGCTTAATTCGATTTCTTTTTTTTTTTGTAATTATTATTACTTATCTACATTGTGCTCACATAGTAGAAGCGACAAGAAACATGTAACTAAGGTTTATTTAATTCATAAAATGATTTAAAAGAGTGTCCTTGGAGTTTCTTGCACGTTTTTCTCCATAGAGATCTACGCTTTGGTACGTGCAATTTAGCTTCACTTTTTTTTTTTTTGACTGATCGACATTTTGACAATTCAAAAGTGCCTGTATTTGGTCTATTTGAAATAAACGTTTCTGATTTCTGTACAAAATTTAAAAATGCAAAAAGAAATCGCATCCCGTGTGCGTATTCCACGCATTACAATAAATACTTATATGAAATAGACATTTTCGGGGGCTACCGTAAGATATCATAAACACCCTAATATTATAAAAGGCGAATGTTTGTGTTATTTCTTCACGCTCGAAAAGCTAAACGGATTTGTATGAAATTTCGCGCATGGATTGACCATATCCTGGAATAGCGGCCTGGAGTCGCCCGCGATTACAGCATCCCGCCCGCCTTATATATGGTCCAAACGGGGTTTTGATGTGGAGAGGTGGTTGCCTCCTAACCCATTTACTTGTGGTGGAATGTCATTAAATACTATTTTTGCTCTGGGTGGACTGAGAGAAGGAGTATCAGTATTTGGTTGACTAAAATTCACCTGAATCATTCAGTTGCTTCAAAAATTCAAGTGGCAAATACTAAAATGTTGGTCTAAACAGCTTTAAACAAGACACTAAGTAAACATCGTACTTACTAAACAAAACTCCCTAAAGCATACCTTAGGGGAGTAAATATGCTTTTATTACCTAATTCCTCTCACTAAAGGAAGACATCTTCCAAGAACAACGGAACGCCGGCACCGGATTTACGTAAACAATGTATGGAAACAAGCTTACATAACAATAACTTATGAAGCCTTGAGCACAGGCGTAGGGTAGCCAGCCTTTCGATGTTTTACAGGTTGCATTTTCGAAGAGTGTGCGCGGGAATTGCGTGACTTGATTCCGCCATCTTCTTTCTACCATCGGACAACCCGACGTACGGTGGGAATCATCTTTACGTTGTTGAAACCTCTATTGTCCGGACTAAGCGTAACCCCTTTGTATCGTTTGTACGTAAGTACGTCTGCTACCTCACGCATGCAGCCACCTCCTTCACTAGTATTACTGCTTTGCACAAAGAGGCGCCCGCCGCCCATTTATTTATTATATACTTCATGCACGTAAAGGTACAGAGGCGGACTTATTTCTACCAATCAACCAAGAAGAATAGTGGTAGGTGCAATAAAAGAGAGAGAAAAAAAAGGCTAATACCATTCCCCATCCCATTCCTCGTCTCTCCTCGACCATAGCCTGTAATAGGACCTGAATACCTGCTAGGGCTGCGGGATTGTTTGAAAAAGGTATTTTGCAAAGCAACCGAAGGAACAGAGGCGGGTTTGAGCCGGTAATTAAATTGAATTGAGCATAATAATAGCATAATCAGCCTTATAATGTTCCCGCTGCTGGGACTCAGGCCTCCTCTCTAGGAGAGGGAATAAAAAAGGAAACAGTGCAGGTTGGTGAATGTCTTCGAATTTTTGGTTCTACGACATGCCGGTTTCCTCACGATGTTTTCCTTCACCGTTTTGAGAGCAGTGGTTAATCAAATAAATTACACAAAGTAATGCGCCTGGCTGGGTTTTAACCCGCAACCTAGTAACGTAAGTCCGGGCCGTTACCACTAGGCCACCACTGCTCGAAAATTTAATTTAATTCAATAAAATGTCTTCATAAAATTTATCATAGGTAGGTATGACACCTACCCTAGCAATAGCATAGCATAGCATAGTCGGCCTTATAATGTTCCCACTGTTGGGACTTAGGCCTCCTCTCTAGAAGAGGGAATGGGCCGTAATCCACCACGCGGGCCCAGTGCGGATTGGTGAATGTCACATGTCTTCGAATTTTTTGGTTCTAGAACATGCCGGTTTCCTCACGATGTTTTCTCTCACCGTTTTGAGAGCATTGGTGATGACATAAATTACGCAAAGTAATACGCCTGGCTGGGTTTGAACCCGCGACCTACAACTCGTAAATCGGGGCCGTTACCACTCAGCCACCACTGCTCAGTCGGCCCAAGCGTTTCGACCCAAAATGATTCAAAACTGTAAACACCAATAAGGTTACGCTTACCAATAGGGTTAAGGTACAGTATTTGCGCCTTCAATAAAGTTACTAAGGGTAAATTGATGCCTGAAATATACGATTAATAAATAAATAAATAAAATTCTGACACCCTTATGTTCACAAAAAAAACACAGAATTTTTTATGAAATCAGGAATCGCGTCTCTAGTCGCTGCCGATGGCGCCTTCCGCGATCTGTGGTACACAATGTCTTAAACGTGCTTAAGTTTCTTTTATGCGAATGATGATGGCTTGATTATTAAAATGAGTGAAAATAAAGCGAAGAAAGAGCTTTTTATTACGGTAAATGAGATTACCTTTATCTGACTTTGTTTCTAAGTTACATGAGTAAATGGAAGATGTTTGTTATCATTTTGTTTGTTACTTTTATTACAATCAGTTACTGAACGCCTGAACTACTGAAAGCTGTAACTGCATTACCTGCAGCCGTGATTGATTGAGCATATTGCACTCACAAAATTTAACAGGGAGGATTTTTGAGATAGGGCAAGAAGCGCAGGACACTTAAAGTATTTCGACACCCGCAATGAACAAGGTTGCAACATTAATTCATTAATTTTTCAAAATGAACCTTAAAGTGATAGACCCATGTTTCAATTTTGTTTGGATTGTAATCCGAGATACTGCCTTGTTCGATGTGGGTGTCGATTTTTTTACGATTTATATTTTTTTCTGACCTCAAACCAAAGATTTTAGATCCTTATTTTTTTTTTAAACGTATTTGTTTTTTAGAAAATCCCAAGATGAACAGCTTAAATTTGAATTTCGCAAGCTACCCTGCTGACACCACCTTAAGGAACCCGCCTTTACTGGCCTATCTCAAAAATCAACCCTGTATATTACAGCAGCTTTTGCTAAATGAAATCATATTTCAGAATCTGATAGTAATTCCGAGAAATATGTTCAGCCATTATTTTTAGATTCATTGTGACGTTATCAGTTTAAGCTACGAGCAAGATGAGCTAGTAGGTCAGATACTTTATTAAAATTTAGGGATAACTTTCTAATTGAAAACTCCAACTGTGCCCGGGAATCGAACCCAGGACCGCATGCTTAGTATTAATCCTTACGTAATCGATGCAATTACAGGATAGTTTAAGTTAACCAAAAAATTGTTTTGGAAAATAGGAACACAATTAGAAGTAAACTAACTTTTGAACCCCGTTTCATCCCTTTAGGGGGTGAATTTTGAAAAATCCTCTCTTAGTGCTCGCCTATGTCATAAAAATAAGCCTCGTGCCGAATTTCATGTTCCTAGTCCCAGTAGTTTCGGCAGTGCGTTGATATGTCAATCAGTCAGTTTCTCCTTTTATATCTATATATAAATTATTCACTGGTCGATTGGAAGCTCCAAAGTCTTGAGCACCGAAGCCCAATTGCTACTCTGCCGGCAAGCTTTTCATCAGTGGAAAACTAATCATAAGGCGATGCAACACCAGTACTTTGTGGACATCCCACCCTAAGTGAAATTTCCTACTCTAGTCTGTGTTTCTTGATATCTCTTGACTAAAATACCCCCAATATTTAAATCAAGAATAAATAGGATACCTTTAGGCAATCGTGTTCCAACGTAGATCACATAATCGCTTGCTATAGAGTGAGACCGTGTTCAAACACAAGCAAAAAAGAATGAATGATCAATTCCGCCAATCCGAGCTTCTGCTCAAACATAATTATTTTTTTCACAAACAAACTGTCAAGTATATAGCCACCCTAACTCACTAGACCGTTTATTTGAATCAGGTCGAGCCCTGTATACTGCATAGGTCAGGTTATAATGAATCCTGCGAACTGCAGAGTGCCCTGTATTGGATTAATTAACTCCTCTGTGCCTCTTGCATTCACTCATTTAATCATGTTAAGGCGAGCCTTGCACCTGCTTCAGAATAACCTGTTATTTGTGACATGAATTTTTGAAACTGTAGGTGAATTGATTTGAAGGGTTGTGTTTACTCTTTGATTTTATTTGTACTACTGAATTTGTAATGTCGTTTCATTTAAAATTATATCAGTTTTATTTGTTTACAACCTTATTTATAAAACTTGCTAGTTTAAAATTAATTATTGGATTCAAAACTCAAATACTTTATAGATATTTTTGACTTAAGAACTTGCTAGTTTTATACATGATATTTTTAATGCCGATATAAAAACAAGATTTTGGCATGTGCCAATTGTGACATATAAAATGGCAAATTAAAAAAGTACAGTCTTGTCAAACATAACTGACCTTCGAATTCAATATGTGGATTACACACAGCAACAGTATACTGCAGAATAGCGTGACACACAGTGCTGACACAAACAGCACGTGTTTCAATCGAACTCAGTATCTTAATAACAATAAAACTTACACTTGCATGCAATATGCAGACTGCGCACAGCAACAGAACACAGCAAAACAACGTGACACACAACGCTGATAGGAACAGCGCATGTTTCAATCGAACGCAGTATCTTCTGTAAAGCGCCTCTAGTTCTAGCTCTGTGCCCTCCTCCTCTGTGGACAAAGAAAAATAATTTGATAAGTAATGACAGATACAGTTCATCATCATCATCATCTTCCTGCCCTTATCCCGTATTATTTGGGGTCGGCACAACACGTTTAATGACAGATACAGTTACGAGGACATTATATCGCCGATGATTGGTAAATGGAGAGAAGAAACGAACGTGGTTTAAGTATTGTAATAGGCTACAGTTGCGGACTTTATTGTCTTCTACATATTCATATGTTACCGGCAATCTGTATAATTCAGTTATTCTATGTAATAGTATAGAGTTTCTTGCACATTCTTCTCCATAGAGATCTACGCTTTGGAATGTGCAATTAGCATCATTTTTTCTGACTGACTTCTTGACATTTCAAAAGTGCCAGTAAATAAAATTCTTTCGAAATAAAATGCTTTTGGTTGTTGTTTTTTTTATTTGATTTTTAATACTTAGGCAATGTAAAAATACCTGGGGCGTCCAGGCAATATATGAAATATTATGAATACTATTGTCCATTACATACTTTACCTAGGTAATGTATACAATTCCTAGGGATTGTATAGAACACCTGCTGGTCCACGGGCATTTTGTGAAATAAATAGATTTTGATCTGTATTTATCAATGTTAATCGACCTACCTATAAAATGACGGGCAAATGAAACATGTTCTATTGTTTAAAATCAATGTGTGTGAAAGACGAGACCAGGGACCTAACCTAACCGTGTTTGGGATTATTACAATTATCATGAGATGCACTCTGGCTATAAGGTACCATCGAGCTAATCTGATGATGATTAGCTGAGGGGTACTTGGGCTTTAACTTTGCTTGGGGTAAAAACTTCGGAAGTGGGTGTTAAATAACGAAAAGACAAAAATATTATAGACATACCGACTTCCGAAATTAAAGTTCTTTTATACTTTTTTGTGTTTTATTTTTAATTGAATTCGGTTATAATGATTGTTTTGTAAAAATGCTACCTTATCATTGGGTAAACCGCTGGCGGCAGCGTTTGTGTCTCTTATATGTTTAAAGCGTAAAACAAACATACGGACCTATGTTTACTATTTAAATCTATTTATCTGACATTATTTAAATCGATTTTTCTTGAAGTAACATCAGACTTTATTAAAACATATGGACGTTTTGATGCCTCGGCTGACAGCGATCTTCTAAAAGAAAAGAAAGAAAGAAAGAAAACATGTTTATTTGGCACACAAGTACACACAAAGAGATAACAATTATAATATAGAAACTTAAATACTAAAACTTAAAAAAATAAATCAACATTATGTATATCACGGCTGCGCCAAATAGGTCCAGTTCAGCATAATGCCAGGCCACTATGTAGTAGTTGCCTGACGCTGGTTTTCAACTGTACCTTGCTATGAGTCTACGGATGCTAATCAGTTTGTTTGACGTGAGGTAAATAAATATATGTATATTATTATTTTCTTCTAGAGATAGGTAAGGGCAATTTTTGTAAAGGCAGTCATAGTTAAACTAAAATATAGAACTAACTTCTGTATAAATAATAGAATTACATAAATATTTCACTATTATAGCAAAATTAGTAGTAGACATGTATTTAAATATACTGTTTATGTCATAACATGTTCATATACTTTAATTAGCGTTTAAAACAGTTGAATAGCGCCTCCATGGCAACGCCTAACAATACGCATTGTTTGGCTCGGCATTGAGTGGCTCGTGCCCCACAAAATGCTATGCAGTATGTGTGCATGGCAATTGATCGAACGTTTACGCGTGTTCTGGTTAGGTATTCAAATATGTGACTGGACGTGGAGGAAATGATTTGCTGGTTGTGAATGGTTTCAGAATGACTTACGTTATTTACTTTTTTTTTAAATATCGCAGCATATACTGAGATAGGAATATTTTTGTCCACAAAGAAAAAAATACCTGTCTTTTTTTCTTTCGATTTGTTGAATTTTTATGTTAGTTTATTTATTAGTTGACTTTTTTTTTAGTTTCATTATTGTTAGTTCTGTGCGTGATACAAAAAAAAAATATTTATTTTATTATTTATGTACACAGAAACACACAGAAGAGGACAGGTATCTTAATATAAAAATTGTACAAAGGTACTGCTTATTTCAAAAATAAATTTCTTCCAGCAGACCTGCGAAAGGAGAGATTAGAAGAGAATAATGTTTTTCTTTCTTTTCTTTTATTTTTAAACTTTGTTACATAACAATTGTTTTTGAGCTTTTAAATATCTCCTCCCACTCTGTGTAGAGCGATTAAAACTCACGTGTGATCCTTCAGTTGCTTATTGCTTGAACAATCGTGCAACATATGTTCACGTAAATATTCCTTGAAAGGTTATTAGAATATATCTAATAGATCCACAATTTGCTATTTATTTTTAAGCCATAAAGGGCTTTCTGCTGTCTACACTAGCACCAAACTTCTTAACTGCTAATCCATTTCTGCTAAAATCCCAGATGGAAAATCAAACGACACTTTTTCCAACCCAGAATCAGACACGCGAATGTGCTCGGAAGAACCGTTGTGACCAGTAGGCCAGCGAGCGCTTCAGCTTCAGGAATAGATCTTTAACAGTCTTTACTTATATGTCAGATGCCAGAAAGTCTGATCATCAGTCTATCCAAAGAGTGTCGTGTTGGCCAGTTACTGGGTTGTAGAGGTCTGATAGGTAGTCACTTCATGTAAAATACTGGTTTTCAGCAGCAGCCGATTAGACTGAAAGCCGACTCCAACATAGTGGGAAAAAGCTAGGGAGATGATGACAGTTTTATAAAGCTCATAAATCAAAAATACTATAGAAATCCCAAGAAACAATAAAATAATTAAGTTTGCGATTAAAAGTAAGGCAAACCTTCTAACAAACTGTTATTTAATAATAATAATATTTCTCAACTATCACACAACGCCGTCTAGTTCCAAGCTAAGCAGCGTTTGTGTTATGAGTACTAGACAACTGATAATCATACTTATATATATATCTAAATACATAGGTGCATATTGTAGATAAATTCCACACAGACACAGAACCAATGATCGTGCTCATCACACAAACATTTGTCCTGGGTGGCAATCGAACCTATGACCTCCGGCATAGCAGTCAGGGTCACTAACCACTAGACCTACAAGCCAGTCAAATTATTATTTTCTGGTATCGAGTGGAAAAAATGGTTAGAACCGCAAAAATCCAGTTATACAATATTGATAGAAATGCCCACAGATAGGAATGTGGTCTCTATTGAAATTGCTTTCAAATATATTTGTAGCAAAAGTATTTTCAGTAAATTGAGATTACATGACTTGATTTGATTTGATTTATTACGAAACATTTATTAAGTTGCGCGGTATCTTTTCGTCCAATATACCACAGTATCTCAAGACGAAAGTCTATGACTAGTGCGTGTTGCCAGTGATAACATATGGCACTAAAACGTGGTCGCTTACAATGAGCCTCATCAGAAGACTTAAAGTCAGCCAAAGGGCAATGGAAAGGGCTATGCTCGGAGTTACCTTGCGTGATCAAATCAGGAATGAGGATATCCGCGGGAGAACCAAGGTCACCTACATAGTACGAGGAATTGCCAAACTTAAGTGGCAATGGGCAGAGCACATTGCTCGCAGAACGGATGGCCGTTGGGGCCAAAAGGTTCTGGAATGGGGATCACGTAACGGAAGACGTAGCGTTGGAAGGCCTCCTACAAGGTGGACCGATGACTTGGTAACGGTTGCAGGATTCCGATGGATGCGAGACGCACTGGACCGTTCATTGTGGCGACACTTGGGGGAGGCCTATGTCCAGCAGTGGACGTCTTTCGGCTGAAATGATGATGATGATGATGATGATTACGAAATAAATAAATAATTTATTTAATATTTTTCTATGAAACATTGTTATCTCTGAATTATAACGATTATTTATTAGTTTATTATTTTGGCATATACCTGCCTATATGTATTTTATTATTATATGTACCTAATTTTAATGTTACTTCGTTCTGTTTCAAATATAGATTACTTATTTATTGTCCACACCTACCACATTGTAACCTTTTACCGTAAAGGTTAACTAGTAGAGAATACCGTCCGCCTATTTCCACAAAGTTTTAATAATCAAAATATTACTTTTGGGGCATTCCATGCGAAGCGGACAGGTAAAAAATCTCGATGTTTCCGATTTTAGTAATATTTGAGTATGTTCTACCTATATGTATTATTGATACGTGTACCAAATATTTTTGTGATATATTGACTAGTTAAAGAGTTATGGGACTTTGAAGTTTTCGACAAACGGTTGTCATGCAGTACTTCAAAGCCGATTATGGAGTCATAAAATTATATAATAAAATAATTAAACCACTGGATTTCTTACTTCATTTACTGAGCTTTTTAATTGTATTTTTGGAAAAGAAAAAAAAAAATTTTTTCTTTAAAAAAAATCTTTTTATATTTTTTTTCCTTCATTTTCACTAAGTTAGACCCTTTCGTTTTTTTTTAATTTTTTTATATAAATTGCTAATATTGTATAGAACATTCGTGCCAACTTTTATAATGGGCGTTGAAGTGGATTAGGAGCTAGACTGAAAATACTGCCGAAGAGTAGCGTCTAGCGGCGCGCCATCGCGCTGCTGCGCCTGACGCCCGCCACGCGTGAGTAAGCAGATTATTTTTTTTCCTTAGTAGTTTGATATTTAGAATAAAACGAATTACCTTTTATGATTAATTACTTTATTTACAAATTTTTACAATTTTAAATGCTTCACTGTTACTCGTGCGTTTTATGATAACACCTTCAGTAGTGGGAAAGAAGGCATGATATTTTTTGTGCCTGGTATTGTCGCTGCCGATTCAAATCTGTTCTTTAAAAACAATGTTTTGTTGAATGTCCTCTTTTGGAGCATTTTGCATTGCTCAGGATTAGATATTTTAAAACCTCATGCCTACATATCAGATCAGCAAAAACGGTATTTTAAATTATTAAAAGAGTCGATTTTGGAGGGTGGCATAATCAGTCAGTGCGATTTTGCTGAAAACTACAGCCAGCTTCGTGGTTCAAGACGCTGCCCAGTCATTTCACTGGAATAACGACCAGGCTACTCTCCTGACATCTGTGTATTATTATTACAAAAAGAAGCAAGAGTTAAAACACGGGAGTACCTATTGTTATGATATCGGATGGCCTAAAACATGACGCTGTAACGTTTTATACCTTTCAAAAAAATTTTACATCAATATTTACCAAAAAAGGATATGGCAACATATAAATAAATTTATGTAACTGATGGTGCACCCTAGCACTTCAAGAACAGGTTTAATTTCATTAACTTGTTTTATTTTAAAAAGGATTTCGGTACAGAGTCAGATATTTCATTTTCATGCCATTTCTCCATGGCAAAGGGCCATATGATGGACTTGGGGGCAACTTGAAACGTTTGGCAACTCGAGCTAGTCTACAGTCGGCGTCAGACGAAAACATCAATGCACCAAACGCACGTTGTATATGCTCCAAAAAGAGGACATTCAACAAAACATTGTTTTTAAAGAACAGATTTGAATCGGCAGCGACAATACCAGGCACAAAAAATATCATGCCTTCTTTCCCACTACTGAAGGTGTTATCATAAAACGCACGAGTAACAGTGAAGCATTTAAAATTGTAAAAATTTGTAAATAAAGTAATTAATCATAAAAGGTAATTCGTTTTATTCTAAATATCAAACTACTAAGGAAAAAAAATAATCTGCTTACTCACGCGTGGCGGGCGTCAGGCGCAGCAGCGCGATGGCGCGCCGCTAGACGCTACTCTTCGGCAGTATTTTCAGTCTAGCTCCTAATCCACTTCAACGCCCATTATAAAAGTTGGCACGAATGTTCTATACAATATTAGCAGTTAATATAAAAAATATAAAAAAAAAACGAAAGGGTCTAACTTAGTGAAAATGAAGGAAAAAAAATATAATTGGATTTTTTTTTAAGAAAAAATTTTTTTTTTCTTTTCCAAAAATACAATTAAAAAGCTCAGTAAATGAAGTAAGAAATCCAGTGGTTTAATTATTTTATTATATAATTTTATGACTCCATAATCGGCTTTGAAGTACTGCATGACAACCGCTTGTCGAAAACTTCAAAGTCCCATAACTCTTTAACTAATCAATATATCACAAAAATATTTGGTATACGTATCAATAATACATATAGGTAGAACATACTCAAATATTACTAAAATCGGAAACATCGAGATTTTTTACCTGTCCGCTTCGCGTGGAATGCCCCTTTTGTCAATAAGTTACATTTAAGTGATTTAATATCTTAAAATGAGTAATTAAAATTTAAACCCATTTATTTCACGATCAAATGCAACATACTTAAAATCTCTATAAATTATTTTTCTAATCATATACAGAACTCGTGGGGGCAATCGGCGGCGGCAATCTCTCGCGCCGTGCCTTGGTTCAGGCCATGGTCCAGAGCGAGGAGGAGTGGCTCCTTCTGCGAAGCAGTAATGCTAGCAAAGGAGACGGCCGATCGCGTGAGGCAACGGTCCTTACGCTCCAACCGCCGCGGATTCCGATTCCGATTTCCGGCCACCGTAGGCGCGGGCTTGCTGACGGCGAGCAATGGATAGCTCGCCGTCCGACCGTCCGGTAAAGTATAGTGTGAAAGCGAAACCCGGGGCCCTGGAACGAAGGCAAAGAAGGAACAGGAGTGGGTTTTTAGTCAGTAAAAGTCTGAAACTATCTCTCGCTCCACCCTAGAATGAATTTGTCAACTTTCCCAAACAGTAAAAAAAAATCATATATAGTACATAAGAATCGACTTCCTAACATGACATCAAATTGGCAGAATAGCCGAAACCGGGTCAGTTACTCCAAAAAACCAAACGACTTAAAATTATTGTCTCTAGAATCTTCAAAACAGCCTAAAGCCATCGTTGGCTGTGACATCTTGATAGCTTCACCGAACTGTAGAGAAACAGCTTGTTCCAGCATTCTTTTGACTCGAACTACTTCAAAAGCTAACCGTCCATAGATAGTAAACATCTGTCCGTCACTCATAGACTGCAGATGTGTTATCGGCAGATGGAAGATAGTTTAGCTTTGTTCTTATACCAAGAAGAATTGTTAGTTTACAAGCAGTTTTGTTGCATCTGTTATGCATAACGTAAAAATATAATGCCAGAAAATTATAAAAATGAATAGCTGTTCCTTAGTCTCGCTAAAACTCGAGAACTGCTGGTCTGATTTAGCTAATTTTAGTCTTGAAGTATTTGTGATAGTCCAGGGAAGATTTAAACGGTGAGAAAAAATGGAAAAAAACCACGAAAAAAAAATCCGAATACAACGCCGTCTCTAATTATGTCAAAATCAAAATGTCCTTATAAAATGAATAATGCGGTTCTGGTAACCGGATACCGTCAGTAGATGGCGTTATCCTTACTATTATGTGGTACGAAGTTCGCCGGATCAGCTAGTTACTAATAAAAACGCGCAATCACTTTCTACATTAAAAGACTTGTGAAGGAATGTTACTTGTCCCTGTATTTATGTTTCGTTTTTAGTTGAATCAAATATAGTCATCTCTTGTTTTCTTGCACAAATAATTTAGTATAGTATGTATCTATTTTAGTGTTAAGCATGCACTTTGTTTTTCTACCAATTGTTTAGCTTGTTTTGTAATGCACCAAGTGCAACCCGATTTCGTGTGAAGAGATTGCAGAATGCGATAGGGCCACCAATTGTGTGTTTTTAAATTTAAGGTTAAAATTGTATATTTATTACTTAAGTGTAGGTACAATACTATATATTTAAATGAATATATGTTTTTTTCTCGTAAAGTTACTTGACTAATTTATTACCTAATCCTTTTTAGGGTTTTTTTTTTTTTATTGGGTGGGAAAATCATCCTAATGACATCCCCGCTCTTGGGCGGAGCGAGAGATAGTGTCAGACTCTTACTGACTAAAAACCCACTCCTTTTCCTTCGTTGCCTTCGTCCCAGGGCCCCGGGTTCCGCTTTCACACTACCCGTGGCCCCAGTAGGCTTCGACCCTGCTGGGCCCCTACGATTTGCTGACATCTCCTTGAGGCGCGCGTGGAACAAAACGCGCCGTCGACGACTTGGGCTCGGTCCGGACGGTTACCGGACGGTCAGACGGCGAGCCATGCTCGCCGTCTGCAAGCCCGCGCCTACGGTGGCCGGAAATCGGGATCGGAATCCCGGCGGCGGTTGGAGCGTAAGGACCGTTGCCTCACGCGATCGGCCGCCTCCTTAGCTAGCATTACTGCTTCGCAGAAGGAGGCGACCGCCTGCCACTCCTCCTCGCTCCGGAGCATGGCCTGAACCAAGGCCCGGCGCGAGAGATCACCGCCGCCGATTGCCCTCACGAGGTCACGGCGTTGCTCTGCCCAAGCGGGGCACACCTCCACCGTGTGCTCCACCGTGTCCTCCGGGTGGGCCACACAGTGGCGACACCCGGGCGTCGTTTCCGCACGAATCCGGTGCAGGAACCTCCCGAACTTACCGTGTCCGGTGAGGACCTGCGTCATGCGGAATGTGAGGACGCCGTGAGGTCTTTCCAACCACGCCTCAAAGAGGGGACTTACCGCCATAATTGTGGCGTGGTCATCCTTTTTAGGGTTTGAAATATTCGAATGAAAAAATGGGACCGTTATAAAACTCATGTGTTTATCTGTCACAGGCAACTAGCTACGAAACTACTAAACCGATTGAGTTGTATCAATGACCCAAACAAACGCAAAAAACACACCCAAGGTCACACAGCAAAGCATAATCAGCCTTTTAATGTTCCCACTGCTGAAACTCAGGGCCCTTTTCTAGGAGAGGAAATAGGCCAGAATGGAATGAAAATGAATAAATTGGAATGTGCCTACATTCCAATTTATTCATTTTATTGGGTCATTTAAGGGGTTTTTTGGGTTGGGATTTTTGGGTTTTCCGCCCAGAAGACACGGTGGAGTATACGGTGGAGGTGTGACCTGCTTGGGTGGGGGGCGATCAGCGGCAGTGACCTTTTGTATCGGGCCCTGGTACCGGTTTTGTTCCAGAGCGAGGAGGAATGGCAGGCGGTCGCCTTCTGCCAAGCAGTAGTTCTAACGGAGAAGTGACCTGTGAGGGATCGAACTTAATCACGCCCTACCCTGCCCGCCGGGACCCTGACCCTTATTTCCAGCTATGGTTTGCGTGGACCGCACACTACCTATTGCTTATCAACTGCAAGCCCACGCCTGGGCACACGTCCGGTAACTAAGCGGACTGATCCCGAATCATTGACGTCGCCTAGTGTGCACCACCAGTACGTGCCACGCGCGCCTCAAAAAAATGTTAGCAAAACCGTAGGGGCCCACTAGGACCGAAGATTACTGGGTCCATGGGTTTACTTCCAAATGGGAAACCCATGGTCCTGGAACGCAAAGAACATAGAGGGAACATAGGTGTGGAGTCAGTAAAAGTCTGACACGCCCTCTAGAAACAAAAAGCCTCGTAGGTACCTAATGAACACTAAATGAAATACAAAACTGAGCCTAATTATCCAGTAATAAAGTCTCTTTCATTACAATGTAGTAGTAATTAAACCGCAATAGGAAACACTCCGGGCGAAATCCAAATTAATTTGACAATGAACACCGTGGAACAAAGGTTTAGCGCCGCAGAACTATATTTCCCAGTAAATTGGTTACGTGAAACATGGTTCGTGGTTATTTATTCCAAAGATGAAAGGGATATTATGAATTTTGATAATGTTTGTGTTTACCAAAACTCTGCAGGATGTGCTGAATATTATTGTATGGGTGATTTTAAATAAGAATTCCAGCCCCCCTAGCCAAGCTACGATCGTTTTATTTCGATTCTCTTACGTCGAACGCCTCGAGTGAGCCACGTCTCCGATCCCTTTGTTCTGACCACGTGACTGAGCGTTAAGATGACGTCAAAACAAAGGAATCGGAAGCTTGGCCTACTCGAGGCGTTCGACTGAAGATAATCGAAACGAAACGGTCGTAATTTGGCTAGGGGGGCAAGACATGGACTACCAGTGTGCCATATTTCATTCTGATTTGTTCAGGCGTTTGACGGTGCAGGAATAAAACACACAGCACCCAAACATTCATTCATTTATTTCGTCAGACATAATACATAATTATGGTCTTGAAATAAATTAATGGAACAACGAAAAATCTTCGTAACTCGATTCGGGAATTGAACTGTTTTCACAGGTAAGTTTGTACGGAACCTTCAGTTCGCGAGTCCCGAGCCCGGTTTTTATTTTATTTACAACAAATTCTTGTTTGCGATCTTTCAACTAAAATCTTGATACAACACATAGAGTACAAAACAAAATTAAAATAGATTCAGAAAATCATACAAACAGAAAGAAAGACCATTTTCCATCCCATCCCATTTTGTTAAAAGGTTGTTGACTGCTAGAGTTTACAAGATGTCAGAAACGGATTGACTACAAAAGTCTACCATCTTTCTAAAGATTCACTGGATATAATATGATACCTTCTTCATTTGAATGTTTAATGTCTGGAAAATGAAATGTCGGTAAATATAAAGCTAAAAGATTGTAAATATAACGCTTGAAACATGAAGTGAAGATTAAAACTTGTAAAAAATATGAAAATGTATAGTAGGTACGGCAAGTATCCACCCTGACGTTGTTGAAACTTCAACGGTCCGGACTAAGCGTTTCGATTCGTCGTTTATACCGCGTACATCGAAGGACTGGAACAATTTGCCTGCTGCGGTCTTCCCATCCAATTATAAATTGGGTGTCTTCAAGGCTAGAGTGAATAGGCTTTTAATAAACTAGTGCATCTCATCATCGGCAATGGGCAGGGCAAATTCCTCACAGAACTGATGGCCGTTGGGGCCGAGAGGTTCTGGACCACGTACCGGAAGACGTAGCGTTGGAAGGCTTCCTGCAAGGTGGACCGATGACTTGGTAACGGTTGCGGGAGTCCGATGGATGCGAAACGCACAGGACCGTTCATTGTGGCGACACTTGGGGGAGGCCTATGTCCAGCAGTGGACGTCTTTCGGCTGAAATGATGATGATGATGAATATGAAGTAACCTATGAAGGTAGCCAGATAGACAGAGGTTACCGCTTGACGTAAAAAGCAACTGAAGGACATAGATGGGTTTTAGTCAGTTAAAGCCTGACACGCCCTCTCGTTCCACCCTGGAGAGTGTGAGAAGACATTAGATGATTTCACACCCCAAAAAAAGGTACCGTCAAACGGGGTGAATAGGAACGCAGGGGTGAATAGAAACAAAACTTTGCTTAGGTTTTTCACATTGGTATATATTTATATTATGGATTTCTATCAAAGCATCCGTTTTTATTACAATTAATGAATAAATAGGAATATTTAAATGATGGCAAAAATTGTTAATTAACGCGAAGATCTCCTTCAAACTTTTGTTCCTATTCACCTCTGCGTTACTAACCCCGTTTGACTGTAGACTGTCAATTTCATAATCTCTTCAAAGTAAACCAGTTATCTCGATTTTCTCCAAATCCATTATCATGGATTGCCACTGTAACATTCCGAAACCACAAGAAAACCAGCATGATTAATACTTAGAATTCCTCAGCAGCTCCATAAATTGTCTGCACCGCAGACTATGTTAATTATTCTCTGCCCACAACTTAATCTTTCGCATACAAATATTTGAGCAAGCTATACCCTTATAACCATTGATAGTACATTATACAAGTTTTAATTGCTTTCAACAATGCCTATTTATGAAAATAATTGACCAGAAGACCATCATCATCTTCCTGCCCTTGTCCCATCCTATTTGGGGTCGGCGCAACACGTTTTTTTCTTCCATTCTATCCTGTCAACCGTCATTCTATCACTAACTTCCTTTTCTTTCATATCACTGTTCACACAATCCATCCATCTTTTCTTGACCAGAAGACCAATTCTCGTAATTAAAAAACCGGTCAAGTGCAAGTCGGACTAACGCACAAAGGGTTTCGTACCATTATCTATACAACATTAGACACTATATTATAACTATTATTATTATCGAGTATAAAACGGCAAAATAATTGTGATTTTATGGCAGCCCCAGTTTAATTTTTTTTTCTGTTTATCCATCAATGTTCATGTGATGATATACAGCCTGGTGACAGACAGACGGACAGCGAAACCTTAGTAATAGGTTCCAGTTTTTACGGTATGGAACCCTAAAAACGCTCAAATTTTTAGAGTAGACAACAAGGCCTACAACTAAATCATTTAAACTCAAAACATTTATTTCAATTAAACCATTTACAAGCTTTGCATTATGAAGGTCGATCAGTTACAAAAAATAAAAAATATGAAGCTGTTTGCAAGTTCCAAAGCGTAGATCTCTATGAAGAAGAACGTACAAGAACCTCCAAGAATACTCTTTTGAATCAAAAAATAGTTACAAAATTATTGTTGCAACAATGTAAAAAAAAAAACTTGTTTGTTAAAAACATCATCGTAAAAAAAAAACTATTGATTTCTTCAAGTAATTTTTAAATTTTAATTACTTTCAAGGAGTACATACAATTGATCAGATAGAGGCTTCACATATTTATTAAAAAGGTATTCGGGTCGACGAAGTCGTTTGACAATAATTAGCCCAATTTGACCGTAATTTGAAGCCGGACTTTAAAAAAAATTGTGTCGTAAATTCTTTGTTAGAGAGAAACTGGGTCAGCTCGTTCTTTAGCGATGGTGGATTTAAGGGATTTTAAGTCATTAACTAAGGGAATTAAAAAGCGTAATTGTTGCTTTATTGTTTTGATAATAATCTTACTTACCCGACAAAGATATTATTGGCCATAAAATATAAGAAAATAGTTTCTGCCAACAGCCACGCATAGCATAGCATAGTCGGCCTTATAATGTTCCCACTGTTGGGACTCAGGCCTCCTCTCTAGGAGAGGGAACGGGCCGTAATCCACCACGCAGGCCCAGTGCGGGTTGGTGGATGTCACATGTCTTCAAATTTTTGGTTCTAGGACATGCCGGTTTCCTCTCGATGTTTTCCTTCACTGTTTGAGAGCAGTGGTGATGAAATAAATTACACAAAGTAATGCGCCTGGTTGGGTTTGAACCCGCGACCTACAACTCGTAAGTCGGGGCCGTTACCATGTAGGAAATTATTTTATTTTTTATTTTATTTATTAGGGACAAAAAAAACAGTTACATGTTAAGGAGATACAAAAGAATTGTATGTAGATTTTAGCATATATATGTATTTTATTATTATAAATAACTTATTTTTTTATTTTATTTTTTCTTTTTGAAATTTCTGTTATTTGTTTATTGTCCAAGCCTACCACAGTGTTGTCTCTTTAACCCAAAGGTTGACTGGTAGAGAATGCCTTGTTGCATTAAGTCCGCCTATGTACCACTACTGTACATGAAGTTTAAATAAATAAACATATAATATGAAAAACGGAGACTGGTTTTAAGAACCAATTTTGTTTTTAATAAGTTATTTAGTTAATTACCTAATATTAATTTGGAATTTAGATGCTAAAGAGCTGACAATAAGAGATTTAAATTTATTGTTAGAATGATTGAAAATGTCTATGAGCGTTATAAATTTCCAAGAAGCGACGAAGAGGAACTCGTGCCCCGGCGTTGGTCTTACTTGAGTCGACGTGGAACAGGCGGGGCACGTTCGATCGACGATCATCTCAACATACTTCTGTGGCAAAAAGTATCCCACCTGCTATTCCAGGACATGTCCTATCCGTGTTCAAAATTATACAAAATCTGTTCAATCGTATGAACGTGAAAGAGTAACAAACACACATACATACGTATTATATATGAGTTTCGCCTTTATAATATCAGTGTGATTATTTGAAGACAGTCGGAGTAATAACTACTGCTACTTCTTAAATATTATACTGAGATATGAAACGTTATATGAGACATTTTCTTTGTCTTTTAACATAGAACATGTCTAGTCAAAGAAAAATCCATTTACACATATCAAGCAGACAAAAAGGAATCTTATAAGTGAATATCACTTATTTCAAACAAGAAATATTAGCAGATTTACTGTTTAGTTCATTTTCTTTATTTGGCTTATAATTATCAGTTTCACTGAACAATCAATGAGAGGTTATAAGAACACAGCATCGTTCCATTCAAAGACCGTGAGGACAATTTCTAGCGCTCAACCATAGCCTCTCGGAGAGACTGGATCTGCGACCTGACGCGCTGGATAAGCAGCTCTCAGCAACAGAGCTGTCGTTTGCATAGCCAAAGATGGTATATCAAGGAGGTCGTTAACTTCTAGGTATGCCAGAAAATAACCGTTAAGTACCTCTTCCATATTCTTACAGAGGATGGACGTTACTAGAACTTATCTTAGACCTATCTATAGATAACCCGACAACTCTTTTTAGTTACGGGATGTTTTTTATTTTATTTGTGATATCATGCAATGATCCACCCTAACTGCCCCGTCTCACAAATCAACCCTATATATTACAACACCTTCTTAAAAAAAGAATATAAATAGAAACCATTTTTCTGAATCTGACAGTTATTCCGAGAAATAAGTTCAGCCATTATATCTAGATTAAAAAAAAAAAACATTCTTGATAGCTTCGCGTTTGACCGCTAACTCACCTGATGGAAAGCGACGATACGGTCGACGATGGAACGCGCTAACCTAGAAGTAACCTATTCACTCTTGACTTAAAGATTCCCGGGTTGTAGTCATCAGGAAACACAGATTCTGGCAAAAAATTCCACTCCTTAGCTGTACGCACAATGAATGTGTTCCCAAAACGTTTCGTGCGTATAGGTGGGATTTTCACCATGTACTGGTGGCGCATTGCCGTACGCCTGGGTTTAATTGTGAAGTTATCAGTTTAATTCATTAAACACCAAGCGAACGCTGGCGTTCACTCTCTCATTGTCTATTGTGTCTCTTATTACGGTATCCTAGAAGTTAAGCTACAAGTAAGACAAACTAGCAGGTAGATACATTATTGACACTGCAGTGTAATCTTTACAACTCTTTTTCTCTTCAAAAATAAAGTTGCTTGATACTAAGAATTTTAGAAGGGTTTTTTTAGGTAGGAAATCATCCAATGGCTTCTCCCGATCTAAGGCTGAGCGGGAGGGCGTGTCAGACTGTCACTGACTAAAATCCACGTCCATGTTCCTTCTTTACCTTAAGTTCCAGGACTCGGGATTTCCTTTCAGAAGCGAACCCATCAGCTTGCTTCCAAGCGTGTCAAGGTCAAAAACAGTTCAGGCGCACAACATCTTAAAAACAATTGCCAGCGTCGTGGTTTCAGATCACCACAGAATAGCAACTTTAACTTGATCCAAAATTTCGCGTACTTACAAAGTACTTATGAAGCCATCTTGTTTACTTATAACAGCTATTGTAAAACAAGGAAACTTGGTAATAAGTATGTTTTGAGAGACGGCGAACTGATCTGCTTGCTGGTGTAAACTTTTGTCTTGTCCTTGTTGTTCCGAGTTCTCTATTGAATTTACAATTCAGTGCCTGAAGTTAGTTTACTGTATTATATTTGTCTACGAAATTTATTTTCAATATCATGTTTCTCAGAATCCACAACACAACCTGAAACCAACAGGAATTCTTTGGGGTCTGTTTCAAATTAACTTTTTTTTTAGATTAATTATCAACTACCCTCTTCTGCTCAGGGTGGAGCGAGTTGCGGTGTTACACTTTGACTGAATTGACTTAGCGTTCCAGGGCCAATGTGACTCTTTAAAAAAATCACAGCCCAGTGTACGATGTGAACAGGGAGCTGGCTCATTCTTAGCCCAAAAAATTAGCATTGCCATTCAACGTGGCAATACCGCTAGTCTTCTGAGCATATTTCCAGACGGCAGCGATGTAAAAGGATATTTCGTCGCCTCAGTGTATTTCTTTTTTGTATGTTTATACATACGTAGACAATTTTCGTAGTAATTGTTAATTTGTAAATTTCTGATGTAGGTACATACATTGATGTTTAGTTTTTATAAATATAAAAAATAATAGACCAAATAAATATGGAGTTTTTATTGGCTGCAGAATCAACGTACGAGGTTGCTGTCAACAACCAACATCATCGGCTTCACCCACAGTGGTTGGTACAACTGTTAACAAAAGTTTAAACAAGTGTTACTAGTCTGTTAACGCTCTAAACTTGTGTTTGCATGTTTAGATGTTTGCTCACAGACTGAAAGACAACAGCAAACTATCTGTATTTCGTCATTCAAATTATCAAAAGTTCATTAAACCCCAAGCGAACGGTAGCGTTCGCTCTCTCATTGTCTTTCTATTGTGCCTCTAATTACGGTATTCGAAAGTTTAAGCAATGTTTTATCAACCTATACACAACTACTGATGGACTACGCACGCCATAATTATGGCGGTAAGTCCCCTCTTTGAGGACTGGCTGGAAAGGCAACACGGCGTCCTTACCTTCCGCATTACGCAGGTCCTCACCGGGCATTGTTAGTTCGGGAGGTTCCTGCACCAGATTCGTGCGGAAGAAATACCCGGGTGTCACCAATATGTGGACCGCCCGGAGAACACGATGGAGCATACGGTAGAGGTGTGCCACGCCCGGGTAGACTCACCACCATCACATCACCCAAAGGTTGACTGGTAGAAAATGTACTTTTATGTGCTTTATGCATTTAATAAATAAATACGTACGTTTAAAGTATATAATAATATTAACACAACCTACAATTCCTACAACTACTCAATCGCAACCATTTTGTTGATCAGAATGCCAGTAATGTCTGGCGTATCTGGAATCTTATTCCATAAGGTCAAGTGTATTTTTTGCCCTATTCAACCCTTAGATAGGTTGTGACGGAGGATACCTAATGTCAATGTCATGTCCGAATAAAGTTATCAGAGTTTTTTATGGCTGACCCTACCCTCCTCGAGACAGTTTGAACTTTACTAATAATGAGGGTAGAGGTATTCGTGGGTCGTGCTGATTTACTCATTGCGTCATCCTTGATCCGCTGATCAGTGGCCTTTTTATTCAAATAGTTTGACGTTTCAAAACTTTACTCCTGTAAATGATATGTTGCTTGCAAAAAGTAAGTTTGTATTGATTTATAGGATCTTGATTATCGCTGAAAGTTATCCAAATGAGAAAGTGACTTACCCACGATTTTTGAATAAAGAATTTGATTATTTTTTTAACCATAATTAAAATTAATTACTACATTTTACATTAAAATACATTATTAATCAGTCCGTACGAGGTCAACAACTACAATTTCCTAACAGGAATTAGAACAGTACCGTGCCGGATATACGGGCAGTTAGACCAAGATCCCAGAGCTGTCTGACATAACTTATTTTCACATGGATGAAACCATAATTTAGCCAGAAAACCTATCGAAGTTAAGTCATGTAAAAGTTTTTAAATAAAGAATTTTGATATTTTCAGGGTTCCGTACACGAAAGGTGTCAGCGGGACTCTATTACTAAGTCTCCACAGTCCGTCCGTTTGTCCGTCTGTCAGTGGGCTAATCTCATAAACCGTAAGAGATAAGTATTTGAAGTATCACAGAATGAATATTTATTTTGCCGCTATAACAACAAATAAAAATATTAAAGGGGGTTCTCATACAAGAAATGTTGTTTGTTGGTGTTTTTTTGCTCGATTTTAATATTGTAGTATGAAACTCTTTGTACGCAAATCTGACTCACACTTGGCCAGTTTTTTTAAAATCTTAATTTAGCCTAAAATAGTTTTAAAGTTGTGTTTAAAACGAACGAAACTCGAACGTGACGGCTAAATAAAAACTTGTAAAAGTCAACGGCAAATTAAAGATAAAACATAGATTTTTGCTTGTAAATGTATATATGTATATCGGTATACATCATTATCTTCCTGCCCTTGTCCCGTATTATTTGGGGCCGGCGCAACACGTTTTCTTATTCCACTCTGCCCTGTCACTCGTCATGCTACTACATGCGTTACTAATTTCCTTTTCTTTCATACACAATCTTTTCTTTGGTCTCCCTCTCCCTCTCCATCCATCCACATGTAAACTCATAACTCTTTTAGTAACATACGTTTCATCCCTCCTCTTCACATGACCATACCAAGACAAAAAATTCCCTTTCAACTTTTCAGTCACTGGCGCCACTTTCAAACTTCCTCTAATATATTCATTTCTCACTTTATACATTATCGTCACACCACACATCCATCTTAACATTATCTCAAGTATATCGGTATACCTATACCGACATAATTTTGCATAGCTGTATATCTTTTGTACCCATTCTTATGAAGTGACAATACAAATAAAATCTGAGCCTCTCTATAAATCTGACCAAATATTTGCAGAAACTCTTTTATAGATATTTACCATGTGGAAATCAATTGGGTTTAAGTGTAAAACCCTTTTCTATCAAACTGTCAAACCTCTCCGTTGACCGATGTTTAACTTGAATTCAATCGATTGATCCCTTTGCGTCGTACTTTAATAGAATCAACAATTTTGAAACTTTACCGGCGACGTTCGCGAGAAAGTTGTCATAAAAACTTTAAACCTTATTTTGAGGGTAGTTTAGAAAAACTAAAAATGACAGTTTGGATTATTG
The DNA here is from genome assembly GCA_949316375.1 of Mythimna vitellina. Taxonomy (NCBI): domain Eukaryota; kingdom Metazoa; phylum Arthropoda; class Insecta; order Lepidoptera; family Noctuidae; genus Mythimna; species Mythimna vitellina. Next base: position 21,522,758 of record OX438701.1, on the reverse strand, counting down.
ATTTTGATTAAAATCTTTGCTAAGTTTCAAGTTTATTATCCCAAAGAAATAAGAATCGTTCGTACAATCTTTTAAACCCACTAAATTGTTCTCTATTTGGGGTAGTTCTGAAAATGAATAATGGCAACCTATATTACTTAATTAGGTTACTATATGTGCTAATTTTCAAGTAACTAAACATTTGCCTTTTTTATCCCCATAAGATCATCCAACGAAAGAGATCAATCGTCGCATCCGTCTCGGCTGGGAAGCATTCGCGAAACTGCGCGGTATCTTCTCGTATAATATACCACAATGTCTCAAGACGAAAGTCTATGTACCAGTGCGTGGTGCCAGTAAAGACATATGGCTCTGAAACGTAGTCGTTTACAATGGGCCTAGTCAGAAGACTTAAAGTCCCCTATAGGGCAATGGAAAGGGCTATGCACGGAGTTTCCTTGCGTGACCGAATCAGGAATGAGGATATCCGCAGGAGAACCAAGGTTACCGACATAGAACGAAGAATTGCCAAACTTAAGTGGTAATGGGCAGAGCACATTGCTCGCAGAACGGATGGCCTTTGGGGCTGAATGTCAGTATCTACAATGTTCCTGGCTTCGCATATAAATACAAGCTCCCGACCAGAAGTGAGTCAGTTTGTTTTCGACTGCGAAACGAGTGCGATACCTGTATGAAGTGATAATTCCTAACGACCTAAGCGATACTAAAAAAAATTGTTATTGTTTGTGGTGAATAAAGTTCCCTGCTAGTAAACCGGCATTTAATTACTCACGTTCGTAACAATAGCAATTGAATCCTTACAAATTTAATCAAGATTCTGAATGACGAAAAATTTTTCCACAAACTTAAATCGCATTGCCTTTTTATGACGCAGACTTTTACTGACTAAAAACCCACTCCTGTTCCCTTGTTGCCTTTCATACCAGGGCCGAGTCTTCCTTTCAGAATCAGACCCTTGGTCCCAGTAGGCTTCGCCCCAGCTGGGCCCCTACGGTTGCTGACATCTCCTTGAGGCGCGCGTGGAACACTACGCGCCGTCGACGACTTGGGCTCGGTCCGGGCGGTTACCGGACGATCGGAAGGTGAGCTACCCATTGCTTGCCGTCTGCAAGCCTACACCTACGGTAGCTGAGGACCATTGCCTCGCGCGTGCACGTGCGGCCTTTTCCTTTGCTAGAATTACTGCTTCGCAGAAGGAGGCGCCTGCAACTCCTCCTCGCTCCGGACCATGGCCTGTACCAAGGCCCGGCGTGAGAGATTGTTGCCGCCGATCGCCCCCACGAGGACACGGCGATGCTCTGCCCAGGCGGGGCACACCTCTACCGTATGCTCCACCGTGAACCTCGAAATAGGTACACATATACTCAGAATCATACTTTCATATTATTTGTAAGGAAAATATACTACGAAATTGGATTTCGGACAAGATACACACAAGCCGGAAGGGATAAGACGCTTAATTAAGAGATCCTGGCCTATGTTGTTTTAGGGTTATCCTAGTACCTCATCCGCAAGAAATGTTATTGTTAATTATGATGTAAAATTACTATTATGATCGACTAGCGTCCGACAGCGGCTTCGCTTGTGTGAATGTAGAAAATTATTGCAAAGGAACATCTTCCTGAACCAAAAAGTCTCTTATGTCTTATTACAAAATTAAATTCGTCGTAATGGAAACTAAGTCAATGAATAAGAATGTTAATACAACTTTTCCCCCTTCATCAGGTATCTTTTGTCTTCTAATAAAATATCATCATCATCAATTCAGCCGAAAAACTTCCACTGTTGCACATAGCCCTCCTCCATATCCTGCCACAACGACAAAGCCCTATGCATCTTGCGTACATCTGATTCACGTGACCAAACCAGCGTTGAATGTTTAGCATAATCAGCCTTTTAATGTTCCCACTGCTGGGACTCAGGCCTACTCTCTAGGAGAGGAAATGGGCCGTAATCCACCACGTGTTCCCAGTGCGGGTTGATGAATGTCACATGACTTCGAATTTTTTGGTTCTAGGACATGCTGGTTTCCTCACGATGTTTTCCTTCACCGTTTTGAGAGCAGTGGTTACAAAATAAATTACACAAAGTAATGTGCCTGGCTGGGTTTGAACCCGCGATCTAGGACTCGTAAGTCGGGCAACAATTGCTGAAATAGCAGGTATATCGTATTACTGTACACTACTTTTTTAATTAGTGTTATTGCTGTAGTGTTATTCTTGCTGAACAAAATATTATTCAACTAGCTTTTGTCCACAGCTTCGCCCGCGTAAATGAAATATGGTAAGTAGTCCAAGATCCTCACCTAAGGTTTCCTTATACAAATTTAAGTAGCTCACCTCACATGTTACCTGCCCAGGGGCCCCAAGGGGGAGCCCCACAAGCATACCGGTATTCAAAGCACATGAGACGCTACTGAGAACTTAAGGTTTCATCCATATGAAAATAAGTTATGTCAGATCGCTCTGGAATCTTAGGATATATAATACTCAGGAATAAAGTAGCTTTCAATCGGTGAAAAATTTTTAGCAATCAGACCAGTACTTCCAGAGATAACCTCCTATGTAAGTACCTTACCTCACCCAGTACCTGCCCAGGGGCCCCAAGGGGGAGCTCCACAAGCACACAGGTATTTAAAACACATGAGGCGCTACTGAGAACCTAAGGTTTCATCCATATGAACATAAGCTGTGTCAAATCACTCTGGGATCTTAGGATATATAGCCTATAATCCTCAGGAACAAAGTACCTTTCATCGGTGAAAAAATTTTAGCAATCAGACCAGTACTTCCGGAGATTACCTCCTACAAACAAAAAAACAAACTTTACATCTTGAAAATATTATCTACACTAATATTATAAAGGAGTAAAGTTCAAAAAACTCATCCTTATTCTAAGTCAAAATCTGCAAACAAAGATAATCGAGCTTGTATTTAAGAGATAAACTAACACAAATCGTCTCAAATTGACCGCTAAGTCAATATTGAGTTAGTTCACCAATTGACCTCTTTTAAAAGGTCCCCAAGTGAACGAGGACAGACGTCTGTGCTTCTCGTGTTGTAAACGCTGTTTTGTGTTAAGACGAACTGTACTGAACTTTAGTTTAACTGTAGAACTGAATTTAGAAATGTTTTTGGGGAAATTAAGAATTTTATTTTACTAAAGTTCTCTGGAATATCAAACACACATATCACTGTCTTCTGCAAGACAGGTCTCACGCAAGACAGTGAAATAGTAGTTGGTTTTCTTTATTTCTTACAATTAATACTGCCTGAAAGTAATCACGCTACAATGTTTGATCACGCAAGGAAACTCCGAGCGTAGCCCTTTCCTTTGCACTTTGAGTGACTGTAAGCCTTCTGATGAGGCCCATTGTAAACGACCATGTTTCAGTACCGTATGTCATCACTGGCAACACGCACTGGTCATAGACTTTCGTATTGAGACACTGTGGTATGTTGGACGAGAAAATACCACGCAGCTTCCCGAACGCTGCCCAGCCGAGTTGGATTCGACGATTGACCTCTTTCTCAAAGTTAGACCTACCCAACTGGATTGTCTGTCCCAGGTAAACGTAATCGTCTACAACTTCGAGCGCAGAGTCTCCGATCTTGATCATTCAGGAAGTAGCCAAACATTTTGATGATCATCAGTGTGTCAGTGATTGTGTCAGTGACGAAATCGGTGTATTTTAGATATCAATAAAATCTAAAGTATTAGAGCTATTCAATTAAGACTTTGTATGTTTAATTAGTCGATTATTGACATCATATCCTGAGAATATGAACTATCTGGTACATCAGAAACCAACTCTATGATGGTTCAAAAAAACGACGAAACGCTTCGAGAAAAGGTAGGCAGTGCGCTTGCACTTCGCTTGGCTCGTCTTGGCGGTATGGTAGTGCTTCTCTGCCCAAGGTAAAAGCCAATCATAAGGTCACACGACGGACCGAAGCGAGGAAGAGTGGCAGGCGGTCGCCTCCTTCTGCGAGGCAGTAATGTTAACAAAGGAGGAAGCCGTTCGTGCACGCGCAAGGGCTTGGCACTCACGCCCCAGCCAACGGGATCCCGATCCCGATTTCCGGCCACCGTAGGCACGGATTCGCGGACAGCGAGCAATGGGTAGCTCGCCGTCCCATCATCCGGTACCGGACCGAGCCCAAGTCGTCGACGGCGCGTACTGTTTCACGCGTGTCTCAAGGAGATGTCAGCGAACCGCAGGGGCCCAGCAGGGTCGAAGCCTACTGGGGTCAAGGGTCTGCTTCTGATAGGAAGACTCGAGGTATGAAAGGCAACGAAGGAACAGGAGTGGGTTTTTAGTCAGTAAAAGTCTGACACGCCCTCGCGCTCGGCTCAAGAGCGGGAGATGTCATTGGACGATTTTCCCATCTACAAATATTGAGATGATCAATATCGATTCGATTCGTTTTTGATTATATCGATTGATGATAATATTGGGTTGATGATGATAGTATTGGTTGGTTTTGGTTGATTTTTCGATTGTGTAAGGCACGAATAAACATTTTTTCTTTCTTTTACAGATAAAAAAAACACGAGATGTCGACGAGGAGATTGTAAAGGACTTTAAATAATTTTAATAAGAAATTAATTAATTTAATTATATTCCTTAGTACAGTTTAAACAAAAAACAGTTATCGCTACACAAAAAATCACGAGAGCATGCGACTCTTATCACTCAATCGATGACCGTAACGACTGTGACAACCGCTTAACGCAGATACCGTACAAATTGCTTCATATGATGCTCATGCGATACCGATTGTGGTGCGATTTAGTTCCAGCAAGTACGGACAAAGAATAAAATAATTTAGAAGCGAAACTAGTAAAACACTTTTTACAAAAAAATAAATAACCGAATTCCTTCGATTTCGCCAAGATTCCATCATCAGATCCCGACTTGGTGAGGCACCATTTGGGAAGTATACTACCCTTTTCAACAAAAAAAGAATTTTTCAAATCGGTTGGCAAGCGACGAAGTTATGCGCGAACAAACATAAAAAAAATACAAACATACGAATTGAGAACCTCCTCCTTTTTTAGAAGTCGGTTAAAAATATGGTCTAGTGTTTAGTGGTCCTGATTGCTATGCTGGAAGTCGTGGGTTTGATTCCCATCCAGGACAAATGTTTGTGTGATGATCACGGTAGACCCATAAATTACACCCAGACACAGAACAAATGATCGTGATCATCACACAAACATTTGTCCTGGATGGGAATCAAACCCACGACTTCCAGCATAGCAATCAGGACCACTAAACACTAGACCATATTTTTAACCGACTTCTAAAAAAGGAGGAGGTTCTCAATTCGGATGTTTGTATTTTTTTTGGGTCTACCTTTTATAGCAGAACTTTTTACGTCATAATATTGTTTTGCATAACAACGGATAGCATAAACTTCATTTCGCAGAAAATCATTTCGCATACACTCAGTTGTCATACATTCAAAACTCATAATTTTGTTAGTCAGAATCATCTTTAGGCATAATGTTTATATCCATAATAATTAAAAAGCAGAACCATCATATCGCAGAAAATTCACAGTCAGAATCGTCTTTTGGCATACATTTTATAAATGCTAATTACAAAAATATTGTCGGCTTGGATGCATGTAGCATGCAAACAGGCATACAACATGCAAGCAGGCATGCAACATGCAGCATGCATGTAGCATGCAAGCAGGCATGCAACATGCAGCAGGCATGCAGCATGCAAGCAGGCATGCAACATGCAGCAAGCATTGTTTCTGACACGGCTTCGGCGCTGCGGGGTTTGGGCGGCGCCACGCGAGCTTATTGTCACAGATGGTTTTAACGCTCACCACCTGCTCCTCAGCTCGCGGGCCGCCCTACCCCTCCGCGCCTACGCGGGTTTAAATTACACTCTAGGGGTAGGGCAGACAAGACTGCGTAATGTCGGTTTCGCAGCGATTCGTTTCTGTCACAAAATTTTGCAGCACAACGTATTGACTTTTTATGACACAAATTAAATTTAATATTGAAAATGCTACCACTACATGCTATATTTAGAACATTCTATGTCACTTTTGCAGACCATTCGATTTTAAATACATTGCACGTAGGTTATCTAACCATTCGACAGCATAAATTTACTTTATTGAAATTATCAGTTTTATTCCATATTATAAGTTTTTGATGTTTTGAACACTAATTTTTACAAGAAGATACATCTATTTTAATTTTTGATGTTCAAATATGCACCCATACCAAATAATCGTATCTCTAAATAAATGTTATGCTAAACAAAATTATGCATAATATTAATTATGGCAAAGGTATTATGCGAAACAAAATTCTGCCAAGATAAAAGTATGCCATTGTAAATTCGGACACGTAAATATTCTGCCAAACAAAAGTTATGCTAAATAATTTTTATGCCTTAAAAATATTCGATTAAATAAGATTATGCCATGTGAGTTATGCCAAATAAAAATCGGAGTATCAAGATTCTGCCAAATAGAAGGCGGGTTCCTTCTAATTTATCCATAATATGTATGTATTTAGAAATTTAGAAGTATGTTTATCAGTTGTCTAGGACTCATAACACAAGCTCTGCTTAGCTTGGGACTATACGGCTTTGTGTGATAGTTTTGGAATAAGAAAAAAAAAACAGCTTCAAAAAATATGAGGAATTCACTACAAAAAAAAACTAAAACGTTCAAAATAACTTTAATTTCGGTAATTGGGTTTATTAAATAATAACAAACAAATAAAACCAGAAACACCGAATTAAACGTTTTAGTGTTTTTTAGTGTAGTAATTACAACATGTACACTGACCGATTTTGCAAAAGTTGTATTAAACTTTTTATGCTATAATGGAAATACATAATAATAAATAATTGCTTAAATTAAATAACTTTTTTTGTATAATAATTGATTTCCTTAAATTGTATAAACTTAATTGTACGGTATATTAGTTGAATTTTATTATATTGGTTATTTATTTCATTGTTTTGTAAATTTTATGAATTGTATCTAATGGTATGAAATTTATTGCAATTTATATTTTTGTCCACACTATCGTATTAGGTTGGTCTGTAATGATGTAATGAGCTGTATTATTCGTCTAATAAAAAAAAAATCGCGATCGCGGGAGGCAACGGTCCTCACGCCCCAACCGCCGCCGGGATTCCGGCCACCGTAGGCGCGGGCTAGCAGACGACGAGCAATGGATGGCTCGCCGTCCGACCATCCGGTAACCGTCCGGACCGAGCCCAAGTCGTCGACGACGTGTACTGTTCCACGCGCGCCTCAAGAAGATGTCAGCAAATCGTAGGGGCCCAGCAGGGTCGAAACATACTGGGGCCACGAGTAGTGTGAAAGTGAAACCCGGGGCCCTGGGACGAAGGCAACGAAGGAACAGGAGTGGGTTTTTAGTCAGTAAAAGTCTGACACTATCTCTCGCTCCGCCCAAGAGCGGGTTTTGTCATAAGATGATTTTCAAACACAATAAAAAAAAAAACCTTCAAAATTACAATTATAATTGCACTTACACTTTTATTACAGAGATTCAGGTAGTTGTGTTGTGTTGAGAAGAGGAGGCATGAACACAAATAAAATAATTTTAATTTTATTTTGCATGGTGTTTTTGTCTGTTTTACCTATTTTAAATTGACGATCGACTATACTCAAGCACTATAGTTACAGTCGTATGTTAGTTAATCATATATGTACATAGGAGACGTACTTAGGAGATGTAGATAGGATTAACAAGCACTAACGAAACACGAAATCAATCCCAAATATAATTATTATGTATTTACTTTGACTATTCGATCTTGAAGCAAACAGGGTGGAAAGTTGAAGAGGGTTTTGAAAGGAAGGTTCTAACATTAAATATATATTTGCAACTCAACGGAAATATTTCATGTACACCAAAATAATCTAAAATAAATATTTATATTTTTTATTTTTATATATTTTGTGTTGAGTCTGCAAAAAAACTTCTCCGAAACAGACTGACTGTTTTTTTTTTTTTGTGTATATGGGTAGATCTAAGGATAGGTCAGACAACCACTTATCCCCATTCGGCCTGCGTGGTGGATAACGGCCCATTCCCTCTCCAGAAAGGAGGGCTGTGTCCCAGCAGCGGGAACATTAAAAAGGCGATGTTTTCTGTTGTCGGGGTGTGTTCCTGCAGGCATTAACATTGCTTTCATAGGAGTCTCACATCTACACATTTCTATTCTATGCTACGATTCACGGATCGTTATGTTCTAATACTTTTGAACAGAAAAAGGATTCTGCAGCAAGCTTGCACTTAGCTTGGACCAATGAGGCAGTTTCTATGCGATAAACTGGGCCATTGTTCCATGCTATCTGTTGGACGCTAAGCATATTGTGGCTGAGAGCGTTCGATCGGGGAGAGGAGGGTGCACTGGGCGAGACAGTGACACACTTTGATTTTTTTTTCTTTTTTTGTTTTTTTTTGAAGTTTATTCTATTCTATTCTATTTTCAAGATTAGAAATGGTTACTTGCCGCCTTACTAAGCCAAACAGTGGTACCTCAATGAAAGTGAGTTAGAGAAAAAAAGGATATCGTAAAGAACGATAGCCGTTATCTTTGTGACATACATATACTAAACTAGCTTCTGCTAACGGCTTCGCTCGCGAAATTTTAGTCTTCGACCCCCTAAATTTGGACCCCCTTTTCGTCCCCTTAGGGGGCGAATTTTGGATAATCCTCTCTTAGTGTTCACTTACGTCATAAAAGGGAACTTTGTGCAAAATTTCATGCTCCTAGGCCCATTAGTTTCGGTTGTGCATTGATATGTCAGTCAGTCAGTTTCCCCTTATATATATATATAGATAAAAGCTTCTACTCAGACCTTGGTGTGTTGATAATAATTATTTCACTTGATTCCGCCATCTCATTTCTACCATCGGACAACACGACATACGGCAAGTATCACATTGTTGAAGGCGGCCGATCGCGCGAGGCAACGGTCCTCACGCCCCAACCGCCGCCGGGATTCCGATCCCGAATCCTGGCCACCGTAGGTGCGGGCTTGCGGACGGCGAGCAATGGGTGACTCGCCGTCCGACGGTCCAGTAACCGTCCGGACCGAGCCCAAGACGTCGACGGCGCGTACTGTTTCACGCGCGCCTCAAGATGTCAGCAAATGGTAGGGGCCCAGCAGGGTCGAAGCCTACTGGTGCCACGGGTAGTGTGAAAGTGAAACCCGGGGCCCTGGGGCGAAGGCAAAAAAGAAACGATCGTAACTTCGCTAGGGGGGCAGGGCTTCATTTATTAAACTTGAGCTCCTAATCTATATAAACTTAGAGTTATAACGTTTCAAATAGTACAAGTATTTTAAAAACAATGAAAAATTTTAATGTGCTGCAAAAAGTTTCCAAAATATACTTACCTTTTTATTTATTTTTTATAAATTATAATCTGTTTTAAGAGTCCGTACAAAAACCATTTAACCGTCCATTTTTATACTCTTTAATTTCCTCCTTTGAAATCAGATAAATTCTATTTCTTCTAATAAAAGTTGATAACCCTAGATACTGGGCAAC